>CM057459.1:271550000-272867500 GCA_016271365.2 Neoceratodus forsteri | reverse complement strand
CCTGTTAAAAATGCTGGTATTTTAAAGTTGGAGAATGTGGACAGTTCAAGATAGTATTATTATATACTGCTCTGTCTGTGAATTTTAACGATAGTTCTGTAGTAAGATCTTGATAATCTGCAGGGTGAGGTTTAGCCTTACCTCGATATGTAGGTTTTATAATTCAGCCTAATAGAGACCGGCACATCTACTTGTATTGTAATCCATGTTTCCTAATCTTTCTGTCCCTCTACCATATTTTGAGTTCTACTAAGGAAGGGATAACCTGGTGTTTTCAAGTACTTATAGGTAATTATCCTGGTGAGAGCAACAACGTTCTACAGGTTAATCCTTTCGAAGTTTACTCCTAAATCAAATGTTGGGCAGTACTTAAAAGCTATATGGATATAATAATCTAAGATGAATATTTATACATTATTGTAACTGACTGGAACATTAGTTTGGAGGTCTACATACCTTGCGTTCTTTTAGATTATGTGTGTACAGCATCTACTGTAATATCACAAACTCTATAAATAAAAAGTAAAAAGAATATATGTATAGTAATCAGCAGGCCACCACATCCTCTACCACTGCCAGTGAGAGCAGTACCAGGAAGAGAAAACTGGCATCCCCCTGCTGTCATAAGGAGGTGGCGGTACTTGTCAGGGAGGTCACCAGCCATGCCGAAGAATTTACGGTGCTAAGAGACTCCCTCTAAAGACCCTGGGGAAATTGTGGGCCACCATATAGGCCACCACAGATAAAGAGGAAGGGGGAGTCATATCCCACCCTGTGAAACAAATCAAACACAAATGGGACGACCTGCAGAGCAGGGACTCTGAAATTCTAGAGGCTCTAGGTGCAGCCATCACCAGCAGAGATCGGGCACAGAAGAAGAAGATGGTCCATGGAGAGCAGGAGTTGGGAGGATCTTTTGCCAAATGCACATGTTTGGAAGACAGCATCACCAGTGAGTAATAAGTTGATTCTTGAAATTTGTTTTCAGCAATCAGTGTTGTCATTACACTTTGATTTTTTGTCATTGTGAGCTACATGGCCCATAAATGCATGCACAAGTCATATTAATACAAGCACTGTTCCCATTATAAGTGAAGACTGAATGGCTGTGATGCATGAACTTGTGCCACCAGAGCTTGCTGCAGAGTTCTGTGGTATCAAACCCTGGCGAGCCCCCCCTCCCAAATGATTCCAGCACTGATTGTCATTAATAATGTAAAGAAATTAACTTTTTCCTTAAACACTCTACGTAATGCTGTCCTGCTGTGTTTCATATTGACACTTAAATACAATCTAAGAAAAAAGTTAACTTCTTTACATTATTAATGACAATCAGTGCTGGAATCATGGAGGGGGGGCCGGGGTCTTGCCAGGGCATGGTAGCTATGATAACTAAACACAGACTTATTTCTTGTTTTTAACATTTTAACACTGCATGTAATGTTGTCCTGCTGTGTTTTATACTGACATTTAAATACTGTCAACAAAATGTTAAAAACAAGAAATAGGTCTGTGTTTGGTTACTGTAGCTGCCTGTGATGGCAAGCACAATGGATGGCATGTGACCTTACTACAACCCCGGCCCTATGTGACAGAGATGGAGAGTGTCACATCATGGACGTAATTTTTCTGTAAGTAATAGTGTCATCCAATTGCATAGGCATGCCCCATCACTGTCATATTTCATTCATGCATCCTCTGTTACAGGTGCATGAACTGAAAGGATACGTCATCTGATTGCTTTCCAAGTGGTGGTTGTTGTTAACTTTGTGTCCAGCATCAACATAGTTAACATCTGTTGCATCTGCATAGCAAGTGCAACTGTCTCCATTGTGACTATGTTTGACTTCCATGTGTGTCATGCCTACCATCTGCATCCTCATACATGTAACCCCCTTGCAAATGGGGGTTCCAAGAAATGCCTTCCTGGGCTCACCTTAGCCCCTTGGTTCTGTCCTTCTCCCGCTGTCTCTTGGGCTTCTCCCGACTTGGCCCCTAATTTTTCTGGCTTCCTAGGTGCTGCTTTGCCCTCGTGAGTGCTCCAGCCTAAAGCCCGAATGAAAATATAGCCCCTCACAGCTTAAAATGCTGACCGCGAGCTCCCGCTACAAAAGTGCTGCCTCCAGGGCAGTGGCAGTCACGTTTTTTTCACTAGGCGCCTTTGATGTGGAGCCACTTGTTTTGCGGTCACTTTGAGGACTGTGCTGTGGGTCCCAGGATCCCTTCCACCTATTTGGGACCTGGTGACCACAGACAGCCTGCTGGGGGACCACTCAGATGGGAATTAAAAGAGTTCTGACCGGGGCTCATTTGAGAATGCCTGTGTAGGGCCCTGGTCATCTGAATAATGTATAACAGTGTGACTGGTTGCCTCCAGGGTGGCTATGTTCAGCTCCAGCCAAAAAGTAAAGAATTAAAATGTTTTAAATAATGGGACTGTTGCTGCTTGTTGGGAATATACTGTGCATGTGGGGAAAAGTGTTTAAAGTTAAAATGAGTACTGTTTCCCTGGCAATTCCAGTATCTGGGACTCTGTGTGTCAGCCTGTCAGCTGCTGCAAGGGGAGCTTGCATAAGTGCAGTAGCAACAGAAAAAGCAAAGGAGCCACATTCTTTATCTGTGCAGCGACTACAAGTGCAGCCTTTAAGCTACAGAACTGTGGGGCATGTGGGGCAAATAATTACTTCTTTCTGGCTGCACCAGGATATTATTCAGGACTGTATCTAATCTGCTATAAGGGACAGTAGGTTAAGCAGCCATTGCCAGCAGTATAGCCAATTGGAATTGCAGCAATAGAAATCCAGGGCTTGTGAGACATTCACTGCATCTCATGGGTAAGCATCCAAGTGCTTATGGGGGCTTACAGGGATATTATTTTAGGCGCAAATTCCACAACCCAATTGTGCCTCAAGTGTTCTGATTGACAGGTCCTTCAGCAACTTGGAGACATGTCACTCCATCCCTGCTACCAATCAGGAGTCGAGCTAGGAGCTCTATAAAGAGACAATGTTGCCAGTTTGTCTGGAGATTTTGGAGAGATTCTTTCAGAGATGCAGAGCTGAGAGAGAGAGAGTAGCAGAGCAGGCTCCAGCCTGCTGGGAGCCTCCCATGGGGGAAGGGCTCAGGTTCCAGCCATGCCATCAGGCCTGGGCCAGTTAATTCAAGCTCTTTCAGTCTTCAGGGGGCATTTGTTATTTTCTTCAGTTAACAGTTAACTAGTTACATTAATTGTGCTTTCTGCAACAGCTAATCTGGAGGTTGCCAGTACTGTCCTCCAGAGGCTAGCTTCCCTCCCATGTCGGGGAAAGATGTGGGCTGAAGAATCAGATGTCCTGCAGTGGTGAGAGTGCTGACCAGACCAGATGACATCATGCAGCAGTGAGAGTGCTGACCGAGTACCTCAGCAGTGAGAGAGCTGAAGAAGTCTTCAGGATGCCTTCAATTGTGGATGAGACCCATGGAGGACCTGAGTGAGTACCCTTGTACCCCCCAGTGCAAGGGAGAAGCTCAGGAAGTAATCTTGGAGACCCCAAGCCGCATTGAGAAATGTGTGCTGTTAAGTGTGAAGTATTGAAGTTATCAGTCTGGGCTACTAACCGCATAAGAGACTGCCTAGTTCAAGTAATGGATGCATCTTGTCTGTGGCCCAAATGGCTAAGTTGCAGGTGCAGCAAGAAGCCTGGTATAGTGAATCATGTAAATGTGTTGCAAGTTGTGTAGCTATGGGTTAGAGTCCTGCCATCGTGGAGCTGACTGCCAAGATGCACTTGTCACTTCATGTGACAGGAGGCCCTAGAGCATATTATGTCTAAGATACTTTAAAGAGAATGTACCTGTGTTTGACCAGAATTTCGTCTGAGAGCGCTTGGGATAAGTGTATAATGTCTAGACGTGCTGGATAGGACTCTGCTTGTGGATAATGTTCTTGGTATATAGAATGTACTGGATATGACTGCCTGAAACTAAAGTATGGGATGCTTGATGAAAGTATCATTGTCAACTTACTCTGGATAGATGCCTGTTGGTATATAAAGTACTGGATGTGACCGTGTTTAAACTGTGTTTAGGATGCTTGACCAGAAGCATCACTCTCATTGCATTGGATGGGACTTTCAAGTATTGTGCTGAATGTTCTGGATGTAACATCCACATAGTTTGTTCTGGAATGTTCGGAAGTCTACAAGTGTAGGGCAATCCCTGATTTGTCTGCAAGTGCAGGCTAATCCCTGCCACGTCTGCTAAAGTGCAGGGCAATCCCTGCTGTGGTTGTAAATAGTAGTCTGTAACTTGTTAAGGATCCATCTCCAAGTTGCCCCCACCCTCAAATTAATAGCTGGCCACCTCAACCAGCTGCAACTCCATCAGGCCTGCAACATCTTGGACTGTGGTATCTGTTTAACCAGTATGGTATGAGATTGTGGGGTTTCTGCTGTATCTGGGACTGGTACCAGTGTGGGTATTATTAATAATTATGTTTAACATCTGATTTATCAGCAGCTAGATAGCCAGGGAGCTGGATGTCTTAAGTTGAATGGTAAAATGTGATTTATGTCTGCCTTTAATCTGTAGCCACCCAGCTGGAGGGTTCACCAGCAAAATCCAAAATGATCTCTGTACATGTGTAAATACGGTAACATAACCTCTACTCCTCCTGTTTCCCTTTCCTAGCTCCTTTATTCCCCCGAAATAAATATCTTATTTGTTGTTTGAAATCCTGTGTGAGCATATTATTAGAGAGAGCCTTTAATTCAAAATGTTGAAATGTAGGGAGCTGTATCTTGGGGCATGTCTGGGGAAGGTAAATGGTCACCATGGGTGGTGTAGCAGCTCAGGGGGCTACACCCATCACCATCTTGCCCATGTAAAGCACCCTGAGTTGAGGCACTGCTCAAAGTCTTCAAAAAAGGTAATGAGCTAGCGAACCCAACCCCCTCAGCCTATGTCCAGGGTACTAGGCAGGGGTGTGACACTGGGGGTGGTGCCGCCCAGGGGTTACATGCAGATTGTCCAGTGGGAATGGTCAGTGCATAGGATTGACTACTGCTCCATACATCCCCTCTCATGGCAGCCCCTATAGCAGGAAGGGAGCAATGCTGTCATCCAGTGCATACGTGTGTCCCAATCCTCACCCTGAACAGTCATGTGTCACTCCATGACCGTTTCCAAAAGCACCCTTTATCTGAATATTAGATCTGCACTTTTATGTGGTGGAACCATGGAAGTGGGCCTATTACCGTGTATCCCCCCGACCTCCCTTTGGTATTATCTGTGGTGTTCTGCGGTTATTAAGTATTATGGCACTTGGCCTTCCCCTACAGGACTGAATGAATGTGTTATATTACTGCAGTGTAGCTTTAGTCTGATGTGTTCCAACTTCCAACACTGCTTTGAACTATTCTTCTTCATTTGGAACTGGTGCTGCAGGAAGCTCGAGGGTTGTTGCTGCTGCTGTCAGTGGTGATTCCATCACTAGTGTTGCAGGACTGAGTAGTAGCAGTGGTGAGCCCGTGTCTAGAAACCTACTTATATTGGTAACCAGTTTGAATGTACTTATGAAGAAATGAATAGACAGACTACCATTTCTCGGGTTGTACCTCCACAGAAAACAAACAGAACTGGGCCTGCCCTGCAGCCCTCCACTGAAGTCAAGATGCAACAGTGTAAAAAGTTTTCATTTGCTGTGTTGTGAAATTCAAGTGCTCCAAATGAACAGCTGGCCATCCAACCGCTTCCCCTGTCCTGGTGCTAAATATGTACTGATGTTCTTCAAGGGGCTGTGTGTACATCATGACACAGGTCATAGGAAAACACACATCCATTGCAATCCATGCATTATGGTGGTTGTGGCAGGGGTTGTGACCATGCTAGCGGAACAGGTGTGTGGAATCGTGGAGGTCAACACGATCATGACCAGGCAGGGTATGGCATCGGGCAGTCAGCTCATCTATTCGATCCTTATAAGGTAAACCTTGCTATAAAATACCAGATGACAACTGCTGAAATCTGTGCCTTTGTAGTCCAGTGCACGTGATCCACCTCTGGCTCTATGGTTGCTTGAAGAGGGGACCACCAATTCCAAAATCCATGGCCAAGGGCAAACCACTCTAAGAAGTGCCATAACAGTGACTGCCCCAGTCTGTGTTGTGGAATGTTGGTGAATCATTTCTTGTGCGTACTGTGTACATCTGACTGAAATGCATCATTGCATTAGGCACTGGCGGTGTGATGTGTCATTCACCCCCTAGTGGAGTGTGTGCGTGGTGTTTCCTGCAGGATTTTGAACATTGAATGGCTAGTGGGTTGAGTGGGTGTGTGGGCTGATCATAGTTATGGTACAGTGTTCAAATCATAAAAGTGAAATAGAAAGGCCATCACAGGCTGTCAGGTGGAATGGACTAGTCATCAGCACACAGAACCTGCTGTTAGGGTTAGAGGGGTAGCATTGCCATTAGTGGGGCCTGGGTAAGGGCAGACAAGACTGCAATATTCATAGGAAATCATGTTTGTACCATTATGTATTTCTACACTACACAAGCAGGTAAGTAAAAGGGCCACTGTGCAGTAGTACTGCTATGCTAGTGCTGCTGCACGAGACTAATTCAAGTGTGGCCTGACTGCTGTGAGAACAGGTTGGTTCAGTGTGATGATCAAGGCAGGCCACACAGTCTGCAAGTGGAGGCCATGAGAGTGACAATCAAACATGGTCTGCTGGAGGCATGAGGCACAGTCATCATTGCTGTAACCACTTGTAAATAGTGATGGGAGAACCTCAAAAGGTAATGAGGTTCTAAAAGGTTCTGATAAGCAAAAGAAAGGTTAGGATGCTTACCCAAACCTTATCAGAACCTTTTATAACCTTAGTTGTTTTATTGTAACTGTATGTGAAAAAATAATTTTAAACAGCTTTTAAACAATACATGTATAGAAAAGAGCAATTAAACCACTGTTTAGTAGTAATAAGTAACATTAGAGTAATTAAATGAGGAGTGAATAATGTGACAAGGATGATTTTTTTTTTATTTATTCCATGTGATGTGATGAAATACCCTGCCCAGTGCCCACAGAGCCAAAGCTTGTCAATTTATCCATTTATCCCAAGGCGCACAGGGAGGAAGAGATGAGAGCTGACTGACTTGTTGGGGGGGGGGTGTTGTCACACAGACAGTGTGCAAAAGTGGCACTGGTTGCTGACTGTCAGATTTTATTTCACACACACACACTGCACCTAGGCTATAAGGGCTGATGCTGCAGGGGCTGCTACCCACAGAGATTCTGGGACCTCGCCTAACCCTCTCTGACACAGTAATTCCTTGAAGGATTATTCCATGTGATGGAATATCAACTGAGCCAAAGCTTGTAGATACCCCACAGAGTAGAGGTTGGAGATGACAGCTGACTTCTTCAAGGGCACACAACAAGAAGTGGCACTGGTTGGCTAACTTGCTTGATGGGTGGCACAGTTCACCCCCCCTGCTGCCAAAATAAAAAAATACAACATTTGCACTCACTCACTTCCCCCAGAGTCTCCTATTCCCCAAGGTCCACTCCCAGACTTCCAGACCCAGTCCCACAATCCCCACCCCTAACTTTTCTGATTCTCTTGTTTGTTTAAAAAAAATTATTTTAAATTTGTTTTTTTCAGGAGAGTCCGACAATTCCCTCACAAGTCCCAACTACCCAGCCCAACTAGAAAAACAAAGCAGCAAGCAAGTTGCACTTCAACGGCTATAGAACGTTCAGCACACATGGAGCAGCCAGTAAATGCTGCTGCTCCTTCTCCATTCTGTGTTCCTCGGAGCCAGCTCCTAAGGTGGACCATGTAGGTTGCTACAGAGCAAACCCAATCAAGTGCCAACTTAGGAAGATGGACAGCTCGACCATCCAATGTAAACCAGTGTCTTGTCTCTCATCCCTTCTGTGCTCCCACATTTCTTGCACTCAGTTCCCATAATGGGGAGCCACTAGAACTGATCCAAGCAGCGGAAAGTGTTTGGAAGCTGTTAGTTTTTGAATACTTCAGCTTGTTCGGGTCAGTTCTGATTTTTGCTGAACCAGTTTGCTCACCCCTACTTGTACATTGAGTACTATAGAAACAAAGAAGTTGACGCCAGATAAGGACTGCAGGGCCAATCCAGTCTGCCCATTTATTTTTCTACCTTATAAATGTGCCATTGGCCTTTGCTCTGTCAATGGCCTATCTATTCATACTCATTTGTATTGCTTCCTTATGCCTACCCCATGCTTGTTTGAAGCCCTGCACTGTAGTCATATCCACCACTTTCTGAGGTAGGCAGTTCCATGCATCCACCACCCTTTCTGTGAAAAAGAACTTCCTCACATTACCCTTAATCAGCCTCCCTCTAATTTCATGCTGTGTCCTCTTGTCCTGCTATTTTTCTTATATTGAAACATGTTAGAGTCTTTCACCTTGTTAATGCCCTTAAGGTGTTTGAATGTTTCGATCATATCACCTCTCTCCCTCCTTTGCTCTAGGGTGTACATTTTGAGCTTCGTTAATCTGTCCTCATATGTTTTCTGATGCAGTCCCTGCACCATTTTGGTTGCCCTTCTCTGGACTGCCTCAATTTGGTTAATGTCCTTGTGAAAGTGTGGCCTCCAGTACTGCACACAGTACTCCAGATGCAGCCTAACCAGCGTCTTGTAAAGAGGGATTATTACCTCCCTTTTCTGACTTGTGATACCCCTACTAATACACCCCAACACCCCTAACCTTACCTACTGCTTTAGTGGTCTGCTTGGATGATTTCAGGTCATCGGTGATGATGATGCCCAAGTCTTTTTCTTCCCTTGTGACTGCCAGCAACTCCTCTCCCAGCCTATAGGTGGCTTCAGGGTTTCTCTTCCCTATGTGCATGATTTTGCACTTCTTTGCATTAAACTCCAGTTGCCACTTTTCTGACCATTTTGCTAATTTATCCAGATCTCTTCTCATTTGTCCCACCCCATCTGGATCATCTTCTCTGTTGCAGATCTTAGTGTCATTTGCAAACAGACAAACCTTACCCTCCAGTCCATCTGCAATGTCACTGATGAAGATATTGAAGAGGACTGGCCCCAGGACTGATCTCTGAGGTACCCCACTTGTGACTTGCATCTCTTCTGACTGTATACCACCACTCTCTGTTTTCTGCCAATTAACCAGTTTGCCACCCAGTTGACCAACTTGTGACCCACCCCAAACCTAACCAGCTTATTATTGAAACAGGTTGAAGAAATGCTATGCCAAATGGATACAAAGAAAAGTGCTGATGCGGACTACCTCGACCCGTACTTCCTGAAGATTGCCTACTCCATACCTATGACTCACTTGTTTAACCTCTCCTTGTCCCAAGAAACAATCCCCTTGATCTGGAAAACTGCACAGGTCATCCCATTATTTAAATCAGGGAACTCTCACGACCTTAACAACTATAGGACAATCTCAGTTCTTCCAGTCCTTTCTAAACTACTGGAAAAAATTGTTAGTACTCAACTGAGATCTTACCTTGATACTGTGAAGCTCCTAAAACCTGTACAATCTGGCTTCAGAGCCAAGCATAGTACCATTACGGCCCTAGCAAAAGTCACCAATGATTGGCAGAGGGATTTAGACAACAGGGATTTTATGCGTGCTATGTTTCTGGACCTAAGTAAGGCATTTGACATGGTAGCGCATGATCTGCTCCTCTCTTCGCTGGAAGCCATAGGGCTGGATTCCCTCTCCTTACAGTGGTTCACCAACTATCTCTCTGGATGCCTACAACAGGTCAAGGCCAAAGGAGAACTCTCACCCCTTAAGGGCTGCTAAGAGGAGTACCACAAGGATCCATTCTAGGTCCTATCCTCTTCGCTATCTATATTAACAACATTGATGATAATGTTACCAAGGCTATAGTCCATCTATTTGCTGATGACACAGTGCTGTATGTGAGCAGCACCTCACCAGAAATAGCATGTAGCATCCTACAAACTGAGTTCAATTTTCTCCAACATCAACTACTAAACAAAAAGCTCCTGCTTAGAAGCATAGCTTTTGTTTTCTTTGCATTCTCTCCTGACATGCATGCGGTAAAACTTACTGTCCCAGGATCTCTCTTATAGCTATCCACAATTCTAGGGGAAAAATTAGAATTTGTTGCAAAATTCAAGTACCTGGGAGTCTGGCTTGACAACAGGCTTTGTTTTACGGAACATGTGGCGGAATTACTAAAAAAACTACACCAAAGGTTTGGTCTTTACTTTTGGATTAGCCACTTTCTTACAAGGGACGCTAAGTTAAGGTTAGTACAGGCAACCATCCTGTCTGTCATTGACTATGTGGACTTTCTATATAGCCACTGCCACAGCTCCTACCTGGCAAAACTGGATACACTCTACCATAGAGCCTTGAGGTTTATTACAGGAGTCTCATTTACCACACATCACTGCTCCCTATAGGCAACAGTGGGATGGACTTCACTTCAGTTCAGGAGGTACATAAATGCTGCCACATGGACATTCAGAGCATTATCCAATCAACTACCGCCATATGTCTCATTATGTTTTGCTGGAGACAATCTAAGTAAATATGCACTAAGAAGCTACTCTTATATCAAATTGAAAGTGCCCAAAGTTAACTCTTGTGTCGGAAGGACTACCATTAGTTTCACGCTGCTCTCTTTGTGGAACAAACTGCAAAACATTTTGAAAATTAGTTTACCCATAACCATTACCTCCTTTAAGTCCCTTTATTCATGTCTTGTTAAGGAACACTGCCAATGCTTCTCGCATCGTTAACTAGAACACACATATACACTGCACCACCACCATGTCTGACTAGTACTTCCTAATCCAATGTACAACTATTCTACTTTCCACATGTTATCTTCATCTCCCTTTTACTTGGGATTCTTCTATGTGCTCCCCAACACTGCTCTCAAAATGAATCTAAATGACTCATTACCCAAATGAGTAGCAATATTCTCTTCGCCCCTTACCCCTATTCCTCACATTGGACTCACCATCTCATCCCTTTGTCCCCTCATCTCATTTTTCCCTCTCCTTACTAATAGCCCATGTTCTGCAGCTCTCCCTCCCAGGTTGGTCCACAACAGCCAGATATCCCCTTCCCATCCCCCTATGGATCTTCTATGGGGACTGGAAAGGAGTACATGTTGGTTATTTACCCTCACCCCTTATATATTCTGTACATGTACTGTACAATTATACCTTGCTGCTATATATATATATATATATATATTTATATATATATATATATATATATACTCTGTAGGCAACTTTGTAAACGAGCAAGGGATTATCGATCCATATGTTTTGTTGTGTCAATAGGAATGATGTTGTATTACCTTGTTTTATTCAATGTACGCTTTGTGTTAACCCCTGACTCTGTAAATGTATATGCTTACTTCTATGTGCAATGTTATCATCCACTTAAATTTGTAAATATCCTTGTATTAACGAGGTCCATCTTGCAAATGAGATTTGCTCAGTGATGTCCACCTGGATAAATAAAGATTTTGACTGATTGATTAATCAATCTTCTAGGTGGAACAGTATCGAAAGCTTTGCTGAAGTCAAGGTAAGCGACATCAACTGCTCCCCCTTGGTCCACCACTCTGGTTACCCAGTCAAAGAACACTATGAGATTAGTTTGACAGGACCTTCCTTTTGTAAACCCATGCTGTCTTGGATCCTGTGCTCCTATGGATTTCAGGTGTTGCACCATCCTTTCCTTAAGGCTTGCCTCCATAATCTTGCCCACTACTGAGGTAAGACTGACTGGTCTGTAGCTCCCTGCCTCCTCCCTGCTACCACTCTTGTGGAGAGGGATCACATGAGCCCTTCTCTAGTCTTCTGGGGCCTTTCCTGTGTTCAGAGACTCACTAAACAGTTCTTATAATGGCTCTGCTAGTTCCACCCTTAGCTTCTTTCATACCCTGGGATGTATGTCATCAGGTCCCATTGCCCTGTCCACACTGAGCTTATTGAGCTCTTGTAGGACATTTTCTTTTGTGAAGGGACTAGTGCTGACCTCCCTCCCCCCTGTGTCCATGGTGCTGAGCTGTGGGCCCTGCCCTACCTTCTCTTCAGTAAATACTGAGCAGAAGTATCTATTCAGGATAGATGCTTTTACGTGGTCCTCCTCCTCACATGCCCCCTTATCTCATTTGATCTTAGCAATACCCTCTCTGGACTTTCTCCTTTCACTAATGTATCTATAGAAAGTCTTGTCACCTTCTTTTACTGTTTGTGCTAGTGTTTCTTCAGTTTGGGCCTTTGTCTGTCTTACTGCATTCCCTGCTTCCCTTAGGGAAGTTTGGTATGCCTCCCTATCTTCATCCCGCTGCATTCCCTTATATTTCCTGAAGGCCAGCCTTTTGGCTCTGACTTTTTCTGCTACTGTTTTTGAGAACCAAAGTGATTTCCTTCTTCTTTTGCACTTCCTTTTTTCTCTAACACAATGGAATGTTGCTTCAAGTATTGCATCCTTAATGCTTGCCCACTTTGCCTGTACCCCCTCACCTGTATTTCTTTTTGCCAGGGATAGCTTAACTCTGTTGGCAATCTTATCCAAGTCAGCTCCTCTGAAGCATGTTCTTGTCCTTCAATGTTGTTCAGGTATTGTGATAAAATGTTTGACATAACCACTTGTTTATAAATTAATATTCATCAGCAATGTTCCTCATACTTAATCAATAGTGCATTGTTGTTGCCCCTTGTCCCTTGATCTGGCTCCTGACTACTCAAGTACCTACTGCTGTTTCAATTACTCTGTCAAATGCATGCATGACACAACCTCTGACAACAAACACCACCACATCTGTCATCCTTCTGAGTAAAACACTGTGTACAGTACCCTATTTTGGGGTCCTTTAGAGAAGCATACACTGTTTAGTGTCATCAGTTAGTAGTGGTGTGTACAGTGAACCATGCACTCATTGTATGATCTTATAATTTGTCCACTAAGCGTGTAGTCATCCCATGCTAGAAAGGAGCCAGGAGGGTTTGTGCTGTGTCTGTGTGGGCAACATGCTTTTGAAAGAAAATTCCTGTTCCTGGTGTAGATAAACATGTTGATAAAATGTTCATGATTGGAACTACATACGCGTAGTGGCTAACAAGATGCAAGGTATATGAATGTAAGTGGGGTGGGGGCTTTCAATGGATGGTACACCATCACAGAGAATGTGGTTGTGGTGCTGATTAGGGGATACTGGCAGAGCAAAACATGTTGTGGCTGATACACCACAGAAACCTCAGCTTTCACATACACATGGTCATGGGCTTCATACTTCCCATCCTGTCTGTGATGCGGTGGAGGGTGGTGGTACATGTACAGCAGTAGCTAAGAAGAGTTGATGAAGGCTGTAAACCATGTCATCAGCAAAAGGTTAGCAGTGAGCACACAGTAAGGTTACTGATGTCATTACTTTTGAGACATGCACAGTAAATTATGCTGAAATCACATATTTCTTTCTGTACTGCAGACAACATTCACACATTGCCAGCAGCGATACCAGTACCATGGGAACACAAGGAGAAGGTCAAGAAAAAGAATATCAGCACACAGACCAAAAACCATGTGCTGAAAACTCAAATAGAGATGGAGAGGCTGGTGGCAAAGGAAAATGATCAGCAGCCCAACACAGTGAGCAGTAAAACAGTGGCTGGGTCAGTGCTACATGTAGAACCAGTGGAACAACACCAGGAGGAGCACACAACACCACCACCAGCACCCATCCAGCAGGTGGAGAATGACGCAAGCAGGCTTGAAAAATGTATGACCAAGGACATAGAAATAATGAAAAGGAAAATTGTGGCACTGCAGGCTGGCCAGGAAAGGCTGGAGGCCAACTTGCAATGCATTTTGTGGCTGCTGGAAAAAATGGCTGCAAGGCAGAGGACATATCAGAGTCCAGCAACTGGCCAAAGACACTGCCATTAACTGTGGTGCATGTTTGGAGCAGTTGCCACTCATGGTGGCTAAAAATTTTTGTAAATAGTTTGTATTTTACATGTTAATTGACGATGACTTCTTTGTTGATTTTGAATGTAAATAGGGTTTTTTTTGCAGATGTGTTTACTAGTTCTTTCTTTGTTCTTTTGTAATAACTGTTTCTATAATGTATGGGGAGCCCTTATTATTAACTGAAATCAAGCAGATTAGAACCTCGTTATGCCATCATTATGACATCACTCTGTTGTTAACCCTTCTTGAGTATTTTTTTTATTTAGTTGTTTAACCTGGAGTAGCACACTAAGCTGAAAGCTTTTTTACAGGTGCAGCCTAGGAGCACAGGGAAGTTAAGTGACTTGCTCAGGGTCACACAGTATGCAAGTGGAAGCTGTGGGATTGAAACCCAGGTCTGGTCTGCTGGATGTCACCAGACTTGTAGCTCAGAGCCTTAAACCACTGTGTTATACTGCCTCCCAGTATGTCATATCAATGGTATAACTAAATGGAATGCTCACAACAATCAATATTCTAACAAAACAGAATGCTCAGATCAATCAATATTCTGTAAAGCAATTCAGTAAAGTAATTCAGTCTGCGTTTATATAATCTTGGTAGCAAATACACTATGCAATATAATGTATGGTCTTTGGTTAACCACCGCACTGAAAACACTTCTTGAGGTTGCCATGGCATCTGAAAACCTCTCTAGCTGTGCTCTTGAGGTTTACAATGTCACACAGCAACCTCTCGAAGTGTTAACAGTGTGGTTATTAACCAAAAAGGAAAAATTACTCACCTTAGTAATGTTGTTTCTTCTAATGGAGTCTTGCTGTATTCTGACTATTGCAGTTAGGTCCTGCCTTTCAACTGCCCTGGAGAACAAAGAGTTAACTTTCCATGGCCAGCATGGAACATTCAGTGCGAGCTCAGTTGAAGCCCCTGTCTGCTGTTGTTTAAACTCCAACCATCAGATCTTTATGAACAATACTCACTAGAAGTTCTGTGCAGAAACTGTAAAACTCACACTAGCTAACTGGCAACTAAATTTATTAAAAAGGGTTTTTTGGTTTCAATGCAAAGACTCAAGTCAGGAAACCCAAAAAACAAAACATAATACACACCCAAAGTAAAAGAGGGTGAAAAAGGGGCACCCCTAGGGTGCCAACGCTGCTCCTGCCCACCAACATCCCAAAAACCAGGTTCTGAGAGGGGAGGAGGGGGGAGGTCAGAATACAGCAAGACTCCATTAGAAGAAACAACATTACTAAGGTGAGTAATTTTTTCTTCAAACAACATGAAGTCTTGCTGTATTCTGACTATTGCAGACTACCAAGCAGTACCTCCATGGAGGAGGGACAGAACCTAGTTTGGGAATAGGCTCTGAAGTACTGCTGTGCCAAACCGAGCATCACTCCTAGCCTGGATATCCAGAGAGTAATGCTTGGTGAATGTATGGACTATTTTCCAGGTGGCTGCTTGACAAATTTCTAAGATAGGAATATCCCTGGTAGGAGCCAGGGAAGCAGCTGTACCTCTAGTAGAGTGAGCCCTCAGGCCTGAGGGTGTGGTTCTACCCAGTTTTTCATAGCAGAATTGTATGCAAGAGACAATCCACCTGGCAATAGATCTCTTAGTAGCAGGTTTGCCCTTACCGACCTCTCCATATGTGAGGAATAACTGGAGGGACTCAAATCTGTGACCCTTGGTGCACTCTATTTAGTAGCTGAGGGCCCTTTTAACATCCAAGCTGTGCAGCCTCCTCTCTCCAGAGGAGCAATGGTCAGTGAAGAAAACAGGGAGAGACATAGACTGGTTGAGGTGGAAATCTGAAACCACCTTAGGCAAAAACTTCCTGTTAGTTCTTAGGACCACTTTATCTCTATGGAAAGAGATGAAATCAGGCTCCACTGACAGGGCTTGCAATTCACTGATATGCCTGGCAGAGGTAATGGCTACTAAAAACACAGTTTTCCAAGTCAAGTACTTAAGTTCTGCAGATGACAAAGGCTCAAAGGGTGGTTGCATAAGCTGAGCAATGCAAACATTAAGGTCTCAAGCGGAAGCAGGGTCCCTAAAGGGGGGATTGGTGTGCAGCAATTCCTTGAAGAACTTACAAAACACAGGATGGGCTGACAGAGGAGAGGGCTTGTGCCAACTGACAAGAAGGCAGAAACAGCTGCCAGATGCACTTTAAGTGTAGCTGGCCTAAGTCCTAAGCCATTAAGATGGACCATATAGTCCAGAACTGTAGGCAACCCAGAAGATTCTGGAGAAATATGCTTATTAGAGCACCAAATAGTGAACCTTTTCCATTTGGAGTTGTAAGTCTTTCTGGTGGAAGGCTTTCGAGAAGCCTTAAGGATATCCAGAACCCCTTGAGAAAGGTGCAGATCAGCAAACTCTAACTCTTCAAGAGCCATGCCTTGAGATTGAGAGATTTGAGGTTCAGATATCAAATCCTCCCCTGAGAGGATGTCAACAGGTTTTAATTCCTGGGAAGAGACAGGGGAAGGTGTACTGCTAAGGACAGCAACAGTGGGTACCAGGGCTGTCTGGCCCAGTCTGGAGCAATCAGAATCACTTTGCATGGTTGAGACCTGATCTTGACTTACACTTTGAACAGGAGAGGGAAGGGGGGAAAGCATACAGAAATTTCCCTTCCCAATTCAGAAGCATAGCATCCAGGGGGACTGAGCCCAAGACTGGGGGTCTGCAACAAAAGAGAGGAAGTTGGTGATTGTCTGGGGCTGCAAAAAGATCTATCTGTGGAGTGCTCCATCTCGAGAAAATCACCTTCAAAACTAGGGGATCTAGGGTCCATTTGTGATGGCACTGGGATATCCTGATGAGAGCATCTGCTAGGACATTGTCCTTCCCTGGGAGGTAAACTGCTATCAGAGAGGTTTGCAGGGAATAGGCCAGGGACCACAACTTCATTGCCTCTGTGCACAAGGCCATAGACTGAGTTCCTCCTTGCTTGTTGATGTACCACATGGTGGTGGTGTTGTCTGTTCTGATCTGGACCACCTTGTTCTGTACAGATTTGGAAAAGGCTTGCAGCACCAGAAACACTGCTCTGAGTTCCAAGAGATTGATGTGAAGCAGAGATTCTTGAGGTGACCACAGTTCCTGGGTGGTAAGATCCCCCAGGTGGGCTCCCCAGACCAGCAGAGAAGCATCTGTGGTGAGTATCACTGAATGAGACTGAGTGACAAAAGGAACTCCTTGTCTCAAATTGTCCTGATCCACCACCATTGCAAAGTCTGGATCAGGGTTTGGGTCACTGGGACTAGTTTGGTAAGGGAATCCTTTCTTTGGGACCAGAAGGCTCTTGAATGGAACTGAATGTCCCTCATCTGGAATCTTGCTCCCTGGACCACTGCTGTGGAAGCTGCCATGTGGCCCAGAAGCAGAAGGAAATGCCTTGCTGGTTGAGACACCTGTAGGGTGAATGAAGAGGTCGGTTCCATAAGGGTCTTTGCCCTGTCCAGGGGAAGGAAGGCTCTTGCCCTTACTGTATCCAGTTCTGCCCCTATGAAGGTGAGGAGCTGTACTGGCTCAAGAACTGGCTTTGGAAGGTTGAGGAGGAGTCCTAAGGAAGTGAGCACTTGCTGAGCTACTTGCAGATGTGACTTGACTTGATCTGGAGACTGACCCACTATGAGCCAGTCATCCAGATATGGAAGGAATGAAATCTTTTTTCTCCTTAGGAAAGCAACCACTACTGCCAGGCACTTTGTGAACACCCTTGGGGCTGATGTTAGGCCAAACGGCATTGCTCTGAATTGATAGTGACCTGAGGGCAACTCGCACCTTAGGAACTTTCTGTGGGAGCACCTGATGGGAATGTGAAAGTAGGCATCTTTGAGGTCCAGGGAGGCTAGTCAGTCCCCTGGCCTTAGAAAGGGCAGAATTATTCCCAGAGTCACCATTCTGAACTTTGGTTTTAAAAGGTGCTTGTTCAGATATCTTAGATCCAGGATGGGCCACCTTTATCCTGTTTTTTGGGGGGTTAGGAAGTACCTGGAGTACAATCATTTGCCCTTGTGTAGGGTAGGAACCCTTTCTATAGCTCTGAGAGCCAGGAGGGAAGAAACCTCTGCCTCTAGGGCAAGATTCTCTCATGGATTTGCAGGTGGAAAGGATCTGGTTCTCATCTTGGGAAATTTTTTGAAGCTGAGAACCAGTCCCTGGCTTACTACTTCCAGGACCCACTTGTCTGATGTCAGAGACTTCCAGTCCTGGACAAAGTAAGCCAGCCTGCCCCCTGCAGGTATTGGAGAATCGGCACGGGCAGACCCATCAGGGTGTCTGCTTGGCAGAGGCTTTAGGCTGAGGGGTGGAAGTAGGCCTGCTCGTTCCCCGTCTGCCTCTCCCTCTGAAGAACCCCCTCTGAGCATAAGCAGAAGAGGAGGCCTGGGCTTGGTAAAAAGGCCTTTGAAAGGGCCTGCACCTGCCCCTGGAGTGCTGTCTTTGAGGAATGACTTGCCTTTCTTTGGCCTGAGCACTCCCATAGGTGGTCCTGTACTCGTCCATCTTTTTCATGTAGTTCTCTGTCTGCTCCCCAAACAGAGAATTACCAATGACAGAGAAAGCCATGGCCTTAGCCTGGGTATCCTGTGATAGGCTAGTACATCTGAGCCAAGCCATCCTCTGAAGGGCCATAGATGTAGCCATGACTCGAGATGAAACATCATTGGAGTCCACAGCAGCATGAAATTGCACATTGGATGACTCAATCCCATCCACAGCCACCGCCTCCAGTTCCTTGGCAAGCTGGTCAGGGGCCTGTTTTTCCAGAGCCAGCACAGTGTCCCACCTGGACTTCTGGTATCTAGCTGTGTAGGCCATATAGTTAGCCTGCCTGAGTCCCAAAGATGCTGCCATGTACTGTTTCTTTGCCATGGCATCAATCCTCCTGGAGTCTTTATTTGGGGGTATGATGCCAAGGGAATATTTGCCTTATCAGAGGCAGCAGCCTACACTACCCCAACATGGCTGCATTGCTGAGAAAGGAACTCCATGTCCGAGCCTGAAAGGGTATACCTCTTGTCCATTCGTCTGTCCACAGGAGGTATGGAGTTACGAGTCTTTAGAATTTTAAATGTCTGTTTCCCAAAAAAGTTATGGAGGAGAATAGACAGCCTCCTGGACTCTGGAATGTCCATCATTTCAACAATATCAGGCTCCTCCTGATCCTCTACTGCTTCTTCCATTGGAAGCTGGAGGGTTTCAGCCACTTTCTTGTAAAACATAAAGTGGGAAGGGGACTCAGAAAGCCTAGGAGAAGAAACACCTGAAGGTCTGTCTGTGGAGATGCCCGGGTCAATAGGCACATCCAGACTTTCATAATCACCATCATCATCCTCATACTCTCCCTCCTCCTCCTCCTCCAGTACATAAAATTCTTCTAAAGTATAATCTGGAACCGTGGGAACTGACTGAACCAAGCCCCTGCCAGATGGTGCCGGTTCGGCCAGAAACTAAGTTAGCAATTACACTACCCTTATCGCTTTGGCTATTTCATCAGTGGTCGGAGAAAGAACTTGTGGATCCAAACCGGATGATTTTTCTCTTCTCTTTCTTTTAACCAGAACCGACTCCTCAGAATCAGCTCTTCTTTTGCCCAATGAAGTTTCGCCCTGGTCAAGGGGCACCGAACTGGGCTGGCCATCCGGGTCAGCAGACTTCTCGGCCTCCCTTTCCCTCAGTCTACCTACTCTCTTATCCAGGGTAGCTTTGGGAAAACTCTTACAAATTTGGCAGTCTGAATCGAGGTGGTCAAACCCCAGACAATAAACACAGGTGGTGTGGGGAACAGCCTTAGCAAAGGCTTCCCCACACACACTGCAGTGTTGAAACCCAGTGGGCCTGGTTTTTTTCTTGGGTTTCTCAGACATGGCCAGTCCTATCCAGAACTTACCCCTTTTTCAGCAATCCAGCAGGCAAGACTTCCCTATCGGTTCCTGACCATGTTACGGGTCTTGGAAAAAAATGGAATTAAATCCGGTTTTTTTTAGAACTGATACGGACCAGTTACCACACTCTAAACAAATTCAAAACTTTGTAAGACTAAACTGATCGGTTCAAACCAAACCGATCCGAAATTTACAAGTTCCGCACAGAAACTAAATCTAAACCTATCTAGTACTCACTAGTACTCTAAGTAAAACCTATCTAGTACTCACGGTACCACAGACAGAGACTTAAACCGACAGATTCGGTAGCAGAAATTCGGTAGAAACCGAGAGAAAAACTACACTTTAACCGACTTTTTTTGAACCGAGCAAAAGAGAAATCTCCAGAGCGACTGATCAGTGAGGCGGAGTAAAGAATCTGACGGTTGGAGTTTAAACAACAGCAGGCAGGGGCTTCAACCGAGCTCACGCTAAACGTTCCATGCTGGCCATGGAAAGTTAACTCTTTGTTCTCAGGGGCAGTTGAAAGGCAGGACCTACTGTAACTGCAATAGTCAGAATACAGCAAGACTTCATGTTGTTTGAACCATACATTATCCTTTATTTATTGTATAAACATTTCCTTGTTGACACCACACTTTCTTGTCATGGGTCTACGTGCCATGTGTGAAGAAGGCTGACAAGGTTTAATGAACATGTCTGATTCACTAGAAGACAGTTACCTGTCACAATCAATTTTTCAAACTTTGCAGTATTGGGGGTGCAGGTGCACAATATGACCCATGTGAAGGGATGATTATTTTCACAGCAGGGGTCATGTGATGACAAGTACAACTGAGTGGATGAATAAGCCAGAGGCAGCTCAGGGGATCTTGCTGTTGGTAGGTCCTTGATGGTGCAGTAGTAGTAGGTGCGTCCGTGAACCTACCGTCACAACAGTCCTTACTTCTGACTCAGTTATCACACCAGTCCACCTTACTCAGCATCACATGAGCAGTACTGGTGTTCATGATACATAGACTGCTGTAGGGAACCACTGTGAAGATTTGAACAATAAGGTATTTTTACATACAAGGACCGTTGGCTGGAGTTGCAGAACAAGCTTCATCCTACAGAAGTACATAGTAGCTTTAGGGATCTGCAGCAGCACATGGTAATGCAGTGTTGTTTATTGGTGTGCTAGGTAGATTTTTTGTGATATCCAATAATGCATTAACATCACAAAATTAGCTTTTGCTTATTGGCTTTTGTGACTGCCTGGTTAGATTTAAATTATGTTTTTTTTTTTATTGTTATCTGGCTGCTGCATGTCATGTTGTCATTTAGTCTCAGTGGCTCAGTAGGTAGCACACTTGCCTCTGAGGCCGGGAGATCAGAGGGCTGTGGGATCAGTTCCCACATCTGGCACTTGGGTTAATATCCCAATACTGACACTGTAGTGCAGCATGAGAGGGGTGCTGCACTTCTGAGGTGCCGTCCTTCGGATGAGACGTTAAACCAAGGTCCCATCTGCCTGGATTGGTGGTACTTCAGGTGGATGTTAAAGATCCCATGGCACTTATCAAAAAGAGTAGGGGAATTTCCCCGGTGTCCTGGCCAAATTTCCCTCATTCACTAAAAATACCACCAACAGCTTAACCTGGTTCAAGGTCAGTTGGCATTCATCTGTATCCCCCTCCCCCGGGTCGTGCCTGAAAATAGGAAAGATTTGTCTAGTGCACTTACCCGGTCAACAAAAACTAAATAAAAAATAAATAACTATGTGTAACACAGCAAAACCACCAACATTGATACAAATATGGGGAGCAGCAGCAGGGGCATGGAATATCATCATCATCAGCAGCAGCAGCAGATGTAGGTAGATAGAATTCCAATAGTTTGTTCCTTTGTGTGTGATGCACTGACACCACATGGATGTGGAGGGACTGTGAAGAAGGACACTGGGTATGGTAATGGCACTCATCATCATCTGCTGGAAAATGTACAGAACAGCCCTGCAAAGAACATAAAAACAAAGAACTGTTTTAGTAACATGTCAACAACAAGCACATGCACACACACACACACACTGTTATGCCTGGGTTACACCCCCATCATTCCACATACACCTCACACTGTATTACTGGTCTAGTATACTGTGATACTGCTATTTTGCATTAATATATAGATTTAGGCACCCATCATATAAGCATGAGTGCCAGGAATGTGCTTTGCTGCTAATATATGCTAATGTTTACATCCTTTCATAAGATTAGATCATGCATGACTATTAGACCTCACTATAATGCATTATGTTGGTCTTTTACATATATTCCATATATAATCTACCTAATCACTGATAAGATGGCTCTGAGGGATCATTGGTGATTATTACATACTTATATTCTCATATAATTATTTGTAGTGTGTGTTTTATACTCAGGCAGATATGCCACATGTATTAGAGCCCTGTCAGCACTTCTCTTTGTCTCTTTAGAGAGAAATACTTTGTTATGTCTTATATTATATCTTATATTATATGTAAGCAAGAAATGCCACATGTAATAGAGCCCAGTCAGCATTTCTTTTGTCCAAGCTATAATGGTAATAGAAGCATATTCTGTCTCATATGATACTCTTTAGTAATTCTGTCTCCTAAGTCATTCTCCAATGGAGAATGACTTAGGACCAATACATATTGTTTCTCATATCTGTAACTATGAGGTAATCTCTTTTGTTATGCTGTTATCTGTAGTATTTAGTCTTTCTGCAACCCAGTTCCACGGAGAGAGAGACCGAGATCTTGGAGATCCTGAGATCCTGCAATCTTGGAGGTTATGTACATTCTTCAGGAGAGTGGTGAGAATACCATCTCCCTTGTGATTTTCTTTGTCACATGCTTGGCAAAAGTAGTCTAATAAATATTTATTAGTACTCTTGCTTGATTATGAATGTTTCTTGGCAGACTCTGAAGACATAAAAATCTGTAGTATTAGTATTATTATTATTTACTCTACTATCTGAGATTGTTTGTGTAACACAAATGGCAACCGCGAGTGGAGTCTGGGTGTTTGCCAAGTTTCATTTTAATCTTCTCTGTAAATTAAAACACTGGGTGAGAAATCCTCAGTAACAAGCAGCTGAAAGTGTCTTCTGCTTAAATTTTTGGTCTGTTGTGTGCTCTACAGTGCTGAAAAACAATCTCTTGGCAGATATTCAATCTCTGTGTAATGAGTTGTTTTATGTTTTTTTTCCCCTATACTTTCTCTGTGGGAACACACAGTTGTAAAGGGATCCGAACAGACAGATAGACTGCTTTCTTTTGTGGATTCAAATCCTAATGGGTATTTACTCATCTAGGAGCCCACATATGCCAAAGGCTGCTTGTGTCCTGTCATGAACTTTGGTTGCAAACAAAGTTTTTGATCCACATACAGCTAAGGGTTTCTTATCTTATGACATGTCTAAAAATATCAGTACTGAGTTGAGGCTGGATGCCTTAACATACCAAACTGCATATGGTGGTTGGTGTGATTTTGCTGAGGTAACAGAATCCAATGGTAGCCCTTTAAGGGATATCATTGCCCATTATGGGGAATTGAAAAATGGTACCAAAAGAGTTGATCCTGAAGGATTATTAATTGCAACATTGTTTAAATGTTTTGATGCTGTTCAAAATGAACTATCTGTTTTGGAATCTGAGTATTTTGCTTACAAAATGGTGAATGCTGCTTGCAAGCAGGAAATTAGTCTGAAAAAGACTTCTCATAAAGAAAGAATAGATGGACTGCAGTCTGAGCTGCAGTCTCTTCATCTATAAAATGAGTGTCTCTTTAATGAGAGAAGCAGCCAAGACCTGCATGCCTAAAGAGATAACGCTGAAAAGGCAAAACGTGTTAGGAAAAAAGTTTTTCAAACGAATGATGTTTTGGCTAATAACACTGATTCCTTATGTTTTGAAAACAAGGAACTTAGGGATAAAAAGTCCAAAATAATTACTGAAAGAGCTAACATGCTGGTATTTCAACACCAGACCGTGACTGAACAGCATGAATTATGTTTTCAGTACTGCAGTCTTGAAATTAATGTTTTGAATCTTAAACTGACACAGCTTCTGTTGATAACAGGCATGTTTTATAAGATGAGAATGTCTTGCAATCTGAAAACAATGCACTTTACAGCGTGCTAACTCCTGTATCTGAGCAGTTAGAATACAGGAGTAAAGAGTCAGATATGGCAAACTTGCGCTGTCAGCTGGAGCTATTGGCAGAGCACACTAACTTAATGCCCAAAGAGCTTGCCTCTTCTCATGTTGAAGAGTTTGATTTTGAACACTTACAGTATGCTGTGGGGTGGACTAGAACAAAGGCTAGCCACTTGTTTTTCTGTGATTCACAAAACAGAGAATTGTTAGAGTCACAAAATGGTGGGCACACATGTCATCAGGTTGCATCCCCATACCATCCCCAAGATGGCCACTCAAGGTCATGTGATGATGGTCATAACACAGTAACCCAAGATTCCCATGAGGTAATCCAAAATGGCCAACCACCACATCACAGAGGTTCGATCATGCAGTCACAGGGACCTTTGATTGCTGCCATAACCAAACAAAACATACTGGAGGTTTTTGGCATGATTAATAATGTTATCAGTAATGCTAATGTTTCTGAGGGACAGAAGATTCTCATTAGAAATTATGCTTATGTACTTTCGAATGAGGTTGATACGCTACCATTCATGACGTCAGTGTCTGATGCTGCAGAAACAGCTGTTGCTGTTAGCAATGTTTACTGTACTAGAAGGTCCTCAGTTAAGGAACACATTGCAGTTAATTACATGAAATGTTGTGATTCTTCCCTATGCAATTTAACATCAGCTTTCCCTGAGAAGACTGAATGTACGGTTTCTAACCCTGACAGTATTGGGCATGTGCAGCTTATTAATACTTTAAGTTGTAACATTAAAAACAATGTTGCTATCATCCAGCAACCTTCTGGTGGGGAAACCCACTTTACATTTGATGAGGAGGGGACAACCCTGATTCTGAAAGCCCCATGGCTGTGATATTGTCAGCATCACAGGCCACATTGAGGGAGGGTTACAGGTTTAATTTCTGAACCTGAGTTGACAGCTGTTTCAGTACTACTTTCTCCATCCCTGATGGCTATTGAATCACAATCCATAGCTGGAGAACTACGTGCAACTTGCACACTACTTTTCTCCACTGTGCAGGCACCCCTGATAGTGCCAGCACTGCAAGCACATACTGCAGAACCCCCTCCACCAGTGACACCTGGATCATCCCATACTGTGGCTGCAATAGCAGGCACAAGCCAGAAACAGTCTGGGTTATTCTCTGTACATACAATAGTAGACACAAGTCAGAAACAGTCTGTGTTATTCCCAGTACATAAGATAGCAGGCACCTCTGGTAAGAAGGTGCAAGGTCTCCTAACACTGATATCATTCTTTTCCTTTGGAATCACTGACCATGGTCCCAGCATTGGTTAATCTTAACACAGTTTTAGGGTATATTGAAACTGTTACATCAGATATAGCAATCTCAGCAGTTTTAGCCAGGACTTACAATGGACACATCAGACCCATTGCTTATGCATCCCTGATGCTTCCCCAGTGGAGCTGAAATACAACCTTCGTGAAAGGAATCTTTTGGCTACATACTGGACAGTGAGATACTTTATGTACATCATTGGATATGCACCCACTGTGCTGCATTCCAATCATTGCCAACTAACTTTCTGTTGTCAGACAGAGTAAATGATTACTCTGTATCCAATGCCAGACTTACATACTGGTCTCTTATTTTACAGGATCATGACATCACTGTCCTTTCTATCAAAACTTCATCCTTGTTGGCCCATGGCCTCAAATTTACAGGAAAGATCCATGACTGTTCACTACAACCCCCTGACCTACCAGTCCCAGGGCCCTTTCTGACAGAACTTCAGAAAGTGTTAAAATACACCATTGTGTGTCATGTTTTGAATGATGACTCAGCCACACATACCAATGAGGGTCAGATAGCAGGGTTTGGACTTCTTATTGTACATCCTAGTGATGACAGAGTGTGCATGGCTAGTAATTGCATCATTGTATATGTACGATTCACAGGCAATGTTAAAACATGCCTGGCAAATAAAATGAAAAGCAGGGAGGCATGGAGTCTCCTTATTACCTCAAATAGTTGTGGATGGTTTAGAGAGCTGGAAAGTCCTTGAGAAAGACATAGCTTGTGTTAAGAGATTTTTCCTTATGTAAAATGATATCAGCACTCCATAAGAGGGTTAAGCACTGCAGTTTAGCAATCAGCCTTGAGATAATTACAAACTGCAAAAACTGTTTTTTGTTTTATTACGGATTCTAATTGGGTCTGTTCCTCACTTAATTTTTTTGGGAAGAAAACAAGCTTCTTTTCCAATACTCCTAATATTACCTCTGTGAAATACAGAGACTTGTTTGTGTACATCACACTAACCTAACCAGTTTAAATACCAATTTAAATACAAACTGTACATTCATAAGGTTCAAGCATATTCTAACATGTGAACTTTGTGCTCCAACAAGAATGACCCTCATTTGAGGGCAGTGTATTGGTTCCTTAATAAGAGTAACTGAGGAATAACTTCCAGAAATAAGCCAAAATAAGAAAGTGAAAATGACATTCACCTGTCCTGTGATTGCCTACTCATTTGGAACATCACTGCTGTAACACTCATGAAAAGTTAGGGGTAATTCCTGAACACCTGAGAGTAGATTTTATCTACTGGACCAAGTACATGATGATCCAACTGGTGGACACCAGTGAGTCAATAAAACACTAGACAGACTGAAATTCTCTGTCTTGTGGCCACACATGAGAAATGATGTAGAACACAACATTAGTAACTGTTTGATCTGTGCACAGAACAATCCTTTACCAGCTAGGAACATACATTGTTACCCCAGAGGCAATCAGGCCCCTTTAACAACATCCTGATTGATTACATTGGCCCTATGCCAACCATTAACAATGACAACTAGTTTTCACTAGTGACCACCAACCTAACGGAGAAACACAGCCAAAGTGACTGCAAATGGTAAACCAGCTATTTACCAGGTGGGGGTTACCCCTAAAGGTAAATTCTGATTACAAGGATTTGGCTTTATAGCCATGGTAATGCAGGGAATTCTGGATTTGTTCTGGGTAAAACAAAAGTTTCATATCCCTTACCACCCACAGTCATTAAGACAGGTGGAGTGGGCTAACATGCAGATCAAAGTTATGTTATAATAAACTTGTTCAGACAACCCAAAAAAGGACTGGGATTCATTATTGCCTTTATTCCTTATGGCAATAAAAGGGACACCCTCTGCAGGTACACAGCGTACCCCATTTTTGAAATCATTACCGGACGGTCCATGAGATTCCCAGAACATTTACTTCTGGACCTGTGTACTGCCACTGCTGATGGAGCATCAGTAAATAAATATGTTAAATATCTCAAACAAGAAAACCAAAAGGTATACTTGTTTGCTGCACAATGTATGGGCAAGGCCCAACAACAGGCCCTATCCCATTGTAAACAAACTCAGTCCAGCGGTCTACCAAGTTTGACTGCCTCACTATAACAGTCATTGATAAATGGCTACATGCAAATTAAATGAACCTGTTTAAAGGAGAGTAAATTACTTTTCCATACCCCAATGGGTGGAATAGTACTAAACTAACTATGTTTTTTCTTCTCTCTTTCCTTTTAGGTTCCAAAGAGAGAGCGAGATGTTTGCTTTTATGCCTAGTAGTTTTTCTTAGAAGTATGGGTCTTTGTACAAGCCCAAACTGTGCATCTTATTGCAGATAAGAACCAGTGCCCTAATCCTAAACAGATTGTTGAGGCAGAGTACCTCACAACCCCCATGAGATTTAATTGCATCTTGTGGAATTCACACTAAGGTCCTAAAAGACATATTCATCATCCAGAAGGATAATGAGGCCCTACTGAATGTTACGATCATTGCTTTGGATCAATTCTAGCAGTTAGATTTGATCTGGACTCCTGATTACATTTTATTGATAATCAGGAATTTTGCATCCAAATGTATATGGTGATAAAAGCCATTAGACCTTAAGGTTTTACCCAATGATGCCCCATAATTTGTGACACCTAATACTGAGTGCCCAAAACAGAACCCTGGCCCACTCAGTGGTCCAATAGCCACTTCTCAGCCAGGTACCCTAGTTAATAATGTGCAGTTCATGCACAACCCATTGAGTTTAAATCTCACCTTTTAAACTTGGAATGATTTGTTATATTTTATTTTATTTATTTATTTAGCTTTTGTTGACCGGGTAAGTGCACTAGACAAATCCTGCCTATTTTCAGGCACTACCCGGGGGAAGGGGATACAGATGAATGCCAACTGACCTTGAACCAGATTAAGCTGTTGGTGGTATTTTTAGTGAATGAGGGAAATTTGGCCAGGACACCGGGGAAATTCCCCTACTCTTTTCGATAAGTGCCATGGGATCTTTAACATCCACCTGAACTACCACCAATCCAGGCAGATGGGACCTCGGTTTAACGTCTCATCCGAAAGACGGAAATATGTTTCACAACAAACATGTTCCACTTTTTTTTAAAATAATGATGTGATTGGAAATCCTGGCAGCATACTAGGTACTCATTAATGACCCCCTATACAGGGACTCATAGCACACATGCAGCACATACACACACTTAGGATTTTTGAATCCTGACTGCTAGTGGTACATTTTATGACTGTAAACCTATCCAAATGCACTAGGCATTTTGTTTTGCTTTTGTTTCGTTTTCTATAAAAAAAGAAAACACAGGTTTAGACTCAGGCCTACTTGGCTCTGACATAGGGCTGATATGGTCATTATTCAAGCACATCTGTTAAAGGTTCATGATAGTATGCAATATAATATCATACCACCACCTTCTTCCCCCCCAATTGCATGGAATACATAGTCTTGCTCATGAAAAGCAATTTACATCTACAATATTAAGGATATGAAGGGGTTTGACCTGACAAATGTTCATAGTAATGAATTATTTTCTGCTCACATTGAGGAAGCAGATGAGCATCACATAGCTAGGAAAGTCCTTTGTACTGTCTACAGCTATTATGTTCTTACAACCCTTTGGTTATCTCTTCCTGGATCTGGAATTAGGACATATCTGTGATCTCATACATGACAGACATATGGGTCAGTGGCATTGCCACATTTTGCACTTCTATTGCATGTGTTAACAAAATGTTTATTTGAATCTAGCACTATTCCATTGTAAATGGCAAGGAACCTTGGATATATCACCACACACACCAGTATTGCTCCATGTTTTGAAACGTATTCCTGCACAATCCAGGAAGCCATGTTTGTGACTCTCACAGTGTCATTGCCTCATGTTCATCTGGCAATATCCATCTCTAATCTTCTGGCAACCATCCATTCTATTGATCATCTTGATGGGAACTTTTATTGTGAAAAGGTTGAAACTACCACCTTTGTTTGTTTACCATGAGGTCTTGGAATCGTGACTGACTCTGAACATTGAATGTTGTACCTGAAAGGAACATCACATTTTATGCATATGTGACATCTTACAACTTGTCTTACCAACTTGTGAATACTGGCCTAGTAACTGAAATTAGGCTTCCACTTGTGAACTGTCAAATAAACTGTATTCGGTCCAGTCAATTCAGATTCTACAATCAAGCTCATTGTTATGCATACTATGAAGCAAGTCTGGGGTAGGGGCAATCCCCTAACTTCAGCAAGAAGACTCTTCTTCATTTGATCTACAGTCAATAAATGCATTTTCTTCACAGCTTGTTTACCAGGCCGGGCTGCACCCCATACAAACTGAGTACTGTCATAAACTTTTACACTTTGTGTATCCATGTGATCATCTTCAACTGAACACTGTTAATATTCTATTATAAAACTTAATGTGCACTCTAATGCACCCCCTGCCGAGGCCTCTGAAAATACTGCTGCCTCCTGAACATTTTGATCTACCTTTGAAAAATCTGAATGCATCGAATTTGAACTATGAATCTTCATCTAACACTTGAAGAAAACCTGGAATTATCCCTGAAACTGTTTGTAGTTTATGGCTTGTGGACATTGACATTTTGTGTCCTGTTCAACTTACCAACTGAAAAATGCCATCCTCCAAGATGGTATATTCTGCTGATGTGGAGCATTGTGTGGTGACCAACTATACATTCTTCTGATATGAACTAAACGTTATGCAAAGCAAACTTTTCTAACTTCTAATTTTACTCCCTTAACAGGTAATTGGTATACTTTTTTTTTTTATTTAATTTTTGTTGACTGGATAAGTGCACTAGACAAATCCTGCCTATTTTCAGGCATGACCCAGGGGAAGGGGATACAGGTGAATGCCAACTGACCTTGAACCAGATTAAGCTGTTGGTGGCATTTTTAGAGAATGAGGGAAATTTGGCCAGGACACTGGGGAAATTCCCCTACTCTTTTCGATAAGTGCCATGGGATCTTTAACATCCACCTGAACTACCACCAGTCCAGGCAGATGGAACCTTGGTTTAATGTCTCATCTGAAAGACAGCACCTCAGAAGTGCAGCACCCTTCTCATGCTGCACCACAGTGTCAGTACTGGGATACTAACCCAAGTGCCAGATGTGGGAACTGAACCCACAGACCTCTGATCTCCCAGCCTCAGAGGTGAGTGTACTACCTACTGAGCCACTGACACTCCAACGGTAACACACCTGTTTGCATCCCGGAATCAGATACATTAAGTCTAGTGTTATCTATCTTTATACTCTGTCTCGATTTTTACTTATTTTTAATATCCATACAGGCAACTTAAGTTTGTCTCTTCAATTTCTTCCCAATAAGACAGATACACACCTGATACATATCAGTATTTACTGATTGTTTTGATATTGGAAAACCCTATTGTGAAGTTGTATTCCAAATGTTTTTAGTAATACAAGGTTTATTAACATTTTCCCTTATAATTATATTTTGTTATTTAAGGAAAACCCTGAAACACCACTGTGACCAGTTAAATTTTTTTCTATCAGGCTCATGCCTCGAGCCTGTAGATGAATGGTGCCTAACCATCATCTTTTTGTTGTGTTGCCAGTTTTGCAATTAGGGCAACAAAGAGGGGACTGTTACACATGGGTTATGCCCCCTACAGTCCCACATACACCTTATACTGTATTCCTGGTCTATTATACTGTGATACTGCTATTTTGCACTAGTATATAGATTTAGGCACCCATCATATAAACATGAGTGCCAGGAATGTGCTTTGCTGCTAATATATACCACTGTTTACATCCTTTCATAAGATTAGATAATGCATGACTATTATACCTCACTATAATGCATTATGTTTGTCTTTTACATATATTACATATATAATCTACCTAATCACTGATAAAATGACTCTGAGGGATCATCAGTGATTATTGTATACTTATATTTTTATATAATTATATGCAGTGTGTGTTTTGCACTCAGGCAGATATGCCACATGTAATAGTGCCATGTCAGCACTTCTCTTTGTCTCTTTAGAGAGAAATCCATTGCTATGTTTTATATTATACATAAGCAAGAAATGCCACATGTAATAGATCCTAGTCAGCATTTATTTTGTCCAAGCTATAATGCTAATGGAAGCATATTCTGTCTCATATGATACTCATTAGTAATTATGTCTTCTAAGTCATCATCCAATGGAGAATGACTTAGGACCAATACATATTGTTTCTCACATCTGTAACCATGAGGTAATCTCTTTTGCTATGCAGTTATCTGTAGTATTTAGTCTTTCTGCAACCCAGTTCCATGGAGAGAGAGAGACCAAGATCTTGGAGAACCTGAGATCCTACAATCCTGGAGATTATGTACATTCTTCAGGAGAGTGGTGAGAAACTCATCTCCCTTGTGATTTTCATCACATGCTTGGCGTAAGTAGTCTAATAAACATTTATTAGTACTCTTGCTTGTTTATAAATGTTTCTTGGCAGACTCTGAAGACATAAGTGTCTGTATTATTAGTAGTATTATTATTTACTCTATTATCTGAGATTGTTTACGTAACATAAATGGTGACCATGAGTGGAGTCTGGGTGTTTGCCAAGTTTCATTTTAATTTTCTAATTTTCTTCTTTACTGTGGCATGTCAACATGATTCCACATGGAATGGGGTGACATTTAGGCCTCACAACTCCAATGACACACCCCAGCATCTGTCAGTCTGGGGAGGATGGGGGTAGGGGGCAACCCTAAAGGTCTCATTTCCTGACTTTTTGTGCTTTAACCCTAAGTGATGCATTAATGCATTTTTTTGCAAAGAATATATATATATATATATATATATATATATATATATATATATATATTTATATATACACACACATATATATTCACACACACATATATATCATACATCTATATATATGCACACACACACATATACATACATACATACACACACACACACACACACACACATATATATATTTATATATTTATATATATATATATATATATATATATATATATATATATATATATATATATATACATGCCTTGATTAAGTGTGGACTGTTTTAGTTTATCAGTCTGATACACTGGGCTCAAATCCAGCTGTTATGCCTATGCCACTAATACCTCTCGAATCACAACACTATGCAACAAAATCTTTCAGATCCCACCAATGTGCACCAGATCTGTTCTGAACCCAATCTTGGGGGTTGGGTCCACTGAGCTCACAGTACCCACTCTTAAGTGCAATCCTTCATTGGGGGAACAGGGATACCCTCCTTGTCCTTTCTGAATACTCGTTGAGGTTATGACTGCAGCTTTGTCATGAGGATCCAGGGCATCCCTCTAACTCTGGATAAGGCCCCAAACCAGTCTTGTGGCCAAATATGAACCCTTCCTTGGTTATTACACAAAGAAGGAAGACCCAGGTGTCACACTGTCTTTGGGGGTAGCAGCATAACACCTGATCTGGCTTTCTCCCTACAGGACATGCAACAGCCTGGTTCAAAATCCCTGCAGACTTGGGCATTCTCCCCATCCTTACAGATCCTTTACAGACCCATTTACTTGAGTTGGTTGCTATTGCTATAATCTCTTTGACAATAACAGTTTTCACAGATTATTAATACTATTTTTCAATTCACATACAAAGATACAGAAATCTCAAATAGGCAGATGTCTTTAGGAAAACAAATGTTATACGAAAATACTTAAATAAATACAGTTACAACTAAAAAGAGAATATACTAATTTGAGTTACCGTATGCAGAAACAAAATGAGAAAAATAGATATAGAAAAACACACTAAAACTATTAGCTGAAAGTCTACCTTATATTTACAGTAAATTGAAATCTAGAAATAGTGGATGAAGGTTTTCAGTTTCAATTAATCCTTAGCAGCCACACTGGGTCTCAGCAGTTTGACTTCTGGTGTGTGTCAAGCATAGTCCAGATGAGAAAATGTGTGTACAAATGCCCTGATCTGGAGCTATTTATACCTGTCTGTGGATACAGGCTGGCCCTTCCATTTTAGGCCACTAGGTGTCACTCTTTCATTTCCCCAACACAATGTTCTTCCACCTGGTGATGTCACCCAACCTACATTTATGACACCTGATGTTACAGTCTCACACAGGTCTGTGAGAAGGAAGTTTTCTCTTTTTTCCTTCTATCTCATCAAAGGCAAGAGCTTGGATCACAGCATTCTGCTTTTTGAAGTTCAAAAGGGCTATCTCCTGACCAGTGGCATCATGCCCATAGGGCCTGAGGGGGCATGTGCCCCCCCAGCATCATTGCTCAAAACTAGTATAAAATACCCGTAAATGTATTTTATTTTCCAGAAAATCACACGGTCTAAAACAATATTGACTTTTTTGAAGTCATAAGTGGTGGGGGGCGGGGATCTGTTGATACTGCCATGCATCAAAGAGTGGATTTCGGGTACCATCTTACTCTGTGCACTCAAGGAGGACAGACTGAGGAGAAACCTGGTATGAGAAAAACTAAGTAAAACTGCAACCAAGAAGGGTAAAAATTCACCTGTGGCAGGCCACGTTATTGAGTGAGATTGGCAGTGGGTGTTTATGTGCTGCCACTACTTCCCAGGAGAGGAGCACTAGCAGTACCAGCAGCAATAGGAGGCAGGTGAGTCCGAATGTCTTCATTCGTCAGTCTGGATTGGCTTGTAAAAGGGCTCTGTTCTTGGAGGATGTTGTATGTGACAGGGGGATGGGGCAGAGTGGGTGAGATAACAAGCCTAATTCTTCCGAACTGTGCCCAGTGTGCATCAACTACTTGATGAGCCAGCGTCGGCCCACAGACAATGATTTCTGTGTTTGGAAGGCTGAGGAGTGGTGTCCACCTGGAATGTGTTTTCTGTCCCCCATTTTTTTTTTTTGCAGGTACCTCTTCTCCAAATTGTCGATCTGCTCCCCCTCCCTTTCTGACTTTCAGGTTTTGTTTTTCCTTTTCTCAGGTGATGGACGTGTGAGCAGAGTTTTGTTTCATTTCCTTTCTGAAGCATCATGGAAAGTAAAGGAAATGAAACTCGACTCACACGTCCATCACCTGAGAAAAGGAAAAAAGTTGCATCAGACATGCTAGTGTCTCTCCTTCAAATGGTTAGCTTTCGTTCCTTTTCCCTGAAAACTCAGAGACAAATTGTAACTTAACCAGGTAAAAAGAAACCTGAATTTGATTTGGGGAATTCAGTTTTGAGCTTTGGGGTGTAGGCAGAAATGCTCATGGAACACAAAACTATGCCATTGTTTTTGTAACTCTGCCATGCTGGATTTTGACTTTTCTTTCTTGGCATGTCTCCTTTTTAAAGATAATATATAATGAGCAACAGGGATCCAGAGTTCTCACTGACTGTAACAACTGCAACCCACATGATTATCTTCAGAAGCTTTTGTAGACATACGGGGCCAATACACAGTGGCTCTTGGGGTCCAATATACAGTGGCTGTCGGGGCTGATGGACTTTGGGGGCACACAGAGGCTCTCCATATCACCATGCCATAAAAGTGCTTTATACAAAGCTCCCACTTAGTGGCCAGCCAAGGAGTGTGTGTGTGTGTGTGTGTGTGTGTGTGCCTGGGGGAGAAATGGTGAGAGTTGTCACTATCAGTGGCCAGCAGGGATACTTGGGTGGGGACAGGGTGTTGGAGGAGCTGCATCAGAATGCCACAGATACTTGGGCATGAGGCAGGGTGTGTTGGGGTAGCACCATACACCTGGGATACTTGGACATGGTGTTGGGGTGTCACTGGGAAAGCAGCAGGTGCCACAGTGCTGGGACCCAGAACAACAGGAGTAACGGATGCCCCCCCCAAACAAAGCAACATACTTGGTGGATGTGACCAATGCAGACCAGCCTCCAGCATCTACAAAAAGATAGTGGTCTATGTCACGAGCTGAGCAGTTGTGGAGTCTGGGGAGAAAGAGAATAAGAGGGAATACTAGTAATAAGAGTTCTCCTGGGTTCAGAGTAGGGGACACAGAGGGACATGTCCATTGGACCACCCCAGACATCAACAGAAAGCTGTAAAAGTTTGGTTTTCGGGAATGAAAGAATCCCATACTCAGCTGGAGCAGCAGGAGTGAACTGTGCCACATTCACCACAGCTTGATCTGCCAGGGATGCCCTGTGGTGCTGAGAGGCAGGCAGAGGAGCTGACCACTTGCCACCATGGACAAGCCAATCAAAGTGGGGCAGATGTTCTTGCAGTAGCAGAAGTTCAGTAGGGTAAGGGTTAAACACAGTGGGTGGGTTTGTTTGTTTTATTATTATTAGTAGTAAACTGTAATAATTTATTCATTGTTATTGGGCAGGCTGTGGATGCACTTTGCAAAAGGTTGAGTGTGCGTGTATTGGTGCCAACTCAGAGGGGCAGCGCAACACCTCCCCACCTTAAATCATTAGCTTTCATAGTAGTTCAAGTGACTTCTGCTTGATTGAGTAGATAAGCTCCCCTCCCCCAAAAAAGAAAAGTTGGCTCTTGTTCAAATGTTAGGGGTGTGATTATTGTCTCGGGTAGGTTATTTCATCCACCTGCACCCCTGGGTTGTCAGTCTGTGTTATATTTTATTGTCATTTATCTGTTTCTGTTTGGAGGGTTTGCAAGAGGAGGTTGCTCATCTGGGTGTGGTGTTACCACAAATACCACACTTGTCTTTTGTCAGTGTTGGAGGGTTATTAGTAAAGGTATTAATTTGTTGTTATTAGGCAAGCTCTGGCTTGGGAGCCTGCAGGATGTGTGACTTGGAGTGGGTTATCCACCCCACCAGGGCAGTAGGAGTTTTACAAGTAATATTAATTAGTATGATCCTTTATTATGCTGTTCTGACAGTTTTACTTTTGTTAGCAATACTAAGTACAGTGTATTGCAAGCTCGCTTGCTCTGTTTGCAGTACTTCGTTTGGAGGGCCTGTTGGTAGGGAGGTGGTACTGATGTTTATTTATTTATTTATTTTTTATTTTAGTCTTTGGTAACCGGGTATGGCCCACTAGGCACAAGTGACTGTTTTCAGGGGTGACCTAGTAGCACTGGGCGGTTAAGTGACTTGCTCAGAGTCACACAGTATGCAAGTGGAGGTTGTGAGAATCAAATTCTGGTCTGGTCTGCTGGATGTATCATGCTCATTCACACCCATTCCTCTAACCTCTAGGCTATACTGCCAGCCCAAATGTGATGGATTATTCCCACCTACGTTTACTTCTGCCTTGCATTGCTCATCATGGTCTCTGTCATGCCTGTTAGCAGTTTTTCTGGGTTGTTTGTAGTTTCATAATAAAAATGTAACTTTTATTGAAACATACTTTGGCACTAAGCATAGGAATCCCACTATTTGAATATTGATTAAGAATGTGCAACACATTAAGACAGTTTGCTTGCAATTTAAAGACAAGTGCTGACATCATAAGATGAGAGGTATGGTCCAGACTTCCGAGGTCAAACAGCACTTGTGCAGATAAATAATTTATCTGACAGCTGACCATTGTATATTTCCTTTATACAATATGGGATGCTTTCTGACACTGCAGGGACATTTGCTTTTGATGTTTTTTAAATGATAGGTTGTGTGGCTTTTTGTCAACTTTTCAACTAGCACAGTGGTTGCTGTTAAATGAAACACCACTCATTATGTTGCTTGTACGCATGTGCAAGAAACATAGTGCCATCATCCGCATTTTTGGAGGTGTGGCACCCGTCTTCCAATGCAGTCAGTGTGTTTGCAGGCGCGGCCCCAGTTCCCCAATCACTGCTGCAGCTGTCTATGACAGCAGTTGAAAATGTAGTGGTTGTACAGTTGAAAGGGAGAGCTCCACTTCAGTGAGCAGAGCTCCCCCTTCACACACACACATGCACGCACGCACACTGCATGCTCATGCACCTCCCCCACACACGGTATGGCTGATGGGGGTGCCCAATACCCTGTCAGCTGCACGCCCCCCTAAAGCATCCAGCTGCCACGCTGGGAGCCAACCTCAGTGTGGCAAAATGACATTATGGTCTACAGGGGTGCCCAATCCCCCATCGGCTTCAGCCCCCCCAACAGCCTTCCAGCTGCCACGTTGGGTGCCTACCGCAGTGTGGCAAACGTCCCTCGTCGTCTTATTAAAAAAAACCTGTAAATACAAAAACTGTCCCTCGGTGCTTCTCCCTGCCCCTTCCCACAACCCGCACCCACCCACTGCGCACCCTGCCTCCCAACACCCCCCTCACCCCATACTTACCTCCAGAGCTTGGCGCGATGATCTTTGGTGGACCGTGAACACGTCTGCATTCTTCAAAGCCGACCACGAACTGAGGAAATGCCGGTAAGCTGTATAATGGAATAGATAGGGTTTTTTCAACTTTGTTGCATATCTCAGGCATTTTTGGGATTTTTGGCCCAAATTTTCAACATGGAGTTTTTGGGACCCCTCCTCATGAATTCTTGCATGGTCATGGTGTTAATCAGGCCTGAAGGGTGATTTCGCGGTCACTGCATGAAATCACCTTTCGGGACGGATTAATGAAATGACACTGCCAGTGTTCATAAGGTGGGCTCTCAAAAAGTCTATGTTGAACATTTGGTGAAAAAATTCCTTAAAATGACTGTTTTACAAGCGTGCATTGCGCAGTTCCTACGCACGCTCGCAAGTTCACGAATTTTCAATATTTTCACTCCAGATTTTCAGCATTACCATTTTACCACACCTTCTTTTGAGCAGTACAGCTATCATTTTTCACATCTCACCCAAAACATGTTTCCGCCCATGTAGCGCACAACTGGCGCAGTCGGTGTGCGAAATCAATGTATGGGACACATTAAGAAAATCACAGTGACACTGTTCATGAGCAGAGGTCTTAAATGGCTATGTTGAAAATTTGGTGAAAATTCCTAAAATGACTGTTTTTACGAGGGCGTGCCGGTGCCCCATGCACACTCGTAAGTTCGCGAATTTTCAATATTTTCACTCCAGATTTCAACATTGCCATTTTACCACACCTCCTTATGAGCAGTACAGCTGCCATTTTTCACATGTCACCCAAAATGTGTTTATGCATGTACGCACAATGGCATGAATCGGTGTATGCAATCAATGTTTGGGACAGATTAAGAAAATCACAGTGACACTGTTCATGAGCAGAGATCTTAAAATGGCTATGTTGAAAATTTGGTGAAAAAATTCCCTTCAGACATTCTGCAATACTATTAATTAAGACATTGAACAGAACTGGCCCCAGGACCGATCCCTGCAGCACCCCACTGGTCTCCCCCTCTCCCTAGACTACACACCATTTACCACCACTCTCTGCCTCCTGTCTGTTAGCCAGTTTCTAACCAAGTTTACCACCCTTTCCCCCATGCCCAGCCTACCCAGCAAGTTTATTAGCCTCCTATATGGGATGGTGTCAAAGGCTTTGCTGAAATCAGGGTAAGTGTTGTCCACTATCCCACCCTGATTCACTTCCTTTGTCACCCAGTCAAAGAAATCAACCAGATTTATCTGATATGATGTCCCCACTGTGAATCCATGTTGTCTATGGTCCTGGGCTCCGATGGCATCTAGATGCCCCACTATCCTTTCTTTAAGCAATGTCTCCATGATCTTCTCCACTACTGAGGTGAGGCTGAACAGCCTATTGTTCCCTTCCTCCTCACTGCTTCTGGACTTGTGTAGAGGGACCACATGTGCCCTCCTCCAATTCACTCATGTTGAATGACTCAGTGAACATGACTGCCAGAGGTACTTCTATCTCCCTTCGCAGTTCTCTTAATATCCTTGGGTGTATGCCATCTGGTTCCATCACTTTGTCCACCTTCAATTTAGTGAGCTCCTGCAGGACTCTTTTGCCTTTGAATGGACTATTGTCCACCTCTTCACCCCCTTGGCAACTGCTGTACTGCTGTGGCCCTTGCCCCTCCCACTCTTCTCTGAATACTGAACAGAAAGACACAGTGGATGTCTTGGGAGGAAGGCATGGAACTATCACTTCCAAATACCTAAACAGCACATACAAGCAAGCAACATTTGGCATTGACAAATGCTTGTTTTATAGATAGTTTTGCGTTGAAAACCTTGTGTGCTCAAAGTACCATGCTGTCATTTGTTTTTGTTTTAAAGTTATTTGCATTTGTTTCTTGCAAAAAGTGAACAAAATTTAATTTTCTGCTATTTTTTGCTAATTATAAAAAAAAACTAAAAGGTAACTATAAATGAAACACCTCTCATTTTGTAAATATATTTCTGCTGAACACCTTTCGTTCTCATAGTATTATGCTATCATTCTTCATTTTAAAGTTATTTGCATTTGAATATGGGAATACGTGACATCACTACTATGCAAATAAACGATAATGACATAAATAATGTGTAGATAAATGGTGATTAAATCACTACTGCATAGATACATTTGATTTATTCAATGGCTGTGCAGATAAATGGATTTATTAAATGGGTTGTGTGTCCATAAAGGGTATTAAATAATCAAAAAAAATTGATTAGCAGTTTCACATGTGAAAGTGCTAATCAGCTGCAAAAATGCATAGTATATGGCACAGACTGGTTAGCAAAATAAAAAATACTTTGTTTTTAATGTGTTTTGTATGTGTAAACTTGAATAAAAAACATAAAAAATGTTTAGCAGTCTAGTGCTACTTGGTTACTTGGTATTAGAGACAAAAGAAGGCCTAGACCCATTGGGATTGTCTCCCACATTGTGGGATATTGTTTCCCAAGATAGTTTTAGTCCAAAAGCCAGTTATCCAATTGATTTTTAAAGATGGTGATATTTGGGCATTCCACTAAATGTTGTGGTAGATTATTCCACAGTTTAGATGCCCTGATAGAAAAAAAGTGTTGTCTTTTATTTGTTCTTGCCTTTACAATATTTAACTGTTTATTATGTAGTCTTGGTACTATCTTCCTTTCTGCATAGAGATGCCACATGAGTCCATTAAGGCTGGGGACTGTATAATCCTAAATAATTGAAGAAGGTCACCTCTTACCCTTCTTTGTTCAAGTGAATATAGGCCTCGTTTTTAATCTGTTCATAAGTTAAGTGAGATAAGTAAGGAACCATTTTTGTTGCTCTGTGTTGTATTTGTTCTATCCTATTAATATCAGTAATTAAATAAGGGCTCCAAAATGGTGACCCATAATCCATATATGGCCGAAAATGGGATCTGTATAAAGGAATTATACACTGCTCTGTTTTAGAGATAAAAGTATGATTTATTCATCTAAGCAAGGAATTTGCGATATTAGCAGCTTTGTTACAGTGATCTTTAGATGACAGTTTGCAATTTACCAAAATTCCCAAGTCTTTTTCACTAGTAACTGATTTAATGTTTATATTATTGAGCATATACATCTGTCTAGGATTATTTCCCATATATAATACCGAGCATTTATTTTCATTAAAGTACATTTTGTTTGTTATTGCCCAATGCTCAATGGTGATTAAATCTTGCTTGAGTATTTCTTGGTTTATTTGATTATCCACCCTTCCTCCTAGTTTTGTATCATCGGCAAATTTGGTAACAATGTTTGTTGATTTTATATTCATATCACTGATGAATAAATTAAACAAAGTGGCTCCCAGGACAGAGCCCTGAGGGATACCACTGGTCACTTCTCCACTCTCAGACAACACACCACCCACTCTGACTCTCTGTGTCCTGCCAGTCAGCCAGCAGTGGACCCAGCTAACAATTACTGGAGAGAAACCCAAATGAGTGAGTTTGTTCACCAGAATTGCATGAGATACCTTATCAAATGCCTTACTGAAGTCCAATAGAATAACATCAATGGGAATATTATTGTACATATGCTTGCTTACATATTCGTAGAAAGTGAGTAAATTAGTAGTACAGGAGTAACCCTGTTTAAATCCATGCTGAGTTGTATCTATGATATTTAAGGAGACCATTTCATGTTCAATGATAGTTTTAATAACTTTCTCCATCACCTTGCAAGGAATGGATGTAAGACTTATAGGTCTATAATTTTCAATTTTGGAAAGTGTCCCTTATTTAAAGATAGGTGTGACAATAGCTGAGAGCCAATCTGTTGGGATTTTTATTTCTTGTAGGAATTTGTTAAATATTATAGTAAGTGGTAAGGTAATGGTATCAAGTGTACCTAACAAAAATTTGGCATTAATATTGTCAGGGTCAGGACTGGTAGTTTTGTTTATTGTTTTAAGTACAGTCATTACATTATGCGGGGAAATACTGTAGTCATGTGGACAAGTAGTAAAGTTTGAAGACTGAGTACAATTATCCGGTTGGGAAAAAACAGAACAAAAGTAATCATTTAATACTGTTGCCGTTTCAAATTCGGAAACAGTTGTTGAATCTTTAATAACTATTGGGCCTACTGATCTATTATTCCCTTTTTTTCATTAAGGTAAGAATACAATGATTTATGAGAATCTTTTGTATGCACTGTTCTAAATTCGAGATTTCGTTTTGCTGTAATTATAGAATTTTTTAAATCCTTAACTGATTTTCTGTATTTGTGTAATGCTCCCTCTCTAGCATTGATATCACAGTTTTTAGGATTTTAAAAAGTGATTGTTTAAGTTTAATTTGTTTTTTAATGGTGTTATTAAACCACAAGGGTATCTTTCCCTTTTTATTGTATTTATTTTTTATTGGAACATACTGATGTTCAAGATCATAAATTTTTGTTTTAAGGTATGTCCATGCTTCTTCAGTGTTTAGTGATGAAAGCATTTTTGCCCAATCAATGTTGCTAAGATTTTCATTAATTTTAGAAAAATTTGCCTTATCATATTGTTTGATTATAAGCTTATTGTTTAGAGTGTAAGAATCATAAGTAATAGAAAACTGTACAGCCATGTGATCGCTACTGCCCAGAGGGTCTGTAACAGTAAGATTATTTATTTTATTTTCATCATTAGTGATGAGTAAGTCTAAGATGTTATTCCCTCGAGTTGGCTCCTTAACTAATTGAACCAGACCCAGATCTATAATTGTTGATAGAAAAAGTTTATCATGTTGAGAGCTACCAGTCAAGGTTTCCCAATCAATTGATGGTAGATTGAAATCCCCTAAAATGAGGACTGTAACATTTGTAGCCAGAGAGGATATTTCTTTTGTTAGGAATAAAGTATAATCTATATCAGAAGTTGGAGGTCTATAGCAAGTACCTACTACCATATTTGGTTGACCTTGTAGTTGAAGGGTAACCCATATACTTTCATTTTGGGCATTAGAAGCTATCTCAAATGATGGAATATCATTCTTTATGTAGAGACATACTCACCCCTTCCTGTTACCTAATCTATTTTTAGTATACAGTTTAAATCCTGAATTTCTACTGACCATAATCTATCTGAATTCCCCATGTTTCAGATATAGATATTACACTGAGATTATGGAGTTGAATTTTAACTTCTAATTCAGCCAGTTTGGAAATATTTGGCTAACGAGCATTAAGAGACAGAATATTGAGTTGTTGTTTCTTATAGGCAGAGCTAGATGTATTAAGAGATTTAGGTTTAAATCCAATCTCCCCCATAGGTGTTAGTTTAAATGGCTTTGGATAAAGGCACTGATCTTACGTCCAAGCAGTGTATTCCCTCTTCTACTGAGATGCAAACCATCCCAGCAAAAGAGGGATAGATAGCCATTAAATTCTTCCCAATTTGTTAAACAAGGAAGATCCTGTCTAAGACACCATTTTTGTAACCATTCATTGATTACTTTGATTTTACTTAAAGTATGGGGGGATGCCCTAGGTATTGGTAAAATCTCAGAAAAACATATATCACACCCTCTTTCTTCTAGAATATTATGAAGGGCAACGTAGTCTTGTTTCAATTGTTAAATTGGTATTTTATTGATATAATTTGTCCCAAGATGAATGACTATAAGAGGATTATTTCCTGCTTGGGATAGAATGGATTTTACCATTGGTGTTATGTCAGATACTCTAGCCGCTCTGTAGCTAGAACAAGTTATATTGCTTTTATCTGGGTTACAGATAGCTCTATCAGCAAATTTGATAATAGAATTGCCCAATACAAAAATGTGTTTGTTTTTTAGTTTGGAGGGGGGACATTTTTCTTGATGATCGTTTAAGATAGTAGGGGTGTTGTGCAAAGCTGGCTGTTCATCACTTTTTAAAGATAGTAAGGGGTGGGTGAAATTGGTGTTTGTTATATCTACTGTACCGGTTCCCAATGTAGTAGGACACTCGTTCAGGATTTGAGAGTTATGTACTCCGTCATCATTTACAAAAAACAAAGGATGGAAATGATTATACATTGGTAATGTGGGGTCAACAATAGGCTTACAACTACTTTGTTTCCTAGTTTTGTTATTTGAAATAGTCACCCATTTATCTCTTTCAAGGGGCGGTAATGCCTGAGATTTATACTCAGGGTTTATATTAGCAGGTGTAGAACTTGTTAAACAGTTGTCTATACAAGGAGGGGCATAATGTAATATAGAATCTATTTCTTGTCCAGTAATGGATTTATTGGTACAGGTTGTTGATATTTCAACATTTAACAACATTGACATTTGATCTATATAATCTTCCAATGCTTCTATCTCAGTACTATTAGTAGATCTAGTTGTAAGGCATTTAATATCGTCTTGCAGTGTGGTAACCAACTGACATTTATCACAGATATAATTGGGGGTTTGTTCCCCAATGGCATACATTTTACATGAAGAACAGCAATTTTTAGCTTGTTTCATGATTTTTGATACTCATAACCAGTAACCCTAGATGTAAATTATCAGTTTAGTTCAATGGATATGCAGTTCAGAAAATGGATAGCACCACCCTCTGATACTGAATAGCATTATGCTATGCTATACTAGCTATTTAATACCCTTCCATGCCTATTGCATGAATAAGGGATATGCGGGGGGGGTGACTGTGTGATAAAGTGGTTATCTTGTGAAGTTGCCATTGACCTCAAGTATCCTTACAAGTGCTGGAGCGTGATGTAATAACTGTGTGTATAAATAAAATTTATACACACAGTTGCTCAAATAAATGGATTCATCATACTCTGTTTATCGTCATCCCTATTGCATATATGTAAGTAATACATGAAAAAGATTACACAGTAAACAAAGTATCAGCAAGAACAGATAACCTGTGTCATTATTTTTCATTCAAAACATTTATAGTAGATGAGTGTAATAATTTGACTATTCAAATGGTGCATTTCTGGCTTTTAGCAGGTAATCAATTAGGTAGGAAAGGACTGTAAATAGCTAGCTGATTCACTGTATGGTAAAAGCCACCAAAATGCACCATTTCAGTTCAGTTTTTACAAAATTGCTTTAAAACTACAAGAGGTTACTGTCACAGACTGAACAAAGAAAAAAAAGTATCATTCTGACAGCAATTAGCATGTTAAGAAAAAGCTTCCTGGCCTTCTAAAAGTCACCAAAATGCACCATTTGATCTCAATTTTTCAAAATGTTCCTGGGGGAGTATGCCCCCAGACCCCCCTAGAGAAATTCTGATTTCATGCCCATTCAAACTTTCTGGTTGCATGATGCCCCTGCTAGACTCTGGGTAAGTATGACAAGTTTGCTAAATACTGGTACCTTATCCAGCTGAGTTCTGCTTGGGGTGTGTGTGTGTGTGTGTATGTGTTTAAACATGTAAACATGTAACTTTCAATAGTATATTGTATAGTACTGTGAATCCTGTCTGCAGTGTTTTTTTCTGCATAAATGTAAGTAATACATGAAAAAGATTACACAGTAAACAAAGTATCAGCAAGAACAGATGACCTGTGTCATTATTTTTCATACAAAACATTTATAGTAGATAACTGTAATAATTTGTCTATTCAAATGGTGCATTTCTGGCTTTTAGCAGGTAATTAATTAGTTAGGAATGGACTGTAAATGGCTAGCTAATTCACTGTATGGTAAAAGCCACCAAAATGCACCATTTCAGTTCAGTTTTTACAAAATTGCTTTGAAAATACAAGAGGTCACAGACTGAACAAAGAAAAAAAAAGTATCATTGTGATAGCATTTAGCATATTAAAGAAAAGCTTCCTGGCCTTCTAAAAGTCACCAAAATGCACCATTTGACCTCAATTTTTCAAAATGTTCCCGGGGAGCATGCCCCCAGCCCCCGCTAGAGAAATTTTGATTTCGTGCCTCTCAGAAATTTCTGGTTGCATGATACCCCTGCTCCTGACCATTTTATTTCCATCTGTTTCCCTTGGTCAGTTAACTATTGGAAATACCCTTTTGATCAGTTATCCCCAAAGTCTTTGACACAAACTTTTCAGATTCCTGGCAAGCAAGTTGGCCTTCCAGGTCAAAGGAAGGTCAAAACCTTATTTTTTAAGCCAGTCTTTTCTCCATGTCCTCTTGAATCAACATTGGCATTTTGTGGCATGTACATATACACAGAATTACATAAAAAAAAAATATATATATATATATCAGAATTATATCTACAAATAAGGACTAGCAGTCGTGTAGCTCACTATACTAACAACCACAAAAATGGAAAGGGACCTGAGGGTAGTCATACCAGATGACCGAAAGGTAGACACGTAATATGAAAAGGCAGTAAGAAAGGCTAAGGGGATACTGGTATGCATAGCAAGAGGCATCACCAGTAGAAAACAGGAAGCTGTCATCCCTCTGAACAGACAGTTGGTGAGACCCCATCTGGAGTACTGTGTGCAGTTCTGGAGACCCCATCTCCACAAGGACATAGACAGGATAGAGACAGTCCAGAGGAGGGCAACTAAAAGTGATGCAGGGTCTGCACCAGAAACCATATGAAGAAAGACTAAAGGACCTTAATATATACACCCCTGAGGAAAACAGGGAGAGGAGGTCAGGACAGAAACTTTCAAGTACCTCAATGGAATCAACAGAGTCAAAGAGGATTTCATCTTTCAGAAAAAGTGATGTGCAAGAACAAGGGGGCACAATTTGAAAATGGTATCACATGAGGTGGGCACATGAGGAAAGGCACTGTCTGTAATGGCGACTCCTTCCCGGCAAAATCCCTCATGGTGATGGGAGGGTAGGGCAACTGGATGAGGGGATGGGTGAACTGGGTAACAGGATGTCGCTATATGTACACGTGTGGGGGGAGCGAGTATGGTGAGCATGGGCCGGGAGGGAGAGAAGGAGCTGTAGGGGATGATGCTGAGGTGGATTGCCGAGCTGCATCATGGGTTGGCTTGTGGTTGGGGTGGGTGAGGTACTGGGCTCAGGTCCAGGCGCTGGTGCAATTTTATTGTGCTCAGCCCGAACCTTTATTTTTCTATGCTTTCACCCTCCCCGACATTCACCCCCCTGGAGCTGAGAATCCTTTAGTAGGGGGGTGCTGGAGGTGAAACCCCCTGCGTGGGGGGGTGGGGGGTGCAGCCCCCCACAGAAAGCATTAAAATACATGTCCCAGCACCGTTGTCCTCTGCGCTAGGGGTGTCAGAGTGCCTAAAATGTTTTCAGCACTCTTACTGCACAATAATGGCAATCGTCTTTAGGCATTCGCCCTTATCATGTAAAACCTTTGAAAATAGAGTGGGGACAGCTCAGGGGCAAAGTGAGGAAGTATCTTTTCACAGAGAGGGTGGTGTAAGCATGGAACGGCCTTCTTGAGGAGATTGTAGGGTTAATAACAGTGATGGAATTCAAGAATGTATGGGACAGTCTTAAGGCAATTATAGTGGGGGATAGGAGGAAGTAGGCTGTTGGTTAACTAGAATCTGCAGCTTATCCAATATGTAGGGAAATGGGCAGACTGAGTGGGCCAAACAGTCCATATCTGCTGTCAAAGTCTGTGTTTCTATTTTTCTGTTACATTCAGTTTGTAAGCTTAAAATTTACAATACCACCTCCAGAAAATCAATTATGGTTATATATTGCTGGCAGAAAAATAAATCTGCCAAATTACATTTAAAACCATGGATAATTGCACAATATGGAAGAATAAGTGACAAAACAATTTATTTCTGAATTTTGTGACTAAAGGTCTGCAGTTTGTCACTAAATACCACAGTTTTATGTGAAAATGCGCAATAAATTTGTGAAAGTTTGGAAATTAGCCATAGGCGAAAGAGTGAAAAATTCCAAGAATGTTTTGAAATTTCGCTTAAATTCTGTGAAAGCAAAATTCACAACTTTTGCCCACCTGTAGCATCAACACCTCCCTTCTTCTGCTAGTGATACCCCTTTCTATGTACCCCAACATCCCACTGGCCCTCCCAACAGCCTTATTACACTGTTTGGCCACCTTTAGGTCATCTGAGATGATTATCTCTAACTCCCTCTCTTCCCTGGTAGTTGTCAGCAGTTCCCCCCATACAGTAGTTCTCCACCAGGTTTCTTCACCCCAAGTGTATGCTTTTGCACTTCTTTGCATTAAATTTTAATTGCCACATTTGTGACTATTTTTCAAGTTTTCCCAGATCCCTCCTCATTCTTTTGACCCCTTCTGGAGTGTCTACTCTATTGCAGATCATGATATCATCCACAAATAGGCAAACCTTCCCCTCCAGCCCTTCAACAATGCCACTGATGAAGACATTAAAAAGGACTGACCACAGGACTGACCCCTGTAGCACTCTGCTGGTCACCCTTCTTTCCTTGGACTTGATCCCATTTACTACCACCCTCTGCTTCCTGTCCCACAACCAGTTGCTAACCCAGTTTTCCACTTTGTGCCCCACCCCCAGGCTACCTAGCATATTCACCAGTCTTCTGTGGGATACAGTGTCAAAGGCCTTACTGAAATCAAGGTAGGTGATATCCACTTTTCCTTCCTGATCCATCTCCTTCGTTACCCAGTCAAAAAAGTCAATCAGATTTATTTGACTTGACCAGCCTGCTGTGAATCCATGCTGCCTTGGATTCTGTACTGCCATGGTTACCAAGTGTTCCATAATCCTTTCCTTAAGCAGCACCTCCATGATCATAACCACTACTGAGGTGAGGCTGACCAGTCTATATTTTCCTGCTTCCTCCTTACTACCACTCTTCTGGAGAGGGACTACATTTACTCCCTTCCAGTCCTCTGGGACCATCCATGTATTGAGTGACTCACTAAACAGGGCTGCCAGTGGTGTTGCTAGCACGGTTCTTTATGTTATTTATTTCATTGGTCCGATATAACCTTTGAGAACAGTGCTCTTTTGCAAAGATTCCATGTCAGCAGACAGCAGGACAATACAGAGGTAAGACATTACAAAAATGTAAGCTCACAACACATGGCAATATGGAAAAGAAATGATACGACTTAATAAACTATACACACCAGTTGCAAATACACATAAACAAATGAACCAAGGTACAGCAAATAACAAACCGAAAAAACACAGCAATTGCAAAGTCCAAAATTTAACAGTGATAAGCAGCCACGGGAAATAGGCTTTGTCAACATGGCAGTGTTCAGTGTGGGGGGATGGTGGGAGAAAGAAAGAGAGTAAGGACCAAAGAGGCCCAATAAATGTGCAGTTGAGTGCTTGTTGACTAGGTTGTCTGCCAAGGTAGCAGTGTCAGGTGCTCAGCAGTTAGTACACTCACCTTTGAGGTTGGGAAATTATAGGGTTGTCAGAGGGATGTGGGTTCAATTCCCACACTTGGGTTCTCAGAGGTCTGTGGGTTCAATTCCCACACCTGGCACTTAGGTTAATATCCTAGTACTGACACTGTAGTGCAGCATGAGGGTGGTGCTGCATTTCTGAGGTGCCGTCTTTCAGATGAGATGTTAAACCGAGGTCCCATCTGCCTGTTGTGGTGGTAATTAAGGTGTATGGTAAATATCCCATGGCACTTCTCAAAAATAGTAAGGGTATTTAGTTTTTATTTAAATCATACAATAGAATATATTTCATACAATATAAAGGGAAATAAACAATGCAAAACTATGAAATTCATATTGTATAAAGGAAATAAATGGAAAACAAAATAAAACAATATTCTGAGGTCTGTTGTACAGTATTTGCACAGATACCCATAAATAATACTTGATTCTCATTCTGTAAATTATATTCTCAGAAAAAAAGGTTATTGTACTGACATATAGCCTATTCACATTCTGGAAGAAATATTTTTACTTTAATAACTGGAGCATCTAAATCTGTAATCCAGGGCAAGTGTCTTCATAACTGTATTAAAGAACTGCAGTTTTTGTTTTAAACTTCTGATAAATATATAAACTTCAATGCTGACATAATTTTCTGCAAAAGTTCTACATGTGAGATGTCTTTCTGTTGCAGAGAATATAAACATCTAGAGTTCCAAATGAACCACTTTATGACTACAAACATCACTTTTAAAGTGTGCTTGTCCCAATGTTTCCAAGACTTAGTAAAGTGCCTATATAGAATTATGCCAGTATTGACCTCCCCAAAACATCTGACCTTCCATTGTTGGGCCATGAATTTCCAAAATTCAGTTATATAGCTGCATGTAAAGAATAAGTGATCTACTGTCTCTTGTTGCTGGTGACACAATGGCCTGGAGCACATACGTTCCTGTATCTGTTTGTGCTTTTGGTTCGCTTTGACATTACATTTGTAGTGACAACAGAGCCAATGCACATCAAGCATTTTCTCAGGAATTCTTGTGTTATTTAATAATTATAAGAGTGAAGAAAGAAAAGCTGCAGGACATGTTGGAAAGACCACTGGTTAAAAAAGTGGCTTTTAATAATATGTTTACAAAGAAACATTCTTGACATGGTAGAAACTATGCCACCAGATATCTGCCAGCTCTTAAATTTAACAAAAACTTCCCTAAGATATATGGGGGCTAATTGTGAATGCTTAACTATTTGTAGAGAGTTTCTGCTCCACTGTGTGAACCAAGGTTCAGAGGCTATACTACATGAGGGTAACCAGGCTTTCCTGGTTTGTAATAGGAGTGGTCTTAAATTTGTTACCATATATATATATACACTATACAAAAATACAAGAGGATTTACCATATGCAACCCCCCTTGTTTCACTGGGAGATAAAAGATACTATGTTTTAGGGGGTTTAACCTGCTCCCCCAAACTGCCTGGAAAAATATGCTATAAATTGCTGTTTCCAAGGTTTTGGGGTGGGGCAGGGAATAAGTAACTTATAAATAAAAAAATAGGTAACAGGAAAGTTTTGATCAAGTGTATTCTTTTGCACTTGCCCATGTTCCACCTTTTCCATTTTTGCATCATCCTGCATTCCTGATCTATCTTAGGTGCCCAGTTTAGTAATTCAGAATCCCCAGCTCCAAAAAGTATTCCTAGTGTAGTAATGGGATCCTCTGTAATTTTTAAACCTGCTACTTCTGTTAGAGGGTTATCCGGTTTTCCATGTTGTCTACCTATACGTGCAGCTCCTGATATTTTACTAAACTGATTACATATAGTCATGACCTGTAGTACTGATGGCTTATCTTTTGTTATGATAGTTATATCATCAGCATAGGCTATTACAGTATGTGGGATAGTATATGATTCTACTTCTATATGTCTTATCTGAGATGAGATTTGAAGCTCTGAATAAGGGATCTATACTGAATACATAAAGTAGTGGGCTTAGGGGGCATCCCTGCCTAACCCCCCTAAGTATGTGGATCATGGGGCCTTGCCAGCCATTTATTTGTGGAGTAACTGTGGCTGTGTGGTATACAGCTTGTATCCAGTTAACAAACTTATTATTCATAATACCATAATATTGTAATACTGCCCATAGGTATTGGTGGTCGACTGTGTCAAAGGCTTGTGTTTTTGTTCTAGAGAAAGGATAAAGCCTTCTGTGCCTATTCTATTATCACGTTCTATGATTTCTCTTAATAGAATGAGGTGGTCTACCATTTTTCTATCTGACATTGAACAAAATTGTGTCAGTGAAATAAGGTGAATGGCTGCTTGCAACAATCCGGTATTAAGAATTTTAGTTAATATTTTAAAATCAGTGTTTAATAGGCTTATGGGCCTAAAGTTGGTCATAAGCTTTTTGTCCCCCTTTTTAAATGGGTAAATCAACACGCCTTCCGACATGTGGAATGGAATGGAGTTAGTATGTAACATACAAGTAGAGAGATGCCAGTTCTTTTGAAATTTCTGAACTTATAATTTTATATAACTCTGGGGTTAATCCATCTTTACCAGGGGCCTTATTGTTGTGTAGGGATTTAATAGCAGTTTCCACTTCAAGATGGGAAATATTCATAATTAGATTGTCCAACACATGAGTGGGACATGCAGGTATAGGGAGGGAAAGTAGAAAATTTGAAAGTGCGTTAGTGTCAGTCTGCATTTTGTTAAATAAAACTTTAGCATGTTGTGTTACTATTTGTAATAAATTATCTTTATCTGAGTAAACCATGCCATCTTGATCTAATAAATGTGTCATGGATTTATTCTTGATTCTGTTTTTACAATGTAAACAAAATCTAGTCAGAGCCAATACAGCAGCAAATTGATCTGAGTGAATATTATTCTGTTGTTAAAGGTTCTATTTAAAACTTTTCATATTGCATGTTGACAAACAATGTGAATATTGTGGTGATATTGAGGTAAACTTATGTTCAGGTACTTGACATTATGGTGTCAGTGGCTAGGACTCTGGACTATAGTGGATATTTACTTCCTTCTGCTAGTTCTGTAGTTTGAGTATACAGTGTTATGTTTTTACATTCCATACTTAGGACACATTGTCTCATTTACTTGGGGGTTCATATGAACATACGAATTTGCCAGCAGATTAAGGCCTTATGATCTATCGAGTCTGCTCGAGTGTGCAGCTAGCAACCCTTTTACTGCAGCTGCCTCTCTCTCCCCTCCCCTTCCCTCCCCTGACCCTCCCTCTTACCCTATCCCATCCCCTTTTGAAGCAGTCCACTGTTCTACAGGATACCGCTTCTGCAGGCAAAGCATTCCACCCAGACATCACTCTCTCTGTAAAAAGTGTCTTCTCATTTCCCTCCTGAACCTTTCCTCCTCCAATCTGAGATCGTGACCTCAAGTGTCCCTACCCCCCCTTAACTTGAATAGTCCTTCCATGCATGTCTTGTTTATTCCCTTCATGTACTTGAAGATTTCAATCATATCACCCCGTCTCTCCTCCAGTGAGTACATGTTCAACTCCCTCAGCCTGCTCATGTAGGGTTTGTCCCTTAAACCCTGGATCATCTTTGCTGTCCTGCACCGCACCCCCTCCAGTAACTTAATGTCACTCTTCAGGTATGATCGGCAGTACTGCACATAGCACTCTAGGTGTGGCCTAACCAGTGACCTATACAACGGCAGGATCACCTCCACTCTCCTTGAAGATATACCTCTGGCAATACAACCCAGCATTTTGTTGGTCTTTGCAGCTGCCTTCCTGCATTGTGCTGAGTTGTTCATTGAGCCCATTATAATCACCCCTAGATCCTTCTCCTCCTCTGTCATGGCTAGCTGACCCCTCCCCCCAGCTGGTAGCTCCTTCTTGAGTCTTTGGCCCAGAAATGTAGCACCTTGCACTTTTTGGCATTGAGCCCCAACTGCCAGGTGTCCGACCAGGTCTCCAATTTTGACAGATCATCCTGCAACCCATGCCACCCCCCTAGGTCATCCACTATTGCTCCAATCTTGGTGTCATCTGCAAACAAACTGATCTTGCTGTTGCCGCCCATTGAGATGTCTGATATGAACAACCCAAACAACACCGGTCCCCACAGCGAGCCCTACGGTACTCCGCTTGTCACTGTCCTCAGAGATGAGAGCTCCCCTCCCACCACCACCCTCTGCTGCCTTCCCTGTAACCAGTTTACTACCCATCCCACCATTTTCACCCCTGCACCTGCACCTGCCAGCTTACTACCCTGCCTCCCATGTGGCACTAAGTCGAATGCCTTACTGAAGTCCAGAAATAGGACATCCACTGCATGGTCCTTGTCCAACTGTTTAGTTACCCAGTCATAGTAATCCACCAGCTTGGTCTGACAGGATCTGCCCTTAACAAACCCATGCTGCCTAACTTTCTGTAGCCCATTTGTCTCCAGAAGGGACACCAGCCTCTCCTTCAGGATTGTCTCTATCAGCTTTCCCATTATGGATGTGAGGTTTACCGGCCTGTAGTTTCCCGGTTCATCTTCGGGACCACTTTTATGGAGGGATACCACGTGAGCCATCCTCCAGTCCTGAGGTACAATTCCTGGGACCGGGGAGGCATTGAACAGGTCTGCCAAGGGCCTCACCAGGATTTCTGCCAGCTCTCTCAGTACCCTGGGGTGAATAACATCTGGCCCTGGCACCTTGTCCACCCTTAGTGCCGTCAGGCCCCTCAGTACCCTGCCCTCTGTGATTCCCCCATCTGTCACCTCCTCCCCCCAAGCCTGACCTCCCACACCCCCTTGGTAGCACCCCTCCTTTCTCCTTAGTAAACACCGAGCAGAAGTATTCATTAAGTGCTTTCTGCCTTGCTCTGCCTCTTGTTTCACCTCCACCCCATCCCTCTTAATCCTACTATTTTGTCCCTACAACTTTTTCTCCTGATGTACCTGAAGAATTCCTTCTCCCCCTTCTTGATGCCTTGCATCAGCTTGAGCTCCTTAGATGCCTTGGCTGCCCTTACTGCCTTCATCACCTCTTTTGATTTCTTCAGGTAATCCTCTCTGTCCTACCCTCTGCCTGTTGTTTTGAACCTCCTAAAGGCTGTTCTTTTATTTCTTAATTACTCCATGACCCCCTTGCTCAACCAGCTAGGTTTCTTGGCCCTAGTTCTTTTACTCTGGACCCTGATGCAGGTTTTGGTTGACTCCTCAATCCCCAGTTTTATGACCTCCTACCTTTGGTTAGTGTCCATATTAGTTTGGATTCTACCCTTTGATTATCTCCCCATCCTCCCGAAGTTGGCCCTCCTGAAGTCCAACACTCTTGTACCTGTTTCTATTCCCTCTTTACCCATTTTCAACGTGAACCACGCTGAGTGGTGGTCACTCCCTGCCAGCGGTTCTTCTACCCCAGTTGGCTCACAAACTCCCCATTTGCCAGTATGAGGTCTAGGGTGTTCCCTAACCTGGTTGGCTCACTGACCATTTGCTTTAGGAAGCTATCCTGAAACGCATCCAGAAGTATCTGCTCCCTTCTATTCATGGTGGCTGGCATACTCCAATCCACTTCCAGCAGGTTGAAGACCCCCACAATCACCATGCTACCCTTCCAGCAGACACTTCTGATTTGTCCCGTTAGTTCCCTGTCTAACTCCTCTGTCTGAGATGGTGGCCTGTACACTACTGCCATCCTGAGAGTCCTATTCTTGGAATCTTGGATTTGCATCCATAATGGCTCTGTACTACCCTCCTCCCCCTCCTCACCAACAGACTTCAGTCCTTCTCTTACATACAGTGCCACCCCCCCCAACCTTCCCATTTACCCTATCTCTGTGGAATATCTTATACCCTGGTACCGGGTGGCCCATGTTTCATTGATGGCTGCCATGTCTACCTCCCCTTCTGTCATGAGAGCCTGTAGTTCTGCTGTTTTGTTCCCTAGGCTCCTAGCATTCAAGGTGACCACCGTCTACCCTTTTTTCTCCCCCCCCGGATCCCCTCTAGTACTTCCTTTTTTTCCCATTGCTTCTCTCACGGGAGGGGTAAGTTCATTTGGCTTCCCTTCTTGTGGATTCTGCATGCCTTCTGCCCACTTGCCACTCCCCACTACTAGTTTAAATGCCCTTCTTTTGCTTTGTAATCCCCCATCCTCTGCTTCAATACCTTCTTGCCCTCCTCACTTAGGTGAAGTCTATCCTTATCGTGGAGATCACTGTCCTCCCAGTTCCCTCCCCACTCACCCGCCAGCCCAAAAACTTTGGACTGGCACCAGGTTCTTAGCCATTTGTTAAATTTTTCTATCCTCAGTTTCCTTGCAGTGCCCGCCCTGGGCACTGGAAGTACTCCTCAGAAAGTTACTGATCTTGCTGCTTCCTCACATATTGGTCCTAGCTCCTCAAACCTCCCTGAACTATCTCTATCATCTCTCTCAATAGGTCATTTGTCCCCACATGCAGAACTATATGTGGTTTCACCCTACCCCACTTAAAAAACTTTAGAACAGACTGGCCCACCCTTTCCGCAGTCATTCCTGGCATGGTCTCCACCCATATACAACTATGCCTCTCTCTCCCTTGCTTCCCCATCTGACTCCTCTTAGTATTGAGTCTCCCAGCACTAGGATTCCACCCTCTTTTCCATGAGCCATATTCCCTGGTCTCCCTTTATCCCAACCCCTTCCACCAGACTCCCCTTCATCATCCAGCACAGCTGTTCCCCCTTCCGCCCTTGTTGAATCATCCCCAGTTGTTCTCCTGCCCGTTCCATGTTCCTCCAGACTATTTTTAATTCCTCCTCCAATCGCTCCCTCTATCACTTCACTCAGTCCTGCCCGTACTGCAAATTGATTTTTCTATGTCCCTTCACTACCACATACTTCCTCTTTCCCATTACCAGCCCCCCTCACTACTGCTTCTATGTCCATTATCTCCCCCTTCCCCATCCTCCATTTTTCTCCTTTCAAACAACATGAAGGCTTGCTGTATTCTGACAAGTGCAGTTAGCTCCAGCCTTTAAACTGCCCCGGAGAACAATGGGTTAACTTTTCTATGCAGGGCATATAATGTTGATCTCGAGCTTGGTTGATGTCTCTGCCTGTTGTATTTTGAACTGCAACCGTCAGATTCTTTACTCCGCCTCACAGAATAGTCGCTCCGGAGATTTCTCCTGCAGCTCGGTTCGAAGTAGGTTGAAGTGTCAGTTTTTGGTCCGTTTTGCTAATGAAATTTAGTTTCCGCATAGTCAGTTCAAGTCTCTGTCTGTGGTACCATGAGTACTAGATAGGTTTTGTTCTGTGTGGAACTTGTAAAAAGTGTGGATCGGTTCGGCTATACCGATCATTTCAGGTAATTTTGGTATCTTATTTTAGTGTGTGGTTACCGGTCCGTATCGGTTCTAAAAAAAAAGGGTTTTAGTACGTTTTTTTCCAAGACCCGTGACACAGTCAGGAACCGACAGGGAAGTCTTGCCTGGTGGTTGCCGAAAAAAGGGTAAGTTTGGTTAGGTTGGTCATGTCTAAGAAACCCAAGAAAAAAACCGGGCCCACTGGGTTTCAACACTGCAGTGAGTGTGGGGAGGTCTTTGCTAAGGCCGATCCCCATACCACCTGTGTTTATTGTCTGGGGTTTGTCCACCTCGATTCAGACTGCCAAATTTGTAAAAATTATCCCAAATCTACCCTGGAAAAGAGATTAGGTAGACTGAGGGAAAGGGAGGCCGAGAAGTCCGCTGACCCAAATGGTCAGCCGGTTTGACTGAACAAGAAGGTGCCCTCTGACCAGGCGATACTTGTTTGGGCAAGAAGATCTGATCGAGGGATTGGTTCCAGCAAAATAGATGCAAAAAAATTGTCGGTTCGGATCCAGAATCTCATACTCTGACTGCTGAAAGAAATAGCCAAAGCGATTTGTATTGTGGAATACGCTAGCGGTTCCAACTGATCCGGCACCTTTTGGCAGGGGCTAGGTTCAGTCAGTTCCCCTGTTTCATGATTATACCCTGGAAGAATTTTATGAACCGGAGTTTAAGGAGGAAGAAGAGTTGGAAAATGAATATGGTGATGGTGAAAATCTGGATGTGCCTATTGACCCGGACATCTCCCCAGGCAGACCTTCAGGTGTTTCTCCTCCTAGGCTTTCTGAGTCCCCTTCCCACTTTATGTTTTACAGAAAGGTGGCTGAGACCCTCCAGCTTCCTATGGAGGAGGCAGTGGAGGATTAGGAGGAGCCTGACTATGTAGAGATGGTGGACATCCCAGAGTCCAGGAGACTGTCTATTCCCCTCCATAAATCTTTTGGGAAACAGACACAAAAAATTCTTAAGTCTCCCAATTCCATACCTCCTGTGCATAGAAGAATGGACAAGAGGTGTACACTCTCAGGCTCAGATACGGAGTTTCTTTATCAGCAATGCAGCCATGTTGGGGTTGTACAGACTGCTTCCTGCGATAAGGCAAACATTCCCTTGGCATCACACCCCCAAGACAAGGATTCCAGGAAGACTGATGCCATGGCAAAAAAGCAGTACATGGCATCTTCCTTGGGACTCAGGCAGGTGAATTATATGGCTCATACAGCCAGATACAAGAAGTCCAGGTGGGACACTGTACTGGCACTGGCTAAACAGGCTTCTCCCAGCTTGCCAAGGAGCTGGAGGAGGTGGCTGCTGATGGGATTGAGGCATCAAAAGTTCAGTTTCATGCTGCTGTGGACTCCTATGATGTGTCATCAAGAGTCATGGCTACATCTGTGGCTCTTCGGAGAATGGCTTGGCTTAGTTGTACTAGCCTCTCACAGGATACCCAGGCTAAGGCTGTGAATTTTCCTGTAGTGGGTAATTCTCTGTTTGGGGAGCAGATAGAGAATTACGTGAAGAAAATGGACAAGTACAGGACCACTTACAGGAGTGCCCAGGCCAAAAAAAGGCAGGAAACTCCTCAGAGGCAGCAGTCTAGAGGCAGGGGCAGGCCCTTTCAAAGGCCTTTTTACCAAGCACCTCTTCCTTTTCACAGAGGAGGTTCTTCAGAGGGAGAGGCAGAAGGGGGATGAGCAGGTCTGCATCCACCTCTCAGTCTAAAGCCCCTGCCAAGCAGACACCCTGATGGGTCTGCCCGGGTCGACTCTCTTATCCCAGTAGGGGGCAGGCTGGCTTACTTTGTCCAGGACTGGATGTCTATTACATCTGACAAGTGGGTCCTGGAAGTAGTAAGCTAGGGACTGGTTCTCAGCTTCAAAAAATTTCCAAAGATGAGAGCCAGATCTTTTCCACCTGCAATTCTTTCAGAAACCCTTGCCCTAGAGGCAGAGGTTTCTTCTCTCCAGCTTTGAGAGCTCATAGAGAGAGTACCTACCCTACACTGAGGCAAAGGACTGTACTCCAGGTACTTCCTGACCCCAAAAAGACAGGAGAGTGGCTACCCATCCTGGACTTAAGATATCTGAACAAACATCTTTTTAAAGCGGTTCAAGATGATAACTCTGGGAATTATCCTTTCCTCTCTAAGGCCAGGGGACTGGCTAGCCTCCCTGGACCTCAAAGATGCCTACTTTCACATTCCCATCAGGTGCTCCCACAAAAAGTATCTCAGGTTTGAGTTGCCCTCAGGCCACTATCAGTTCAGAGCAATGCCCTTTTGCCTAACCTCAGTTCCAAGGGTTTTCACAAAGTGCCTGGCAGTAGTTGTTGCCTTCCTAAGAAGACAAAAGATTTCCATTGTTCCATATATGGACGGCTGGCTCATAGTGGGCCAGTCCCCAGACCAAGTCAAGTCAGACCAGCAAGTGACCCAGCAAGTGCTCACTTCTTTAGGATTTCTTCTCAACCTACCAAAGTCAGTTCTCAAAAGAGTGCAGATCCTCACCTTCATAGGGACAGAGCTGGATACAGTAAAAGCAAGAGCCTTCCTTCCCCTGGAAAGGGCAAGAGCTGTCATGGAGCTAGCTTCTTCAATCAGCCTTCAGGTGTCTCGACCAGCAAGGCATTTCCTTCAGCTCTTGGGCCACATGGCAGCTTCTACAGCAGTGGTCCAAGGTGCAAGATTCCAGATGAGGGACATTCAGTTCCACTTAAGAGCTTTTTGGTCCCAGAGAAATGATTCCCTTACCAAACTAATCCCAGTGACTCACACTCTGATACAAGCCCTGCAATAGTGGCAGAATCAGGACAGTTTGGGGCAAGGGGTTCCATTTGCCACTCAGTCTCATTCAGTGGTCCTTACCACAGATGCTTCCCTGCTGGGCTGGGGAGCCCATTTGGGGGACCTCACCACCCAGGGACTGTGGTCGCCTCAGGAATATCTTCTACACATCAATCTCCTGGAACTCAGGGCAGTGTTTCTGGCACTGCAGACTTTTTCCCAGTCAGTACAGAACAAGGTGGTTCAGGTCAGAACAGACAACACCACCACCATGTGGTACATCAACAAGCAAGGAGGCACTCAGTCTATGGCCTTGTGCACAGAAGCAATGAAGTTGTGGTCTCTGGCTTATTCCCTGCAAACCTCTCTGATAGCAGTTCACCTCCCAGGGAAGGACAATGTCCTAGCAGATGCACTGAGCAGAATATCTCAGGGCCATCACGAATGGGCCCTGGATCCTTTGGTGTTGAAGGTGATTTTTTTCAAGATGGGGCACTCCAGAGATTGATCTTTTTGCAGCCCCAGACAATCACCAACTTCCTCTCTTTTGTTGCAGACCCCCAGTCTTGGGCTCAGTCCCCCTGGATGCTCTGATTCTGAACTGGGAAGGGACATTTCTGTATGCTTTCCCCCCTTCCCTCTCCTCTTCAAAGTTCTAGTCAAGATAAGGTCACAACCTTGCAAAGTGATTCTGATTGCTCCAGACTGGGTCAGGCAGCCATGGTACCCCTTGTTGCTGTCCCTAGCATCCCATCTTCCCCTGTCTCTTCCCAGGAATTACAACCTGCTAACCTCCTCTCAGGGGAGCATTTGGTACCCCAATCTTCAGTCTCTCAATGTCAAGGCATGGCTCTTGAAAAGTTAGAGTTTGCAGATTTGCATCTGTCTCAGGGAGTTCTGGATATTCTCAAAGCTTCTCAAAAGCCTTCTACCAGAAAGATTTATAACTCCAAATGGAAGAGATTCAGCATTTGGTGTTCCAAGAGGCATATCTCCCCAGATACTGCTGAATTGCCTACAGTTCTGGATTATATGGTCCATCTTAATAGCCTGGGCCTCAGAACAGCTAGTCTCAGGGTACACTTGTCTGCTGTTTCTGCTTTCCTGTCAGTAGGCAAGTCTTCCTCACTGTCATTCCACCCTACATTCTGTAAGTTTTTCAAGGGATTGCTTCACACAATCCCCCTTTAGGGATCCTGCTCCTGCTTGGGATCTTAATGTTTGCATTGCTCAGCTTATGCAACCCCTTTTGAGCCTTTGTCCTCAGCAGAGCTTAAGTACTTGACTTGGAAAACTATGTTTTTGGTAGCCATTACTTCTGCTAGACGTATCAGTGAATTGGAAGCCCTGTCAGTGGAACCTGATTTCATCTCTTTTCACAGAGATAAAGTGGTCCTTAGAACTAACAGAAAGTTCTTGCTAAAGTGGTTTCAGATTTCCACCTGAATCAGTCTGTCTTTCCCTGTTTTCTTCACTGATCATTCTTCCTCAGGAGAGAGGAGGCTACACAGTTTGGATGTTAAAAGAGCCCTTAGCTACTACATAGAGCATACCAAGGGTCACAGGGTTTGACTCCCTCCAGTTTTTTCTCACTTATGGAGAAGTGGGAAAGGGCAAACCTGCCACCAAGGGATCTATTGCCAGGTGGATTGTGTCTAGTATACAATTCTGCTATGAAAAACTGGGAAAACTCCACCCTCAGGCCTGAGGGCTCATTCCACAAGAGGTACTGCTGCTTCCCTGGCTGCTGCCAGGGATATCCCTCTCTTAGAAATTCGTCAAGCAGCCACCCTGGAAAACAGTCCATACCTTTACCAAGCATTACTCTCTGGATATCCAGGCTAGGAGTGATGCTCAGTTTGGCACAGCAATACTTCAGAGCCTATTCCCAAAGTAGGTTCTGTCCCTCCTCCATGGAGGTACTGCTTGGTAGTCTGCACTTGTCAGAATGCAGCAAGACTTCATGTTGTTTGAAGGAAAAATTACTCACCTTAGTAATTATGTTTCTTCTAGTGGAGTCTTGCTATATTCTGACCTCCCCCCCGCCTCCCCCCTCAGAACCTGGATTTTTGGGATGTGGGTGGGCAGACACAGTGTTGGCACCCCAGGGGTGCCCCCCTTACACCCTCTGTTACTTGTGGGGTAAAGTTTTATTTCAATTTTATTGGTTTTTGTGTTTTGGGTTTCCTGACTTGAGTCTTCCTTTGAGACCCAGCAGATTGTTTTCTGCCAGTTAGCTAGTAAAAATTTTAGTTTCCACACAGAACACCTAGTGAGTTTTGCTCGTAAAGATCTGACGGTTGCAGTTCAAAATACAACAGGCAGAGACATCAACCGAGCTCGAGATCAACATTCTATGCCCTGCATAGAAAAGTTAACCCATTGTTCTCCGGGGCAGTTTAAAGGCTGGGGCAAATTGCACTTGTCAGAATACAGCAAGACTCCACTAGAAGAAACATAATTACTAAGGTGAGTAATTTTTTCTTTATGCTCACTTTTGACCCTTGACCTGTGTTTCCCTGTCTTGGTTTCTCTATCCACCACCCTTTTCCCGCTCCTTCCCCCCATTTGTTCCATTTGTCCTTCCTCCTCAGTTTCCCATCTACTTACTCCATATTTTGGGTTGTTATCCACTGCAGTCCGCCATTCCCTCCTTAGCTCCTCCTGTAGACCTCTGATCTCATTTTTAAGCTGCATTATTTGCCTGCACACCAAACAATCCCCCAATCTCCACAAAATTCTAAGAAAGAGTGGTGCTCCGCAGTTGTTACAGCCTACCACCCTACCCATCTCTCTATTCACCCACCAGTGTCCCCCCACACTCTCTGAAGGAAGCCCATCACACCCCATGCATCCTCCCTTCTTCCATTTCTAGTTTTGTTCATGTTCCACCAGTACAATGAATACTGTAGCTAAAAAGATGTATATACTTTTCATCTGTTTAAACTATACTGTAATTAAAAAGCTGCACGTATTTTCTTAAATCCACTATTATCATGTACTTTTCTTATCCCCCTGTCCTTTTCTTTTTCTCACAAATATTTATGCCCAACCAAAAACAGTTTTGCAATGTAATATTTACAGAATATAACTTAGATCCCTACAAAAAACAGTCCCTTATAGCTTTAAATAATGTTTTGAATTTACAAGGACCACCTATAGGGGTACCGAATTGCTCCACCCCTTTTAGCTGAGCATTCATGGCAGGTGTAATTCCTTTCTGGGTAACTATTGTAGTGATGGGTGTAATTGATGGTGTATTAGGATTCATGTACATATATTTTATTTTAAGCAGTTACTTTCCCCCAGAGGGGATTTAATTCCTAAGAATTTTTGTTTAGATTCCTTGGACTATTTCTATATATGTATTATTTCGATTATATACTGACAATTATTGAAATCTGTACATATCAGGCTGCATAGTCTCATTTTCTTGGCGGTCCTTGACTAGCACTTCTTTGCATCTGGCACTTACACCGACAATTGGTATTATCATGTATAAAACCTTGTTACAACAAAGGCTTAAGGTTTCTGGAACATAATAGCTTGTTGAGAGTATGTTAGGAATATACCTCCATCCAGTTGTACTTTCATCAGTGTGATACACTTACTCACTTTAGATAAACATCACTTTCATCATTCTATATGTCATGTAAGATAATTTCTGATGTTGTATTTTTGGGGCTTATTTTTATTTTTTTAATTGCTAATATGTAACATTTTGGCATGCAGTTTTTTTCTCCAGGGTCATCTTATTGTCATAGACAATATTCACAAACAGAGTTCTGAGCAGAGATGAAGCTGGCTTTCCTTCCTTCCAGGGTCTGAAGGTAGGTCACCCAGAGGTGACGCCAAATTACAGAAGTGCAGGGTCTGAAGGCAGGTCAATGAACCTTCCTGCCCTCCCCAGAGCCAACGCTGAATTACAGAAGTGCAGGAACGATTTCCCAGGCAAGTCACTCGGCCAGATCTTGAACTTGGCGTGATTCCTGTATAGCCTGCTACCAGCTCCCTGTGTGTGCTGCTGCTGCTGCTGCTTGAGCATTTTTTTCATTTGTCTGTGATTTTAGTTTTTCTTTAAGTTCAGAATATTTTTCACTTAGCCCTAGCCTAGCAATTTGTATAATGTTTTTTTTACATTGTTTAGCTGGTTTAAATTTAATTGCTGGTGCCATACAATATTGTTACCTGCTAGCTGAATTTCTTATTAACTTGTTTCTACTCAAACCCCTCCAATCCCACTGCTCCTCTCTGTCTGCATGCCTCCCTCTCTCTCTCTCCCCTGCAATCAGTCTTCCTTACTTCCATCCCCCACCTTGCATTTCAGACCAGCTCCCTGCTTTCCCTTATAAAATACACCCCAAGTTTAAAATCCCCTCTCCTTCCTTCCAGAGTCTGAAGGCAGGTCAATGAACCTTCCTGCCCTCCCCAGAGTCGATGACGAATTACAGAAGTGCAGGTACGATTTAACAGGCAAGTGACTCGGCCAGATCTTGAACTTGGCGTGATTCCTGTGTAGCCTGCTCCCAGCTCCCTGTGTGCTGCTGCTGCTTGAGCATTTTTTTGCCCACCTCCAACCCCCCACCTTAATTAAATACTGAAAAACCCCACCTCTGGTCTTTCCTAACTGGCCCCAGAAATGTGGAGGCATGTCTGCACTCCAGAAAACTTAGAGATCCCACCTCCAGCATTTCAAGCCACCCCCTTCTCCTGTAAGGCATGCTCAGCCTGCTGTGAGTGTACCCTTGTCCCCAAACTTAAACTAATTCCTACATTCTTTTAAATTCTCCTGCAGGCACCCACCCTGATTTTCCAACCTAATAAATCATCCTACCAGAAGATATATTGGTCTACCAATATGGCCCTAGAGAACATTTCCTCCAACCATGACACTCCTTGCCATAAGTCACAATGGACCAATAACCCACCTGCCTCTCTCCTAAATAGGGGTGTACTCCTGCCCCTTCTTTACATACTGACCCTCCACAGGGTGAACATGTGCATAGGGCATGGACACTTCGACCCCACGAAGGAAAATCTCAACAACCCCAAGTCTTGTGGTCATTACTACTGGACCTCTCCCACAACAAACAATAATTTTCTCATAGCACACAAGTTGGTAAAGAGGGGCACCTACTATGTGTTGCTCCATGGAGCGTGCAGGAGGCTCCATAACCTTTCAAAACCCCCAGTCAGGCAAGTGTTGGTACGACTACTTGCTCTTCTACTGCTCCATGCAGGTGATGTTCAGTCAAACCCAGGGCCCCTATTAGCCAATATCCCAGTCTCCACCCCCCAGGATCTTCACTGGGCATCATCAAAAGGCTTAAGGATAGCGCACATGAATGTCTGCAGCCTTAGACCTAAAATTCATGTGGTCCAAGCCTGGCTAGACCTCTACAAGCCACATATCCTTGCTATCTCAGAGACCTGGCTTAAGGCCCACATCCTAGACCATGTGATCATGATCCTAGGATACAAAACCTTCAGACAAGAGAGGGCCAAAAAGAGAGGGGGAAGGGTTCTAATCTATATGAAAGAGACTCTAAATGTGGCACTACTGAAGCCCAACCTTGAGAATTGCCAGGATGGGGAGGCTATTTTCATCCATCTAACCCTGAGTCAAGCTAAGCATCTCACCATCAGCTGTGTCTATAACCCCCCTCGACTGCTGAACTTGCTCTTGACAGCATCACCAAATTGGTTGGCAGTGAATTAACCAATGAACTCTTAATTATTGGGAGACTTCAACCTGGGCCTCTGACCCCAACAAAGTCCTCAAGGCAATGATCCATGACGCAAACCTGGAACAGGTTATCTCTCTACCCACCAGGCTCAACTATAAAACTGGGAATCACACTACACTTGACTGAGCTCTGGTATCCAATCCCCTCAACATACAGAAAGCAGGCATACTGGCAGATGCTATCAGTGAACACTCCCCAATTTTCTGTATTCGGAAGAAAAGTGCGCCAAAGATTCCTCCCACGATACTCATGGTACGTAATTTCTCCAATTTCTCATCCACAAGGTTAAATGACTACCTAAGTAACCTGGACTGGAGCCTACTTAGGCTCCTCATGACCCTGGATGAGGCCCTGGCCTACTTCCAAGACTCACTACTCAGAGTGGCCTCATTCTTTGCCCCCCTTAAAAAACTTAGAACAAAGGGAGGCTTCTACAAGTGGCTCTCCCCCTCAGTGAAATCTCAGATGAAAAGCAGGGACAAGGCCTGGAAGAAGTTCTGGCTCTCCCTTCTCCCTGCAGATATGGTTACTTACAAAACCCTAAGAAATATATGTAAGCTAGCTGTCAAACTTGCGAAAAAGGAGTATGTATCCCACCTCCAACGGTCCAACCTGGGGAACCCCAAGCTTTTCTGGTCACACATCAACAAACTGCTTAAGAGCAATTCCAAGGAGGCACTAGATTCAATAGAGGTACAAGGACAGCGTGTCAGTGACTGCCACCAAATAGCCTCTGCAATCAACCACCACTTCACTAACCTCAATGATTACAAGTTAGGTCTGCCCCCATCTATGCCTTTACAGATCTCTGATGTACCCCCCAGTCTGAAAAGACCCCAATTTCACCTAAGATTAGTCAAGGTGAGTGAGGTCCTTAAGCTACTTAAAACCTTCAAAAACAAAGGCCCTGATGAAATTAGCCCAAGGTTACTCAAGGAAGGTGCCCAGTCCCTTGCCAAACCTCTGACCTGGATCATCAACAGCTCTCTACTTGAAGGTTACATTCCGCACCAGTGGATGGTGGCCAGTGTGGTCCCCATTCACAAGGCTGGCTCGTGTGAACAAATTGGCAATTATAGGCCCATCTCCCTGCTATGTACCCTCACTAAACTGCAAGAAAGGCTAGTGTACAGGCAACTGAGAGAATACCTTGAGCTCCACCAACTCCTAGCCCCCTCACAGCATTGCTTTCAGGCAAACCATGGGACAGATACGGCACTCATCAATCTCACAGTGGGTGTATTCAGGGCATTGGATGTAGGCATGTCAACGGGTGCAATCTTTATAGATCTGTCCAAGGCGTTTGACCTTGTGGACCACATCCTTCTTCTAACTAAGCTTCACAGCTTAGTTCTTGATGCCCAGGCCCTAAACTGGTTCAAGAGCTACCTATCAGACTGGTCCTAGAGGGTCATTTGGAAGGGAGTGCTATCTGACCCTCTTCCCATCAAGGAGGGGGTGCCTCAAGGCTCAATTCTTGGCTCCCTCCTGTTCTCTTTCTTCACAAATGACCTCAACCATCACTGCAGGGATAGCTCAGTTGTTCAATACGCTGATGATACAGTCATCTACCGGTCCATGTCTACCCTCCAGGACCTGGGCCTTATCCTCCAAGGGGACCTAAATACACTTGAGGCCTGGCTTACATCTAACAGAATGGTCCTCAATGCAGCAAAAACAAAAGCCTTGCTGTCTGGCCCTAGATCCCTCGGCCAGGACAGGACCAATTCCTTACAACTAACTTCCCTTGCTGGAAAGAGTATAGACATTGTAGACAACATAAAATACCTTGGGCTAACTATCGACCAAGGTCTCACCTATAAGTCCCACATAGACCAGGTAACTAGGTCTATCCACGGCAAACTTGGCACCTTGTACCAGCTAAAAAAACAACTTATCCTGGAGGCAATGAGAGCAATTGTCTCCAGTGTCCTCCTTCCTACATTAAAGTATGCTGCCCCTATAATTCAGGGTATGTCAAAGCATGAGGTCAACAGGCTTCAGGTCCTGTACAACAATGTGGTGAGGTTTTTGACACTGAGTCACCCAAGAAGCCACCCCTGTGTCTCACTGGCCCAGCTTCAATGGCCTTCCTTTGAGGCTCATCTTCAGTACCCCCTGCTCTGCCTCACTTACAAAATGCAGCACCCAGCTGCCCCACCTAGCCTTACAAGAATAATCATTCCTAAGTCTAACCATCATATACTCAGGACCACCAGTCGGTCCCTACTAGCAATCCCCAGAGTCAGGACTAACATGGGAGGCAAATCCTTCACTCACACTACCCCTAAGCTGTGGAACACTCTCCCACCTTTAGTACAGGAAGCCCCATCACTGTTAAACTTTGGCACAAGGCTCAAGTCCCACCTGCTTGGGGCACGCTCGCACCATTGTCAGGGTATTGGATAGTCACCCCTGGTCCCACATCCTACACTAATCCCTCTCCTTTTCTCACCCAAAATGACTCCAAAAGCATAGAAACATAGACTTTGATGGCAGATAAGGCCGCTTGGCCCACCTAGTCTGCCCATTTCCTTACCTAGAGGATAAGCTGCAGATCCTATTTAACCAACAGCCTATTTCTTCCTACCCCCAACAAAAATTGCCTTATGTCTGTCCCATGCATTCTTGAATTCTCCTACAGTTTTAGACCCAACAACCTCCTCTGGAAGCTGTTCCATGCATCCAGCACCCCCTCTGTGAAAAAATACTTCCTCACATTGCCCCAGAGCCATCCCTCCTCTATCTTCAAATTGTGTCCCCTTGTTCTTGCACATCTCTTTTTCTGAAAGATGTTACCCTCTTGGACTTTGTTGATTCCATTGAGGTTCTTAAATGTTTCTATCATGTCCCCCCTCTCCCTCCTTTCCTCAAGGGTATACATATTAAGCTCCTTTAGTCTCTCCTCATATGGCTTCTCTTGCAGACCCTGCACCATTTTAGTTGCCCTCCTCTGAACTGCCTCCATCCTGTCTATGTCCTTGCGGAGATGGGGTCTCCAGAACTGGATGCAGTACTCCAGATGGGGTCTCACCAACTGTCTGTACAGGGGGATAACAACTTCCTGTTTTCTGCTGGTGATACCTCTCCCTATACATCCCAGTATCCCCCCAGCCCTCCCTACCACCTTCTCGCATTGCTTGCCAACCTTAAGGTCATCTGATATGATTACCCATAGGTCTCTTTCCATTTTTGTTGTTGTTACTACCTCCCCCCCATTGTGTAATCTTCCCCTGGGTTTTTGTTTCCCAGGTACATTACTTTGCACTTCTTTGCATTGAATCCAAGCTGCCATACGTCTGACCATTCCTCCAACCTTGCCAAGTCCCTTCTCATCCTTTCCACGCCTCCTTGTGTATTAACCCTGTTGCAGATCTTTCTGTCATCTGCAAAGAGGCATACTTTTCCTTCCAGTCCCTCTGCAATGTCACTTATAAAAACATTAAAAAGGACTTGACCCAGTACTGAACCCTGCAGTACCCCACTAGTAACCCCTCTTTCTTCAGAGTGGACTCCATTTATAATTACCTTCTGTGTCCTATTGTTCAGCCAATGTTTTACCCAGGCTACCACCTTGGGACCCACTCCCAGGCTGGTTAATGTGACTACTAATCTTTTGCGTTGGACTGTGTCAAATGCCTTGCTAAAGTCTAGGTAGGCCATGTCCACAGCCCCTCCCTGGTCTACTACTTTGGTCACCCAGTCAAAGAAATCAATTAGATTCCTCTGACATGACCTTCTCACTGTGAACCCATGCTGCCTTGAGTCCTGTGCCCCACTGGCCTCTAGGTACTCAACAATTCTTTCCTTCAGAAGTGATTCCATCACTTTCCCTACCACAGAGGTCAAACTGACAGGTCTGTAGTTTCCTGCCTCTGTCTTGGTCCCACTTTTGTGAAGGGGAATCACATCCACCTTCTTCCAGTCCTCAGGTACCACACCATCCTCCCATGATTTGTTAAAAAGCATAGTCAGTGGAGTCACTAGTTCTCTGCTTAATTCTTTTAGAATTCTGGGGTGAATTCCATCTGGCCCCACTGCTTTGTCCACCTTCAGTTTTAGGAGTTATTTCAGAACCCTTTCTTCTGTGAAAGGACTGGGATCAACCCCCCACTCCAGAGTGCTTCTCTTAATTGGATTAGGCACCTCCCCCACTTCCTGTTTTGTGAATACTGAACAGAAGTATTCATTCAGTATCCCTGCTTTATCACTGACACTCTCTGCCCACCCACCATCCATTCTAGTCAGCCTCACTATCCCTCCCTTTGTCTTTCTACGCTCCCTGATATACCTATAAAAGGTTTTATCCCCCTTCTTAACCAAGTTAGCTGTCTTTTCCTCAGTTTGTGCCTTTGCTATTCTGACTACCCTCCCTGCTTCCTTCTGCCTTAACTGGTACACTTCTCTGTCCTGCTCCTCCTGTGTTTCTTATACTTCCTAAATGCTATCTTTTCTCCTAACCTTCACATACCTCTTTTTGAGAACCATAGTGGCTTTTTCTTTCATTTTGATTTGTTTATTTGCTTCAGACAAAGGCTTGTTGCCTCTGTGATGGCAGTTTTTATATTTGCCCATTGTTGCTCCACCCCTCCTTCTAGCCTGTTTGCTAGTGCTTTTCTAAGGCACTCACCCATCTTGCCAAAGTCAGCCCTCCTGAAGCCCAGAACCCTCACTTTTGTATGGCTTGACTCTGCAGCAGAGTTTATCGTGAACCACACTGTTTGGTGGTCACCTGTTCCCAAATGGCTACCCACTTCTAGATCTGAGATCCTCTCACTGTCCTCATTTGAGAGTACGAGGTCTAAGATTGCTCCCTCATGAGTGAGTTCCAAAACTAGCTGTTTGAGGCACGCCACCTGAAGGGCATCAAGAATTTATTTATTTATTATTAGCTTTTCGTAACCGGGTAAGTGCGCTAGGCAACAGACCTGCCTATTTTCAGGCATGACCCAGGAGAGCATGGATGTGGCTGCAGCAAAGGTGCTCCAGTGAACATCTGGCATGTTAAGGTCCCCCATTAACAGTATCTCCCCTTTCTCTGCCATCCTAAGTATGCCTTCTATCATATCCTTGTCCATTCACTCCCCCTGACATGGGGGTCTATATACAACCACTGTGCAAATTGTGGTGCCATTTTCAGTCTCTAAGGTGACCCACAGTGCCTCCTCTCCTCCCTGTTTACTCTTTTGTTCAGTTGCTTTTATCTCTTCCCTTACATAGAGAGCTACTCCCCCCTCTTCTGCCCTCCCTGTCTCTCCTGTAGGTTGTGTACCCTGGTATGTTAACATCCCAGTCATGGTTCTCTGTGTACCGTGTTTCTGTGACTGCCACAATATTCAGGCATCACTCTTCCATTAAGGCCACCAGTTCAGGGAGCTTGTTGCCCAGACTACGGGCATTGGTACTCATTACCCTCCATTTCTTGATGGCCTTACCCCTTTTTGCACCATCCCTGTCCTTACTGCATTTGTCACGTTCTCCATTTACCCCTGTCCTTCTCCCTATTGTCATCTCTATGTCGGTGTCTACCTCACTTAGTACCCTGATATTTTGGGGGGCAAGGATTTCCCTGCTCCTTTCTAGTGCCTCCCCCCTTGGAATAGTTTAAATACTTGTCAATGAAGTATTTAAACCTATCACCTAGCATCCTGGTTCCCCTCCTGGACAGATGCAGACCATCATGCCAGTATAGGCCTGCATCCCTCCAGGTGGACCCCCAGTCTCCAATGAAGCCAAATCCCTGAGCTCTGCACCAGTTTTTCAACCTCTGATTGAATCCCATGGTGTGGAGCACCCTAGCCTCACCTGTGCCATAGACATGCAGCACCTCCGAGAAGGTTACCATGTGTGCTATTTGTCTAAGGCCCCTCCCCATCTCCACAAATGCTTCTTGCACTGCTCTGATCCCTTTCTTAGCCAGGTAATTTGTCCCTAGGTGGACAATGGCATCCAGCTTCCTCCCCTGTGCAGCTGCTTCTGCAATTGTGAGGATTCGCTCCCTGTCTCTCCAAGCCATGGCGCCAGGCAGGCACCTTACCTCCCTCTCCCCTTCCTCCCCCAGTTCTACCTTCCTAACAATGGAGTCCCCCACCAGGAGTTGTTTCCTTCCCCTGTGGGGTCCCATTCCACCCTCCTTTGGGTCTCCTTTGTGGAGGTTCCCAGCATCCTCCTTGGTCTCCACTGTGGGTGCCTCCATAGAGGAACAACACTTTTCAGAATGGCATAGAAATTGTGGAGGGTACAACTGGAGGATGAGCCTCTGTTCCACCACCTCACCCTCCCTGAGCCCACTGTGGTCCAACCACTCCTCTTTCTTGGCAACCTCTGAGGCAATGGCAGTGACCCTCGTGGTCCCTGGGTGGGAGAGGAGGTCCCACAAATCCTGGCCAACTCAGCCTGGAGATGAGCAACCTCCTCCCTCAGCCCAGAGAGTTGTCTGCAGATGAGACAACACTGCATCCTCCAAAACATCTCCCGGAAGACTGCTGCTCTGCAGCCACTGCACTGCACCACTCCCATCATGTCTTTTTTCTGGCCTGCTAACTGTTACTTGGAATACTTACTCTTTCCTCTGTTTGTTTATTTCTTTTTTTTCTTCTTCTCTCCCTACTTACTTACTGCCTCTGCACCCTTTTATCTCCTGATCTTCCTGTTCTGAGACAAGAAGTTCCTATACTTCTCAGTAGTCTCCTTACTTGCTCAGAGTCAGACGTCCAGCAGCTGGGGGGGATGGAGAGCTACTTTTGCCCTTCTAGGATGGTGAGTCTTTGGTGACTCTGTGATCACTCACTTCCTGCTCCCAAACAGGAAGTTCCTGTTGTCAGTTAAATCCTGTGCCTATAAAAGTAGAACTGGTTTAGGGAGGGGGGGCGGAGGGGAGGGAAGGAGGGCAATATAGTCCCAGTAGAGAAGTTTTAGTTATACCAGCATGCCTCAACTCCCTCAATTGTTGCACTTATGTTCAATATATTAAAATATTGCCTTTATTGTAACCTTGAATTTCATGTCTACTTTCTCTACACCCTGTACTACCTGACTATATTGTACTGCTTCTGTCTCCCGGGTCGCCCCTGAAAAAGGGACATTCAGGGCTCAGTGGGCCTACTCGGTCATCAAAATTCAAGAAATAAATAAATTTTACTGGTGTACTGTTACCTCACTCTTGAAGTATGTGTCTTCGGGAGGTTTCTTCACTTGATATATAATTTAGTGAGCAGCAACTTTTAATGTTTTGTTCAATGTAGTTTACGGACAGCACTCACCCCTACATCAACAAACTTGCAAAAAACAACAGGTACACCAATTCAGTGCTTTAAAGTCATTTTACTCCATGAGCAGACATAGCAGTGCAACAGATAAAGTAGCTTATGTTTCACCCATCCATACGGGCTTCTTCAGAGCTAGTGAATTACATTCCTCAAAATAATATATACTCTCCCACCAGTGATGTCATTTCACATATAAACCAATCAGATCACTTTATCATTTATCTTAAATGTTTACATCAAACAAATACTTTATATACAATCAACATAGTGGGAGTCGAACATGACATCTAAAGTTAATTATACATGCACAAACTTTTCAAAAAATATAATCATGTTCTGATCCCATATTTCATGAAACCACCTCATATCCATGAAGAACCTTAAAAAGGAAAAAATATATATAATGTAGAAATTTTTTTATAAAAAACATTTTTATTTTGTATTAATCATCTTTATCACTAATAACAAGATCTCTTTCTCCATTGTGTATACCATATTAAATCATTACAATTTAACTACAAGCCCATCAGAATAAATTCCAACAGAGTTAATCCCAAATAGGAAAATGGGGGGGGGGGGGAGAAAAGGAAAGAAGGGAATGGGGGGAAGAAAAAACAAAAATATAATATGTACAGAGTTTTCCTAGAAAGCTATTTCCTTTTTTGATTAAAAAAGGTTTCAGTTCAAATTTCTCATTTACACCAGGGGAATGCATAGCTCCCATCCTATATATCCATTTTTGTTCTTTCTCTTTCAGAACTGCTTCCATGTCTCCTCCCCTAACATGGGTTTTCACATGTTCCAAACCACATGCCATAACTTTATGTATACCATTATTTCTGTTATTCATAACATGGGCAGCCATAGCATAATCTAAATTTCCATTTTTGATTGCCAGAATATGCTCATTCATTCTAAGTCTACACTGCCGCTTAGTTCTACCAATGTAAAAAGTACCACAGGTACAGGTGAATTTATAAATAACTCCCTTAGTTTTACAAGTAATGTAATCTCAAATTTTCTCCTCTTTACCTGTCCTGGGGTTAAAAAAATATTCTGTTTTTTGCATAAAGTGGCATGTGTTGCAAAAACCACATGGTCCCGAGCCCTTCTTGCTTGTAATCTGTTTTTTCTCTCCTTTTGGCTGATAACTGGAGACTAAAAAGTCTTTGAGGTTTCTCCCCCTCCTATAGGAAACTCTTAACGTTTTTTCAAACAAACCACTCAGTGGTTGTAAACCCCTCAAGATCTCTAGATTTTTCTTAATCATGTCTACGAAATCTTTGCACCCCCCACCATACGTGGTAACTATAGAGAATTGTCCCCCTGGATCACAAGGTCTCCCTTTCGTTTGTAACAAACTATCTCTAGAGTACTCATCCACTACTTCTTTTGCCCTTGTTATATCATGATCCCTGTAATGTCTTTCACTTAACCTCCTTGTCAGTTCGGGTGCTCTAGATTGATACACATCTAAATATTAATCTTAGCCTGAGGTAGTGAAGTGTATGTTAAAAGACTCTCCTCTATTGCCAAAATACCATCCTGGTGTGGTATATTGGTATAGAGAGCATCTATAGCCAATGTAACCAACCACCAATCCAGTTCAGTTTGTATTTCTTTCAGAAACATAAGAGCACTCATAGTGTCCCATAAATAGCTTCTCGAAAGAGGTACCAGGGGTCTCAAAACACTGTCCACAAATTTTGATAAAGGTTCAGTTACCCACCCTATACTGGATACTATGGGGCGCCCTGGTGGTGTCACGGGATCTTTATGGATCTTGGGTAACGTATAGTGTGCTGGTTTGATAGGATGTTGTACAGTGAGGTAAAATAACTCATCAGTGTTAATCAGACCATCATAATACAATTCAAGGATATGTTAATCAATATGACAGAAATTGTACTAAAAAATAATATTTTTTTGTTTCAGGAGGAGATCTATAAGCAGATAAAAGGTACAACAATGGGGCAACATTAGCCCTTAGTTTGGCCAACTTGTATTTGGCAAGATGGGAAGAAAAAGTGATTTTTGATTCAGATCATAACCCATATTTCAATATACTGGACTTTTATAAGTGCTTTATAGATGACATTAACATCATTTGGAGGGGAAGTTTGTTGGAACTTAACAATTTTGTGTCATATTTGGAAAATTCAAACTGCAATCTCAAATTTGAGATGTGTACAGATCAATATGAGATTCATTTTTTAGATCTCATAATAAAAAAACAGGAAGACGGCACATTATCAACAGATCAATACAAAAAACCTACGGATAGGAACAGTCTGCTGCTGGCTACTAGCTGCCATCCGAAGCACGTTATCAAGAATCTCCTGAAGGGTCAGTTCTGCAGGGTAAAAAGGAATTGTAGCTCAGAACATGTGTATCAATCCCCCCGTTTTCCTATTTGGGATTAACTCTCTTGGAATTTATTCTGATGGGCCTGTAGTTAAATTGTAATGATTTAATATAGTGTACATAATGGAGAAAGAGATCTTGTTATTAGTGATAAAGATGATTAATACAAAATAAAAATGTTTCTTATAAATAATTTTTTCTACATTATGTATTTTTTTTTCTTTTTAAGGTTATTCGTGAATATGAGGTGGTTTCATGAAATATGGGATCAGAACATGATTATATTTTTTGAAAAGTTTGTGTATGTATAATTAACTTTAGATTTCATGTTCGACTCCCATTACATTGATTGTACATAAAGTATTTGTTTGATGTAAACATTTAAGATAAATGATAAAGTGATTTGATTGGTTTATATGTGAAGTGACATCACTGGTGGGAGAGTATATATTATTTGTGAGGAATGTAATTCACTAGCTCTGAAGAAGCCCATATGGACGGGTGAAAAGTAAGCAACTTTGTCTGTTGCACTGCTATGTCTGCTCATGGAGTTAAATGACTTTAAAGCACTGAATTGGTGTACCTGTTGTTTTTTGCAAGGTTGCTGCTATAGGGGTGAGTGCTCTCCGTAAACTACATTGACTATAAATTTTGGAAGTTAGCACCACCACCAGCCCTGTGAATCTTCATTACACATGAAAAACGTAATGTTTTGTTATTCATTAGTCTGATACCTGGTATAATATATGTGGGTTGAACAGTCTGCCTGCTGTTATCTCTGGACAACCTTTGACCTTTAAGTTTGGTTTAGCTGAAATCACACTTAAGATATTAAAGCTCTCCAATGTCACTTTAATTATGTTCTGAAGGCCTGTTTTAAACCAATGCAAATTATTTCTGGCTTTTTTCTGCATGTTCTAACTGTTAATAATATGGGATTTTCTAAATAACTCTCATTAGGCTTCTGAAGAATGCTAAAGTTCTTTGTCCTTTTTGTAACATCCTTGTTGGTCCTATAAAAGGTATCAAACCATTTATTCTGGATTTGTTCATATTACATGTAAAATTGTATTCAGTATCATATATGAAAGAGACATTAGCAGTCTGATACTAATGTGACACATCCTCAGGATATGAGAAGGCTCATGAAGTTACAACTGGCAACAAACATAATGAAATGTATAAATTCAGACCTGGTATTAACTACCTACAAGACATATTTTCAACAGTTGGTTAGTAGATGAAAATATTAAAAAAGCTTTACATATAAACCGCAATATCAGTAAATATAAATTTATATTGAAGTCCATTTTTGCACATTAGGGTGAAGCACTGGGGATATAAAAAAAATATATATATATATTCCTCCTCTTTACAGACATTTTCTCTAGCGCTGTGGATCCAATGAACTCTGTGATACAAAATACAAATGTCAGGCATGTATTCTTAAAAAACAATAAAAAGCAAGACATTATTATATCAGATGCTTATTCAGTTGTAATCATACAGTGGTAGCCATAGAAAAGTTTTTCAGTACTGAGGTATACCTAGAAGTTTCTCAGTACTGATGTATACCTAGATATACTGAGACAGAATGAGGCATAATCACATTACAGTCAATGCAAATTGCAACTTGAGTGCCTCAGCGGTACCTCAAGGTAGGCATCTTTTAGATAAGTACCACTGTAATACAATAAAAAAAAACACTTCTGTTGCAAAGTATGCCTGCCATCTTTATATACAGGAAATAAAGATTGTCTATAGAAATCATTCACACCTGGGCTACAGCGAGCCACCAAGATATAGATCCATTATGACTGGTCGTCTGATATAATAATGCCCTACTTTTTATCCAATGTTTTAGAATAGATTCCTGATATTTGGAATCATTGTACTGAAGAGTCCATTGGTTTCACAGTCCTAAAGAAAATGTCTCTCAAGAGAAGTGATATATAAATAAATACCTGTCAATTTTATATCCTCATTGCTTCACTCCAACACCCACAAAATGGATTTCTATATGGTTTATATTTCCTGATACTGTAGTTTATATGTAAAGCTTAACCAACTGTGAAAATATGCCTTTTGGGCAGTTTATACCAGGTTTGATGTTATATTTTTCATTACCTTAATTGTCAGTTGTAATTTTATAAGTGCCTCCTCATATCCTGAGGATGCATTATATTCATTGTTTTAAATGTTTTACTTGTACACATCACTGGTATAATATACCAGTTACAATAGTGCTACAAATATAGCATAAGGAAAAAACAGCAATGTCTGAATGGCGTACCAAAGACAGCAACAGGGATTAACAGTGCTGTGCAGTAAGTGCTATCCAGGTCACTGTCCATAGTACTAGGAAGAAGACAAGGGCTTCAGTGGCAGAGAGGACTGAGACATGGAGTTGCTTGGCCATAATGGTGGTGGAGATCAGGGTTCTAATCCTAGCATTCAAAATGTTGTTTTTCTCCCATAATCCAACTCCAACTCAGAGTTGATTATTTTAGTTAAGGGGGGTGTGAGGCAGCAGAGATCCCACTAAAATAAGTGTTTGGACTGGTAACAGTCATCAGTGGGCTTTGTGACCACTACCAGTGGCATTGCCTTTACTTGCGGCATTTGTTCCTGCCACTGTTCTACATAGTGCTGTATGGAAGGTGCTGTTATTGACTGCACTGTTCATGCATGTGATATTCAGACCTAGTGCCAGATAATATGAGGGCATTTCTGCATTAAGTTACTAACACTGATAAAACTCTGCTTCTGGAGTGAAACGTTAGTTGTTTTTGCACCAATATGGCATAGCATTGTTCCCTGATAATCATTGCACTACTGCACTTTTGTTGTTTTTAGTATTCATCCTATGATTTCCCATATGCTTTTCTATTAAGCGGGTTAAAGTTTTACTGCTGACTATGGAATAACACTGCTTTTTATTTGATGTACAAATGTGCAATAGTACAATGAATAGCAGGGCGCAATGCTGCAACAGATTAATGCAGAAAACAACTAATGTTTCTTTTTAAAACATCACTGGAGCTTGGCTCCCATTGTCTGCTTACTTTTTTTCATCGACTTTTGGACTGGGCACCTAGTGTTCGAATGGAGGGTTGGCAGCACCGCAGTTTGGCTGTCATTGTTTACTTTCTTTTTTTCATTTACTGTCTGACTCTAGGTTTAGGCACTTGGTGTCAGAATTGGGGAAGTTTGGGGGCAACAGGGTTGAGCAGCAAGTGGCTTTCATTTTAGTTTACCACCCAAACCCCTAATTGGACACCCAGTGTTGGGAGTGGCACTGAACCTTGGCTTCTGGTCACTGCTTAGCTGCCTGAATCAGGAGTCACCCAGCCAACCGTGCACACCAAACTAGAACTGCATTGTCATGTAAGTTACATTGTAATGATCATGTTATGTTTTGTACCTTATTGTCCTTATTGCCTTGAAGTGGAACCTTTGTAAAAGAGCCCTCAGCTCAAAGGTGTCATCTGAAATACAAATAAATAAATAAAATAAATAAGCTGCAGCACAGAAGCCCCCACCCCAACCCAGTAGTATAGCTAACCTTAAAAGAGCTGTAGTATGCTGTGCTTTTTTCATAAAATCCTATATCTAGTACTGATTAACAGGAAAAGGATCTCAGATCTCCAGGTAGAAGGTCACCTGGGGGCCAGTGACCATCACATAGTATGGTTCAATTTGACCACTATAACTAAATAATCCCATTCCAAGACAAAAATGTAGAACTTCAGAGGAGCTGACTTTGATAAGATTGCCAGCAGAATTAAGCTAGCCCTGGCAAAAAGAAATACAGGTGAGGGGGTACAGGCAAAGTGGGCAAGCATTAAGGATGTAATACTTGAAGCAACATTCCATTGTGTTAGAGAGAAAAGGAAGTGCAAAAGAAGAAGGAAACCACTTTGGTTCTCAAAAACAGTAGCACAAAAGGTCAGAGCCAAAAGGCTGGCCTTAGGAAATATAAGGGAACGCAGGATGAAGATAGGGAGGCATGCTAAACTTCCCTAAGGGAAGCAGGGAAGGCAGTAAGACAGGCAAAGGCCCAAACTGAGGAAACACTAGCATAAACAGTAAAAGAAGGTGACAAGACTTTCTATAGATACATTAGTGAAAGGAGAAAGGCCAGAGGGGGTATTGCTAAGATCAAAGGGGATTAGGGGCCATGTGAGGAGGAGGACCATGTAAAAGCATCTCTCCTAAATAGATACTTCTGCTCAGTATTTACTGAAGGGAAGATAGGGCAGGGCCCATGGAACAGCACCATGGACACAGGGGGAAGGAGGTGAGCACTACACCCTTCACAAAAGAAAGGGTCCTACAAGAGGTCGCTAAGCTCTCAGATTCTCAGGAGGGACATACAGTAGCTGCCTATTTGTGTTTGTCTCTGTCAGTAGTTTAGTTTTTGTGGTTTTTCACGTGTTTCTACATGGAGGAAGTGGACCATTCTAGGACATAACATCTATGAACATTTCCTGGACTAAGAAACTACAAAACATCACCACCAGGTATAGGCATTCTCATCATACCTATAAATCAACTTTTTTGGAAGACATCAAAAAGCAAAAGTGAGGTCAGTAAATCTATTATACAAGTTTCTGGGTTGTGGAGTGCTGCATTGAATCCACATTTCCATCTGACTTTCTTAATGGATGTGTGCTTGTCTTTGAGGTCTATTCACAACTGTTTTGGAGAACAAAGGGAAGATTCTAACAAAGGATTTTTACATCCTGCATATGCCCTAGGCTAATGTTCATCACCTTCAGGAATTTAACACTTTCTGGGTCTTTGATCTACAGTAACAATCAGTTTTCCGGTCCACAGTAGCTTACCATGAGTCACTCAGGAACACTCACCCTTGCTACAGTAAACATTTGCAGTCTCCTCCACCTCTCACACTAACCATTCAAGCTTGATACCAGCAACCTGGCACCATGGCAAATCTTCCCTACCCTCACTTGTGGCACCCTCCTACAAAGGACTGGGTGCAAATGACAGCTCATGCTACTGGAAAGTTGACAAATTGACACCTGCTCCTAGCCATTACCCTACGCTGGGACCCTAAATGACTACACTGTACTCAAACTAACAAGAAACAGAGGCATTACATGTTATACTATGAGCTGCAGCAGATGTCCCTTAAACTCCTGCTCCTCCTCCTTCTGATGTCAGGAAGTGTCCATCCAAACCCTGGCCCTGTTTCTACCAGGGTAACAAATCTAGCAAAAATTGAGGGGGGTCTCACCATCGCCACCTTAAATATCTGTAGCCTCCTTCCAAAACTGGCATCCCTTCAAGTCTTTGCCAGTCAACACAATCCCGACACACTAGCCATTGTTGAAACCTGGCTGACACCAAGCACTCCGGACCATGCCATCTCACTACAAGGCTACAATATTTTCAGACTGGACAGGACTAATAAAAGGCGGGGGTGTTGTGCTATTTACATTAAGGACAACCTCTCTAGCCACCCTGTCTGCTTTTCCACCACTAACTCCTCTGTGCAATTTCTCCCTGTCAAACTACTACTTGGTGCCCAAAATAAAGTGCTTACTGTGGCTGCTGTCTATATCCCTCCTAAAGATCCAGGGTCCGGCCTCCAGACTGTTCTTGAATTTGTAAGATTGCAACCACCTGACACCGAGCTCCTTCTCCTTGGTGACTTTAATATAAATTGGCTCGCATCAGACGTTGGGTCCCTCAAGGATGCTATCCTAGCAGCTAATCTAATGCAGATGGTGAGCTCCCCCACTAGAAAAAACTACAAAACTGGAACTTGCACTCTCATTGACTGGATCCTTGTGAGCCACCCAGCCCACATAAAAAACACAGTTGTTCTCCCAGACTCTCTCAGTGACCACTCCCCTGTGATCTGTACCTGGACAAATAAGTTCCAAAAACCACCTCCAAAAACCATCTCAAGTAGAGTGCTACCCCATGGAAACCTTACTAAGCTGAAGACCTGTCTTTTACAGCAAGACTGGTCCCCAATATACAATACTCTAGATGTTGATGCAGCCCTAGATTATTTTATCACAACTTTCAACACTGCCTGTGACACCTATGCACCAGCAAAAAAGCATAAAATCAAAGCGCTCTCAAATCCCTGGCTAATGGCCAAACTACTGGCCCAACTCAAAGCTCAGGACCACTTCTGGGCCATAGCCAGAGCCACATGCTCCTTGACAGATATCCAGAAGTATAAACAGGCACGAAACCAATGTACCAAACAAATCCAACTAATGAAGAGCTCCTATTTCAAAAATGCCCTCGCAAACTGCTGGGGTGACGGGAGATCATTCTGGGACAACATCAGAAATATCACGGGTAAGCAGTCCAAATCCTCTCCCACTATAATGACTGTCAATGGAACCACTACCCTAGATGAAATGGTCATGGCAAAGGCCTTAAATAAAACTTTCACTGACCTCAGTGGGGTCTTCCCGCCGGACTTCTTCTCTGACATGGACTCACCAAAACCAACATCTCCTACTGCCTCACCTGACCAACCGCTTTTCCACTTCATGATAGTTAAGGCACATGAAGTCTAAAAATATATAAAAAAGGCTATCTCTAAATCCAGAGCAAGCAGTGATACTATTGATCTTAAAATTCTGTCCCTTACTCTGGAAGAGGTGGTGCACCCACTCATGAAAATTTTCAATCTCTCCCTCTGCCTTAGTCAATTTCCCAGCAAATGGAAGTCTGCTATAGTCACACCAGTGTTCAAAAGTGGTGACAAGTCCCTACCAGGAAACTATCAGCCTATATCTACTGTATACTTCCGGCCCTCTCCAAGGCCCTCAAATGCATTGTGGCTGACCAACTCTCAGACTACCTGCATAAGTATAACATACTCTGCTTGCAGCAACATGGATTTAGGAAAGGACACAGTACGTCGACCACCCTACTGGAATTCTCAGGAGAAATTCTCACTGCCTTGGACAAAGGATATCAAACCAGAGCTGTTTTCATTGACCTAACAAAGGCATTTGATACTGTTCACCATGGCTTACTTATCACACAACTGCACAGTCTTGGGCTCTCAGAAGGACCAGGTGCCTGGGTTAAAAGTTACCTGGCCCAACGCTCTCAATCAGTAAAAATCTCAGAAGTTCTCTCAGACTCAAAATCAGTCATCTCAGGTGTTCCACAGGGGGTTCAATCCTAGGCCCCCTCCTTTTCAGCCTTTTCCTAAACTCTCTTCCCAAATCCTGCCCGGAACAAATAATCCTTTATGCTGATGATGCCATGATTCTGTCCTCTCATAATGACCCAAAACCCTTACTCCAGAGCCTGCAACTTGCTTTCTCCAATGTTGAAAAGTGGTTCCTAGATCACAAGCTGGTCCTAAATCACAAAAAAACAAAATCCATGCTTTTCTCTAGTCCACAAAACAGAACAAGACAAATTCCACTTACTATCAAAACATACCCAGGAAATACCCTTGAACAAGTGTCAACATTTAAATACCTTGGAATCACCTTTGATCAAGGTCTTACCTTTGCGACCCACATTGATAACACAGCGAAAACGGTGAACCAGCGCACTGGTATCCTGTTCCGAAACTGGCAATTCCTTACCCAAGCTGCACTGAGGATTGCTATCCAAAGCTCTGTCATCTCAATCATAGACTATGACTTAATTATCTATGGCTCTGCCACTACCACCGCACTAAGGCACATCACAACCACCCTAAACAAGGCCTGTCGGCTGCTCACTGGAGCGTAAAGACGTACTCATACATGTGAGCTCTACACTGAAACAGGATGGTTGCAACTCTCAAATCACATAAGGTACCTCACATGCTTGATGGCAAAAAAAATCCATCTTGGGCTGCACTCCGCCATGTATCCAAGACCTACTTTGCCCGAATACCAGCATCCATCCCACCAGAAGATCAGAACACCAGCATCTCCAGGTCCCAAGATGCCAGACCACACAGGGCCAAAGATCTTTTGCCTATCATGCCCCCAGCTGGTACAATGCCCTGAGCGCACTCATTACATCCTCCACATCACTAGGAGCTTTCAAATCTATGCTTTACTCTCACCTCTCAGCCTCTAGCTCCTGTGACTGCCTTGACTAATGATTCTTCCCTCATGGCTGTTTTTACTGTTTTTCATCCTCTTCCTCCTCTGCTCCTTTCTTGACAAAGGCATATGAGTACCTCTAACTACTCTAAGTCTGCTCCCCTTCCCATATCTCCTCCTACCCTTCCCACCTTGACCATTCCTCCAATGTTTTGATTTTTTCCTGTGATGTACTGTATTATACTGGCTTATTGAAACCTTTATAATTTGTTGACCATTCTATGTAACATGTCTTGTTTGTTTGTACATTGATGACGTGGAACCTTTGTAAAAGAGCCATTGGCTCAAAGGTAATAATTCCTAGAACAATAAACTAAACTAAACTAAACTAAGCTCAGGGTGGACAAGGCAATGGAACCTGATGGCATGCATCCCAGGGTACTTAAGGAGCTAAGGGTGGGACTAGCAGAGCCATTAGCAGAACTGTTTAGTGAGTCTCTGAGCACAGGAGAAGTCCCAGAAGACTGGAGAAGGGCTCATGTGATCCTGCTCCACAAGAGTAGTAGCAGAGAGGAGGCAGGGAACTACAGACCAGTCAGTCTTACCTCAGTAGTGGGCAAGATTATGGAGGCACTCCTTAAGGAAAGGATAGTGCAACACCTAAAATCCATAGGAGCACAGGATCCAAGACAACATGAGTTTCCAAAAGGAAGGTCTTGTCAAACTAATCTCATAGATTTCTTTGACTGAGTAACCAGAGTGGTGGACCAAGGGGGAGCAGTTGATGTCGCCTTCTTTGACTTCAGTAAAGCTTTCGATACTACTCCAAACAGAAGATTGATTAATAAGCTGGGTAGCTCAGGGTGGGTCAGAAGTTGGTCAACTGGGCGGCAAACTGGTTGACGGGCAGAAAACAGAAAGTGGTGGTAAATGGTATACAGTCAGAAGAGATTCAAGTCAAAAGTGGAGTACCTCAGGGATCAGTCCTGGGGCCAGTCCTCTTCAATATCTATATCAGTGACATTACAGATGGACTGGAGGGTAAGGTTTGTCTGTTTGCAGATGACACCAAGATCTGCAACAGAGTAGATGATCCAGATGGGGTGGGCAGAACGAGAAGAGATCTGAATAAACTAGCAAAATGGTCAGAAGAGTGGCAACTGGGGTTTAATGCAAAGAAGTGGAAAATCATGCACATAGGGAAAAAAAACCTGAAGCTACCTATAGGCTGGGAGGGGAGTTGCTGGCAGTCACAAGGGAAGAAAAAGACTTGGGCATCATTATCACCGATGACTTGAAATCATCCAAGCAGACCACTAAAGCAGTAGGTAAGGCTAGGGGGATGTTGGGGTGTATTAGTAGGGGTATCGCAAGTCAGATAAGGGAGGTAATAATCCCTTTTTACAAGACACTGGTTAGGCTCCATCTGGAGTACTGCATGCAGTACTGGAGGACACACCTTCACAAGGACATTAACCAAATTGAGGCAGTCCAGAGAAGGGCAACCAAAATGGTACAGGGACTGCATCAGAAAACATATGAGAACATATTAATGGAGCTCAATATGTATACCCTAGAGCAATGGAGGGGGAGAGAGGTGATATGATCGAAACATTCAAACACCTTAAGGGCATTAACAAGGTAAAAGAGTCTAAAATGTTTCAATATAAGAAAAATGGCAGGACAAGAGGACACAGCATGAGATTAGAGGGAGGCCGATTAATGGGTAATGTGAAGAAGTTATTTTTCACAGAAAGGGTGGTGAATGCATGACATGGCCTACCTCAGGAAGTGGTGGATATGAATACAGTGCAGGGCTTCAGATAGGCTTGGGATAGGCATAAAGGAGCAATACATATGAGTATGAATAGATATGCCATTGACAGAGCAAAGGCCGATGGCAAATTGATAAGGTAGAAAAAGAAATGGGCAGACTGGATGGGCCTTGTAGTCCTTATCTGCTGTCAACTTCTATGTTTCTATGTTTCGAGATCAGTAATGAGAGATTGCAGCACCAGCTAGCCACCCTGCCCAGCCAGTAGCTGCAGCACAGAGTCAGATCCTCAAGTAAAAGTCCTGCCAGCAGCAAAATCAGCCAAGAAAGAAACTGCCTGCAGAATCAGAGAGACAGGGTTCTGACTGCTTGTGCTTTTTCATTAAGATAAGTGGCTGGGTTTATTTGAAAATGTCTCAGTACTGTGGGGAAGGGAAAGACTCAAAAGAAAGAGAATGCATGGCCCTCAATCTCCTGACCTGCCACTGTAGGTGGCCAATCCATTGAGGACCATTTTGGTAGGCGGATACCTGCTGTAAAGGGTTAGGTTAGCCATTTCTTCTTGTTTGGGTAACAGGAAGGCTTTACTTTTCCTGCCCCGAGGGGAATAGCTTTGCTTTTCCTAGTGGGGGGGCCTGCTTCTCCTGGCTTAGGGGGTGAGGATTGCCCTGCTTCTTTTGGCTTGGGGAAGGGTATCACCCTGTTTCTCCTTGCTTGGGGGGTGGCCCTATGTTTTCTGAATTGGGGTGGTGGCCCTGGCTTGGGGGTGGCCCTGCCTTTCCTGAATTGGGGGTGGCCCTATCTTCTAGGTCATGTGGCCCAGCTTCTCCTGCTAGAGAAGCAGGGGGCAGGGCCATTCCCCCCTTCCTGAGCCAGCAGAAGCAGAGCCATCCATCCCAAGCCAAGAGAAGCTGGGCCATCTGTAACCACACACCCAAGACAGGAGAAGCAGGACCATCCCCTGTAAAGAAAAAAAAATGGAATTTGCATTTTTATTTTTAGAAACATAACATTCATTATTAGTTCAAATACTCCAAGAAGCAAGCATGAATATGCACATATGCTTTCCATTCCAGTTTCAATACATGCCCTGGCTTCCAACTTAGTGCCCAGTCAGTGTCCTAGTAACCAGCGATAGCTGGAGCTGCCACTGTTGCTAGCTTTACATACTGTGAAACTTGATCAAACAGAAATAAAAAATTTAAACATGGAGGTGGACATTGGACAGAAAAATTAAATGAAAGATATGAGGAATTTGCAAAAAAACTCTGCAAAAACACAATACCTTTATGGGACTGAAAAAGAAAATAAAATATCAACTTTTATGTATTTAAAAGCACACAGGAAGGCTGAAGATTAATGACCAGCATAATCAAAGGTTAAGACTCAAATCTGTTGCAAGGTAATCTGGGAACAGGAGGAGCTGAAACCATTAAAATACCAGAAAAGGCACACAACTTCATTAACTATATAAGTATTATAAATATCTTTCTTTTAAAGACATATTTTGCAGGAGATCAGCACATATACTTCAGAATCAGGTAAATATGCTAGAGTGCAGGAAAATAAGTGCCATTGAAAAGAAATAATCTTTTCATTGTTTATAGAAGTTAGCTGTTCCATGGCTATTTATCTTACATGCCCTTAAAATGATGAATGTGTTTCAATTGAAATTTCAACCATTACTGCCTTAAAGGGAAACACTGGAAAAAGCACAGCTTTACCCAGATGCTGCAAAAATGCCTGATTGTGCTTTCAGACAGTAACATTTTTTTTAATTACCTCTAATTACTTTGTTAGTATTTAAACAGTGGCCTTCAACTTTCATTTTCTATTGCTAGCAGCCACCATCTCATGAGCAGCAGAGAACTTCCTGAGCTCACTTTATGCTACTATGTCCTGCCAACCAATAGCAGAGGTCAAACAGACATATCAGCATACAGTGAGCTCAGGGATCTCACTGCTGCTCATGAGATGGTGGCTGCCAGCAACAGAAAGTGGAAGTTGTGGCTAGCTGTTTTAAACCATTAAAAAAAGTTGATACTGTCTGATAGCACTAATTGAGAGTTTATGTAGTGTCTGAGGAAAGCTGTGTCTTTTCCAGTGTTTTCCTTTAAGCTCATTTAGCAAGCACAATTGTTTAGGGGCTCTAGAAACAGTGCTATATACTGCAGGCAGCTCACACACACACACACACACACACACACACACACACACACACACCACTGTGGTAAATGGAGAGAACAGTGGAGTAATACAAGTCATGCAGCCATCCAAATTACTAAATGGAAGACCACTCACTGTCCTGTTAAATAGTTCTTAGTTCCCTACTCACAGCAATACGTCAGCATGGTGGCATCACCATGCCGCCATAAAAAGGGAAAATCACTTCTACCTTCCCCTGAATGCAGAAGGATCGTTGTTTTTGTAGGCTTTCCTGTTGCCTTAAGTGAAACATCGGCATTTCTTGTTTGATTAACTGAATCTGATTGGTGATGTGGTTGGTGGTTCTGGCTAGAGTTTGCAATTTTTGCAGTTGTCTATTGCGTAGATACCGAATATATGTCTCATTTTCACATGATTTACTTGCAGATTGTAATAGTTGTCTTAAATCTTTTTTTTTTGTATCCTCCAACCAGATGGCAGGATTGTCATACATTTCAATAATGGATTTTTTTTGTGGTCAAAAAGTACATCATGCCTTGGAAAACTTCAGGGTTAGCCAACAGTGAGGAGCTAAATTTCCAGGAGCTTGGGCTATGTGCACTAGTTGTTAAATTACCTATCTGCAGTTTGAGGAGTTTGTGGTCTGAGAATTACACCTCCTCCACAGATGTGGAGGAAATATGTAGTGATGGTGAAACAAAGAAACAATCAATTCTAGTAGCTAGTATTCCCTTTTGGAAAGTGGGTTTTGGTGTATTGTCATTGGACATGTATGCATCTACCAGATTAGAATCAGAAATAATGTTTTTCAAAGTAGACATATCACAGAATATTTTCTTAGTCTTCGTATTTTTTCCTTTGTCCTGAATGTCCATCCCACAATTAAAATCTCCCCCAAGTATTACATAATGTGATGAGAATAAATATGGTTGGATTGTTTGGAATAGGTTGATTCTGTCTGCTTTGGTTTATGGTGCATACACATTTATAAATCTATAATATTTATTGTCGATTTTTGTGTCTGAATTAAGGCCCTCCCAGACAAAAATCAACCAGTTTGATTAAATTAACTTGTTTATGGCTTCTGAAAAGTATACCCACCCCAGAACAAGTGTCTGACCCATTGACCAATATGAGGGGCCTACATACTATGCTTTAATTTTTTTTTATTTTAGTCTTTGTTAACCAGGTAAGGCACACTAGGCACAAGTGCCTGTTTTCAGGGGCAAACTGGGGGCACTGGGCTGTTAAGTGACTTGCTCAGAGTCACACAGTATGCAAGTGGAGGTTTTGAGAATCATACCCAGGTCTGGTCTGCTGGATGTACCAAGCTCGTTCACAGCTCATTACTCTAACCTCTAGGCTATACTGCCAGCCCATTCCTATGTTTATTTCTGCTATGGTATGTAATCTTTTGTCCTGTACAAATAAAATGTTGAAAGAGCTAGAAATTAGGGAAGACATGACCACTTGTCTCTTTCTGCAGCTCTTTATGCTAGTTACATTGACAGTACTGACAGACAGAGGTGCTTGCATCATATGGCATTTGGGTGTATAGGAGGCCTACCAACTGAACTTAGATCCTCAAGGAGGTTTTTTGTTTGCTTTGAATGGCTTCCTTTGTTTTTTTTACTAATTTTTGAGGTGTCTAGGCACTGACTTGCTGATCAGAGGTGGGATCTGGTTGAGAGGACCAGAGTAAGGAGTCGTCAGAATCAGCATCAGACACCTCAGAATTATTTGTAAGGTTTCAAACCTGTTAGACAAAGGTAGTTCAGTGGTTTTTGAGATTTTGGGGGCAGGCTGATTCTGAGTCTGGCTACACCTGGTAATTCTCTTACTTTTAGTTGTAGTTTTCTGGGTGGCATAGATATGTAGTCTGTGGAAGTAGATTCCCTATTGGGAGACGAAGGTGGTTCCTGCTCCATGGTTACTACACTGTCCTGGGGGGTTGCTGAGGATCTTTCTGTTTGGGTATTCACCACAGACTGCTGATATTGCCCTGGGGTAGGAGGGGGAACAGAAGTTGTGGGAACTGTAGGACATGCTCTGGTGAAAGTTGCTTTTTGAGCAATAGCTATTAACAATTGTCATTCTGAATCATCTGAGGAGTCTGCCTGGTAGTGGGCTGCCCAGGAGCAACTTTGATAGGTATGGCCTAGACTGTCACAAAGGTTACATTTTGGGTCATTAAGATAGTGACCACTGGTATAGTCGCGTTTCTGGCATAAGGTGCATTTAACCAGATCACAAATGCTTCTTAAATGCGCCATTGACCCACACTTGTAGCAGGCCTTTGGTTGGCCTGCATAAAATAGAACACCTCTGTCCCTGCCAAGAAAAAAACAGGCAAATGGCATAAACCAACATCAGAAGAATGTAACATAATGTTAGCCCTACATCCCCCAGTCCAGATATGTTCATTGTCAAAATTGCCTCAGGAGCACCTAGCACAGTACATCTTTGTTTTAACCAATAGGTTAAGTCTGTTACATGGACCCCTTCATTTCTGAATAAGACAGTTGTGGTTTTATAAGCTAGTTTTGTTAAAGGGAAAGCATCAAAGGGTGTCCATAGAGGGGGTTGTTTCAAGGTATGGAATTCTGTCCAGAACATTTGAAGCCCTGCATTCAGCTTAACGCTAATGTCAAAAGTTGTTTCACCTGAAACATGAATCAGGGCATGAATTTCATTCACAAAGAACTTCATAGAGTCCTTTAGCAGAGTCTTAGCAACCAAATATCCAGTCCAGGAGTGTGTCCATTCCACCTTTATACAATAACCTGACATCATTATGCCTCTTTTCAGGATAAATGGGTTGGTGGAATAATGAAGCATATGGTCTGGAAGAAGTCCTATTTATTCTGTTGAGAGGTGCTTCTGGGAGCCCCACCATTTTAGCTGTTTACATTGTTTCAGTAAATGTAGATGCTACTGGCACTTCAGAAGTATCATTTTCCTGAATAATTACATTTTGTACCGATATATCATTTCTGAATGGAATATAAGGTTGTCAGTTTACTTAAGTTCCTCAGGTAAATTTAGAGGAAAGTCAGAAATTCCCGTAATGCCACAAGAGACATGGAAAGGTTGTACACAAGTTTTCTCATTTTGTGCAGTACTAGTCTGAGTTTTTTTTTTGGTTTTACAGGCTGTTTTGTTGGTGAAGTAGTATCTGGGGTTGGACGAGAGATCCACTTCCTCGACTCTGTTTGCAACCAGCCTGCATCTTTTAATGCAGTGTCTACAGATCATTCTTCCTCATTCGGTGCAGCAGCTTCAGAAGTCGGTGAGCGTCTTCGGCCAGAGGATGTGCCTACACACACCATTCCCGGTGTATCCCCGACAGGTCCAATTGCTGAAATAACCTCTGTCAGTGGTCCAGGTTGCTCCATAGGTGCAATTTCTTTCCTAATTAGCTCATCCATCACAATCGCTCTTTGATCTATCTGCTGCACAGCCATCAGCAGCTGTTTCTGATGCAGTTGCAGCTGTAGGCAGCTGCTTCTCAGAGTCAGGCGTGGTCATCTGGGAGTCAGTTCTTGCTGCAGAAAGAGCATTCATAAGTTCTTGGTGCCACAGTGCAAAGCACCTCTCTTCCTCCAGTGAAATTACCCATAGTTGTTCTGCCAAGAGTTTATTCGGCTGCATTCCATCAGATATTGTCTCCAGGCTTGATTCATCTCCAGTGCCTGCAATGTTTAAAGACATATCAGTCCTGTCTTTATCCATAGGTAAATTCTTATCTGTATTTTCCATGGCATTGAAAAAAAAATCTATCTCATGCAAAGATAAGGCAGGGTAGGAGACCTTCTCCCCAGCCCCCTGGACTTCGATCAGCTCCTCCATCTCCACTGAGGCAGCCATCTTGACAGAATGCTAGAATGACAAAGATAACCCTAGAGGCAAGTGGGGCATTTTTTTTATTATAACTTCCAAAACAAATGTGTACAAACAGTGTTGATTCACACAACTAATAATATACAAAACAAAAATGATAAGAAATAAAAATAAGTATTTAAGTCATACCCTCTTTAGCATTGTTCCAAATGAAAATATAAACCCAACAAAAAATAAATTGTGAAATTAAAATATCCCCCCCCCCCCACTAAAAAAGTACGGAATTTTTTATTCAAAACTTCAAAAGGATCATGATGCATTATAAACAGAAATCAAGGAAAAACTTTAACACAAACATGTATCAATGCATACATCCCATTCCAGGAAAATGTATTCAAAATATTAACAGTAAACAAAAAGCCCTTAACTAAAAAAATATGTATAAAGTAATACAGTTCATAGAAATTCCACCTCCCCAACCCCAAAGAGTAGAGGAATCCTTTTTTCCCCCCAAACTTCAGAAAAAATCTTTGGGTGTGCATACCAGTGTAGAAATAATGAAACATATTCAAATATGAAGATAAAACAAAAAGCCCTGAAACTAAAGAAAAGACATATTAATTCATACAGTTCACATAACCCCAACCCTAACTATTAGCCTAACTGTGGTTCTATACTCCTCATTTGTGGGGACAGTCCTCATCCAGTTGTGGTGAAAAAAAATATTTAAACCAAAAATGTATCCAGTAGCTAACCACAATATCTTATCCCACCAGATTTTATAGATTTCTTTAGGTAGTTGCTGTCTGACCACATTATGAATTGAGATTATTTTATCTTGTAAAGCCCAAAAGAGTTGTTCAGGCATAATATATGTCTTCCTTTCATTGACATCTACTATGCCACATTTGATATTTAACACAACACAAAAATAAATACATAATATTTATGTTATAACCCTGCCATGACCTAGGTACGATTCCCAGAAAAAGAATATCTGGAGTCATTATCATAAAAGGAGAATTAGTCCATTGCCTATATACAGTACATAAATCCCAAATTGTAGGACACAGGGAAATTCAAAATACAAATGCTCCATTGTTTCTATTTGTTGTTTGCAAAAATTGGATCTAGGACGTATTATTTCATTCTTTTCTTTATGTTTCAAATTTCCTTTTAAGTTTAGCTTTTGAATACACTTAAGCAAAGAACATCCCACATATATACTAGTGTTCCATGTTGTGTCAACATTTTTTCTAGGTAAGAAATCTTCTCTTGAGGTTTGTCATGAAAATGAGATTATTCCCCCCAAAAAATGGGATACAACAGTTTGTATAGTGCTTTATGAGATAAGGAAACACAGTCAGATTTATGAAATCTCCAAACCTTTAACTTTCCGAAACACTGCTGTATATAAAAAGATGCTCCTGGTAAAGATTTTTGTTTAGGGATAGCCTGTTCCACGTCCCGTGCTTGTAACCAGAGGTCTATCTGATCCCATACAGATACACTTCATATGCATCTCGTATGTTGTAATAAAGGCCTAAAATGTTTATAGAAAAACATGCAAAAGAAAAAAGGACTGGATGTACCATCCCTAGTCCACCCTTTTTAATTGGTAAATAAGTGATGCCCCTCTTTACTGGATTTAGGCGGCTGCCCCATATCCCCTGAAAAAAAAAAACACTATACACCCTGGTTTCTAATTGTTGAGGAAGCATATAAACAGTACTAAGATGGAGAAATATACATAATAAAATGTTTGATCAAATATACCCTCTTATTTTTGGATAAAAAACATTTATTCCATTTAGTAACTTTATGTTGGGCCTCTGTTAAGATATTATTCCAATTAGAAAAATCTCACATCACCAGCTCCAAAATATACCCCTAATATTTTACATGGAGAGCTAGACGATGGTACTCCTAAAAGTGCTTTTGTATCTGAGTACAAATTCCTTATTGGATGACACTTACTTTTCTGTAGATTTATCTGCAAGCCTGTTCCTCGAGTGAAGTCACTTAACATCATTTCTAGTACTCCAGCAGAAGGCAGGTCTGCTAAAATAAAACATAAATCATCAGCATAAGCTATATATTTCACTTCATCATCATCACTAGAAAGAGATAAACCCATAATATTCCTCTATAAAGAAACTTTACGTAATAAAGGTTCTAAGGATAAAATGTACAAAATAGAACTTAAAGAACATCCTTGTCATACTCCTTTTGTAATTCTGTAAGTCTTACCTATATATTTATTAATAAATGGGGCTGTATAAGCTGTGTCATAATAAGTTTGAAACCATTCTATGAAAAGTTGGGGAAATTTAAATTTTTGTAAACATTTCCAGAGATATGAATGTGCAACTCTGTCAAAGGCTTTAGTCTGATCCAGCCTAAGTAAAAACCCTGATAACTCCCCAGTATTACCTTTTTCCATTAATGCTCTCAATAATATTAAGCCATCCATAATCTGTCTACCAGGGATGGAACAAAATTGTGTGGGAGAAATTATATCCAGAAGAACTGCTGCCATTCTATTACCAAGAATCTTCGTAAGAATTTTGATGTCTAAATTCAATAAGATAATGGTCTCCAGTTCTGAAGCATCTCCTTATCTCCTGATTTATATATTAAAATCACTAGACCTGTGTTGAAAGTGGCTGGTAAGCATTTTTGCGTAAAACAATCTTTAAACACTTGTGTCAGTTCTGGCAACAACACTTGACCAATCTGGGCATAAATTTAATTTGGGACCCCATCCGGTCCCGGGGTCTTCCCAGTATGTAATTTCGCTATGACATTCTATACTTCTATTGTCATAATGGGGGTAATTAAGGTACTAAAAAAATGTTCTGGAACTTCCGGAAGATTACATTCCTGCAACCATTCCTGTATCCGAGAATCCTGTAACTGTGGGTTTGCAGAAAAGGTCTCTAAAATATATTGTTCAATTTCCTGTAGTATGTCTATATGTTTATAGCTAATAACTCCCTCTGCTGTCCATAATCATGCAATATATTTCTATTTTTGCTGGTGTTGACAAAAATCAAAAGGATTACTAAAAGCTTGTTTTCCTTGGGTTCTGAATCTCAGTTCTAACTCTAGGGATTTCATTCTCTCGTACTGTATATTTGTCATATTGTGCTTAATTTGTGCAAGTCTCTCCTGAGAAATGTCAGTACCTGTGTTTTGTAGTGTGTGTAAATGATTTAGTTCTTTTCTGAGAATCCAGTAAGTGTCAGTTTTATATTTTCCCCAACTTTTCCCTATTTTTTAAAATATTCCCTTATGCCATGTTTTGTCCTCCCACCATACTTGTGCAGAGTCATAGGTTCATAGGTTATATCAGAGCATAAAACACACATGTCCATGTAGCTCGCCATTATTCTAAAAATAACCATGTACACCCTTATCTATTAAGTATGCAACCAACCTATTTTTAAAAGTATCCATAGTAGGACTTGTCACTACTTTATTAGGAAGTGTGTTCCATATGCCTGTAATTCTCACATTAAACCATTTTTCCCTTCATTTAGTATTATACTTATCTTTATATATCTGAAGGCAATTAGCTCTAGTATCGTATGTCTGCTTCTTTAGTACCAGGCCAAGTTGTTCCCTTAGATGATCATCTTTAAGTGCCCTAAATATTACTGATTTTCTGGCATCAAGAACAAATTGAAAACCTTCTTGTCCTTCCGGTATCTCTAATAAGGAAAAATTCAATTTCCAAAACCGAGGGCCTCTAGACATTTCCTGAAAATGTGAAATAGTTATTGATAGTATACCATGATCGAAAGTAACAACTAGCTGTACATGCATCCCTCTAAAAGGTAATGTAGGGGTCAAAAAAATAAAATCAATTATAGTGTGGTTTTTTTCCCCTGGAAAAAGGTAAATAAAGGTTTTTGATTCCATACAAAAAAAACTATCTCGTAATCCTGTTTTATAAAGTAGATAATTAAGAAAACTAGCGTCACAAAATACTTTATCATTTGTTTGGCCTCTGTCCATGAGTTACCTACTAATATTAAAATCTCCCCCAAAAATTATACTCTTACTTGAATACAAATAAGGCTGAATTAATTTTATGAGTTCTGTCCTTAAAACCTTACCTTGGGGGCATAAATATTTATTATTGGAAATCTACCCCTTGTATCTTAACATCTAACAACAGTACCCTACCCAGAGCAATATCTACCAAATGAATAACTTTGAAATCTGCAAATGTAAAACAGATACCTAAGCCACAGCATACCTCAGTTCCCCCTGACCAGTAACTTGGGCCCCAAATCCAAGAGTTTGAGGTGACTGTAAAATCATTTAAATCATGCAAACGTGTATCTTGGGAAAAAAAAAATATCATGCATGTAATCAGAAAATAATGCATATGTAGCCAGTCTTTTCTTTTCTGACCTGATACTAGTCACATTTAAACTAGCTATAGTTAAGTCATATTGTAGTTATGATTGCTTCCAAATGTTTTAGGTTATTAATGCTTTTTTATGTGCACTTTTCCTTAAACCCAAGCTAGACCCCATCCTTTTCTTCTTTTTCAGAGCTTTGACTGAGTCAGATTGTCCTGCTCTGTCACTACTTCTATCTGTGAGGAAGTGCCAGACTCAGCATCAGAAACTCCCTCCTCTTCTATCTGATCATGCAGCACTTTGTCTCTGAGGAATGAAATGTAGTCCTGTTCAATGCAGAGAGCCTGGAGCTCACTGATCCATCTAGCAGAAGTGATTGTCACTAGGAAAACTGTTTTCCATGTGACATATTTCAAGGGAGTTGAAGACATGGGTTAAAAAGGGGAACCCATGAGTTTGGCAATACACACATTTAGATCCCAGGCTTGCATCGTGTTGGTCCCTATGAGGGGTGTAACTGGGCTAGACCCTTAAAGAACCTTTTGATGATAGAGTTTAATGCCATAGAAGCATTCTTCTCAGTTGAAGTGTAAGCAGACACTGAAGCTAAGTGAACCTTCAAAGTAGTGGGCTGCAGGCCCAGTGAATGTAAAGAAGTAAGGTAGTCCAGCAGAGCTGAAATGCCTGCTTGAGCTGGCACCATGTCTCTGGTGGAGCACCAGATGGAAAACCTTTTCCATTTAGAGGCGTAGGTTTTCTTAGTGAAAGGTTTCCTGTTCTCCCTTAAAATATCCAGAACACTTTCAGAGAGATGCAGGCCTATATGATCTAGGTTCTCAAGAGCCATGCCTTGAGTCTGCGGGACTTGAGGTTCGGGTACAGGAGTCCTTCCCCGGCTGGAGGTCAGCAGGTTTTGCCTCAGAGGAAGGTGCACTGGTTCAGCTACAGACATGGAGAGCAGTAGGGAGTACCATGGCTGCCTGGCCCAGTCTGGAGCTATTAAGATCATTGAAGCTGGCTGGGATCTGAGCTTGAGTAGCACTCTGTACACCAGAGGGAATGGAGAGAATGCATACAGGTACTTCCCTGACCAGTCCAGAACCAGAGCATCCAGGGGTATTGTTCCCCATACTGGGGGTCTGCAACAATACTGGGGCAGGTGGTGACTCTTGTGGGATGCAAAGAGATCTATCTCTGGGGTGCCCCACCTCCTGAAAATCACTTCCACCACCTGTCTGTTTAATGTCCATTCATGATCGGCCTCATTTATCTGACTCAAGGCATCTGCTAGGGTATTGTCCTTGCCTAGCAGATGAATGGCCTGAAGAGAAACTCCTTGAGAGTAGGCCAGAGTCCAAATTCTCATAACTTCTATGCAGAGAGGATCCAACCTTATTCTTCCCTGCTTGTTTACATAGTACATACTGGTGGTATTGTCTGTTCTGACCTGTATCACCTTTTCCTGAACTAGTGGTGTGAAGGCTTAGAGTGCCAGGAACACCGCCCTGAGCTCCAGCAGTTCAGATTTTTTTTTTTGATCCCACCACAGTCAACTCAGCTCCTGTTAGTTCAGGCTTGCCACCAGGGCACCATTCTTTCCATTTCAAAGCAATCCTGGAAAGCCTAGCCAAAAAACATATTCTCATAGTGCTTGGGAAGTCTAGAGTCGGTGGCAATTCACTGGATATGAAGCTCCTCGCCCTCACCATTGAGGAAACCCTGCTCCCACTAACCAAAATACTAAACCATTCCCTCATGCTCTCCCAGTTCCCCCAAAAGTGGAAACTGGCAGTGGTGACTCCAATCCATAAAAGCGGTGACAAGAGTCTCACGAACAACTACAGGCCTATATCCATCCTCCCCTCTCTATCCAAAGCATTGGAATGGATAGTGACTGATCAGCTCACAGAGTACCTTGTAAAATACAGCCTGCAATGTTCCCAGCAGCATGGCTTCCACAAAGGGCAGAGTACTACCATGGCACTCCTCGAATTCACCACACATATCCATCATGCACTTGATCAGGACCAGTTGGTCGGCACCTCGTTTATTGACCTGACTAAGGCATTTGACACTGTCAATCACTCCATTCTCCTCGAACAATTATCCCTCCTTGGTCTTTCAAGTGAAACTACCCTCTGGTCTCAAAGCTACCTCAGTAGCCAGACCCAACAGGTCAGGATTGGTGAATTCCTCTAGTCATCCCTACCAATCCACTCTGGAGTACCCCAAGGTTCTATCCTGGGTCCCTTGTTATTCAGCATATTACTGAACAATCTCCCTGCCTCCTGTCATGACAGAATGCTACTGTATGCAGACAGAATGCTACTGTATGCAGATGATGCAATAATCTTCACTTGCCACACTGACCCCACCTCCCTTCAGTCTCTACAGAAAAGTTTCACAGAAGTGGATTTGCTCACATAAACTCATCCTTAACCACATTAAACCTAAAACAATTCTGTTCCATGGAACTCACAAGAAGTACAAGGACCATGAGCTCATAATTAACAACCACAAAGGCAGATGGAACGTTATGCTAATGATAAAATCATTGGCTCATGCCACTTTTTCAAATGCTACGACCTATCAACTTCCTACATTGTAACCCTGAGATTTCTCTCTCCACCTGTCAAGACTAGATGCTTGGATATCCTCTCCTCATCATTTGGCTGTGAAACTTATAAAATACATATAAGTATTATTTTATTTTCATTTGCTGCCCTTATCTTTTGCTTGTAGTTAAACTGTTAGCTTTATTTCAGTTAAATTGCTAATTTTTCTCAGTTTCTCCCGGTTCGGAATAACCGGTGGGAAACTGAGTTTTTTTTGTCTTAGCAGTGTTTTTTCTGACTTAAACTCCTTTATTTTAAAGTAACTCATCTTATTAAACTGTGTTTTGTAACCACTAACATCGGTTACTGAACTGCTAATCCAGGTTCTTTTCTCCTTTGGTTCCTGGTTCTGATTGGTTCCTGAACTGACCGCAACCGATAGCTTTATTTTAAAATAATTAAATTTATTTGTTGTTGTGGTTTTTCAATTGTTTTTTTCTTAAAATGTCTGAAAAACCTAAGAAAAAGACTGGTGAGCACAGTTTCAAAAAACTGTACAGAGTGTGGAGAAGTGTTTGCCAAGGCAGCTAAACACACTTCCTGTGTTGCCTGCCTTGGCTATGATCATTTGAAAACTGATTGTGATATTTGCAAGACCTTTCCTGAAAAAATGCATGAAAAATGTTTGGAAAGACTTAAAAAGAAATTGCCTCCACCTAAGGGTCCTATGGGCTCTGACCAGCTGACACCCTCAGTGGATGTGGGTGAAATCACAGAAACCACAACTTCTACCCCTGATATGGGTGCAAAGGCTGTTACAAAAGGGCCTGCTGAACTGACTAGCTCTCCAGTTCCTTTGAAAAATACAAAGAAAATTAAGCACACAGAACCCCCTGCTGATCAGCACCTGGGGACTTCTGGTGTCGCTGTAAATATGCCTACTCCACTGGAGATTGCTCATGCTTTTAAGGTCTTGCAGGCCTTACAGGGGATGCTGCCTGCTGGGTAGCAGTCAACTGTTCAGACCCCTGCTGGGTCAACCTAGTCCTCCCTGCATGAGGTAGGGGAATATGAAGAGGAGGATGAGGGTGAGCCTATAGATCCTGAAGTCTCTCCTGAGCAAGAGTTTGGCTCACCTCCCAGAGCATCAGGGGATTCTTCATCCCACTTTACTTTTGACCAAAAAGTAATGCATGCTCTGGACATCTCTAAGGTATCATCACATCTGGATAATGACACCAAAACAGCAAAATACCACCACAGTGACAAATCTCACCAGTTTGAGATATTTTGCTGTGGTGGTCTGCTGTGAACTAACAGCACAACTCCCAATGTTGTGTCCCCACCCCGAACCAACTCTGACTTGGAGTTGATTACTTAAAGGTGGGGGAATCCGGGGAGCAAAGCCCCTTCCTGCAGAAAAATAGCTGCTCCTATTGGGAACAATACCGACTGCCGGCATTGTTCCTGTCGATGTTGGGGATGCAGATGTCGACGCCATCATTATCTTGCCATGGAACCCATATCTTCCAGTAAGGTGAAATAAGATGGGGAGGAAGCAGAATACAGACTATGCCATCTAATGAGGACATGCTTAGCACAGGCAATCAGTTGCCATGGACATATCCCATGAACCAAAACCATTTCCTATCTGTCCCATGTAATGTCCGTCTTTTAATGCAGACCTGGCATGCTGGCAACAGTGGACAACACAAGTGTAATTAATGAGGACTTCAGCAGTTAATGTCTCACTTTTGTTCACACTTCCTGTAATGTGTTTGAATCCACTGCCACTAAATGAGCTGTTAACGAGCTTGGCTATACAGTACTTAAGGCCCTACCCAGTTAACACATTCACTCTGTGATGTGCTTCCAAAACAATGTCTAAGTGCCCTGGCATCCCATTGTCTGGCAAGATTGAGCTGCCGAAGGAGATTGATGCTCTTTCCAAAATTAGCATCAGGGACCTTGCAGCTCAACTGTCTATCCCCAAATCAACAGTTTCTGATCTTCTACAAAACAAGGAAAAGCTCTGGTCCAAGTGGCACTCAAACCAGAACCCCCAACAAAAGTGAAGGAGAGAAGGGAAGGACTCTGAAGTAGAGGATGCTCTTTCACACTGGTTCACCACTGTAAGAGAGAGAGAGAGAGAAGCAATATTGAGTGGCCCCTTGTTAGCCGCAAAGGCTAAGCAGATTGTAGCTGCTATGGGGATTGACACAGCATTTGTGATCAGTAAAAAGGCTACAGTGCAATCTGCTGGCAACTGTGGACATCGGCTAATGCAGACACACATAGCATGTCCCGATGTGTGCACACAAACCAGCTTGCACTGTACCTGGAAATGATGGGGTTAACACCCACCAAAAAGTTACTGATTCCCATAAATAAAGTCTTAAAAAAGGTGTCATAAAACTCCACCAGACACCTGGGTTTGTCCCTACTTTGGACAAATGGTTGGACAAGAAGTACCAGCTAGAAAGGGAAGGGGCTGAATTTTTATTCTCCCACCCTGACCACCAGGGGGTGGTACAAGCTGCAGCCTGTGACAAGGTAAAAGTTCCTCTGGCTTCCCATCCACCAGAGACAGATTCCAGAAAGATAGACAGCATGGCTAAAAAGGGCTATTTATCAGCTTCTTTAGCCATAGGAAAAGTACATTTTCAGGCTTATGCAGCCCAACATCAAAAATTCCTCTAGCAATCTGGCTATGGCAGATAAGGCTCCCTCCAGTCTTTCAGCAAACCTTGCTGAGACTGCCAGATTTGGCTTAGAAGCTGCCATACACCAATTTCAGATGGCAGCAGACACCAACGACACTGCTGCCAGGTAGATGGCCAGTACAATTGCCCAGAGAAGGTTTGCCTGGTTAAGAGCCACAAACCTTACTCAAGACACACAGAAAAAGGCTCTGGATTTCCCAGTTGAAGGTAATTCCCTCTTTGGAACACACAAAGAAGCCTATATGAAAAATGTGGATGAGTACAGTACCACTTATAGGAGCAACTCGGCCAAGGAAAAGTCTTTACCATCCACTAGACCTTATGGAAGGGGAGGCAGGGGCAGACAGTTTCATTCCAGGCCTTTTTATCAGGCCATGGCTGTACCCCAAGTGCAACAGTACCCTCAGCAAGGGTACTTCAGGGGTAGGGGCAGAAGGAGTGCAAGGCATGGTTCCCACTCTCAGCCCCAGGCAAAGCAGGACCCCTGACTTGTTCTCCCAGGCCACCTCCCCACTTCCAGTATGGGGCAGACTGACTCACTATTTCCAAGCTTGGAAACAGATCACCACAGACAAGTGGGTCCTGGAAGTAGTGAGTCAGGGTTTGTCACTAAGCTTCAAATCCCTTCCCTCTTGAAGAACCAGAGTGTTCAAACCGGCTTCCAATGTGGAAAGAAATCTGTTGAAAAAGGAGGTTCAAAACCTATTATTGGCAAAAGCAGTGGAACCTGTGCCTCCACAGCAAAAGGGAAAGGGGTTTTACTCAAGATACTTTCTCACAACAAATAAAAATGGGGAGTGGCAGCCTATCCTAGACCTAAGGATGCTAAACAGGCACTTAATAAAACCAAGGTTCAAAATGGTAACCTTGTCACTGATTCTGCCAGCTTTCCAAAAAGGAGATTGGCTGGCATCCCTGGACCTAAAAGATGCTTATTTTCACATCCCCATAAGGGTCTCACAGAAAGTACCTCAGGTTCAGACTCCCCTCAGGTCATTACCAGTTTTCAACCCTGCTTTTCGGTCTCACTTCAGCTCCAAGGGTGTTCACAAAGTGCCTGGCAGTGGTTGTGGCACACCTGTGAAGGCAAGGTGTCACAGTGTTCCCCTATCTGGATGACTGGCTGGTATTGGGAAAATCACCTCAACAGGTAGAGGAACATCTGCAGCTAACCCTAGGAGTCTCTGGGATTCATGGTAAATCTCAAAAAGTCAGTCCTTCTCACTGTGCAAGTGCTGCAGTTCATAGGAGCAGAACTAGATACCCAGGAGGGTAGGGCTTACCCACCTCTGGACAGGGTAAAAAGTATCCTGCAGAAGGCAAGCTCCTTCAGCTTAAACAAACCAAAAACTGCACAACAGTTTCAACAGTTACTGGGCCATGTGGCAGCCATCACTGGCACAGTTCTAGGTTCCAGGTTACAGATGAGAGACATGCAATTCCATCTAAGAGTTCATTGATGTGAAAGAAAGGATTGTCTCTCAAACTTGTCCCAGTAACAAAAATATTACTCCTGGTCCTTCAGTGCTGGAAAGAGGAAGCCAACCTCAGAGAAGAGATTCCCTTTCAAACGGAGCCTCCATCAGTGATTCTCACAACAGATGCATTACTACTAGGGTGGGGTGCCCACCTAGGGGATCACACTATCCATGGCATTTGGTCCAGTGCAGAATCTCTCCAGCACATTTATTTATTTAGTAATCAGAATTACAACCTTTGAGCTAAAAGCTCATATACAAAGGATCATTGTCACAAGGGTAGGGGAGGGTACACAAGTTTGGAGTCAGTAGCAGCTTAATAGGCATTGTCAAGAACATCTAACAGTAAGAAAAATGTGAACAGGAGAAATCAGTAAACACTGGAAATAGCATAACAATGTAGGATAACATAGGCAAATAACAACACATAACCAAAACAAGGGTACATAGTCAGTGGGGTTGGGTTCACACGTCATGCCATACAATGCAGTGCTTAAGTCAGAGTTAGGTGCTAGTTTGAGAAAAAATCTGAGGTAGAAGCTAGGCAGGATCTTGTATTGGGAGGAAACAGGAGGTGGAGCTGTTCATCAGAACTGATTTTTTAAATTTATTTATTTATTTGTATTTCGGATGACACCTTTAAGCCGAGGATGCTTTTACAAAGGTTCCACATCAAGACAATAAGGACAATAAGGTACAAAACACAACATGATCATTACAATGTAGCTTACAAAAAAAAGACAAGGAACGTTACAATAATAGCAGCCAAAGGCATTGTCAAGGAATTATTTTACGAGTTAATTATATGGTACAAGTCATAGGTGACTCAGTGAAGCTTTATTAGGAGTAGGTTAGTGGGTAAAGAGAAAGAAGAGTGGTTGTGGGACAGACAGAGGGAGGAGGGGAGAAATAGGGAGGGCATTGCATTGGGTATGTGGTAGATTGGAAATAGCAAGGGAGGAGGAATGGGGGCGTTGAAAAGGAAGAGGAGACAGATTCATCCTATACCCAGTAATGGGGGGGTAGCTGAGGAGGGGGAAGGGGAGGAGGAGCTGAGGCAGTGAGGAGGGATGCTTGAGGGTAGTATGCCTGGAGGGGATTATTACTTTCCGGTTCCTGTACTCCTCTTGCTAGACATAGACAAGTCTTACAGGGGCATCTGCACCTAAACCACAAAATCTCTAGCTCCCAGGTGGTTCCACCTTCACAAGCTGCCATCCGAAAGCATTCACCCGAATTCTTCTCTAGCAAAGCACCACTAAAGACGCCAACCAATTGGACACCGAGCACCTTCCAGCCCTTGCTTCCGATTGGCTTCTGCAGTTCCCTTCAGCAATCCTTCCAATTCTGACAAAAATCCAATGGTCTGCCTGTACTCTGCTAAAATAGCTGTAACCTCTTCTTTCCCTGACCAATGTGATCCTCTTCCCTACAGCTTAAAGTGTAATTATCGGGAGTATGAGTGATTATGCTCCTCTTTGAATCTTTGCCCGAGACTGGCCCTAGGCACCCTAGCGTACTCATACCTTCCCTACCTTGTGACCTTCCCGTGTCCCGATGGTCCGTTGGACATGGACAACCAGCGCTAGCACCTAGTTCTGGAAAATATGTGCGGTAGGTGCTGCCCCATTCATTGCCTCAGTACCTCACTTACACCTTCTACCAGCAAGCTGCAGTACAGCCACCTCCCAGTCCCAATGTAAGTGCTCCCTGGGGCTGCCGTGATAGTGCCTGGCAGGCTGTCTGCTCCCTTCAGACCTAACTATACCTGTTTTACTCTCTTGTGAACTGTGTCAAAAGAAAAGCTGTTATCACTTATTTTGTCTAACTGTTATGATAGTGATACCTAGGTCTTGCTTGTGTTTGTTTTTTTTTAAAGAAAATTACTGTAACAATATCCATCTCTGTATCTCTGTGGCCTTGCCTGTTCCCACTATTTGCACTGTTCACTGCGTCTTATTGATGTTCCCTTACCATCTGTCATGCTATGTACGTCTGTGTATCCTGATTTGCACTTCTACTATGTTTTCTTCCACTGTAAATATAGCTGTTTGTAATATAATCTGGACTTAACTAGGTCCATCTTGTAAATGTTTGCCTGGATAAATAAAGATTTGATTGATTGATTGATTGATTGATAGATAGATAAGAAGCAATCATAGACGGCACTAGCCACGAGATGTTGACGTAGTTTACACTTAAAAGCACCAATCGTGGCAATGTTGGAGATTTCTGTAGGTAGCAAGCTGAAACAGGTGGGGGCTCTGACAAGGTAAGAACGCTGAGCTTGAGAGGTACGGCAGCGAGGTATTGTAAAGGTTAGACTGTCCGATCTTCTAGATAGGCAGCGGACATGATGAGGGGTCAATATTGATTGGACTCCAGGGGGCATAAGGCCCAGTGATGTCTTCTTAGCTAGGATCAGGTCTGGTACTTTAGCCTGCCAGATAGCTGTTGCCGGTTAGCCTGCTCGTAAATGCCACATGTATGAGAAAGGTGGGCAGCTGAAATAAGGAGTCTACATGCCTTATTAAGGGATACAGATATGCGCCGGAGTGCAGTATCAGTAGCGGATCCATAGATAATGAGTCTGTAGTCAACAGTTGAGATAACAGAGCTCTGGGTAGCGAGGTTCAAGGCTTCAGCCGTTAGGCAATGTTTATGCTTGTATAGTAGCCCTATGTGGGAGTTCACAGTTTTAGCGATATTGACAATGTGTTTGGTATATGAGAGGGAGTGGTCAAGGGTCAGGTCCAGATATTTAAACATATCCACCTGCTTAAGGGCGATGCCTTTGTGGTTGTATATTATGAGCTCATGGTCCTTGTACTTGCTGTAGGTTCCATGGAACAGCATTGTTTTAGTTTTTTTGTGGTTAAGGATGAGTTTATGTGAGCAAAACCAGTCTTCCACTTCTGTGAAACTTTTCTGTAGAGACTGAAGGGAGGTGGGGTCAGTGTGGCAAGTGAAGATTATTGCATCATCTGTATACAGTAGCATTCTGTCATGGCAGGAGGCAGGGAGATTGTTCAGTAATATTCTGAATAACAAGGGACCCAGGATAGAACCTTGGGGTACTCCAGAGTGGACTGGTAGGGATGACGAGAGGAATTCACTAATCCTGACCTGTTGGGTCCAGTTACTGAGGTAGCTTTGAAACTAGAGGGCAGTTTCACTTGAAAGACCAAGGAGGGATAATTGTTTAAGGAGAATGGAGTGATTGACAGTGTCAAATGCCTTAGGTCAATAAACGAGGTGTCGATCAACTGGCCCTGATCAAGTGCATGATGGATATGTGTGGTGAATTCGAGGAGTGCCGTAGTAGTGCTGTGTCTTTCGTGGAAGCCATGCTGCTGGGAACATTGCAGGCTGTATTTTACAAGGTACTCTGTGAGCTGATCAGCTACTATCCATTCCAATGCTTTGGATAGAGAGGGGAAGATGTATATAGGCCTGTAGTTGTTCGTGAGAATTTTGTCACTGCTTTTATGGATTGCAGTCACCACTGCCAGTTTCCACTTTTGGGGGAACTGGGACAGCATGAGGAAATGGCTGAGGATTTTGGTTACTGGGAGCAGGACTTCATCAATGGTGAGGACGAGAAGCTTTATATCCAGTGAATCGCCACTGACTCTAGACTTTCCAAGCCCTTTAAGAATGTGTTTTTTTAGCTAGGCTTTCCAGGATTGCTTTGAAATAGAAAGGATGGTGCCCTGGTGGCAAACCTGAACTAACAGGAGCTGAGTTGACTGTAGTGGGATCAAAAAACCTGCTGGAGCTCAGAGCTGTGATCTTGGCACTCCAAGCCTTCACACCACTAGTTCAGGGAAAGGTGATCAAGGTCAGAACAGACAATACCACCAGTATGTACTATGTAAACAAGCAGGGAAGAATAAGGTTGGATCCTCTCTGCATAGAAGGTATGAGAATTTGGACTCTGGCCTACTCTCAAGGAGTTTCTCTTCAGGCCATTCATCTGCTAGGCAAGGACAATACCCTAGCAGATGCCTTGAGTCAGATAAATGAGGCCCATCACGTATGGACATTACACAGACAGGTGGTGGAAGTGATTTTCAGGAGGTGGGGCACCCCAGAGATAGATCTCTTTGCATCCCACAAGAGTCACCACCTGCCACAGTATTGCTGCAGACCCCCAGTACTGGGAAAAATAGCCCTGGATGCTCTGGTTCTGGACTGGTCAGGGAAGTACCTGTATGTGTTCCCTCCATTCCCTCTGGTGTACAGAGTGCTACTCAAGCTCAGGTATGAGCCAGCTTCAATGATCTTAATAGCTCCAGACTGGGCCAGGCAGCCATGGTACTCCCTACTGCTCTCCATGTCTGTAGCTGAACCAGTACATCTTCCTCTGAGGCAAACAACCTGCTGACCTCCAGCCGGGGAAGGACTCCTGCACCCGAACCTCAAGTCCCTCAGACTCAAGTCATGGCTCTTGAGGACCTAGAGTATATAGGTCTGCTTCTCTCTGAAAGTGTTCTGGATATTTTAAGAGGTTACAGGAAACCTTCCACTAAGAAAACCTATGCCTCTAAATGGAAAAGGTTTTTCATCTGGTGCTCCACCAGGGACATAGTGCCAGCTCAAGCAGGGGTTCCAGCTCTGCTGGACTACCTTACTTATTTATATTCACTAGGCCTGCAGCCCACTACTTTGAAGGTTCACTTAGCTTCAGTGTCTGCTTACACTTCAACTGAGAAGAATGCTTCTATGGCATCAAACTCTATCATCAAAAGGTTCTTTAAGGGTCTAGCCCAGTTACACCCCCTCATAGGGACCAACACGATGCAAGCCTGGGATCTAAATGTGTGTATTGCCAAACTCATGGGTTCCCCTTTTGAACCCATGTCTTCAGCTCCCTTGAAATATGTCACATGGAAAACAGTTTTTCTAGTGGCAATCACTTCTGCTAGATGGACCAGTGAGCTCCAGGCTCTCTGCATTGAACAGGACTACATTTCATTCCTCAGGGACAAAGTGGTCCTGCGAACTAACAGAAAACTTCTTCCAAAGGTGGTCTCGGATTTCCATTTGAACCAGTCCATCACCTTACCTATCATCTTTACTGAGCATTCAAGCTCTGGGGAGCATAGACTGCACAGTCTTGATGCCAAGCGAGCTCTTACTACTACATGACAGTCACCAAGGCCTATAGACAGGACATGAAACAACTGTTCTTGGCTTATGAGGATGTGAGAAAAGGAAATCGAGCTTCTAAGAGGCCCATTTCTCACTGGGTAGTCCAGTGTATTCAGTTTTGCTTTTCAAAAGCTTGGAAGGAGGCCCCAGCAGGGTTGAGAGACCATTCCATAAGGGGTACAGCTGCTACTATATGTTTCCTTGGTGGACATCTGTAAAGCAGCTCCCTGGAGAACAGTGCACACCTTCACTAAGCATTACAGTCTGGACAGACAGGGTAGAGGTGATGCCAGGTTTGGCACAGCTGTCCTACACAGTCTATTCCTAAAGTAGGTCCTGTGCCCACCTCCAAAGGTACTGCTTCTTAGTCCTCATAAGATTAAGGAATATTGAAGTATTCCTGGAGTGAGAAGAAAAAAGACTTACCATAGTAATCTTGTTTCTTCCAGGGGATACTCCAATATTCAAAACTCCCCCACCCTGCCTCCCTGCTAGAACCAGTGACCTCTGCACTCCATGCTGTATTACCAGGGGTACATGTGCCACACTCTGGCTTTTATATTTGGAACTATGTTCTCGTTGGTTTTACCCTTTTCAAGTGATTCTGACATTGGGGATGTTTTGGTAAATTCTTTCCCTCCTATTGGAGTTTTTTTGGGTGTTTTATTATTATTGTTATTATAGTGTTAATTATTAAATTCCTATGTGGCCCTGTCTTGGCATGTGTCCACAAAATCTGAGGGTTAGAATGTAGGCAGTTGATAGGTGGCAGCATTTGAAAAAGTGGCACGAGCCAATGATTCCGTCATTAGCATAACATTCCATCTCTGGGCAGATCTGGCTTAAAGGCATACTGCATAAGAGTTATGAATATTGGAGTATCCCCTGGAAGAAACAAGATTACTATGGTAAGTAATTTTTTCTTATGAGACTGTGTTAGCAAAATGTAATGTAGGCTCATGAAAGTGTTGTTTTGTAATATTTGGGCACCAGATCTTCATGGACTTAAAGTCTCCACCACTCATTCACACTAGTGGGAGTACACCAGGAAGTGCTAGGACCCAGCAGGAGCAAACTTTTCAGGAGGGCCAGTGCCTGAGATGGAGCCGCGAGGAAGCGGCACCGCAAGCCCCGGCTCATGTGGTAATGACTATCTCAGCGTTGACCCTCCAACCGCCTCAGTTCCTTTTTTTCTGCTGTTGAGTGCACTTCAGTGACGATATCGCTCGCCTGCCAGGAGTTAAACTTCACTAGAAGCTTAGTTCAGTTTATTGTTTTGTAGCTTATTTTGAGTCAGTACCGATTATATTTATTAATTGTACATGAGAAGTCTTCAGCCCTCCATTGACGGAGTCGACCATGAGCAGGTCAGGTGACGGTAGGGAGACTTCATATGAAAGCTGTTCAGTCAGCCGGGCTGGGTCCGATCCATCGCCCTCCCTGGAGGGGGTCTTACAATGGATGGTCTAATGCTCAGGGAGATGGGCAGTCTCCCCTAAAGCATAAAAGGAAATGGTCCCATTCTTGGCACCATTCGGCCTTGTCTTCTTCTTCGACACATAGGTCGAAGAAGAAACAGCATCACTTGAGGTCGTCCTCCAGTACGTCTGTGCGTAGATGGTCTGTTAATAAGGCCAGGCGCCTGCCTCCACCTCTGTCAGAGTCACCGGTTTCTGTCTCTGGTGAACGACCTTCTCGACACTGGAGCTCCTCCCCACCTATTGGAAGAGCTTCCGATGAGCAGGTTCACTAGTGGGCTGCTCTTATAGAGCAGTGGGCTCGGAGGTTGGTTCAGTTGCCAGAGCTGACCAGTCCGACACCGGGGCCTTCGGGCTGTTCAGTTTTAGATGAGCAGGTGAAGCGGTTGGGCCTTCCTATTCACACAGCACCTTCTTCGGTGCCATTGACTCCGCGCTCGGGTGTTTATTCTCCTCACAGGGATGCAGCACAGAGGTCCACACCGATAGAAACATAGAAACATAGACTTTGACAGCAGATAAGGACCACTTGGCTCACCCAGTCTGCCCATTCCCCTACCTACTGGATAAGCTGCAGATTCTAGTTAACCAACATCCTACATCCTGCAACCCCCACTATAATTGCCTTATGTCTATCCCATGCATGTTTGAATTCTCCCACTGTTTTAGACCCCACAACCTCCCCAGGAAGGTGATTGCATGTATCCACCACTGTCTCCATGAAAAATAATTTCCTCACATTACCCCTGAGTTGTCCCCCCTCTGTCCTTAAATTATGCCCCCTTGTTCTCGCACATCTCTTTTTTGGAAAGATGCTACCCACCTGGATTTTGCTGATTCCCTTGAGGTACTTGAAAGTTTATATCATGTCCCCCCATCCCTCTTTTCATCAAGGGTATACATATTAAGCTCTCTCAGTCTCTCTTCATATGGTTTCTGATGCAGACCCTGCACCATTTTAGTTGCCCAACTCTGGACTGCTTCCATCCTGTCTATGTCCTTGCATAGATGGGGTCTCCAAAACTGCACGCAGTGCTCCAGATGGGGTCTCACCAACTGTCTGTACAGAGGGAGAACCACTTCCCTTTTTCTACTTGTGATGCCCCTCCCTATGCATCCCAGTATTCCCCCAGCTCTCCTTACTGACTTTTCACATTGCTTACCCACCTTTAGGTCATCTGATATGACTACCCCCAGGTCCCTTTCCATTATTGTTGTTGTTAGTACCTCCCATGCCACTGTGTATACTTCTCCTGTTTTTTTTGTTTCCCAGGTGCATTACTTTGCACTTCTTTGCATTGAATCTAAGTTGACATACGTCTGACCATTCCACGTACTTTGCTAAGTCCCTTCTCATCCTTTCTACCCCCTTGTGCATCAACTCTGTTACAGATCTTTGTGTCATCTGCAAAGAGGCATACCTTTCCTTCCAGACCCTCTGCAATGTCACCTATAAAGATGTTAAAGAGGACTGGACCCAGTACCGAGCCCTGAGATACTCCACTAGTAACCCCCCTTTCTTTGGAATTAGTTCCATTCACTATTACCTTCTGTGTCCTGTTGTGCAGCCAGTTTGCTACCCAGGCTACCACCCTGCAACCCACTTCCAGGCTGGCTAATTTGATTATTAATCTTTTGTGCGGGACTGTGTCAAACGCCTTGCTAAAGTCTAGGTAGGCCATATCCACAGCCCCTCCCTGGTCTATTACTTTGGTCACCCAGTCAAAGATGCCTCTATCTCCTGCCATTTTTCCTTCTTTTACTTACAGTTGCAGTTTTCAGACTCCTGTGACATTGTCGTCGTCTGTGATGCCAACTTATCCAGTGCCGGGGGCTCTGTCAGTGCCATCTGCTGCACTGTGGGCTCTGTCAGTGCCATCTTCAGTGCTGTGGGCTCTGTAGGCACTATCTGCAGAGCTGTGGATTCTATTGGCACCTTCTGCGGTGCCGTGGGCTCTGTCGATACTGTCTGTTGCACCAGGGGCTCTCTTGGCACCATCTGCAGTGCCGGAGGCTCTGTCAGCACCACACTCTTTGTTGGTGCCATGTGCGGCACCATTTCCGATGGTGGCTCCTTCTGTGTTCTCAGCACTATTTTCCTTGACAGAACTGGGATTGAGTGCAGCACCATCCGGTCTTCAGGGGTTTTCAACTCCGATTCTTTCTTCTTCTTTTCTTCCTCCTGATTTTCACTCCTTTCCTGTCTACACAGTCCCTCCTGGACTGACAGGAGATGATTTTGAGCCTGATCCAGATCTTCACCTGGGTGATGACATTGATGCTGACACTGTCCTGGGGACAGGGATCAATCCTCCTGAAGAGCCTTTTGTTGAGGACCTTTCCTTTAAGTCTTTGCTCAAGAATTTAAATTCTACTCTTTCTCTCCAGATCACAGAAATCGGTCTTGGGAATCTTTTGCGTCTCCAATATCTTCATGTCCCGGAGATCCCTATGGATTTAACCCCTCCAGTACAGCCCTCTTTCAAGACCCTTTCACAGATGGTGTGGAAGAATCCAGCTGTTATCCCTTCTGTGGCCAAGTCCATAGATAGGAATTATGCCCTTCCCACGGATTGCCCCACAAGCCTTTGCTGATGCCATAGTGGTCCTGACAGAGAATGATAAGGATGTCCTACCTCAGGAATCTACAGCCCAGCCTAGAAACAAAGAATCTCACAAGATAGACACCTTAGGTAAGAGAGTCATTGCTGCCTCAACCCTGGGCATGCGCATTGCCAGCTACCAGGGCAATTTTTCTCAATATGAGTATGTTCTTTGGCATTCACTCAAAGCAATGGTAGAAGCTCTACCTGAATCAGAGGTTAAGTCAGAGCTACTTCAAACCATAACTAGGGGTATCGAGTCCAACAACCAACAGGTTAAGGCTGCAATGGACGCCTTCGATACCGCTTCCCGGGCAGTGGCAGCTGGCATTTGCACCCATCGCCACTCTTGGCTGAGTACTTTGGGCTTCACGAATGATGCACAGCAGCAAGTCATGGCCTTACCTTTTGATGGTATGTATCTGTTTGGACCTCAGGTGGAGCAAGCACTGGAGGCCACACGGAAAACTAGGTCTGCCATTAAGGCAGCCAGATCTACACCCCCCAAGGGGGTAGAAACAAGTGCCAGTTTCACAACTGTCAGTCCTTTTGAGGCAAAGGCTGAGGAGGTTTTAACAGAAACAAAAAATCCTCAGCCACAAAAGAAAGTGCAACAAAAGGCACAAGGCCCAAAAGCACCTAGTGCCACCTTCTGAGTTTCTGGCCCAGGTCCCATCTCAGCTGCCCCGAGGGGGACTCCTCTTCAGCAGTGGAAAGACATCTAACTCAGTTCTACCACTAGTGGAAATCTATATCATCAGACAAATGGGTCCTCAAAATAATCCACATGGGGTACTCTCTCAATTTTTCAGAAACCCCTCTGGATCATCCTCCCAAACAACAGCCCAGGCTGTCGGCGGTACAGTCAAACCTTCTTGCTTCAGAGGTACAAGGCCTTCTGAACAACAGTGCAGTAGAAGTAGTTCTGCTTTATCAGTGAAACACAGGTTTTTACTCCCATTACTTTCTGGTCCCAAAGAAAACCAGCGGCATGTGCCCTATTCTGGATCTCAGAAAGTTAAACAATTTCCTATACAAGGAAAAGTTCAAGATGATATCACTCTGTACCCTGCTACCTTTGATTCATTGACATGATTGGCTAGCCTCCATGAATGTGCAGGATGCCTACCAACACATCCTGATATGCCCAAAGCACCACAAATACCTAAAGGTTGTGTCATTGGGTCAACACTATCAATTCAGAGTCCTGCCCTTTGGGCTATCCTCGGTGCCTCAAGTTTTTACAAAATGTTGTGCAATTCTCATGGTGCACCTCAGGAAAATTGAAATACAAGTGTTCCCATATCTGGACGACTGACTCCTAGCAAGTTCCTCCAGGCAAGAGACTCTGGAGGCAGTGGCCATGGCCTCAGACTTCCTCATGTCCATGGGAGTCCTGCTGAATCTCAACAAGTCACAGTTGCAGCCCTCCCAGAAGCTTCTCTTCATAGGAACCCTTCTGGACACCTCCTGTGTGAAGGCTTTTCTTCCAGAGGGCAGAAGGAGCAATACCTTACAGATGGCCCGATACACCAGAGATCACAATTCAGTTTGAGCTATCTCGATGCAACGAATGCTGGGCCTCATGGCATCCTCAGTGTTCATGGTACCCTTGGCTCATCTTCACATCAGAACCGCTCAGTGGATGCTCAGTGATCTCCAAACACTCACCCTCAGTCTTTTCTCATCAAAGTGACAGAACCTCTGAAGAGGTCACTCACCTGGTGGTCTCAGGAGGACAACCTTCTGAAAGGATATCCCTTCACCCCTCTGGATCATCAGAGCTCCATTACAATGGATGCATCTCTGATGGGTTGGGGAGCTCACTGTTAGGATCTCCACACCCAGGGTACGTGGACTCAGGACAAGTCTCAACTTTGCATAAACATCCTGGAAATGAGAGCCATCCTCTATGCAGTCTGAGCTTTGGAGGACATATTCTGTCACAAGAATATTCTACTTCAAATGGACAACAAGGCAGTGATGTACTACATCAACAAACAGGGCAGTGCACACTCTACCCATTATGCAGGGAAGCAGTGAGAGTGTGAGAATGGTGCCTGGAGCACAAGGCTCTGATTCAGGTGGTTTACCTGCCAGGAGTACAAAACAAGCTGGCTGACCATCTCAGCAGAACAGAGGTGGATTCTCATGAATGGTCTCTCAACCTAACCGTCATTCTGTCACTCTTCAAAGAGTGGGGAACTCCAGACCTGGACCTTTTTGCATCCCCACTCAATGCAAAACTGCCTCTCTTCTGCACCAGAAATTCAGGACCTGGCATTTTTTGTCAGGATGCGTTCAGGCTGTGGTGGACAAAATGCTTTCTATACGCTTTTCCTCCTCTTCCCCTAATTCAGAGGGTGCTTCTCAAATTGGAGTCCCGGGGACAGAATGATTCTCATTGCCCCCTTCTGGCCTTGGCAGACATGGTTCCCGCTACTCAACAGACTATCAGAACACCCCCCCGGAAAAGCTTCCCATTCAGATGAACCTTCTGACCCAAGGTCCAGTGGTCCATCCCAACCTGAGGTCACTTCACTTTCATGCTTGGCTCCTGAAGAGATAGAGGTGAATAGGTTCAATGTTTCTCATAGAGTTTCAGATATTCTTTTGGCTGTGCACAAGTCGACCACTAGAAAAACCTGCACAGCTAAATGGAAGCGTTTCTCTATCTGGTGTGCAAAATCCTCTTGGAACCCTTTTTCCTGCCCACTGAATAAAGTCTTGGAGTATCTTTTAGACCTCTCAAACACAGGCCTGCAGTACTCCACAGTCAAAGTTCATCTTTGTGCCATTTTGGCATATCACGAGCACGTACTTTCCATGTCACTGGCTCAGTTGCCCATAGTTAAGAGGTTTCTTTGTGGGTATCCTGCATAATAGACCTCCTATTAGACATCCAGTTGCAGCCTAGGACATTAACCTTGTGCTAGACATGCTCATCCATAAACCTTTCGAGCTTCTAGCTACTTGCAAGCTGAAGTTCCTCACTTGGAAAATGGCCTTCCTGGTGGCCATTACTTTCACCTGTAGGGTTTCTGAAATACAATAACTGGTCATGGATCCCCCCTGTACACTGTGTTACACATGGACAAAGTAGTTCTTAGAACTCATCCTAAGTTTCTCCCTAAGGTTGTCTCAAAATTCCATCTAAACCAATCTTTAGTTCTTCCTACCTACTCTGTGAACTTCCAGAAAGAAGGTGAGCATACCCTTCATTCGCTGGGATATTAAGAGGGTGTTGCAGTTCTATCTAGATAGAATGAAAGAAATTCACAAGGCTCAACAACTGTTTCCTTCAGTGAGACCCGGCTGGGTCAATCTGTTGCTATCAGATGCAATTCAGCGTGGCTGGTGGCATGCCTTCTCCATTGCTATTTTCTGGCACAGGTCAAGCTGAAAGGCAGAGTGTATGATCACTCTACCAGAGAAGTCTCAGTATCTCTGGTGGAAATCCGTAACGTGCCCATTGCAGATATTTGCAATGCGGCTACTTGGAGCTCCATGCATACTTTCGTTAAACACTATGTCTTGGATGTCCATGCAAGATTACATCTGTCATTTGGCAGAACCATTCTTAATGGACTTCTGTGCTAAGCACATGAGCTCTTTATCTCCTGCCTCCCGTCTTGGGAGATTATTTAGCTCGGTACTTTCCCATTAGTGTGAATGAGTGGTGGAGATTTTATGTCCAGGAAGATATGGAAATTACGTACCTACCATAATTCTTGATTTTCTTGGACAAAGTCTCTACCACTCATTCACATGCCCACCCACCATCCCCCGAGCTCACTTCTCTGTTTATGGTCTTCACTCCCTCAATGGCTGAGCTGTGAAGACTTTGTTGTTGACCCTTCTTGCACGGGTCATTCAGACTATCTTATGTCTGAATTTTTGGGTGAGTCCTTTCTAGGTTAGTTACGCTGCACCTGCTCAGAAAAAAAGGTACTGAGGTGGTTGGAGGGTCGATGACGAGATAGTCATTACCGCACAAGCCGGGGCTTGTGGCGCTGCTTCCTCATGGCTGCATCTCAGGTGCTGGCCCTCCCGAAAAGTTTTATCCCGCTGGGACCTAGCACCTCTGTCATACTCCCATTAGTGCAAGTGAGTGGTGGAGACTTCGTCCAAGAAGATCAAGAATTACGGTAGGTATGTAATTTCCATTTTTTCAGTATAGCCTTGTTATGACCCTGCCTCATGAAGAAGGGCAGAGTAAATGTTTGTCTCCTGCCTAAAAGGTGATTTCACACAAGGTCTGAAAACTCAACTTTTGGGGTGCAAAAATAAATTTTTGCCACAGCTGAAAAATTACATCTGTCACATACATGAGGTGCTGTAAAGAAATTTCAATGTTATAAAGGTGATGGCAGAAGAAGACCGAAGGCCCATCAAGTGTGCCCTTGAGATCCCACGATCCTGAGAGCCTGTGAAGAGGCTGCTGGTTCTTCCTCCAATGCTGTTGTGCTGGGATATCAGCACTGGGGACCGAGCTCCTCCACCAGTCAGGTTTCTGTATTTGTTATACTCATTTTATAATGTATGTTCTGGATGCATAGCAAAAGGAATAACAATGCAAATTTAGGGTAAACATATTGAAAATTACCAAAGTTACAAGCCTGTGTTCACAAAATTCAGCTTTGCTGTTTTTTTAATATTTTTACACCAAATTTCTCACATAGTCTTTTTATGACTCCACCTCATGAACAAGGGCAGAGAAAATGTTCAATTCCTGCCAAAAAGGTGATTTCGTGCAGGGACCACAACATCATCTTTTGGGGTGTGAAAAAAAAAAAATTTGGTCAGGATTTGAAAAATGACAGCTGTCACATTTATGAGGTGCTGTAAATATATGTCTATGTTGTACATTTGGTGTACAATATTGAAAATTACCAAAGTTATGAGCCTGCATTCACAAAATTCAACACAGGTACATAACATTTTTTTTTTATATATTTTTACACCACATTTTTAACATAGCCTTTTTATGACCCCACCTCATAAACAAGGGTGGAGAAAATTTTAAACTCCTGCCTATAAGAGGATTTCACATAGGGACTGTGAAATCACCTTTCAGGCCAGATTTGCCTAATGTGAGTGCAATTGTTCATGAGGTTGGGTTCCATAAAAGACATGTTGAAAATTTGGGTCATAAATATGCAAAAATGCCCAAGTTATGCTAGTAAGTTTAAAACACCATTGAAATATGTTGTATCACATTCTTGTTTCTTCAGTTTGCAGTTCAGCTTTGAAGAGTGATGACATGTCTGTGGTCCATACAGCATTATGGTGTTGGACTCCCAATCAGTAAGTAGGGGCTTGGGGGGTGGGTGCTGAGTAGGAGGGTTGGGTGGGGGAGTCTAATGGCCACAAAAGACATCGATTAACTTTTTTTTTACAGGTTAAAAAAAAACAGCGAGGATTCCTACACTGGGGAATTGGGCACCCAGTGTAACTATTATGTTTCTTGGGGGTGGTAAGTGCTGAGAGGGTGGATCAGATGGGAGGGATATCTTTAATTAAAAAAAATATATACTTAAAAAAATGAGGATGCCTAATTGGGACAATGGGGGATTGGGCACCCCCAGTGCCACGTCTATGTTTCCCAACACTGGGGAATTTGACACTCCAGTGTCACTCATATGTTTCTGGGGGTTGGGTGCTGAGAGGGAGGGTCAGGTGGGGGGATATCTACAATTTAAACAATTTTTTTTCTGGTGGTCACGGTGGAACACAGTACATGCTTCCATGACCAAGATGGCTGTTGCAGTACACTGTGCATGTGCTAGTGGTTGCGCATGTGCAGTAGAGTTCAGCAGCCATCTTGAACACAGCAGAGTGTGTCTTGTTGTGGCGTGACCACCGTTTGTTTTTTTATTAGTGATACCCCCCACCGAACTCTCCCTCTCAGCACCTATCACCACACCCCCCCACAGAAGCATAAGAGTGACACTGGAGGTGCCCAATCACCCAGTGTCCTGATCAGGACTCATTAACACAAGGGGTGTCTTATCCCCCAGTGCACAAATCCTTGGGCATTTTTTTTTACCCTGTAAAAAGAAAATCATCCATTAATGTCTTTTGAACTTTTATCATCCCTCCATGTGACCCTCCTACTTAGCACCCAACACCCTACATCCCCCCAAGCCCTTACTTACCCATCAGAGGTCAAATGCCATAATCCTCTTTGGACCATGGACATATCTTCACTCTTCAAAGCTTGACTGTGAACTGAGGAAACAGGTATGCGGTTCAATGTATTTAAATGGAGTTTTGATATTAGTGCCATAACTTGGCCATTTTTCATAAATTTTCCCCAGATTTTCACCATGCCTTCTTTGGGATCCCATCTCATGAACAATTACACTGTCATTAGGTAGATCTGTCCCAAAAGGTGATTTAGCGGTCCCTGCGTGAAATCACCTTTCAGGCAAGCATTGAAAATTTTCTCTGCCCTGTTCATGAGGTGGGGTCATAAGAAGTATATGTTGAAAATTTGGTGTAAAAATATTAAAAAGCAACAAAGTTATGAGCCTATGTTGAATTCTGCAAATGCAGGATCATTACTTTGGTAATTTTCAATATTTTTCCACCAAATTCACAACATAGCCATATCTTTACAGCACTTCATGTGCACGCACTTACTTCTTCTATAATCCGGTCGAGAAGCTAGAACTCAACCCCCTGCCTAGGACACCTCCCCCCCCATAGGCACTTATCATGGTCATTGTTTTTCATTTACTCCGCTGTTCACCTCCTAATTTTCATCCTGTATGTTCCATCTTATTGTATTGCACTGTGCCTACCTGTTGTAGAGCTAGTCTTGAAATGTCTGTTATTTCCGATGTATTTTCTCGATTCCTCAACTGTTCATGTACGAATTTTTACCTGTAACTGTTATTTCCTATGTATTTTCTCGATTCCTCAACTGGTCATGTACGAATTTCTACCTGTAACTCTCCCGGGTCGCACCTGAAAATAGGCACTTGGCTGTCAAGTGTGCTTACCCGGTTAACAAAAGCAAATAAATAAATAAATGATAGATGTCAACTTTCAAATCCTGGCCAAAATGTTTGTCATTTATATCCCAAAAATTGATTTCACATTCCCTGTGCAAAATTACCTTTTTGGCAGGAGCTGAACATTTTTTCTGCCCTTGTTCATGAGGCGGGGTCATAAGAAGGATATGTTGAAAATTTAGTGTAAAAATGTTAAAAAAAAATTAAGTCATGAGTCTACATTGAATTTTATGAACACAGGCTCTTAACATTGGTCATTTTTGATATTTTTACCCCAAATTTACAACAAAGTCATATCTTTACAGTATCTCATGAATGTGACCACTATCATTTTTCAAATTCTGGCCAAAATGTTGTTTTTTTTCATCCTGAAAGGTGATTTTGAGGTTACTGCACAAAAATCATCTTTTGGACTGGAGTTTAACATTTTGTCTGACCTTATTAATAAAGTGGGGTCATAAGAAAGCTATGATTTTAATATGGAGTCAACATATTTAAAACAAATGAAGTTATGAAGTTATGTTGAATTTTGCAAATGCAGGCTCATGACTTTGGTAATAGTCCATATTTTTACCCTAAATTTTCAACACAGCAATTTTTTTACAGCACCTCATGAATGTAGCAGTTTTTTTCAACTCCTGCCCAAAATGTGTTTTTGGTCCTGAAAGTTGATTTTGCAGTCCTTGTGCAAAATCACCTTTAGGGCAGGAGTTGACCATTTTCTCTGGCCTTCTTTATGAGGCAGGGTCATAACAAGACTATGTTAAAAATGTGGCATAATAATATTACAAAACAACACATTTACAGCCCTACATTACATTTTGCAAATGCAGACTTGAAACTTTGGTAATTTTCCATATTTTTACCCCAAATAATCAGCTGCAGTCCTATTGGTTCCAGTTTTATACAGTTGCTGCACAGTGGTTTTGATGCACCGTATGTCCTTCTCCATCTTTTCAGCCTTTTAAGGGCTGCAGTGGGTGGAGCCCTGCAGACCTCTTGCTGTCAAAAAAGGACTCAGCATTCCTTCCAATGGAATAACATATTGCATTTGCACCGCAGTCTCTTCCATGGGGCAGGGCATGAGTAACTCTGCTCTCTGTGTTCATTGCAACAATCCCACAGTGCTATTTTTTCCTATATGTGGGAAAGCAGCCATGCTTAAAGCAATATATATCTACTGAAACAGACTGTGTTGCCAGAATGCCATGCACAGAACCTGTAGAGAAAGGCATAAAAACACATCAAGATGTGTTAGGTTTAGAAATATATGTGTGTCAGCCCAGCTGAAGTTATAAGGAGAGGTGTGCACTGAAATGGAACTGTCCCCATCTTGTAAGGAAGAACAGTGTGCCTCTGAAATCTCAAGATACACTAAGAGCATGCAAACTGCAAATGAGTATATCTGGGGCACCGATTTAATACAAGTCCTCACTTTTCAACTGATCTGCTGAACTATTAATTTTCTGTTGAAACATCTGCTGGATTTCCGAAACTCACTATAATTGGATTGTTTTTTTTCTGCATTATAGTTCTGGCATGCTTATTAGGTACACTCATTATTCAGTAACGCTGTCTTTAATAAATGGTTACTTGGTTTCATAATAAATTATGGTACAATAATGACATGTCACTTTATTCCAGGTGTCCTGTCTGATACTGTACTGACCGAGTCTGGTGGGGATGTAAAGAAGCTGAAGGAGTCCCTCAAGCTGACCTGTAAAGTATTTGGGTTTTCATTAACCATTTACAGTGTTCTGGGTTCGGCAGGCTCCAGGATCTGGGCTGGATTGGTTTGCAGAAATCAACTCTGCCAAGAGCTTATATTACTCTCCATCCATCCAAGGACATTTCTTTATTTTGAAAGGCACTTCTAAAAGTGAAGTGCATTTACAAATGAAGTCTGCAATCTGAGGGCACTGCCCTACATTAGTGTGCCAAATGGTTACAGTTAGAGGATTCCTTTGTGAACTGAAACAAGAACTTTCCAGTTCCACCATAAACAGTGAAGTGTTTTTACAAATGAACAGTCTGTAATGAGGACACAGCCTTATAGTACTGTGCAAAATGGTCAAAGTGAGAGGATACCTGTGCGAACTGAAACAAGAACCTTCAAGTCTCACAGTAAGCCATTCACACCTAAAGAAACTTAATGGTGTTCAAAACTGAAAACTGAGTTACCAAAAACACAGCACACAGCGAGTGATGGATTGGCCTTATCATTAGCGAGCAGTGGTGCAGCTCCTGTGTACTGTACTCTATACAGCCCCAACCATTATATTGTCAGCAGCTTGTGGTAAGTAATATAGGGCCAACTGCTGTGTGTAAACAACAGATTAGTAAGATGCCTGCCCAGACAGCTGGCTCACGAAAATGTACTCACCCTCTGATTTATGTAGGGTGGACTACACGTAGTTTACAGGAAAGGATACAGGAATACACACATGCAGTTTCAAGGGGTTGAACCTAATACTCCAATCGGCATTCAGACAGCAGTAATGGCTTTCAAAGTTTCAGAAAGTAAATTCTGTAGGCTGGTACCAGACAGTTATAACTTTTAAAAATAGGCATTTTTGTCATGAAGAAAATGAAATACTGTTTTTGGCCAATAGCTAATAAATCTGAAAGTTTCTGTTTTAAATCAATGCATTCCTTCCTCATTTTAAGGCAAAACAAATGACTGAATTTGGATATTTTTACCAAAATGGTACAATCTGTAATTTTAAACTACCGGACTGATTGTTTTAAAATTGACATACACTTAGCCTCTAGAACAGAAATGGTGCTTGGCAATTTCAAAGTCTTAGGTTTCAAAACAGCCCTCTTATACGGTGTCAAAAATGGTGTTTGACACAAACACAAACTCAACCCCAACATGCAGGTGCAATATATTTATAATATATATATATATATATATATATATATATATATATATATATATATATATACAGTATTTTTTTTTCAATTGTTTAACCAGGAGAGACACATCAAGTTGAAAGCTTGTTTACAGGTGCAACCTGGGAGCACAGGAAAGTTAAGTGACTTGTTCAGAAACACACAGTATGCAAGTGGGGGCTATGGGACTCAATCCCAGGTCTCCAGATTTGCAGCTCAGAGCCTTAATCCACTGCGGTATACTGCCTCCCCATATTAAGTGTTTATTATGGAAGCAGCTACCCAGTTCTCTATCTTAGATGTCATATCCTACCATATATCAACGGTTTGGGGTTCTGTTCGAGATTTTTTCCCCATTACAATTGCTGAAACTGATCTACTACTGTAGAAAAACAGAAACAAATATAATTAAACTAGTATTCCAATTAAAGGCTGTTCTAGTACTTAGTTTGTGTAGTGAGTAACGGTTTCATTTCCATGTGCAGATAGTATACAGCAGTGAAGTTTAAAACGAGAAATACAACATTGTATTACTATTCATGAACATATCTGGACTCATAACCTGCACTCTCTTCACTGGTGCACTGCTTTCTCGGCATTATATAGGAGGAGAATGCACAGAACCTGTACATAAAGGCACAAAAATATGTTGAGATGTGTTATATTTAGAGATGCGTGTGTTCCAGCTCAACTGAAGCTATAGAGGGAGGCATGCACTTAAATGCAAATGTCCCCATCTTTGAAGAAAGAATGGTGTGCCTCTCAAATCTCAATATACTGTACATTTAGGGCATGAAAACCACAAGTGAGTATATCTGGGGCACCCATTTAATAGAAGTTCTCACTTTACAAGTGGTCCACTGAACTGCTAATTTTCTGTTGTAGCATCTGTCAGATATCCGAAACTTAGGATAATTGGGTTGTTTTTTTTATCTATATTAGGGTGCTGGCCTGCTCATCAGGTACTCTCATTATTCTGTAACACTGTCTTTAATAAATGGTAACTTGGTTTCATAATAAATTATGGTACAATAATGACATGTCACTTTATTCCAGATGTCCTGTTTGTTAGGTATCCACGTACAGCAATGGGTACCTGAGCAGCCATGCTTGAAGCTATGCATATTTATTGAAACAAACTGTGTTGTCTGAATGCCAATGCCTTAAGGGTACACTGTGTCAACCCTTTTAGGTCTCAAAGTGGTCCTAGTTTAAAAAACACATTTTATGATTACCAGCATTCTGCAAAGATTGCTGATGAAGCTGGTAGTTTGATTTTTTTCTTTAAAAAATGTGAAAAACTGACTGCCCACTATACTGATGTTACCACACAAACACAGATTTGTTTGCCTTCCTTGATCAGCTCCAACTGCATCTTTTCTGGACTTGGGAACACACACAACATGGTCTAACCACTCATGATGTAGTGGAAGTTTAGGACGCTTTTGCATCATGAGTGATGGCACTGTTTGGGGGAGTTTCCTAATGCTAAGGAAGCATGCAGTAAGAACAGATCCAGGATTGTTAACAAAGCAAGGTTGTTTATAAATATACATTACCATGCATTTCAGTTCTACTAAACAAGGAGACAGACAAAACAAACAGAAACATCAATGAACTTCAGAGAAGGAAAGCAATCATAAAATGTAGGTTTTTTTAACTAGAAATAATATGATGAAAAGCAAGTTGACAGTGTCCCTTTAACTCAGCTAGCCATGACCATGACTGTGCCCTAAACAGCATGTAGCTATGCGCGCATGTTGTGGAATCTTGTCATAACTGCAGTAATGGCTTTCAAAGTTTCTAAATGTAAATTCTGTAGGCTGGTACCTATACATTTACTGTATCAGAGGCAGGGGACTTTGCCTCATGGGTGTGTAGCAGCACAGGGAAACAAGCTGCTGTGCAGATGTACAAATTCTTATTCTGAGAGAACCTCCTTCTAGGCAAAACTGTGTTTTATCAGTACCAAAGCAAGCCATATTTTACACCTTTGGGGGACAAAACATCAACACCCAATAAGCAGAGTCTTTTTTTTGTTAAGGTGCTGTAGACCATTGTCTTCTAGTGCTTACGGGGCTTCATCACATCCTGACACCTGTGCTCTTCTCTCTGGCCAGGTAGACAAAAAGCAGGAGAAAATCAGAGCATGCCATCCCCATGTCAGTCAGCTATCCTGCATAAGACTGCTGCCTCCTAATAATGGAATAAAGCCATAGTTAGCCTGGAGTCTAAACCACCATCCTGGTACCGCAACACTAGGATCTGAAACCCAATGAAGTAAACAAACACGTCTGTTTGACAACATATGCACAGTATGTTCTAGTATTCTGACCTTGACTCACTGAAATTAAACATACAGCACTCTTGGTTAGAAAAACAGTATTGCATTCCTACAGAGTAAATGTGGCAGATGAAGCAGTAAATGCCTTGAGTTCCTTTCTTGCAGCAGGTGTTTCATAATGTCGCATATGTCACAGTGGACACAAACATATCAACCACTTCACCAATGTTAGTTTTCATTCTGACAGCTTGACCAAACTGGCCTCTGTGCCCGAATCAGTCAAAACAATTGCATTTCTTAACACCACTGCCACCATCAGTCAGATCCATTAGAAGGAAATAATACATTAGCTAAAGGCAGCTTCGATCCATGGCTAGAACAGCAAACACAAGACCCTGAGTGCATTCATCATAAGTACCAGAGGGCAAAGATTCTCTGCTTTCCATCACAGCAAATGGAAAAAAAAAATAGAGGAGTTATCCCTCTTGATAAACAAACTCTGGTCAGAGCCACCATGATTGCATAGACCCATTGGCTGGCCCCCAATCCAGAGCGCACAGCACAGAAGCATGCCATGTTCAACATGGTACAAAACAGTAATAATACAGTAAGCACACACCTTTCACACTTACCACTAGGGTTGGACCTGCAGTAATCTCCCTGGAGACCCCCTGTAAAGTAAGATTAGCAATACAGCTGTGCACTTTTAACACTGTGATTCAACTAATAATATGCATACTAGCCAGGTTAAATGTGAAACAGACGATCAGGTTTATTTAGGGGCAGTGAACAAGGAAGGTTCGTGAATTTAGTCTAATGATTGGCAATCTGATTTAGTTCAGTTCAGGCATGCACTTTTAGTCCCCAGTTGACAGTGACACAACACTGGATACCCAGGATGGAATATTTGGCTAGCTAGAGGTTACCCGGGAGTGGCTGACATTGCAGCTGATGTTGGGGCCCTTCGGTGCAAAGAATAAACAATTAGCATGCACCATTACAAGATGATTATTTGTAATCAAAGCTGGTTGGCTCAGTCTCTTTGAAAACCCAGAAAGTAAAAGCAATTAGAGGGTACCACAGATGATTTAAATACTTGTTGCAGGTAGCTATCCTGATTGTATGCACGCTACCATGTTGCTGCTGGAATGCAAGCAATATGGAGACCTCATGGTGGTTACCGATGGGCATGGGGAAGCAGGGCCAACACGACGCACCTCCTTGTCACAGCCTTTCTTCTAGGTGGCTGCAACCTGTGTGTTGTTGTTGCGCAGGGGCTGGATCACTGAAACCAGTCTCTCACCAAAACAGACTCTGGTGTAGGAGCTGTGGTGTGGGCCATGTAACATGATAACCGTCTACTAGTTATGCATATCATTTTGATAAATATGTTTCTTTGAATTTCTGCTTATGAGACATGGCCAGGTCAGCAGGCCCATGGGAAAGACTAGCTTTTAAATGGGCCTGACCTTTTGACCCCAAAGGCCTTTGCTTGCTGGAACAACTGGCTGTCATAAAACTGACACGGGATAAATTAATTAAGAGCTTCTTTTGACATTTACCTGTCATGCCTGTGTTAGCTGCTATACACCAGGTTGTTTCAGGCTGTAAAACAACAAACTGTTTTGAACCTAGCAAACTAGCCATAAAAGACTGCATTTTTACAACATCAGGAGGGAAGCCAGTTCTGTGGGATACCTGTGACTATTCACACAGCTAAGTGAAATGTCTTTCAGGATGCTTCTCTGAAGATCAAAGGGAGAATACTCTCAGGAGGAAAGAAACTGTTATCATTTAATATTGCTGCCTTTGCAGATTTCAAGCAAGCAGTAAAATGACACCCTTTTGGGTATACTTGGTCATGTTACAAATTAATTACAGGACTAACAGTGACCTCATGTGCTGTGACATCACAAGGAGGTTGGAGCATGAACTTTGAATATTGCCAAGCAGTCTGAGGGGACTGTGGTTCACTCTTATTCCAACTTTGAAAGAGAGTGCACACTTGTGTTCTGGACTTAAGGGCACATCTGTCAAGAATAGGTAATACCCAACTGAAAACTGAGTTAGAACTAGAAATTCAGTTACAAAGCGTTTTGTTTTTGTAGTTTCCATTTCTTTTGACTGTAAGCATTAATGCATATATGTTCTGTATGTATTTACAATTTTTAATTTTAATAAACTTTTTTTGGTTTCCTTAATTCTGCTTGAGTCTTTTCTCATTTTGATTGTGAATGCTGGGACAGTCATTGAGAGGTCTGACAGAACTTTTAAGGGCTTATAGCATGTTAACATTTGCACTAAGGTAAAAACTGTACCTAGACTCTGTTAAGTCAAAGGGAAAATTGTGAACCAGGTTGAGTGCCGCTGGGTTAAGTATTGCACTGCACTTCCCCCGAAGAGGGTATGGTATTTGATCCTGTTAACTGGGTGTGCTAGCAAAAAGGGTTCATATCTGACCTCAGGACTTGAGACTAGTAGGTGTTTCAGACCCAAAACAGACAGGAGGGTTACCCTGTCTGTCTCCTGTTCACATATTGCACTTCGAGGTTTGGCACTGTGGGAGCAGAGGGCCTGACCTGTGGAGTGTGTTTGTGACAGATCTGGTTGGCAGCAGTGTGATTTAAAAGTATTTGGTAACACAAGCATTAACAGTCCAGTGTGTTATACTGATAACTGTAACAGCTCACACAAAATAAAGCAGTGATTTAAAAAAATAAAGAACTATATCATATTGGTTACAGTCCAGTTCCCTACCTGTTTTATTTTTTTCTGGTGTAAGCTACCATAGCTGTAGAGTAGGGAAGAAGATGGCTTACAACTACAGTGAATACACTGCAGACTACCTGAGGAACTTGTGCCAGGAGAGTGGAGTCCATTGTGAGGGGTGAAACAAGCAGCACCTCATGGAGGCTCTAGTGACAGCCAATGCCTAAGACCTTGAGACCCAGTCGGTGACTGGAAAGGACCAAACCTTAGGCATGGAGGGGCCAGGGTGCAGTGCAGTGTCCAGACACAGGGAGGAGGACAGAGGGACCAGTGTAAGCCAAGAGCCACCACAGCAGGGGAAGGTTGCCACCGTGCTGGAGCCAGAAGAGATCAGGCCGCAGATAGAGTTGAGGAGAATGGAGCTGGAGTTTGAACAGAGGAAGTGGGAGGTGGAGGGAGAGAGAGAGAGAGAGAGAGAGAGAGAAGCAAGAGCAGCAACAGGCTGAGTGAGAGGAAAGAGAGCAACAGCTTCAGAGAGAGGCCAAGTGAGAACAGCGAGAGGCCGAGCAAGAAGAGTGAGAGCGCCAGAGGAAATTTGAACTGGAGAAGCTACAACTCGAAAGACCAGCACCAGAGCAGGTAAGTGGCATGGGTGAACCGGGAACTCCAGGACTGGGTTACAAATTAAATTCTAAATTGATAGCTGAAGTTAAAGAGGGGGAGGATATGGATGCATTTTTAAATTAATTTGAAAAGGTATGCATTCAGGCAAAAATTCCCAGAGAGTCCTGGAACTTCCAGCTATCCCAGCTGCTTACTGAGAAAGTTTGTGATGCATTGGGTCAAATGGACAATCAGGACAGTAATGATTATGGCAAACTTAAAGCTGCTTTGTTAAAAAAATATGATTTGGCAGCAGAAGCATACAGAGTAAAATCCTTGAGATCAGTAGAAGCCCTGATATGAGCTTTGAGGAGCTAGCCACTAAACAACGTCAGTTTTTAAAACATTGGTGGGAAGGGATACAAGCAGACTCTGTAGAAAAAATAGAGAATGTTGTACTTTTAGAGCAGTTCTTTTGGGCTTGCCCAGCAGAGATGAAAACCTGACTAGAGAGAGTGGGGCAAGCAGGGCAGTGCAGAAAGGGAAAAGCACACCTTCAGGGCAGCTAAAACCCTCATTGCCTCCACTGAAGGCAAGCAGCCCCAGATTAAAAAGAAAAGATTTGCCTGAAAAAAGAAATGAATGTTGGGTTTGCAATCAACCTGGACATATTGCCAGACAGTGTCATAAAAGGGCAGAGAGTGCCCAAAGTGGTGCTGGGAAAGACGTGTGTTTTTTTGTGTATCCCTGAAAGCATGCCAATAAACATGAGGGAGCACATATACCCAGTTACTGTGAATGGGGTGCAGACCCATGGGTTAAAGGATACTGGCACATCCCTGACTTTGGAGAAAGGGGATTTGGTTGAGTCTGAACAGCTTATACCAAATCAGTTTGTTACAGTACAGGTATTCACTGGGGAGGAGAAAACACTGCCACTTGCTTGTGTTCTCCTGGACTGGGGTGAGACAGGAGAGACCATGCAAAAAGTTGCAGTGGCAGAAAACCTTGCACTGGATGTGATTATTGGGAACAATCTCCAAAAGGGGATGGTGTGTGCAGTTACCTACAGTCAAGCAGCAAAGGTAAATTGTAGTTCCCTAGACCCCATAGAAGCCCTGTGAAAAACATGGGGAAGCTGGTTCCACAGCCTGTGTCTCCTAATATGGAGAATAGTGAACGAAGGGTAGAAATTCCCCAGGTAGCAGTTAACAGAACAGCTACAGAAGGTTACTTTAAGGAAGGAGGGATAGCCAATGGTCAGAGAGTTAGGGGTGGCAGTGACCCTGAATGCCCTGACACTAGAGCTAGGGACCCTAGTTTAGAAACTGGAGGGGACCTGTTCCATGCCTTGGGAAAGTGTAAAGATTTTGCAGCTGCTCAGAAGAATGACCCCAGTTTAGAGAGGCTGAAGGCTTGGACAGACTCTGATGGAGCACTGGGAGGTGAAGGGAAACACAGACTTTGTTGGGACAATGGACTGCTGTATATGCAGGACTTAAGAACAGAGGGAGGGGTGATGGGCAGGCAGTTTGTCATTCCCCAGGGGTACTGTAAGTGGTTGCTCAAGATTACTCATGATATTCCCATGTCTGGACATCTGGGAATCATGCGCACTATGCAGTGATTGGCCCAGAATTTCTATTGGCCCAACTTCACCCAGCAGATGAGGGAGTATTGCAGGTCTTGTCACTGGTGCCATGAAATAGGGAAGGCAGGTAGGAAAACCCAAGCCGCCCTAATTCCCTTAACCATAGTGGAGGAGCCATTCCAGAGGGTAGGAATGGGTAATGTGGGGCCTTTGAATACCCCCAGCTCCTCCGGGAAGTGGTTTATCCTAACAGTGGTGGATTATGCCACCCAATACCCAGATGCAGTTGCTCTATCCTCACTGAGGACAGACAAAGAGGCAGATGCCTTGCTAGGGATTTTCCCATGTTGGGTTTCTGCAGGAGGTTATCACTGATCAAGGGGGTTCCTTCATGATGAAATGTTTGTGGGAAAAGTGTGGGGTGGTGCAGAGACGCACGACACCTTATCACCCGCAAGCCAATGGGCTTATGGAAAGATTCAATGTACCCTAAAAACGATGCTCCAAGCATTTGCTGAATAGCATGGGAGGGACTGAGTGAAATACCTTCCCCACCTGTTGTTTGCATGGAGGAAGGTGCCCCAAGAGTCGACAGGATTTTCCCCCTTTGAGCTCTTATATGGATGCAGGGTATGTGGGCCCCTAGACTTGATCCAGGAGGACTGGGAAGGCAAGCATGCTACCCAGGGAACTCCCATAGTTGATTATGTCCTTAAGTTTAGGGAAAAGCTGAAGGACCTTATGGGAACAGCCCAGAGGAACCTGGTAGCTGCCCAGCAAAAACAAAAGGTATGGTACAACCACAGAGCCAGAGCTTGCTCATACACTGTGGGTCAGGAGGTCATGGTCCTAATCCCAGTCCAGAATGATAAGCTTCAGGCCGAGTGGACAGGACTGTACAAAGTAGTCAGACAAGTGAATGACGTGAATTACATTATAGAACTGCCTGACAGGAGACATACCCAAAGAATGTACCATGTCAACATGATGAAGCCATATGCGAACAGGGCTGACATGGTCTTTGCAGAGTGTAGTACTGTGGAGGGGACTTGCTGGAAGAAAGCAAGTGGGAGTCCTCTGTGGAGGCAATTAAAATGTCGTCCCAGTTGACCCTGGACTAGATCCAGGAAGTAAGGAAGGTTTTAGCAGACTTTGCTCCATTGTTTAGTGCCAAGCCTGGACTAACCCCCTTAGCAACTCATGATGTGGAGATGGGGACGCAAACGCCCATACAGCGAACAGCATATCGGGTGTCAGAGGCCATGCAAAAGGACATTAAGAGGGAGGTGGGGAAATGCTGGATTTAGGGGCAATCCAGAAATCCCACAGCCCCTGGGGCTCACCTGTAGTCCTTGTTCCCAAGCCGGATGGCTCTTCTAGTATTTTGTGTGGACTATCGTGGACTTGGTGCAGTCACGAAGTCAGACGCCCACCCAATGCCACAGATGGATGAACTACTGGACAAGTTGAGAGGGCAACATACCTTACCACTACTGACCTGATGAAAGGGTATTGGCAGGTAGAGTTAACTGCCAGAGCAAGGGAGAGGTTGGCCTTCATCACTCTGATAGGGTAATTTGAGTTTAAAGTAATGCCTTTCAGAATGAAGAACGCCCCTGCCACCTTCCAAAGGTTGGTGAACCAGGTGTTAAATGGTGCAGAAGAGTACGCTGTATCATACCTGGATGACATTGTCATCTTCAGTGCCAGCTGGCAGGAACACCTCTCCCACCTTAGGGAAGTGCTGGGCAGGATACAGAGGGCTGGGTTCACTGTAAAAGCTGAAAAGTGCCAGGTGGCCATGGCTGAGGTGGCATACATCAAGCATGTAGTAGGCCGGGGACAGCTCTGTCCTAATCAATCAAATATTTAGGCAATTGAGGCATGGCCCAGTCCTGAAACACAGAAGTAGGTTCCGAGTTTTCTAGGGACCGCAGGGTACTATAGGACATTTGTATCAAACTACAGTGCCCTGGCAGTGCCCCTATCTGGCCTGTTAAAGAAGAGAATGCCTAAGAAAGTTATCTGGGAACCAGCCTGTGAGCAAGCCTTTACATGGCTAAAGGAGGCACTGTGCAGTGCTCCTGTATTAGCCAGTCCAGACTATAGTAAACCCTTTGTAGTCCAGACAGAAGCCTCAGATGTGGGTACTGGGGCAGTACTTAGTCAAATGTCTAACCAAGGGAAAGATCACCCAATAGTGTACCTCAGTAAGAAATTACTTCCCAGGGAGCAGGCTAATTCTAGAGTGGAGAAAGAATGCCTTGCAATGGTGTGGGCACTAAAGAAGTTAGAGCCATACCTATACAGGTGGCACTTTGAGGTACAAACAGATCACAACCCACTGGTTTGGCTGGAACAAATGGGTAAAACAAATGGTAGGCTTTTAAGATGGAGCCTTGCCTTGCAGGGGTACAATATGACTGTTACTCACAGGGCAGGAACAGCAAACACAAATGCAGATGGATTATCACTTCAGTAAGAGCAGTGAAGTGAATTTGGGGAACTCATCCCATAGCTAGGAATAGATTCCCCCAAGTTTAGTCTAGGAAAGAGAAGTGTAACATGATAACTGTCTACTAGTTATGGGTATAATTTTGATAAATATATGTTTCTTTGAATTTCTGCTTATGAGACACAGCCGGGTCAGCAGGCCCATGGGAACGACTAGCTTTTCAAGGGGCCTGACCTTTTGACCCCAAAGGCTCATGCTTGCTGGAACAACTGGCAGTTGTAAAACTGGCACAGTGGATACATTAATTAAGAACTTCCTTTTGACATCTACCTGTCATGCCTGTGTTAGCTGCTATACACCAGGTTGTATCAGATTGTAAAACAACAAACTGTTTTGAACCTAGGAAACTAGACATAAAAGACTTTATTTTTATGACATCAGGAGGGAAGCCAGTTCTGTGTGATGCCTGTGACTATTCACACAGCTAAGCGAAATGTTTATCAGGATTTTTCTCTGAAGATCAAAGGGAGAATGCTCTGAAGAGGAAAGATACATAATTTAATATTGCTGTCTTTGCAGATTTCAAGCAAGCAGTAAAATGACACATTTTTGGGTATACTTGGTCATGTTACAAATTAATTACAGAACTAACAGTGACCTCATGTGCTGTGACATCACAAGAAGGTTGGGGCATGAACTTTGGATATTGCCAAGCAGTCTGAGAGGACTGTGGCTCACTCTTATTCCAACTTTGAAAGAGAACACACACTTGTGTTCTGGACTTAAGGGCACTTCTGTCAAGAAAAGGTAATACCCAACTTAAAACTGAGTTAGAGCTACAAATTCAGTTACAAGGCATTTTGTTTTTGTAATTTCCATTTCTTTTGACTGTAAGCATTAATGTATGTATGTTCTGGATGGGATATTCAGACTGCGCCAGGCAGGGGCGGAAACCTGGGCACAGCACAACTGGGCTGCACCAGGGCATAGACCATGCGATATTCAATGGTGCTGCACCATGGCTCAGCATCATTGAATATGGCACTAAGGGCATATGCACTGTGCCAGCGCAAGTGGCAGGAGAGGGGCCGGGGGATGCACCAGCACAAGTGCAGTTGCGCTAGGCGCATCAACCACAATATTCAGCACTGGGCTTGCAAATGAGGCCATTATACATGCAAGGCACAAATGGGTCCATTTGCATGTCATTATGGCCCCATTTGCATGTGGTGCACTGATCCCTGGTGACTTGCACCTGGTGCCTTGCCAGGCTGCAGCCATCAGGGACTGATGCCTTGCAGTCCCTTGGCGGATCCCGCACCCTTACCCTCGGTCATGGGCATAAGTTCAACATATCCCTGGTGGTCCAGTGGACCACTCTCCATCACCCAACCTCTGGCATATGTTCCAAAGATCCCTGGACTCTCTCCATTGCCCGATCACAGGCATATGTTACAATTATCCCTGGTGGTCCAGAGGACCCCCCCCAGTGCCCGATTATGGGTGGAAATAGCAAATGCAATCCTGGTGGTCCAGTAACACCCCCTCCTCACCTGCCCACTGAGGTCCCCTGCCACCCAGCACCCCACCCAGTCAGCGGTGGGTGGTGGCACCCCGCCTGCATGCTGCCTGGCCACCATCTGACTGACAGTGTACAGTACTGTCTGTATGTCTATTGGTCCACTGCGTGGGCCAATGGGCTTACAGACCATACTGTACTACACAGGCCCGATATGCCTGTGTAGTACAGTATGGTCTGCATGTCAATTGGCCCATGCAGTGGACCAATAGGTGTGCAGACAGTACCGTACACTGTCAGTCGGGGGCGGCCAGGCAGCATGTGTGGTGGTGCCACCCGCTGCTGACTGGGGGTGCTGGGTGGTGGGAGACCCTCAGTGGGCGGGTGGGGGTAGGGGGGGTGCCACTGGACCACCAGGATTGCGCTTGCTATTTCTGCCCACAGTTGGGTGCTGGGGGGGCGGTTTCCACTGGATCATCAGGGATATTTGTAACATACACCCGCGATCAGGCGATGGAGAGTGGTTCACTGGATCACCAGAGGTATTATGTACTTGCGCCCATGATCGGGCAAAGGGAGAGGGGGGAACAATGCTCCCATGGCAGGGAGCTTGTTGGCAGTGTTCTGGGTGGGTGGGTGGCCACCCATGGCTGGCAGCTTCCGTGTTGCACCCTACAATATGGCAGCTCACTTGTGGGTGGCCAGGACTTGCTTCTGGTATTCCCAGGCACAATTTTGTGCCCCCCTGAGTGGTGCAAGGTGGGGTTGTGCCAGCTTATGCATCACACATCCCAGGCTGAATATCGGGATGTGCCGCATAGCCATGGGCAAGCCCTGCACTTGCACTCAAGATACATTACCGCTCCAGTGCATCGAGTTGTGTGCTTAACTTGTCCCTTTGAATATCGTGCTGGGGCACATTGGTGGGTTGTGCATGGTGCAACCATTTTGGATATCCCACCCTCTGAGTTTTGTATTTATTTATGGTTTTTAATTTTAGTAAACTTTTTTTGATTTCCTTAATTCTGCTTGAGTCTTTTCTCATTTTAAATGTGAATGCTGGGACAGTCATTGAGAGATCTGACAGAACTGTTAAGAGCTTAGAGTGTGTTACCATTTGTACTAAGGTAAGAGATGTACCTATGTCTCTATTGAGTCAAAAGGAGAATTGCGAACCAGGTTGGGTGCCACTGGGTTAAGTATTGCACTGCATTTCCCCAAAGAGGGTGTGGGATTTGATCTTGTTAACTGGGTGTGCTAGCCAAAAGGGTTCATATTTGACCTTAGGACTTGAGACTAGTAGGTTTTTCAGACCCAAAACAGACAGGAGGATTACCCTGTCCATCTCCTGTTCTCCTGTTCACATATTGCACTTTGAGGTTTGGCACTGTGGGAGCAGAAGCCCTGACCTGTGGAGTGCATTTGTGACAGGCTGACTTGGCAAAGACCAGGCAGGATGAACAGTCTGGCAAAGTTCATGATCTTCTGCTGGTGAAGCCTCCAGCTGGTGTAACAGGTTTGGCCATGGGCAAGCAGGTCTCGACTCATGGAACACATTCAGTACATTCAAAATAAGTAGCTTTTTCTCTAGACAGTTCAGATGCAGACCAGTTGCAATTAAGCAGCTTAACTGAGTAAACCTTTCAATCCAAGTACATCTTGAACACAAGCTGGGCCGATCGCTTCACAGGAGCAAGTCTTCGATCCAAATTGCAAGTAGCACTGATAACACTTCTTTCTTTCTTCTGCTGTAGTTCCACTTTAATTGGAAGAGTTCTGACCTCTGCTATAGGCAGTCTCAAAACAGGAGAATGGTGGCAGGGAGGCAAGATAGGCCTCTTCCCACTGATTCCCCTACGCTCCTTTAGTGGGCAGCTGCTCGAGGGCTTGAGCAGTTCACACTTCAGCCTCCAGCTCTAACTGATCCACTGTCTCTGGGCACACTGGGGACTTCCCTTGTAATCAAGCATGCAGGTTGGCTCAGGAAGCTGTTAGCAAGAGTTAGAGCTCCCCCTCCAGGTTAATTTGGTGCCAACTGAAAAACTACAAAACTACAGATTTTCCTTCCCACGGAACACTGAGGTTCAGATCCATTTTAGGTCCCCAAGTTATGCTGGTCCAATTCCCTTGAAGTCCTGGACTGAACATGGTGGTTCCCATTCAGATAAACAAGCTGCAAAGAAAATGGGTTAAACAAACATCTCCCTATCAAATATAACGGTACACAAACAGTAAATAAGCACAGTTCCTACATAGACTTCCACTGCACAAGTATCGACTGCAGAGTGGAGCAAAACAGAGCAGTGCCTGGCCAGTCCCAAGCCCTAAATCACTTGGACCCAGCTTAGATCATTCACTTAACACAGATTAGCTAGTCTCTTAAAGGGGCAGGCACGGAGGCTCAGCATGTTACTCTCACACAAATAAACAGAATACTCTGAGACAGGACAGCAGCCTGACAGTGGGCATGTAAAAAGCACAGGAAGACATTAGGTAAACCCCAAATTTTGGGGGGAGGGTTGCAACTGTACGTTATAGACATAAGTACAGGCATGTACTCATTCAAAAGAAAAATGAAAGTTAATGTGCAATTTAATTACAAAAGTATAATAATATTGCTGGAATGTGTTTGTGTCACTCACACTGCTGAACTCCCCCTTTAGATCAAAAATCCCTTTTGTATTAAATAAGCCTCATCTTGCTTGCCCCTTTTATAAAAGCTCTTACCAGCAAGAATCAATCAACTGTTGTGCAAGGAAAAATATGGTTTCTGCAGGATCCAGCAACAAAGCCTAAAAAAAACTCTGCACCAATAGAATCAGCACTGGCAGGATATCTCAACAAAGAATGCCTAATTTACTCAGAACTCAGTTGCCAACTATAACATCACATAGCATATGCAATTTGTGAAATTATTTATTTATTTTTATTTATTTATTTCCTTAAGTTTGAGATTAATACATTTGAGTCCAGGACTCGTTTTCAAAGGTTCCATGTCATAGTTGAACAAACATTACAATTATAATAGAGTATACTGAAGAACCAGGAAACAATTACACAGGCAATCAAATACAATGAAATTATATACATCCAAACAGAGGTTTAAGAAAGGGTGGGTAGGTAGGACTCTGCATTGGCATTCATTAGGTGGTGGGATGATCTAGGAGGAAAGGGGGGTGGTTAACCAGGAATGGTGTCGTCATCATAGGAAGTATGGTCAGCCGTGAGTGAGCTTCGTTTGGAGAGAGGTGGTGAAGGAGGGGTTTGAGGAGAAATAATTGAAGATAGGTGTAGGAGGGGATCAAGGAGAAATAAAGGGAAATGGGCGGGGGGTTTTGAGGCTGAGGTCCTGCCTCATTAGTGCAGGCAGGTACAGACCTTAGAGGTGTCTAGAAGGGATCTGAGCCCAGTTTTGAAGGTACTAATCTTGGATGAGTCAGCGAGGTTAGCAGGTAGCTCACTGTACCATTTCGGTCCTTGGTACAGGATTGAGTTCTGGGCAAGTTTCGTCCTTTTGTAGGGAATCAACAGCCTGTCAGAAGCTGAACTTCTGGTTGATTTCTTTGGAACTGCTGGCTTAAAGAGGCAGCCCAGTGAGGGAGATGTAAGCACAAGAAGCACTTTTTCTAGAAGTAGGCAGGCTTGGTACTGTGCTTTAAGATGGAGTGGGAGCCACCCAGTTTCAGTGTAGAGAGTGCAGCTGTGGGTGTCATGAGCAGCTCCTAATGCCAAATAGCAGGCCTTATTTAGAAATGTGCTATCCCTGTTTAGGGCAGTTTTTGTGCTTGCACCATAGATGGGCAGCCCATAATTGATGGAGGACAATACTGAGCTACTGGTATCAAGTTTGAGGGCTTCTGGTGTCATAGAATGCCTGTGGTGGTAGAGGACCCCAAGCTTTATATTAGCTGACTTGACTAGAGTCCATATGGCTTGAGAAAGTGAGTGTATCATCAAAGGTAATGCCGAGGTATTTGAACTTAGTTACTTGTTCCAGTGTCTCACCCTTGTGGTTATGAATGAGCAGAGGCTGGTATTTCTTTTTTGCTTTGGGAGGTAGTGAAGAGTAGATTCTTAGTTTTCTTGTAGTTTAATAGTAGTCTATTTGGAGTGAACCAGGATTCAAGATTGAGGAAGCTGCTTTGGAGTTCAGTAGTGATTGAGTCTGGTCATTACCAGCAGCAGATATTACTGCATCATCAGCATAGAGAAAGGTGCATGCTGAACATGCAGATGGGGCAGAATTGAAGAAGAGGCTGAAGATTAAGGGCCGAGAATAGAGCCCTTTGGGAACCCTGAGGGGCACCTCCTTAGCTGCTGATAGGGTGTCTCAATTTTGACTAGTTGTGACCTGTTTGTAGCTAGCAAACCAAATTACCTTGTCCAAGGATAGCCCTTTCAACTGGAGGCAACTTAGCAGGTGGTTGTGATTAACAGAGTCAAAGGCTTTCATAAGGTCAATGAAGACCGACCCAACTGCCTGCCCACTATCTAAGGCATAATAGCGCTGGGATGAGTAATCAGCAAGGGTGATGAGTGTGGAGTGTATTTTAAGGAAGCCATGCTGCTACAGGCAGACTAGGTTATAGTTATCAAGATGTTCTGTAGGCTGCTCTGAGACCATTCTTTCAAGTGCTTTGGGGGGGGTTAGGATGGATATAGGTCTGTAGTTGGACATTTGAGTTTTGTCCCCGGCTTTAAAGACAGGCGTGATGATAGCTGACTTCCATACATTTGGAAACACTCCTGTTCTTAGGGAGGCATTAAACACCATGGTGAGAGGATCGGCCAGTTAGTTCAGAAGAAGACCAACCCATTTCATATTAACTAGATCCACCCCATCCTGGTCTTACCAAGAACCCCTCTAATGTGCTTGATGGTTTTGGGCTTGGTGACATGTCTAAAGTAAAATGGGGATGTATCAACCCTTGGGGGATTTGGTGGGGCAGTTGGACATTGTTGTCCATGCAGATCTTTAAAGTAATCACCAGGGAGTACGCCAGAAAGGTCCATGAATGCATTGTTGAGCTCATTAGCTATGTCAATAGGTTCCTGCAGGGGTCCCTCCACAGTAACTAACAGATTGGAGGGGCCTTAGGTTTTTTCCTGGTAGAGATTTAATAGAGTTCCAGAATTCTCTACTAGAGCCCCAGGTTTTGCTTAGAAGGTCCTTATAGTAGGTAGCTTTAGCCTGTTGAATGAGCTAGGTGCAGGCGTTTCTGTCTGCCTTGTAGACATTGATTGTCGCGGATGTTCCAGTGGAGTTTGCTATGTGCCAAAGATTATCTCTATTCTTCATTAGAAGTTGTAGAGCCAAAGATTGGAGGTGCCCCTGATTTTTCTTGTTTTATGTTTCGCAAAAATGTCACAGGCCTGGTTGAAGATCATTATAAAGTAGTTCAGGGCTTCGTTTCCATCAATATCCACTGCCAACGGAGACTGGTCAATTTGTGTTAGGTACTGCTTGAAGTGGTCAAGTAGTGGTCAAATAACCTTCTGTTCATTCTAAATACTAATCAGGGAAGGGAGTGGAAGCAATCAGCTGATAGAGGCTGGTTAAAGACAATTTTTGTGCAATTTACATCCCAGAATGAAACTATTCTTTGCACACATTTTGATCAATGTAGCTGTTAATCTGTGAGATCCTGGCAACTGCTAGGGTGTTACAGGTCACACCTGTAAACCAGCTTTGAGCTTAGTGTGTCTCTCCTGGTTAAACAATTGGAAAAATAAAAGAACTGCTGAGTAACATATTTTCAAATGCAAGGTGCATTGTCAAGGCTGTTTTAGTATAGTTACTCATTGCCTCCCTACAGTAGGTTGCTTAGTTTCGCTTCTTGTGTCTTCAAAGCAAGGCTGAGCAAGCATGCTTAACAAACAATAGCTCTAGTGGTAGCACGTCATTTGAGCAATGTAATTTAAGCGAAGGAATAACAGTAAAAGCAATTTTGCGATTACAGCTATAGCACATGGTATATAATAACGATTGATCAGTTACAGTGCTTGGGTATAATAGCAAATGACATTATAGCTGATTAGCAACTATGGTGACAGCACTATTCAGTGATCACAAACATGCTAATTACCCCTACTATCCATGAGCAGCTTGGCATTAGAATATTAGAGATAGCGGGGTCTGGGGGTGCAGCAACCCTGCATAACTATCAGCAGTAACCATCAGGATGCCACAGACCCATGTATGCTATCAGTACATGGAATTGTTATGATGCTGTGTTTTCTGAACATGCTAGAACAAATAATGCTGTGGAGAGGTGGCACTGCGGTTTTAACACTTGTATCGGTGCATGCCCCTCCACAATTTGGAGGCTCCCAGCATATATTCAAGAGGAACAATGCATGGCAGAAGTTAGGATGGCACAGATTATGTCTGGCTGTGCTGCAATATCCACTCAGAGGTGCTGACATAATCTGATGGAGCGCATTGTTCATGTCGTTGGGGAGTATGCGAGTCACCTATGCATGGATTATCTAGTAGGTCTTGCTTTTAACTTTCAGATGCAAGAGAGAGAAACCATTACCTAGGTCACTGTATTTAGCTATAATTGTAGTTGCTAAAATGCACATTCGCTGCAAATTACCACGCTAATGTGTATTCGCTTAAATTGTCATTCGGAGTAATTGCATCATCAAAATGACATGGGGCCAATCTAGTTTGTCTTCCATACTGCTGTTCATAGTGACCATTCTCTAAATATCTTATCTATTTTGTTATTATGTTGCCTTTTAGTTAAGCTCCCTATTTTATACTGTCTTTCCATTGCTGTTATTGCACTTTATTTGTCACAATTTTTTGGTGTTATGTTTATAACAGGGGCTTAAATTATAAAATTGTGCTAGCCCCGGTCTTGTAAAATGCAATATTTATGCTTAGTGAGCCTTATGTTGCACTTCATCTAAGCTATTTCCAAATTTATATATATATATATGTTTTATGGATTTTTGTGCCCTGTTTTTTCCATCTGTCCCCATGTGCACATGTGGAGGCATGTACACTCCGCGGTTTGAGGTGCCCTCTCGTGACTCAGTGCCTCCTCCTGCCTATGCTAGCTACTGCACCTCCACCCAGTGGCAGAAGAAATATGGGGGGATGACCACCACCCCAAGAGGAAAGAGTTGCCTGTCAGTTGCTCAATCCTGCTCTCTCCCTTCCCCCATGCTGGCTCCCCAACGACCCTAGTCTATTCCTGAACCCAGGTTACCGGTGTGACATGAGGCAATGCATCCAGTGCCTCAGCCATCTGCGCCACCGGGGTGGCTAAGATCTAAGCTATTTCATACTGTCTCTCTATATTGCTTTAACTGTACTTTAATATCTGTACATCTATGCCATGATTTTTGTGTAGGGGTGCACTTGTTATAGTGGAGGCTCTTGTTGCTATCTTAGTAATAGTTGTTGCTATCTCAAGTTGTATTTGTATATGGTTTTAAATTATGTGAGCCTGCAATTCCTATAGATTTGGTAGCAGTAATGCCGGTCCTGATAACTTCCTGCTTTTAGGTACCTTAACGATAACAACAGCAGTTTCTGATGCTACATTGAGTACTTTAATTTGAGAACCAAATATCTTATGTACAATATAGCACATATTAAACACTGGGGGGATTATGTGTTTGTTTTTAGGTCATCCCAATCTATTTTGGTGTGTTGCAGCTCTTTATTTACTGCGATATGAGCTCTTACTCTTTTAAGCAAGCAGTAATACATGACAATGTGTGGGTTATCTCCTGATAAGAGCATGCCCAGGTACATTATGAGGCATGAGGTGCTTGCACCGAGTGCCTTATGCACCTGGGCATGCTCTTATCAGGAGATAACCCAGACCTCGGAGTGTGTTATTGTGCTTATAAAATGGGTCCTCCAGTAAACAAAACAAAAAAATATAAAAAATTCACAAATCTAAATAAAAAGTTGCAAATACTGTAAAAAGTTATTTAGTAAAATAAGTAGTCCCTATTTGTGAAACGGGCAGTAAAAGGCATTAATGTGTATCTGCTCCACCCACCACTATTCAGGCACAAACAGCCTCAGCAATGTATTCTTTATGCCTCTTATGCCCATAGACAGAAGCATAGTTCACAATTATGCCTCTCAGTAGTCCCTATTTGTGAAATAGGCAGTTAAAGGTGTTAATTTCTATATGCCCCCCCCACACACACACACAGACAGACACAAACAGCCTCTTCTGTGTGTCCATAGATAGAAGCGCTGGTCACAGTTATGCCTCTCATGCCCATAGACAGAAACACCATTCACAAGCTATTTTGTTTTAATGTTTTGTTATTTTTCTTGGTGTGGGAGAGAGGTGCTGTTTCTGGTAGCGAGCATGTTTGTTTGCAGCTACTGTACTAAATGCCTCACATATGAGCGTGACGAGTGCTTCCTTGATCGAGTAGTTGCTTAGCAGTTCACTCTGTGAAAGAAAAAAAAATTGCGAGCATTTTCATTAATTTTTTTTCTTTGTACCATGTTTGAAACAGCTGCTGGAGATGCAGGTGTCGGCTTTCATTTAAAAGCCATTTCTCAGCAGGTGCAACAGAGCTCTGTGGATCGCAGGCTGCTGCTTTGTGGATCTGATGTTGTCAGTGGCTCTTTCTGAACTGGATAAAGCAGAGATCAGGGATTTTTATTATAAATTGCTTTGGTTTACTTGACTGGTTAGGGCAATACAGTGCACTTCAGTAATTTTACAGGGCATTTAGTGGGAGCTGAGATGAGGGTGGAGCAACTTGTCCACTTGTGGATAGAGGCTGACTCAGTGATCTGTAAAGTTCTGTCCTGACTGGCTGAAGAGGTGCCGGTTGCCACAATATGCACTGATAAGCACACGGCAAACAGTACTTTTCAGCCAATCAGGATGCAGAAAATTCTCAACCCATTTTATAACATAAAATAATCCACTGGCAATACCATGGTTCTTTGAGTTGCCCTTTTTAGGGCTTCAGTGGGGGGAGCCCTGCAGACCTCTTGCTGTCATAAACGGTCTCAGCACATTCCTTCTGACTGAACAATATATTGGAATTGCACCACAGTCTACTCTGCAGGACATGAATAACTCCACTCTCTGTAGTGCAGCAGTCCCTCAGAGCTATTTTTCCTGTATGTGGGACGGACAAGAGTGATATGTTTTGTATATGTGGGAGGGACAAGAAAGAAAAAAAGTCCATTCCCTCCCTCTCTGTCTCTTTCCCTCTCTCTTTCTTTAGTTGTGTTTACACGGTTGACTTCACTGTTTGTGTGGAGCATTGAAGCACTGCCCAACCCAAGAAGATGCTCAGTTTCTGCAAGTAGTATAAGTTCATATATCTCGTCAAATGTTAAATTTCAGCCAATCAGCGCGTGCCACATCATTTGACAGGTGGGCGTGGCCTAAAATGGACCAATCAGAATCACCCCTTGTTAAACCGGAAGTCCCTCCCTAAAATGCACTAGCCCCGGCCCTTGCACAGGAAATGACACGCATTCGAACCCGTGTCCCGCCCCTTGCGCAGGAAATGACCTAACAACACCATTTTGTAAGCGCCTTACCCTTCCTTCTCGTGACACCCTCGATCCCCTGCCAGACCATCCTGGCTGGAACCCGAGTCCCACCATGCTAGCTTGAACTCCTGCGTCCCTCCTTTCTCCTGCACCCCCACCATCCTGGCTCGAACCCCTGTCCCCCCCCCTCCTTCTCGTACACTCCTCGATCCCCTGCCAGACCATCCTGGCTGGAACCCGAGTCCCACCATGCTAGGTTGAACTCCTGCATCCCCTCCTTTCTCCTGCACCCCCACCAGCCTGGCTCGAACCCCTGTCCCCCGCCCTCATTCTCGTACACTCCTCGATCCCCTGCCAGACCATCCTGTCTCGAACCCGAGTCCCACCATGCTAGGTTGAACTCCTGCGTCCCCTCCTTTCTCCTGCACCCCCACCAGCCTGGCTCGAACCCCTGTCCCTCTTCACCACCGTGCTCCTCCCACCCCAAAAAATCAGTTAGTGTTTATGTAGTGGTGTGTGCCCCCTGTAGGCCTATTGTATAACTGCAGGGGCATGTGTGTGTTTTTTGATTAGGATATTTTCAGAAAGAAGTATCTAGGAGGGAACCTGATCATGCAGAGGTTTCACAGATCTGTGTGGAGACCCCCACCCCGAGGGAAATTCATATGCCTGTGTGAGTACCCCTTTTTTCTGTTTTTGTAACAGTATACAAAATTATTTAACATGCATCTGTAGGACTGTGTCAAACTTGCATCAAAAGGATAGCTTTATGTAAACGCATGTAACATTTATAAGCTAAAACGGGGGGACCTCTGTGTAAATAAGATGGTTCAGCAGTTTTCTCTGGATAGCATTGCAACAATCGCTAAAAACTAATTATTTATACTTTTGTCATGAATTAGAAAGAATAAAACTATATAAGAAAAAAGGATCTTAAAATGTATATACAGCTTTGCTTAGAGTCGTTGCAAAAAAATACACACTTTGTGTGTGTGTGTGTGTCCCTCATTAGACACGTAGGAAAAGCAATGTCTTTTATGTATGTTTAAAATATAGATGGGGGTTTTGGATCCTGGTAGCTGTGTGTGTGTGTGTGTGTGTGTATGTGTGTCCATCCCTCATTAGGCACGTAGGAAAAAGCAATGCTTTTTGTGGATGTTTAAAATATAGATGGACTTTTTGGAGCTCACGGGGCTGTTGGCTGTGTGGTAGGGGTCTTTGTCTGTTAAGATGTGACAAAACATCTGTTGTTCATTTACACAGCCATGGCTACAAAGGCCTATTGATTCTCTTTGGAAACATGTGTGTCTCAAGATTTTTGGATTTCAGGGGCCTGTAAAAAAGTAGCTTTATGCTTTTGTTGCAAAATAAATGTCTATAGTTACATTATCAAAAATTAAAAGTCATGTAGTACTAAATAGAAAAATAAATGATATGTTACAAAGAAAAGATAGAATGTAAAATGATAATGTTTCTCTTTCCAAAATAATTTTAAAGCACACAGTCTTAAAATGTATCTACAGCTTTGCTTAGAGTTGTTGCAAAAAAATACACACTTTGTGTGTGTGTGTGTGTGTGTGTGTGTGTGTGTCCCTCATTAGACACGTAGAAAAAGCAATGTCTTTTATGTATGTTTAAAATATAGATGGTGGGGGTTTTTGGAGCCTGGTGGCTGTGTGTGTGTGTGTATGTGTGCGTCCCTCATTAGGCACATAGGAAAAGCAATGCCTTTTATGGATGTTTAAAATATAGCTGGACTTTTTGGAGCTCACGGTCCTGTTGGCTGTGTGGTAGGGTCTTTGTCTGTTAAGACGTGACAAAACATCTGTTGTTCATTTACACAGCCATGGCTACAAAGGCCTATTGATTCTCTTTGAAACATGTGTGTCTCAAGATTTTGGATTTCAGGGTCTGTAAAAAAGTAGCTTTATGCTTTTGTTGCAAAATAAATGTCTATAGTTACATTATCAAAAAATTAAAAAGTCATGTAGTACTAAATAGAAAAATAAATGATATGTTACAAAGAAAAGATAGAATGTAAAATGATAATGTTTCTCTTTCAGAATAATTTCAAAGCACACAGTCTTCTTAAAATGTATCTACAGTTTTGCTTAGAGTCGGTGCAAAAGAATACACACTTTGTGTGTGTGTGCTATGTTTTATTGAATTACTAATTTAAAGGACGCAGCTGTTTCAAAAAGACAAAATTTCTGTTTTGACTTTTCAAAGCATAACTAGGCTTGCACTCCACTGCCTCTCTGTGTTTTAAGATTGATAAAAAGCATCTGTTTTAATTAGACTGTGACCAGCCTATTAGCAGAAAGGAATTTCTTAATGCCTTCCAGCTGTCGCAGGAAGTGAGAAACAAAAGCCTACATTGACTAGCATAGGGTCTTATATATCCCACCCTTGGAGAATGGTGGGTGGTGTTGGTCTGATGGACAGTGCCAGATGTTTTCACTACTTGCCACGTACTTGGGGGTCTGAGTCATTTTATATAAGCATTTCAAGATACTGGAAGCTCAAGTAGCAGTTGTTGTAGTCTCACTCTGTCCTTTTGTCTTGAGCTAAAAAATTAAAAATATTCAACAATTAGCCATGGAACCGTGGACTCCTGACGAAGAGCTTATCCAAACATTTAATCGTTTGGCTAATACACAGTTGAACACTACAGAAGGTGTGTATTTTTTAACTAGAAATAGTAGATGCTGCATGTTTTAGAGTTTAAATGTTGTCTTATAAAAGTTTTAAAATACCGAAGTAGTGACAGGGGCTTATTTCTGTTTTTAAATAGATCCACAGAGAAACCCTGGAGGGGTGAGGCTGGCTAATCCCCAGATTACTGCTACAGAAGGTGTGTATTTTTATCTAGAAATAGTAGAAGCTGCAGGTTTTAGAGTTTAAATGTTGTCTTATAAAAGTTTTAAAATACCGAAGTAGTGACAGGGGGCTTATTTTCTGTTTTTAAATAGATCCACAGAGAAACCCTGGAGGGGTGAGGCTGGCTAATCCCCAGATTACTGCTACAGAAGGTGTGTATTTTTATCTAGAAATAGTAGAAGCTGCAGGTTTTAGAGTTTAAATGTTGTCTTATAAAAGTTTTAAAATACTGAAGTAGTGACAGGGGTTTATTTTCTGTTTTTAAACAGCCTCACAGACAAACCCTACAGGTGTGAGAGGGAAAAAGAGATCATTACATGAATGTGATGTTTTTCAAGGGCATGGCAGAATTTCAACTGGTGTCAGTGACCAGAATACATATAGCATAACTGAACAAGATATACAGCCATCTACGAGTAGTGTTTCAAGAGTCTCTGCAGCTGTAAATGAACCAAATGTGCCAATAAACATTGTACAGCCATCTACGGGCAGTGGTTCAAGAGTCTCTGCAGCTGTAAATGAACCAAATGTGCCAATAAATATTGTACAGCCATCTAGGAGCAGCGGCTCAAGAGTTTCTGCCCAAAGGTTTCAAGAAAGTGACATTGACATGATCAATATTGGGAAAGCCTATATTTTTAAAACAATTGATTGTTTGTTTAATGCCTTGGTAATTGAGGGCAGATTATCTAGTGAGGATTACGATCATCAGCTGCTTAAATCTGAGCTTTTTAAAAGTTCAGCTACTGTACTGAACAGTGTGCTTGGTTTAGTCCATATTTCGAAATTCTCAATCAGGAAATGAAAATGATGTTTAGTGCAGCCCTCATGTATGAAAAGTACAGGGGCTTGGAGGAAAAAGTTGCCAAAACAAAGAACAACATACAAAGTGAAAGCACAGAAGCTCTCATAAACTGAGTACAAAGGTTGCATCACTAGCAAAATGAAAAAATAACAAATGGGGTCAAAAAGAAAAATCTGGGTAAAAATAAAACAATACGAGAAAAGTTGATCAGAAAAGTAAAACATGCCAGGAAAATATTACAGCATAGGTTGTTACAAAATGCTACAAATGGTCTGCAGTCTGAATTAGAAAACCATGATGATGATGATGATCAGGCTAACAGGGCCCCCTACAGTGTATTTAGAAGCTGTACAGGAATATGAACAGAGTTTAAAAAATTAATGCTACAGAATTTCATCAAAGATATAAGTTTATAAATCTAGATAAAATAAAATCTTTTACAGAGGCTATTGCTGCAATGCACCAGGCTATAGAAAGTTTGTTAGACAGTGTGAAGAGAAAACACAATATGGGGATTTTATACAGGTAAGATTAAATGCTGCTTCTTTGAATCACCCTTGTTCTCAAGAAAGACAAGTCCAAATGAACTAAATGCTGCAACCTTCTTAGATCAGATAGCTGATATGCTACAGAGCAATACTGAAGTAATTGCTGATTCCTCTATACATCTTGTGATAATGACCATCAGAAACCACCAGGGGTCGGGGTGGGGGAGAGGACACTGAGCTCCATCTTGTATAGCAGGATTTTACAAAAAAGAGATATACCTGATTGATTTAAATAACAGAGACAATAGTTTGTGTTTCGGTGGCTCCATTCTTGCACTCTTAAATCCACATATGAGTGACAGTCAGTTGTTGAACAAGGCTAAAATATTGCACGCTGAGCTAGGTTTGTCAGACCAAAGCCCTGTCACTTTTAGTGATGTGTCACAGTTTGAACGCTTTTAGGAGTCAAAATTAAGATTTTATATCATAATGAAGGAAACTGGCAAACATTTTCAACAGGTCCAGAAAGATTTCCTAAAACACTGTTTGTATTATTACATGAAAAACATTTTATGGCATCACTAATGTAAAAAATTCATAGGCGACGGTACCTCTGCGAATATTGTGATGTAGCCTACAGCCATAAGGAAATCATATCTGTGCACAACAGTGCAAAGTTTGTTTCACCCATGTTGTCTCGAAAGGAAATTGGCACAGTATCTTGTCACAAATGTAAGAAGATTTGTAGGTCTTCAGCGTGCCTAGAAAGACATTTAGCTAGAGCTGATGGTGATACAGGGTCTTGTAAATCCATGAAACTGTGTGAACAATGTTTTGTTTTACAAGGGATCTCATACATGTAAATTGATTCAGTGTAGCAGATGTGGTTCTTTCATGACAGCAGACAAACATCTGTGTTACATGTCACCACTCACAGATGTAAAAAGCACTGAGAAATATATAGTGTTTGATTTTGAAGCCACACAAGAAACGGGGGTGCACATACCAAATTTTGTGTATGCTAAGCAGTTAGATGGGAAGAGGTCCTGGGAATTCGAAGGTGAAGATTGCATAAAAGATTTTGTAGGACATTTTATTGATGCCCCATTTAGACACTACACGTTTATAGCACACAATGCCAAAGGCTATGACAGTTACTTTATCATTAGCCAGGTAGTCAAGGAAAGAATTGATATTAAATTGCTCACACAAGGAGAAAAGTACTCTGTGTCACAGTGACATCCCTACACATCAGATTTATTGACAGCCATTGTTTTCTTCCTTTTAAATTAGCAAAAATCCTGGCTGCCCTTGGATTTGAGAATGAGATTGCTAAAGGCTACTTCCCCATTTTTTAACACCAAGGCTATGAAAATTATGTAGGCCCCCTGCCCGATGCTCAGTTTTATGGTTCTGAATATATGTTGCCTGCAGAAAAGCAAGAGTTTTGCAATGGTACCTAGCTAACAGACATAGAAATTTAATCTGAAAAGAGCTTCGCTACTATTGTCAGTTAGATGTTGAAATTCTTGAAAAGCCTGTGTCAGATTTAGAAATGAAGTACTGGAGATGACTAGGAAAAGTATTTTAAAACAGTCAGGCGATGATACAGTGGAGTATGAAACAGTATCCTTAGACCCTTCCAGTGCGTCACCATAGCCTCAATTTCTATGGCGATGTACAGGTTTCTGTTTTTGAAAGAATGCACTGTTGCTGTTCTCCCCAGACAACTACCACAGACAATTGAAGAGGTACTCCACACCTGCTATTCAGTGGCTTATGTACATATCTGAGAAAGAAAACATTTCTATTCAGCATGCGCTAAGGGTGGTGAATTTAAGGTGGGTCATTACTTTTGGATGGCTATTCAGTCATAAATGGAATACCACAGCATTTGAATTTAATGGTTGTTTTTCATGGCTGCAACATCTGTTACTGTGAGAAAGATAGAAACCACATGACAGGGACTAGTTTTGGACAGTTATTCAATAGGACCACGACAAATTTCATTTCTAAAAGACAGGGTTTTGCAGTTAGAGTATTGTGGGAACATGAATGGAAAGCAGTGCTGACCACGGATCAGGGTTTGAATAATTTTTGAGGACAGGCAGCTACCACAGCCATGAACCTAGGCAGTCACTGTTTTGGGGAGAACAAATGCCATTTGTCTGTACTATAAGACACAGCCTGATGAGAAAATACACTATTATGATTTTACCAGCCTCTACCCTTTTGTTAACAAAACCAAACAGTATCCAGTCGGTCATCCTGACATCATTTATGACAATTTTGATGACCTCACTCAGTACTTTGGTTTAGCAAAAGTAAAGTCTTACCCCTAGAGGTCTTTTCTTTCCAGTGCTGCCATCAGGATTGGTAAAAAGCTTGTGTTTACATTATATCGTGCATCTCGCTGAAAATAGACTTCAAACAACATCATGCACACATGATGATGACGTGATCACTTACAGGTACCTACTGTACCGTAGAACTAAACCTGGCACTGGAAAAAGGCTACAAAATCATTAACATTTATGAAGTTTGGCATTTTAAGAGTCATGCACAGAGCTTTTGCAGATTACATCAAGCTGCATCTAAAAGGCAAGCAAGAGGCATCTGGTTTCCCTTCATGGGTCAAAACTGAAGAGGATAAAGTCAGTACATACAACAGTATTTTGAAAGGGAAAATGTACATTTGAACCCTGCAGCCATAACTGTTAACCCTGCAAGAAGACAGATATCTAAACTGTTTTAAATTCTCTTTAGGGGCAAATTTGGGCAGAGCTAATTTACACACAACGAGCATAGTAACAGACCCACAGAAATTATTTCAATATGTCTTCGTTCCTATCACGATATCTCATTGTGCTTTTTCATCGATGATGAAACAGCATGCTTAAGCTGGAAATATACCAGCGATCATTACACAAATTCCAATAATATCAACATATTTATAGCTAGTTTTACAATGGCATATGCCAGAGTCGAACTCTACAACCTGCTAGATAGGTTACAGGACAGGTGCCTTTACCACGACACAGACTCTGTCATTTTTGTGTCCAGACCGGGTGACTGGGCCCCCCTCTGGGTGATTATTTAGGGGAGCTGACCAGTGAAGTTCCTGCTGATGAACACATTCAGAGTTCATTTCTGCAGGCCCAAAACGTATGGTTACAGGCTGTCCAGTGGTGAGGTTGTTCTTAAAGTGAAAGGGTTTACCTTAATGTAGCCAGCAGTAAACACATTAATTTTGAAAGTCTGAAGGACCTGGTCTTTGACTATCTGGGTCACAGATCTCTAAAGAAATTACCGTGAGTCAACCCAGCATTGTTAGGAATAAAAGCAGTGGTCCCTTGAAACAAAAGCGCTGTCAAGACACAGAGAGTAGTTTATGACAAGCGAGTTTACAAGACAATTTTAAACACTTCCTTACAGATACTGACTGTGAAAAATGGATATCAGGTTGCAGCATCCCTTTACTTGTCTGTTGGCTGGCCCCTCTAATAGTGGGAAGAGCTTCTTTAAAACAGTTGTTGGAACATGCTGATGCCACTTTATCACACAAGCCTGAAAATATTGTCTGGTTCTACAGCTGTTGGCAACCTTTGTATAATGAATTGCTGTTAAAGTTCCCTCAGATTAAATTTGTGGAGGGGCTACCGATGTCACTAATGACAATGATCTCTTACCCCTGGAAGGTAAATTTTGTCGTTATAGATGATTTGATGGACTCTGCCTGTCAAAATAGTGAAGTGGAATATGGGTTTACCAAGTACAGTCATCATAAACAATTGATAATATTTTAATTGTCCAGAATGTGTTCTGTCAAGGTAAAAAAGCAGGACCATCACTAAAATGCCAAATACATGATTCTGTTTAAACCCCAGAGACAAGCTTCAGATCCACAACTAGCTAGACAAATGTATCCTGGTCAGACAAAATTTTTCTGACTTTTAGAAAGATGCCACAAAAGCCTCGCAGCTGTTACTGGTTGATTTAGATCAATACACCAGATGAATATAGACTACGTGTGGTGTTTTCCCCCAACTGACCTGTGGCATATGTCATGAAAAAAAAACATTCTGCTTCTAAAATATTTGATACTATATTGTCATTATGTCAAAGACTGCAGAGAAATCTGTCTGTTTTAAATTTATAGTAAAGGCCTCCGAGCTTAGAAAAGCTATTTATATTCAGCCTCTGATGATCTGATATCAGCTATAGCTGAGATATGTAAAACACTCTCAGAGAATATTCCACTTCACTATAAGTTCATATATCTGTCAAATGTTAAATTTCAGCCAATCAGCGCGTGCCACATCATTTGACAGGTGGGCGTAGCCTAAAATGGACCAATCAGATACCCCTTGTTAAACCGGAAGTCCCTCCTAAAATGCACTAGCCCGCCCTTGCAGGAAATGACACTCATTCGAACCCGTGTCCGCCCTCTTGCAGGAAATGACCTAACAACACCATTTTGTAGCGTCTTCGCCCCTTCCTTCTCGTCACTCCTCGATCCCCTGCCAGACCATCCTGGCTGGAACCCGAGTCCCACCATGCTAGCTTGAACTCCTGTGTCCCTCCTTTCTCCTGCACCCCCACCATCCTGGCTCGAACCCCTGTCCCCCACCCCTCCTTCTCGTGCACTCCTCGATCCCCTGCCAGACCATCCTGGCTGGAACCCGAGTCCCACCATGCTAGGTTGAACTCCTGCATCCCCTCCTTTCTCCTGCACCCCCACCAGCCTGGCTCGAACCCCTGTCCCCAGCCCTCATTCTCGTACACTCCTCGATCCCCTGCCAGACCATCCTGTCTCGAACCCGAGTCCCACCATGCTAGGTTGAACTCCTGCGTCCCCTCCTTTCTCCTGCACCCCCACCAGCCTGGCTCAAACCCTGTCCCTCTTCACCACCGTGCTCCTCCACCCCAAAAAATCAGTTAGTGTTTATGTAGTGGTGTGTGCCCCCTGTAGGCCTATTGTATAACTGCAGGGGCATGTGTGTGTTTTTTGATTAGGATATTTTCAGAAAGAAGTATCTAGGAGGGAACCTGATCATGCAGAGGTTTCACAGATCTGTGTGGAGACCCCCACCCCGAGGGAAATTCATATGCCTGTGTGAGTACCCCTTTTTTCTGTTTTTGTAACAGTATACAAAATTATTTAACATGCATCTGTAGGACTGTGTCAAACTTGCATCAAAAGGATAGCTTTATGTAAACGCATGTAACATTTATAAGCTAAAACGGGGGACCTCTGTGTAAATAAGATGGTTCAGCAGTTTTCTCTGGATAACATTGCAACAATCGCTAAAAACTAATTATTTATACTTTTGTCATGAATTAGAAAGAATAAAACTATATAAGAAAAAAGGATCTTAAAATGTATATACAGCTTTGCTTAGAGTCGTTGCAAAAAAATACACACTTTGTGTGTGTGTGTGTGTCCTCATTAGACACGTAGGAAAAGCAATGTCTTTTATGTATGTTTAAAATATAGATGGGGGGTTTTTGGATCCTGGTAGCTGTGTGTGTGTGTGTGTGTGTATGTGTGTCCATCCCTCATTAGGCACATAGGAAAAAGCAATGCTTTTTGTGGATGTTTAAAATATAGATGGACTTTTTGGAGCTCACGGGGCTGTTGGCTGTGTGGTAGGGGTCTTTGTCTGTTAAGACGTGACAAAACATCTGTTGTTCATTTACACAGCCATGGCTACAAGGCCTATTGATTCTCTTTGGAAATATGTGTGTCTCAAGATTTTTGGATTTCAGGGGTCTGTAAAAAGTAGCTTTATGCTTTTGTTGCAAAATAAATGTCTATAGTTACATTATCAAAAATTAAAAGTCATGTAGTACTAAATAGAAAAATAAATGATATGTTACAAAGAAAAGATAGAATGTAAAATGATAATGTTTCTCTTTCAAAAATAATTTTAAAGCACACAGTCTTAAAATGTATCTACAGCTTTGCTTAGAGTTGTTGCAAAAAAATACACACTTTGTGTGTGTGTGTGTGTGTGTGTGTGTGTCCCTCATTAGACACGTAGAAAAAGCAATGTCTTTTATGTATGTTTAAAATATAGATGGTGGGGGTTTTTGGAGCCTGGTGGCTGTGTGTGTGTGTGTGTGTGTGGCCGTCCCTCATTAGGCACGTAGGAAAAGCAATGCCTTTTATGGATGTTTAAAATATAGCTGGACTTTTTGGAGCTCACGGTCCTGTTGGCTGTGTGGTAGGGGTCTTTGTCTGTTAAGACGTGACAAAACATCTGTTGTTCATTTACACAGCCATGGCTACAAGGCCTATTGATTCTCTTTGGAAACATGTGTGTCTCAAGATTTTTGGATTTCAGGGTCTGTAAAAAGTAGCTTTATGCTTTTGTTGCAAAATAAATGTCTATAGTTACATTATCAAAAATTAAAAAGTCATGTAGTACTAAATAGAAAAATAAATGATATGTTACAAAGAAAAGATAGAATGTAAAATGATAATGTTTCTCTTTCAGAATAATTTCAAAACACAGTCTTCTTAAAATGTATCTACAGTTTTGCTTAGAGTCGGTGCAAAGAATACACACTTTGTGTGTGTGTGCTATGTTTATGAATTACTAATTTAAGGGCTGCAGCTGTTTAAAAAGACAAAATTTCTGTTTTGACTTTTCAAAGCATAACAGGCTTGCACTCCACTGCCTCTCTGTGTTTTAAGATTGATAAAAAGCATCTGTTTTAATTAGACTGTGACCAGCCTATTAGCAGAAAGGAATTTCTTAATGCCTTCCAGCTGTACAGGAAGTGAGAAACAAAAGCCTACATTGACTAGCATAGGGTCTTATATATCCACCCTTGGAGAATGGCGGGGTGGTGTTGGTCTGATGGACAGTGCCAGATGTTTTTCACTACTTGCCACGCTACTTGGGGGTCTGAATCATTTTATATAAGCATTTCAAGATACTGGAAGCTCAAGTAGCAGTTGTTGTAGTCTCACTCTGTCCTTTTGTCTTGAGCTAAAAATTAAAAATATTCAACAATTAGCCATGGAACCGTGGACTCCTGTGAAGAGCTTATCCAAACATTTAATCATTTGGCTAATACACAGTTGAACACTACAGCAGGTGTGTATTTTTAACTAGAAATAGTAGATGCTGCATGTTTTAGAGTTTAAATGTTGTCTTATAAAAGTTTTAAAATACGAAGTAGTGACAGGGGCTTATTTTCTGTTTTAAATAGATCCACAGAGAAACCCTGGAGGGTGAGGCTGGCTAATCCCAGATTACTGCTACAGAAGGTGTGTATTTTTATCTAGAAATAGTAGAAGCTGCAGGTTTTAGAGTTTAAATGTTGTCTTATAAAAGTTTTAAAATACCGAAGTAGTGACAGGGGCTTATTTTCTGTTTTAAATAGATCCACAGAGAAACCCTGGAGGGTGAGGCTGGCTAATCCCAGATTACTGCTACAGAAGGTGTGTATTTTATCTAGAAATAGTAGAAGCTGCAGGTTTTAGAGTTTAAATGTGTCTTATAAAAGTTTTAAAATACTGAAGTAGTGACAGGGTTTATTTTCTGTTTTAAACAGCCTCACAGACAAACCCTACAGGTGTGAGAGGAAAAGAGATCATTACATGAATGTGATGTTTTTCAAGGGCATGGCAGAATTTCAACTGGTGTCAGTGACCAGAATACATATAGCATAACTGAACAAGATATACAGCCATCTACAGTAGTGTTTCAAGAGTCTCTGCAGCTGTAAATGAACCAAATGTGCCAATAAACATTGTACAGCCATCTACGGGCAGTGGTTCAAGATCTCTGCAGCTGTAAATAGAACCAAATGTGCCAATAAATATTGTACAGCCATCTAGGAGCAGCGGCTCAAGAGTTTCTACCCAAAGGTTTCAAGAAAGTGACATTGACATGATCAATATTGGGAAAGCCTATATTTTAAAACAATTGATTGTTTGTTTAATGCCTTGGTAATTGAGGGCAGATTATCTAGTGAGGATTACGATCATCAGCTGCTTAAATCTGAGCTTTTTAAAAGTTCAGCTACTGTACTGAACAGTGTGCTTGGTTTAGTCCATATTTCGAAATTCTCAATCAGGGAAATGAAAATGATGTTTAGTGCAGCCCTCATGTATGAAAAGTACAGGGGCTTGGAGGAAAAGTTGCCAAAACAAAGAACAACATACAAAGTGAAAGCACAGAAGCTCTCATAAACTGAGTACAAAGGGTTGCATCACTAGCAAAATGAAAAAAATAACAAATGGGGTCAAAAAGAAAATCTGGGTAAAAATAAAACAATACGAGAAAAGTTGATCAGAAAAGTAAAACATGCCAGGAAAATATTACAGCATAGGTTGTTACAAAATGCTACAAATGGTCTGCAGTCTGAATTAGAAAACCATGATGATGATGATGATCAGGCTAACAGGGCGCCCCCTACAGTGTATTTAGAAGCTGTACAGGAATATGAGCATGATTTAAAAAATTAATGCTACAGAATTTCATCAAAGATATAAGTTTATAAATCTAGATAAAATAAAATCTTTTACAGAGGCTATTGCTGCAATGCACCAGGCTATAGAAAGTTTGTTAGACAGTGTGAAGAAAAAACACAATATGGGGATTTTATACAGGTAAGATTAAATGCTGCTTCTTTGAATCACCCTTGTTCTCAAGAAAGACAAGTCCAAATGAACTAAATGCTGCAACCTTCTTAGATCAGATAGCTGATATGCTACAGAGCAATACTGAAGTAATTGCTGATTCCTCTATACATCTTGTGAGAACGACCATCAGAAACCACCAGGGGTAGGGGTGGGGGAGACGGACACTGAGCTCCATCTTGTATAGCAGGTTTTACAAAAAAGAGCGATACCTGATTGATTTAAATAACAGAGACAATAGTTTGTGTTTCGGTGGCTCCATTCTGCACTCTTAAATCCACATATGAGTGACAGTCAGTTGTTGAACAAGGCTAAAATATTATGCAGCTGAGCTAGGTTTGTCAGACCAAAGCCCTGTCACTTTTAGTGATGTGTCACAGTTTGAGCGCTTTTAGGAGTCAAAATTAAGATTTTATATCATAATGAAGGAAACTGGCAAACATTTTCAACAGGTCCAGAAAGATTTCCTAAAACACTGTTTGTATTACATGAAAAACATTTTTATGGCATCACTAATGTAAAAAATTCATAGGCGCTACGGTACCTCTGCGAATATTGTGATGTAACCTACAAGCCATAAGGAAATCATATCTGTGCACAACAGTGCAAAGTTTGTTTCGACCCATGTTGTCTCAAAAGGAAATGGCACAGTATCTTGTCACAAATGTAAGAAGATTTGTAGGTCTTCAGCGTGCCTAGAAAGACATTTAGCTAGAGCTGATGGTGATACAGGGTCTTGTAAATCCATGAAACTGTGTGAACAATGTTTTGTTTTTACAAGGGATCTCATACATGTAAATTGATTCAGTGTAGCAGATGTGGTTCTTTCATGACAGCAGACAAACATCTGTATTACATGTCACCACTCACAGATGTAAAAGCACTGAGAAATATATAGTGTTTGATTTTGAAGCCACACAAGAAACAGGGTGCACATACCAAATTTTGTGTATGCTAAGCAGTTAGATGGGAAGAGGTCCTGGGAATTGAAGGTGAAGATTGCATAAAAGATTTTGTAGGACATTTTATTGATGCCCCATTTAGACACTACACGTTTATAGCACACAATGCCAAAGGCTATGACAGTTACTTTATCATTAGCCAGCTAGTCAAGGAAAGAATTGATATTAAATTGCTCACACAAGGAGGAAAAGTACTCTGTGTCACAGTGACATCCCTACACATCAGATTTATTGACAGCCATTGTTTTCTTCCTTTTAAATTAGCAAAAATCCCGGCTGCCCTTGGATTTGAGAATGAGATTGCTAAAGGCTACTTCCCCCATTTTTTTAACACCAAGGCTAATGAAAATTATGTAGGCCCCCTGCCCGATGCTCAGTTTTATGGTTCTGAATATATGTTGCCTGCAGAAAAGCAAGAGTTTTGCAATGGTACCTAGCTAACAGACATAGAGAATTTAATCTGAAAAGAGAGCTTCGCTACTATTGTCAGTTAGATGTTGAAATTCTTCGAAAAGCCTGTGTCAGATTTAGAAATGAAGTACTGGAGATGACTAGGAAAAGTATTTTAAAACAGTCAGACGATGATACAGTGGAGTATGAAACAGTATCCTTAGACCCCTTCCAGTACGTCACCATAGCCTCAATTTCTATGGCGATGTACAGGTTTCTGTTTTTGAAAGAATGCACTGTTGCTGTTCTCCCCCCAGACAACTACCACAGACAATTGAAGAGGTACTCCACACCTGCTATTCAGTGGCTTATGTACATATCTGAGAAAGAAAACATTTCTATTCAGCATGCGCTAAGGGGTGGTGAATTTAAGGTGGGTCCGTACTTTTTGGATGGCTATTCAGTCATAAATGGAATACCACAGCATTTGAATTTAATGGTTGTTTTTCATGGCTGCAACATCTGTTACTGTGAGAAAGATAGAAACCACATGACAGGGACTAGTTTTGGACAGTTATTCAATAGGACCACGCACAAATTTCATTTTCTAAAAGACAGGGTTTTGCAGTTAGAGTATTGGGAACATGAATGGAAAGCAGTGCTGACCACGGATCAGGGTTTGAATAATTTTTGAGGACAGGCAGCTACCACAGCCATCGAACCTAGGCAGTCACTGTTTGGGGGAGAACAAATGCCATTTGTCTGTACTATAAGACACAGCCTGATGAGAAAATACACTATTATGATTTTACCAGCCTCTACCCTTTTGTTAACAAAACCAAACAGTATCCAGTCGGTCATCCTGACATCATTTATGACAATTTTGATGACCTCACTCAGTACTTTGGTTTAGCAAAAGTAAAAGTCTTACCCCCTAGAGGTCTTTTCTTTCCAGTGCTGCCATCCAGGATTGGTAAAAAGCTTGTGTTTACATTATATCGTGCTATAGCTGAAAATAGACTTCAAACAACATCATGCACACATGATGATGAACGTGATCACTTACAGGTACCTACTGTACATGAGAACTAAACCTGGCACTGGAAAAAGGCTACAAAATCATTAACATTTATGAAGTTTGGCATTTTAAAGAGTCATGCACAGAGCTTTTGCAGATTACATCAAGCTGCATCAAAAGGCAAGCAAGAGGCATCTGGTTTCCTTCATGGGTCAAAACTGAAGAGGATAAAGTCAGGTACATACAACAGTATTTTGAAAGGGAAAATGTACATTTGAACCCTGCAGCCATAACTGTTAACCCTGCAAGAAGACAGATATCTAAACTGTTTTTAAATTCTCTTTGGGGCAAATTTGGGCAGAGAGCTAATTTACCGACAACGAGCATAGTAACAGACCCACAGAAATTATTTCAATATGTCTTCGTTCCTATCACGATATCTCATTGTGCTTTTTCATCGATGATGAAACAGCATGTTAAGCTGGAAATATACCAGCGATCATTACAAATTCAATAATATCAACATATTTATAGCTAGTTTTACAATGGCATATGCCAGAGTCGAACTCTACAACCTGCTAGATAGGTTACAGGACAGGTGCCTTTACCACGACACAGACTCTGTCATTTTTGTGTCCAGACCGGGTGACTGGGCCCCCCCTCTGGGTGATTATTTAGGGGAGCTGACCAGTGAAGTTCCTGCTGATGAACACATTACAGAGTTCGTTTCTGCAGGCCCAAAAACGTATGGTTACAGGCTGTCCAGTGGTGAGGTTGTTCTTAAAGTGAAAGGGTTTACCCTTAATGTAGCCAGCAGTAAACACATTAATTTTGAAAGTCTGAAGGACCTGGTCTTTGACTATACGGGGTCACAGATCTCTAAAGAAATTACGTGAGTCAACCCAGCATTGTTAGGAATAAAAGCAGTGGTCCCTTGAAACAAAACGCTGTCCAAGACACAGAAAGTAGTTTATGACAAGCGAGTTTACAAGACAATTTTAAAACACTTCCTTACAGATACTGACTGTGAAAAATGGATATCAGGTTGCAGCATCCTTTACTTGTCTGTTGGCTGGCCCTCTAATAGTGGGAAGAGCTTCTTTATAAAACAGTTGTTGGAACATGCTGATGCCACTTTATCACAAGCCTGAAAATATTGTCTGGTTCTACAGCTGTTGGCAACCTTTGTATAATGAATTGCTGTTAAAGTTCCCTCAGATTAAATTTGTGGAGGGGCTACCGATGTCACTAACTGACAATGATCTCTTACCCCCTGGAAAGGTAAATTTTGTCGTTATAGATGATTTGATGGACTCTGCCTGTCAAAATAGTGAAGTGGAATATGGGTTTACCAAGTACAGTCATCATAAACAATTGACAATATTTTTAATTGTCCAGAATGTGTTCTGTCAAGATAAAAAACAGGACCATCACACTAAATGCCAAATACATGATTCTGTTTAAAACCCCAGAGACAAGCTCCAGATCACAACACTAGCTAGACAAATGTATCCTGGTCAGACAAAATTTTTCTTAGAAGCTTTTGAAGATGCCACAAGAAAGCCTCATGGCTGTTACTGGTTGATTTAGATCAATACACCAGATGAATATAGACTGCGTAGTGGGGTGTTTCCCCTGACTGGCCTGTGGCATATGTCATGAAAAACACATTCTGCTTCTAAAATATTTGATACTGTATTGTCATTATGTCAAAAAGACTGCAGAGAAATCTGTCTGTTTTAAATTTACTAGTAAAAGGGCCTCCGAGCTTAAGAAAAGCTATTTTATGTTCAGCCTCTGATGATCTGATATCAGCTATAGCTGAGATAGCCTTAAACACTCTCAGAGGGAATATTCCACTTCACTATTTTGACAGGCAGAGTCCATCAAATCATCTATAATGACAAAATTTACCTTTCCAGGGGGTAAGAGATCATTGTCAGCTAGTGACATCGGTAGCCCCTCCACAAATTTAATCTGAGGGAACTTTAACAGCAATTCATTATACAAAGGTTGCCAACAGCTGTAGAACCAGACAATATTTTCAGGCTTGTGTGATAAAGTGGCATCAGCATGTTCCAACAACTGTTTTATAAAGAAGCTCTTCCCACTATTAGAGGCCAGCCAACAGACAAGTAAAGGATGCTGCAACCTGATATCCATTTTTCACAGTCAGTATCTGAAGGAAGTGTTTTAAAATTGTCTTGTAAAACTCGCTTGTCATAAACTACTCTCTGTGTCTTGGACAGCGTTTTGTTTCAAGGGACCACTGCTTTTATTCCTAACAATGCTGGGTTGACTTACGGTAATTTCTTTAGAGATCTGTGACCCGTGATAGTCAAAGACCAGGTCCTTCAGACTTTCAAAATTAATGTGTTTACTGCTGGCTACATTAAGGGTAAACCCTTTCACTTTAAGAACAACCTCACCACTGGACAGCCTGTAACCATACGTTTTTGGGCCTGCAGAAATGAACTCTGTAATGTGTTCATCAGCAGGAACTTCACTGGTCAGCTCCCCTAAATAATCACCCAGAGGGGGGCCCAGTCACCCGGTCTGGACACAAAAATGACAGAGTCTGTGTCGTGGTAAAGGCACCTGTCCTGTAACCTATCTAGCAGGTTGTAGAGTTCGACTCTGGCATATGCCGTTGTAAAACTAGCTATAAATATGTTGATATTATTGGAATTTGTGTAATGATCGCTGGTATATTTCCAGCTTAAGCATGCTGTTTCATCATCGATGAAAAAGCACAATGAGATGATCGTGATAGGAACGAAGACATATTGAAATAATTTCTGTGGGTCTGTTACTATGCTCGTTGTGGTAAATTAGCTCTCTGCCCAAATTTGCCCCAAAGAGAATTTAAAACAGTTTAGATATCTGTCTTCTTGCAGGGTTAACAGTTATGGCTGCAGGGTTCAAATGTACATTTTCCCTTTCAAAATACTGTTGTATGTACTGACTTTATCCTCTTCAGTTTTGACCCATGAAGGGAAACCAGATGCCTCTTGCTTGCCTTTTAGATGCAGCTTGATGTAATCTGCAAAAGCTCTGTGCATGACTCTTTAAAATGCCAAACTTCATAAATGTTAATGATTTTGTAGCCTTTTACAGTGCCAGGTTTAGTTCTACGGTACAGTAGGTACCTGTAAGTGATCATGCTCATCATCATGTGTGCATGATGTTGTTTGAAGTCTATTTTCAGCGATGCACGATATAATGTAAACACAAGCTTTTTACCAACCTGATGGCAGCACTGGAAAGAAAAGACCTCTAGGGGTAAGACTTTTACTTTTGCTAAACCAAAGTACTGAGTGAGGTCATCAAAATTGTCATAAATGATGTCAGGATGACCGACTGGATACTGTTTGGTTTTGTTAACAAAAGGGTAGAGGCTGGTAAAATCATAATAGTGTATTTTCTCATCAGGCTGTGTCTTATAGTACAGACAAATGGCATTTGTTCTCCCCCAAAACAGTGACTGCCTAGGTTCGAGTGGCTGTGGTAGCTGCCTGTCCTCAAAAATTATTCAAACCCTGATCCGTGGTCAGCACTGCTTTCCATTCATGTTCCCACAATACTCTAACTGCAAAACCCTGTCTTTTAGAAAATGAAATTTGTGCGTGGTCCTATTGAATAACTGTCCAAAACTAGTCCCTGTCATGTGGTTTCTATCTTCTCACAGTAACAGATGTTGCAGCCATGAAAAACAACCATTAAATTCAAATGCTGTGGGTATTCCATTTATGACTGAATAGCCATCCAAAAGTAAGGACCCACCTTAAATTCACCACCCCTTAGCGCATGCTGAATAGAAATGTTTTCTTTCTCAGATATGTACATAAGCCACTGAATAGCAGGTGTGGAGTACCTCTTCAATTGTCTGTGGTAGTTGTCTGGGGGGAGAACAGCAACAGTGCATTCTTTCAAAAACAGAAACCTGTACATCGCCATAGAAATTGAGGCTATGGTGACGTACTGGAAGGGGTCTAAGGATACTGTTTCATACTCCACTGTATCATCGCCTGACTGTTTTAAAATACTTTTCCTAGTCATCTCCAGTACTTCATTTCTAAATCTGACACAGGCTTTTCGAAGAATTTCAACATCTAACTGACAATAGTAGCGAAGCTCTTTTTCAGATTAAATTCTCTATGTCTGTTAGCTAGGTACCATTGCAAAACTCTTGCTTTTCTGCAGGCAACATATATTCAGAACCATAAACTGAGCATCGGGCAGGGGCCTACATAATTTCTTATTAGCCTTGGTGTTAAAAAATGGGGAAGTAGCCTTTAGCAATCTCATTCTCAAATCCAAGGGCAGCAGGATTTTGTAATTTAAAAGGAAGAAACAATGGCTGTCAATAAATCTGATGTGTAGGGATGTCACTGTGACACAGAGTACTTTTCCTCCTTGTGTGAGCAATTTAATATCAATTCTTTCCTTGACTACCTGGCTAATGATAAAGTAACTGTCATAGCCTTTGGCATTGTGTGCTATAAACGTGTAGTGTCTAAATGGGGCATCAATAAAATGTCCTACAAAATCTTTTATGCAATCTTCACCTTCGAATTCCCAGGACCTCTTCCCATCTAACTGCTTAGCATACACAAAATTTGGTATGTGCACCCGCTTTTGTGTGGCTTCAAAATCAAACACTATATATTTCTCAGTGCTTTTACATCTGTGAGTGGTGACATGTAACACAGATGTTTGTCTGCTGTCATGAAAGAACCACATCTGCTACACTGAATCAATTTACATGTATGAGATCCCTTGTAAAAAACAAAACATTGTTCACACAGTTTCATGGATTTACAAGACCCTGTATCACCATCAGCTCTAGCTAAATGTCTTTCTAGGCACGCTGAAGACCTACAAATCTTCTTACATTTGTGACAAGATACTGTGCCAATTTCCTTTTCGAGACAACACGGGTCGAAACAAACTTTGCACTGTTGTGCACAGATATGATTTCTTATGGCTGTAGGCTACATCACAATATTCGCGAGGTACCGTGCGCCTATGAATTTTTACATTAGTGATGCCATAAAATGTTTTTCATGTAATAATACAAACAGTGTTTTAGGAAATCTTTCTGGACCTGTTGAAAATGTTTGCCAGTTTCCTTCATTATGATATAAAATCTTAATTTTGACTCCTAAAAGCGTTCAAACTGTGACACATCACTAAAAGTGACAGGGCTTTGGTCTGACAAACCTAGCTCAGCGTGCAATATTTTAGCCTTGTTCAACAACTGACTGTCACTCATATGTGGATTTAAGAGTGCAAGAATGGAGCCACCGAAACACAAACTATTGTCTCTGTTATTTAAATCAATCAGGTATCGTCTCTTTTTGTAAAATCCTGCTATACAAGATGGAGCTCAGTGTCGTCTCCCCCACCCCGACCCCTGGTGGTTTCTGATGGTCATTATCACAAGATGTATAGAGGAATCAGCAATTACTTCAGTATTGCTCTGTAGCATATCCGCTATCTGATCTAAGAAGGTTGCAGCATTTAGTTCATTTGGACTTGTCTTTCTTGAGAACAAGGTGATTCAAAGAAGCAGCATTTAATCTTACCTGTATAAAATCCCATATTGTGTTTTCTCTTCACACTGTCTAACAAACTTTCTATAGCCTGGTGCATTGCAGCAATAGCCTCTGTAAAAGATTTTATTTTATCTAGATTTATAAACTTATATCTTTGATGAAATTCTGTAGCATTAAATTTTTTTAAACTGCGTTCATATTCCTGTACAGCTTCTAAATACACTGTAGGGGGCGCCCTGTTAGCCTGATCATCATCATCATCATGGTTTTCTAATTCAGACTGCAGACCATTTGTAGCATTTTGTAACAACCTATGCTGTAATATTTTCCTGGCATGTTTTACTTTTCTGATCAACTTTTCTCGTATTGTTTTATTTTTACCCAGATTTTCTTTTTGACCCCATTTGTTATTTTTTCATTTTGCTAGTGATGCAACCTTTGTACTCAGTTTATGAGAGCTTCTGTGCTTTCACTTTGTATGTTGTTCTTTGTTTTGGCAACTTTTTCCTCCAAGCCCCTGTACTTTTCATACATGAGGGCTGCACTAAACATCATTTTCATTTCCTGATTGAGAATTTCAAATATGGACTAAACCAAGCACACTGTTCAGTACAGTAGCTGAACTTTTAAAAGCTCAGATTTAAGCAGCTGATGATCGTAATCCTCACTAGATAATCTGCCCTCAATTACCAAGGCATTAAACAAACAATCAATTGTTTAAAAAATATAGGCTTTCCCAATATTGATCATGTCAATGTCACTTTCTTGAAACCTTTGGGCAGAAACTCTTGAGCCGCTGCTCCTAGATGGCTGTACAATATTTATTGGCACATTTGGTTTATTTACAGCTGCAGAGACTCTTGAACCACTGCCCGTAGATGGCTGTACAATGTTTACTTGGCACATTTGGTTCATTTACAGCTGCAGAGACTCTTGAAACACTGACGTAGATGGCTGTATATCTTGTTCAGTTATGCTATATGTATTCTGGTCACTGACACCAGTTGAAATTCTGCCATGCCCTTGAAAAACATCACATTCATGTAATGATCTCTTTTCCTCTCACACCTGTAGGGTTTGTCTGTGAGGCTGTTTAAAACAGAAAATAAACCCCTGTCACTACTTCAGTATTTTAAAACTTTTATAAGACACCATTTAAACTCTAAAACCTGCAGCTTCTACTATTTCTAGATAAAATACACACCTTCTGTAGCAGTAATCTGGGATTAGCCAGCCTCACCCCTCCAGGGTTTCTCTGTGGATCTATTTAAAAACAGAAAATAAGCCCCCTGTCACTACTTCGGTATTTTAAAACTTTTATAAGACAACATTTAAACTCTAAAACCTGCAGCTTCTACTATTTCTAGATAAAAATACACACCTTCTGTAGCAGTAATCTGGGGATTAGCCAGCCTCACCCCTCCAGGGTTTCTCTGTGGATCTATTTAAAACAGAAAATAAGCCCCTGTCACTACTTGGTATTTTAAAACTTTTATAAGACAACATTTAATCTAAAACATGCAGCATCTACTATTTCTAGTTAAAAATACACACCTGCTGTAGTGTTCAACTGTGTATTAGCCAAACGATTAAATGTTTGGATAAGCTCTTCATCAGGAGTCCACGGTTCCATGGCTAATTGTTGAATATTTTTAATTTTTAGCTCAAGACAAAAGGACAGAGTGAGACTACAACAACTGCTACTTGAGCTTCCAGTATCTTGAAATGCTTATATAAAAATGACTCAGACCCCCAAGTACGTGGCAAGTAGTGAAAAACATCTGGCACTGTCCATCAGACCAACACCACCCCCCCATTCTCCAAGGGTGGGATATATAAGACCCTATGCTAGTCAATGTAGGCTTTTGTTTCTCACTTCCTGCGACAGCTGGAAGGCATTAAGAAATTCCTTTCTGCTAATAGGCTGGTCACAGTCTAATTAAAAACAGATGCTTTTTTATCAATCTTAAAACACAGAGAGGCAGTGGAGTGCAAGCCTAAGTTATGCTTTGAAAAGTCAAAACAGAAATTTTGTCTTTTTTAAACAGCTGCGTCCTTTAAATTAGTAATTCGGTAAAACATAGCACACACACACAAAGTGTGTATTCTTTTGCACCGACTCTAAGCAAAACTGTAGATACATTTTAAGAAGACTGTGTGCTTTGAAATTATTCTGAAAGAGAAACATTATCATTTTACATTCTATCTTTTCTTTGTAACATATCATTTATTTTTCTATTTAGTACAATATGACTTTTTAATTTTTTGATAATGTAACTATAGACATTTATTTTGCAACAAAAGCATAAAGCTACTTTTTTACAGACCCCTGAAATCCAAAAATCTTGAGACACACATGTTTCCAAAGAGAATCAATAGGCCTTTGTAGCCATGGCTGTGTAAATGAACAACAGATGTTTTGTCACGTCTTAACAGACAAAGACCCCTACCACACAGCCAACAGGACCGTGAGCTCCAAAAAGTCCAGCTATATTTTAAACATCCATAAAAGGCATTGCTTTTCCTACGTGCCTAATGAGGGACGGCCACACACACACACACACAGCCACCAGGCTCCAAAACCCCCACCATCTATATTTTAAACATACATAAAAGACATTGCTTTTTCTACGTGTCTAATGAGGGACACACACACACACACACACAAAGTGTGTATTTTTTTGCAACAACTCTAAGCAAAGCTGTAGATACATTTTAAGACTGTGTGCTTTAAAATTATTTTTGCAAGAGAAACATTATCATTTTACATTCTATCTTTTCTTTGTAACATATCATTTATTTTTCTATTTAGTACTACATGACTTTTTAATTTTTTGATAATGTAACTATAGACATTTATTTTGCAACAAAAGCATAAAGCTACTTTTTTACAGACCCCTGAAATCCAAAAATCTTGAGACACACATATTTCCAAAGAGAATCAATAGGCCTTTGTAGCCATGGCTGTGTAAATGAACAACAGATGTTTTGTCACGTCTTAACAGACAAAGACCCCTACCACACAGCCAACAGCCCCGTGAGCTCCAAAAAGTCCATCTATATTTTAAACATCCACAAAAAGCATTGCTTTTTCCTACGTGCCTAATGAGGGATGGACACACATACACACACACACACACACACACACAGCTACCAGGATCCAAAACCCCATCTATATTTTAAACATACATAAAAGACATTGCTTTTCCTATGTGTCTGATGAGGGACACACACACACACACACACACAAAGTGTGTATTTTTTTGCAATGACTCTAAGCAAAGCTATATATACATTTTAAGATCCTTTTTTCTTATATAGTTTTATTCTTTCTAATTCATGACAAAAGTATAAATAATTAGTTTTTAGCGATTGTTGCAATGTTATCCAGAGAAAACTGCTGAACCATCTTATTTACACAGAGGTCCCCCGTTTTAGCTTATAAATGTTACATGCGTTTACATAAAGCTATCCTTTTGATGCAAGTTTGACACAGTCCTATAGATGCACGTTAAATAATTTTGTATACTGTTACAAAAACAGAAAAAAGGGGTACTCACACAGGCATATGAATTTCCCTCGGGGTGGGGGTCTCCACAAAGATCTGTGAAACCTCTGCACGATCAGGTTCCCTCCTAGATACTTCTTTCTGAAAATATCCTAATCAAAAAACACACACATGCCCCTGCAGTTATACAATAGGCCTACAGGGGGCACACACCACTATAAACACTAACTGATTTTTTGGGGTGGGAGGAGCACGGTGGTGAAGAGGGACAGGGGTTCGAGCCAGGCTGGTGGGAGTGCAGGAGAAAGGAGGGGATGCAGGAGTTCAACCTAGCATGGTGGGACTCGGGTTCGAGACAGGATGGTCTGGCAGGGGATCGAGGAGTGTACGAGAATGAGGGGTGGGGGACAGGGGTTCGAGCCAGGCTGGTGGTGGTGCAGGAGAAAGGAGGGGATGCAGGAGTTCAACCTAGCATGGTGGGACTCGGGTTCCAGCCAGGATGGTCTGGCAGGGGATCGAGGAGTGTACGAGAAGGAGGGGCGGGGGACAGGGGTTCGAGCCAGGATGGTGGGGGTGCAGGAGAAAGGAGGGATGCAGGAGTTCAAGCTAGCATGGTGGGACTCGGGTTCCAGCCAGGATGGTCTGGCAGGGGATCGAGGAGTGTACGAGAAGGAAGGGGCATAAGACGCTTACAAAATGGTGTTGTTAGGTCATTTCCTGCGCAAGGGGCGGGACACGGGTTCGAATGCGTGTCATTTCCTTCGCAAGGGGCGGGGCTAGCGCATTTTAGGGAGGGACTTCCGGTTTAACAAGGGGTGATTCTGATTGGTCCATTTTAGGCCACGTCCACCTGTCAAATGACGTGGCACGCGCTGATTAGCTGAAATTTAACATTTGATGAGATATACTACTTCTGCATCTACACAGCCCCTCTCAGCGCCCATGCAAGACATGCTGGAGAGGTGCTGGGAGTCAAGGAGCAGTCAGCTAATGAAAGCCAAAAGATGCCCACAGGGTCAGGTGCATGGGAGCAAGCGGTGCAGCCTGTCCACAAGGCCACTTAAACCACTCAGTCCGGAACACATTCTTAGACTTTCTGGGGCTGTGGGAGTGCAGTAAGGACATGGCATCATTTGCACCGCAGCAACTCATGTGCTTTCGTTGCTGTGATGCAAATGCCACCATGTAAACAGGGCTTTTGTTTCTCTCTACCTCCCATGATCTGTGTCTCCACTCCCTTCCACTGTCTCTGTCTTTGTCTTCTTCCTGTGAACTTTGTTGCCCCAATGCCAATGTTTAATGATGGATCAATTACCTGCAATGTGTGGAGTTGGTGAAGTTCTGACTTACAAAACTTACAGATTGTTTCCCATCTCCCTTCCTCTGTCTCTCTCTCTCTCTGTCTCTCTGCCTCGTGATCTGTGTTGCCTGAATGTCGATGTTTGTGAAATCATTAAGTTGTGTCCCACAGTGGAGCTGCTAGCACTAGTCTTTTTCTTGTTCCAGTATATAGTACACCACCAAAAAAAAAAAAAAAGTACACCACTGAAAAAAAGTCACTCTATAGTTAACATTGAATTAGCAATGCCAGCTTTTATAAAATACAAATTATTATTTATATTATAGTAATGTGTCAGCTGAAAAGGACCATCCTGGTCCATCTAGTCTGCCCATTTCCCACCCGCCCTTACTTGTCTCCACTTCCCAGGGATATTGTCCTCTGCCCATCAGCCAACCCCTTGTATCTGTCCCATGCCCTCTTGAATTCCTCCTTTCCTTTCCTTTTGAATAATCTACATTCGTTCACTTTATTTATTCCCTTCATATACTTAAAAGTCTCTCTCATGTCACATCACTCTCTTCTAACCTCCAGCTGGTATAGATTTAATTCTCTCCATCAAGTCTCATATGGCTTCTCTTGTACACCTTGCACCATCTTTGTTGCCATTCTCTGAACCCTTTCCAACCCATCTATATCCTTTCTTAAATTAAATTACATTTAACAGGGCAGGATTCATTATTATAGGCAATTTTCACTTAATCATTTAATCCTTAGTTTGTCAGAGATTTATTTTGATGACTGTGGGTTTATAAAGCTTTCTGGCTATCTGTTTGCTCCTGGTCTCTTTGTGCCCCTTCTGCCAGTCTGTTCCATTGCCAGCTCCATGCCCTTCCCTCTACATTCCACAAAACAGGTAGCACACTGCTGCCTGCAGGAAAAGGCATGTAGGACTAAAAACCAGCCATGGAATTCATTGGGGGATTCCCAGTATTATTATTTCATGCCATTTTGTATGTCAGGTGCCCTATCCTGAGTAAACATATTGTAAAAATGGATAAACGCTGGACTCCATTGAAAATGAGATATTGCATCTCAGCATACACATTCTCAGTGCAGCTGCCAACGGTTTCACATCTCAGCTGCTCCAGCCCCTCTTCCATGACCTTGGCTGTAGCCCTATTGGCTATGGCCTGATCTCGTTTAAAGTGCAGCAATTAAAGTGACATACCCAGATTAATGCATACCAGTGCAATACGTGCAAACAACTTTAAAAACCATTACATTCAATTCTTGTATATGGTAAATACATCCTTTGTAGAAGTAAGGTAATGTTCTTTGTCCTTTACAATGGCATCAACCAGGTTTTCACACCAGGGCAGAACAGAGTGGAGCAGTGTCATTTAAATTAGGGGGATGCAAGCGAGAGAATCACTGTTCATGCCTACACACTACACTGGAAAACAGAAAAAAGGTTGAGGTGACCTTCCCTTAAGCTACCATGTGCTACTGGTATAGATAAAAACAAGTGTGCTATGATTGAGAGGTATGCAAGTAGTGAGGTTTGTACTGGTCCATACATCAGATGTGTAGTGGAAAATCCTCTCCACAGCCTTGTTCAACAAGTTCTCCACCTGACTGCAGTATGTCTCAGATATTTGGCATGAGTGTATGAAAAAAGTAGTTTGCAATGGGATGTGGTATCAAGGTAGCAAAAAATGTTGACGTCTTTGGAATCCTTAATCTTCAACAGTAGAATAAGGTTGCAAAACCAGTGCAATCATCTCACCTATAAGCTGTGTGATCTGAACAGCTGTGGGGTGAGTTGGCAAGAACTATGTGTGAGCCTGAAATGCTTCCTTTGCACATCTGCTGTCTCACCATCTGAACTGATTTGTGAGGGACTTGGTGTTTTCCAGAAGTAGCAAGAAACACTGGCACTGACACCAGCAAGTTTTTTTTTTCTTATTCGATATCTCCCCCTGCCAGGGCTAGCTGTTCCTTCCTTCCCCTAGCCCTGTCACCCAGAGTCCCAGGGACTTACCTTCCATCCCAATCTGCCCCCACAGCTTCCACCTGTGGTGGGGGTTGGTGGCTCCTGCCTGCCTACCAATAACAACAATCCAGTTTTTGGGAGAGGGCCCTGTAGCCTGGATGCAGAGCCTGTGAGGGGTCAGTTTCATCATGCTCGCTGTCATCAGTTTTCCACCAGTTTTCCTCCCATCGGAGGAGTGGACCTGTAATGCCATCTTGACATACCTAATGCACACCCTGACATACCCTATGCACGCTCCCCTGCATAGGACATCAATGGCCACCGCTCCTCCATTCCCCACATTGCAATCCTGGCTGCCTTATCTCCAGCCACCACTAGAGGACAGGTGAAAATCAGAGCTGGTGTCCCCTCCCCCCCAGAGAAGGAGAGCTGTCCTCCAGCTGCTCTATCATCCTCTCCCCTGCCAACCTCTGACACTCTGAGATTGCTCCTTACCCCAGGGTGCCGCTGTAGAAGCAGGTGAGGCTTAGCACCTCAGCCCTCCATGCCACTGGGAAGTCCTGACACCAGCAAATTATTAATAACTGCTTTAATAAATACTTAAAAGTAGATCCACATTACTAGCGTGCAATTGAGAAATAGTTCGCATCCAATAGAAGCCCCTACCAATTTCACACATGCGTGCTTCCTCTAGGAGGCCGTTCACACACTGAAGCCCACAGTTTATACAAAATTCTAAATTTTAAGGTGACAATGTACCCACAGGTAACAGTACAAGACCCAAAATAATATCACCACAAATGTGCTTGTCAGCAGTTCATAAAGCAGCATAATCAAATACATACTGCATGATACTACTCATGTTGGCTCACTCGCCATACAGTTTATTGGTTTACAATGTGGAATAGCAGGGGGTCCTGAGCCAATTATTACACTTGTGGGGGTGAGGTTGCATATGGGGAGGCAGATTAAAAATATCCAGTAATCTATTTTTTATATAGATCAATAAATAAAAACACATATGAGGGCAACAAGGAAAGTGTGACATATTACAAAACAGGAGTAAATGGATAATAGCAGCAAATCACAGGCTGCAACATGCTCACATACAGAATTCCATTTTTCCAAGCCTATGTTTAAACTATTAGTCTAAAGATTACCAGAAGGTCAAAGGAGTCACATGCAGATGATTTAGGCTGGGGTGGGGGGCATCATGAACTGCACATCTGCTGTCTCACCATCTTAACTGGTTTGTGAGGGACTTGGTATTGTGCCAATCAGAGTACTTGTACAAGGATGGGAAACTAGATTTTACTGGTGTTCGGTCACTTGCTGACTGCCTCTGCCTCAATCACCACTAGCAGTACCATCAACAGAATCAGGAACTGATTTTGCTTTTTTGAAATACAGTGTGCAGTGATGTGAAGAGAAAACACCAGCAGGGCTTTCTCCAAGTTAGCCACCTCAGGATGTTTTTTCAGAAGGTGGTTCCACAGATATGTTGTTGTGCTCAATTTATCAACATTTTTACCATGGCTGAGACTCTGGTCACAGTGTGACTGAACGGCCATGGCTGTGGCTGAATACTTCTATCATGTACCATGGTCATGGTGGTACTGGTGGATTTGATGGTGGTGATAATGGTGTCAGCAGCAGCAGTAGTGCGGACAGAGGTTATGGTGGCAGTGGCAGTGGCAGTATTGGAAGTAGTGCTGATGGTGGCACTGGCAGCAGCAGTGGAAGTGATGGTGAGGTGGCAGCCAATGTGGCAACATTGATCACTACAGAGGCTGGGACCTGCACTGGAACAGTGGTGGTGGCAGTGGTACTGGCAGTGCTAGCACTGGTTGAAGTAGCAACTGGTCTGGTTGGAGTGAAGGGGACAGTAGGATGGGGAACACGTGTCAAATGGTGACCCCTGTCAATCACTTTTGCTGGGGCTGGTCCATAGACACTTTTTGACTGTACTTTACATGACAGTTTCACTTATCAGATAACTGCAAAAAAAACAAGCATTTTTTAATGCCGAAGTTCACTGTTGGTGTCGGTTATTGTACCAGGTGGGGCAGGAAAAGTCAAGAAAGCAGGTAGAATAAGGGATACTCCTGCTTATGCACCCCAGCATGACACTGGCCTTCCCTGCTGCCCAGGTACTCTGCTTTGATATTTTCAGATCAACTGAAATAATAACCTCCAGGTCCCTTTCTTTCTTAGTGACTATCAGCAACTAACCCCCCCCCACCATCCTGTAGCTCTGTCTAGTCATGAACGTGCATAGCAAAACATAGAAACTGTTGGCAGATAAGGACCATTAGGCCCATTCAGTGTGCCCATAAGCCCCGTACTTGATTATGGTTTTTGACCCTTCCTCTGCTTTACCTCTATGGTTCCCTTTGCATGTGCCATGCATGTTTAAATCCAGCCACAGTGCTTGCTCCCACAACCTCTTGTGGGAGACCATTCCATGCATCTAGCACCTGCTCTGTGAAGAAAACCTTCCTCACATTCCCCCTGTCACCTTCCAATGTCATGTCATGCCCCATCTTTCTTGTACTCCTCCTGTACTGCAAGATGTCTCCCTCTGCACTTTGTTTATGCCATTGAGGTACTTGAATGTTTCTATCACGTCCCCTCTCTCCCTCTTCTCCTCCAGCAAGTACACATTGAGTTCCCCTTAATCTCTCCTCATAAATTTTGTGGTGCAACCCCTGTACCACCTTAGTCAGCCTTCTCTGGACTGCCTCTAGCCTGCTGTCCTATTATCTTGCTACCCTAGGAACCATGAGTTCCCTGAGCTTCTGTTCCCCACCATAACATGATAACTCTCCTCTCTCTTCACCCCCCTATCCCCCCTTACGCACTATGCTCTGATTTCTGGTCTAGGAATGCTTCCCACACTTTAGCTAGCACTAGTCAGTTTTCAGAATCTTGTAACTATGCACCATTGTACTGTTGTTAATGTCTTACTATTCTGGCATTGCACATTGGGTATCCAGTGATAACGACACTCGTTACTGAGTAATCACAAAAAGGGTGACTCAATAGTGGCACCTTATCGGATGGCTACTGGATGGGGGTGTGACTGCAGGTATAGCGACATTCTATTGCTATATACACGCACGCGCAGGGGGAATGAGCACGGTGAAAGGAGAAGGAGAAGGAGGGTTTGTGTGGCATGATGTGGTGACAGGCTGCTGAGCTGCTCTGTGGCATGGTGGGTGGGTCACAGGCTACAGCTGTGAGGGTGCTGGGTTGAGGTCCAGGCGCGCATACATTTTGGTGCACCAGGCCCAAAATCTTTTTTTTTTTTTTTTTTAGTGCACTCCCGTGGAGTTGAGAATCCTTTAGTAGGGGGGGTGCAGTGAGGCACAGCCCCCCCACATAAACTGTAAAATATAAGTCCCTGGTGCCCTTTTGCCATGCGCCAGGGTGCACATCAGCGAAATTGATTTTCGCTGATGTACATTCGCAGTAACGGTGATTGCCTTTGTGCAATCACTATTATCACATAGAACCTGCACATTGTAACATAGAAAATGCTGTTTTCTGTATGTCTGTCAATGTATTTTATTATTGTCTTACCGTTTTGTTCTCTTATGACGTGGAATCTCTGTAAAGGAGATGCTATGCTCAAAGGTATTAATCCAAGATTCAATAAATAAAATAAAATAAATGTCCTTTCAAAGATGTAGCCTCCAGAACTGCACACCATACTCCTTGTCAGGCCTGACCAGGATTTTATATAATGGCCTCACTACCTCCTGTGTTCTGCTGGTGGTACCCCTGGCTATGCACCACAGCATGCCACTGGCCTTCCCTGCTGCCCTTATACTCTGCTTTGACATTTTCAGGTCATCTGAAATAATAACCCCAGTCTCCAGTCACAAGTGAGCATAGCAAAACATAGAAACACAGATATAGTTGGCAGATAAGGAATGTTAAGCCCATCCAGTCTGCCTATAAGGCTCGTAGTTGATTACGGCTTCTGTTCCTCCCTCTGCTTTACCTCTATGGTTCTCCTATGCTTGTTCCATAATGGCCATGACACAACCATGTTTTTTAATTATGACACCAGATTTTCAACATGGGATTTTTGGGACCACACTTCATGAACACTGGTACTGTCATTTCCTTACTCAGTCCTGAAAGGTGATTTGATGCAATGACCATGCCACTCTGTGCCACAGTTGTGAAAACATAATTATGGCAGGATGTGAGAAATCATAGCTGTACTTACTTTTCATGAGATGGTGTGAAAAAACGTGCATGTTGAAAATCTGGAGTGAAAATATTAAAAACTGGCAATGTTATGCATGTACATAGGAAATGTCAATGGGTGAGCATAACTCGGGTGTTTTTTCATATTTTTGCAACAAAAATTTTCAACATGGGCTTTTTGGGACCCCACCTCATGAACACTGGTACTGTCATTTCTTTACTTGGTCCCAAAAGGTGATTTTGCACAATGACCAAACTATTCTGCAACACAGGTGCAACAACACATTTCAGGCAGGATGTGAGAAATGACAGCGGTAGTGTTTATGAGGTGGTGTGAAAAAATCTGTCTGTTGCAAATTTGGAGTGAAAATATTAAAAATTGGCAAAGTTACATGTGTGCGTAAGAAAATGTCAATGAGCGTGCATAACTCCATTTTTTTTCGTAGTTTTGTACCAACTTTTCGACGTGGGCTTTTTGGGACCCCACCTTGTGAACAGTGGCACTGTTGTTTCATTACTGGGTCCTGAAAGGTGATTCCCTGCAGTGACCGAAAAATCACCTTTCGGGACTGAGTAACAAAATGACAGTGCCAATGTTCATGAGGCGGCGTCCCAAAAAGCTCATGTCGAGACTCTGGTGCAAAAGTACCAAAAAATGGCTGAGATATCAACATAAGTTCAAAACCCCATTGACTGTCATTATACGGTGGTTACCTTGGTTCTTCAGTTTGCAGTTCAGCTTTGAAGAGTGCAGACGTGTCTCTGTCCAGAGAAGATGACAGCGCTTGACCTCCAGTGGTAAGTTTTGGGTGAGGGGGGTGTGGGATGGTGGGGTGCTTAGTGGGAGGGTTGGGATGAGGTGGGGGTTGGGGAGATGATGAGGGACCATTTTCCTTTTTACAGGAAAAAAATAACACATCGGGGGATGTTTTCTTTTTTACAGGGACAAGGTATGGAAATGTTTAGCGACAATGGGGGTAGGCTCCCCAGTGTTCCACAGTGGTGGGCTGCAGGGGGTTATGACAACTGGAACACTGAAAGTGGGCTCTCCAGTGTTCCACACTGGATGGACGGAGGGGAATTCTGTCAGCATGGGGACTGGGCACCTCGTTATCAGCAATGATCAGAGGAAGGGGGTTACTGCCGGCACGTGGATTGGGCACCCTCTTGTCGGCAACTATTTGTACATTGCATACAAACACACAGGCCGGCAGCACTGGAAGGAAATTGAAAAAAATACATGAAATTAAATAGACCAGAGGCTACATAAATATGCAGGAAACGCAAGGAGCCCGAAGCTGTAAACCCCAGCGTGGCCTTGAAAAGTCATGCCTTGGACTCAAATTTAAGCACTGAGGTTTACAGCTGTGGGCTCCTTGCATTTCTTGCATATTTATGTAGCCTCTGGTCTATTTAATTTTGTGTATTTTTCTTAATTTCCCTTGAGTGTTACTGGCCTATGTGTTTGCATAAGTTGCTGTTTGCTGGGTGGTGTTCTGCAGATGAAAGGAAAAAGATGCAGTATGATTGGTGCGGCATTTTATTTTTAAGTGTAGACCACTTCAGGAAAAACAGCATCACGATCAGCCTGGCTGATGATTTGTGTGATACTGCAGGCCCCTTGCAGACCACTCTGCATTGGACAGATAGAGTCACACCCCTCAAAAGTCACTCTACCGCAAGAAGTTCGCTGCACGTATGCACATGGCGAACTTTAAAAAAGTGGAATAATGTTTTCAAATATTTATCTACGTTTTATTTTTCTAATGCTAAAATTAGTTTTTCTAATGCAATGTACAGTATGCAAAGTAGGAACCAGAAACAAGAAGAATTATTGTATTTTGCTCATCCAGGGGTGGCAGTTAACAAATGTGACTGACATTTCAAACAACTTCTGTAGCATCTGTACTTCAGAGACAAAAAGAGTTCAATAATATTTTCACTTTTTTGTTTGTAACATTTTACTGTAATAACAACTACAGTCAGAAAGTTAAGTCTAGACTGCAAAAGTGCCCCCATGGTCCCTGCTCTTCCTACCCTAGGGTGCAGGTAATGTTTGTTGTGTGTAGTCCAGATACAAAAGACTTCAACAATTTTTTTCTATTGTTGTTTCAACTTTTTACTATTTTAACAACAGTCAAAAAGCCAAGTCTAGGCTGCAAAGGTGCCCCTTACCCCATGCCCTGCCTACTCTATAGCACAATGTCTGTGGCATCAGGAGACAAAAAGAGTAAACTCTTTAACAATTTTTTTTATATTGTCTGAAACTTTTTACAAACTCAGGAAACCACATCTAGGCCACTCACAAAAGTGCTTCCCTGGCCCCTGCCTACCCTAGCACACAGATACAGTTTGTAGTATGCAGCTGAGAGACAAAAAGACTTCAGCAATTTTTTGATACTGTTGTTTCAACTTTTTTCTGGCTTAGCAACAGTCAGAAAGCTAAGTCTATGTCACAAAAGTACCCCCAGCTCCTGCACACTAGGACACAGATAAGTCTGTGGCGTTCTGAGACAAAAGAGTAAAGACTTCAACAATTTTTATGGCAGTGGGCAGAGCCTACAGCTATTTTGCTATCTGTAGCTGGAAAATGGAGTATTGTGGAACACATTTTTTGGACTTTTCAATGTATCTTTCCACATCTACAAATGACTATGAAAACTGAAATAAAATACTCCCTTCTTTTGTTTAAAATGTTGGGGACATAACTCTAAGCTGCTTATCAGATGGCCATTAGGAAACTGAAACTGCTTGTTAAATATTGGTTGACTATTAAACTGGAGATTTGTTTACCCCCTTCAGAATGAAACAACTTGCACATTTAAATACTTAGCATTTAAGCATTTTCTTGCTACTACTGTAGTTTCAGTTAGGCATGTATAGTCTTTCAAGAAAGATTCATATCTCATAAATGTCACTCTTTCCCAGCAAATATATGAAGATTAACACTGTTTTTTTAACCTCTTAAAACACTATCTGATAAGTACTGTCTCAGGCATATGCCAGGTCTTCAGTGTACTACCCAGACAAAATATATAGCAATCAGCAGGCATTTTTGTACAATGCTTTTTGGGGAAAAAATATACTGAGCTACAGCAAACACACACACACTCTCTCTCTCTCTCTCTGTACACACCATCCTCATGGCAGCAACATTCAAAATTAATACTTCATTCTAATATGTTATGAAACAAAAAAAGAAACTGTTTATGTCAGTGAACACAGTGAAGTTCAGTTTAGAGTAGATTTCCTTTAAATGTTTCTTATCCTATATTTTGTATCCTGGATAGCGCAGGGGAGATGCTACATCTCATTGTCATAGGGATTTTCATTTACACATTTTTGCACTGTATTTACTCAGGCTGTTCCAGATTAGGTGCAATATCTTGTTTTCAGTGGGGTCATGATTTTACCATTTTTATAGTGTAATAATAACTGGCTCCCCATTTTCCCATAGGGGAACTGTGACATAATTTGCCATTATAAAGTAGTGTTTATAATGGCAAACACGTGCACAGTTTCCCTCACTCTGTGCATGTGCCTACCAGACTTCACTACTTCCCAAATGCGTTGCTTGCCTGCTCACCGAAAAGTAAACTGCCATCCGCCACAGTAACTCGTCAGTAAGTTATATATACAGTACATATATATATATATATTTTTTTTTTTCAAACAATTCTGGTCACATTTAACATTTTCAGGGGCAAATAAACACCATGGACCACTTGTTAAACCTGGCACCATCAACCAATGAAAAAATAAAAACAGAGCGCGGTCCCCATCCAGAACCTCTTCTATTTTATATAATTGCTGTGGGGAAAAATGGAAATCCAGCAATTATATAAAATAAAATATGGGGTAGTATGTGTAAACTCGAAGTTTACACACACCCTCAGGGTTAGATGCTTGTACAAACCCCTTGAGCTTTGCTCTCGCGGTTTATGTAGCATCTAACCCCTTGGATGTGTGTAAACTTCTCGTTACACACACCACCCCATACTTTATTCTCTATTTTATTCAGGGTAGCCTAGTCCAGGACCCCCATATTCAAAGGAGATGTGCAGTACATCCCAGCAGCAAAGGGAGATGTGCCATTCAACTCCAGCAATGCACCACAGTGCACTATTCAAATGTGCAGGATCCACCAGCTGCAAGGGATTGGGCCAGGGTACGCACAAATGGTATGCTGTGCAAGTCAATGTGGCATTCTCAAGCATATGCCACACTGTAGCATATACAGTGGGAATGCACCCCTTGCTGTCCAGAGCAACGTAGCTCACAGTTAGGCCATGAACCTGGCCAGCCACCCACAAGCAGGCTGAAAAGTGCACCCAGGTGTACAGCAGCCTGGCAGCCCTGGTGGATTAGAGGTACCCCTCCCATCCCTGATTGATCCAGCTCCATCCCTGAAGAGCTCCATAGTGCAGCCCCCCAGACCCAATTGTACCAGAGGAAACCACGGTCTATATCCATAGCATAGAGGACCCCCACTCACCACCCTAGTATGCAGACCCCCCACTCCCCCTATACCTGACCTGTTGTGGAGACTGGCACTGCCCTCCACACCCTGCCATGTCCAGCCACTGACTACACTGAACCTGGGCTCAGGACCTGCACTCTGGAATGACCCAAGTGGCTGTATCATGTATTGGGGCACTGCACAAGCTGTGGCCCCAGCAGTGAATGCAGCCATGTGTATGTCCCTGGCAAACCATAAGAGAGAACTGACATACCTCCAATGCATGCCTTGTTGATGCTGTATCTTTCTGCTGTCATACACCGCTGCAGATCCACACTCTCCCCCATTCCCCTGTGTAACATGCCATCCTCTGGACTGCTGAGGTATCCTGGGTGCCATGGGGTGCTGCATCCTGCAATGCCATTTGCAGTGTACACTCCAGGCTATGGACAGTGCATCCGCAGTTCCCTGATTGTACAAACAAATAGGAGGCTGACTGTAACATGCCTGTTCCAAGACCTGTGTGAGTGGGTATAGAATCGGCCATCACCCGCAATGAGCAGTGCAATGGCACCGGGACAATGGATCTGCATGCAAGCATCTGAAGTTTATGGCCACTGGTCATTATCGCCCACACACAGCTTGTGCCTACATATGACACAGTCCAGCATCTTACTGCCAGTGCTCTGCCATCCAAAAATAAGATGTCATTTCTTCTGTGAACTATCCAGGCTAAATATATAGCAATCAGCAGGCATATTCCAGGAAAACACATTGTAAAAACGTGTTAAAGGAAGACCACATTGAAACTGCTTCTCAGCAGATCTGCATTGTGCAAATTCATTAGAAATAATGGATAAAAGCATCCCCAAAGCTCTCCACAGCCATATCGGTTCTGACTAGAACTTGTTTTATAGTGTTGTCTATAACTTTATATTTTATAAACAGTCAGAAAGCTAAGTCTAGGCCACATGCAAAGGAGCTCCCTCATCTCTGCCTACCCTAGGGCACAGGTAAGGTCTGGGTGTGCAGTCAGGAGAGAAAAAGACTTCAGAAATTTTTTTATGTTGTTGTTTCAACTTTTTACTGTTTTAGTGGCAGTCAGAAAGATAAGTCTTGGTCATACAAATAACATCTGTGGTATCCTCTATCGAGAGACAAAAAGAGTACAGATTTCAACAGTTTTCATTTTTAATATAGTTGTCTATAACCTTTTACTTTAACAACAGTCAGAAAACTATAGCTAGGCCAAATGCAAAGATGCCCTCCAGGCCCCTGCCTAGTACAAATAGAGTCTCTGGTATGTGGTCAAGAGACAAAAAGACTTCAACAATTTACTTTTTTACTGTTTTAACAACAGTCATAAAGCTAAGTCTAGGCGGCAAATGTGCACCTCCCCAGTCCCTGCCTGCCTACCGTAGGGCACAGATAACATCTGTGACATCTGGGGCCAGATATTCAAAAATAGGCAAAGTGAAGTGCAAAGGTTTGCACTGCACTTGCCCATTGCTCACTAACCTGAGGATGCCATATTCAGTTGGATAGCGCACTGGCACTATCCAACGGAATAAAGGGGCGTCTCAGCATTAAGCTGAGTAGTGCTGCCCTGACATGGATCCCAGCAGTGTAGGGAGCAGCACCACCAGACCTGATAGCGCTGGTAGTCCCCGGCATGATACTCAGACAGCACCATGCAAATGAGCCCATTGGGAATGCAAGGCAGTAAGGGGCCATTTGCATACCCATTATGGGCAGATTTGTGTGGGAAATGGCAGCAGGTTTGTACTCCGGCAACTGCCCCCCACCACCCAATTACCCAGTTCTGGAAAAATCAAGTATTCCCTGGTGTCTAGTGGCACCCCCCCACCCTCTGATCACTGTCTCATATCAGCCTAAAACTTTTCCTTGTGTCTCGTGACCCCCCTCCAATTGCTGTCTGCATTAACTGAAAAATGCCCCTTTTGCAAAATGCCTTTTTCACCCCTGAAAAAGGGACCATTACGGTCTCAGTGGGCCTACCCGGTCACCAAAATTTTAATAAAATAAAAATAAAAATTAACTAAAAGAACTGTCCCTAGTGTGCAGTGGTTCCTTCCTGCCTCTGATCACCAGCCCTGTTATAATAATATATATTCCCTGGTGCCCAGTGATCCCCCATCCTCTGATTATCAGACGCATGTGCACACTGTAATTCCTGGTGTCTAGAGGTCCCTCCAACCATCTGATCACCAATCTTGTGTGTACACCATAAATCCCTGGTGCCTAACAGTCTCCCCACCTCCAGTCGATGCCACAGTAAAGGGAAAATCAACCATGGTGTCCAGTGGCTCTTCTGCCCTCTGATCATGGCCCTGTATTATACCTTATATTCCCTGCCATCCAGTGGCACCCCCACCCACTGATCCCCATGCCAGCCTACTATTTTGCTGGCATCTAGTGACCCCTCCGCTCAGTGGGCACCGATCATTTCACCATGTCAACCCCTCCTTTTCTGAAGTGCCAGTGCTGTGGGAGCCCGTATGGTGACTGGCACAGCCCTTCTCTCACCATGTCAGCCAGCCACTGTATGTGATGACAGCAAGGATGTGCCCCCGTGTACTGTACAGTGATCCAGAGACCAAAAGACTTCAGCAGTTTTTTTTTTTTGGCATTTTTGTTTGTAACTTTTTGCTGTAATAACAACTATGTGAATATTAAGTCTAGGCCACAAAGGTGCGCCCCCCCATGGCCCCTGCTCTGCCTAACCTATGGCATGGATAATGTCAGTGGTGTCTGGAGAGAGTAAAGACTTGAGCATTTTTTTTATATTGCTGTCTGTAACTTTTTACTTTAACAAAAGTCAGATAGCTAAGTTTAGGCAGCATGTAAAGATGACCCCGAGCCCCTGCCTACCCAAGGGCTCAAATAAAGTCTGTGGCATCTGATCCAGAGACAAAAAAGACTTCAACAGTTTTTTCATTGTTGTTTCAACAACAGTCAGAAAACTAAGTCTAAGCTGCAAAGTTGCCCTCTGGTCCCTGCTCTGCCTACCCTATGACACAGAAAATGTCTGTGGCATGCTGTCCAGATACAAAAAGACTTCAACAATTTTTTCCATTGTTTCAACTTTTACTGTTTTAAAAACAGTCAGAAAGCTACGTCTAGGCTGCAAAGGTGTCCCTTACCCCTGCCCTGCTTATCCTACCTAGTGCACAGATAACATTTGTGGCATCCAGAGACAAAAAGAGTAAAGACTTCAAGTTCAAGTTTATTGTAGGAAAACTCCATTGAGCAAGCTCATTCGCAAGGAGATCCTTTGACACAGACAGGTAGTTACAGATTGCATAATAGAAAAAGCAGTACAAATTCAAGTACAGAATTATGGACAAGCATTAACACGTTGCATAAAAGTGACAATGACATAGAAAAATACAAGTACAGAAAAAAAAGGTATAAAGTGCTTCAACTCCAATAATGAATTTATAGTGTTGTCTAACGTTTTACTTTAACAACTCAAAAAACTATGTATAGGCCACCTACAAAGGTGTCCCTCTGGTCCCTGCCAACCCCAGGGCATATATAAAGTCTGTGGTGTGCAACTGGGAGAAAAATACTTCAACAATTTTTTATACTGTTGTTTCAACTTTTTTTCTGTTTTGACAAGAGTCAGAAAACTAAGTCTAGGTCACACAAGTGCCCCTGGTCCTTGCCCTGCCTACCCTAGGGCACAGATAACATCTGTGGAGTCTTCTGTCCAGAGGCAAAAGGAGTCTTGTGCTCCTTTTACAGTACAGGGGACATGTGCTCCCTGTCATCGCATATGATGGCTGGCTGAGGTGGTGAGAGGAGGGCTGTGCCAGTCACCGTATATGCCCTTGTGGCACCGGTGCTTCAGGCAAAGGGGAGTTGGCAGGGTGTGGTGGTTGGTGTCCACAGTGCAGTGACAGTGAAAAAGCAAGGACACTGAACAAATACTTCTGCTCAGTATTCACAAAAGAAGAGGAGGGGGAGGTACCTAGTCCAATCAATAGAAGCACTTTGGATATGGGGGTCGATACCAGTCCATTCACAGAAGAAAGGGTTCTGAAAGAACTCCTGAAACTGAAGGTGGACAAAGCAATGGGACCTGACAGGATTCACCCCATAATTCTAAAAGAACTAAGGGGAGAACTAGTGACACCACTGACTACCTTTTTTAGCAAATCATGGGAGGATAGTGTGATACCTGAGGACTGGAGGAGGGGGAATGTGATTCCCCTTCACAAAAGTGGGATTAAAGCAGAGGCAGGAAACTACAGACCTTTTAGTTTGACCTCAGTGGTAGAGAAAATGATAGAATCACTTCTGAGGGAAAGAACTTTTGAGTACCTAGAGGCCAGCGGGGTACGAGGCCCAAGGCAGCATGGATTCACAGCAGAAAGTCATGCCTAGGGTTTCCGGTTTTAGATGTTTATTTTTTGTAAAAAAAGGTGTTTATTTTCAGCATTTTTCTCCCCCTTTCAGAAGTATCAAAAATCTGTTATTTTAGGTGTAATCAATTTCTCGGACAACAAAAATCTTTATAAATCAGAGTTTATTCACTCAAGTTAAAAAACAGATATTCAAGTTAAAAAATAGATATTACACTTTTTCTAACTGTGTACCATGACTATTGCATGTTAGCACCATAGATATTGCACTATATTAAGATTGCATTAGTTTTACAAAATAGTGCACCATAACTGTAGAACTATACATATATAAATATGTAGATGATGATGGTGAGCTAGGAACAGCACAGTATTAGAGCTCTGTTCCACCATATAAGTGAAAGGTGTAATACAAAAAAAACATGGTCCACCCACATATCCAGCTCACAGCTGGTCAGCTGGAAGAGTGGGGACACAATGAAATTTGGTGTTTTTCGGTTATAATTGATTTCCCGATTTTCACCACGGTGGTGTTTTATTGGTGTTTATCGGTTATAACCTAAAACCGGAAACCCTAGTCATGTCAGATGAATATAATAGATTTCTTTGACTGGGTGACCAAAGTAGTAGACCAGGGAGGGGCTGTGGACATGGTCTACCTAGACTTTAGCAAGGCATTTGACACAGTCCCACACAAAAGATTAATAAACACATTAGCCAGCCTGGAAGTGGGTTCCAGGGTGGTAGCCCAGGTAAAAAATTGGCTGGACAACAGAACACAGAGGGTAACAGTAAACAGAGTTCACTCCGTAGAAAGGGGGTTACTAACAGAGTACCACAGGTTTCAGTACTGGGGCTGGTCCTTTCTAATATTTTTATAAGTGCCATTGCAGAGGGACTGGAAGGAAAAGTATGCCTCTTTGCAGACGACACCAATATCTGCAACAAGGTTGATACACAAGGGGGGGGTGGAGAGGATGAGAAGGGACTTGACAAGGTTGGAGGAATGTTCAAAAGTATGGCAGCTTAAATTCAATTCAAAGAAGTGCAAAGTAATGCACCTGGGAAACCAAAACCCAGGGAAAGAGTACACAATGGGGAGGAGGGGTACTAACAACAACAAAAATGGAAAGGGACCTGGGGTAGTCATATCGGATGACCTAAAGGTAAGTAAGCAATGTGAGAAGGCAGTACGGAGGGCTGAGAGGATACTGGGATGTATAGGGAGAGACATCACCAGTAGAAAACAGGAAGTTGTTATCCCTCTGGACCCCATCTGGAGTACTGCGTACAGTTCTGGAGATCCCATCCCCGCAAGAACATAGCCTGGATGGAGGCAGTCCAGAGGAGGGCAACTAAAATGGTGCAGAGTCTGCACAAGAAGCCATATGAAGAGAGATTAAAGGAGCTTAATATGCATACCTTTGGGGAAAGGAGGGAGAGGGGGACATGATAGAAACTTTCAAGTATCTCAAGGGAATCAACAAAGTCCAAGAGGGTAGCATCTTTCAGGAAAAGAGATATGCAAGAACAAGGGGGCACAATTTGAAGATAGAGGGGGATGGCTCAGGTGCAATGTGAGGAAGTATTTTTTCACAGACAGGGGGATGGACACATGGAATGGCCTTCCTGAGGGGGTCGTTGGGTCAAAAACAGTGAGAGAATTCAGGAATGCATGGGACAGACATAAAACAATTATGGTGGGGGTTAAGAAGAAGTAAACTGTTGGTTAACTAGGATCTGCAGCTTATCCGATAGGTAGGGAAATGGGCAGGCTGGGTGGGCCAAGCAGTCCTTATCTTTCATCAAAGTCTATGTTTCTATGTTTCACTGGACACCAGGGGCAGTTTTTCCTATACTGAGACAGCAATTAGATGGTGTGGAAACCACTTGGCACCAGTGGTTTATGGTTTACACAAAGGGCTGGTGATCAGGGTTCCACTAAGTCGCATCGACAACAAAGTTGCTGAAATGCGGCTTGGCAAAATCTTCAATGTCGACAGGCGACTTTTCACCTGTCAGACATTATGTGTTTGTTCGAAGTGTGAGGGGGGGGGCACTTGTGAAACAGCAACATTTCATCAGCAGACCATTACAGTGACAATTTTGAATCCTGTTGAAATGTCACTGTAATGGGTTTTGCCGTCAAAACTTTGCTGTTTCAACAGTATGCTGGTAATCAGATGGAGGGTTGAGCCATTAGGCAACAGCGATTTACAGTTTACACATGGGGCTGGTGATCGGGGTTGGGGGACCACTAGGGACCAGGGATTTATGGTGTACACATGGGGCTGGTGATCGGAGGGTTGGAGGGACCAGACAGAGTATAAAGTCACAGCATTCACACTCACTGAGTAAGGTGGAGTCACACACGTTGCTGTGGTTCATAAAAGTCTTCCAGCTTTATTTTACATACAAGTTAAAGCGACCCCCATGGGTCTGGGAGAATGGACAAACAACCTTCTAACATTTCACCTGAGTACAGGCTTTGTCAAAGATAAGATCCCCTAGGGGAGAACCCCCTTTACAGCAAAACAATTGTGCCACCTGATTACTCTTGAAGTGCCATACATTTAAAAATACATATAATCTTAATTAAATAGAATTTGATATTAACATAGCACTCTACACACAACGACATACTGCTATACTTGTATTAACTAAGTGACATTTAAAAGTTCCTCAATCTTTTAGCTGCCATAAAACTGTACTTGTTTCAACTTAGTGACTGGAAACATTTGTTCCTTAAAATCTATTTTTAAACTGGTACAAAGGGCAATGAAAAGAAAAGGAACAAGACAGCCTATTCTTAATAGAACATTTAATACCCATTTACTAAACTACAGACACCAAAGATGAAGGAGTCACTCTAAAGAATTGGGGGGGAGAGAAGGAACATTTTAAACTGTAGATTGGAGAACAGAGAAACTAACCGGAAACAGTCCACATGCATAAAATGAATAGGAGGGGCACAGGAAACTACTTGTATGTGGGGAACTATCCCCACAAAGTCTCAAAGAATGAAGGACCCCCATGCAATTAAGTTCATTAGAAACCAAGATTGAACTAAAAAGATTACCCTTTTTTGTTTATGCTTTTCATGCATACACATACCTAAGAGCAGAGACAACTGTGTTAAGGGAGAAAGGAGGAGGAGCTTGTTAGAACATGCCACTTCATTCACAACTGTATCTGTTTCTTATTTGACCTGGAAGAAGAAAGTAAACACAGTTATCAACACCTATCTTTCAAGAAAGGCTTCAATCCTATTTGTTCATTTAGCCCCCTCCCCATATATGCTCCCAATCTATATATCCAATAAAAGTCATGCTTACTGTACTTAATAGACCATGTCTATCTCTCCCTCTTGGGACCAATGTAACATATTCAAGTCCTATAAACCTTAGCTCATGTTCATCCTTGGTTACCACGTTCTGTATGTGAACAGCCCATACATATTCTAGGTTACCATTCTTAATGGCCCACATGTGTTCCCCAATCCTCCCCTTCCACTTTCTTTTAGTTTTCTCAACATAATATGCCCCGCAATTGCAGGCCACCATATAGATGGCATACATTGCGTCATAGTTTCCAAACTGTGATATATTAAACATTCTATCATAATATGGCCTCTTAAGCACACTGTACTCTTTGGCAACAGAACAATATTTACAGTGACCACATTTTCTGCATCCCTTGTGGGACGGTGGGGGGGGGCAACCAATTTTGAAGTCTTTCCTGTGGCTGGGCCAAATGGGCATACCTATATGCCATTCTTGTGGCCACCTGGGCAGTTTTTCTCAGGCATGGATCAGCTCCCAGCACATATACATTCTTATAAATGATGTCCTTTACTCTCCATGATCTTATACTAAAAGTACTAAAAAAGTTGATTTCATTATAGGTGCTGCTGTCACTAGCATCAGTGGCCATTCTCATCATGAGTGAGTCTCTGCTTCATTGCATACCTCGCTAGCTTTTGCAATTGTGGAGTCTGCATACCCTCTCTCCTTGAAACACTTTTCCAGTATGTGTAATTCCTTTTTCAAAACAGTGTCCTCACTGCAATTCCATTTTACCCTAAAGAATTGATGACTTTTAGGTATATTTCCATAGTGTGGAGAAGGTGACAGCTACCAGCCCTTGTATGGTGTTGCAGTCAATAGGTTTTCTGTAGAGAGCTGTTGCAACTTATCCCTCTATTTTAGCCTGTATTTTAAGGTCTAAAAATGAGACCTCCTGTGTGACTTGCATTGCACATGAACCGCAGGTTCGAGTTAGTACCACGTAGGTACTCGGTAAACTTCTCCAGTTCCTTCCTGTTCCCTTGCCACACCATGAGAACATCATCAATAAAGCATTTCTATAGGGAGATTTTCATCATATAGGGGTTTGCATTCTGATTCCAGATAATACCCTCCTCCCAATGTCCCAGATACAAATTTGCATGGTTGGGTGTGAAGTTCACCCCATGGCAGTGCCCTTCTGTTGCTGGTAGTGCTTATCTCTAAAGGTAAAAAAAATTCCCTTCCAAAACCACTCTTGTCATTTCTATTAACAAATCAGTTACTGGTTTCACCCCTTCTCCATGCTCATCTAAGTAATAGCGTATGGCCCTCAGGCCCCACTCATAGAGTATGTTAGTATACAAAGACTAGGGGCCAGTTTTTCAAATGTGGGAGCAGGGCTTGCTTCCAGCCCTGCACCATGAGACTTTAACTGCTGCAGTGCGCCAACTCCCTTTGCCACAACTGCACCCGAATTTCAATCCTTGGGTGCAGTTGCGACAGTTTCCATGCTTTACGGTTGCTTGCTCCAATGCTCTGGTACAAGCAGTGTTACTCAGACTTCAGGGGGTGGCACACTCTAGACCACAAAACGGTGGTCTAAGCTGTGGCAATCGGTGCAAGGGATATGAAGTGAAAAGTTTAGGAGGCTAGACCTAGAGAGTTTCTTATAAAACTCTAAGCCAAATGTGGGGCTACTTAACATCATGTAAATAGATGTGGAGGACATGGCGAAATAAGTTATTTCATTTCAATGATGTACAGTAGGAGGATGGTTGTCCAACAAGGAATTATATAAATTTCTGCTTTCAGATTACTTGTATAGCATGGAACACATCTTCTCCATGTGATACATACCAGAGTTGCTCAAATTCTGTACTCACTGTTATGCCAGTTCAGACAAACTGATCATTAATCTGTATTTTAAAGAAAACACAATTGCACATACCCCAATAATGTAAAGCATCACGGGAAACATATGCAAATCCGCATGAAAGAATTTGGACTGGCTCAACTTTAAGCAGAACTGCATAGTGCCAGAAGGCCTCACAGTCCAATCAGCAAAGGCTAAGAACAGCAGACACAGACACATTTTTGGACTCATCAGTGTGCCATATCTGTGTCTTATCCCGGGGAGAGGGAGCCAGCCACCCCTTAAGGGGGGTATTATTTGTTTGGGCCATGGGGACCCCAAGATAGAGAAGGAAAAGAACTACAAAAGAACCCCAGAGCAAATGCACTGAGGCATGGGTTTTCCAGAAGATATTAGCCATACAGCCAAATTTTAAAGAAAACACAATTGCACATACCCCAATAATGTAAAGCATCATGAGAAACATATGCAAATCCCTATGACAGAATTTGGACTGGCTCAACTTTAAGCAGAACTGCATAGTGCCAGAAGGCCTCACTGTGCAATCAGCAAAGGCTAAGAACAGCAGACACAGACACGTATTTTGTCCTTATTTGGACTCATCAGTGTGCCGTATCTGTGTCTTAGCCCAGGGAGAGGGAGCCAGCCACTCCTTAAGGAGGATGTTATTTGTTTGGGCCATGGGGACTCCAAAATAAAAAAATTCTCTCAGCGGGATTTGCCTATGTTTCCCATGATGCTTTACATTATTGGCTGTATGGCCAATATCCTCCAGGATAACCCATGCCTCAGTGCATTTGCTCTGGGGTTCTTTGGTATTTCTTTTCCTTCTCTGTTTTGGGGTCCCCATGGTAACTGAGTGTTAAAGTTAAATATAAACCATCTTTATAAAAATATTTCATTTCTTTCCAGGTTCAGTAAGGGTCATAATACTTTTTTTCTTTCAATAGTAATAATGGTTTATTGTAGTTAGAAGGAAAAAATGTCTTGTGCTCAGAGCCATAATATGGACCTTTGTGGATCACCTCCTATAGCCACACATTACATGCCTGTACATGCAGAGTACCCTGCAGCAGACACAAACCTCAAACCAAGAAGTGCAAGTGTCCCTGTCCTGATCCAGCTTTGCCAGTAGATTTACACAAGTGGTCAGGTCTTGTGGCTGCTAAGGTTTGGGGTGGTATGCTTCTTATCCTTCATAGCCAGGTACATCTCTGGGAGGACATGGAGGTTATGAGAGAGTGATCCCTGTCATAAGTCTTACACACCCCTCTCCCCCCTGCTGGCTATATCAGCATTTTGGTCCACACATATTCCCACTGGGGGCTTCCAGGCATCTGAAACTTAACATAGGGCAAGAGGTCTTGCCATGTAACTGTTTAGTTGTTAAAAACATATATCTTTGAAAAGTGATATAGCCATATCCCACAGAGCCCTGCATGTGCAAACAAGGGATCCACCACACAGATGACACAGGAAGTCCACAGTCAAGCCCAGTTACAGACATAGTCCATCCATGGTTCCTCTCAGAGCCCCGTACCTGCGAATGGGATGGGTAAGAAATGTGACTACTGCCCTCAAGTAGGACTTAACATCTGGAAGTGGAGCTGCACAGCATTGCAACAAGCATATGCTGACTGAATTAGTATAGACAAGTGAACAACTATAGACAAATTGAGGTAAAACAAATTTCACCTGATATATTGGCATCTCTGAAGGATGAAATGATTATATTTATTTATTTAAAAGTTTCACCAGGAGGGCATACTGAGCTGGTAGAGCTCCTTTCCAGATGCGTCCGGTGGGATGGGGGTTGGGGGTATATACAAACATTTAGGGAGGCAGTATAGTGCAGTGGTTTAAGGCCCTGAGCTGCAAATCTGGAGACCTGGGTTTGAATCTCGCAGCCCCCACTTGCATACTGTGTGACCCTGAGCAAGTCACTTAACTTCCGTGTGCTCCCAGGTCGCACCTGTAAAAAAGCTTTCAGCTTAGTGTGCCACTCCTGGTTAAACAATAAAAAAAATTAAAATAAATAAAGAACAGCATATAGGCACATCAAATATACAATTATAAACACATATTTGTTATAATTACAATTATATACAGAGGGCAGGATACTCAAAAGGGATGCACCCAGCACATCCAAGGTAAGCCGACACATCCCCTACTTGGGCATTGGCATGATTGCTGCTGCGCCGGCGCATCCCCAGTGCACCAGCGCATCACAGATGCATCACATACCACCTAAAATGATATGCAGTGCATCTGTAGGGGGTTCTGCAGGGAGCGTGCTCATGCATATGGTGCACAGCCCCATTCACAATCCAACCTGGAGGCGCATCCCCCGGGCAAGTCCCAAGATGCGTCTGCCAAAGATAAGTCTACATCAAGTAGACCTAAGTGTGTGGCCACTCACAGGCAGGCTGTCATACTGCAGACAACAGCATGGCAACCTGCCTACCCTGGTAGTCCAACGTGCCCCCCCACATCCCCTGAAGACTGCCGGTGCCTGCGTTGAAAATGTAGCTTAAGCAGAATCTCCTCTCCATCCGACCCGGACGCACCATTGACTGCCTCCATAAGACCCCCCCCCCAGGTAGCCCAGCAGATCTCACGCCCCACCCACACAGGCACTACAACCCACCTCCACCATCCCAGCATCGCCCCATCATCAGCAGGCAGCTCAACCCACCCTCATACAGCCATGGCTGTCCACCGACACAGCTGTCTGTGAATGACAGCTACTGTACTACTGTATGCCCATTGATCGACCATGTTGATCAATGGGCTTGCAGTGTGACTGTAAGATGTCATACATGACAATGTGAATGACCCCATTCACAGTGTTGTGTATGACAGCTTACAGTACACACTGCAAGCCCATTGATCGACATGGTCGACCAATGGACATACAGTAGTACAGTAGCTTTCATTCACAGATAGCTCTGTCGCAGGCAGCTGTGGCAGTATGAGGGTGGGTTGAGCTGCCCGCTGACACTGGGGCAATGCTGGGACGGGAGGAGTGGGGTAGGTTGGGTGTGCCTGAGTGGTTGGGGGGCAGGTCTGCTGGGCTATGGGGGTCTTTTGGAGGCAGTCACTTGTGCGTCTGAGTCAGGGTGGGGGGTTCTGCTATTTCTACATTCAAACAACATGAAGTCTTGCTGTATTCTGACATATGCTGTTAGGTCCTGCCTTTCAACTGCCCCGGAGAGCAAAGAGTTAAACTTCCCATGGCCAGCATGAAATGTTCACCGCGAGCTCTGTTGAAGCCCCTGTCTACTGTTGTTTAAACTCCAACTGTCAGATTCTTTACTCTGCCTCACTGAACAGTCACTCTGGAGATTTCTCCTTTACTCGGTTCAAAAAAAGTCGGTTGAAGTGCCGTTTTTTTTGCTCAGTTTCTACCGAATTGCTGTTACCGATCAGTCGGTTCAAGTCTCTGTCTGTGGTACCATGAGTACTAGATAGGTTTTCTGTGTAGTTTCTGTGCGGAACTTGTAAATTGTGGATCGGTTTGGCTGAACCGATCAGTTTTCAGGTAAAAAAGTTTGTGATTTACTTAGAGTGTGGTAACTGGTCTGTATCGGTTCTCAAAAAAATGGATTTTATTACGTTTTTTGCCAAGACCCGTGACATGGTCAGGAACCAATAGGGGAGTCTTGCCTGGTGGATTGCCGAAAAAAGGGTAAGTTTTCGTTAGGATTGGCCATGTCTGAGAAACCCAAGAAAAAAACCGGGCCCACTGGGTTTCAACACTGCAGTGTGTGTGTGGGGAAGTCTTTGCCAAGGCTGATCCGCACACCACCTGTGTTTATTGTCTGGGGTTTGACCACCTCGATTCAGACTGCCAAATTTGTAAGAATGTTCCAAAATCTACCCTGTAAAAGAGATTAGGTAGACTGAGGGAAAGGGAGGCTGAGAAGTCCACTGACCCGGATGGCCAGCCTGGTTCGGTTCCGACCGAACCAGAAGGAGTGCCCTCTGACCAGGGCGATACTTCTTCGGGCAAAAGGAGAGCCGATTCTGAGGAGTCGGTTCCAATAAAAAGGAAAAGAAAAGATAAATTGTCCGGTTTGGACCCAGAAATTCATACCCCGACCGCCGATGAGATAGCCAATGCGATAAGGATAGTGCAATCGCTTACTTCGGTTCCGACCAAACCGGCACCATCTGGCAGGAGTTCGGTTCAGTCAGTTCCCTCGGTTCCGGATTACACTTTGGAAGAATTTTATGAACCAGAGGAGGAGGAAGGAGAGTATGAGGATGATGATGGTGATTATGAAAGTCTGGATGTGCCTATTGACCCGGACATCTCCCCAGATAGACCTTCAGGTGTTTCTCCTCCTAGGCTTTCTGAGTCCCCTTCTCACTTTATGTTTTATAAAAAAGTGGCTGAGACCCTCCAGCTTCCTGTGGAGAAAGCAGTAGAGGATCAGGAGGAGCCTGATTTTGTTGAGATGATGGACACCCCAGAGTTCAGGAGACTGTCTGTTCCCCTCCACAAATCCTTTGGGAAACAGACACATAAAATTCTTAAGACTCCTAATTCCATACCTCCTGTGGACAGACGAATGGACAAGAGGTATACTCTTTCAGGCTCAGACATGGAGTTCCTTTCCCAGCAATGCAGCCATGTTGGGGTAGTGCAGGCTGCTGCCTGTGATAAGGCAAATATCCCCTTGGCATCACAGCCCCCAGACAAGGACTCCAGGAAGATTGATGTCATGGCAAAGAAACAGTACATGGCAGCATCTTTGGGACTCAGGCAGGCTAACTATATGGCCTACACAGCTAAATACCAGAAGTCCAGGTGGGACACTATGCTGGCTCTGGCTAAACAGACCCCTGAACAGCTTGCCAAGGAGCTGGAGCAGGTGGCTGCAGATGGGATTGAGGCATCCAAAGTACAATTTCATGCTGCTATGGACTCCAATGATGTTTCATCAAGAGTCTTGGCTACATCTGTGGCTCTTCGGAGGATGGCTTGGCTCAGGTGTACTAGTCTATCACAGGATACCCAGGCTAAGGCCATGGATTTCCATGTTATTGGTAATTCTCTGTTTGGGGAGCAGACAGAGAACTACATGAAAAAGATGGACGAATACAGGACCACTTACAGGAGTGCTCAGGCCAAAGAAAGGCAAGCTACTCCTCAAAGGTAGCAGTCCATGGGCAGGGGCAGGCCTTTCCAAAGGCCTTTTTACCAAGCTCAGGCCTCCTCTTCTTACTCTCAGAGGGGGTTCTTTAGAGGGAGAGGCAGACGGGGGATGAGCAGGCCTGCATCCACCCCTCAACCTAAAGCTCCTGCCAAGCAGACACCCTGATGGGTCTGCCCGGGCCAATTCTCCCATACCAGTAGGGGGTAGGCTGGCTTACTTTGTCCAGGACTGGAAGTCTCTAACATCAGACAAGTGGGTCCTGGAAGTAGTAAGCCAGGAACTGGTTCTCAGCTTCAAAAAATTTCCCAAGATGAGAACCAGATCCTTTCCACCTGCAAATCCATCAGAGACCCTTGCCTTAGAGGCAGAGGTTTCTTCCCTCCTAGCTCTCAGAGCTATACAGATGGTTCCCACCCTACACAAGGGCAAAGGATTGTACTTCAGGTACTTCCTAACCTCCAAAAAGACAGGAGAATGGCGGCCCATCCTGGACCTAAGATATCTGAACAAACACCATTTAAAACCAAAATTCAAAATGGTGACTCTGGGAATAATCCTTCCCTCTCAAAGGCCAGGGGATTGGCTAGCCTCCCTGGACCTCAAAGATGCCTATTTTCACATTCCCATCAGGTGCTCCCACAGAAAGTACCTCAGGTTCGTTTTGCCCTCAGGCCACTATCAATTCAGAGCAATGCCCTTTGGCCTAACATCAGCCCCAAGGGTTTTCACAAAGTGCCTGGCAGTAGTCGTTGCTTTCCTAAGGAGAAAAAAGATCTCCATCTTCCCATACTTGGACGACTGGGTCATAGTAGGTCAGTCTCCAGACCAAGTCAAGTCACATTTTCAAATGACTCAGCAAGTGCTCACTTCCTTAGGATTCCTTCTCAACCTTCCAAAGTCAGTTCTCGAACCAGTACAGCTCCTCACCTTCATAGAGGCAGAGCTGGATACAATAAAGGCAAGAGCCTTCCTTCCCCTGGAAAGGGCAAGGACCCTTATCGAACTGGCCTCTTCATTCACCCTGCAGGTTTCTCGACCAGCAAGGCATTTCCTTCAGCTTCTGGGCCACATGGCAGCTTCCACAGCAGTGGTCCAAGGAGCAAGATTCCAGATGAGGGACATTCAGTTCCACTTAAGAGCCTTCTGGTCCCAAAGAAAGGATTCCCTTACCAAACTAGTCCCAGTGACTCAAACCCTGATCCAGGCCTTGCAATGGTGGCAGGATCAGGACAATTTGAGACAAGGGGTTCCCTTTGTCACTCAGTCTCATTCAGTGATATTCACCACAGATGCTTCTCTCCTGGGCTAGGGAGCCCATCTGGGGGATCTTACCTCCCAAGGACTGTGGTCACCTCAGGAATCTCTGCTTCACATCAATCTCTTGGAACTCAGAGCAGTGTTTTTGGCACTGCAAGCCTTTTCCAAATCTGTACAGAACAAGGTGGTCCAGATCAGAACAGACAACACCACCACCATGTGGTACATCAACAAGCAGGGAGGCACACGGTCTATGACCTTGTGCACAGAAGCAATGAAGCTGTGGTCCTTGGCCTATTCCCTGAAAACCTCTATGATAGCAGTTCACCTCCCAGGGAAGGACAATGTCCTAGCAGATGCTCTGAGCAGAATATCCCAGGGCCATCACGAATGGACCCTAGATCCTCTAGTTTTGAAAGTGATTTTCTCGAGATGGGGCACTCCACAGATAGATCTTTTTGCAGCCCCAGACAATCACCAACTTCCTCTCCTTTGTTGCAGACCCCCAGTCTTGGGCTCAGTCCCCCTGGATGCTCTGATCCTGAACTGGGAAGGGAAATTTCTGTATGCTTTTCCCCTTCCTCTCCTGTTCAAAGTGCTAGTCAAGATAAGGTCACAACCATGCAAAGTGATTCTGATTGCTCCAGTCTGGGCCAGACAGCCCTGGTATCCCCTGTTGCTGTCCCTAGCAGTCCACCTTCCCCTGTCTCTTCCCAGGAATTACAACCTGTTGACATCCTCTCAGGGGAGGATTTGGTACCCGAATCTTCAGTCTTTCAATCTCAAGGCATGGTTTAGTTTGAGTTAGAGTTTGCTGATCTGCATCTTTCCCAAGGGGTTCTGGATATCCTTAAGGCTTCTCGAAAGCCTTCCACCAGAAAGACTTACAACTCCAAATAGAAAAGATTCAGCATTTGGTGTTCTAAGAAAAATATTTCTCCAGATTCTGCTGAGTTGCCTACGGTTCTGGACTATATGGTCCATCTTAATGGCCCAGGCCTTAGGCCAGCTACCCTTAAAGTAAATTTGGCAGCTGTTTCTGCTTTCCTGTCAGTAGGCAAGCCATCCCCTCTGTCAGCCCATCCTGTGTTTTTTAAGTTCTTCAAGGGATTGCATTAAACCAATCCCCCCTTTAGGGATCCTGCTCCTGCTTGGGACCTTAATGTTTGCATTGCTCAGCTTATGCAACCCCCATTTGAGCCTTTGTCCTCTGCAGAGCTTCAGTACTTGACTTGGAAAACTGTGTTTTTGGTGGCCATTACCTCTGCCAGGCATATTAGTAAATTGCAAGCCCTGTCAGTGGAACCTGATTTTATCTCTTTCCATAGAGATAAAGTGGTCCTAAGAACTAACAGAAAGTTTTTGCCTGAAGTGGTTTCAGATTTCCACCTCAACCAGTCTATGTCTCTCCCTGTTGTCTTCACTGACCATTCCTCCTCTGGAGAGAGGAGGCTACACAGCTTAGATGTTAAAAGGGCCCTGAGCTACTACATAGGGAGCACCGAAGGTCACAGGTTTGAATCCATCCAGTTGTTCCTCATGTATGGGGAGGTTGGTAAGGGCAAACCTGCCACTAAGAGATCTATTGCCAGGTGGATTGTTTCTTGTATACAATTCTGCTATGAGAAACTGGGTAGAACTCCACCCTCAGGCCTGAGGGCTCATTCCACTAGAGGTACAGCTGCTTCCCTGGCTGCTGCCAGGTATATTCCTCTCTTAGAAATTTGTCAAGCAGCCACCTGGAAAACAGTCCATACATTCACCAAGTATTACTCTCTGGATATCCAGGCCAGGAGTGATGCTCGGTTTGGCACAGCAGTACTTCAGAGCCTGTTTCCAAAGTAGGTTCTGTCCCTCCTCCATGGAGGTACTGCTTGGTAGTCTGCATATGTCAGACTACAGCAAGACTTCATGTTGTTTGAAGAAAAAATTACTCACCTTAGTAATGTTGTTTCTTCTAATGGAGTCTTGCTGTATTCTGACCTCTCCCTGCCTCCCCTCTCAGAACCTAGTTTTTGGGATGTGGGTGGGCAGGAGCAGTGTTGGCACCCTAGGGGTGTCCCTTTTTCACCCTCTTTTATTTTGGGTGAGTGATTGTGTTTTGGGATGTGTTTTGCTTTTGGGTTTCCTGACTTGAGTCTTCTTTTTGAAACCAAAAAACCCTTTTATATAGATATAATTGCCAGTTGGCTAGTTTTGAGTTTTACAGTTTCCACACAGAACTTCCAGTGAGTATTGCTCGTAAAGATCTGATGGTTGGAGTTTAAACAACAACAGACAGGGGTTTCAACTGAGCTCGCGGTGAACATTCCATGCTGGCCATGAAACGTTTAACTCTTTGTTCTCTGGGGCAGTTGAAAGGCAGGACCTAACTGCATATGTCAGAATACAGCAAGACTCCATTAGAAGAAACAACATTACTAAGGTGAGTAATTTTTTCTTTTCATTGCAAGTAACGGCAGTCTTCCAGGGATGCAGGCGGGGGGGGGGTTCTGCTAATGCTACATTTATGCCACAGGCAGCAGCAGTCTGACAGGGATGCGGGTGGGGATGGGGTTCTGCTTCTACTACATTTATGCTGCAGGCAGCGGCAGTCTTACGAGGATGCGGGCAGGGAGGGGGGCAGGTGCCGGATGGTCGCCAAGGCACTCCCAGATGCACCATACTGCACACAGCCCTTTGCAGGGGGCCTGATGCATTCTGCCAGGCACAACCCTTCTGGGCACATGCAAATGGGGCCATAATGACATGGGAATGGTCCCATTGCACCTTGCATGCCTAATGACCCCATTTGCACGTCCATGGCTGTGAATGGCAGCTTTTGGCACAGCGCATCAGGAGATGCGCTGCCCCACTGTGTCCCCAGCCTGACCAGGGGGTTCTGCTGGCGCATCCCGGGCTGGGCGCAACTGTGGTATTCACAGAGGGGGATATGCTGGGAGCATCCCCAGCGCATCCTTTGAGAATACCACTGTTGGCGCTCGGCACATCTAATTTGTGCTGGGGCATTCAAGATGCATCAAGCACAAGCCCTTTGAGAATCCTGCCCAAATAACTAGCAGCAGAGGTGGCTGAGAAAAAACAGATATCAATAGCAGGGTCAAAATACAAGCAGTAGGACTGTACAACAGTGGAGGGGTTGGGGTACTGCAACAGTAACAGCATGTAGGTACCTGCTACCACTCTGACTGCAACAGGAGAGTCTTTAAGACAGTGTTTTTTAAAATTGCGTGCCAGTCTTGTAATCTTTATGTCTGCTGTAGCTGGGAGATAGCTGTGGAGAGAGGAGGCCATGGCATGGAGTAAAGTGGAGTGAGCACCAGCACAAGAGTGTGGACTGAGTCTCTGAATGAGAGCTCCTGGATGAGTAAGACCATGTGATGAGGTGCAGAGCATGAGAGGATTATATCTTGGGTTCCAGATTGTCTTACTGAACAACCGAGAATTCTCTTTGTTTCTGGAGATGGCTATTACCTAGAAGTGGTACCAAATCAACCTTAAATTGGATTAAATTGGATTCTTACCTGGTCAGGACAGAAGGACCCTATATTTGTGGGTGGGTTACCTACTGGAATCTGTCTTCGCTTGGGAGGATCGGGTCTGGACTGGTAGGGGAGCTGGCTGGTGGGTCTATGATTTTCCAAGGCCCTTTGCTTGGCCAGCCAGTGGGTTGGCGCAAGTGAGGTGCCGAGATTGCGGGACATATATGGACATATATTTCTGGCAGCAGCCCTCATAGGTAGGGCCTTCAGGCTTTTAACATCGCTAAGCAAGATTTGGACTACTATCAGGAGGTCCCTGTCTTAAAGAATCGTGTCAACAGAGAAAACTCATGGTCAGACCTCAAACCTTTTTTCTCTGGTTTATTATTTGGGCAGTGAGAGCACCTTTGATTTATTAGGACTCCCAAGGTAATGAGAGGGCCTGAACTTCATCTGACCCTGTTTATTTATTTCTTTGTACACACAGTGGGGGAAGGGGTACTTAAGTTTTATTTTCACATTCAGCAGTTTAAGTTCAGTCCATATAGTTTTAATTTTCTTTCCGTGACTCGAAGTTCTCTAAGTGGGAGTTTTCTGTTGGTTGGTATATCATCTCTCTCCCTTGGACCTGTATCGCTCATTAAGACCAATCTTCTTTATCCAAGACTTTGCGTTTGGACTGAAATATTAGAGTACTCTTGGAAGGGGTTCTATACTTTTAATTTATTATTGTTTTACTGTATTATACTTCATTGTATGGGTGGGGTGGGTGCTTAGTTTGACTTATTTGTATTGCTTGAATCTCTCCCCTTTGTGAGAAAGTTTCAAATAAGGGAGTTTAATTTAATTGTTTAATAGCTGGTTGTTTGTTTACTTTCTGTGTTGTTTGTGTCTATCGTTCCACCAAGTGAGAGTTGCGGGGTAGTGTACTGTATTTGTATTTTGTATTTTGTTTTAGGGGGTCTTTTTTCCTTTCCTTGGCTTGGTGCAATTTGTTTATTGTGAGCCTGTAATATGCGGTTGTAGGCCTACCCCCCCCGGGTCGTGCGCTATGTGTCCTCCGCCTTCCATGCCCTCCACCCTTTCTCCCCCCCTTTGGTGTTTTCAACCTATCAGTGCTTTGGAGCACTGGGCATTCCCCGTAGGGGGGTGGGTGGGGGGTGCGAACAGCAGACGATGAATGAGCGGAGCCCTCACATCAGGGCAGTCAGATACAGAAAACGCCCTGGGGTGAAATGGAGTCTGGAACGTGGTCCCCTATGTCTGGTCTCCATACCCAAGGGCACCACCATTATTGGTGGGCGGGTAGTTGGAGTAGCCCTAGAGACCCGTACAACTTGAGCAGTGTTATGCAATGCCAGATCTATTAAGAACAAGACTGCAATTATTGGAGATCTTGCTTGGACAGCTGATCTGGCTTGCATCACTGAGATGTGGCTGGATGAAAATGCTGGCCCCACATTGGAGGCTGCATTCCCGGCTGGGTACTCTGTGATACACCACTCGAGACTGGACCACAGCTGGGGGGTTGCGATCTGTTTCAAGACCGAATTGGGCCTCATGAGTGTACCAGTTGAGGAGGCCAGGTCATTTAAGTGTACTGTAGTAGCAGGTGTAGGCTGTAGGATAGCCTTCATCTACCATCCACCTGGGGATGAGAAACAATTCCTTCAGGAAGTAGTGGACTTTGTGATCGATATGGCATTTGAGTTGCCCAGGTTGATGGTATTGGGCGACTTCAACACTTGGGTCAATGACGAACTCTCGTAATTTGTACAACACTTCCTCCTGTTGATGACATCACTGGGCCTTACACAGATCATTACCTCTGCTACTCATAAACACGGTCACTCCCTTGACCTGGTTTTCCTCCTGGGGTGCGAAGCCTCCGATATGGGGTGGAACCTGTCAGATAGTCCGATCACTACACTATGGAGTTCAGTTTTTGTGCCCCCCTTCGTAGGCCTACCACTGTGGAGATGGTCAGATACCACCCTTTACAGGATGTGAGCCCTGAAGGCCTGGCGGCAGTACTTGACCTATCGGAGTATCCTGTGGCAAGCAGGAATCCAGAGGCTTTGGTTCTGGCCTATAATAAGGCCATTACCACAGCCCTGGATTCTATCGCTCCTGTCAGCATTCATCCTCTCTCCCCTCGCCCTCAGTCCTCTTGGTTTAATGGGACTGTGAGGGAGTTGAGGCTACTAGAACAAAGGTTAAAGCATTGCTGGTGGAAATCCACCCTGGAGATCGACCATCTTAGATTGTTAGAACATTATCAAGTCTACCAATCAACAATCTCTTGTAAGAAGGCAGAGTTCCTGTCCAGAGAGATTGCTGCTGCTCAGAACTGACCGGCTGAGCTCTTTTGAACTGTGGACAGGCAGTGCAACCCAGCCTGTCTGCAGTCTCAAAGATCCTTTTCTCAGTTGGAGTGTGATGAGCTTGCTTGGTTCTTTGTGGATAAGGTGGCTGACATCAGGGCAGAGATCTGAATAATACACTCTATGGGGGACGCTAATGATCTGAGCTCAGTCATGGTCCCTCATTTTTCCTGGAATACCTTTGACTGACTGGAATTCGCAGATGTCATGTGGATTGTCCAGGGTATGCACCCTACATGTTGTAGTTTGGATCTGGGCCCAACTTCCCTGATTATGGGTTGTTGTGACATCATTGGCCCAGTCCTGGCACAGATAGTCTGGTACTCCCTTGACTCGGGTAAGTTTCCTAGCTCCCTGAAGGAGGCGGTGGTGACACCCCTCCTGAAGAAAGCTTCTCTGGACCCAGACTCTCTTGCTAACTATAGACCTATCTCTAACCTCCCCTTTGTGGGGAAGGTGATTGAGAAGGTAGTGGCTGTACAGCTGGAGAACCACTTGACCATCCATAACATCTATGAACCTTTCCAATCCGGTTTTTGAAAGAGGCAAAATACTGAGACTGTGCTGGTTTGGGTGCTTAATGATCTCCTGATGGTGACAGATCAGAAAAGTCATTCCATTCTGGTGCTGCTTGATCTCTCTTCAGCCTTTGACACCGTGGACCATGGGGTGCTGCTTGAGCATCTGTGGCCTGACTAATACTGTCCTCAGGTGGTTTAAGTCCTTCCTCACTGGCAGAACTCAGAGGGTGGTGTTGAGGATTTATTCCTCTGACCCTCTCTCTCTGTCATGTGGGATCCCTCAGGGCTCAGTGCTGTCCCCCATGTTCATGGTGTACATGTTGCCCTCGGAGGCATTATAAGATGGTATGGGTTGAGGTTTCACTGCTATGCTGATGATACCAAGCTCTACCTGTTTTTCGCACCTGACCAGGATAGTGCACTCTCGGTATTTAATAACTGCCTCACTGAAATCCAGGATTGGATGAATTCCAGCTGGCTGAAGTTGAATTTGAGAAAGACTGAAGTGATGGTTGTGGATCCGGGTCACTGGATAGGGGGGTCGGGGGCTGGTCAGCCTATGGGAATTTTTCTGGGGGCTCCCTGCCCCTTACCTCTAAACAGGTGTGGGACCTAGAGGTGATGCTTGATGATGGGCTGACACTGCAGTCCTAGGTGTCGGCAGTCATCAAGTCATCCTTTGACCATCTCAGGAACATCACTAGGATCAAGCGCCTTGTTCCATCCAGTGACCTTCCCACACTGATCCATGCTTTTGTGACCTCGCGCCTCAATTATTGCAACTCCCTTTACATAGGGCTATCAGCGGTTGACATCTGCCACCTGCATCTGGTGCAGAACGCTGCAGTTCAGTTGTTGATGGGGACTTTCCGGACATGCCACAGCACACCGGTGCTGCCCGAACTGCACTGGCTGCCAATTCAGTGGTGGATCACCTTTAAAGTTGGATTACTGACATATAAAGCCCTACATGGACTCGGCCCTGACTATCTGAAAGAGCGTCTGTCCCCCTATTACCCCCGAGTGACGGCTCTGCTCAGCTGATGAAGGGTTGCTAGATATTCCAAGGGTAACTTTAAAATCTTCTGGGGACCCGTGCATTCATGTACGTGGCCCCAGTCCACTGGAATTCTCTATCTCGTCAGCTTCGGTAGTGCGCAACCGTGGGGGGCTTTAAACAGGCAGTAAAACTTATTTATGGCACCAAGCCAATTCTAGTTAATTATATTGAATAACAGATTTTTTACTATTTCTTTTATATTGTTGTTTTATGCTACTGTTTTATAAATTTTTATGTAAAGTGCCTTGACAAATTTGAAAGGTGCTTAATTAAAGTTTATTATTATTATATTATTGTTATAATTGTTGTACAGATTATAGACACATAATTGGAATTTAAGAACATTATGAACAAACAGTGTAACCAGCTTGCCTAGGCGGGTAAGCAGAACCAGATAAAATCATGAATCATAAGAGTAAGCAACAGTGATTACAACGGAGTTTCAGAATACTAGGAAAATCTAGAAGGCAAATAGTGTGCAACCCAATTCAGTATATGGCAGCAGAGCAGTGGACAAGAAGGTGGCTTGACCTGCAGAGGTAGATCAGTGAGGGATGGCCAGGGAGAGAGAGAACGAGAGAATGTGCAGAAGGAGGGAGGTGATGAGGGGAGAGGAGAGATACGAGGGCATGGAGCTGAACCAGAATTTGGCAGTATTACTGGTGCAGTGTGACCAATGCCTATTAAGAAGGGAGGGAAAGGATAGGGAATGGTAAAGGTCACAATGGTGTGTCCAGAGTGGGGGGGTCAAGGGCCAAATATCAGAAGGAGTGGAAAACTGTGACCGGTCTGGATAAGGAGGACTTGGGAGTGGCACCGTAATCAAATATGGGGAGGATCATTTTCTGCACAATGGCCCAGCAAGCCGGTAGAGGAAGGCATTTATGGTTCTGGTAGAGCGCACCCTGTTTAGGGTGTAGCTTCTTATGGATAGCCTCAAGATGCACGGAGAAGTCGAGGTGCTGATCAAGCCATACCCTGAACTATCTGAAGGAGGGGCAGTTTTCCAGCAAGGCTACAGAAAGCAGGGAGGGAGGGAGGGAGTGGAGTGAGTCTCTGTCTGGTGCCAAAGGTCACAGATGCTGTTTTTTTGGCATTGAGGAAAAGCTGATTTGAGCGAAACTGATCTTCACTTTTTCGAAGTCCCATTGCACTTTGGTTTCTACTTCTGAGGGTGAAGGTCCGGAAGTAAACGGGACGGTATTGTCCGCATACATATGGATGGATGTGTGGGGGCAGGTGGAGGCAGGTCATTTAGGAAAATGGAGAACAGTAGGGGGCCAAGGATGGAGCCTTGGGGAACACCAGTTGAAATGGGAAGTGGGGGAGATAGAGTTGCTAATCCTGATGGATTGCATGCTTCCCACAAGGTAGAAATGGAACCAGCTGGTGGTCTCAGCAGAGAGCTCTGCAGAAGACCATTTGTCCAGGAAAAGGGGATGAGAGACCATGTCAAATGCCTTAGCTAGGTTGACAGAAATGGCAGAGGTGATGTGGCCCTGGTCCTGGTCAGTGAGCCTGAACAATGAGGTGGTGGTAGAGTGGGATTTCCTAAACCCTGAAAATGTGTGGGTGCTCAGGGAAATTATAAAAGGCTGGGAGTCTGGGGACCTAGGAGGCCCCCAGAAGCTATAGGATTTTTCCTGCATTGTGGTGCTTTTTTGGGGGGTATTTTGATACATTTTAGAATGTATATGCACAACCACCACTACTCCACTGGAAAGAATGCAAGGGTGCCATTGGGGGCTCTTTGATACCCGGGAAGGTACTAAGGCCCATAGGATAGTGCTCTGGAGGGATCTTTGATGCCCTATGTGTTGCCAGCATGCCCCAAATATGGATTTTGGGTTACAGTGCCACCACCCCACAAGGTGCAAGAGTGCCCTGGATGGTTCTTTTGTTGCACTAATGTGCCAAGGACTTTAGAAGAGTGCCCTGGAAGGCTCGCTGATGCCCCCAGGTGCTGCAAGGATGCTCCAAATAGGAATTTTATGTTACAGTGCTACCTCCCCATTGGGTGTAAGAGTGTCCAAACTTCAAGCTCAGATGGCTCTGTTGTCTGTTCTTGACTGAATTTCCTTAGGCAGCAAGTAACTGAACCCCAACAAACACTGCCTGCCCACACCTCCATACAAACACAGATTGCCAATTGTATTTCCTTTTGTTTACTGTCCTAATCCTTCTGACTTTCATTTTGTTTTTGTTTGTTAGTTTTTTTTTGGGGGGGTGGACACTTGTGACTGGACAAAACAGTCAGAATACACACCGACAAGTTCAGGAACCAGCTTTTTCCCTTCCCCCAACAGCTCACACTCTCACAAAAAGACAGTTTGGTTGAAACATTAGAGACTCTGTGTGGACATGCTTTTTACGGCTGTGGGCGGAGCCTGCAGACGTTTTGCATGTATAAAAGTAGTGATGTCATATTTTCTGTCCGTGGAACTGACTGAAGGTGTAAATAGTCTCTTCCACCTTACCCTCTCCAAGCAATGTTTTCTGCTCTCAAATAAATACACTTTCATGTTAGTCAATGGTTGCAGGGTACTCTTTTATTTCTTAAATGGGTGGTACAAGAACTGGAACCTGAGTAGTGGGAGGCAGCATTAGGTTTTTTCGTTGGAGTAAGATCCACCTCCGCCTCCACCCCAAACTTTTTTCTGACTCATGTGAGAGGGCCATGAGATAGCTCTATTATGATGTAACAAGATACACTAGTTTGGGAACTTATCAACCAACAGACATGCCTGTGCAGTGGAGAACAGAACAGAACAGAAGATATTTAATGCCTACAAATTGCCTTAAAAATCCTTTGGAACAAATGATTATCAGAGCCACCTGGGGCCTCAGAAGGAGACCTAGACACACATTCTAATTTACAGTAAGAGCCACATGTTTTTTTTAAACATTTTATATATGTATAGTTTATATATAATTTGTCTTTAGTAGCTTCAAAATGTTTTTTTTTAAGTTGTTTAACCAGGTATAGCACACTAAGCTGAAAGCTTTTTTACAGGAATGCTCTGGGAGCACAAGGAGGTTAAGTGACTTGATCAGGGTCACACAGTATGCAAGTGGAAGCTGTGGGATTCAAACCCCAGTCTGGTCTGCTAGATGTCACCAGATTTGTAGCTCAGAGCCTTAGACCACTGCGCTATACTGCCTCCTAAACATTGAAAGCATTGGTCTTAGTAATGCATTTAGAAATATAATTTTTAATTGTCTGTACAGTTAAACATGCAGTTTCATGTCAGGGCACATTTTTTGGGGGAGTTCAAATTATTTAAACATGGGCACAGTACTTGGTAAATACATACTTTGATGATAAAGTGTATTTTTTCTTTCAAGTTTGAGAAGTATGTATTAGATACAAGTGTAACCGTGTTGTAAATGGTTAAGTAGGCAGTGGTTTAAGGCTCTGAGCTACAAACTTGGAGACCTGGGTTGACTAAGACAGACCCCACTTGCATACTGTGTGACCCTGTGCAAATTACTTAACTTCTTTGTGCTCCCAGGTCACACCTGTAAACAGGCTTACAGCTTAGTGTGTCCCTCCTGGTAAAAAAAAGTGCCTAGAATTATTTCTTTACTATAGTTGAGGTTATACAGTATGTTGTAGGTAGGGTATGATGTTTTGAATGTGGCAGTAGGATTTAGCATGTGCACTGCTTTAAAATCATTTCACAGTATTTTATACATTCTTAAAAAGATACTTCACATTTGTGTGGGGGCTGTGAGATTCAAACCTAGATCTCTAAATTTGCAGAGAAGAGCCTTGATCCACTGGATTATACTGCCTCCATAGTTATGGCAGTCATCTGTTTTAGGGTTCATGATGTTGGTGTAGTAAGCATACTAACATACAAAAATGGCAGCAGAATGGGCCTAGCGGGCTTTCGTGTCTGCTCCTTTGGTCAGTCCCCACCCTGGGAGCTGACCATGCTGCCCCCACCCTCTCTGGCTTCTCCCTTTCCAGTCCAGGAGAGAGCTAGCTAACTGGGGTTTCTGTAAGACAACAGCTACTAAATAGCTCTAATTTACTATTTTTATTTCTGTGTGTGTCAGGTCTAGCTAGAAGGAGTGTTTCAATTTAAAAACTTTTAATTTTATCAAACTATACACAAGCATAAAAGCACAGAAACTGCCCAGATCATCTATGCTATACTGTAATTAATACAAACTCTAGCTGTTTTCTTACAGAAACCCCACTCAGATAGATGTCAAGTATTTGCTAAGCTGTAAATATAGGTATCAGCATTCTGTAAGCAGTTAGTGCTAATTAGCTCTGTAAGAACATTTTCATTTTTTTTGTGGGAGCTGTGGGATTCAAACTCAGATCTAACTGCCCAGATCATCAATGCTATAAAATGTTATAATTAACAGACTTTAGCTGTTTTCTTACAGAAACCCCATTTAGTTAGATTTCAAGTATTTGCTAAATTGTAAATGTAGGTATCAGCATTCTGTTAGTAGTTAGTGCTGATTGGGGTCTGTGACAATATCATTTTTTTTTTACAAAGGAAGTGTATGGTAGGAAACTGAAAACAGACTTTGATGATAAAGTGTGTTTTTTCTTTTAAGTTTGAGATGTATTAGAAACATTGAACAAGAAAACAATTGGTAATTTTAAAAGCTATTCTGATCAGAGCTGACATTAAAAAAAATCTTAACTATTTTTTTACTTTATCATGGACACTAGAAATATGATGTTAGCATTCACTCCATTAAACCCGATTTTTTTTTTAACAGCATCTTACCAAAGCAATCTTCCCAGAATGCAATCTGTCACGGGGGGATGAAATTGTTTTAATCATGAAGCATTGGTGTTAGTAATGCATTTAGAAATACAATTTTTAATTGTCTTTACAGTTAAACATGTAGTTTCATGTCACGGCACATTTTTGGGGGGTTCAAATTATTTTAATTATGGGTACAGTACTTGGTAAATACATACTTTGATGATAAAGTGTATTTTTTCTTTCAAGTTTGAGAAGTATGTATTATATATAAGCGTAACCATGTTGTAAATGGTTAAGTAGGCAGTGGTTTAAGGCTCTGAGCTACAAACCTGGAGACCTGGGTTTGACTCCCAAAGCCCCCACTTGCATACTGTGTGACCCTGCGCAAATCACTTAACTTCCTTGTGCTCCCAGGTCACACCTGTAAACAAGCTTTCAGCTTATTGTGTCTCTCCTGGTAAAAAAAAAATTTCCTAGAATTATTTTTTTAATATAGTTGAGTTTATATGTGGTAAGTTGGTAGGGTATGATGTCTTGAATGTGGCAGTAGGATTTAGCATGTGCACTGCTTTAAAATCATTTCACAGTATTTTATATTTTCTTAAAAAGATACTCCACATTTGAGTGGGGGCTGTGGGATTCAAACCTAGATCACTAGATTTGCAGAGAAGAGCCTTGAACCACTGTGCTATACTGCCTCCCTAATTATGGCACTCATCTGTTTTATGGTTCATGATGTTGGCATAGTAAGCATACTAACATACAAAAATGCCAGCAGAATAGGCCTAGTGGGCTTTCGTGTCTGCTCCTTTGGTCAGTCCCCACCCTGGGAGCTGACCTTGCTGCCCCTGCCCTCTCAGGCTTCTCCTTTCCCAGTCCAGGGGAGAGCTAGCTAACTGGGGTTTCTGTAAGACAACAGCTACTAAATAGCTCTAATTCACTATTTTTATTTTCTGTGTGTGTCAGGTCTAGCTAGCAGGAGTGTTTCAATTTTAAAACGTAATTTTATCAAACTATACACTACCATAAAACACAGAAACTGCCCAGATCATCAATGCTGTAATGCTTTACAGAAACCCCACTCAGTTAGATGTCAAGTATTTGCTAAACTGTAGATGTAGGTATCAGCATTCTATAAGGAGTTAGTGCTAATTAGCTCTGTAGGAAAATTTTTATTTATTTTGTGGGAGCTGTGGGATTCAAACCCAATTAAACCACTGTAGTATACTGCCTCCCTAGTTACGGCAGTCATCTGTTTTATGGTTCATAATGTTGGTGTAGTAAGCATACCAACATACTAACATACAAAAATGTCAGCAGAATAGGAATAGTGGGCTTTTGTGTCTGCTCGTTTGGTCAGTCCCCACCCTGGGAGCTGAATTTGTTGTACCCCCCCCACCCTCTTGGGCTTCTCTCTTCCCAGTCCAGGGTATTCCTGCTTCATTGGACTTTGCTTCCACAACCCTTCTCCTGTATCTGTCCCACCCCCTCTTGAACCCCTCCATAGTCTCTGCCTCCACCAGTCCCCTGGGCAGCGCATTCTATGGTTCTACCACCTTCTCACTGAAGTAGCATCTCCTCCTTTCTCCCCTGAGTATCCCACCTCTAGCTTCCACCCATGCACTCTAGTTTCCCCCTCCTTCCTTCAGAGCACCATGACTTTGCCACCCCTGTTTACCCCCTTCATGAACTTGAAGACCTCTATCATGTCCCCCGTCCCTTCTTTCTTCCAATGTGTATATATTCAGTTCTTCGAGCCTCTCCTATTAGGTCCTTTCCCCCAAGCCCCAGATCATTTTGGTTGCCTTTCTCTGGACCCTCTCCAAGAGTTCAATGTCTCTCAAGGTGTGGCCTCACCAAGCAGTTATACAAAGGGAGTATCACTTCCCTCTTTCTGGAGTGATTCCCCCTAGTGATGCATCCCAGCATCACGGTCTTAGCTGCTGCCCTCCTATAAGTCTCTGAGTTGTTCATCTCGACATCCACCACCACCCTAAGGTCCCTCTCAGCCATACAGACATAGCAGCAGTACATTGCATAGCAGATATAAAATGGCAATAAGCAGGTCATGCAACAGATGTGCTGAGCAGTTACTGAAGCAAGAAATGTACAGCTGTCATTTTTTACATCCTGTTCAAAATGTGTTTTTGCATCTGCAGTGCCAAATGGCACAGTCACTGTGCAAAATTCCCTTTCAGCTAATGAACTGATAGTGTCACTGTTTATGCGGTGGGGTCACAAAAAGTCCATGCTGAAAACTTGGAGTGAAAATACCAAGAAACACCCAGAGCATTAAAGTTTCTGACCATAACACCCTGCACTGTAGGGACTGACAGGCATCAGGGTGTGACTTGGGATTGTCAACAGTAATGCTCATGCCTTTCCACCCCGAACCCTACCCTACAGCCAGTGACAGGTATCAAGGTGTGCCTTTGACTCTTCAGCTCCAACGTTAACTCCATTCTCTTATGCTGTACCCATTTCAGCATATTTCTCTATGGAATTTGGTGAGTGTAAAGTTTGAAAACCACAAGGCACACCTTGACTCTTGTCTGTGTCTGCAGGGTAGGGTGAGGTGAAGTGGCATGACTATTATGGCCAATAACCCAAAGGCACACCCCAATACCTGTCCATGTCCGCGGGATGGGGGTGGGGTTGGTGTCACTTCAATACTTCACTGCCATTCCTATTCTGCCTGTCTGTCTGTGACTGTTGCTCTCTGTCTATATGTCTATGTAATTATCTATCTTTCTATTAATTGTATGTGTCGTTATTTTTACCTGTTTTTAAAACAAACCTGCATATCACATTTGCCTGCACTCTGAGCACATACTTATGAAACTGCGCATATTTGTACTTCACTTCTACGTAGACCTCATACTTTCCTAATATTTCCATTATCACATGCATAACTACCTTGCCCTTATCAAAAGCGACCCCCTCTGAAAGTTAATATCACATTTTCTCTAACAGTCCATCATCATTACACCTGACTTCCTAACATCAACACATTGCTTAAATATAAATGACATCACCTCATGGACAAAATCCCTGTTTCTCTTAAAAAAAATTAAAACAAATGTGTAAATAATCCCAAGGCTGAATATATGCCAGCCATTACTTTTTCATGTACTGCCACCTTCTGTACCATCATGGGGATTTGCATATGTTTCCCTTGATGCTTTGCATTATTGGGATATGAGAAATTGTGTTTTCTTTTAAATTTGTCTGTCTGGCCGATATCATCTGGAATAATACATACATCAGTGGCATTTGCTCTGGGGTTCTTTTGTAAGCTTCCGATTCCTTCCATTAAAATGTACACCTCCATATATTATCCTAATAATGTGTATGCATTCCTTAGAACAGAAACCAAAACAAATCTTACTACTTAAAAATCATTGTGTTGTTTTTCCATACCTCCTTAACAATTTCATACAAATTCACTAACTTCATTATGCAGACGTGGTGGGTCTGACCAGAAACTGTTCTATGGGCCATTGCTTTTGCTTGGAATAAAGGATATTATGGACATTATGGTGAGAAACTGTGTATGGCCTTATTTGTTGAAACAGGGATGGGAGTCCTGTGACTGTTATGTGCTTTTTACTCTCACAGATAGATCAACCTAGAAGGACTAAGCTTTTTGGCAGCTCCCTCCCTACTCTGTCCTAGGCAATGACTGACTTGGACTGGACAGGAGAAGGACTGTAACAACAGGCAGTGTCTTGTGAATCAGAAAACACACTGTCCTTCCTCTTCTCCCACAGCTGAAACACTCACACAGAATGTTATTGATTTCTTAAGATTAAAGTGTTTTAGCTGAACTAGTCTCACATAGGAAAGCATTCCATTAGCATCTGACTTTAGCAAAGAGAAGTCCTACCTCCAACTTGAACCACACTACAGGAATAGTCAATACAAATACATGACAGTTCAACGTGCCTGAAAATGCATGCCAATGCAGTTTTGCTCACTGATATTTATCACATACCTTGAGATACGTATATTCAGTGGTGGTTTGGAAAGCTGGGTTTTTAATGGGACTTGCATTTTGCATGCCATTTTCTGCACCCACATCTTAAGTGCATTGCTGTCTGTTGAGGTTTTTAAGGCCGGACTCAAGGCATTTTTATACGATCAGGCATTCCTGGACTATGTTTTACAGCTTATATTGTCTAATTTTTAAGGTTTATTTTAGATTTAGAGAATGAAACAAATTGTGTAGTAAATTATGCTTTAATTGTTTGGAGTTGTATATTTTATTGATTATTATTGTGCTGTGTTGTTTTTATTTGTTTGATGTACGGCACCCAGAGCCTCCGGGATGGGTGTCTTTTTAAATAAAATTTGCCTTGCCTTGCCTAAGCGCATTTTAGTAGAGTAGGATAACATTGTACAGTTTACGGGGGTATGTACCAAATGTATAACTTTTCTTCTTAAACTGTGTGATTCACATTACCCTGAAAGGGTATTTTACAATTTATAGCAGCAGTGCATCAAATAGGTTTTTTTCATTCATTTGTATGCTGTACCATTTTTTAAGTAGTTCATTACTTACAAAGTTTCGTTATGATGCATGATGTGACTGCAATAGTTACGGAGTGGTTTTGTTTTAAAAGTTTTAAAAATAAAGAATGCAAGTCTTTTATTCTCTCCGTGGCGCTTTCCTTGTCCCTGATGTGGAATGTATGTCTACATGCTTGAAGATGTGGCTGCGCACGTTACTGCCTCGTGCATGCTATGCTCGTCCTCATGGTTGTCAATCATCTTCTACATGACAAGGACGAGTTTTGAGTGAGACCAATTGTCCGAGTTTGTGGCTGTGGAGAAAATTAATGTTTTACTTTGTGGTCTACTAATGTTTTGCAGTGCCTTTTTATTTGTTTATTTTTTATTTTTAAATATTTCAACAGTTTTGCTGTTTTAGAAATCTGTCATTCAGATGGTAGAGCTGGAGAATTTCAGTCAGAATTCTTTACCATGTACTCCAAGTAGTTTGATGGCAACATCGTAGAACAGTTTATTTGACTCTCTCCATTGAGTTGATGTAGCAGGTACATTTATTTATTTATTTATTAGATCATCAGTTTACAGACCTTTGAGTCATAGACTCATTTACAAAGGCACCTCGCCAAGAGAGCAATGCATCACAGCAAACAAACAGTACAGTACATAACCCTTAGATTAAAAAAGCAACCAGTGTTACAGGCATTCACTGGTGGTACATGCTTGGTAATAGGTAGATCACAGTAGTCATAATATAGGTACACAAGTACCACATCATGATATGTTGTTCCTTGTTTTTTTTCTTTTATTTTCCTCTAACACCTAGTAGACTGCACGTCAATGTATGTGTGTCTTCCCATTCATTCCTTAATTACAATACTGTCATAATCTTGGATACTGATTGATGGGAACACCCCCACACAACCCCCCGCCCCACACACACACATCCATCCCCAAGTATGTGAATGAATTTAAAAAAAAAGACATCTTAGATCATCTTTGTTTGGTCATCCGAGACATCACTGTGTGTCTGCTGCTATCTGTTGAAGTCCGCATTCTGCACTGTAGTACATATTGCACCACACAGACTAAAAAAGGGAGCAATTTCTAGTGGTGAAAATGGGCAATGTATTGGCATTTGTCTTTGTGTTCCTCTAAAGAAACGGATTGCAATGATTGTTATGTATTGTATGTTATGGTCTGGTTTTCACTCGATATGTAGCCTTAGTTAGATAAAACTAAATCAATCATGTGCAAAAACTAAAGTGCATTGCTGTGGGGTGTCATGTTTAAAAATCGTGTACGTGGCTTCCTGCATATGTCGTAAGCATAGCCACTGAAATGGAATGAAAGAATAGTACGCGAGTATTAGCCAGTCACCAAGATATGAAAATGCGACTCCCGCTCCCCCACCCCACAACACACAGTAGCACGATAGAGATAATTAGTGTCTGCATTCATCACAGCTCAGAGCAGTTGCCACTGAGATGTGTTACTGATGAACTGCATATTGTGGAAATGATTGTTGCTCCCAGTTAGCACCCCCAAAAATGGGTACTTTTTTTAACTATTAAACAAATAGAAAATAAAAAGCAATTCAAAAATTCAACTTGTCCTGTAACAGGAATCGAACACTACCATTTATACCTAGGCCTGGATATTCAGAAACACGCCAAAGTCTGGCGCAAGTCCAGTGCAGCATAAATCCGATGTGCCATGGTGCAACTGGAGCCATATTCAGAGGTTGCACAGGCCGAACAGTGCCAGCACAATGCAGCTGAATATGGCAGAGTTGTGCCACGGCACAAACAGAGGTGGGCCATTGTGCAAACAGAGATGCTCCAGCACAACCGTGGCAGCAGAGCAGCACAGCAACAGAGGGGGGCAGGGCACAGAGAACAGACCCAGGGACAGAGCCCTGGAAACACAGTAACAGGCCACAGGAGACCTCCACCAGCAGGACATGGCAGGGCACACACAGGCACCCAGACACTGGACCCCAGAACACAACAGTGGCATGGATAACAGGTGACAGGAGGTGCTAACGGCCAATGGAGAGCCACCAAGGGAGCCCTCCTGGCATTCTGCTGGCTATGCCCCCCCAAGACCATAGCAGGTCACACCCAGGACCATGAAGCCAAGCACACACAGGCACACAAGGAGCCCGTATAGTGGGAATTGAGCAGGCTGGGTTGCAAGCAGCATGGCAGACCACATGGGACAGGCCACACAATGCCAAGCAGAGGACCTCAACACAGTGTGTGGACAGTACCCGACCAATGACCATGGCCGTGTGCCACCACCATGTACACACCAGTAATGCACCCTTGACTGCCACCCCAAGGGCACCCAATGCACAACCACTGACCCAGGGGATGGACACCAGAACAGTGAGACACACCACAGCACACAGCAGGGAACTACAGAAGCATAGCATGCACCCCCTGTCATGCACACAACATGGACAGACACTGGGCCACTGCAGCATGGCTCCTCACACCACCTGCAAAGCAGAAACAGACAAGGGCAGGTATGCCATAAAATATTTATAGATAAAACGACTATTTACAAAAACAGCAGGGTCTGGGGAAGGGTAGGGACAGCGAGGGAAGGGGACAGGGAACAGAGACTGTACCATGGGAGGGGGTACTCTAGGGGAATGTGCAACAAGGGAAAACAGGTGCATCTATAGTGACAGCCCAGTCCAGCACCCCTAGCAAGCCTTCACTCCCTTCTCTCCGCCATCAGCATTCTCTGCATGGCCACCACCACCTCAAGAATGCTTGAGAACTCAAGCAAGGTCTGCTGCATGAACCAGGTCAGTATCTGGTGCTGCGGTCTCTGCAGTGGAATCTGGACACCTACAGCAAGGTACAGGACAGGTGATCAGTGCAATGGCCCAAGGAACCATGCCCACCCACAGTGCACAATGGGCAGTGGGACCACACACCCCTGGAGGGCCCGTAACAGCCACCCGCAGGGGGGTGGGCCAATGCCGGCCAGCAACACAGTGCACCACGACATTGCACAGAGGTGGTCCCCACTGCACAATGGCCACACGACTGTGCAGTAACAGTCACATGGCACAGTGCACTGGCAGCACCACAGCAACAACAGTGGCAGCCGGGCACATGCCACCCCACCAACAGCTGACACACGTGTCCAATGGGTGCACCACAGTGGCATGCACTACACACAGTGACACACACAGCTGCCACAGCATACTGCACATGACACAGGTGGTCATGCCCGCACCCACTCCCCTGCCACCCCCCATGTACAGTGCAAAGGACCATGACAGTGCTTACCTGCCCCCTGCAGTGCTGCTGGTCCTCCACCATCAGGCATACTGCCCAGTTGCGTGCTCCTGCGGCCCTGGCCCGCCTGTGGTCCTCCGGCCCTGGGAATAGAAAGATGACAGGTGCACATCAGTAACCGACCACATCAGCATCTCTCCCCAGCCCTCTGTGCACAGGGTGTGCCCCTGCCCAACACATCCAACACGTCAGCACGGCTGCATTGCAACACAAGCGGCTCCTGGCAATGCCACTCCATGATGCACATGACAACATTGTACCCCACCGCAGGGCATGCCAGGCAGAAAAGCTAACACCACAGTACAGCACCAGGGCAGACATGCAACATGGGATGACTTACCTGGCTGGGGCACTGCACCATGCCTGGCAAGTGCCTGAAGCCTCCGTAGGTTGTCAGGGTCCCATCACATGAGGTCACCATACCGGTGCCTACATTGTTCCCCGGTTGTGGCACCCCGGTCCTCTGCTCCAGACTGGCAGAGATAGCCTGCCACACATTGCACCTGGCCTGCTGCAGGGGCACCTGGCCAATGAACTGTGGGCTGTGGGGCTCCACACAGGCCACCAGGTTGGCAAGCTCCACATCTGACCAGTTATGGTACAGCATCCCCTACCCTGCATCTCTGCACTTGCTCTGGTTCGGTGGGGAAAAAGGCAGGAGCAGGTGCAGGTGCACGTGTCCATCACAGGTGCCAGATGCATGATACATGGGAGACTGCGCAGTGCTGTAAATGTGCAGTGGGCATGGCTAGGAGGGGTCATGAGGTCATGGAAAGGACCCTGGAGTCAGAGGTCAGCGGTTGGCACACAGTGCACATGTGAGCGATATGGAACATGCCAACATGCACAAAGTGCACGTTGCTGGCCATGCACAGTGCTGATACATCATACTGTTCACGCATCTTGTGTAATTGACACCATGACACCACAGTGCGCATGCACACTGCAGTCCTGAGCACCGTGCATGTGTGGGCATTGCATCGTGGCTTGCTCTCATGCAGTCCCATTGTGCACTGTACAATATCATGATATTCAGGTGCTGCATGCAAATGAGCTTATCAGCCAGTGCGTGGCACAGTGGGGTGCATTAGCACATCATTACCATTGCACACAACCTCATCTGCATGCACTGCACCTCATAAGTGCCACAGAACAGCACAGGCCATGTACCAGTATTGCAACCCTAATAGGTAAGTGGTGGATGCTGCAGCAGCACACTGGGAGCAGACAGCACTGCAGGGTGGGATGGACCAGGGGAGATGCTGCCACTGACACACTGTGCTGTCCATTACCACTGGAGGCAACATGTCGGAACAAGAGGAGGGCGAGGAGCGGGGGCCTGCATGGAAGCGCAGACCCAACTTCATGACGGGTGAGACAGATGCCCTGTTTGAAACCTACCTAGACAGGGAGGCCCTGTTGAGCAGTGCCATGGGCACACCACATTCCAGGGCTGCTGCAAGGGAGGATGTGGCATCCTATGTGAACCAGCATGGCAACCACCAGTGGTCGGCGCAGGAATGCTGCAAGAAGGTTGGGACTGATAGGCGGGCACATTAAGGAGAAGATGGCAGCCATCAGGGCGTACCATAATGCCACTGGTGGAGGGCCAGCTGATGCACCCACACTGATGCCAACAGAGGAGCTGTTGGCAGCCACCATGCGCCACACCACGGTGGAGGGTGTGCCTGGAGGAGGTTTCCAGATGGGTGGCAGCCCATCACTGCATGGTATGTATGTCAGACATGCACAGCTGGAGGCCTGGAGGGTGCATACACAGGCATACTGACATGCATGCAGACATCCTGCATGCCATGTGCATGTGTGCGCACCCACGCGCATGCCATGCTACAGGACACATGCAGCGGCAGTGTACAGGAGGACACATGTGGGCATAGCATCACTGACATGCAATCCTTCTCTTGCAGCACCAGCATGCCTCCGTGCAGAGGATGGGGTGCTGGCAGCAGCAGCAGCACTGTGGATGCCGGTATGGCCCCGGAGGATGAGCCATCTACATCCATCAGCATCCGGGGGCCCAACAGGCAGCAGCCCAGCACCATGGCGCTTCTGGATGTTCTAGACCTAGGGTCGGATGAGGCCCTGGATGTTATCCTGCAGGATGCCAGCCTTGGTGTCCTGTATGCAGAGACACAGATCGGGTGGGGTCCAAATCCAATGATGACTACACACACCTACTGGACAGCATGGGTGACACTGTGGGTGTGTCACCCCTGCTGGCATCACAGTCAGGTGCCACACCCAGTGCTATGCCAGCTGCGGCACAGCTGCCTGCCACCACTGCAGGTGCGGCAGTATGCAATGCCACAGATGTGCCCTGCAGTGGTGGTGGTGTGGCCGTGCAGACACAGGGTGGCATACAGCGGCCGGAGGGATGATGGCAGCAGGTTGTGGGTGCCACCAGGCAGCCAGACAGAGGGTCCACCACTGGTGCACCTGCCATACCCATTCCCCCTGCAGACCCCACTGTGCAGCATCCACCAGAGAGGGGGGGCTGTGCAACATGGCAGTTCACCCCCAGAGGATCGGCATCACGCCCAGGAGCCCCAGAATGCAGACCATCTGGCTGAGCACACCCAGCTGCTGTGGGCGTCCGTTCAGCAACAGGTGCTGCTTGCTGCTGGGGTGCATGCACTGCATGTGGAGGTGTGTCAGTTAGCCGAGCAGCAGGACAGGGGCACTGCACAGATCCTGGAGGGGATGCAACACGTGCAGGAGACCATGACTGCGTCCTTGGATCACATTGCTGGTGCAATTTCAGACAGTTTTGTGTTGCTGGCTGCCACAGGGTGTGGCCATGCACAGGAGCCCCCCCCCACAGTGTGCTGTCCACCTCACAGACCCGGAGTTGGGCAACTCCATCACAGTCAATGCGGGGCTCAGATGTAGGCATCCCAGGCACACCCGGGGTGGGCCTGTTTGGGCGCCTGCACACCCTAGCGAGGACACAGTTGTGGTCCCACGCTTCCACCCCTTGGGGGCTGTTGGACACCCCCCCCGGCTGATGCGCAGCCTGTGGCTGCTGATCGGCCCTGGCATGGCCACCTCCATGGCCATGGTACTGTGTGGCCGCCCTAATCTGCCTGCTGCCCTGACCACAGTCCGCAGAAGAGGCCCTGTGCGCCTATGGGCGGTGTGTGTTTGCCATACAGATGGTGGCATGCCTGTGTGACATACCGCATGCTGACTGTGTGTGTGCATGCCTGGATACTGGACTATGTATCGTGGGCATGATGAGGGCAGTCTAGCACCATTTGCACCAGTGCCATGCGTCTGATCCATGCCACAGTCCAACACCTGGGTGGGTAGGTGCACGTGTGTGTGGGTGTGTGCCACTGACTCCCATCCCCCTGCATCATGCCTCTGTGTGTGCATGCCCCTCACCATGCATGTCTCTGCATGTGTGTTATACATGTCTGTGTGGCCCATGCATGTGTACCGCACCACTTACCTGTGTGCACCAATGTGTTCCTGCGTGACAGTGTCGCAGTGGTGTGATGCCTGCTGCAGCAGTCGGGGGTCCCTCCACTTAGGGTGTGGCTGTCCACCACCCTCCGGCCCATTGCCTCCATCGTCCCCACAACTGTTGCCCTCATCAGCCTCGACAGCTATCCCATGGTCAATGGCTATGTTGTGCAGTATGCAGCATTGCAAACCACCTGGCAGTTGATGCTTGGGCTCCCCTTTCTGTTAATATATGCCAGTCCCTCAGGGCCAGGTGGCATGTGGATACCCATGTGGGTACAGTCAATGACCCCAATCACACCAGACATGTGTGCTATCCTGTGGAAGTTCTGCATAATTGCTGTACACTCCGCCTGTGTGCTGGGGAAATGGATGAATTCTGAAGCATGTGGCAGCAGAGCATTGAGGAACTGTGTGAGGAGGCAGGACATGGCCAACTGGGTGATGCCCATGGTGTCTCCTGTTGGTCTTTGGAAGGTGCCCATGGTGAGCAGGCACATGACGGCGGTCACCTTCATCTCCACGGACATGGCGTGGCTCCATCTGGTGGGTGTCTGCATCTCCTCACTGCACAGCTCACAGAGCTGCCTCAGAATGGCCCAGTTCAGGTGGTACCAGCCCACAATCTCAGTGTCACTATAGTTCTCAAAGCTGATGTGGGCATGGTACCACCTGTGTCAGGCATACCGCTGATGGGCCCCTTTGTCGGCCACGTAGCTGTTCCTCCTGCCTCCTCACACCCCTCATTACCGCCTCCATCAGGAAGGGCACACTCTCAATGTCTTCCGCTGTACACAGTCCCCTTGGTTGGTTGACTGCTGGCTGTGTGCCACCCTGGTACACAGGTTTTGTGTCTCTGTGTGTGTGTCTCTCTCTCTGCCCCTCTCTTCTTCTCCCATGCCACCTCTCTGTCCCTCTCCCTCTGTCTCTGGTCTTGTGTCTGTCTGTCTGTCTCTCTCTATCTCTCACTCTCATTCTCATTCACATTCTCATTCTTGGCACAACTGCTGTCTGTGTGTTTGTGCCCTGTTTTTATAGGAATAAGTATGGTCGGCGCAACTTCGATTTGCTCCACACTTGTGCCATGGTTTCACGGTAGAATATGCCATTGCACTGGATATTCATGGGAACGGCCCCTGCACTTACGCTGCATACATTATAGTTGCACATTGGCACAATGGATTTTGTGCTGCGTCACGGCTCCCGCTGAATATGGCTCCTCAGCGTAATTCTGTACTTGCACCGTGCAACTGCTCTGACTATCCAGGCCCTAGGGTAAACATCCATCCTTGTGAGCTACCAGCTCTTTTATCTAAGATAGATATTTTTTTCTTTTACTTATTTTGTTTAATTTCAGACAGAGCTATAGGATTATCAAATGCAAATTTGTGATTGCTGAAATTGCTGTTATTGTCATTCTAGTCTGTATCAGCTATGTACTGTCCCTTGCCTGTGTTTAGTCTTTTTTATTTTTATTTTTTTATCCAGTTGCTTTGTTTGAGCACAATTTCATTCATATGTATTGTAAAACATGCTCAAAGAATTGAAGCATGTTATGGAAAGTTGTTTGTTTATTGTCAATAAATAATTTTGCCGACATGTTTATTAATGTGTGATATGTTTTTCTTTTTTTTTTTAAATAAGAAATGGAAAACATTAACTTTCCCTTTAAAGGGACCAAACCCCGTTCCTTTAGCACTGTAGGCATGTATCTATTCTTTTTAGCCACTAGATCTTTCTTGTAAAAAAAAAAGCGGTTTTTATTAATCTTACTTTTTCAGTCTGATAGTAAGGTTCAAAGACGTCTGAAATACATAAATGTTCAAATAGTTGGCAGATAAGGAACGCTATGCCCATCCAGTTTGCCCATTGACCCCATACATTGTATGTTGTCATCGAAACTATGTGATCAATGGCTTCTCATCGCTCCATCCCCTTTCAAACTTGCCTGGTGCCTGTCCCAGGCATGCTTAAACCCCTCGACTGTGCTTTGCCCCACCACATTCTGTGGCAGACTATTCCAAGCCTTGTTTACCCTTTCTATGTAGAAAAACTCCCTGACAGTAACTATTAATCTACCCCCTCTCAATTTCATATTGTAGCACCTTTGTTATAGTTCTGTTTCCTACTTAGGAAAAGGTCACACATCAGGCACCTTGTCTGAGCCCTCGAGGTACGTGAAAGTTTCAATCTTACTTCCCCATGCTGTCTCCTTCCCTCCCCTCCATTGAGTACATATTGAGGTCCCTCAGTCTCTCCTTATATGTTTTGGGTGTAAGCCCTGCACCATGTTTGTCACCCTTCTGTAGATAGTCTCCATCTTATATATCCCTTGCGCAGGTGTCGCCTCCAGAACTGTACGCCGTACTTCATGTGATCCGTTACAAATGTTTTATACAATGGCATAACCACTTCTCTCCACCTGTTAGTTATACCACTGTCTATGCACCCCAGCATTCCACTGGGCTTCTCTGCTGCCTTTGCGTACTGCTTTGCTACCTTAAGGCCTTCATAGATGATAACCCTGTATTCTTTTTCTATTTGCTGATAGTCAGCCCCTCCTTCCCCTCATACCAACCTTTAGTTCACCCACTAGGGTTCTCTATACCTAGGTGCATTTATTTGCAGTTATTTTCATTGACCCATTTAACCATTTCCTACCCTAGTTCACCACATTGTCTCCCTTGTCCAGTCCACCCATCTTATCAATTAGCCTTCTATGTGGTAAGGTGTAGAAGGATTTGCTGAAAAATAGGTAGTCTATGTATACCACACATCCCTGGTTTCTTCCACAGTATCACAAGCAAACAATCTATTATATATAGAATAAAGTATGGGGTGGAGTGTGTAACAAGATTTTGCACACACCCAAGTTGTGGGGTGTTACATAAACCACGAGGGTGAAGCCCGAGGGGTTTGTGAAAAGCAGCACACAATGAGGGTGTGTGTAAAATCAAGTTTTACACACACCACCCCTTATTTTATTTTATATAATTGCTGCGTTTCTATTTTTTGCCACAGCAAGGGCCAGTGCAACTCGGCGGTAAGTTTATTTCCTCAAAACAAATGGCTTTTCAGGGAAAAGGGATGTTTAAAAATGGCACGTCAAACCAGACGAAAATTAAACTGCACATAGCGTAGCCACACCGGGACAGCACACGTGGAAACCCTATCAATCAGAGCATAGTACAGTACTGCTGTTCAGTTTGTAAAGAATAATGAAGAGATGAGTAAAATATTAAAGTTGCCAGACCATACAGTGAAGTTCTAACTGATGTGTCCAAATTTGTATCTACAACTATTTATGTTGACGTACGTATTATTAGGTGTGGTTACTTAGAGGGGAAGATGAGTGGAACTTGGCATTAGTTATACACTAGGAATAATCCAATTATTAACACAGGATCCTTTACTTATTATGAGACAATTTTATTGAATTTGGTGTTAACATTTTATGTAATATATTTGTAAAGTGGAAGCATATGCAACGCACATGTCACAACTCAGTTAAATTTTTTTATCTGAAGAACAACAGAGTTAGAATCTTATCACAATCACATCCTGATGTATGCCAGCAAATGCTTTGCTTACAAGTGAGTACTTTATCAACTAAATTAATCTTTCATGTAGCAAATACTGCAAAGATTCAGATTAAATCAGACAAACAGTATGCTTTTTGTGATATGATTTGCTTATTGACAGCCAAATATCCATATTCGCCATGTAGCAGATAACTGCAATTTTCTGAAATATGTATGTCTGAGTGCCTCACTACGCCCCATAGCCGTGCTTCAGATCTGTCTAATGCCGCTGACCTGGTGGTGCAGAGGGTTGGGGCATCTAGCCTTATCTTGTGTCACACTGATGGACTGGGTTCGGGAACAACCCAGGGTCATTGGGGAGACAGCTGGGGGGTGGAAGGGCAAGTAGCAGGATTACCTTTCCTGGGGTGGACGCTGTACCTCCCATAGTCCCAGCCCATTGGGTAGAGGTCCAGCGGTGGCGCAGGTGGGAGGGCAGCTATTAGGGTGGGGTGCTCATGGGAACAAGGGTGAAAACTTGGAACAAACACAGAAAACTGTAAATAAAAAAAACTGTGTAACACACAACCAGTATTGTCTTATTGTTTACGAACATACGAAATTTGCCAGCAGATAAAGGCCTAGAGGTCTATCAGGTCTGCTTGAATGTGCAGCCAGCACCCCTTATTCTGCAGCTGCCCCTTCCTTCCACCCTTACCCTTCATTAACCCTCCCCCTTGTCCTGTCCCATCCTCGTTTGAAGCAGTCCACTGTTCTACTGCATACCACTTCAGCAGGTAACGCGTCCCACGCAGCCACCACCCTCTCTGTAAAAAAGTGTCTCCTCATCTCTATCCTGAACCTTCCTCACTCCAGTCTCATATCATGGCCCCTGGTGGCCCTCCCCTTCCTTACTTTGAACAGCCCCTCTGTACCCGTCTTGTTTATTCCTTTTATGTATTTAAAGGTTTCAGTCATGTCACCCCTGTCTCTCCTCTCCTCCAGTGAGTACATGTTCAACTCCTTCAACCTCCTCTCATATGATAAGTCCCCCAGCCCCTTGATCATCTTTGTAGCTGTGCACTGCACCCCCTCCAGTAACTTAATGTCCCTCTTCAGATATGGATGCCAGTACTGCACGCAGTACTCCAGGTGTGGTCTAACTAATGACCTATACAGTGGCAGAATCACCTCCTCCCTCCTCGAGGATATACCCCTTGCAATACAACCCAGCAGTTTGTTGGCCTTTGCAGCTGCCTTCCTACATTGTGCCAAGTTGTTCTTTGACCCTGTAATGAGCACACCCAGATCCTTCTCCTCCTCTGTCTAGGCTAGCTGCACTCCCCCTAGCTGGTAACTCCTCCTTGGGTTCTTCATCCCAAAATGCAGCACCTTGCACTTTTTGGCATTAAAGCCCAGTTGCCAGGTGTCTGACCAGGTTTCAAGCTTTGCCAGATCATCCTGCATCCCCTGCCATCCCCCTAGGTCATCCACCACCGCACCTACCTTGGTATCATCAGCAAACAGACTGATCTTGCTCTTGATGTCCCATGATATGTCTGCAATGAATATCCCAAACAACACTGGTCCCAACACTGAGCCCTGTGGAACACCGCCGTCACTGCCCTTGGGTGTGAGAGCTCCCACCCACCACCACCCTCTGTTGCCTTCCTGCAGCCAGTTTCCTACCCTTCTCACCAGCTTTGCACCCGCCCCTGTGCCTACTAACTTCCTTCCCAGCCTTCCATGTGGCACTGAGTCTAATGCCTACTGAAGTTCAGATCAGGACATCCACTGCATGGCCCCCTGTCCAGTTGTCTAGTTACCCAGTCATAGAACTCGACCAGGTTGGTTTGGCAGGATCTGCCACATATGAAGCCATGCTGTCTGCTGTCCTGTAGTCCTTGCCCTCTAGGAGGGCCACCAGCCTCTCCTTCAGGATAGTCTCCATTAGCTTACCCACGATGGATGTGAGGCTCACTGGTCTGTAGTTTCCCGGTTCATCCTTGGGGCCACTCTTGTGGAGGGCACCACATGAGCCATCCTCCAGTCCTGAGGCACACACCCTAATGTAGTGAGGCATTAAATAGGTCTGCCAAAGGTCCTGCAAGGACCTCTGCCAGCTCCTTCAGTACCCTGGGGTGGATGCCATCTGGGCCTGGCGCCTTGTCCACCCTCAGTGCCTTCAAACCCTCTTGAACTCTGCTCTCCATAATTTCCCCATCTGTCACCACTTTCCCCACCTTCTGCCATTTCTCCCACCTTGGGTGTCACCCCCCTCTTCTTTAGTAAATACTGAGCAGAAGTACTCATTTAGTGCTTCCCGCCCTTTATCGCACCCTGCTTCCACCCAACCCCTCCTTCCTAATCCTTACTATGTGGTCCTTACAGCCCTTTTCTCCCTGATGTACTTAAAGAAGTCCTTCTCCCCCTTCTTAATGCCTTGTGCCAGCCTGAGTTCCGTAGATGCTTTGGCTCCCCTTACTGCCCTTGACATCTCCTTCGATTCTGTCAAGTACTCCTCCCTGTCCTTCCCCCTTCCTGTTTTCTTGTACTTCCTAAAGGCAGCTCTTTTCCTCCTTACCTTTTCCATGGCCTCCTTGCTCAACCGGATCGGTTTCTTAGCCCTAGCCTTCTTGCTCTGGGCTTTGCAGCAGGTTTTGGTTGTCTCCACTATCCCCAGCTTTATGAGCTCCCACCTCTGGTTAGTGTCCATACTAGACTGAATTCTGGCCAGGTACCCTTTTACCACTTCCCCCATCCTCCCAAAGTCGGCCCTCCTGAAGTCCAGCACTATTGTACCAGATTCCACTCCTTCTTTGCCCATATCCAATGTGAGCCATACTGAGTGGTGGTCACTCCCTGACAGCGGTTCCTCCACTGTAAGTTCTCTCACAAAGTCCCCATTTGCCAGCACAAGGTCAAGGGCATTTCCTAACCTGGTTGGTTCACTGACTATTTGCAGCAGGAAGCTGTGCTGGAAGGCATCCATCAGTACCTGCTCCCTTCTGTTCTTGGTTGTTGGGGTGCTCCAGTCCACTCTGGCATATTGAAGTCCCCCACAATCACCACACTACCCTTCTACTTGAGTCCTCCTGATCTGTCCCACTAGTTCCCTGTCTAACTCCTCCGTCTGAGATGGTGGCCTGTACACCACTCCCATTCTAAGAATCCTATTCTTGGAATCCTGGATTTGCATCCAAAGTGACTCCGTACTACCCTCCTCCCCTTCCTCCCTTACACACTTCAGTCCTTCCTTCACATATAGTGCCACCCCCCCACCTTGCCCAATCACCCTGTCCCTAAGAAATAACCTGTACCCTGGTTTACATCATATCTTGTTTTTTTTGTAAATTACAGGAATGAATCATATGAGACAAGGATTAAGCTAGTGACTATTGATTACAACCAACACATTACACGCAATGTTCTTAGGAATGCAAATGGTGAAGTACTGTATGTATGTCATGTTTACATATGTAAAGTTTAAGCAGTAAACAATGACACAATGTAGTACACATTCTAGTTCATACATCAAGTCACTGTTTTTTTTTTCATGTGTAACAGAGCTTAATCTACTGTTGTGCAAATCATAACAGCATGGGTCAACCTAAACCTTTTTTTTTTTTTTGGCCTAGCCAGAATGGCAAGTTGATTCAAAATTGCACTAGCCTGCAGACGGTTGTACTACCCCTCAATTATAATGGTACGTTTTGGTCACTTATACAGGAAACAGTATACAAGCCAATAAATACTCTTATTATTCTTACTTATTATTACTCTTATTATTGTACATTTATTCTACTCCCACATTGCTTCCAGTGATCCAGCAGAAAAGAAAAGAAAATAAGACTGCAGTGACATCACACACAATAAGCCCCCCGCCCTTGTTTTGCATCATGGCCTCCTCTCTCCCTCTTTCTGCCCCCACTCCCACTAAACCAGAGGACACCACAACAGCAAATGTTCAATCAAGTTGTGCTAGCTATGCACACATTAAATCCGACATCAAGTGAGCTAGGAGCATGTCTAATATTTCTTTGGGGTGGGGGTTACGCAAACCTAAGAGGGATGGGAAATAGAAAACTATGACTTTTTCATTTATAAAAGCATTGATTTTAATATGCTCTGCCCCAACAATGAAAGATTTTAATTGTAACATTGTCCTTTCATCAGCCAAGGGGAAACAGTACACATGAATAATGCTATACTATCTCTGTTTCTATAAAGGATTATCTATGCTCCCCACGAATACCTATTTTAAACTTTTAAATTATGCATTTTATTAAGGTTTATTTTTGTACCATACGTGATACAAAGCTGTGATTTTAGGATGAAAGGACATTGTGTGTGGGATAAGGGTGGGACTGTATGGATGATCATGACTGACATGGCCTATTTAGAAGAGCTGGCGACACCATGCACCTGACAATGCTGGCAGCCATGGATCTGTGGATGGTCATTTCAGAGTCTGGTCTGGGGTGGTGTCCAGGGAAACCTTCCTTGCAATATTTGTTCCTTGCATGCTGATGATGTGGGAAGAGCTTGTGTTACATCTTTATGGTGTGTTAGTACATTGGCGTCAGAGAAGGCAATGGAAAACTTGAGCTATCTACTAACTTAAGTACAATCATTCACAAAATGACAAATATTGTTTGGTTTACTACTTGGAAGCAATTACTTAATTCTTAATTTCTGTTGATTAGTACACTAGGTACTTCTCCAAAGAGATCTAAGCAATGTGCAAAATACCTAGGAAGGTACCACAAACATTCAGTTACTTCAAAACAATGCTTGATGACATTGTGCAGAGAAGAATGGATGACAGAAGTATTCTGCATTCTTCAAGATGCCTGCCAGCTGATCATTCAAAGAATATAGTCTCTACAATTGCCACAATAAACCCACCTCCTGTTGCTGACCTTGTGCAAAAGCACAGGAAGAGACTGCATACAGAGGAGTAGTTTAATTTTCCATAAACGTGTAATGCTTACTTAAGCAAGTATGTTATGATAACATGTACTACAATAACAGTTATGCTGGGAAGTCTCGTACTTCATTTCAGACTGTACAGAAGCAATTAGAGATATGGGGCCTGATTCTCAAACACTTATGCCTGACGTAACTTGACTTATACCCACAAAAATTGTTCGGGCCTGAAGGGCTTGGTATGCCACCCAATGGTCCAATCCTGACACAGTGAGTAGTAAGCACTGAAGGGCTTTCTATGTCACCCCAATGCCCATTCCCAAAAAATGCACCAGAATAAGCCCCACAGGGCTGATCATGTCACTCATCCCACCCCAAACCACGATCCCCTATTCCTTTGTAATTAGTGACCACCGTGCCATACCATACTGACACTCACAGGTGGTCTAATAGCCCACCATCTAGTAATGCCAGTCCACCCCACTCCACCCCTCCCACAGAAATCCAACTGGGTAGGGGAGGGATTGGGATGGTCTTACATTACTGCGGGTGGGGGTTTCACTTGACTACCATGGCTTGTTAGTATTGCATGTCACGGTGGTCGTTAATAGTGGAGGATTGGGGTTTGTGCAGGGGAGGGGGGAGCATGCTCAGCACTGTGGGGTTTATTCTGGCTCATTTTGAAGATCGTGGCATGGGGAGGGATGTAAGAAACCCTGTGGGGCTGGCTGTAGCAACAGTAGCAAATTGTGACATGCATACGGGTGTTTATAGAATTGGGTCCTAAGTGTTGTGAAACTACAAAACATAAAAATATTTAAAGTAAGTGAACAAAACAAGTGTAACAGGACACATTTTCATGAAATAAATGTAAGCTATAAACTGAAATTAAAATACTGGCCAGTAATAATTGATGAATAATTCCAAAACATATGTAAGACAGTGTGATTTACATTGTTTTGTACTATGGGAGGTGGTGCCAGTAGGGAATGAGAATTTTATTGTGTTTATGATTGGTTGAAAATGAAATTTTAATTTAATAACCTAATGTTGTTACAACACTCACATTCATATATTATTTCTGATTATACTGAATTTTTTAAATGTATTTATAATACTGCAATAAAGCTTAATTTTGCCTAACATGCAAAATATGACATTCTCATAATATTACTAGAGGCATCATAGGGAACACTGTTTACCTTAAGAGATGGGCACTCTAAGTAGTGTCACCCACAACAGAAAAATTGTGGAACAAGGTAATTTCAGTAAGACATGTTCAGCACATATAAAGGTTATACATTGCAGGATAGGAAATGTCAAGTAAAAATCTATTTAAATATAGACATGATTTGCAGTATTCACAATAAGAGATGAAAGAAATACAGCATGAGCACAAAATGAGTTGTGGCTATGCAGTGTGTTACAGTCACTGACTCATGTCTTGCGAGAAATACAGAGTTGAGGGTGGGGGGCAAAAATCACTTAACAGACAGAAGTTAAAGCCCAGAAAAAACTTGCATAGGTGATGCTTTAGTAGAAAAAAAAATACATATCAATTATTAAGAACATTTACTTACTTGTACTTCTGCAGTCTGCTGCCGCATATTGTGTACTACGTCCAATGCAACAGGCATCGACCCGAAATTCTGGCACCCAGATCCTCTTGAACGAGTGCCACGTCCTAACATTCCTCTTTCACGTAGTCTAGCACGTCTGGTCGACCCTAGGAACTGATGGTGCTGGGCCTCTGGAACACTACGTATGCTTGGCTGAGGTGGATTATCAAGCAACCCACTACTTGCAGATGATTTGCTGCTAGAAAAAAAAAAAAATTACTTCCTTATTCAGTTACCACAAGAAACTTCTGTACCAGAGAAGGAAACATATCACACCCTTCCTTATGTGTAACTGCCAAGTTATGCCACACCTAAACTTCTGAGTACAGTTTTGTGGCACATACAGTACTTGAAGAAGAACATTGTCATACTGGGTAAGGTTAAGAGGATGGTTACCATTACAGTGGTGCGCATACTAGGTAAAAAGAGTTGACAATAATAAGTGCCTGGTTAATAAGAGAGTTGACAATAATGAGTGCCTGGTTAATAAGAGAGTTGACAATAATAAGTGCCTGGTTAATAAGTAAACAGTTGATTACATGACAAAAGGGGGGGAAGGAGAAGGATTGATAAGGTGGGCAGAGGGAGAAGAGTCGTGTCCATGGAGACCCCATTCAGGATGTGAGGAGCACTGCAAGAGGAATGGGTGGACTAGGGAGAAGGGGGATAAGGCAGTGTCACATAGAGACTCCTTCAGGATGTGGGGAACACTGCAAGGGTGATGTGGGTCTAGATAGAAAGGAGGATAAGGCTGTATGGATTTAAAAAGGGAGGAGAGATAATGAGGATGTGTGACTTAATTATAGAAGGCAGAACAGGACCTAACACAAGAGAGTAGGAAATCAGTAGTGGTATAGTGAGTGACAGATTTGTTCCAATACCAAAACTGCAAAGTCACGCATATAGTTTGGGCTAACACCAAGAGCTGTATACAAGGTGTGGAAAGAGATTGTTACAGTTACCAAGCAAGAGAGAGGGACCCTGGGTGATCATATATCACGATACAAGGTGGCAGATCAGTGGGGGGGATTCAACATGCAAGGGTTATGTACATGGGAATTATAAATAGAGATGAAGGAGGAGAGAGACAAATATGTGACCAAAACCAGTACAGGATGTAGTGTTAGTCAAGGAAATTATACCAGATTGGATGGTCGTATCTTTCCTTTTATGCTGACACATTTTTGGGTGTCTTACCCTTTGATCTGATAGGAATCTGACAGGAACACAGGCGTGCACGGGGGGGGGCTTATCTCTAGCATCCCTTGTTAAAAATCATCCTCCAACAAAATTATAATATAATGTAACTTACATATGCCCCCAGACCCTCATAGATTTGTGGGGATTCTGGCCCCCCACTCCCGGTTCATTGACTCTGAGCATGCCTCTGGATAGGAAACATCTTTTAATATTTAATGAGTGTGACAACTAAGTTTCATTGCGCAGAAGTTCAGCATCATTCATTTGGAGTATAAACATCCAGAGTTGCAGTAAAAAAATTAGGTGAATGGTACTGATGAACACCAAACAGGAAATATACCTGTGGATAATCATATCTGATGATATAAAGGAGGTCAAACAGTGTGTCAAGGAAATGGGGAGAGCCTATGTGATGCTAGGGTGCATACAGAAGGGTACAGTATGAGTGGTGACTCTGTATAAATCTCTGGTGAGACCTCATCTATATTACAGTGTCCATTAAAGGACTCATCATCCCCATGAATGACATAGTCAGAGCATAGGCAGTCCAGATGATGACAACTAAAACGATACAGGATCTGCATCAAAAGCCTTAAGATGTGTGACTGAAAGACCTCAATATGTACTCTCTGGCAGAAAGGATGGATAGAGGGGATATGATACAGACTTTCAAATACCTCAGGGATATAATATGGTTCAATAGTGAAGACTTTTTCACAGGTAAACGTGCTCAATAACAAGGTGTCATGCTATGAAGATAGAAGGGGGACTTGACTCAGGGGAGATGTAAGGAAGCACTCTTCCAAAGACATAGGCATAAGGGCACCTTAGAGATAATGAAAGGGAGGAGTGGGTAAAGATGATGATCAAGTGGGGCCTGCGGTGTTACAGTAGGTAGGGAAATGGACATACTAGGTTGTTCAAACAGTTCTCATCTGTCATCAGACTTGTTCTTTCTATGTTTCTATGTATCCACCCACTTTTCAAACAGAAATATTTATTCAGTATTGCTGCATTTGCCGTTCATCCATTTTTCCTTCCATACACTATCACTCTTTCCATATTAGCCTAGCTATCTTACCCCTGGTTTCTGACCGTTTAATAAGGCACCTTTAAAAACTTCCCATCGCAAGAGTGACCCACATTGCCTCCCATCCTTCCTGCTTACCATTTAGTTCTGTTACTTTGATCCTTTCCCTTTGCATCAGTTTTATCCAGGGAGGATGGGGGGGCTGCACCACACAGGGGGAGAGGTGGTGGACCTGCGGAAGTGGCAGGACTCTTAGGAGCTGGGATCCCTATCGAGTCTAGGGAGGATGGCGGGCTGGCACCATCTGGAGGGAAGCAGGCAGGGCCGGAGGAGAAGGTGGGGGCCAGGGAAGTTGAAATCCCAGTTGATAGAGTAAAGGTAGCCCTCAGGTCCCTAAGAATGGAGAAAGCTCCGGGGCCAGATGAAATACATCCCAGGGTGCTGAGAGAATTGGCTGATGTCCTGGTGGCCTCTCTGGCGGAGCTTTTCGGCATCTCTCTGCAGACAGGATGGGTGCCCCACTGCTGGAGGGTGCCCCATATCGTACCCATCCACAAGTGTGGGTCTAGAGAGGTGCCAGGGAACTACAGGCCTGTTAGTCTGACGTCAGTGGTGGGCAAAGTGATGGAGGGTATTATCAAGGAAAGGCTAGGGGTGGTACTGGAGGAAATGGGTTACCTGTATGATAGACAGCATGGCTTCATCCTGGGAAGATCATGTCAGACAAACATTGTGGAGTTCTATGATTGGGTGATGAGGGCCCAGGACCAGGGAAGGCCGGTGGATGTCCCCTTTCTAGACTTTAGTAAGGCATTTGATTCCATACCTCACAGTGGGCTGCTGGCTAAGCTGGGGGTGGGGAAGCAGATGATCAGATGGATAGGTAATTGGCTATCGGAGTGTACTCAGAGGGTGGTGGTTGGGGGGTATCTCATCTCCTATGCGGTCATTATTGGGGTCCCCCAGGGATCAGTTCTGGGGCTACTCCTGTTTAACACATATGTCTCTGACATAAGGAAAGGTATCAGGAGTGAAATGAGCCTCTTTGTGGATGACTTGAAGCTGGGAGTGGTGGTGGACGGGAAGGAGGGAGGGGAAGGGAGCCCTGCAGGAGGACCTGGAGGCTCTGGATAAGAGGTCATGTACCTGGAAACTGAAATTCAATTCAGGGAAATGCAGGGTTCTTCACCTGGGGCTAGAAACCCAGACCAAGTGTATACCCTGAAAGGAGATCCACTATCACCCTCAGGTCCCTCTCCTCCCTTAGAGACTTGTAGTGTATGTCAAAATGAACAACTCTGAGACCTGTAGGAGGGCAGTGGCCAAGGCAAATAGGTTGCTGGGGCGCATCGCTAGGTGGATAACCTCAAGAAGGAGGGAGGTGATTCTCTCTCTATGTATAACTGCCTGGTTAGGCCACACCTCAAGTAATGTGTGCAGTTTCATAGTTTCATAGTTAAATACTTGTTCAGTAGGTATTTCTACCTTTTATGAACACACCATCCTTCATGGATGGAAACAGAATTTAAGGTCTCCTTTTTCTTTTTCAGTATTTCATTTGAATGTAGTTATGGTTTCGCTGTTGACTACACTGGATGGTAAGTTATTCCAGAGATTAACAATCCTTTGAGAGAACCAATTATTTCTTTTTACAGTATTATTGGGGGGTTCCTTTAAGTTTTTGTGTATGAGATCTGGTATTTTTGTTACTTATATTTCTATCTAAACCAATAGTTTCAAACATTAAGTCATTTTGGAAGGCTTTATAGGTTAGACATAAATCACCACGGAGTCACCTATAATTAAGAGAATAAAGATTTAAATCTTTTAATCTACTTTCTTAATCTAAATTTTGCAATCCATTTATTTTCTTAGTTGTTTTTCTTTGAATATTTTCTACAAGTTTTTTGTTTTTGATTAAATAAGGTGATACTACTGAACTGCAGTATTCTAGATGGGGTCTTACTAAACTTGAGTACAAAGGCAGTATAACTTTGGCCTCCCTGCTTTTAATATTTCTAAAATGCAGTTTAGAATTCTGTTTCCTTTTTTGACAGCTGAAATTGTATGTTTGTTAAAACTAAAGTCATTGGAAATTATAACACCTAAGTCTTTTTCATAAGTAATTTGCTCCAAGTAAGTCTTATTGATCTTGTAAGGATAACAAGGATTATTTTTCCCCAAGTGCATCACCTTGCATTTGGTCTCATTAAATAAAAGACTTTTTTCTATGGACCAGTCTACTAAATGGTCCAGGTTTTTTTGCATTTCATTATTATCGTTTTGATCTTTTATTATACAACCTATTTTGCAGTCGACAGCAAACTTTACTAACCAGCAGGAATTATTAAGGGGACACATTGTAGAGATCAGAATGTTGAACAAGGTTGGGCCCAATACAGACCCTTGGGGAACTCCACTTATGACCTGGCCTGGATTAGATAAATAACCCTTAACAGACACTTGTTGGGTTCTATTTAGTAACCAAGCTTGAATCCAGCCTATAATTTTAGAATCTAGTTTTAATTTGACTAATTCGGATATTAATATCCCATGTGAGACCAAATCAAAAGCCTTGGAAAAGTCCAAATAAATTACATCCACTGAGAATCCCTTATCCAATGCATTACTGACTGGTTCCAAACAGTACAGTAAATTTGTTTGGCATGATCTGTTCTTTGTAAATCCATGTTGATGAATGTCCAATATGTTATTTTCATCAAGATGATCAGTAATTCTACCCTTTAAGTACCCTTTCTAGAAGTTTGCACATAACATCAGTTAAGCTAATAGGTCTGTAGTTTTGTTCAAGGTGTTTATTGCCATTTTTAAAAATAGGAATAACTATAGCTTTATTCCAATTTGTTACTGTTTTTTCTGTGTAGACTGACAAGTTAAATAACAAGGTTAACGGCCCAATTAGTTGATCTTTTAAATTTTTGATAAACAGTGGAGGGATACCATCGGGACCCGAGGAACTGCTATTTTCTAGTTTATCAATAGCTTCCTTAACTTCATCTTCTGTTATATATGGAAAAGATGATGTTATAGTATGCTCCATTACTGGATTAGATGTATTTTTTTTGAAAAATGTTTACAAAGTAATCGTTCATTTTATTTGCTATTTCAACTTCATTAGTAATTAGTTGTTGGGATGACTGTAATGGTCCTATGGTAGGACTGTTTTTTTTAAAGAACCAATATAGTTGTAAAAGGTTTTTTTGTTGTCTTTGACATTAACAGCTAATTTTAATTCTAGATTTTTTTCTTTTATAATCATGTTTTTACTTTTGTTTGATATTAGCTTGTATTTATTCCAGTTTCACTTGTTTTTTTGTTTTTATATTTCTTGTATAAACGGTGTTTCTTAGCTAAAATTTTCTTTATTTTATAATTCCACCATAAGGAGGCTCTTTTGTTTTTGATATATTTCTTTCTACTGGGGACCCAAAGTTTTATACAAGTGTTTATTTTTAACATAAATTTGTTGTAAACTAAGTTGATATCCTTATCTTTTAGGTCATAAGCCCAGTTCCATTTAGATAAGTCTTGCTTGATTTTGTTATAGTTTGCATTAATAAAATCTTTTACAGTAGTACAGCCAGATGTTGTTGTTGAATGAGATAGATTCATTATTATATGTACCATGTTATGGTCACTGTTAACTACTGGTTGATCTATTGTGACTTTTTCTTCTGTATTGTCAATATTGGAAAATATCAGATCCAGAATGTTATTACCTCTAGTAGGAGAATTTACTAATTGCCTAATGTTGTTAATGCACATTAGATCTAAAAATGAGTTTTCCAAAATGGTATTTGCTTTTAAATTTATCCAATCAATATTGGGAAAGTTAAAGTCACCCATTAATAAACAGTTTTGATCTAATATATTGTTTTCAATATTGTTTATGAATTCTAAGTTTTCTTTTAAGTTGAGATTTGGGGCCCTATAACCTAAGCCTACCAAGACAGTATGTTCATGTGTAAGATTGATTTTGGTCCATATTATTTCACTTAATGTAGTTTCATTGTATTTAGTTGCACTATAACTTTTGAATCTATTATGTATATATAGTGCAACACCTCCACCTCTGGTGTTAGTATGATTTTTTCTCGTATTTTGTGTATCCCCTTATTTCAGTTCCCCAGTCTTCATTTCTAAACCAAGTCTCCGTCACTGCACATATGTCGATTTTTTTTGCATGAATATAATCTTCTAGCTCATCAATTTTATTTAAGAGACTTCTTGCATTCAAGAGTAGTATGTTAAATTCAGTATTATTAAATTGAGAGTTTTTACATACTTTTATGGTATTTTTAGTTAGATCGTTTTTAGGCTGGTGGGGTCTAAAAGTATTTAGAGTTTCAAAATTCTTTGGACACTCCCCCTCATGGTTTATTTTAAAAAAATTTCCTATGTGGACCTGCATATGTTTTCCCAGTAAGTTGTTCCCTCTTCTGCTAAGATGTAGACCATCATATGCAAATAGTTCTTCCCTCCTAGTAAACTCCTCCCAGTGTGTGATACATCCAAGTTCCTGTTTTAGACACCAATTTCTAAGCCAGTTATTGATGGTCTTTATTTTGTTTTGCAGGTGTTCTAAGGCTTTGGGTATTGGGAGGATTTCTGAAAAGGTTATACCGCAATTTAGTTCAGTTAATTTATTTGTCATTGATACATAATCTTGTTTGATTTTGTGTATTGAGTCTCTAAATATATTGTTGGCTCCTGCATGGATTATAACATTTGAGTTATGGGATTTGGGTATGATGTCGTCTAACATTCTGGTAATGTCTCCAATTTTTGCACCTCTAAAAGATGACACTGTTCTATTTTCTTTGTCAGGATTGCAAATTTGACGGTCTAGGAACTTCACCAAGGAGTCACCCAATATAAAAAGTTGGGTGGGTGGAGAACATGTGGCTTCAATTGTTTGAGTTTGATTTATATTAATTTCAGAATTTGTTATTTGTTCTTGATTTTGAATTTCCATATGACTATTGGGAGAGATTTCTAAAGTCCTGTTATCTAGACGAGTCTCTATGTCATTATCTAAATTTAACATTGAGTATTGATTTGTTAACGGTAGTTCAAAGGCTTTTGCCCTTCTACCCTTTTTTGCAGCTCTTGTATTATTTACAGTTACCCAGTCATCATCTAAGACAGGATTTTCACATTCTCTAGTTCTTTTTCTGTTGGTTACTGGGAGGTCAGTTAATAGACTAGTGTTTATATTTTGAGAATGTAGGTCTACCCTAAATGAGGTTGTATTTGTCTGAAAGTTTATTAAATCTTCATCTGTTGTAGTTTCTGCCAGGTTTACACTGTTTTCTATTGGCGCTTTAATTATTTGATCATTATTTTGTTGAAATCTGTTCACCATACTTTTTTGACTTGATTCCAGTTTTTGAAGTCTTTCCCTGAATGCAAGTATTTCTAGCTGAAGTTCTTCATTAATTATACATTTTATACATTTATTGCTTGATTTTGGATCCAGAAATTCTGTGGTAAATGAATACATGGAACATATAGGACATTTAATACCAGTTCCCCCACTCTCAGATTTAATGAAGTCTGCCCCTCTGACAGCCATACTTAATGAGGGGCACTGCACTCCTGAAGTGGTCTCACAGGAGGAAAACCAAGATGATCTGGGGTATGGGGGAGAGGACCTATGAGAAGAGGCTTGAGGAGCTCAAGATGTACTCTCTAGAGGAGAGGTGGGAGAGGGGGAATATGATAGAAGTCTTCAGGTACATAAAGGGGATAAATAAGGTAGGCTCAGATGGGGTATTCCAAAAGAAAGGGGGGCAACCAGAGGACATGGGTGGAAGCTAGAGGGAGGGAGACTCAGGGGGGAGAGGAGGAGGCATTACTTCACTGAGAGGGTGGTGGAACCATGGAATGCACTGCCCAAGGGATTGATGGAGGCAGATACAGTGGAGGGGTTCAAAAGGGGCTGGGACGGGTTTAGAGGGAGGGTGAAGCTGAGTAATCTCAATGAAGGGAGAATATCTTGGATAGGGGAAACCAAGAGGATGGGGGACAGCAGAATCTGTGACAATTATGGGTGCTGATTATTGAGCAGACATGAAAGATCATGAGGCTTACTCTGCTGGCATTTCAGTATGCTATTAGTATGTCTCTGTGACTGCCACAATGTCCAGGTTTCCCCTTTCAGCAAGGCCAAATATACCAGAGACTTTGTTACCCAGACTATGGGAGATGATACTAATTGCCATCCATTTTTTGATGGCATTACCCCTTTTAGTTCAATCCCTGTCCTTACTGCCTTTGCTTTTTTTCTCAGTTTACCCCAACCCTTCTACATATCATCATCTCTATATTTGTGTTTACAGTGCTAACATCCCCATTTTGTTTAGGGGAGGTAACTGTGATTTTCAAGCTCATTTTTCATTATTCCCTATTGACTAGTTTAATTGCTTGCAAATTAGTCATACTAAAAAGCCAGCAGATTAGGCCCAATGATCTATTGAGCCTGCCCGGTGATCAGTGCATGCCCAGGGCACCGTAATTCCCCCCTCCCCAAAAAGTTCCCATAACCCCCAACGAGGCTCTGGGATGCCCCCTACCCATATACCTATCCAAACCTCTCTTGAACCCAAATCATACTCTCCCTTAGTTAAAGTACCCTGTGAGCGTTTATATCGGCTGTAAGCATTTTTTTCCCTTGCCACATCTTGCACCTCCCCTGACCAGCAGCTCATTTTCCTAGCTCTGCACCACTTGCATCTCTCCTTTGTGCAGACCCTGGTAGTCTCCAGTAGCCACTTTGTAATAACTTCCCACCGGGCCTCAATGCCCATACCTGGCCTAATCTCCCAAAGGTAGCCAATGAGGACCCATTCAAACTCCCCGGAGTCTGTCCCTATAAAACCAACCACCAATTTTTTTATGCAATCTTCCCCCCCCCGGGGTCCAAGGTAAACCACACCATGGCATGATAACTTCCCACCAATGGGTACCCAACAACTAAGCCCCGATGCGCTCAACGTCTGACAGGAGCACATCCAGGACTTGATCCTTCATCATTGGATCAGTCACCAGTTAGAAGACATCCAGCAGGCACTGCTCCCTGCCTGATGAGGATGCCATAGTACTACAGTCTGCCATGGTATATTTAGATCCCCCAGCATAACAGTCCTGCCCTCTCCCCTACCACAATGGTATATAAGGTTCACCACCAGGCTTTCCTCCTGCTCTTCACCATGCTCGGATGGTCTATATACCACCCCCAACTTCCCCTGTTTTCACACCAGATCCTGCATGGACCCATAAAGCCTCCACTTGATCTCCTGCTTCCTGAACTTTGCTTATCCCTAAGCTATCCCTAATGATAAAAGCTAAGCCCCTTCCATTCCCTCCAGTTGGTCACTTCTGCTTGTGGTGTATCCTAGTAAGTTTAGGTCCCATTCATGTCTACAAGTGGCCCAAGTCTCAGCGACAGCCGCCACATCCACCCCACCCTCTCATAACAGCACCCATTCTTGTTTCCCATACTCCTGGCATTAATCAGCACCACTTTCCAACAAGCCCCCCCTACCTCCACCATGAGGGCTCCCGGGACACTGCCTCTGTGGCCTCCCTAGTGTACCATCAGGTACTCCTGATCTGTGTCCCCTCCCCCCCGCTTATGGGAGAAGGTCAGGGCCTTACAGGATCTGTCTGCTGGGGGTCCCTCCTCTCCTCCCCTCACAAGTTAAAACCTCACCTGGAATGTATGAACCCTGCCAGTCTAAGCTTCAGGATCTCTTTTCCCTCTGAACTAAGGTGAAGCCTGTCCCTTGTGTACAGTTCCTTGTCCTCCCAGGTTGTACCCCAGTCTCTCACTCACCCATACCCCCTGGCCTCACAGCACTTAAACCTATCACATACTGTCCAGGTTCCCCTCAAGGACAGAGGCAGACCATCGCACCAGTATAGGCCTGCATCCCTACTAGTGGCCCCCAATTATCCAACTAAGCCAACTCCCTTGAACTGAACATCAATTTTTAAACCATTGAATGATTCCCATTGCGGGGAGCACCCTAGCCCTTCCCATGCCATAGACAGGCAGCAGCTCTGAGAAGGTTACTGCACTTGCTTCTTGTCTAAGTCCCCTCCACAACTCCACAAATTCCCCTTGCACTGCTCTGATTCATGGACGACGCTGTCCTGTACTCCTCCAATTCTGACCCCATTCAACTCCATCACTCCTTACAGGCCTCCTTTAGTGGTGCTGAAAACTGGTTCTCTTCACAGCACCTCATACTGAACTATAAGAAGATGAAAGTTATGATCTTCTCTCACCCACAGAACTCCCAGAGGGAGCACTGGCCCCCTCTACTAACTGTCAATAATGCCCCTCTTGAACTAGTGGACTCCTTTAAATACCTGAGCATCACCTTAGACCCAGTGCTAAGCTTCCATCAGCATATACACCTCCTATCCACCACCCTCAACATTCGTCTTGGGATACTGCATTGCTTAAAACACTGTCTTACTCAAGATGCCCTTAGACTCGCTGTCTCCTCTTCGGTCCTCTCCCTACTTGACTATGACTTATCTATAGTGCAGCGAGCACCTTAGCCCTTTCTAGACACCGCCTTGCCCTTAATAAAGCCTGCTGCCTTACCCTTGGTTGTGACCATCTCACCCACACTTGCTTGCTATACAATACCACCAACTGGCTCAACCTTGAAAACAGAATCAGGTACCATGCCTACCTCATGGCAAAAAAGGTTACCCTTGGCCTCACCCCCCTGGGCTCACCCCTCTAATCCACTTGCCCCTGCACTTAAGCACACCCGAAGCTCTGTTAAGAAGATCCTCACAGTACCCCACTGCCATACCTCCCAATTCCAAAGGTTCTTTAGCTACAGAGCCCCATCTTGGATGAATGGCCTACCCACCTCTCTTGCTAACAAAAACTGAATTGGTACCTTCAAAACTCAGCTTAAGGAACACCTCCAGTCTTCTAATTACTGTGATTGCCACTGATTACCTTTCCTTCCCTGACTAAGGCCTCTGGCTGGCTTATTTCCCTCCCCCATTGAGTCTCCAGACTAATTCTGTCAGGTTCAGCTTGTTTTCTGAGTAGCATTAATGTATTGTTTAAGAACTGTGATTATTATTCCTAGTATCTAACTGTTAGCTTTTTCCCTGCTCTATGTTTATTGCTTGCTTTGTGCCCTGGTGAAGGTGAATTACCATGTCATGTTTGTTATGTATCTGATTTCTGTGACGTGGAACCTTTGTAAAGGAGTCTCTGACTCAAAGGTACTTTTCTGAAACCTTAATAAATAAAATAAATTAAAAAATATATATATTATGCATATATATAATGTGTATATATATATATATATATATACACACACACACACACACTTAGATATGCTTTAAACATAAAAAAAATATCAAAGTAGGTACAGTAATTACATAACGCAATGTTACTGTTTGGATGCAGCTCAGCACATAGCTTTAGGTCTCTGAGTGTTTGAATCCCACAACCCCCACTTGCATACTGAGAGACCCTGAGCAAATCACTTAACTTCCTATGCTCCCAGTTAGCACCAGGAAACAAGCTGATTTTAGTGTGCATTTCCTGGTTAAACTATATCCACTTCAATTTTAAATAAGACAAACTCTCCATACACACATATACAGACTGATAGAATGCCTTATATACTGTGGTAAATACCAAGGAGGTCCTCAACACTGAAAATATAGCACATGAAAAAAAACAGAAGCCTCCAGTACCTACTCATATTGGTCATTATTTAGTTTGGACATCAATAGCTTTGAGGCTACAAAACCAGCTCACCTGTAAATAAACATGCTGACAGTTATGTTGACCCAGGAAACATGCTACAGTCCATAACAAAAACCACAAGTGTCAACAGAGACTTCAGGTACTGACATGAGCAGAGACAAATAATCAAAAGAGTGCAAATTCTTATATGAAGCAACTTGTTATAAATGGTCACTGCATACACCTCGTGCCCCCCCCAAAAAAAAACAAATACACATTCACTATGCTTGGATTCACTTTTTTATTTTAAAAGTAATACCTGTATCTTTTACTTGACACATTATATTCCAATTTGATGCCTGTTCTAATACAGAAATAAAAAAAAAAATGTAACCCCGTCATCAAAAAAAAATTAAGACACCACTCAAACACCACAGGAGTACAACACTTTTACAATACTGTGTATACCTTTTAAAAAACACAAAAAAAATCACCAAGTAGATGATGAATCGTTCAATCTCAGACTGCTAGACATTGTTCAGTGCTGACTTGAGAGAGTTTTTTACGAGTGAAGAGGTAAAGCTTTAGAAACAGTAAACATTTCTCGTCTAAATATGAGTGTGAAAATGTAAGCGTTTCTGTCAAAAGCTATGAAAACAGCTGTGACTGACAGCCTTTACAAGAGCGCACCGCATGCTCACATCTGACCAAGGACACCTGCAAGCATGATAACATTTTACTACACAGTGTACACTACTATTTGCTATTTATAGATAGTAACACTGCACACGCATCGACATGAAAGTAGGGGTCCATTTGTAACATAGCAATCCTGGCAGAAGTCATGCAGCACAACAGAATACAGACACAAAATACTGGACACAGAAAAAGTTTCCATCACATAAAAAGATATAGAACTTATTTCTTGGGTACCAACTGACAGTGTGTATGTCAGTCAATCTGTCTTCTCACAGTGCACTGCTGCTTTAAGTGACAAATTTGAAAATCACATACTAAATTCAAGATCATTTTTACCCCTTCCCATATAATACTAAGGCTGGGCTTTGCTTGGGACTAAATCATTGAACAACACCAAATGTAAGACTGTTCAGTTCATTTAATGTAGGGTAGTATTGTCAGGGATGGTAGAAACTTAACATTTTCAGGACTCTTGGCAGTTCCCATTGTACATAGAAGGTACATATTGTGTAATGTTCAGTATTTGCCAGACCCCTGTCAGATTTTGGGTGATGGAAAACCCAGCTATACCAAATAAATATCAGTAGTCCAAGCTCCTTGGGTGTTTGAAGTTTCCATCTGAGCAAACATATCTAATGTAGTTTGTGTAGAGACTTTTCACATGTATCCCCTTCCTCTGTACCATTGTAAATGAGCTGTCTGTGCTCAGATGTGTTGTAATCCAAGAATGAATAAATAAAATAAAAAATAAATTTGTTGGAGGTACCAGAGCTAGGATGTTGATGATGATAACTTCAATGAGACCCACGATGGAATGCAAGGAAAGAGACATACTCTGTGTTCACTAAACCATAATCCCTATTTTCCAGGCAAGGATTTTGCTAATATTCAAATTTTTTTTTAGCAGAAATGCATTTGTTTCTAGATAAGAACCTACCAACACAGTTGTAATAATGATGACCAGTGATGATTATCCTGTGGGTGAATCCAGATAGGTGCTACCTTGGACCACAATATGGGAAAAGCGTGTGATGCTTATACAGCTGGTTCTGATTAATCTATGTTTTTTGTAATATAAAAATGTGTTATTGAGTGTCTCTCATGAGAAATGCTGTTTCAGCTAAAAGATAAAAGCAAGGAGATAATTACAGGCTAGAAGAGAGTTAAAATAAGGATCTCCTGTTTATCTAGCTTAATTGTAGCTGCCAGCTGCTAGGCTGGAAAATCATAAACTTTTATGACGTTTAGAAAAAGAATACAGGTTATGTCACTGTGGTGCAAAGTCATAAAAGGTCCTTTGATGTCCTTGAGAGAGGATGCTGCTCATGGATGAAAGAAAGGACTTAGAAAATTACAGACCTAATTGGGAAGTCATAGGGAGAAACAAGTTTTTTCTGCTGATGTCACCGATTAAATTACCTCCTGACACAAGACATCCTGACTGTATAATTTTTAATAAACAGAGGAGGAGGAGCTGGGTGACATCGTGGAGAAGGCAGGGTCAAGACAGTGTTTTAATGTAACAGACCTTTACACACAGACACACACACACACACACACACACATTTGGACTCTGAAAAAAGAAACATCTACAGCACTATAAGAAGATAAGAATACATTAGGCAGACAGGACTAAGTGTATTATTGGTAGGAATTTGCACTTTTTAAACCTTATTGTTTTAAAAGATTGTATGTTTTGTGATACATGGTTCCGTGTTTTACATTTTACATTTTCATCTATTTTAAATAAACCTCTATTTTTAGAGACTACCTGGTGTGCCTTTAAAATTCTTTCTTTGACAAGGGAAGCATATATGGTTAAAGCTGACACTGTACCTAGCTTACTGGTTTTACCAAACTGGGAAAAGGTAAGAGTTTATTCTGAGGTCTTAATAGAGTTTTAAGGGTTCATTTTGTATGTCTGGTTAGGTGCTTGTAGGCAAAAGATATCTGGCCCCCCAAAGAGCAGAATTATCTGAGCCTGTACATTGGGTACACTAGCAAGACGTTCACAGTTTGAATTCCTCCAGAACTTGAGACCAAAGTTTGATTTGAACCCACAAAACAGACATTAGGGTTACCCTGTTCTGTTAACTGTTCACAATACTGCGCTTGGAGGTTGACACTGTGGGAGCAGAAGGCCTGACCTGCTGAGTGGGTTTGTGACAGATTGGTTGGCAGTGGTGCGATAATTTTGCTATTACAAGCTTTTATTGTTCAGTGTGTCAGCTTGAGACCATCAGCTCACTTGCAAAGAAAGAAAAAGGCAGTGATTTATTTTTTTAAAAAGGAGACAGAGCTATATAACTTGGCGTACAATCAAGTTAATACCAGTTTTATTTTTTTTTCCTAAAGTGCAAGTCAGAGTAGCCGTAGTTAGGGAAGAAGATGGCTTCCAACTACAGTAGGAACACTGTAGACTACTTAAAGCAGTCGTGTGGAGACAGAGGAGTCCTGTTCTAGGTGAAAGCCACCAAACAGAACCTCATGGATACCCTGATGGTAGCAGATACCCAGAGCATCGAGTCACAGACAGTGACTGAAAAGGACCGAACTTTGAGTGTGGCAGAGCTAGCGGCCAGTGCAGTGTCCAGATCTGATGAGGAGGGCAACAGGGCCATTGTCAGTGAAGGGCCACAGCAGCAGGGGAAGTTCACCAGTATCCTGGATCAGAAGTACTCAGGCTGCAAACAGTTGCACAGAATGGAGCTGGCATTCCAGAGGGAGAGGGACTGGGAACAGCGGGAGGCAGACCGTGAGGAGCGTGAGTGCCAGTGAGCTGCAGAGGAGATGAGGAAGCGAGACTGCAGAGAGGCAGAGTGAGAAGCCGAGAGGCAGAACGAGAACAGAGAAACGCTGCCCGTGAGGAGTGTGAGCGCCAGAGGTAACACGAACTGGAGAAGCTACGACTCCAAACAGTGGCACCAGAGCAGGTAAGTGGTTTGGGTTTAACTGGGACTACAGGACTGAGTTACAAATTGAATTACAAATTGATAGCTGAATTTAAAGAGGGGGACGATATGGATGCCTTTTCAAATTCTTTTGAAAAAGTTTGTATTCAGGCTAAAATTCCTAGGGAGTTCTGGAGCTTCCAGCTATCCTCGCTACTTACCAGGAAAGCTCAGGATGCATTGGGTCAAATGGACAATGAGGACAGTGATGATTACAGCAAACTTAAAGCTGCACTGTTAAAGAAATTTTAATTAACTGCTGAATCATACAGAGCTAAATTCTGTAAGCTCAGGAGAAGCCCTGACATGAGCAATGAGGAGCTAGCCATGAAACATCAGTTTTTAAAATGTTGGTGGGAATGAATTGATGCAAACTCTGTTAATAAAATTGAAAATGTGATTTTGTTAGAACAGTTTTTCTGGGCATGCCCAGCAGAGCTGAAAACCTGACTGGAGGACCAAGATCCCAAAACACTGCAAGAGGCTGCAGAACTCTCGGACTGCTATGCCAAGGGCAGACCTGCTCTGAGAGTGAATGGGGTGGATGTGGCAGTGCAGAAAGGGAAAAGCATGCCTTTAGGGCAGCCAAAACCCCGACTGCCTCCACTGAAACCAGTTAGCCCCAGATTTCAGAGAATGATTTCGCTGAGAAAAGAAATGAATGTTGGTTGTGTAAAGAAACTGGGCATATTGCCAGACAGTGTCCCAAATGGATGAGCAATAAGATGCAAGGTGGTGCTAGGAAGGAAGTGGGTTGTTTGTGTGTCCCTGGAAGCATGCCTGTGAACATGAGGGAACACATGCACCAAGTCATGGTGAATGGTGTACAGACGCATGGGTTAAGGGACACAGGGGCATCCCTGACACTGGTAAAAGGGGATCTAGTAGAGCCAGGTCAGCTTATACCCAATAAATACATCACTGTACAGGACTTTACTGGTAAAGAGAAAACATTGCCCCTCGCTAGTGTTCTCCTAGACTGGAGTGAAACAGGGGGAACTGTGCAACAGTTGGCTGTAGCCAAACCCTTAGCAGTGGATGTGATCCTGGGCAACAATCTCAAACAAGGGATGGTGTGTACAGTTACCCGTAGCCAAGTGGCAAGGGAAAATTGTAGTTCCCTGAACCCCACAGAAGCCATTGTGGAAACCACTGAGAGGTTGGTTCCCCAGCCTATGTCTCCAGATGGGGAGATTAATGAAAAGGGGGTAGAAATTTCCCCAGTAGCAGTTAACCACACAGCCACAGATGGTTACTCTGAAGAGGTAGGGGTGACTCATTGTCAGAGGGTTGGGATTGACAGTGATCCTGAGTGCCCTAATGCTAGTGCTAGGGACCCTACTTTAGCGACTGAAGGGGACCTGTCCCATGCCTTGGGAATGTGTGAGGGGTTTGCAGGTGCTCAGAGATGTGACTCTAGTCTAGAGAAGCTAAGGGCTTGGGCAGACTCTGACAGGGCACAGGGAGGTGATGGCAGGCATAATGTTTATTTGGAAAATGGACTGATGTATACACAGGCTGTGCAGACAGAGAGAGGGGTGCTAGGCAGGCAGCTTGTCGTTCCACAGGGGTATCGTGAGCAGTTGCTCAAGATTGCACATGATATTCCCTTGCCTGATCATCTGGGAATTGTGTGCACTACGCAGCGGTTGGCCCAGAATTTCTATTGGTCTAACTTCACCCAGCAGGTGAAGGAGTACTACAGGTCTTGTCACCAGTGCCAAGAAATAGTGAAGGCGGGCAAGAAACACCAAGTCGCCCTGATTCCATTGCCCATAGTGGAGGAGCCATTCCAGAGGGTGGGACTGGATATTGTGGGGCCTTTAAATACCCCCAGCTCCTCAGGGAAGAGATTCATCCTGATTGTGGTGGATTATGCCACCTGGTACCCAGAGGCAGTCACCCTATTCTCACTGAGGACAGACAAAGTGGCAGATGCCTTACTTGGGATTTTCTCTTGTGTTGGGTTTCCATAGGAGGTTATCACTGATCGAGGGGGTTCCTTCATGTTGGACCTGATGAAATGTTTATGGGAGAAGTGTGGGGTGGTGCAGAGATGCACAACACCATGTTACCCACAAGCCAATGGGCTTGTGGAAAGATTCAATGGTACCCTGAATTCAATGCTCCGGGCATTTGCTGAACAGCATGGGAGGGACTGGGAGAAATACCTTCCCCCCTGTTGTTTGCATACAGGGAGGTGACTCAAGAGTCAACAGGATTTTTCCCCTTTGAACTCTTATATGGACGCCGGGTACGTGGGCCCCTAGACTTGATCCAGGAGGACTGGGAAGGCAAGCACACCACCCAGGGAACTCCCATTGTGGATTACATCCACCCAGTGCTCCCAGGTCACCCCTGAAAACAGGGACTTATGCCTAGTGGGCCTTACCTTGTTACCAAAGACTAAAATAAATCAAATTAAATAAAGGTTTAGGGAAAGGCTGAAGGAGCTTATGGGGACAGCCCAGAGCAAGCTGGCAGCTGCCCAACAGAAACAAAAAGTGTGGTACGAATGCAGAGCTAGAGCTCGCTCGTATATGGTGGGTCAGGAAGTCATGGTCCTTATTCCGGTCCAGAAAGACAAGTTGCAGGCTGAGTGGGCAGGACCATATAAAGTGGTTAGGAAGGTAAATGACGTGAACTATATTATAGAGTTACCTGACCGAAGACAGACAGAAAGGATGTACCATGTCAACATGATGAAGCCAAATGCAAATAGGGCTTACATGGTGTTTGCAATGTATAGTCCTGGGGAGGGGATGGACGAGGGAGACCCCTTTCTGGACTTCCTGGAAGAAAGTAAGTGGGAGTCCTCTGTGAAGGCAGTTAAATTGTCTCCCCAGCTGACCCCGGACAATATCCAGAAAGTAAGGGAGGTTTTAGCAGTCTTTGCCCCATTGTTTAGCGCCAAGCCTGGACTAACCCCCTTAGCGACTCATGATGTGGAAACAGGGACACAGACACCTATACGGCGGACAGCATATCAGGTGTCAGAGGCTGCCCAAAAGGACATTAGGAGGGACGTGGAGGATATGCTGGATTTAGGGGTAATCCAGAGATCCCACAGCCCCTGGACCTCACCCGTAGTCCTTGTGCCCAAGCCAGATGGCTGTACTCATTTCTGTGTGGACTATCATGGACGGAATGCAGTCACAAAGTCAGATGCCCACCCAATGCCCCGGATGGATGAACTCCTGGACAAGTTGGGAGGGGTGACTTACCTTACGAACATTGACCTGACCAAGGGGTGTTGGCAGGTAGAGTTGACGAACAGAGCTAGGGAGAGGTCGGCCTTCATCACTCCGATAGGCTTATTTGAATTTAAAGTAATGCCTTTTGGAATGAAGAACACCTCGGTCACTTTACAAAGGTTGGTGAACCAGGTGTTAAATGGTGCTGAGGGGTACGCTGTGGCCTACCTGGATGACACTGCCATCTTTAGTACCAGCTGGGAGGGACACCTGTCCCACCTTAGGGAAGTGCTGGGTAGGATACAGAGGGCCGGGCTCGCTGTCAAAGCAGAGAAGTGCCAGGTGGCCATGGGAGAAGTGGCATACCTTGGGCATGTGGTAGGCTGGGGAAAGCTCCGTCCTAACCAAATAAAGATAGAGGTAATCCTGGTGTCGCCCAGACCAGAAATGCAGAAGCAGGTCAGGAGTTTCCTTGGGTCAGCAGGGTACTATAGAAAATTTGTATCCAATTACAGTACCCTGGCTGCTCTCCTATCTGACCTGGTAAAGAAAAGGATGCCAAAGAAAATTACCTCGGGACTAGCCTGTGAAGAAGCCTTTACCAGATTGAAGGAGGCACTGTGCAGTGCTCCTGTTTTGACAAGTCCTGACTAAAACAGACCCTTTATAGTTCAGACTGACGCCTCAGACATGCATATTGGGGCAGTACTGAGTCAGGCATCCAGTCAAGAGAAAGATCACCCTGTAGCATATCTAAGTAAAAAGTTACTTCCCAGGGAGCAGGCATACTCCACTGTGGAAAATTAGTGTCTTGTCAAAGTGTGGGCCCTAAAGAAGTTGGAACCATACTTGTCTGGTCAGCATTTTGTGGTACAGACTGACCACAACCCCCTGGTTTGGCTGACGCAGATGGGAAAAAACAATGGTAGATTGCTAAGATGGAGTCTTGCTTTACAAGGGTATGACATGACAATTCTACATAGGGCTGGAGCGAAAAATCAAAACTCGGATGGGTTGTCTTTCGTCTATGAGGAATGAACTGATTTGGGAAACTTATCCCATGCAGGTGATAGAGCCCCCAAATTCAGTCTAGGTAGGGAGGATTGTGACGCTTGTACAGCTGGTTCTGATTAATCTATGCTTTTTGTAATATAAAAATGTGTTATTGAGTGTCTCTCATGAGAAATGCTGTTTCAGCTAAAAGATAAAAGCCAGGAGATAATTACAGTCTAGAAGAGACTTAAAGTAAGGATCTCCTGTTTATCTAGCTTAATTGTAGCTGCCAGCTGCTAGGCTGGAAAATCATAAACTCTTATGACGTTTAGAAAAAGAATACAGGTTATGTCACTGTGGTGCAAAGTCATAAAAGGTCCTTTGATGTCCTTGAGAGAGGATGCTGCTCATGGATGAAAGAGAGGACTTGGAAAATTACAGACCTAATTGGGAAGTCATAGGGGGAAACAAGTTTTTTCTGCTGATGTCACCGATTAAATTACCTCCTGACACAAGACATCCTGACTGTATAATTGTTAATAAACAGAGGAGGAGCTGGGTGATATCATGGAGAAGGCAAGGTCAAGACAGTGCTTTAATTATGCTGTAACAGACCTTTACACACACACACGCATGTTTGGACTCTGACAAAAGAAACATCTACAGCACTATAAGAAGATAAGAATACATTAGGTAGACAGGTCTAAGTGTATTATTGGTAGGAATTTGCACTTTTTAAACCTTATTGTTTTAAAAGATTGTATGTTTTGTGATATATGGTTCTGTGTTTTACATTTTATATTTTCATCTATTTTAAATAAACCTCTGTTTTTAGAGACTACATACTAACATACTAAAATGCCAACAGAATAGGCCTAACGGTCTTTCGTGTCTGCTCGTTTGGTCAGCCCCCACCCTGGGTGCTGACCTTGCTGCCCGCCTCGCCTTCTCGGGCTTTTCCCTTCCCAGTTCCGGATATTCTTGCTGCATTGGATTTTGCTTCCAGAACCCTTCCCCTGTACCTGTCCCACCCCCTCTTGAACCCCTCCACTGTCTCTGCCTCCACCAGCCCCCTAGGCAGCGCATTCCATGGCTCCACCACCCTCTCAGTGAAGTAGCACCTCCTCCTTTCTCCCCTGAATCTTCCCCCCTCCAGCTTCCACCCATGCCCTCTAGTGGCCCCCTCCTCCTTCCTTCGAAGCACCCTGACTGTTCCTCCCCTATTTACCCTCTTCATGTACCTGAAGACCTCTATCATGTCCCCCCGATCCCTTCTCTCTTCCAATGTGTACATATTTAGCTCTTCGAGCCTCTCCTCTAGGTCCTGTCCCCAAGCCCCAAATCATTTTGTTGCCCTCCTCTGGACCCTCTCCAGGAGGTTAATGTCCTCTTAAGTGTGGCTCCAAAACTGCACGCAGTACTCAAGGTGCGGCCTCACCAAGCAGTTATACAGAGGAGTATCACTTCCTCTTCTGGAAGTGATCCCCTAGCAATGCATCCCAGCATCCTGTTGGCCTTGGCTGCTGCCCTCCTACAAGTCTCAGAGTTGTTCATCTTGACATCCACCACCACCCCCAGGTCCCTCTCAGCCATCGAGACTTGTAGCATTCCCCCCCCGGGTGTACACTTGGCCTGGGTTTCTGGCCCCCAGGTGGAGTACCTTGCATTTCCCTGCATTGAACCTCAGCTTCCACTTTCTAGACCATCTTTCCAGAGCCTCCAGGTCCCCCTGTAGGGCCACCTTCCCCTCCTCCCCATCCACCACCGCTCCCAGTTTCGAGTCATCCGCAAAGAGACTCATCTCACTCCTGATTCCTGTCCTTATGTCAGAGACATAGGCGTTGAACAGAAGGGGCCCAAGGACTGATTCCTGTGGGACCCCACTAATGACCCTCCTTGGGGATGAGACTATCCCGCCAACTACGACCCTCTGGGTCCGGTCCTGGAGCCAATTGCCTATCCATCTGATCATCTGGTTCCCCAACCCCATTTCTCCCAGCTTATCCAACAGGCCCACGTGAGGAACTGAGTCAAATTCCTTGCTGAAGTCTAGAAAGAGGACGTCCACTGGTCTACCCAGGTTCAAGGCACTCGTCACCCAGTCATAGAACTCCACCAGGTTTGTCTGACACGATTTCCCCGGGATGAATCCATGCTGTCTATCGTCCAGGCACCCTGACTTATCCAGGTCCCCCCCAGCCTCTCCTTGACAATGCCCTCCATCACCTTGGCCACCACCGATGTCAGGCTGACAGGCCTGTAGTTCCCTGCCACCTTCCTTGATCCCCCTTGTGGATAGGCACTATATGCGCCACCTTCCAGTCCTGGGGCACCCACCCTGTCCTCAGAGAGATGGTGAAAAGCTCTGCCAGGGGTTTCGCCAGGACATCCGCAAGTTCCTTCAGCACTCTGGGATGTAATTTATCAGGCCCTGTGCTTTCTCCGTCTTAAGGGAGCTGAGGGCTTCCCTCACTCTCTCTGCTGTGATTTCCACTTCTGGTACCTCTTCTCCCTGCTTAGCCCTCCCCTCCTGCCAGTGATGCCTCCCCCTCTCCCCAGACCCGCCGATCGGTAAGGGTCCCCCTCAGTATCTCTGTCTCCTCCCATGTAAGATGCAGCACCTCAATTTTCCTTGGTGAAAACTGAGGTGAAGTACCCATTTAGTACCAGCCTGCTCCCCCGGTCTTGTGCCCATCTCTCCCTGATTTAATCCTGCTAATCTGCCCTTCACCTTCGTTTTTCCCAATGTATCTAAAGAACCCTTGTTCCCTCTCCTAATTTCCCTGGCCAGGTTCTGCTCCTTCCTTGCCTTAGCCGCCTCACCACCTAGTGGCCCTTCTAGCCATCAGCTCGTACTCCCTCAACCTTTCACTCCTTGAGCACTTGAATTGCTTATAGGCTGCCTTCTTTCCCGTACTCAGCTCCTGGACCTCCCTGGTCCACCAGCAGGGTTTTGGGCCCACCGCATTTTCGTCTTACTCTTGCACAGGTGCTGGTAGCATCCTGCACCCTCTCCTGATGATTTCCCACCTACTATCAGCATCCATGTCTGACCCAATCCCATCCAAATGCTCCTTAAGGATCCTTCCCATTTCCTTAAAATCCGCCCCTGAAGTCAGTTACTTCCGTCTTTGTGCAGCCTTCTACCCCTCCTAGGTCCAGGCAGAACCAGACTGTGGCATGGTCACTCCCCGCCAATGGGTCCCTTACCTCCAGGCCCCCAATCTGGTCACTGTCTGCCAGGACCACATCCAGTACCCGCCCTCCCTGGTCAGTTCCCTCGCTTGCTGAGTTAGGAACGGCCTTGAAAGACATCCAACAACCTCTGTTCCTGGTCACAGAGGATGTCATAGTCTCCCAGTCTGTTCCTGGCATGTTTAAGTCCCCCAACACCACCACCGTTCCTCTGCCCAGTCTGCAGTGTCTCCCAACATCTGCCACGAGACTGTCCTCCAGCTCCTTCGCCAGGGCAGGGGGTCTATACACCACTCCTATTTTTACTCTCTTGCCCCCCCTTGTTATCAAGGTGACCCAAATCGCCTCCACGGTTCCCTCCACCTCCTCTACTCCCCCTATGCTAATGCAGTTTTTGACTATCATTGCTACCCCTCCTCCCTTCCCTCCCCCTTTTCCTTCCTGAACATAGTGTAACCCTCCAGGTTCAGGTCCCAGTCATGTCTTGCAGCAGCCCAAGTCTCAGTGACCGCTGCCACATCCACTGCTCCCTCAGTTAGCATCGCCTGGAGCTCAGGCTTTTATTGCCCAAGCTCCTGGCATTTAGCAGGACTACCTTCCACCCTTTTCCCTATAGTTCCATTTCCCTGCTCGTGTTCCCATGGGGATTCTGTTTTCCTGGTCTGCACTTTGCCAGTCGGCCTTTTCCGAATCCTCCAGCTCCCCAGCGGGTAGAGACAGAGTCCCTCCTTATTGGCACCCCTTGACAGCCTTTTCTCCCATCCCTCCCCTTCACAAGTTTAAACCCCACTTTTCACCAATGAACCCCTCTATTTTCAACTTAAGGATTCCCCTCCCCTCCAAATTGAGATGGAGTCTATCTCTAGCATACAGCTCGTTATCCTCCCAGGTCTCCCCCAATCCCCCATCAACCCATACCCTCTGGACTCACACCACTCCCTGAGCCACTGGTTTATCTCCCTAATCTTCCTTTTGTGTTCCCCACTAGCCCTTGGCACCAGCAGGATTTCTGAGAAGGAAACTGTGCATCCTATGTCATGACAGACCCTGGCAAGCTCCCTGAATCTTGCCTGTATCTCTAGCTCGCTATTTCCCTCAATGTCATTTGTACCCAGGTGGACCAGTATGTCCGGGGAACCCCCACAATCCTTTGCCAGCTGATATACCTCGGTGCTTAGCCCTGTGCACCGTTAGTCCAGGGAAGCATCTTGTTCTAACTGGCCAGCTCCTCCCTATCCCATTTGATACCCCTGATCATAGAATTCCCCAACAGGAGCACTCTGACCGCTCCTTTTCCTCCATTCCCCCCCTTCCATGTCCCTCATCCTTTCTACTGGCCCCTCCACCCAGCCGGCTCCTTGTTCCTCCCCCTATCTGGGTGCCACATGCCACCACGTCCTTATTTACCATGGCCACCCCCTCCCCTCCAATCCTATGCCTCTCCTCCTCCTGAGTATCCTTCTGTACCTTGCTAATTCCCCCCTCACTGCTCGCGACTGGTCCTTCTCCCCATCTGCTAAACTAGCCTGGCTCATCCTCCCTTCCTTCCTGTCTCCATTTAGTTCCTCCTTGCTCGTCGTACTCCCCTGGCCTAAACCCTCAGCTCCCTTTACTGAATCCTCCTTGTACTTCTGGTCCTTCTCCTTTACCTTTCTTCCAACTGGTCCTTCTCCTAGCGCTTTCCTCCTCTTCCCCTGCCCCTCCTGCTCTGATTCACTGCTCCCCATTTTCCTGCATTCCAGGTCCCCCCCTATTCTTCCTGCTATCTGGCCCCTGCCTCCTGCCCCCTCTCCCTTTCTGTCTCTAACCACCCCTATCTTGGCTACATCACCCCCCTCATCCTCGAGCAGAAGAAGAGATTTGAAGCAGTTACTGAGTGTAAGGTCTGATCCACCTCTCTGCCTTGCTTCCTTCTGTCCAGCCCTGGCCATCTGCCTACTTTCCTGAGAATGTTGTCCCTCCGTCCCTCCTTTGTGAGGGTCCCCAGTTACCTGCCTGCTTCCTTGGTAGTGTCCTTTTGGACCCCCTCTGCCAGGGTCCCTATGTGACCCCTGAGTATTCTCCTGCACTCCTTTCCCTATGCACCCACCCCCAGTGCTTGGCATAACCCTGTGGGAGATCCCCAGCCCCCTTCCCCAACCATACCACCCCCCTTTCCCCAGCTGTCTCCTAATCCCTGCAACCTCCTCCCTAAGCTGTGCCAGCTGGTAGCACACTGGGCAACCACCAACTTCCAAGCCCAGTCCAGTATCATGGCTGCTCCACACCCTGTGCACCCCACCACCCTCCCAAAGATGCCGCCCTAATGACGTGTGGTTCCATCCCTTCCAAATAGGTTTCCTTGGGTGAGCCACCAGGTTCCCCAGTCCAAGATACACCCTACTGCCTAATCAGGTCACCCACTAATCTTAGAGACAGTCCCACTGTACACCAGTAACCCTGTTACTAGGTGCAGTACAACACATTAAACTTATAAGGGAAATGAACAACTCCCTAAGCTCCTCTCTCCCAGCCTTTAAATCCAACCCCCAGTGGCTAGAACTACATGAGCTGCACCTGCAGCCTTTTCCTCCAATTGCAGGGCAGGTGTTCCCCTATAAATTAGCAGAATTCTGGGGAGGGAGGGGTGGGGAGGGTGGGTCTTGGGCAGACAATTGACTCGAGAGAGAGTGTATCAGCCCTGTGTCTCCCCTCCAAGCCCAGCAGCCAAAGAACCAGGCCCAAGCAAATCCCACCAAATAGGTTTTAAATCAGAAGAAATAGGCCTCCACCAGCGCAGCCTGTTACACAGTGAAACATCCACAAAATGAGCCCACTTACTGCCACCAAATCAGTTTTCAAACTTCCAGCAGTCCCCAAAACAATACCCTGTTAGCCCCTTAGAAGTAAGAAAGAAAATAACTAACCTTCTACCAAGTAAAATCCACAAGAACCCTGTGAAAACAACAAGCAGCAGCTACTGTCCTGGAACACAACTGATCCTGTCCCCTTCCAGTTCTTTCTGAGAAGACAAAGCAGCTAACACCTCAAACCTGATTCAGCTCTGCCTCCAGTCAATTGGCTGAGTGAGACCTGGCCAGACCATTAACACCCTTCCCCCACTATGCACTAACCTTTGCAGCTAGTGGAGTCAGAAAAAAGGAATCAAAATTCAACTCAAAGCCCCCAAAATATGTTTGTTGCCAAAGGAAACAGGTCTCCAATTTAATCAGCTTCACTAACAACACATCAAAATAGGCTTGAAATTAACAGATATAGGTCTCGAATTCAAATAACCATCTCCAAGCAAATCCCACCAAATAGGTTTTAAATCAGAAGAAATAGGCCTCCACCAGCGCAGCCTGTTACACAGAGAAAATCCACAAAATGAGCCCACTTACAGCCACCAAACCAGTTTTCAAACTTCCAGCAGCCCCCAAAACAATACCCTGCTAGCCCCTTAGAAGTAAGAAAGAAAAGAACTAACCTTCTACCAAGTAAAATCCACAAGAACCCTGTGAAAACAACAAGCAGCAGCTACTGTCCTGGAACACAACTGATCCTGTCCCCTTCCAGTTCTTTCTGACATGCTGTGCCTTTGAAATTATTTCTTGACAAGGGAAGCATATATGGTTAAAGTTGACACTGTACAAAGCGTACTGGTTTTATCAAACTGGGAAAAGGTAAGAATTTGTTCTGAGGTCTTTAATAGTTTTAAGGGCTCATTTTGTACACCTGGTTAGGTGCCCATAGGCAAAAGATATCTGGCCCCCCGAAGAGCAGACTTATCTGAGCCTGTATATTGGGCATGCTAGCAAGAGGTTCACAGTTTGAATCCCTCCAGAACTTGAGACCAAAGTTTGATTCGAACCCACAGAACAGACAGGAAGGTTACCCTGTTCTGTTAACTGTTCACAATACTGCGTTCGGAGGTTGGCACTGTGGGAGCAGAGGGCCTGATCTGCTGAGTGGGTTTGTGACAGAGTGCTCTGAAGATTTGTGTACTACTACCCAGAGGATGCCCTGCATCACATATGATTAATGTACTTAATTTAGTATGGTATGGCTAGGGTATTGAAGGTTGTCACTTTGTTATCATATTTGCCCCTTGGTAATTCATTCTCTGGTGTGAATCTTTATAAATCTATTTTAAAATTATGAACAACCATTTCCAGATGTGTGATTAGATGGAATAAAGCTAAACAGGTATCACACGTATTACACTCTTACTTCTAGCTGTGATGTGTAACACACAGTAAAGTATTATTACAGATAATATGAGCCACAGAGAAGGAGGAAGAGTTCAGAATGGAGGAAAGCTGGGATAGAACAAGACATTCCTGAAATTTAGCAAGGATAGGGAGGAGGGAGATGGGGTGGTAGTTGCTGTGTGAGGTGGGGCACCCCTTTAAGGAAGTGGAATAACAATTGCGTGTTTCCATTCTGCAGGCATGGTCATGAAGAAGAAAGAGAGATTTAGTAGAGATGCAAGGGGGTAGGAGATGGCAGGGGCAGATAGGTACAGCAGTTTGGAGTCCATCCTAGAGGGGCATTTGCCCTTAGCAGGGTTGAGAGTGAGGAGGTCTTTGTAGACCTCAGCCAGTGTAATGGGACACAAGGAGAAAGAAGGGTGAGATAAGCGCTCATTGAGCTGGGATTCAGGAGGAGGGGGAGCAGGAAGTGAGGAAAGCAGGGAAGTAGCACAGGATGTGAAGAAGGAGTTGAACTCAGATGCCACAGATGGTGGGTCAGAGATAGTACTAGTGCTGGCATTGATGACAAGGGTGGGGGACTGGGCTGGGGGTGGAAAAGGGAATGGACCACCTTCCAAAATTTGGAGGGGTGATTTATGTTATTGTGGAAGGAGGCTTATAAATAAGCAGCTTTAGCCCGGCAAGTGGCCCTGGTGCAGGAGTTCCATAGGGTACGATATTTTTGATAATCAGTGGGAGAGCCTGAGGACTTATGGGCATGCCAGACCTAGTCCCTGGCCCTATAGTAGGCAGTGAGTTCAGCAGTGACCCTGACCTGTCTGAGAGAAGCATAATGATCCCAGATAGACAGGAACTTAGGCTTGAAAGAAGTGAGGATGGCATCTACAGAGGGGACTTGAGGGATGAATGACCAGTCGGTATTACCCAGGTCATTCAGTAAGGATGGTAAGTCCAGGGACCTGAATGAGCAAATCTGTAAGGTATGAGGAGGGAGTCTGAGGTGGTGGGATTTCCAGATCATATACAGTATATCAGGTGGTGATTTCTTAAGGAGTCCAGTAGAATGCCAACAGAGCATACATGGTGGGGGTGGATAGTGAGGACCCAGTCTGTTAGGGAGTGGTTCTGGGTTTTGGAGTTTAAGTGGGTGGGTTCACTGATCAACCATGTCAAGTTAAGTGTGGCTATATCATGTCTCAGTTTAGAGAGTGAGGGGGAGAGCCAGATCTTCCTGGACTAAAAGTCTCCACCACTCATTCACACTAGTGGGACTGCGACAGAGGCACTAGGACCTAACAGGAGCCAAGAATCTTCAGGAGGGCCGGCGCTGAGACAGGACCGTGCATGCATAGTGCCACAAGGCTGGCTCATGCCATATAGGCTATCTCAGCCTTGACCCCCCAACTGCCTCAGTTCCTTTTTTCCCCGCCATCAAGTACTCTTCAGTGACGACGTTGCTCACCCATCAGGGGACAAATCTTCATGTCTATACGACAGCAGCTTTAGTTGTTCAGTATTTTATTAAGTTTAGTGTATTTAGTAGTATTTATTTATAAAAAAAAAGTGAAACTTTGAAGAAAGAGAGTCTTCTTCAGCTTGCCATTGACAGAGTCAACTGAACGGTGCCAGTGACGATAGGGAGACTTCACTTGAAAGCTGTTTTGGCACCGGGGTTGGGTCCAGTCTGCCGTACTCTTCAAAGGGGGGGTCTAACCATGAGCAGTCTAGTGCTCAGGAGGATGGACAGTCCTCCCAAAAGCACAAAAAGAAGCAGGCCCTTTCCTGATCCCATTCGGTGGCTTGTCACCGCTCAACCTAGAGTTCTTCTTCCTCCCTCCGTTTGAAGAAGTGGTACCACTTGAGGTTGCCCTCTTGTATGTCTCCACAGAGATCTTCAGTAGCAAGGGACGGTAGGCTGACCCCAGATCCATCGGGGGTCCATAGCGATCGCAATCCTTAGCTCCGGAGTTCCTCCTCACCCCCTTGGGGGTCTTCCAGAGAGAGGTTTCATCATTGGACTGCTCTTTTGGAGCAGTGGGTTTGGCGGTTGTCCCGACTGCCCTTGCCTATGGACTCGGTCCAGGGGCCTTTAGGCCTGGGGACCATTGGTAAATGGGTGGAGCGGCTGGGCCAGCTTGATCACACTGTGCCTTCTTTGCTGCCGTCGACGCCACTTCCTTGTGCTTTTTTCCCTCACATGGCTGTTGCACAGGGGCCAGCACAGGTATTGCATTCTCCCCCTACTCCTCTTCATACTTTCAGGTTTCCAGTTGTGTTGTAATCCTCGGGAGTTCCGGTGTTAGGGTTGGGGATTCCAGGCACTCATTCATTGCCGATTGTGGCACCATGTGTGGCACCAGCTGTGGCAGCGGCACCATTTCTGGTGCCTGCTCCTGCTCGGGTGCTGGGGTTCTTGACTCCTATCTAGGGAGTGACACCTCTGGCTCTTCCCCTTTCTTTTCCTATCTTCGCCATTACTTCTGGAGTAGAGGGGGACTATGATGGCAAGAGCCTTCCTTCCACAGGACAGGAGGAACAACATTCTCTAGGTGACTCACTTCATCAAGGAGAACAACTCGGTTCAAGCTCTGTCGATGCAGAGGATGCTAGGTCTCATGGCATCATCCGTGTTCACGGTGCCCCTAGCCCGCTTACACACGAGAACCACACAATGGATGCTCAGCACTCAGTTGTCTCCAGCCATGCATTTACAATCCTTCCACATCAAGGTGACAGAGCCTCTAATGAGCCTGTTCATCTGGTGGACTCATAAGAACAATTTTCTCCAAGGAGACTCAAATCACCATCACAACAGATGCTTCTCTGACCGGTTGGGGAGCTCACTTTCAGGATCTCCACACCCAGGGTCTGTGGAACCAGGAGGATCCCCATCTACCCATAAATGTCCTGGAGATGAGAGCTGTCCTGTACGCTGTTTGTACCCTGAAGGATGTCCTCTGTCACAAAGTGATACTCCTTCAGACAGACAACAAGGCTGTGATGTACTACATGAACAAGCAGGGTGGAGTGCATTCTTACCCTCTGTGCAGAGAAGCCATGAGAGTGTGGGACTGGTGTGTTGAGCACGAGTCCTTGATCCAGGCAGTCTACCTGCTGGAAATCTGGAACAATCTGGTGGACTGCCTCAGCAGAACAGAGAAGAATCCACATGAGTGGTCTCTTGACTCAAACGTCATGCAATCGCTATTCAAAGAGTGGGGCACTCCTGACCTGGACCTTTTTGCTTCCCCACTCAATGCAAAACTGCCTGTATTTTGCTCCAGAAATCCAGAATCTGGCACTTTCTGTCAGGATGCATTCAGATTGTGGTGGACAAGACACTTTCTGTAAGCATTTCCCCCTCTTCCCTTAATTCAGAGGGTGCTGCTCAGGTTAGAGGTGTGGGGGGGGCAGCATGATTCTTATTGCTCCATACTGGTCTCATCAGATATGGTTTCCATTAATCAATGGATTGTTGGAAGTCTCTCTGATGCAGCTTCCTCTAAAGATGGATCTCCTGACTCATGGTCCGGTGGTCCATCCCAATCTGCGATCCCTTCATCTCCATGCCTGGCTCCTGAAGAGATAGAAGTGGGTAGGTTTAACGTCTCTCAGAGAATCTCAGAAATCCTTTTAGCTGCATGTCAGCCATCCACTAGAAATACTTACATAGCAAAGTGGAAGTGGTTATCCATTTGGTGGGCAAAGTCCACCCTTGACCCCTTTGTTTGCCCACCAAGTAAGGTGTTAGAGTACCTCCCAGTCCTGTTGAATGCAGGACTACAATACTAGACAGTGAAAGTACACCTCTGCGCAACTTCTGCCTATCATGAGCCAGTACAGAATATGTCGGTGGCTCAGTTACCACTAGTCAAGAGATTCCTTAAAGGTATCCTGCACACTAGGCCACCAGTCATGAGACCAGTGGCCATGTGGGATATCAATCTTGTGCTAGACATGCTCACCCATAAACCTTTTGAGCCTCTAGCAACCTGTGACTTGAAGTTTCTGACCTGGAAGACAGCCTTTCTAGTGGCCATTACTTCCACTCACAGGGTCTCTGAAATACATGCCCTGGTCACAGACTCCCCATACACAGTATTTCACAAGGACAAAGTAATTCTCAGAAATCACCCTAAATTCCTACCCAAAGTGGTTTCGGAATTTCACCTTAACCAACCCTTGGTCCTTCTGACCAACTTTGCAAATTTCCAGAATGAGAGGAAACGCACCCTTCACTCTCTGGATGTCAAGAGGGTTTTGCGATTCTACACCACAGAATGAAAGAGATCGCAAATCCAAGCAACTCTTTGTTTCATTCAGCATGGCCCAGCTGGGTCAGCCTGTTGTCATCAGATGCATTTCAGCATGGTTAGTAGCGTGTCTTCACCATTGCTACTCAATGGTACAGATCAAGCTAGAAGGCAGGGTGTACGCCGCCCACTCTACCAGAGCGGTCGCAGCATCCCTGGCAGGGATTCAGAACGTGCCCATTGCAGACATCTGTAATGTGGCCACTTGGAGCTCTGTGCACACTTTCATGAAGCATTATGCCCTGGATGTCCATGTCAGACAGCACCTTTATTTTGGCAGGATGATCCTTAATGGACTTCTGTCCTAAGTGAGCTCCTTTGTACTGCCGCACTGCTCGCTGGATTGATTTTAGTTTGGTATGCTCCCATTAGTGTGAATGAGTGGTGGAAACTTTTAGTCCAGGAAGATATGAAAATTACGTACCTACCATAATTCTTGATCTTCTTGGACGAAGTCTCCACCACTCATTCACATGCCCATCCATCACCCCCCAAGTCCACTCATCCTGTTTCTGGTCTTCCACTCCCTCATTGGCTAAGCTGTGAAGACACTGTTGAGTTGACCCTTCTTACACAGGTCATACAGACTATCTTATGCCTGGGATAGGTTAGTTTCCTAGGTTAGTTTATGCTGCACCTCCTCGGTAAAAAAGGTACTGAGGCGGTTGGAGGGTCAATGCCAAGATAGCCTATATGGCATGAGCCAACCTTGCGGCACCGTACATGCACGGTCCCACCTCAGTGTCGGCCCTCCTGATTATTTTTGGTTCCCACTGGGTCTAGCGCCTCCAGCGTAGTCCCATTAGTATGAATGAGTGGTGGAGAATTCAACCAAGAAGATCAATAATTACGGTAGGTACATCATTTTCATTTCTCTTTGAAGTCACCCAGGACAAAGAACTCACTTCCTGATGCGTGTGACTGAAGGGTTACTAGAAAGTCCATGACAGAAGCTCTGGTGGCACTAGGAGACAGCCATGAAGATGGGGATGGTGCAGGGAAGGGAGATTTTCTCAAGCAGGGTCTCGTAAGTTTTCGGTAAGGAGGAGGACAGAAGAATTGAGAACAGTAGGGTCGAGGATATGTACATCGCTATCCCACCATCTTTGCCAGGCTGATCCTGTCTTTTAAGAGAGTAGCCTGGGATTGCTAATCTGGTGTCTGGGCCCTTATCTGAAAATTATTCAAGACTCAGTAATAAAAGCTATTATTATGCAATTCAGAATTGGTACTTTTCCCAATAAAATATGGTAAAAAAGGTTTAACTCGTGCAATACAACCATACCTGACATATACCTATGGAATTTAGGCACCAAGAAAACCTAACGCATGTCATCTTGTATTGTCCCCTCTATAGAGGCCAAAGAGACAATTGGTTAGGAAGTGTATTTAGAAAATGTTCATCCATATTTTATTCCTCCCCCTATCACCTCTGGTCACCACCTTCAGTCTGTCCCCCCCCCCACCACCCCGTTACCCAACTTCCCCGAGACTTACCTTTGCACCAGCACCCTCCACTTGCAGGACTGAGGGCGGGATGCCTGGTTGCCAGTTCAGGGCCTGCGAGGGCCCTGATGTCATCCTGTGGCCAGAGGGGATTTTCCTCCATGGTGTTTCTCCCCAGCTGCACACGTGCAAAGACATAACAGATGAGCTCCACCACTACAGATATTTCCTTAAACACCTATGATTGGCTGCTTTCTAGTGTGCTCAGACTGTGCTGCCACATGGATGCCTCCAGGTGGGAGGCAAACAGTGGATCACCTAACTCCCTCCCCCCCGCCAAGGAAGGAGAACAGTCCTGTGGATGCTGAATACTCCCTCACCTGGTTAGCCTCAAATGACCTGAGTGTGTTTTCGAACCTAGGTCACCAGTGTGGCACCTCAGCTCTCCATGCCATTTTGCTGGCTTTATTTAGAAATCCATATCTGAATTCTAATGATGTCACACGGCATTTATTTAAATCTAAAGATCAAAGGTTTTATTACATCTGGGGTATTGTCTCAAGTCTGCACTGAAACAAAAGAAATTTGACAGAACCTTACTGTTGCTGATGTCTAGCTTATATTGCACCGTATGTATATGTTCTACAGTATGTATACTGTGGCCATATATTTATTGTTTATGGTTTTACATCTTTTGTATTGTTGATCCTTTTTAATTGAAATGTCTTTGGACAATCAATAAACTTGATTTATTCATTTATATGCTAACCTACTATTTGTGGAATTGTTGAGGTGCAGTTTTAGTCACTGCAAAGCATCTGGAACACAAATTGTAAGAAGAAAGAACTAACATGGCCTAACAGGGAATGGAGCCCATGTCCCCCAAATAACATCCCAGCACTTTACCAGCTTGACTGTCAAGTCAACTGAATAGTCTGAGCAAGTCCCACACTCTTTCTCAGTATAATTGATCCCAGCTTCAGGATTATAGTCTGATAAAGAATTGCTTGCCCAGTTGTGGACACTGCTAATATTTACCATTGTATACGCCCACATAGGGAAGAGCAAGAGAAATGAGCTGCACATGGATGTGCTGGAAATCTAATGGGGTCACTATCTAAGACCATGGGTTATGTATATGGTTATATATGTATATGTATGTGTGTGTGTGTGTGTCTGTGTGTGTGTGTATATATATATACTGTATGTTTGTTTTTTTGGGGGGGGCTGTGGGATAGTGGCTAAGTGTATCTGGATGAGGAGAAGGGTTATCCAGCACTCAGTCACCTTTTTCTGGTCAACCATATCATTCTAGGGGCAGTCAGCGTGCTGCCTGGAATAGTGTTATATACTGAATTGGCCTGGACAATGGTGGTGGTGGTGAGGGGGGTTGGCAAAGGGAAATCTGAGGGTGAAACTATAGGATATTAAGCTGGAATTAGCTCACAACAGTATGGCATTCTTGTGTGGAGATTTTTGCCAACTTTTTTTTTTTTAATTATTATTATTAGACTATCCGATCAGTATGATCTTATCTGTGTCAGTCTTCACCATTCATCACTGTTGGGTTCTGGCTGGAGGATCAGGACCGCATGGGAGCTTTTTTTTTTTGCAAGGAAGAGGAGTCGACATGGGGGCGGTGCCACCCTCGAGGCCGACACATTGCATGGCACTCACGGGTTGGCCAGTAACCGACACCGGCCCCTCCCTAGCCCCAGTTATGTTTCTCCTGCCATCAAGTGAACATGACCTCGCAATTGAGCACCATTTGTCTATGCCAATGGCTGAGTCCGGCGGTTTCCTTAGTCTTAGTTCTGCTGCTGCGTTTCCTCGACGTTCAACCAGTAAGACCTTTCCATTATTTTTTTTCTCAACGCCGAGTGCTGTATTTGTTTATTATTTTTTCATCCGATCATGTCTCGTTCAGGGGACAAAAAGAAATCTTCCAAGGCGGGTCGGCCTCCAATGCGTTGGTGTCCCTGTGGCCGACTGTATTCCGTTTCGGGACCAGCATGACTGGTGTCTTACCTGCTTTGACCCTAACCGCGACATGGATTGTTGCAATGCCTGTTTCTCTATGGACCATCATGTGTTGGAGTTGCATGTGTTAAAAGTTGGACATGTGCCGCCAACTTTTGGGGGACAGATTCGCACCCAGGTCACCAAATGCAGGGTTCTTGACCCTTCCTCTGGGTTCCCTCCCAGTCCTATATGGCCTGAGGAGAAGGGGGTCTCTGCCTGTCCTAGCCTTGCCAAGGTGGGAACCCCTTCCACAGTGCAGGAGGCCCAGCCAGACCCCTTTGGTGGTCGGGCAGGAGGCACCATTCAGGCAATCATCTCTTCAGAGGCTAGGACTACCCCAGCATCATGATCTGAGGCCTCCAGGCTCAGACCGATGCAGTCCTCGACTCCATCTGCCGGTGCTTCCCCTGATTCCAGTGCCACTTGCAGCACTGGAGATCTGGGTTGTGCCACGGGCAGCATGGGCCAGCCTCCGGTGCCGCCTCTGACTTCGGCACCATTTGCGGTGCTGGGGATGGGGGTGGTGCCATGGGCAGTGTGGGGCAGACTCATGGTGCCACAGCTGGGAGAGACCAGGGAGTGGTCTGGATTTGAGCCTCCTCTGAGGAGGACGATGCTGAGGCTGACCCAGACTGGCTCCTGAATTCTTCGGAGTCCTCCGATTCCTCCTCCTCCTCCAGTGCTTCAGCTCCAGTTCAGCCCCCTTTTGAGGAGAGGATGGCTCCCACTGATATTGGGGTCAGTGGCATTGACCAGTCCTTGGGTGCCCTAGGGGGCACCACAGGGCAGCCCAGAGTCGGTGGTCCATCTACTTCTCTGGGAGGTGTACCCCCTCCTCTGACGGTTCTCACTGGACCTACTTCCGGGCTGACTGGAGTGTCTCAGGCAGGGGAGGGTGCTCCCCCAGTGGCCATCTCCCAGGAGTCAGCTATGGGGTGTCAGTTACCTCAGCTGATACTGAGGAAGAGGGCTCTCTTGGAATCTGAAGGGTTGAGGCGGCAGGATTCAGAGCTGCATCCTTTCCTGGGAATCCACAGGGGTTCGGGGAGGAGTCACAGCGCTGGTCCGGTCTTCACCCCCGAGGTCTCCGAGAGAGAGAGAGAGAGACCTCATCTTTAGAGGTTAGGGGCCACCCTTCTGGGCTCATGCAGCCCCAGTTGCCTCGTGGGGGAAATTCTCTTTTTGGGCTCAGTCCTGGCTGTTCCAGTTCAGTTGAGTGGCCTTCATCTGCTGGGACCACAAGGTCTCCTCCTCCTTTGAGGTCTCCCATCGGGTTCCCCAGCCATGGCAGAGGCCGCATCCCTCCTCTGAGGTGCCTGGTCCCTTTGCCTCTGCCAACTCCTCCCTCACTCCCAGGTCACTCTGGTCCTACGGGGCCCCTTACCTGGGAGCAGTTTAGGTCCATGGCTGCACTATTCCCCGTCTACTACCAGTCCAAGGACAAGGCAGTATTCCACCACTCCCTGGTGCAGCCTGAACCTAACTCTTCTGGACTCGTCAGCTTCTTCGTCTTCCTTTTCTGAGGGAAAGGAGTCTTCTGTCCACCTTTCCCCTACAACTGATCTTTCCAGCTATCAGCGCTTCCTGTTGGGGTTGCTTGATGAGCTCCATATCTCCACCTTACGCAGTCACAATACTGACTGGTCAGCGCATGCCTTCTTGGGTGAGGTCAGTGCGGCTAATCTGTTGGTTCCCACCTGGCCTACTCCCTTCCGGGAGGCATCGTACCGTGCCTGGTGATGTCCCTCAACCCTTGCACCAGCCCTGAGGGACCTCCACCAGAGATATTGCACACCCCTTGGCTCTCCAGGAGCCCTGCCTCACCCCCCTTCAGGTGTGACTCTCCTGCACACACCCTCTGGGCATAAAAGCCCAAGGCATGACCGACCTCCAGAATCTGACTCAGCTGAGTTTAATTTTTTGGGGAGGAGAGCCTTCTCTTTAGCATGCCTCCATTTATGTCTGTCTGCTCATCAGGCCCATCATGCTGCCTATAATAGGTACTTATGGTCTCTGCTAGGTCAGATCCTAGCTGCTTTGCCTGACTCGGAGGCAACCAGACATACCAATGGCCTGTCTGCATGGGGCCTGGAGCTTGCGAGACACCAACCAAGGACATCTTACGATGTCAATGAGGTGGCTTCCATGCTGGCGGGGACAGCAATCTGCATCAGGTGGACGGCGTGGCTTCATCTCTCCTGATTATCATCCTTTGCCTGGCATAGGGTGACTGCCTCCTCTTTCTGGGGAACCCATCTTTTTTCCCACAGGGTGAGACGAGAACTTCAAGGGTGCCTTCCCTCTCCTGCTAGGAGAACCCCACCTCACTCGGACCAGCCTCAGCCCTAAACAGGCCTGTGAGGGTTCCCTCCTCTGGTGTCTCCCCAACTGGAGGCTGAGGAACTTTGTCCCTTAGGGAGGTTCTGAAAACCCCTTTGGGGGGCTTGGTAATCACCCAACAGTGATGAATGGTGAAGATTGACACAGATAAGATATGAAAATGATGTACCTACCATAATTCTTGATCTTTCTGTGTATCTTCACCATTCATCACTAACTCCCATCCACCTTCCCCGCTTAGGCCTCAGTCTCTAGGTGATCCTCCTCCCTGTTTGCTTGTCAGCTAGGACCTCAGTCCATTTCCAGCACCTCCTACCCCCCTTAGGGGTCATTTATTTTCCCCTGGGAAGACAGACAGGGAGGCTACCCTCTTTGGGGAGACTCCAGAGCCCCTCCTCAGTCCGGATAAACTAGTCTTGGACTTAGTCCTCTCCCTCCGGCCTTAGTCATTGAGGAAGTATAGAGGGGAAACCCTGGTGACTCCCTCAGTTATTTCTCACCCATCTGCATCATGTCAGTCTCCATAAAGTGCTTTCCCTGTAATCTCCTCTCCTCGTTTCAGAGAAGAATAAATTCTACTGGTACAAGTTCCTACTCTTGAGGTGACTTCTCTCTATAAAAATAAAAGAAAATCCCTCGGGGGTTCCCTCTTCAGGGATGCTTCTGAAGTGACCTGTCCCACTTCAAATTTCTCTCAGCAGGAAGTGGAGACACTGACCTGTCCTTGGCCCTCTGAGTAAGTCTCTTGACTCCTTTTCCCACATGGATTAGTTCCAATCTGCTGCTTCAGCCTTATTTGGCCCCTCACTGGCTTGGAAGATGGCCTGGTCTGGGGCAATACCATCCTACTCCTTGAGCAGTGTCCTGTGCTATATCCTCAGGGGTGTTGTCTCCCCTCTCCTCCCTCTTTCTTCTTCTTTCTCCCTTATTTTTCTACCCCTCACCCTTTCAACCCTCCCTTACTCGCCTAGAGATTGGGGACTTCCTGTCCCAATCCCTTAGGCCGCCTTCTCTTCTGTCCTCTCTACGACTTTATTCCTCCTTTTAGTTTTACATCCTTTCCTTTTACTATCTCTCAGGTTCCCTTGTCCCTGTCCTCACTGTTTCTCTGCTTCTCTCTCTCTCTCTCGGGTGCAGAACTGGGGCTAGGGAGGGGTCGGCGTTGGTTACTGGCCAACCCACGAGCAACAAGCAATTCATCGGCGTCAAGGGTGGCGCTGCCCCGACATCGACTCCTCATCCTTGCACAAAAAGAAAAAGCTCCTGTGGGGTCCTGATCCTCCAGCCAGAACCCACCAGTGATGAATGGTGAAGATATACAGAAAGATCAAGAATTACGGTAGGTACGTAATTTTCATTTTTTCAATTTATCCCTGGGTCCTTAAAACACAGATCTTGAGTGAAGCATCTCTACATACTGACGGAGGCAATGAGGACACTGCATGGAGCAAATATACACTGAATTACAGCATCAGGTGCTGCAGGAAAGAACAGAAAGGCATTTTCATTTCATAGTAGTCAAAATGCATAATTAATGCAGTTGGCTTTTCGAGTTATTTGAATAATAACAAAGTAATATTTGAAAACTTTTAAAGACCCGAGTGGTAACACAAGTGAGTTACATTACTGGGAATACAACAAGAAAGTTGGGAATAGAAAAAAAAGATCAAAATAACAAGTTTTTCCTCTTGTGCATTTGCTGTCGCATACAGTAATTAATGTTAATCTTTTATGTCCTGAGCAGAGCCCACAGGATACCAGGCAGGGTGCTGACATCTTCCATTTAAATGAGTCTCTCAGGCCTTCATTAGTATAACTCTGAACAGGAACATTTGTGCTAATTAACTTACACTGTGAGCTGCATGGAAAGTAATGAGCTCTGACTGTTAACTATCATAACAGGCATTACAACCATAGTAAAATGTAGCCATGTTTGGACAACAACAGATATTTATATGCGCAGTAAATGACATTACTAATCCTAATACAACAGCTTAATCTGGTTCAAGATCAGTTGGCATTCATCTGTATCCCTCTCCCCCGGGTCGTGCCTGAAAATAGGCAGAGTCTGTCTAGTGCACCTACCCGGTCAACAAAAACTGAATAAATAAATAATAATATAATAATAATGACAATGGATTAATTTAAGGAAACAGTCTCCTGTCTTGCACATGTGCATCCATTTCCTTAATAGTGTATTAAAGAGCTAGTGTACTGTCAGAAATATTAACTTTCAAAAGCAACAAAATATTTTTATGTTGCTTGCACACATGTGCAAGAAACATGTTGTGGCAGCTTGCTGAAGAAGCAGGTTGTGGAGGTGCAGCATTATTGTGGCCAATGCCCCCACTGCCTTTGGAGGCTTGGCCCACATTCCCCAATGGGGTGGCACGCTGCTGCTGACACTAGTTCAGCCAGTGTGCCACCACCTTGAAACATTTTAGCTGCTGCAATCAGGGGCCGTCTCGTCATTGCAGCATCATCCACTGCAATGAGGGAGCGACCCCTTATTGCAGGGCTTGCAGATGGGGCACTCAATCCCCGTCAGCTTCAGTCTCCCCTTCCCCTTGCTGATGGGGAGCCCACTCCCCATTGGCATAAGTTCCCCCCCCGCTTTCATTCTGTGCTGAGGGGGGTGCCCAATCCCCTTGGCTTTGTGTCCCCTTGGTATGTGCCAACGGGTTGCCCAACCTCTCGCCGGCCACAGATTCCCCTAAACAATACACCGTGACACAATGTGAGCCCACCCCAACGTGTTAAATGCTCCTGAAAAAGAAAAACCGTCCTGCGATTTTTTTTTTTAAACCTGTTAAAAAAGAAAACGGTCCCTCACGGTCTCCCTGCCCCCTCCCCAACCCGTGCCCACCTTCTGAGTGCCCTGCCTACCCACAACCCCCTTCACCCCATAATTACCTCCGGAGCCCAGTGTGACAATCTTCGGTAGACCGGGAACACATCTGCACTCTTCAAAGCCAACTGCGAACTGTGGAAATGCCAGTAAGCTGTATAATTGCATAAATAGGGTTTTTTCAACTTTGGTGCATATCTCAAGCATTTTGGGAATTTTGACACCAAATTTTCAACATGGGGTTATTGGGACCCCTCCTCATGAATTCAGCCACTGTCATGGTGTTATTCCATTCTAAAAGGTGATTTTGCAGTCACTGCTTGGAATCACCTTTTGGGACAAGATTAACAAAACGACAGTGCCAGTGCCAGTGTTCATGAGGTGGGCTCTCAAGAAGCCTATGTTGCAAATTTGGTGGGAAAAATCAAAAAAATGACTGTTTTACGAGCGTGCTTTGCGCAGTTGCTATGCACGCTCATAACTTCATGAATTTACAATATTTTCACTCCAGATTTTCAACATTGGCATTTTTATGCACCTTCTTATGAACAGTACAGCTGTCATTTTTGACATCCTGGCCAAAATGTATTTTCGCACTTGTGGCACAGAATAGCATGGTCACTGTGGGAAATCAGTGTTCAGGAAGAAAATCACAGTGACACTCTTCATGAGCAGAGGTCCTAAAATGCCTATGTTGAAAACTGTGTGATGAAAGTTCATAAAATGATTGTGTTACGAATGTGTGTTGCTCACTTTCCATGCACCCTTGTAACTTCGCAAATTGGTAATATTTTCACGCCAGATTTTCAACACTGGCATTTTGTCACACCTCCTTATGAGCAGTGCAGCTGTCATTTTTAACATCCTGGCCAAAATAAGTTTTCGCACTTCCAGTGTAGAATAGCACAGTCACTTTGGGAAATCAGTGTTTGGGACAGATTAAGATCGAGTGAGAGAGGTGGGGAGTGATCGAGCTCAACTGAGCTCTGTCGGGACTGCTGCAGATTTTGTTGTGGGCAGAAAAAGGTGCCAATGCAGGCAGGAGCCTAGTATGAAAAGGCAGCCTGCAGCACCAGGAGAAACAATGAGCAAATGAGGGAGGGGGATTGAGCGACCTCAACGGAGCTCTGTCGGGACTGCTGTGGATTTCTTTGTTGGCAGAAAAAGGTGCCAATGCAGGCAGGAGCCCAGTACAAAAGGGCAGCCTGCAGCGCCGGGAGAAACAGAATGAACAACTGAGAAAGGGGGAGTGAGCAAGCTCAACAGAACTCTGTCGGGATTGCTGCAGATTTCATTGTGGGCAGAATAAGGTGCCAACAGAGGCAGGAGCCCAGTGCAAAAAGGCAGCCTGCAGCACCAGGAGAAACCGAATGAGTGAGAGAGAGAGAGAGAGAGAGAGGGAGGGAGTGAGTGATCTCAACAGAGCTCTGTCAGGACAGCTGTGGACATCTTTGTGGGCAGCAAAAGGTGTCAACACAGGCAGGAGCCTAGTACAAAAGGGCAGCCTGCAGAGCCAGGAGAAGCAGAACGATCGAGTGACAGAGGGGGAGTGAGAACGAGTTCAACGGAGCTCTGTCATGACTGCTGTAGATTTCTTTGTGAGCAAAAAATGGTGCCAATGCAGGCAAGAGCCTAGTACAAAATGGCAGCCTGCAGCTCCAGGAGAAACAAAATGAGCAAGTGAAAGATGGGGAGTGAGCGAGCTTAACGGAGCTCTGTCGAGACTGCTGCGGATTTCTTTGTGGGCAGAAAAAGGCACCAATGCAAGCAGGAGCCCAGTACAAAGGGCAGCCTGCAGCGTCAGGAGAAACAGAATTAGCAAGTGAGAGAGGGGAGTGAGTGAACTCAATGGAGCTCTGCTGGGACTTTAGGATTGCTGTAATAATACAGATTTAGTTGTTCTGTTTATTTCTCTAACTGAGCTAAGTACTGAGCTATGCCGTTATGATTGCTGTAATGATACAATAGATGTCATGGGGGGGGGGTTCTTAGGCATGGCACTTTCACTTCCAAATACCTAAACAGCACATATAAGCAAGCAACATTCAGCACTGACAAATGCTTGTTTCTTATACTGTGTAAGAAGTAATTGTTTCCTTTTTCTTCTGATAATTAGAAGATTATCTACATGCCAATACTTGAGTGTTGTATGGAACTGCACTCTACCTGGAAGCTGACATAGCTAGTTCTATTCCTCCTTATACATCATCAGCCCTACAGTATGATCTCACTGCCTGTGATATCATAATTTAACAAGAAGAACCAATCAGCTTTTATAAGATCAAGTCACTTATGATGTCATATTAAAGGCCCAATCCATAAAAGCTTCTGCACCTGCCGAGGACTGGATCCATGGGATTGTGGTGTGCAGATGTCACACTCTTCACATGTACGGACATCTGTGTATTCACAGCCCTGGCTGCTGGACTCCTCCATGCCACATGCTGAGCCATGTGTGTGGCTATCTGAGTAGCAGGAGTGGGGGTGGGCAAGGGGACCTGTATACACTTACTAAATGAATGAAATGAGGTGTTGTGGAAGCCCAGAAGATGGGGTGGAGGCTATACTGCCCAGAGGGTTGCCATAGTAGCTATGTGTCATTTCCACATGGCCACAGTTTAGACTTTGGGGCTGGATCACCCCCCCCAACACACACACACACACTAGTCCCCAGCCTTTTGAGCCTCCACAGTGGGTTGTGGGCTATACAAATGGAAGACTTTGGCAGTTCCAATTGGTCTGGGCATCTGACTGAATGCTTGGTGTACAGCACATCTCCACCCCACAGCCACCTGCTGCCCCCCCCCCCAAGACCTGGTGCAGACAGGTATCGGAGTGTGGAGTGGCACTCCAGGATACCATCAAATTGAGCATATCTTGATCTGCTTTGTGAATCGGGCCTTAAATGAGGTCACATTGCCGATGACAAATGAAGACGAATATATGACTAGGTATGTCAGCCCCCAAATAAAGTACTGCTCTTACATCACATTTAATGTTATTAGTTAGAAAACCATTGAATGTGTAAATGGAAAAAGAAAACTACTTCAGAAAAAAAGGAACCACTGACTAATTTAAAAAAATAATATTTTCTGCCTGCTATTTTTGGCACCACTAACTTTTAAGGGAAATGATGCCTTGATGATATATAATAGCTTGTTTCTATTAGAGAATCCAGTACCTTGCAAACCTTTGGGGCAAACCTTGAACTTTTAGTTTGACTTGTTAAAATGCCGAGGACCAATCCTGCCAGTTAAGCTGACAAACAGGTGAACCACAGTTCATCAACTGTTAATCTGCATGATTGCCAGAGTCTGCCAAAGAGGATTGCTAGACTCACCCACCTCCCCTACTCCCATACCCTCAATGGCACTGGATGTTATCTCCTTCAAGTATTTCAGGGTCTGGCTGGACCACCATCTTGATTTCTTGGTGCTCTTAGATGACATGTACAACAAGCTCGGTCCTATGCTTGGTGTGCTCTACAGGAACAAAGCAAGTATTCTGCTTCCTGTCCCCCAAGAGATCATCTCAATGATGATGATTCTCTCTGTCTTTAACTAAAGCAACCTTGTCTACAGTGTCTCCCAAGTCCTCCCTTGCCAGACTGAATCCCCTCTTCCATTCCTTCTACCATTTTTATTCTTCAACTGTCCCCATATACCCATCACTGCTCCCTTTATTCCTCTTTTTCTCTTCCTTCCCTTGATGCAAGGAACCCCACCCACTGTGCCTCCTTCATATCTAAATTCTGGCTTGGGTCCCACCTCCCCTACCTTTCTTCTATTCTGTATTTATCCTCTCAGTAACTCTGTTTATTTATTTTTATTAGGTTAGTTAAAAAGTTTCACCAGGAAAGACATACTGCGCTGATAACAGCTCATTTCCAGATGTGTATAGGGAGTGAGGGGTATGGGAGATAGTTCAAGGGGAGACAATAATAATACATCAGAATTACAAAAATAAAAATCATATACAGTAACACAGTATATCAAGGAGCATAATCATATACTGAGTTGCCTTGCAATGTTTAACAGGTACATATAGTAGATAAAAAAAAAGCTTTACTAGGCAGGGGGAAATTATTCATACAGGTGCAGCAAGGTGAAGAGGTGAGGAAAATGACCCAGAAAAAGTGAGTGGGGTGGGGAAAGGAAGTCAAGAGGTAAAGGGCCATGGACAGTTACAGGTAGGAGAAGAAAAGTCATGAAAAAGGTACTTAAGGGAGAAAGCAGAAGAAAAAGAGTGGAGTGACAAGGAAAGGGTAGAAATGTATTTAGGAAAGCAATATGAGAAAGCAACTTGACCAACAGTAGATTTCCTAGATGGAATAAAAAGTTCATGAGAAACATTACAGCATAGAGGGTAAGAGGAAGGAGGATAATAGGGAGGTAAGGTAAGAGGGAAAGGAAACAAACCAGGATTTGGATATAAAGGAGGCATAATAGGAAAGGAGCCTGGCATCAAGAGAAAGGGAGGGAGGGAAAGGGCAGAGTAGACCAAGCAGTGGTGGGTACAACAGGGACAGTCTAATGTAAAATGACAGAAAAAGTGAAAGGGGGGAGGGACCAGTCTGGCAAGGGAGGATTTGAGAGCTCCACTGTAGACCATGTCACCACAGTCAAAAATTGGGACAATTATCTTTAAAATAGTCTTTTGGTGGGCAGGAAGCAGGATACTCACTTTGTTCCTGTACAGTGCACCAACCGTGGGGTGGAGCATATGGTGTATGGCATTAATATGCACCAGGAAATCAAGATGTTGGTCCATTCAGACCCCAAGGTACTTAAATGAGGAAACATCCTCAATCATAGCACCAGCAAGGGTGTGGAATAAAGGGAGGGAGGTGGGTCTAGTAAGTCTGTCAGTTGCCAAAAGTCACTTTTTTCTTGGCACTGATGGACAGTTGGTTAGATTGATTGTTGGCTGAGTTGTTACCTATTCCCTACCCCCAAGGAAATCTTCTTCTGGTCAAGCTACCTTCTCATATCATTTTCATAAGCTCTGAGCCTCTCTCTTAATCTGTTCATCTGTTCTACCTGTTCCCTCCTCTCCATTAAGTTTCATCTTCATGACTTTACAACTGTCCTGCAACTGTTCCTGACCCCAGATCATGCAGCCATCCTCCACCACCCAGGGCTCACATTAGCCCTGTTGCACTGGAAGTCAGCCCATTTGGGGTTGTTCACTGATCAAGTCCTAGAGCACTTTTAACTACCTTAGGAACCTTGTTTGTTTGTTTCATATTGCGGTTTCAGAAATGGAGTAAGACAACTTGTCCATGCATGCAAGTCCATCTCTTAATTTATAGTACAGTAAGTGTGGTTTGTTCTGTTGTTACCTTGCATTGAATATTGGTTTGCACATCTTTTATGTATTGTACTTTTGCACCTTATTTTATCTGTGCTGTATTGCGTGGTGTTGAATTTGGTTCATTTCATTTCATTTTTATTTGTTAACTGGGTTGGGACAACTGCGTTGAAGCCCTTTTTCAGGTCCGACCTGGACAAACAATACAAACAGAGAATTACAAAATACAGTATACAAAATACAAAAGATATAAAATAAACAATGCACATATATATAACAACATCATCAATGAAAACAAATACAATCAAACAATAACAACAGATACTTTTTATATCTAAATTTAAAAGCTGAGTACGATTTAACTAAGCTCAAAGAAAGGGGTAAATCATTTCATATTCTAGGTGCTTGACAGGCGAAAGAATGTAAACCATAATTATTCTTTGCAGAATACCCACCAACACAATGCCCTCAGCAGATCTTAAAGAGGCCCTCACATCACATACCATAACTAAATCAGAAAGAGGAGACAACCATGCAGCATAGATTGCCTGATGAACTGTATTACCCAAATCATACATAAATCTAAGCTGTGGAGAGAGCCAACCCAGGGACGAATACAGTAAACAATGATGAGTCATAACAGGGACATCCAAAACAAAACGACAAATGTTATTATAAACAACACTTAGAATCGGCCTCTCCCTAATTCCCACTTTTTTGTACAAGGGAGAGACATAGTCCAAGTTAGGCATAAGAACACCATTAACTAGTTTCCTACATGAAGCTAATGACAAATACTATTTAAATTTATAAAGTTGACCTAATTTAGAATGGACCTTACTCTTTACTGCTTTTATTTGGGCAGTTAAAGTTAGTGAGAATCAAGTACTATTCCAAAACATTTAAATTTCGTAACCTGGTCAAGCAAGGTACCTTGATTATCATGAATCAATAAGCCTGGGTTGTCCCTTACTCGAGCAGTACTACCAAACAGCATTACCTTGGTCTTTTGAGCATTCAAGACCATTTTATTAGAAAACATCCACTCACACAACCTCTGAAATTCCATTTCTAAGATTGAATTAACATGATCAACTGATTGATTTTGATAGTGAGGCTTACTAAAGGGAAGGGAGGGTGGGCAGAGGATGACAGTGAAAAAGCAGGATTCTGAATGAATACTTCTGCTCAGTAGTCACAAAAGAAGAGGAGGGAGAGGTACCAAAATCAAAGAATAGAAGCACTCTGGATAGGGAGGTCGTTACCAGTCCATTCACAGAAGAAAGGGTTCTGAAAGAACTCTTAAAACTGAAGGTGAACAAAGCAATGGGGCCTGACGGGATTCACCAAGAATTCTAAAAGAACTAAGGGTAGAATTAATGACACCACTGACTACTCTTTTTAACAAATCATGGGAGGATGGTGTAGTACTGGTGGACTGGAGGAGGGTGGATGTGATTCCCCTTCACAAAAGTGGGAGCAAGACAGAGGCAGGAAACTACAGACCTGTTAGTTTGACCTCAGTGGTAGGGAAAATGATGGAATCACTTCTAAAGGAAAGAATTGTTGAGTTCCTAGAGGCCAGTAGAGCACAGGACCCAAGGCAGCATGGATTCACAGCAGAAAGGTCATGTCAGATGAATCTAATAGATTTTTTTGACTGGGTGGCCAATGTGGTGGACCAGGGAAGGGCAGTGGACATGGTCTACCTAGACTTTAGCAAGGCATTTGACACAGTCCCACACAAAAGATTAAAATACAAGTTAGCCAGCCTTGGAGTGGGTCCCAAGGTGGTAGCCTGGGTTAAAAATTGACTGGACAACAGGATACAGAGGGTAATAGTAAACAGAGTTTATTCTGAAGAAAGGGGGGTCACTAGTGGGGTACCACAGGGTTCAGTACTTGGAACGATCCTCTTTAATGTCTTTATAAGTGACATTACAGAGGGACTGGAAGGAAAAGTATGTCTCTTTGCAGATGACACAAAGATCTGCAACAGGGTTGATACAGAATGTGGGGTAGAGAGGATGCAAAGGGACTTGGCAAATTGGAGGAATGGTCAAATATATGGCAGCTTAGATTCAATGCAAAGAAGTGCAAAGTAATGCACCTGAGAAACAAGAATCCAGGGGAAGAGTACACAATGGGGGGGGGGAGATAACAACAACAACAGAAATGGAAAGGGACCTGGGGGTAGTCATATGAGATGACCTTCAGGTGGGCAAACAATGTGAGAAGGCAGTAAGAAGGGCTGGTGGGATACTGGGATGCATAGGGAGAGGCATCACCAGTAGAAAACAGGAAGTTATTATCCTTCTGTACAGACAGTTGGTGAGACCCCATCTGGAGTTCTGCATCCAGTTCTGGAGACCCCATCTCCGTAAGGACATAGACAGGATGGAGGAAGTCCAGAGGAGGGCAACTAAAATGGTGCACGGTCTGCACCAGAAGACATACGAAGAGAAATTAAAGAAGCTTAATATGTATACACTCGAGGAGAGGAGGGAGAGGGGGGACATGATAGAAACTTTCTTTTACATCAAGGGAATCAACAGAGTCCAAAATGGTAGCATCTTTCAGAAAAAGAGATGTGCAAGAACAAGGGGGCACAATTTGAAGATAGAGGGGGGATGGCTCAAAGGTAATGTGAGGAAGTATTTTTTCACAGAGAGGGTTGTGGATCCATGGAACAGCCTTCCTGAGGAGGTAGTGGACTCAAAAACAGTGGGGGAATTCAAGAATGCATGGGACAGACATATGGCAATTCTAGTGGTGAGGAGGAGGAAGGCTGTTGGTTAACTAGGATCTGCAGCCTATGAATTAGGTAGGGAAATGGGCAGACAAGGTGGGCTAAGCCATCCTTATCTACCATCAAATTCTATGTTTCTATGTTTCTAATACCAAATCAAGTCATCAGCATATAATAAGCATTTACACCCATTAAACACTGATGACACCTGATTTATGTATAATGAAAACAGAGGTACACATACGAGAGAACAAGCATCTGAAGAAATAGACCCAATAGAAACAAATTGAGAATGACCTTGTAAGAAATCAAGTATTATAGCAACTGCTGAACCAGAAAAAAACAGACCAAACAACATCTGACAAAGCAGAGGATGATTAATCAAATCAAAAACCCTGGACAGGTCCATGAACACTGCTCCTGTTCCGGGTTTTACTCAGCTTTTACTATATTTTCATTCCTGCACATTATGGTTTAGTATACCTCACCCTCAACACATCTGGAAACTAGATGTTACCAACTCAGTATGTCTTCCTGGTAAAGCGTGTGAAATAAATGAATAATAAATTAACATAGCCTTGTTTTAGTGTCTCCTCAGCATATTCCAGTTGTAGTGAAAGAGTTCATTCTTGTACTGCATGTCCTCCTGACAGGTAGCTAGATGGGGCACTCTGTTATTGCTGCTGCTGTAGGTACTGTAGTTCAACTAGGCTTTCTAACTTTAATGACCAAAATAATGCTTGTAATGACCAGAATACTTCTCCTCCCCCCCTTCCTCCTCCTCCCCCTTTGTGGTCGCATTTGTCACGCATGCTACAGTTAAATGACTGTAATATGGAAAGGCTTGCCACAAGTTATGGAGGAGGGAATGATTGTTATATAACCGGAGTTTGAGCACTACCACCCACCCCCCCCATAGTTTATGAATCCAGGGTGCAATGGAGGCCGACATTTTAAATATTTCCCTCTGAGGATGGGGGTGATGGGATAGGGATGGGGAGGGTACCTATACACAATGCTGGTTTCTGACACAGTGCCAAGTGGAGGCCAGCATTTCTTTTCAAAACGTTGTGTGTATGAATAGATGTGGATGGTGAAGTGCAGGGAGTTATCTGAGGTTGCTACACGGCTGATCCTGGCCACTGAGGAGGGCTGCTGTATTTTGTATTGTTATTGCCTTTATGATCTTTGCTGTCTTGCTCACCCACTTCCGAACAGCCCCCCAGTCCAGTCATCCACCTGTTTATGTGTCCACTTTGCAAGGCTAAACCTATTTGAAGTGCATCTTTGCACTATAAAGTTGTAGCATGCACAGTAGCAAAGTTATTCTCAGAGTGAAATTTCCCGACACTGGCCACTTTTAATGCTAAGTACTGAATACTGAGTAACTGGGATGCTGAGTACACATGCCTGGTGGATATTTTAAATAAAATTGCTTGGCATACCCCTAGTGGGCACCAACCTGCATGTTTTCTTTGTGACAGTGTTACAATTATTATCAAAGTAGTGGTTAATGGCCATGTTGATGGCATCCACTATATTGCCCACACACTCAAGCTGGTAGTCACAAGTTGTCCTATGTAGAATCAGGGTCAGAAATAAGATGTAGGATCTCAGTTCTGCTGTCCTGTGTAAATAAACTGTTTTAAAGCACTTTAGGATGCAATGCATGAACATTACTACATACAGTTGTGGCCAAAAATATTGGCGCCTTTGTACTTTTCAAATAACTCCCAATTTCCCTAAACATAAGTTGAAATTAACAACAGTACAGTATTTGGTCTCCACAATTCTTTATTTCTCTGTTAATATTATAGAACCTTTGTTTTTGATTCAGAATTTAATATATCCTTTTAAATCAGAAAATGATAAGAAATGGCATTGACAAATCTATTGACACCCTAGACTTAATATTTGGTAGCACAGCCTTTGGTCAAAATAATTGCAATCAACCACTTCCTATAGCCACAGAAGAGCTTCCTGCACCTCTCTACTGGCAGTTTGGCCCACTCTTCTAGTGCAAACTGCTCCAGTTCTCCCAGATTTGAAGGGTGCCTTCTCCCAACTGCTATTTTCAGATCTCTCCACAGGTTTTCAATGGGATTTAGATCTGGACTCATTGCTGACCACTTCAGAACAGTCCAGCGTCTTGTCTTGAACCATTCCTGGGTGCTTTTTGAAGTGTGTTTGGGGTCATTGCCCTGCTGGAAGACCCATGACCTTCGACGGAGACCCAGCTTTCTGACACTGGGTTCAACATTGCGCCCAAAATGGCCTGGTAATTCCAGATTTCAGATGCCATGCACACGTTCAAGGCACCCAGTGCCTGAGGCAGCACAGCAACCCCAAACATCACTGAACCTCCTCCATGTTTGACTGTAGGGAAGGTGTTCTTTTCTTTGAAGGCTTCATTTTGTTTTCTGTAAACATAGAGATGATGTGCTTTACCAAAAAGCTCTAATTTGGTCTCACCTGTCCACAGGAAATTCTCCCAGAAGGATTTTGGCTTGTTCAGGTGTGTTTTGGCAAACCCCAGTCAGGCTTTTTTATGTCTTTCTCTCAGCAGTTGGGTCCTCCTGGGCCTCCTACCATATAACCCCCTTTCATTGAGTTGGCGACAGATGATGCGAGTTGAAACCGTCGTACCTTGAGTCTGAAGGTCAGCTTGAATCTGTTTGTCAGTTGATCGAGGTGCTTTCTCCACCATTTGAACAATCCTGCACTGCAATCTTCGATCAAGTTTTCTCTTGCGGCCACATCCAGGGAGGTTGGCTTCAGTGCCATGGGCCTTAAATATCCTGATAACATTACGTATGGTGGAAATAGGAACATCAAGGTCTCTGGAGATTGATTTGTAGCCTTGAGATTGTCCATGCTTGGCTACAATCTTCTGTCTGACCTCCTCAGACAATTCTCTGACTGTCTTTCTTTTCTCCATGCTCATTGCGGTACACACAGTGACACAAAACAGTAGAATGAGTCCTTTTCTCTATTCAAAATGGTTGAATGAGTGATTTTTATATTGCAGGCACCTGCAACTCACCACAGGTGAGTTCAATTCCAAAGTGAAGGAGAATCAGCTGCTTGAAATCTAATTATTTCTAACTACTTCTAAAAGGTGCCAATAATTTTGTCTGGGCCATTTAAGGATTTCTGTGAGGAATAAGCTAAGACTTAGTAAATTTTTCTGCTTTTTGTGTTTTATTCCACTGCAAACCAAAGAAACACATATGTGGATACCAAAATATTTTTTAATTTCAATTTGGCCACAACCGTAAATGTAAATTCTATAATATTTTTCCATCCAGGCCTTACCAGAAGTTAATCAAAGTAGCAGTGGTATTGAGATATGCCAAGGATTACTACATCACTATGAAAAGTACACCAGAGCTGGGCAATGCTCATGAAGAGGTAGCAATATCAAATCCACAATTTCATCTTCAAGAAAGGGGTGAGATCTAGCAATGGCAAAGGCTGTTCTCAACTACAGACAATATCAGGAAAGCCAGGGTCAGACTTTTATGAAAAACGACTTGGTGAATTCCATACCACTGTGTAGTTACTTTTACTTCAGCTGCCTGAGGGCAGATACAGTTTAACCTCACTACTTAATGTTGCAGTGAGTGAGTGAAACAACTGAAGTAATTTAAATGCTGCTAAAGGAAAGAATATGTACTGTAGGACATATAAATGATACAAGTCAGATACGATTGGGCATCAAATGGGTAGAAGAGGCTGTGGTTGGAGAATGAAGTAGTGATGGCATAACTGGGATACCTGGTATGGGTGCTGCTGGTGTTTGAACTGGTTATGCAGGTGGAACTGGGTAAGGCAAGGATAGCTGCTTAAACAGCATAAGTGAGGTGACTGATGAAGTCTGAACAAGTGCAGGAGGAACATCAGGCGGTACTGGAGGCTTTGTTGAAGGACCTGGACCTGATGGTTGGCTGGAAGGTCTGGATTTCAAGGATGTATCTCTGTTATCCCATCATGTTATGACTGAGCACACTTTGAAGATCCTCAAATTGGGATGCTGCAGGAGTGGCAAAAGGAGTGGTACTTGAAGATGGAGAAGCTGGATTGGCCATTATTGCTGCAACAGTCTTGCCAAATAGTACCTGATTTATTGCAGTTAAAGAAAAGGGAATCTTTCTGTAATGCTCCACACTGTCAATGGGAAGTCAGACTCATAACTACTGGGTATAGTTCACTCCTACAAGAGGGATGGTACAGCTCAAGCTATAGAATGTTGGGCACATGAGGATTCCAAGCAACAGCAACTCCCCAGTTCAGTTGTGCCATTCACGGGGTTCTCTCAAGACTTTACAAGATTTTCAGTTGGGATTGCAGTTCTGCATAGCAGATTGGGTCTACTTGGTTCCAGGGAAAACCTCTAAAATGAAAGCATGCCTTTTAAGCTGCTTCTTTCAAATTGACTAACCTGCCTCACCCATTTCCATTTGTTGACTGGGGGCCATATCTGCATTGCTGGAAAGAGAGAAAGAAAGAAAGAAAGAAAGAAAGAAAGAAAGAAAGAAAGAAAGAAAGAAAGAAAGAAAGAAAGAAAGAAAGAAAGAAAGAAAGAAAGAAAAAAAAAAACCACAGGCAGGTACATTCTATTTTATTTCTGGGGTAGAGTAGATCTCCCTAGGCTCTTGTATTGGTTCCCACCCCCTACCCCCAGTTTTCATGTTATATTGATGCTAGTTTAACAAAAACAACTGCTGTATTTTTTATGTTGGGGCATTGCTTTGTCATTGTCCCATTAACAGTGACTGTACACTCCCTAAAACAATGTTTTAATCGGTGAACTGCTGGGGACTCAGCCACTCTCTGCCAAGCATCAGTGCTTGTTTTTTTATCATTGTATTATCTTATTTGCATTCGGAAGTCTTGGAGTTCCTTTACTTTTTACCTCAGCCTTCTGAACGTTTGTGCTACTGTCATTAAGCCATTTTCAGCAGTTGGGCACGCAGCCTTCTTTTCAGTTCTCACTCTTGCTTTTCACAAGACCAGAGGGTGCACTTATGCATATAATAAGTTTAACATAACTGCATGAGAGTGCACACAAGCTGCATAGTGAATGCATGCGAGAGCGGATTTAGTGCACACTCCTATTTTTTATGTTACACAATTGCGTTACAATGCATGCAAGTTCACACACATGTGCGTTTAATCTGCTAACGTCACATAGGATCACTCAGTGCAAGCAAGCTATTTATTTCCTCTAGTTCTGTTACTGTAGTATAGCATTCATAATTATAAACAGAACTGTCATACTGGCACTATGACTTATCTGAGACCATTAATTATGAAAAGGTGTAATACCTGCAAAGGGGTGATGAGGCCCTCCCCCATGGGTTCCTATTGCATTCATTGTGTTGCCCAGCACAATATTTCTCTAACGGTTCCCCTCAGCCGGTTCTCCGAGCTGGGGAGGGTGGCACCTGGATCTTCAGTTGGCAGTGGCAAAGTAGAATTTCAAAAATCACTTTTGTCGCTCCTTGGTGAGCTTTTGAGCACCAATTTCCCGCAGGGCATCTCAGCAGACACACCTGACCCCAAACCGGGCCCGTCAGGTCAGGGAGGGGTCCACACAGGCACATCCAGGTGCGACACAGTCAGGAGAGGCTGCAGAGACAAATGTGCAGTCAGACCCCAGCCCTGATTACTTAGTGCATCAGGATGAGAATTTTGGGGATCTTGGTGAAACTCCTGACTAGTGGTGAGAGAAGTGGCCAAAATTCGCTCCGTGAAGTGATTCGAGGAGTAAGGTGGAATCTGCTAAGTGCTCCACAACACCAAGTGGAATACTTCGTGTCATGATGAGGAACGTGAAGTCTATCGAAACCAATGACCTTGTGTTATTCCACCTTCCCCAAACCACTTCTCCACCAATTTTAAGGCGAAGTACATTGAAATGTACTTCGCATCACTTTGCCTTGTTATTAAGCTCCAAAGCGAATTTGCAGTGCTTCATGGGATTGCAGGTCACATGGGCTCTAGATTGTTCTGCACAGCCTCAGTTCTGTGTAGTGTGTGTGTAGTGGAAGATGGACACAGTTTCTTCTCAGAGCTCTGCAATTCAAATCTTCTAAATGCTGTTAAAAAAGCCTTTTTGAGCTTTTTTGTTTGCTCAAAATTTAGTACATCGATTGTAGGAAACCCTCATGTGCTCATATCATCGAATGTTTATTATTTGTGTGTGGATTTTGAATGTTAGTTTAGAACAGTCAGTCTGTGTACTGTGAAGTGTGCTTTGGGGAAGGTGCGTATCTGTGGTGTAGGTAGATTAACTGGGAGAAAAATGCAGTCTTTCTGTTTTGGTTGATATTTTTCTTGTATAACTGTGTTAATGTACACACACTAATATTTTCAGTAATTCTTGACTTTTTTTGTTGATTGTTGTGGTGCAGCAGTGTATAATTTCAGTTTATTTAAAAACATTTGGTTATATTGCTAAAGGTTTTCAATTTGCTACGCATTACTTGTAGTGTGTGTGTGCGATGCGTGCCATTAAATCAGACACCTTTTAATTTACCAGAGTAATTGCAGCAATGTGAACCTGCTATCCACTGCACCTGCATGCATTTTTTATACTGCTTTGTGGTATCTTTACTGGTAGTGGACTGTTACTGCCATTCACTACCCCACCAACCGGCAAAAGGTATTCTTTTCCAGATTTGGATTTGTGACTTGTGAGCACTGGTTAGGGGTTGTTGTGCCTTTGCATCTGCATCTCTTGAGTGCGCAGCACAATCTTAATCAGTCTGTGCATTTGCAGTACACCATTAACTCTGGGAGACTTTACATTTCTTGTTATGCTCTCTTTTCACTTCGTCAGCATTGGGAAATTTTCTGGACACAAGACAGTAGCATTTTGGGGATGCACATTAATTCTGGTGACTGTGTGTGACCACTGCATGCATGACTAAGTGCGCACACTAATTCTGGTGACTGTGTGTGACAACTGCTTGCATGACGGAGTGCGCCACTAATTCTGGGAGACTGCATTTTTTGTTACCCTCTCATTTCACTTCATCAGCACTGGGAATTTTCTGGATGCAAGACAGTGGCATTTTGGGGATGCAAATTAATTCTGGTGACTGTGTGTGACCACTACACACATGACTGAGTGCACCATTAATTCTGGGAGACTTTGCATTTCTTGTTAAGCTCTCATTTCACTTTGTCAGCACTGGTGAATAGAATTCTCAACAATTCCCTCAAGGTGGTGCTTTTTACTGTCCCTGGTCTCCAAGGATGCTGCAAAGAGACAGGCAGTGTCAGAGACTCAATCACCTTATTCAAATTGGGGCAATAGTACCAGTTCCACTAAGCAAGCAAGGTCAGGGATTCTACTTGATCTATTTTGTAGCTCCCAAAAAGACAGGGGGGGTGGAGGGTTCAGGCCCATTTTGGATCTGAAGCATCTGAACAAGTTTCTATGCCACACAATTGTCAAGATGGAGTTCCTGAGGTCAATCATTCTTGTTGTTCAGTAGGGGCATTTCCTAGCTTCAATAGATCTGATGGACACGTATCTTCACATCCCCATCAATCAGTCTCACCAGAAGTATCTCAGGTTTTCAATACTGGGCCAACATTTCCAGTACAGAGCACTTCCCTTCAGCCTGGCAACAGCCCCCAGGGTCTTCTTTCAGATGTTGATAAGTCCTGGTGGCTCAGCTTTGACAAGAAGGGCATCATGTCTATCATTTTGTGGATGATCTGCTTATTTTTGTATCCATGTTGTCCTTGGCAAGGAGGTTGGTGCTCAGGACTCTGGGGATGTTTAACTCCCATGGCTGGGTGGTGAACCAGGATAAAAGCGCTCTCGAGCCATCTCAGACCTTAGAACACCTGGGTGTAGTCTTCAACATGAAACAAGGGAAGGCTTGAAGGAAGTTCAGTGGCTCAGGGCTCAGCCATCAACCTCAGCCCTCAGTCTGCTACTCATCATGGATCTCATGGTGGCAGAGCTAGATCTTGTCCCATTGGCTCATTTTCATATGCAACTCCTGCAAATGGGATTGCTGATGGCCTAGGATCTGATGTCGGAAGATTATCAAGTCAAAATCTCCCTCTCCCCTCAGCTACATCACTCCCTGAGTTGGTGGATGAGTGTGAAGAATCTGAGCAAAGGGGTTCCATTGAAATTCCTCCCGGAACTGAGTCTAACAACAGATGCCAGTTTGCATGGTTGGGGAACAGTCCTGGGTCAACTACCCACTCAGAGAACTTGGTCAGTCCAGGAACAACATCTCCATATAAATATTCTGGAAATGATGGCAGTCTGCCTAGCTCTTCTTCATTTTCAAAATCTGCTGCAATCAGTAGCAGTGAAACTAATGCCAGACAACACCATCACTGGTGAACATAAACAATCAAGGTGGCACAAAGAGCAGGAAGATGCTAAAAGAAGCCTCATATCTTCTCAGGTGGGCAGAGGAGAATCTTCTCTCTTTGCCAGTAGTCCACCTGCCAGGGGAGATGAACATTTAAGCAGACTGGCTAAGCCATGAAAATGTACACCCTGGGGAGTGGAGGTTGAACCCAGAGCTGTTTGACCTCCTGTGCAGGAGGTTGTTCCAGTCTCAGATTGATCTGTTCAACTCCAGCTACAGTGCTCAGATTCCAAGGTGTTTCAGCTGTTATTGGTGTCCACAAGTGGAAGCAGTGGACTCTCTGTCCCAGGAGTAGACCACCAATAGAGCATATGGGTTCCCTCCACTGCCTCTTCTCCCTAGGTTCATACTAAAGATAAGACACTCAAGAGGATGCTTTCTTCTAATAGCTCTGGAGTGGCCAAGAAGACTATGGTCTTGGCTCTAGTGAATCTAGCTCAGCAAGTACTTTCTATCTCAGGGTTCCATTCTGCACCCAAACCTAGGGGCAATGCAGCTTGCAGCTTGGCTCCTAAAAGGAGAAGACTACTAAAACTAGGTTTTTCTAAGAAAGTAGTAGATACACTAATGGCTGTGAGGAAAGCTTCTACCTCTGCGTATCATGTTACAATGTCGAAATTTTGATATCAAAATCCAGTACAGTGACAACTTCAAGTCTGTCGCTGACCCAATGTTGAGATTTTGCCGATTTTGAGTGCCCTCCTTCGAATAAACTCTGACCTGGGTTTGTTATATTTAAGAAGGTTGGTGCAGGGGGTGAAGGCTCCCGCATAAAAAAACACTCAATGTCAACAGGCAAAATTCACCTGTCAACATTGTTTCCATCACCGAGCTGCATTTCAGCAACTTTGTAGTTGATGCAGCTCAGTGGAACCTTACCTCTGCAGCTTATGCCCATGTATGGACCACCTTTTTGGCCTGTGCCAGGCAGGCCTTCCAAAACTTCAATTCCACAGATCTTGGACTTCTTGCAAGAAAGTGTGGAGAAGAGTTTGGCCCTGAGCATTCTGAGAGGCCAGGGCTCCACCCTTGGAGCATCTTTAGGCATCTTTGGGCATCTAATAGAGAGGGCATTCATTTTTTACATGCTGTTAGCAAGAGTCGGCCTGTCTTCTGATCCCCAGTTCCTCCATGGGATTAAAATATGGTTTTGAATGCTCTTTGTGTAAGGAGCCTTTCAAACCACTGTCATTCATTGTGCTGGATGTGTTGTCTTACAAGGTGTATTTTTTTATTGCTATGTGCTCAGCCAGGAGGATTGGTGAGCTCCAGACCTTATCCCACAAAGAACTGTACTGTATATACATAAGGACAAGGTGGTACTCAGAGCAGTCACATCTTTCATCCTAAAGGTGCTCACAGCCTTCCATGTGAAGCAGGAAATATGTCTTCCATCTTTCTGTCCACAACCATCTCACCCAAAGGAGAAGGAGCTGCACAAGTTAGATTTGCAACCTGCTGTTAGGACATACCTCAAATGGACAGCTGAGTTCTGGAAATTGGATAGCCTGTTTGTTCTCTTCGGAGCAGCCAAGCAGGGTCAAAAAGCCTCGAAGGCCACCCTAGCTAGGTGGGTGAGGGGTTGCTTTGCTAAGGCTTATGTCACAGTAAAGAAGAGGCCCCCAGCCATTATCAAAGCTCACTCCACCAGGGCTATGGCTACTTCCTGGCTAGAGAGGGGTGAAGCACCTGTTTGAGAGCTATGCAAGGTAGCTACATGGTCTTCCATCCACACTTTCACCAAACATTACATATTGGATGTTCAGAGCTCTTCTGATGCAGACTTTGGTCGCAGAGTACTGCAGGCAGCAGTTCATAGGTAATCTCTTACAGTATTGTTTTTTGACATATGGGATAATATTCTCCTCCTCCTCCCAGTTGTTCTGGGTACTGCTTCTGATTCTGCAGCCTAGCGTTTTTAAAAATCCCCAACTTTGCTCTTTGTTCATTTCGTTTTGGATTTTACTTACTCCACAGACTTGTTTTTTCTACTGTTACGAGTTCTGAGTCGGTGCTGGAGCAAGGGCAGTGGTGGACATGCCGGGTCTACAAGCACTGTTGGGCGTTCCTTTGGACTGTCTCGTAGTGTGTACTGGGGTTGTTGCTTTTTCTGGGGCTGATATTTCTTCGCCTGTTACACCTGTTGCTGCCATTCTGCTCCTGTGGTCTACATCAGACAGTTTGCTGTTTGGATGCTGTTTTGCTGGCAGGGATTTGCTGCTGCTGGTTCTGGCAGCTTGCACATGGCTGAGCCGGTGTTGCTATCCGTCGTTGAGATCCTTATGGAGCCATGATCAAAGGGACCAGTTACTGTGGTGAAGGAGATTTGGACTGGTTCAGGGAAGATCTTGGATTATTGGCCATGGACTATCTCTGGACTGTTGGCAGCTTGCCTGAGGTTTTCCAAAGTAGTGGGCACCCATTTGATAAGCTTTGATTTGGAGCAGGGAGTTGGTGTTCTGATCCTGCCAGTGGGCTGACTGCAGTGTGTGGCTGAGCGGGGGGTCCCAGTCTTTTTTTTGTCGGGTAGTCAGCAACTCGCACTGGTGTACCTCTAGGATTTCTCTGTGGGGCCTGCTAGTAAGTGGGCCTGGGCAGAGATCCATAGCAGTGGCCATAGGCTTGCAGTCTGGTCCCCCCTTTCTTGATTTATTGGGACCTACTCCGGCTTCAGAGTAATATCTTTTGAAGCGGATTATTTCAATTCTTTTTTTCTCCAAGACATGGTCAGACTTTTTTATATTTCATGTTTAAATTCTGTACAGGGCAGTGAGAGTGCCCTCTTATCCTTTAGTCTTGGAAGTGTGAAAGGGTTCCAAGACAGTAAAGGGTTTGGCTATCATCAGCAAAGTCCCCTGGCAGTGAGAGTACTTTGGGGACTGGAGAAGTAATTGAGTTTTAATCATTTATCCTCCTAGGAAGTGAGAGTCTTTGGGGAATTTATTGGTTTCCTCCGATGGTGAGATATCCATCGGGGGTTGAAGAACTCTGATTTCTCCTTGCTATTGGACTTACATGGACTTTAGTTTTTCTCTTATTACCTGAAGGTTTTTTCTTTCTTATTTGAGAGCCAAGGGAGTTTTATGTTTTAATCTGGTTTTAGTTTGTTAATTTATTTTCTTCTATTTTATTTTATGAGTATAATTTAGTGACTTGTTTGATTTTCTGTGGAGTTTTACAGAAGTTATCAAAATGTGTTGGAGGCCTGCCCCCACAGTCATGTGCTATTCATCCTCTGCCCTTCATGCCCTCCACCCCTCTATATCTCCCCCTCATTGCAGTTTAACACCTACCAGTGCTGTAGAGCACTGGGTATTGCTCGTCGGGGGGGGGGTCAGGAGGTGCGAACAGTGGAGGGTGAATGAGCAGAGCCACCTCATCAGGGTCATGAGATCCAGGAGACACACTGGGGTGAAATGAAAGCTGGATCATGGTCTTCCATGTCTGGTTTCCATACCCAAGGGCACCACCAATGTTGGTGGGGCAGGTGACCCAAACGGCTCTGGAAGCTCATCCAACTTGTGTGGTGTTATGTAATGCCAGGTCCATTAAAAACAAGGCTGCAATTATGGCAGATCTTGTTGGTACAGTGGACCTGGCATGTATCACAGAGACCTGGCTGGATGAGAACTCTGGTCCCGTATTGGAGGCTGCAATTCTGGGCAGGTACACGGTGATTCACCGCCTGAGATTGGATAGTGGGGGGGGGGGGTTGTGGTCTGTTTCAAGACCAAACTGGGCCTCACGAATGTACCAGTTGGGGAGACTCAGTCATTTGAATGTACGGTGGTGGCAGGTGTAGGTTGCAGGATCGCCATCATCTACCATCCACCCGGAGATGAGAAGAGGTTCCTTCAGGAAGTGGTGGACTTTGTGATTGACATGGCGTTTCAGTCCCCCAGGCCGATGGTCCTGGGTAACTTTAATGCCTGGGTCGATGATGAACTCTCACAATTTGGTCAGCACTTCCTCTAGTTAATGTCATCTCTGAGCCTTACACAGATTGTTTCCACTGCTACCCATAAACACGGCCATTCTCTTGACTTGGTTTTCCTCCTGGGGTTGAAGCCTCTGGTTTGGGGTGGAACCAGTTGGACGGTCTGACCATTACACCATGCGTTTCAGTTTTTGCACCCCCCTTCATAGGTCTACCCCTGTGCAGATGATCAGGCACCGCCCTTTACGAGATGTAGCTCTGAAGGCCTGGCAGCAGCACTTGACCTATCAGCCCTTCCATTGTCAACCAATGACCCAGAACCCTTGTTGTGGCCTATAATAAGGCCGTAACTTCCGCACTGGATGTCACTGCTTTTGTCCAAGTTCATCCTCTCTCCCCTCGCCCTTCGGTCCACTTGGTTTGATGGATCTTTGAGGGAGATGTGGAGACTAGGATGAAGGTTAGAGCGTTGCTGGCGGAAATCCAACCTTAATGCCGATCACCTTAGACTGATGAACCATTATCAAGCCTATGAATCTGCAATCACCCATAAGAAGACAAAGTTCCTGTCCAGGGAGATTGCAGCCTCACGGAACCGACCAGCTCAGCTTTTTCGAACCGTGGACAGACTGTGCAACCCAGCCTGTCTACAGGTTCGAAGAGCATTTTCTCAAGTTGAGTGTGTGGAGCTTGCTTGATTATTTGTGGCTAAGGGACTGACATCAGGGCGGAACTCCTACTGGCACACTCTGGCGTTGCTCTAGGCTAGCATTCTGTCACTGTCCCTCGGTTTTCTTGGAATACCTTCAACCAGCCGGAGCTTATGGATATCATGCAGATTGTCCAGGGTATGCATCCTACATGCTGTAGTTTGGACCCAGGACCAACTACCCTTATTCTGGGTTGTGGTGATATTCTTGGCCCAGTCCTTGCACAAATAGTCTGATGCTCCTTGGAAACAGGTGAGTTTCCTAGCTCCCTGAAGGTGGCAGTGGTGACACCCCTCCTGAATAAAGCTTCTTTGGACCCAGACTGTCATGAGAACTACAGACCAATCTCGAACCTCCCCTTTACGGGGAAGTTGATCAAGAAAGTAGCTGCCATACAACTGGAGGACCATTTGACCATCCATGATATCTATGAGCCTCTCCAGTCCAGTTTTCGAAAGAGGCATAGTACTGAGACAGCGCTGGTTTGGGTGCTCAATGATCTCTTAATGGCTAGAGATCAGAAGAACCATTTCATCGTGGTCCTTCTTGATCTCTCTTCAGCATTTGACACTGTGGACCATGGAGTCCTGCTCAATCATTTGAGGTTCATCTGTGGCCTGTCAGGTACGGTCCTCAGGTGGTTTTCATCTTTCCTCACTGGAAGAACTCAGAGGGTGGTGTCAGGGATTTATTCCTCTGACCCAGTTCCATTGTCGTGTGAAGTTCCTCAGGGATCGGTGTTGTCCCGCATGTTGTTCGCAGTGTACATGCTACCCCTTGGAGACATTGTAAGAAGGCATGGGCTGAGATTTGATTGCTATGCTGATGATACCCAGCTCTACCTTTCTTTCACACCCAATCAGGATAGAGCTCTCACAGTATTTAATAACTGCCTCACAGAAATCCAGGAGCGGATGAATTGGAGCTGGCTGAGGTTGAACTCGGTAAAGACTGAGATGTTGGAGGTGGACCCAGCTCGCCGGATAGAGGGGTCAGGGGTGGGGTCACTCTCGAGATGTTTTCTTGGGGATGTCCCACTCCTGACCTCTGAGCAGGTGTGAAACCTAGGGGTAATTTCTGATGAGGGTTTGACACTTCATTCACAGGTGTCAGCAGTCGTCAAATCCTCTTTTTACCATCTGAGGAATATCTCCAGAGTTAAGCACCTTGTTCCATCTGGTGACCTTCCTACTCTGGTCCATGCTTTTGTGTCCTCTTGCCTGGATTATTGCAATGCCCTTTACCTAGGGCTTCCGGGAGTTGATATTTGCCGCCTGTAGCTGGTGCAGAACGCGGCAGCCTGGTTATTGACGGAAACCTCTCGGTCCTGCCATATTTCCCCAGTGCTGTGCGAACTGCACTGGCTGCCGGTACAGTGGTGAATCACCTTCAAAGTCAGACTTCTGACTTATAAAGCCCTACATGGACAGGGTCTGGACCACCTGAAAGAGCTTCTGGTCCCTTACTGCCATGGGCGATTGCTCTGCTCTACTGATGAGGGGTTGCTAGAGATTCCAAGGGTTTGTTTAAAATCTGGGGCTCGTGCATTCATGCAAGTGGCCCCCACCCTTTGTAATTCTCTAACCCGTCAGTTACTTAAGTGTCCGACCGTGGAGGGATTTAAACAGACCCTTAAAACTGTTTTATGGACTTGTGCTTTTTGGGATTGATTTAATATTGTTGATTGTTTGTTGTCATTTTATACTATTTATAATGTATGTAATTTTATGAAGAAGCTGTTTAATTGTTATAAGGCGCCTTGGTATTCAAAAGGCGTCATATAAATAAAATTGGATTGGATTGGATTGCTTCTTAGAACGCAGTAATTATGATTTCCTATTGACAATGAGGAGAGCTACGTAAAGAAGAAATTTACTTCATACTTATGGTAATTTCCTTTTCTGTTAGCTCCGACATTGTCAATGGAACCCACCCAGGAGCCTGCTCCTGTGGAAGAATATTATCCAGTATGCCAGTGAGGGATGTCTGTTGTTTAATTACAACCACTATTATGACTTTTCTGTGCATCCCTTTATTTAATCTGCTGCACTGTTTTGTTTTTTTTTAAAGAAAAAGAAAGATTTCTCAATCTGAGTGTGATCACGCATTTTAACAGGTTTAGTTGTAACTCACTGTGGGTGCTTTCCTTATTGCAGGTAGTTTTCATGGCATACAGTTTTGCTTGCCAGAATAATCATTGTATTTCTTGTCAACTTTTAATTTGCAGAGGAATTTGCTGGTGCAGGACAAGCCAGTTTAGCTACCCTCTTTTCCTGAAAGAGGATTAATTCGACTAAACCTAGTGTTAGATGTAAGGGGCACTTTCTTTCAGAAATCAGCCAACAAGGTAAGGCTGTTTCTATTAACAACTGGAAGATAGATTATATTTAAGTATTCAGTTTAATGTTTGTCTCTTATCAAATGGACATTATGGTAGTTAAGTTTACTGAGACACTACAAGGTCAGTAGTGGCTGGGGAGTTGCTGCTGCTTGGAATCCTCATATGCCCAACAGTCTAAAGCTTGGGCTGTGCCATTCTCTGGTAGGTGTGCACTATACTCAGTAGTTCTGAATTCTCGATGACAATGTCGGAGGTAACAGAAAAATAAATTTCGGTAAGTATGAAGTAAATTTCTTCCTTTTATTTATTTTAATTTTCAGATACAGCCTTTGAGCTCAGAGCTCGTTTACAAAGGTTCCACATCAAGGAGAACAATACAATGGAAGACAAAGATATTGGGTATACAGCACTAAGTATGAATTTACAGAGCTCATAACATCAGTAGTCAAACCAAGTACAAGTAACACTATACAATAAGATAAAATTATGACACGTAGACAAACTATAAAAAATAAGGGAGGGTATGGAGATCTATAGGCCAGCACCCAGAGATGTGGGATTGTCACAATTGTATCAGTAACATGAGGATGGGAGGCCAGAAAGTGAGATATAGGTGCAAGTGGTTAGGAGAGAGGGCGGGGGGGGTTCCATGGAGGGGTACAGAGTTAAAGGTGTGCAGGTGAGGTTGGGTAGGCAGTGGGGAAGAGGAAGTAGAAAGAGGAGGCTAGTGGCAGGGAGATGAGGGGGATGTAAAAGGGTCAATTAGAGGTCCCTGGGATAAGAAAAGGGTGAAGTCAGCTTAGCTAAAGCAGAAGGGGAAAAAGCAATCTCGAGGGCGAAGAGTTCGAGGTCATTTAGCAGTCACAGCTGCTGGAGGTAGCTAGGTAGTGTTTCAGTTCTTTTTTAAAAGAGCTGATGGTGTTGGAGTTGGCTAGTTCAGCAGGGAGTTTGTTAATCTGCTGTGGGGCTCTGTAAGCAAAAGAGCGCTAAGCAGAGAGGTTCTCCTAAATGGTGCAGATAGTGAGCATCATGCAGCGCCCCTGGTGCAGTGCTGGGTTTGCGAGAATTGCAGTAGGTTGCAGATGGCAGGCAGGGTGAGACCAATAAGTGCTTTCTTTTCCATGAGGCATACTTGGTACTTTACTCACCCTGGTAGGTTTAGCCATTGTGTTTCGGCATACAGCTTGCATGTGTGGGTGAGCCTGTTGGCAGCCAGAATGAGTTGGCAGGCTTATTTTGAGTGCTGTTTTGACATGCTTTAGGGCTATGTCAGTGGCAGCACCATATACAATCAACCCATAGTCAATAACTAACAGGACTGAGCTGGAGACGGCGAGGCACAGGGCAGTGGGGGGTTAGATGGCTCCTGTGCTTATACAGGACTCCAAGTTCAATGTTGACAGCCCTGACTATGCTGTCAATATGTGAGGAGAGTGTGCACTCAGGACGGTGACACTGTTACAGCGAAAACATTGATGCCGACAACACTGATATTTTCTCTGTGATAGACTGCCTGAGACCCCGACACTCTCTCTCTCTCCCGGTCCTGCACCCCCTCCCCAATCCAATTCTGACTTGGAGTTAGAACACTAGAGATCAAGGGGTGAGGGGGGCAGAGGCTCGCATGGGTGGTTCAGGGGGCGAAGCCCTTCGATGAGAAAATGGCCAGGGTCTCAAGTCGGATTTATGTCGACTACAAGTTGCGATTGACATAAATCCGTCACTGTGATGGCGGTCAATAACTTAGTTGTCGAACCAGCATTGTAGAGACTGTGAGGAGAAGGAGAACAAGTCGTCGATATGTACTCCGAGGTAATTAAATGTCCTTACCTGTTCGAGGGCTTCATTTTTTTTATTGTCTATGTTGAGACTGAGGTTTTTCTTTTTGGAGTGTAGACTGGTGAACAGCATTATTTTAGTTTTTTTATAGTTGAGCAGCATTTCGTGCCTGGTGAACCAGTCCTCCAACTGGTTCAAACTGTTTTGCAGGTCCAAGGAGAGAGGGGCCTAGTTGTGGTCTGTGATTAATGATTATGGCATCATCCACACAGAGGATAATTTTGGATGTGCAAGTTTCAGGGAGGGTATTGAGAAATAGATTGAACATCAAGGGTCCCAGGATGGACCCTTGGGGAACGTGATTCCTTCTTGGGGCTGTACAGCACAGAGCCTATCTTCAGGCACTGTGTTCTGTCTGACAAGTATTTAGAAAACCAACCGATGGAGGTAAGGGACAGATCAAGTTCTAGTAACTTTTCTAGCAGTAGGTAGTGGTTTACTGTATCAAAAGCTTTTGTGCGGTCAGTGAAAATTGACCCCACTAGGTGGCCACTGTCAGCTGCATCGTGTTGGAGACTTCAGAACTCGATTAAGGCAGTTTTAGTACTATGGCATTTGCAGAACCCATGTTGTTGGGGGCATTGCAGGTTGTATTTATGTAGATACTCATTCAATTGGTCTGCTACTATCCTCTCTAGGGCCTTTGACAAGGGTGATAGGATGGAAATGGGCCACAAATTGGAGGCATTTGTGTGGTCCCCACTCTTGAGTGCTGGTGTGACAAGAGCCACGTTCCAGAGGTTTGAGAAGTTACCAAGTGTGAAGGACTTATTAATGATTTTGGTAATTGGGGCTATTACCTCATTATGTGCAGGCTCCACCATTTTCATATCTATGTTGTTGCTGGTCAAGTGCGTATTCCCCAATACCCTTTTGACGTATTTCTTGGCCTCAGAAATAGTTATGCATTTGAGATAGAACTGCAATACATTGTTCACTGTCTGGGTTGATGGGTGGGGTCTAGGAGCTGAGTGGGCTTGAGGCGACAGATAATCAGTAGGTAGGATGGAGCTGAAGTCTGTGAATGCCACGTTAAAGGCTTCAGCAATAGAAAAGGGGCACTTAGTGAGAGTGCTGTTGATGATTAGAAGTGAAGGGGGGGTTGGTCCTTCCCAATCAAGTCTTTAATGTTACCCCAGAAACCCTTACTGTTACCCCAATTCCTTTCTAAATGTTTTTTGTAGAAATCAGCCTTTGCCACCCTGATTGCTTTTGTACATTTATTTCTGGCTGCTCGGTAGATATGAAAATTGTGCAGTGCCCCTGTGGCCTTCACCTTATGCCAAAGGTTGTCTCGCTCTTTCATTTGCTCAATCAAGGCACCCGTAACCCACCCATTTAGTGTACCCCTCACTTCCCTCTTTCTTATTGGTACAAAGATATCACAAGTGGCATTAAATCTGGAGATAAAGACATCTAGATTTAGATCAAAGTCCTTGATATTATCAAGAGGTGATCAGTCGATCAGGGCAAGGCAAGTTTTGAAGGAGTTTAGTAGGACTCTATGGAGTACTCCGCCAGTGATGACGGCGGGGGCAGCCTTCACCCCTTTGTTGGATCAATTGCAGAGAATAGGCAAGTGGTCACTCAGGGTATCAGGGAGAATGGTGCCGTTGGACAGCTTTGCGGGAGAATTAGACAGGACCCAATCTATGAGGACACTGGTACCAGTTTTGTAGTTGATTCTTGTTGGCTGTCTAACCAGTTGGGAGAGGTACACATTGGCAACCATATCCTGTTGCAGGGTGGATTCAGGGGAGAGCCAGTTTGCGTTGAAGTCACCTATCATTAGTAATTCATTGTTCTGCTTCAGGGTCTTAGTAATGTCAATTACTTTATCCAAGCCTGATTTTCTTTTCCTGGTGGCAGGTAAACTGTGGCAATTGTAATGGACTTGCATTTGGCAGTACCAAACAAAAGTTTTACGGCCAGCAGCTCAAAGTTGGCGGCTCTTGCTGACAAGGGGAGCACTAGGCCTTGGAGTGGTCTCTTTGCATAAACAAGACACCCCTTCCCCTTTTGCTGGTTCTGTCTTGTCCTAGATGGTGTAATCTTCTAGCATGATGGATGAGTGCATTATTTTGGGTGAGGGACAGGTTTCCATGAGGTAGATGACATCGGACCTATACTGGGTGACCCAGGCCTAGAAGACAGTGAATTTAGGAGGCTGCATATGTTCAGAGATGCAATCTTAATATGACCCTGTTTCCTATTGTTTCTTTCCCCAGCTGACGTGGCCCTGGGTTAGGGTGGATGTTTCCAGAGAGCAGCATTAGGATTAGGACCAACTTTTTTGATGTGATACTATTGGTGTAGAATAGCGCTTTGTCCCTGAGTTGTACAGAATTAGGGTGCCTTGGTAGGGAGGGCAGCGTGACAGTTACCAGCAGGATGAAGTAGTGGCAGTTTGATGCCCTCCTCAATGGCTGTTTCCCACGTGATGCAGAGCAAATTGAGGGGGAGGAAGAAGAAGAAGAAGAATCAGTATTTATATAGCGCTTTTCATACATCCAAAGTGCTTTACAAGCAATGCTAGACTGGTAGTGAAGTGACTGAATGTGTGGTGGCGGCCATATCGCACATCATCACCCACACACAGCCTGGATAATTGCATGAACCGGTTTATGGGAAGGGGAATGTTGGCCAGGACACCGGGAATGTTCCCTACTCTTTGCGAAGAGTGCCCTGGGTTCTTTTACTTCCACCTGGACACCCACCAGGACAACACCAGGATGGGTAGAAGGGACCTCGGTTTAACGTCTCATCCGAAGGACGGCACACCCCAGCAGTACAGCACCCCCCAATACTGCACTCGGATGCCAGCGATTTTTAGGTGCAAGTCCAATCCCGGTGTGGGACAAGAACCCACAACCTTCTGGTCCAGAGGCGGATGTGCTACCAACTGAGCCACGCTGACACCCCATCAGGAGATTTTGTCAGTGTGTGAGACCTTAGTGGTACCTGTGGAATGCCAGAGTGGATGGCTCATTAATGCTGCATGCTCTAGGGCATAGCAGAGGTTATGATGGAGGGGGCTTGGAGTCACATCAGTTAGTATTATTAGCAGTGTAGCAGCTAGCATGGTTAGTGTCTGCATTGTGCTCATGCAAACTAAATGGTGACAAGAGTGAAAGGATGGAAACATAGAAATATAGACTTTGATGGCAGATAATGACCACTTGACCCATCTAGTCTGTCCATTTCCCTACCTACTGGGTAAGCTGCAGATCCTAGTTAACCAGCAGGCTATTTCTTCCTACCCCCCACAAGAATTGCCTTATGTCTGTCCCATGCATTCTTGAATTCCGCCACTGTTTTTGACCCCACAACCTCCTCAGGAAGGCCATTCCATGTGTCTGTGAAAAAATACTTTTTTTTTTTTTGTTGACCGGGTAAGTGCACTAGACAAACCCTGCCTATTTTCAGGCACGATCCGGGGGAAGGGGATACAGATGAATGCCAACTGACCTTGAACCAGATTAAGCTGTTGGTGGTATTTTTAGTGAATGAGGGAAATTTGACCAGGACACCAGGGAAATTTCCCTACTGCTTGGCCAGTAGGGGGACTTGCTGACCATCAGGATGGAGGGCTCAGTTACTGAGCAGCCTTTGTTGCAGCAGGACATGCTGTAGGCCATGGGGCCAGTTACAGTTTCTGCAGTAGAAAATACGGAGTCTGAAATTTTCTTTGAAGCACCTATAGAGCCCAGTTCACACGCTGACATGGAAGTTTCTATGGATATTTCGACTTTAGAGGGAAAACAGATTGTGCGTTTGTTACCTACTTCGGAAGTTTCTGCAGAATACCACATGGATTTAATTGTCTGTTCTTCGGAGCAGTCTTTGCTTTCTAACCAGCGGCAGAATGCGGAAACGCCATTTGGAACCCTTGTGAGAGCTGAGGGAATACAGTCTGACAGCGAGGTTGCTACGCAGCAGAAAACCAAAACTAACCTGCAGGTTAGTACAGCTTCAGACACAACGCTGCAAACATTTTGTCCTTGAAAGTCTGTCACAGGTACCATTTATGCTTCTTCTGCTTTAGACCAGCAGCATGCAACAGTCTTTTCTTTTAGTGCTAAACAACAGATAATTAAAACAGTATCTAAAAAAGCACTACCCAAACAAAAACGCTCCTGGGCTGACCAGGTAGATGACACTGATGCTTCGTGGTCAGTTAGTAAAGCCCTGACATCGGCGGGCTGGGCGTAGCTCCCGGAGTCTGGCAAATGGATTTCTGGTTTTCCCCCAATTGTAATTCCAGGGGTAAATATGAAGGGGACTAGTCTGTCTATTTCACGGATCATGGAACCTACGACTTCTAAGGTTCATCAGGCTACTACAAAAGAAAAACATTCTTTGGACACTGCAAATTCTCCTTTGGCTCTTCCTCCTGAATTATCTTTTTCACAGAACCCTGAACTTGGTTTCAACCGGCAGGGAGGTTTTCCTCTCCCTGAAGAACTTCCACCTGGGCCATTAACCTCTTCTTTAGGGGAGCGTATGGATGACCAGGCCTCTTCGGACACCCCTGTAGGCCCCTCCTCAGAAACTGTGCCTGGCCTAGAACAAACTACACCGCATTCTTATGCCTCTTTTTTTTTCGCTCTTCCACTTTCTCAGCTAAAAGACATAATGCACTTCGTTTTGCTTACAAAGGAGGAATGGATGTTTTCCCTGATAGGAAATTTGTGGCAAAAACATTACTAAAGGATAGCTTGCAATTTACTTCCACTGAAATGTATGCTTTAATACATGTATCCAGAGAGAAGACCTTTGATGTTAGTTTTAAATTAAATAGTGGTTTGGAAAAATTTTGGACTAGATATCGTAAAGTACGACAGACTCCTTTGTGGTCCCCTTTTGATGTTTTTCCCCTTACTAAACCAGCACATAAAACAGTTACTGTTCTCTTTAGAAATGAGGGCATTAGTGTTACAGATCTTGTTTATTGGATGAAACAAAGGTGCACGGTATTGGGACACCCTGAGGCAATCTTTGACTCCGAAGATATTTGGACAGGGGGTTGGAGAATCAGGGTTATACTAAGTTCTACAGAGGATGGTTTACAGCACCTTCCTAATAGTATTTTCTTGGGGCAAGACAGAGGGGTTCTTTTCTATGCAGGCCAACCTAAATCTTGTTATAGATGTGGGAAATCAGGTCACATTAGTAGTGCCTGTGACAGCTTACGCTGTACTCTTTGTAATTCTTTGGGGCATGTGAGTGAACACTGTAGAAATGTGGCAGTTTGTTCCTTGTGTGATGCACTCAGGCACTCTTATGCTACTTGCCCTGAGGCAGCTCATCGGCAATCAGACCCTCAGGACTCTGAAGAACAGAGACTGTTGATTGCAATTGCACAGCGCTCCAGAGTCACCCTCTCTACGGCTTCCACTACACCTTTAGTTCCTACTCCTTTGGTTTCACCAGGTCTGGAACTTTCTGTTTTCAGGAATCTCTTTCCCTTACTTCCCCTCACCCTTTGGATACTGACTCTGAAATACCACTACCTGACCCTCCACCCCAGGTTTCCATTCCTCTTGATACCCAGTCCATGCCCCCCCAGCTTCCTCATGTATTTCCTTTTCATTCTAGAGAAACAAGGAGTAAGACCTATCATACTCAGCCAGCTTCGAAAGTTCCTAAATTGGTTAATACTCCTACAACTAATCGTTTTCATGCCCTTCTCCTTGCACAAGATATATCAGATGCTGAATCTGAATCCTCCCAGTCAGGGGTAGACCCCCTGGGGAAAACTTTGGAAGAGGAATCTGAGGGAGATCCACCCCTGGTTCTCCCACCTAATTCCACTTCCGCAGTTGCTAAGAAAGGGAAGAAAAATAAACGTAAGCCGCCATGAAATTGATTTCAACTAACTAAATGTTTTCTTCATTAACTTTCTGTTCACTTAATGTGAATAGCATCAAAAACCTGTTAAGACAATCTGCTTTATTTTCTTTTTTAAAAGCTTTACATTGCAATGCGTTCTTTTTACAGGATACGCGTTTGCATATAGTTGCTGAAATTGCTGGTGCTTCAAAACGGTGGTGTACAGGGGTCTCACATTGGTCTTTGGGATTAGAACGATGTACAGGGGTTGCAATACTTTTTGAGCTGGATGTGAAAGTTTTGAAATTGATTGATCTGGTTCCAGGTAGGGTATTAATCTTGGACATAGTAATCCAGGGGGTATGTTTCAGATTAATCAATGTATATGCACCTCAAACTAAAGCAACAAGGGTTGATTTGTTCCAGCTCCTACAACCATATTTGCACACCTCCTTTAATGTTATCTGGGGGGTGATTTTAATTGTGGCTTATCTAATAGAGATAGGGGTAAGGGGGTAAAAACTACTAAAGTTTTTTGTGACATGTCCTGTTTGGCTAAGGTGGTCCAAACCACAAGTTTGGTTGATGCATACGCTCATCTGCATGAGAATACTATACCTGCCTTTTACAAAGGAGCCCTAGCTACCAGGATAGATTTCTTTTTCATTAATAAAATTTTACCTTTACAGTCAGCATGGGTCACCCCGGTGGAATTCTCTGATAATTGTGCCTTGTGCATAACAGTTGGGTCTACAGCAGCATTCTCTTTTGGTAGGGGCCTCTGGAGACTCAGCTCTCAATTGCTGTTACATCAGGACATTTTGCAACATTTACAATATTTTGTTGTGGCAAGGAAGTCTCTCTATGAGATGTATGACGACCCCTTCTATGGTGGATGGATACTAAAACAGATGTTATTTCACTGTTGAAATGTTTTGGGAAATCTCAGCGTTCAGCAGCCTATTTTTCTTATTTACAACTCAAGAAACAGATGCAGAAATTAATGTCCATGGCCCAGACTACTAAACATGACTTTTCATCTCAAATAAAAATCCTTAAGGATAAAATGGTACCTTTTCATAAACATCAATCTAAAATTTTACAATTTCAACAGCAATTTGGTACACAGAGAAATTTTTCCACTGTTTGTCCCTTTCTTGGTAATAAGGAAAGGGTGGGGGAAAAAGGTTTTTGTCAGTTTACTGGGGAGTGATGGTCAGGAAAAATTTACACAACATGATTTGATGTCTGAAGTGACGTCATACACGGCATCACTTTTTAAAGAACAGCCTGTTGATTTGGATTCTTCTCGGGCTTACCTACGTAGTGTTGAGGTCCCAGACTGTCCTCCATCTTTATTATCTAATTTGGTAACTCCTCTTACTTCACAGGAAGTTCTCACTGCCATACATTCTCTTTCATGCAACAAAGCACCAGGTACAGATGGTTTAATTGCCGAGTTTTATAAGCTAATTGGAGCTACATTGTCTCAGGAACTTGCAGATGTTTATAATGATTTGTTGACGCTTTCTGATTTTCCTTTAGAAATGATGGGGAGAATTTTAATTTTTCTACATAAGAAAGGTGATAAGAAACTCCTTTCTAATTGGAGACCAATCAGCTTATTAAACGTTGATTTAAAAATTCTAATGAAAATTTTGAATACAAGACTTTTGACAGTATCTCACCATTTAATTTCTCCTGCACAGTCTTGTGTGATCCCAAATATATCCATAATTGATCAGTTATTTTTTTTATGTGAAATTTTTGATAGATCTAATACAATTGGATTACCTGGGTTTGTTTTGTCTTTGGACCAAAAGGGAGCCTTTGATTCTGTGAATCATGAGTTTTTATGGCTTACTTTACAACATTATGGTATTCCCTCTACTTTTATTTTTTGGTTACTGAAACTTTATAAGTCCGCGACAGCGTCTCCTTTGGTTAATGGGCACCTTGGGCCTATGATTCCGGTACAGCGGGGAGTCCGGCAGGGTTGTCCAGCTAGCCCTTTATTATATGTGTTTAGTATAGATCCGTTGTTACGTACTCTGAATAAATTGATACCCCCCATTCCAGTTCCTGGAGTCTTAATACCTTTTTCAGCCCTTGCTTATGCAGATGATATTTGCATTTGCGCCCCCACTGTTTCTTCAGTTCACTCAGTTGTTGATATGTATAATTTTTTTGGTTCTCTTTCTGGTACTTCTTTAAATATATCCAAATGCCTTGGATACACTTTAGGTGGAAATACCCTTGCACAGGCACACATATGTGATATAAATTTCACATTATACCCCATACGGATTCTGGGTATAGTTTTTGGTTCCTCAACACCGGCTATTTATAATTGGGATATTCAATTGGAGAAAGGCAGAATTATGGTACAGAACTGGAATAAATGGCAGTTTTCCAAGCTTAAACGTATTTATTTGATACCTCTATTTTTATTTTTGAGTAATATTTTTCCCCCACCTAAACAAAGGGAAGCAACTTTGTTTAGCATTTTTTTTCAAGCTGTTTGGGGTAGCCGACTTAATCCTATTAAGCGTAATATTCTTTATTTGCCTGTATCTCAAGGCAGTTTGAACATGATAAATCCCCTACTTTTTTTTTTACTGTCAATTCCTTTTTTCTAATTTTTTACCATTATTAAAACATCTTCCTAAATTATGGACAGATCTCTTCCTGCAGACAATAGGGTCTTGGTATAATGATTGGGTGGATGGCCGATTAGGGCGTCTTAGTACACTTGCCACCGTGAAACCCTATCAGCCTGAGATTTTTCTTAAATTGCAACAGTGGAATATACCCAGTGATTGGATACTCTCCAAACATAAAAAATTTCTATATCGGTCTGTTCTTGACTCATATTTTTCTGAACCGATTACATTTCCAAAATGTCCAGATGAGCTGCTTTTGTCCCTTCAGGGTTTAATAACCCATAATCGTATTCCTCCTAAATTATGGGATGTAACCTGGTTGTGTGGTCATGATAGGCTTAATGTTAAGGGAAATCAATTTCATAAACAGTTACAGGACCGCAACTGTTCTCGTCCTGGTTGCTTTCAAGCTTTCGAGACGATGCAGCATTTGTATTTTTTATGTCCATATATATATCCAACTTTTGGGGTTATGTTGCTAATATTTGGAAAGAACCAGTTTTTAAACATGTAAACTATAATATTTTGATTTATGGTTCCTATACTCTGGACTGGAGAAAGTGGGATACTGGTACTTTGCATGTTATTTTTGCTGTGTCAAATGGTTTATTTGGCAAAATAGGTGTCTTTTTACTTTACAGCAGAAAGATCTTACTTATATAGAACTTTTGCAGAAAATACATTCTGAATTGTTAAATATTTATAAATATGAAGCAGGAATATATAACCGTGCTCAATTAAGGTTGAATTGGAGGAATTTACCTTGGGTGGCTGACAATGATGTTCCTGTCACATGATTTTACAATGTATTAACTGATTTGGAATTGTTCTCCATTTTTCTTATTTTTTTTCTTTTCCTTTTTACATTTTCTTTATTTCTCTTAATTGGTTTCTTGTTATCTATTTTTTTCCTGTAAATGTTGTGAATTAACAATGTTTTTTATTTTCTTTTTTTGAAGTTCTGTTAATAAAAAATTCCCCTACTCTTTTTGATAAGTGCCATAGGATCTTTAACATCCACCTGAACTACCACCAATCCAGGCAGATGGGACCTCGGTTTAACGTCTCATCTGAAAGACGGCACCTCAGAAGTGCAGCACCCCTCTCATGCTGCACTACAGTGTCAGTACTGGGATATTAACCCAAGTGCCAGATGTGGGAACTGAACACACAGCCCTCTGATCTCCTGGCCTCAGAGGCGAGTGTGCTACCTACTGAACCACTGACACTGATACTTCCTCACATTGCCCCTGAGCTGTCCCCCCCTCTATCTTCAAATTGTGTCCCCTTGTTCTTGCACATCTCTTTTTCTGAAAGGTGCTACCCTCTTGGACTTTGTTGATTCCCTTGAGGTACTTAAAAGTTTCTATCATGTCCCCTCTCTCCCTCCTTTCCTCAAGGGTATACATATTAAGCTTCTTTAGTCTCTCCTCGTATGGCTTCTGTTGCAGACCTTGCACCATTTTAGTTACCCTCCTCTGGACTGCCTCCATCCTGTCTATGGCCTTGCGGAGATGGGGTCTCCAGAACTGGATGCAGTACTCCAGATGGAGTCTCATCAACTGTCTGTACAGAGGGATAACAACTTCCTGTTTCCTACTGGTGATGCCTCTCCCTATACATCTCAGTATCCCCCAAAGCCCTCCTTATTGCCTTCTTACATTGCTTGCTAACCTTTAGGCTATCTGATATGATTACCCCCAGATCCCGTTCCATTTTTGTTGTTGTTACTACCTCCCCCCCATTGTGTACTCTTCCCCTGGGTTTTTGTTTCCCAGGTGCATTACTCTGGACTTCTTTTCATTGAATCCAAGCTGCCATACCTCTGACCATTCCTCCAACCTTGTCAAGCCCCTTCTCATCCTTTCCACCATCTCTTGTGTATCAACCCTGTTGCAGATCTTTGCGTCATCTGCAAAGAGGCATACTTTTCCTTCCAGTCCCTCTGCAATGTCACTTATAAAGACATTAAAAAGACCCGGTACTGAACCTTGCAGTACCCCATTAGTAACCTCCCTTTCTTCCATTTACTATTATCTTCTGTGTCCAGTTGTCCAGCCAATGTTTTACCCATGCTACCACCCTGGGACCCACTCCCAGGCTGGTTAATTTGTTTATTAATCTTTTGTATGGGACTGTGTCAAATGCCTTGCTAAAGTCTAGGTAGGCCATGTCCACAGCCCCTCCCTGGTCTACTATTTTGATCACTCAGTCAAAGAAATTGATTAGATTCATTTGACATGACCTTCCTGCAGTGAATCCATGCTGTCTTGGGTCCTGTGCTCCACTGGCCTCTAGGTACTCAACAATTCCTTCCTTCAGAAGTGATTCCATCATTTTCCGTACCACTGAGGTCAATCTGACAGGTCTGTAGTTTCCTGCCTCTGTCTTGCTTACACTTTTGTGAAGCAGAATCACATCCACCCTCCTCCAGTCCTCAGGTACCACACCTTCCTTCCATGATTTGTTAAAAAGGGTAGTCAGTGGTGTCACTAGTTCTCACCTTAGTTCTTTAGAATTCTTGGGTGAATCCTATCAGGCCCCATTGCTTTGTCTACCTTCAGTTTTAGGAGCTCTTTCAGAACCCTTTCTTCTGTGAAAGGACTGGGATCGAACCCCCTATCCAGAGTGCTTCTATTGAATGGGTTAGGTATCTCCCCCTCCTCTTCTTTTGTGAACACTGAGCAGAAGTATTCATTCAGTATCCCTGCTTTTTCACTGTCCCTTTCTGCCCACCCACCGTCCCCTTTATTCAGCCTCACTATCCCTCCCTTTGTCTTTCTTCGCTCCCTAATGTACCTATAAAAGGTTTTATCCTGCTTCTTAACTGAGTTGGCTATCTTTTCCTTGGTTTGGGCCTTTGCTATTCTGACTGCCTTCCCCGCTTCTTTCTGCTTTAACTGGTACAGTTATCTGTCCTGCTCCTTCTGTGTTTCCTTATACTTCCTAAATGCTATTTTTTTCTCGATATCCTTCTCCGCCACCTCTTTTGAGAACCATAGTGTTTTTTTCTTTCATTTAGATTTGTTTATTTGCTTCACACAAAGGCTTGTTGCCTCTGTGATGGCAGTTTTGATGTTTCCCCATTGTTGCTCCACCCCTCCTTCTTGCCTGTTTGCTAGTGCTTTTCTGAGGCACTCTCCCATTTTGACAAAGTCAGCCCTCCTCAGTCCAGTATCCTCACTTTTGTATGTCTTGACTCTACAGCGGAGTTTATCGTGAACCACACTGTTTGGTGGTCACATATTCCCAGATGGCTACCTACTTCTAGATTTGAGATCCTCTTCTCCATCCCCATTTGAGAGTACCAGGTTTAAGACTGCTTCCTCCCGAGTGCTTCCAACACTAGCTGTCTGAGGCATTCCCCCTGTAGGACACCGAGAATGGCCCTGCTCTTGGACGTGGCTGCAGCAAAGGTGCTCCAGTTAACATCTGGCATATTCATGTCCCCCATCAACAATATCTCCCCTTTCTCTGCCATCCAAACGATGCCGTCTATCATTTCCTTGTCCATTTCCTCCCCCTGACTCAGGGGTCTGTATACAACCCCTGTGCAGATTGTGGAGCCATTTCCAGTCTCCAGGGTGAACCACAGTGCCTCCTCTCCTCCCTGTTTACCCTTTTGTTCAGTTGCTTTGATTCATGCCCTTACACAAAGAACTCCTCCTCCTCCTTCTCTTCTACCCTCCCTGTTCCTCCTGTAGATTGTGTACCCTGATATGTTGACATCCCAGTCATGGTTCTCTTTGTACCCTGTTTCTGTGACTGCCACAATATCCAGCCATCTCTTTTCCATCAAGGCCACCAGTTCGAGGAGCTTCTTACCTCAACTGCGGGCATTGGTACTCATTACCCTCCATGTTTTGATGGCCTTATCCCTTTTTGCCCCATCACTGTCCTTACTGCCTTTGCCTTTTTCTCCCTTTACCCCTGCCCTTCTCTCTATCTACGTCTCTGTCTTGGTGTTTACCTCACTAACTACCCTGATTTTTTGGGGGGAGCTAGGATTTTCCTGCTCTTTATCAGTGCCTCCCCCCTTAGCTAGTTTAAATGCTTGCCAATGAAGCATTTAAACCTATCACCTAGGATCCTGGTTCCCCTCTTGGACAAATAGAAACATAGAAGCTGACAGCAGATAAGGACCACAAGGCCCATCCAGTCTGCTCATTGTTTTCTGCCTTATGAATGTGCCATAGGCCTTTACTCTGTTAATGGCCTGTCTATTCATACTCATCGGTATTGCTCCCTTATGCCTATCCCATGCCTGTTTGAAGCCCCTCACTGTATTCATATCCACTACCTTCTGAGGTAGGCCATTCCATGCATCCACCATCCTTTCTGTAAAAAAGAACTTTCTCACTTTACCCCTTAATCGGCCTCCCTCTAATCTCATGCTGTGTCCTCTTGTCCTGCTATTTTTCTTATAGTGAAACATGTTAGACTCTTTCACCTTGATAATGCCCTTAAGATGTTTGAATGTTTCGACCATATCACCTCTCTCCCTCCTTTGCTCTGGGATATACATATTGAGCTCCGTTAATCTGTCCTCATATGTTTTCTGATGCAGTCCCTGCACCATTTTGGTTGCCTTTCTCTGGACTGCCTCTATTTTGTTAATGTCCTTGTGCAGGTGCATCCTCCAGTACTGCATGCAGTACTCCAGATGGGGCCTAACCAGTGTCTTGTAAAGAAGGATTATTACCTCCCTCTTACGACTTGTGATACCCCTGCTAATACACCCCAACATCCTCCTAGCCTTATCTACTGCTTTAGTGGTCTGCTTGGATAGTTTCAGGTCATCTGTTATGACGATGCCCAAGACTCTTTCTTCCCTTGTGATTGCCAGCAACTCCCCTCCCAACCTATAAGTGGCTTCAGGGTTTCTCTTCCCTATGTGCATAATCTTGCACTTCTTTGCATTAAACCCCAGTTGCCACTCTTCTGACCATTTTGCCAGTTTATCCAGATCTCTTCTCATTCTGCCCACCCCATCTGGATCATCTACTCTGTTGCAGATCTTGGTGTCATCTGCAAACAGACAAACCTTACCTTCCAGTCCATCTGCAATGTCACTGATGAAGACATTGAACAGGACTGGCCCCAGGACTGATCTCTGAGGTACCCCCACTAGTGACTTGGCCTCTCTTCTGTCTGTATTCCGTTTACCACCACTATCTGTGTTCTGCCCGCCAACCAGTTTGCCACCCAGTTCACCAACATCTAACCCACCCCAAGTCTATCCAGCTTATTAATCAATCTTCTATGTGGAACAGTATTGAAAGCTTTGCTGAAGTCAAAGTAGGCGACATCACAGACCGTTGCACCAGTATAGGCCTGCATCCCTCCAGGTGGACCCCAGTCCCCAGTGAAGTCAAAACCCTGAGCTCTGCACCAGTTTTTCAACCATTGATAGACTCCCATGGTGCAGAGCACCCTAGCCTCACCCATGCCATATACAGGCAGCACCTCCGTGACAGTTACTGTGCATGCTACTTGTCTAAGACCCCTTCCCAACTCCACAAACTCCTCCTCCACTATTCTGATCCACTTCCCAGCCATATCATTTGTCTCTAGGTGGACAATGACATCTATCTCCCTCTCCTGTGCAGCTGCTCCCGTGATCCTGAGGATTCACTCCCTGTCCCTCCAAGCCATGGCGCCAGGCAGGCACCTTACCTCCTTCTCTTCTCCCTCCCCAAGATCTACCTTCCTAACAATGGAGTCCCCCACCAGGAGTGGTTCCTTCACCTGTGGGATCCCATGCCACCCTCCTGTGGGTCTCCTTTGTGAAGGTCCCCAGCATCCTCCTTGGTCTCCATTGTGGGTGCCTCCATAGAGCAACCACACTCTGCCAGAACAGCATATGAATTGTGGAGAGGTACAACTGGAGGGATGTGCCTGTATTCCACCACCCTCACCCTCCCTGAGTTCACTGTGGTCCAACCGCTTCTCTTTCTTGGCAACCTTTGAGGCACTGGCGTTGGCCCTGGTGGTCCCTGGGTGGAAGAAGAGGTCCCCTGAAGTCTGACCAACTCAGCCTGGAGATGAGCAACCTCCTCCCTCAGCCCAGAGAGGTGCCTGCAGATGGAACAACACCGCATCCTCCAGAACATCTCCCAGAAGACTGCTGCTCCACAGCCATTGCTCTGCACCACTCCTATCATGTCTTATTTGTGAATCCTTAACTGTTGTTTTGTATGCTTACTGTTTCCTCTCTCTGTTTATTTATTTTTATTTTATTTTTACGCAATTTTTTTTTCTCCCTACTTTCCTACTGCCTTCATGCCCTTAAAGCTCCTGATCTTCCTGTTCTTGGACAGGAAGTTCCTATATTCCTCAGTAGTCTCCTTACTCACTCGGAGTCAGACTTTCAGCAGCTAGGGGGGATGGAGAGCTACTCTTTTCCTTCTAGGATGGTAAGTCTTTTGTGCCTCTGTGATCACTCCCTTCCTGCTCCCAAACAGGAAGTTTGTGTTGTCAGTCAAATCCTGTGCCTATTAAAGTAGAACTGGCTAAGGGTGGGGGTATAGAGGAGGGATGGAGGGCTATATAGTCCCAGTAGAGTAGTAAAGTTCTAACGGCACCTCCTTCCTCTTGCTGTTCTCTGCCAAAAGCTATCTAGGGCAATTTTTAAGTCCAAAACACCTGGCTTCCTTCTGCCTAAGCCACTCCCTCAATTCACAGTTTCTTTCTTCACCTAGCTAACTGCACAGATAACAATTCACAATTTCCTTCTTCACCTAGCCAACTGCACAGATATCAATCACTTCATCCAACTCAGACAAGCACACTAACTCTTTTTTTAATTTGTTTGTTTTTACCCTAAATTGAAGGTCCCAATAGTAGAGTTTTAGTTATTTAGTCCCAATAGAGTAGTAAAGTTCTAACAGCACCTCCTTCCTCTTGCTGTTCTCTGCCAAAAGCTATCTAAGGCAGTTTTTAAATCCAAAACACCTGGATTCCTTTTACCTAAGCCACTCCCCCTAATTCATGGTTTCCTTCTTCACCTAGCTAACTGCACAGATATCAATTCACTTCACCCAACTCAGACAAACACACAAACGCTACTATTGGGATCTTCAATTTATGGTAAAAACAAACAAATAAAAGAGTTATAGTTCTTTAGTCCCAGTAGAGTAGTAAAGTTGTATCAACACCTCCTTCCTCTTGATATGTAATCTGCACTAGGTGAACGTTAAAGCTCAAAGAGCAGGCTTGAGCTTAGGAACTGTCCATGCTTTGATTTAAAATTGAGATTTTGAGGTGGCCTTCCTATGGAGGTTTGTTCAGTCTGATAGAAAAAAGTGGATGTCCTTTGAGTTTGATATGCTGAACTAGGAAAGAATGAAAGGAGGATTGGAGTAGATGAGGGAAGCTTGGGGTGTTGAACCAATGCCAGTGAGGTAACTGCTATGGGTGGATGACCTCCAGTGTCCCGAGTGATGCTCTGCTATGTGACCTGATTCCAAGTTCAGAATAGGCTAGACACTCAGCTGTATGACTGCCCTTCTACAGATCATTACACTAATGCTATGTTGCTTATCCCAGGAGCAATAGGAACTAACAAGGGCCTCCTAATTTGGCACCCAACAGAGTTTGTCATAGGACGGTGAAAGGAACACCAGAGCTGATGAATTGAACAGGCTGGACTTGATTAAGAGCAACAAATGAAAACATTGTAGGCTACAGGACTGACAGCAAGGACTACAGGAAGAGCAATAGGAAGGTTGAAACCCAATAATGCAGTTCTCTCCCAGGGAAAGGGGATCACTGACCAGCTGAATACTGAGGATGCATGTAATGCAGAGTAGAAAGTGAAGAGGCAGTAATTACCAAAGACTGGAATCCCTAAGCACAACACAGGTATAGACAGGCAGAAAATGCCAAGGACCATAAAAATGGACATAAGAAAGCAGGTTCTGGCTAAGCAGATATATAAGTACAGGGTGGGGGCTGGGTAGAGGAGTAGCAACTTGAGGACAGAAGCATCAGAAAAGAAGCATGACATTGGCACAGGGAGACAACAGGATGAGACCAACCAGAACAGACAAGCAGGAGGAGACAGCAGGGAGGATGGGAAACAAGCAAAATCAGAGGGAGTGGCAGAGTCATGGGATGATTGGGGAAGGGCAAAGACATGAGTGGGGATGACAAACAAGAACAGTGGGAGCAGCAGATCAGTGGGCTGGACCCAAACAGAACAATAAGCAAAAAACAGTGGACAAGCAATGAACAGGAACACAAGGGTCCAGCCCAGTGGCGCGGAGGGTTGAGGTACTGGACGCCACACCTCACACCATGCTGGCGACCCAGGTTCAGGAACGAGCCTTTGTCATCAGGGGAGGACTAGGATCAAGCATCCAATGACAGCTCTCCTAGCCCTGGGGAGAAGGGAGGGATGCACATCGTGCTATGCTGGTCCCTGGGGACGCCCGGTGGTACTGCAGTAGCATGGGTGCTAGTGGTGGGGGGAGCATGGCAGACATCTGCACATTAGTGCGCTGACATCCTTGCACGTCTATGCTTCCAGGGGAATCAATGGTGGAAAAAGCAACACACAGATCCGTGATAGCTTGATAGCTGCAGTGTCACGGGTTGACGATGCCCGGACATGTGCCGATAATGGTTCCTCACCTGGTGCGGGGGCTTCGGGGGGCCCCCTTCGCAGGCAGAGATGCATCTGCTAGCTGGGCATGGAGCTTCCGGGTTGGAAGTGGAATGGAGGAGCGGCGGCTGGAGGTACAGCAGGATTGTGGTTACAAGAGAAGGAGAAATTGTTAAATGATAAAAAAAACACGAACACAAGGAGCAATTAAGGAAGAAAGAGTAACAATAAGAGCAAAGTAAAGGGAGAAAGCAACAGAATGAAGCCAAGCAACACACAGGTAAGACCACACATAAGAAACACTAGGTAGTAATTGTATGGCTGTTGTGGGTTTATGAAGTGCTGGAGGAAGGAGTCTGGCAGTTTCACACTGAACTACAGGCTTAGCCTTTTAACTGTCTAGGTCCTAAAAATACCTCCTCCACCATCTCCCTCCACCCTTATCACCTCACTAAATCCCTTCTCTTACCTTCACAACAGAACCTGAAAGATACCGTATTACTAGGACTCACGAGTGAAAAGACCCTCCAGAAATGTCTTATCCCAGTTGCTGCAGAAAGATACAGTTGAAGACTGGGGTGGGTTAAGTGACCAAAATACACTTCACAAATTTGTTTGTGAATTCCACGCAATTTGTGAAGTGCAAATTCACTAAATTCACAAAGTTTTCCCTTGCAAAATTGTAATTTTTTTTGGGGGGGGTGGGGATTAACCAAAATTTGCGTTGTAAAAACTTTGCAACTTCAGTGAACTGGAAGTTCCTAAAGTTTGCAGACACCACACAAAGTTTTGCAAAGCTGAATTTTGACCACTTTGCATCCACTGTACTGGTGAAGTTTAAATTCACAACACCTCTAGATAGGACCTGGCCTGAGGGATATTATAGGAAGTTGTACTGGATTTTGCATAGATCATCACTCTATTAACACATATCGCTAACAAAATGTCACCAGCCCAGTTGTGGTTAGAGGCGTAACACAAACTCTTACTAAAATAATGGGCATTTTCTCTTGCCAACCTGTGTTGAGAACCTTTAACTTTAACAGACCATTTATTCTTTACACCATTAAGTGCATCTACTGTATGGTTGGCCTAGGGGGCAGTAGGTTAGGCTCGAGCACGCCAAAACAGCACTGTCCACAACAGCACAGTAAAAATTCCGCTTTCCACAACAGCGCCCACCAAAAACAGTGACTGCAAGAACAGCAGCAATGGTAGCAGTCCCCAAAGACAAGGACCACTACCACAGAAAAAATGCACAGATTTCTGTTTTTGTGGGGGCTCTGCCTCCTACACCCCACCTTATGGTAGACTTCACCCCAAATCCCCCCATATATAATCACTTCTGAGGAGGGAGGCAACTCAGGGAAGGGGTGAAACAACCTCAGGTGGGACACTGTAGAGGGGAAGGGGAACGGCACAGATCAACCAGTTGTGGGAGGGGCAGACACAGTACCCCCACAGGTCGGGAGGGGGGAGAAAAAAAATAAAAACAACACAGGTCCCAGGATGACAAAAAAATGAAGCATACCTCCCGGGACTGGGAATCAAACTCCGGTCCACCAGCATTCTTCTGCCTGTGGCACCAGAACCCCTCCCAGCACTGGCTTCATCCCTTTCTCCCTCCCACCCACATGACTGCAATACAGCCACAGGGATAGCACTAACCTGACCTGCAGCATTCTATCCCTATCACTGTATTGCAGTTCACTATTCTGACCAAGCAATTCAGGATTCACTCTTTTAACCAGTTATTAGCCTAGGGCAGTTTTGTCGCAGTCATTCAAGGCTGTTGTAACACCACATTCTGTATATGAGAAAGACCCTCCCTCCCCAGTTATGTTTCTGAAATAATTAAAAAAACAGTGGCCCCATATTCAGTCAGCTGCACCTGCACCATGACTACTCTGTGTTTTGCTAGCCCTGGCACCTGTACACTGCCTTCAAGAGATTCAGAAGTATTGCACTGGCACCAACACCTCTGAATATGGGCCTTAACACAATGTACACATGCAGTGCAACAGCATAGCGTTGACACAGTGCAACATGTTAGCACAGGTGTAGCACAGGGAAAACACACATCACTGAATACAGCACTGAAAATAGCACTGTACACAGGTGCGCGCGGGGGTTGTGAGCAGATGCCACCAATGAAAGACACATAACACAGCAGCAATGGCATCAGAAATATTTAATAAACACACATGATCAACAGCCCATAAAAACAAAACAACAGAAATAAGGTACCCACCAGTAAAATGCACAAAATGAAAGGGTACCTGCTAAAAAGGGACACCCAGGGGGCGCTGATGAGCAGTCAGCTGTGAGGATGCAGATTCTTATAGGTCCCACTCACAAGGCTAAAATCAATTTAAAATCGGCTGCGTCCATTGTTGTTTTTGCAAACCACCGAGTGATATTTGTTAAATAACTAGCATGGATGACATTCTGCTGCCTAATAGTGGGAAAATGCAGCATTCTGCTTCAAAATCAATAAAATACACAAAATGAAAGGGTACCTGCCCATCAATAATAATAAAAAGGGACACCCAACCTGCAAAAAGAAAAACAACAGAAAGGGCACCTTCCCATTAAGAATAAAAAAGGGCATCCACCCATCAAAAAATGAAGCAAAAAGGCCACCCACCCATTAAGAATATAAAAAAGGCACCTGTCCATCATTAATTAATAAAACAAAGAGAGGACCCATCTGTCAAGAATAAAAACAAGGCACACGCCCATCAATAATAAATGAAACAATAACAGAACCTGCCCGTTCAGAATAAAACAAACTAAAATGTCCAGTGTTCATCGCATTTAGGGGCTGCAGATGGTGGTAGTGGTGGTGGCAACAGCTGCTACTGAAGCTTGTGGTCGAAGATTGCTGACAGACCCTTTATGGTTCACATATAGTTCCTCCCTCCCCCCTCACTGAACAAGGAGTCACAACAGGCAACCTGTCCAGGTCATCCCTCCCTTCCTGCAGCATGACATCATGGTGACCCCTTCTGGCTCCAGTGTCCTACTGGGCACCAGTGGAAAGAAATACGCTGAACTCAGCCTGCTGTGCACACAGGATGAGGGACAGAGGAGTGGCTAAACCTGCATAACAGCTGTACAACCAGATGAAACACAGGCCAACATGTCACACAGATGCAGTGGAATATGCACGGCACACCAGATACACCAGTGTGGACCCAAGGAGTAGAGGACTGCACATACAGTAGTTTGCTGTGTTGCAACACAGCAAGACAGAGCTGTGCAAGGGGCACATGACATGGGCAGACATGCCAGATGTGAAAACCCAGCACATGCAACACCAGCACCAAGCTGGGTTGTGATAGGCTGAGTGGTGGTCCGAGTGGTTATTCGTTGCAGCCACACACCCAGTGCCCTGCAGATCAGGCATCCAGCACACAGTCACACACAGGTGTGCAGAATGACAGACATACATGAGCCACCCTGGTCAGCAGCAGCATCAGGACCCAGGCACACACACCAGTGGTACACACAGCACAGTTGTATACAGATGGGACTGTTATGCAGCACTGAGTGCAGCAGGCAAGGTAAGACGTGAATGCTGGAGGGTGCCTGATACACTGTACCATGGTTATCATAATACTGATGTGAGGTGCAGAGCCACCTGGAGGTACCCAGCATTCTAGCAGACACTGGCTCCATGTAAAGTATATGGATTCCCATTACATTAAGTCTGTGCAGGGCATTGGCCCTGCGAAGACCCAATTGTATTGCAATGTATGCATGGCACCTCCCATGTAGCACAGATTGCTCACACTATAGACATCACTGTGTTTGGTAGACTACCAACTGTGCATCAGAACATTTAACAAATACATGGTAAGGTACATTAAAGGCCCATCAATGACCACCCTTGCTGTAGACCTCATGCCACATAAGGTTGACTCAGATGTGATGCATTGGCATGGCACCCAGTTCAGATGGCACTGGAGATGGCACCCATGTGGGAAGGATGCCACAGGTACTGTATGCTGCACATGACATGCCATCAGTGTGTAGCGGTTCAAGAGTAGCCAGTGTCTACCACTGCCAGACAGATATGCATATCTAGTTCTGACCATGTGGTACAACAGATCTGACAAAACATGGCAGGCATACCACATAGGGCAGTGTGCCGCACTGTAACTGGCCTTATGTACCAAGGCTATTGCACAGGGGACGTGTCACGGCATGGTGTAATGCATGCCAAGACACATTACACACACAGGGAAGCTTGCCTGTTGCAATGACGATCAAACCAGTAGACACCACAGCCCTTAACACACCACAGTGTCAGCATTGGAACAGTTCCCTGAGGGCCAGATGAGTGTCCCTAACCACCAGAGCATAGGTACTGCCCTCACAAGCATGTGTGCAACCTGTCGAAACACACATGGGCATCCCCCTCCTACAGCAGAAGCATGCAACATATTGAAGACATTCAACATATATTATGAAACACACAATGCAAGATACTTATATGGATGTGTTTCTGAGGCCCAGTCAGCCTCCTAGTCACCTACCATCCACCAACATGGCTGAGCACCCCCTTACACTATACAGCGTGATGACTGGCCCTGGGTTGGGCTGGCTGGGTCCTGTTGTATGTGGAGAGGGATGAATGTGACATGTAAGCAACAGCATGCAGCAGAACACATGACTCATTACCATGAACCCTAAGCAGTACACATGCCTATGTACAAGTACTGTGCAACTGCAGACACATGTACACGGAAGGGATGGGAAGGAACATGCAGGGATATGTCTTACCATTGCACGCTGCTGTGGCATGCTATACAAACAGGTACTGTACATCTATGGACTGGGAACAGCCTCCATGTGATATACCAGTGTTGTAGCTATGGCCTTGCACTATGAATGCAAGGACTGTGTGGTGCCTCTGTCCAGTTTTTCTTCCCACCTCTGTTCAACATACCCATGCACGTCAGCTACACACAATGTACACCATTACATAGTAGGATTCATGTAGCAAGCAAGGAAGCAAAATTTTATTTATGAAATGCTATTCCATTAGATCATTGCATTTTACAAGAATCACAGATCATAAAAACATTCAATTTAGTAAGTCAAACATTAAAAACATATATAAACAGCAGGACTAGATATCACAAAATGCCAATTCAAATAAGTTTTCAAGGCAGACTTAAAGGCCTCAATGAGCAGGCATTCCCTAATGTGGCGAGGTAGAGAATTCCACAGAGTAAGAGCTGCAAAGACAAATGATCTCACACCTGAAGTTGTTAAATGGACCCTGGGAATCTTTAACAATCCCTCATCAGTGGAATGGAGAGGATGAAGGGGGTGGTAGGGACAGAGGAGATCTTGCAGATACCAAGGTCCCTGTCCATGTAGGGCTTTATAGGTCAGTAATTTGACCTTGAAGGTGATCCTCCACTACACTGGCAGCCAGTGCAGTCTGTGGAGCACTGGTGTGACATGTCAAGATCTTGATAAGCCAGTCAACAGCCTAGCAGCCGTATTCTGCACCAACTGCAGACAGCAATGATCTGCCCCTGGTAGCCCTAGGTATAGGGCATTGTAGTAATCAAAGCGTGTGGTCACAAAGGCATGGACCAATGTAGGAAGGTCATCTGGTGGGACAAAGTGCTTTATCCATGTGATATTCCTCAGATTATTGAATGAGGTCTTGACAACGGCCTACACCTGAAACTTTAGCCCAAGGTCACATAAAACAGGGGTACAAGAATCATACCAATACAACAGTAGGGGCTGACATCTTACTGTAGGTGTAACCCAACACAATGGCAGATCCTAGAGTAGCACATCCACTCCAGTACAATAGTATACCATGCTTTACGTGGCGTATACATGCCAGCACCCATACTACCTAACATGAACAATGTACACACAGACATTGCTTTGGCAAAGTGCTGCGTGGTACACCTAACACCTGACTTCAAGTAACTCCCATGTCATAAGACACATTTTACCAAAATAACTGTAGGAGACAGTTGGTGACAGACAGACACTTGCACCAATGGTGTGGTTTTATTTACAGTATTTACAGGAAACAGCAAAAAATAATAATAATAATAATAATAGTTCAGGACATGAAGGCAGCACATCCTCCTCCTCCTTTCCAGGTCCATCACAACTGAACCACAGATCTCTCTGACATCACAGGAGCATAGATTATAAACCCTCCCCCTGGAGATCAGGTAACATGATTCCCAAAACGTCATTATTACAGCAGTATTTATCTTATTTAACAATAAAATACAAACAGAAAAAGCAATGAATTCTACATCCTCAGATCTGTATAAATGTATCTCTGAAAATAAAAATAATGAATTGTAGTACAGGCTAGACCCCTCTCATGTGATAATGTCATAATTTACATATCCCATAATAATACTATAGTTGGGGCCAGCTGGTTCCTAAAGAAGTCCCAAAGGATTACAGGCAAACATCTCTTCATGCTTGAAAAAATAACAGTTGTAACATAACATAACATAACATAACATAACATAACATAACATAACATAACATAACATAACATAACATAACATAAAGCAAAATGTATAAAATGTGCTCCTATGTATTTCATGAGCATTCTTTTATAAGAAGGCAGTTTATTTACTAATATTCAGCTGGCTTAAATACATTTGTATAGAGCATTTCAGTTTCCAATGAATTGAAGTAAAAGTCTGTGTGCATGTAAACTCAGGATGCCCAGCTTTAATAAAATTAAATATTTATTTTTCAAAGTGCAGGATAATGATTTTAGTTTAATATCTTGCAGTACCCTTCTCTTTTCTTTGCCACTTGCAGAATCACTGTACTGCACCAGAGAACACTGCTGACTGCAGCGATGGAGAGAGGGAGGGAGAGAGAGCATGAGAGAGCCACAGCACTTGCTACAGCCAGGGAGAGAGAGAGCAAGAGAGAAAGAGAGAGAGAGAGAGAGAGAGAGAGAGAGAGAGAGAAAGAGAAAGAAAAAGGTTGCTTGTCTTGAAGTGCAGCTTCCTGGTTCTCTGTCTGCTATCTTCTCTAGTCTCCCCAAGCATGACATCCCATTCTAACCCCAAGAAATCTTACTGTATTCTGACATATTGCAATATGGTCTCACCATAGGACTGCCCCGGAGCTGAAACGGTTAATAGAACCTATGCTAGAGTGCTAGGCTCAAGCTCAGTTTTCAGACCACTGTCTCTGATAAACAACTTGCAACTATCAGATTCTTTACTCTGCTTACTTAGTCAGATGCCTCGGAGAACTCTCCTGCATCTTTCCTGAAGATTGTTATTTTTCTCATTTTTACGTTCGCTTGTGCGCATGCGCAAGGAACGTTTTGGGAGAGTAGCACACTTTGGAGGTGTGCCTCTCCCATTCAATCCACTGTTCTGTTGAGCAGGCGTGGCAGTCCTGCACCAATGGGTGTGGGAGCTGTGTAAGACAGCGGTGGTCTTCGCTTCAAAGAAAACCACCACTGTCATACAGAGCGCTGGTAGGCCTCACGCCCTCCCCAAAGCTTTGGTGTCATGCTGGGAGCCCACCCCAGCGTGGCAAACGTCCTGGGCCCTCTGCCGACGGGGGTGCCCAATCCCCCGTTGGCTCCACGTCCCCTCAAAGGCCCCCCCAAAGCTTTGGTGCCACGCTGGGAGCCCACCCCAGCGTGGCAAACGCCCCTCGTCATCTGCCAATGGGGTGCCTAATCCCCTGCTATTCCACGCCCCCCCAAATGCCCCCAAAGCTTTGGTGCCACACTGAAGCCCACCCCAGTGTGGCAAACGTCCTGCGTCATCTTTTTTTTCAACCTGAAAAGCAAAACGGTCCCACGTAGTCTCCCAGCCCCTCCCCAACCCGCGACCCACCCACTGCAGCACCTCGCCTCCCCACACCCCTCACCCCATACTTACCTCCGGAGCTTGGCACGACGATCATCGGTGGACCGGGAACACGTCTGCACTCTTCAAAGCCGACCGCGAACTGAGGAAATGCCGGTAAGCTGTATAATGGGCTAGATAGGGTGTTTTCAACTTTATTGCATATCTCAGGTATTTTTTGATTTTGCACCAATTAACATGAGTTTGGGATTCTTCATGAATGATGTCACACGTGCTGCGTTATCTCGCCCAAGGGTGATTTCGCAGTCACTGCGCGAAATTACCCTTCGGGCCCAAATAACACCATGACAGTGACATCATTCATGAGAAGGGGTCCCAAAAACCCCATGTTGAAAATTTGGTGCAAAAATTCCTAAAATGACTGTTTTACGAGTGTGCTATGCAGTTCCACGTAGACTTGTAAGTTCATCAATTTTCAATATTTTCACCCAGATTTTCAACATTGCCATTTTACCACACCTCCTTATGAGCAGTGCAGCTGTCATTTTCACATCTTGCCCAAAACGTGCTTCCTACCATGTAGCTATTAAATGGCACAGTCGGTGTGTGAACTCAGTGTATGGGATACATTAAGAAAATCACAGTGTCACTGTTCATGAGCAGAGATCTTAAAATGGCTATGTTGAAAATTTGGTGAAAAAATTCCTAAAAATAACTGTTTTACGAGCATGCGTTGTACAGTTCCTACGCACGCTCGTAAGTTTGCAAATTTTCAATATTTTCACTCCAGATTTTCAACATTGCCATTTTACCACACCTCCTTATGAGCAGTACAGCTGTCATTTTTCACATCCTGCCCAAAATGTGTTTCCACCCATCTAGTGCACAATGGCACAGTTGGTGTGCGAAATCAATGTATGGGACACAGTACGAAAATCACAGTGACACTGTTCATTAGCAGAGGTTTTAAAATGCCAATGTTGAAAATTTGCTGAAAAAATTCCTAACAATGACTGTTTTACGAGCGCGTATTGCACAGTTCCCACGCACTGTCAGAGGTTTCGTGAATTTTCAATATTTCCACTCCAGATTTTCAACATTGCCATTTTACCACACCTCCTTATGAGCAGTACAGCTGTCATTTTTCACATCCTGCCCAAAACGTGTTTCCGCTATGTAGCGCATAATGGGGTAACAAAAAGGTCATGCTGAAAATTTATTGTGCAAATACCAGCAATCACACAGGGCATTAGGGTAAAGCACCATACGTGCCAAACACCACTGCAAATACCTGCAAGCGAACGTTCGGCATTGACAGATGCTTGTTTATTCAGTACCAATATATTTATTTGCGTTTTTGAACCACCTTGTCTGGTATTCAGGTAGACTAGTTTTGATTAAGCATTATTTGGGTAAGTTTCTCGGTTCCGTCCGGTTTCCCTAACCGTGTGGAAACGGAGCCTTTTGTCTTATTTTAAGGTAAAAGCTTTCTTTATTTACTTTTCCCTGGTACCTACTGATTAAGTAGTTTGTGGGGGTGGAGACCGCAACCAAGGTTCGGCATAGTGCCTAGTAAAGCAGAAAGCACAGTACAAGTGAGAGAAATACCAGCACCTGCAATGGTGGTGTTTGCCTCTGTAAATTCCTTGTTATCAATATCTCAAGCATACTTTCTCTAGTTACTTATTATAACTCATCATAGTTCTCCCTTTATTTTATTTTTGTTTTTTTTAAACAGATAGTCCTTACTTTCCTGCAGTCAAATTCAAGCAACCATAAGAAGCAGCAGTTTCAAGTAAACATAGGAAGCAGCAATTTGTCTCAGTGCAGAAGAGCTTGTGCAAAGTAGCTTGATTTGTGCAAAGTCTTTTAAACACCAGGTAGTGCGATGTATTTAATAAATTGCAAATAGCCATTCCAAGTAATGTTTTTTTGGGGCTGGCTGGTTGCTCTTTATTAAATACCTTGCATACTACTTATGTTTGCTTAAATCTGACTGCAAGAAAGTAAGGACTGATTGTTTTCTTAAGAAACCTTAAAGTAAAGGGAGAACTATGATGAAACAGTCTTGTGTCCAAGGTTGTAATAAGTAACTACAGAAAGTGTGCTTGAGGTACTGATAATAAGGAATTTACTGAGGTAAACACCACCATTACAGGTGCCGGTGTATTTCTCTCACTTGTACCCACTGATTAGTTGTTTTTTGGGACTTTAAACTGGGCTGACACGCAGTTCTCCCTTTGGCTGCTAAACTGACCAAAAAAAAAAAAAAAGGGTTTAAAAGCCTGAGTACCAGGGAAGTTTAGTTTTTCACTATGTCTCAGTCTCCTAAAAAGAGAACCGGTCCCACAGAATTTCAGCATTGCACTGAGTGTGGGGAACCGTTTGCTAATTAAAATCCACATTTAGTCTACGTGTTCTGTCTTGGATTTGACCACCTGAAGGCAGACTGTGAAATATGTAAAAACTTTCCACAGTTGATGCTGGTTAGGTGACTTAATTGACTGAAGAAAAGAATGTCCTAGAAAACCACAGACCCAGTTATGGACAAACCATCTTCTTCTCAAATATCTAAGGAACCAGATGAAACACTCTCTGACAGGGGTGATGGTTCACATAGTAAAAAATGAACCAAGGAAACTGCCGCTGAACCGGCAACTGCGGCAAAGAAGAACGAGAAGCATATTGAGAAGGAACCGCAACCGACAAACCCAATGGTTCTGATTGCAGAGGAAATTGCCGATGCCATAAAAATAATACAGGTGCTCCAGACCACTGCCAGTTCGATTCTGCAGTCCACTCAGGTGTCCTCAGCTCTGCCCCCAGGTTCTTCCCCAGTTCCCGGTTCTTTTAAACCTTATACCGAGGATTATGGAGATGATGATGATGATGATGATGATGACTATGATGAAGATGATTATGAGGATTTAGGGGACCCTCTGGAACCTGATGTTTCCCCTGATCCCCAGTGTTCTGAATCCCGTGACAAGGGATCAGAGGATTTCACCACACTTTTTGCATTCATGCAGCAGATGGCACAGGCTTTGGATCTCTGCCCACTCAAGAAATGACAGAGGAGGAGGAGAAGGAACCTGACCATGTAGAGATTATGGATGCATCATCAGCTAAGAAGTTATTGTTTCCCATCCATAAATCTCTCAAGAAATATGCCTTTAAGATTTTGCAGACCCTTACATCCATCCCTCCAGTAGATAAAAAAATGGATTGAAGTACTGGGTGGCCAAGTCTGGGGCTGAATTCCTCTTTGGGCACCCCAGCCATGAGGGGGTGGTGCATTTGACAAGGCTGGCATCCCCTGTCATCTCATCTGCCTGACAAAGATTCCAGAAAAATGGACTTGATGGCCAAGAAGTCCTACTTAGGGTCCTTACTGGCCATTAGGCAGGCTACTTATATGACTTTGTGGCCAGGTTCCAAAAGAGTCTCTGGGGCACTGTTATGGAGATCACCAAAGCTTGTCCTACCCCATGGCATCTGATTTGGCAGAGGCTGCCAAGAGGGGAATTGAAGCCTCCAAGTTTCAGTTTAGGATGGAAGTGGATGCCAATGACACTGCTGCCAGACTAATGCCTACTTTGATGTCTCTGCGAAGGTTTTCCTGGCTTAGGACTATTAATCTTTCACAGGACACCAAGACAAAGGATCTGAATTTCCCCTCTGAGACCAAACCCCTTTTTGGGCAGCAGACTGAACCCTATATGAAAAAAACAGATGAATATAAAGTAGCCTATAAGAGTGCTACATCTAAAGAGAGGGCAGCTACCCCCCCAGAAGCACCAAAATAGAGGTGATAGAGCTTGGGCCCATTACAGGCCCTTCTTTCAAACCTAGGCCCTCCTGGCTTTTTTTTATTTTATTTTAAAGTTTGTGACTGGGAGAGGCACAGTAAGCCACAGCTTGTTTCCAGGTGCGACCCAAGGGCAAGGAAAGGGAAATATGTGTTCTGATGTAGACTGACTTACAGAACCAGATTAAGCTGTTGGTGTTTTTTTAGTGAATGGGGGAAATTTGGCCAGGTCTCTAGGGAAATTCCCCTACTGTGCCTGGAGGGGTGCTGTCATTTCCTGTGGACAGGATGGAGAGACCCATTTTGGAGCCGGACACAGGAGGAGGAGGAAGTGCTGATGTGGCAGGGGAGATGGCCTCCTCCACTTCCCCTGTATTGCTAGAGGCTGAAACAAATTTACAATTTCCTGATGATATGGATGATATGCCAGAATGCTACTTTGATTCTGATATTGTTTGTTTGTAAAAATGTATTCCTTACAAGTCTAAGAAAAGGATAACTCTTTGAGTGGTTAGACTCATTTACAATGGGGTCCAAGTATGATATGGACTGGTCCCAACAAGAAACAGAAAAAGCTAAGCAGGTACCTTTAAATCCTGTATATCCTGAGAATGCATGTTTAGAAAAGCAACATAAAGAAAAGTTACTGCAAGAAGTTCTAGAGCAAGAAAGGAAATGTAAAATGCACTGAGAAGCTCTGCAAGCTGAATTGTCAACCATGCATTCAGTTATTGTGACAGCAGGCCCTGCTGACTCATGGAAACCAGCCCAGCTGAGCGATGATGCATCCACATCAAAAGATGCTGCTGGAAAGAACGCCAAAGCTAGCGATGTTGTTTCCCCACTGGCTGGCAGCTTTAAACAGCATCACGCTGTGTGCCAAAAGCCAGGGAAACCTTTCAAAGACAAGCGCTCCACGAATGCTCCGTGGGGACAATGATTAGGAGTCTCACATACTCTGACTGTGGGTCCACAAACAAACTTAAGTAACAGACGTAGCTTACCCAACTCCAATACCATATGAGGGAACTTTAAAAGACTTTGAACAGGATAAAAACAAACTGTGTGTAGAACCAATGCAGGAAAATACTTTAAATACAGAGCAAACTTGGTCGCCAGCTCGAGCCCTACAAGGGGCAGGCTGGCTACAGACAGAATTAGGAGAATGGATCCCTGACCCAGCGGATAAAGATATGAAGTGCTATAACAAACAACTTGGTTCTTCCCAGGCAGCGATGATGTCAACAATAGCCAGTACACAATCTGGTTGGGAAAAGACAATGCCTCCCAGTAGCGCGACATCCAAAACTAAGCCTCCTACTGTTTCAGACTCTGAAATGATAACTGCAGCAATGGGCCCCACCGTTAGTGCACATTCAAATACTGAAACTGTGAATGCTAATGAAACCATGGTTGATGTTTCTGTTGCAAATCAAAATATACCTACTGCTAGAATGGGTCCTTCTGAGAGTATTTTACAGGATCCCTCCAAAAGAGCCTGTCTCGACCCTATGTCCCGGTTATCTGATTTGTTTCAAAACAAAACTAAAATGTAATACTTCTAAATGTACAATCTTAAAGTCTTACATTTTAGTAAAACAAATTTCAGATATCAATATTATTTCTACAATGAGCCCATATCCAATAAAGAAAATGAAAACGATTTAGGCATCATCATCGATTCCAATCTAAATTTTGACATTCACATAACAAATACAATTAATAAAGCTAATAAAACATGGTGGGCAATAAGACATAATGTAATCACAAGAGACCCTGAGGTTCTTCTACCCCTTTACAGTGCATATGTCCATCCCCATTTTGATTATGTGACCCAATTATGGTGCCCCTATAAGTGTAAGGACATCGATAGGATCGAGACAATTCAGAGAAGAATTACAAAATCAGTTATTTCTGACAAATCTCTCTCTTATGAGAACAGGTTACTTAAACTAAATTTAATGTCCTTAGAACAGAGACGTCTTACGGGGGACTTAATTTTTACTTGGGATATTATTAATGACACTAGTTTATTAGTTGAATGTGAGTTAGATTTCAAACAATTAAACATCGGTACTAGAGGTCACCCACTTCAATTGGCAAGAAGTAAATTCAGAACTAAGAAGATGGCCTCTTATTTTTCATAAAGAGTAGTTAGACCTTAGAATAGTCTGCCACTTGAAGTCATCATTAGCTCAAATAAAAATACATTTAAGAACAGGCTAGATAGGTATTTGCTGTCAAATAAAAAAGTTCTCCAACTATATGTAGTCTAGGAGCTCGATGGGTCTCACAGCCTTTTGCATCTTACTCATTCTTAATATGATTCTTAGTATGAACAAGGGAGAGGCAGCTCCAGGGAGGAATGCTATGAGGCTGATCTTTAAGGGAGGGCTAGAGAACCCCCGGACCATCTGTATGTAGCCAAACAACTCTTGAAAGGTTCTATGTGTGAGGCTAATCTTTAAGGGAGGGCTAGAGAACCCCCGGACCATCTGTATGTAGCCAAACAACTCTTGAAAGGTTCTATGTGTGAGGCTAATCTTTAAGGGAGGGCTAGAGAACCCCCTGGACCATCTGTATGTAGCCAAACAACTCTTGAAAGGTTCTATGTGTGAGGCTAATCTTTAAGGGAGGGCTAGAGAATCCCCTGGACCATCTGTATGTAGCCAAACAACTCTTGAAAGGTTCTATGCATTTTTTTCCTTCAGAAATATTTGTCCTAATACATCTAGGTAATGGCAACTTTGACGTAAGCTTTAAGGAAGTATCTAGCCTGGATAGGTTCTGGGTTCAGTACCAGACAATGAAAAATAGCCTCATCTGTATCCCTTACATGGCTGTCCCTCTTATGAAACCTACAGTAAAAGTCATCACTATCATATTTCGCAATGAAGGGGTCCATGTCGAGGATATATTATTCTGGTTGTGTCAAAGATGTGAAGTACTTGACAAACCCTACCCAGCCTTTGATAGAGAACAAATGTGGAATGGGGGTTGGAAAATAAAAGTGAAACTCTACTCCATGAATAATGGCCCAGTTCACCACCCTAGCACCTTCTTCTTAGGGAAAGACAAGGGAATGCTATTTTACATAGGACAACCAAAGTCCTGCTTTAAATGTGGGTTCTGTATTCACCTTAGCTCAGCTTGTGACACCCCTAGATGTAATTATTGCTTGGAATATGGTCACAACTCCCCGAATTGTGTAAACTTTTTCAAATGCAACTTATGTGAGCACACAGGGCACAGGTATAGCAAATGCCCTTGGGCATCCCACAATACAGAAGACTGCCCGGCTAAGGAAGGCCTCATTAATAAGGCTTAACAGTTTCAGGCAAAGCGGGTAGCAGATGAAGCTTCAGCAGAAAATCCTGCAGACAATACCAGAACCAACACATCCTGCAGAACAGGAAACAGTAGGGGAAGATGTCTTAGAACAACCAGGACCTTTGTTAGATACAGAAAAGAGCAATGTAGCTCATGCTACAGAGACTCAAGCAAATAAAGTTCCTGATAGATCAGAGACAAATGATATGCCCCCACCTCCCCCAACCAGGATTTTCAGAACGTCCCAGCAAAGAAACGCAACAGATCAGGGGAAGCATTGTCTAAAACTAAATATGGTAATAAAGTTGGGGAAGCTTTGGAAATCAGGAATAAATTCTCAGCACTATCAACTGAAGGCCAAGAGATAGATTCTGGGGAAGAAGAGTCTGACTCCTCCTACTCCTCCTCAGCAACCTAAGTTTCTGAGGAAGTCACATCAGACATAGAAGGAGGTAGGGTAGAGGCCTGTATCTCCCAACTCACCAGATGAAGGAGATACAGTAGAACCCCCTTGATCTAGATTAATCATGCTTCTAACCAAGACCTAGTCTCCACCCATATCACACTCATAACAATATGAGCCTGCTAACCATCTCAACAATAAATGTCAATAGTATTAAAAGCCACAGGAAAATAACCATGGCATTAGCCTCATTGAAGCAAGTTAAATATATTATTTGCATCCAGAACACCAGACTCAAAACACAGCTAGAAATACAATTGGCATCTAAATGTTGGAATGCAGGCCCCTCCTTTTGGTCTATAGGTAGTGAATTATGTGATGGAGTAGACATTTTGTTTAAAAATCCAGGAATACAGGTCTCTAGGTTGGTTGACATCGATCTTGGCCAAGTCTTATTACTAGACTTTTCACTATATGCAGACCAGTTCAGGCTTCTTACAATATATGCCCCACAAACGAAGGCCCTTAGAGCCTCATTATTTAAACAAGTTCAACCCTTTTTACATATTTCTATGATAGTCATCTGGACAGGGGACTTTAACTGTGGGATAGAGAGAGCCGACAGGGGGATTAGATCAAACAAACTATTTTGTGACTCTATAGCACTCAAGAACATTATAAATGGTGCCAACTTAGTGGATTCATATCGGCAGAAGTTTCCAATAGGAGGCAATACCTTTTTTAAAGGCCATCATTCCACTAGAATTAATTTTATATTTCTTTCCTCTATAGTACAAATCATAGAAGCAAAATTAGATGTATGGGAATTTACAGACCATAGATCGCTGACAACAAGCATCAGCTGGTCTCAGTCGCCACACTGCAAGAAAAATCCTTGGAGACTGAACACCTCTTTACTGGCAGAAGAAAAAAATCAGGTTTGCATGGGTTACAGAATGGCATGCTAGACTATCAGTGATAGAACTTAATGATAACATCACCATCTGGTGGGAAGACACAAAAATAGCTTGGAAAAGATTTTTTAAAATAAAGCAACAAGTATTACTAACAAAAAATATTTAAGCTACTTACAATTAAGGGCACAACTTCACAACTAGATATCGCTTACTGAGACTAATAATATTGATTATGGACCACAAATCACGATCCTTAAAAAGCAGATGTTTAATATGCAGTACAATAGGGTAAAATCCCTAGAACAAGAATTAAAATTTGGTACCACTGTAAAGAAAGGTTCTATGGACCCATTCAAAAATGTAAAAATAGGGTAGACCACAGAATCATCACCAAGTTACACACAGATACTGGACAGATCATAACATCACCTGAACTTATTTTAGAACATGTAGACAAATACCTCAAATATTTATTTGGGAAGGCCCCATTAGTACAAATGGCCAATCTGCAAAACTTAAACCTTCCACAAATTTCAGAAGAGGATAGCAGGTTATTGACAGCCCCTATCTCAACCATAGAAATAAAAAATACTATCAGCACTCTGAAGAGTGGCTCAGCCCCAGGCACAGATGGCTTAGGGGCTGAATTTTATAAGGTATTTATAGAAGAACTTGCTCCAGCCTTGGAAATTGTTTTTTCATGCATGTTAAATAATGGTAGCCTGGCAAGGTCAATGAACCTAGCCTCTTTGATTCTGTGACATAAAAAGGGGCCCTAGAAGATTTAAAAAATGGGAGGCCACTTAGCCTTTTAAATACAAACCTCAAGATACTGAGTAAGATTCTACTAAATAGGCTAACAATAATTGCTAGCACAGTAATTAATCCACACCAAACATGTGCCATACCAGGCAGATACCAGCAGGATAATTTAATCATGCTCAGAGAAATATTCCAGAGAGCAAAAGCTAATAACTTGACAGGATTTATACTGAACATCGACCAGAAGAAGGCATTTGATAGAATCTCATATGAATTTTTGTTCACAGTTTTAGCCACCTATGGGATCCCAGAAATTATAGTAAATGGGAATAGCGCATGTACTCAGACACCACCCTTATACCCAACAAAAATGGCTTGGTAGGAAAAGAAATAAAAATTAAGAGAGGAGTAAGACAAGGATGCCCCCTTAGTCCATTGCTTTATGCTTTTTGTATTGACATCCTGATAAGGAAAACTGAGTGTAACCCACAGATATATGGTCTGGTACCCAGCCCAACTGCAGCTCCTGTCAAAATATTGGCATATGCCGATGACCTGGATGCATGTCTTAATCCTGCCACTAAAGCAGGAACCTTGAAGGAAACATGTCAGCAATTTACATTAATGTCAGGGTCCAAAATTATTTATGCCAAGAGTGCAGCTGTGGTTTTAGGAACAACCCCCCTCCCAGAACCTTCCCATTTAACAGGCATCAAGATAGCAAAAAGCTCAATCTCAGTATTGGGCAATACTTTTGGAGGGAAAGAGGCCCCAAAACAGAACTGAGAGGACAGACTACATATAGCTAACAGAATGGTAACTTCATGGAAAGGGCAGCAGTTGTCAAAGAGAAAGAGGATACTTTTAATAAAGACCCTCCTCATTCCAGTATTTTTATATTTAAGTTACATCTTCCCCACTTCTGTAGCTTTAGTTACCCCCTTGTATAGTGTTTTCTTTCAAGCACTGTGGGGTAATCGTTTAAACCCTGTCAAAAGAGAAATTACTTATAGAAAAAATTGAAGAAGGGGGTCTTGGGATGATAAATCCTTTAGCCTTTTTCAGCAGTATATTTTTGCACTACAACATAGGAGGGGACCTAAGGCCAGGAGAAAAAAACTGGAAACCTTCAGTGCTAGACTGGATCAATACTTGCAAGGTGGCCTGGGGGCAAAATAAGACCATAGCCCTGCACAGAATATGAGGCCTGCCCAGGTACGAGTTAGAACAAATGAAATATATGATAAAACGGGGGATCGCGAAAGATAATCTATTGACCAAAGGCAGGAAATTTTTATATTCTCAAATTATCCAAGCTGAGAGTAAAGAATGTATTTCCTTTCCAGATTGTCCACAAGAAGTATTTAAGTTTAATTTAGAAATGTTAGCATCAAAGAGACTTACAGAATTTGTTTGGGATGCTCTCTGGTTATGTTTGTATGGGAAATTAAATAGGGAAGATAATAATAAGCACAAACAGATACAGGAAAGTTACTGCTCTAGGCCATCATGTGTTCAGACACGAGAGACCTGGAGACACGTGTTTTTAGAATGTGAATATGCTCAACATTTTGGGGCATATTTAGCTAAGGAACTAATGGAACCCCTCTTTCTCCAAGTGACATACTCCAGACTGCTATTTGGGATAGGAGGTAGAGGATGGAGAAACTATCATAGAGAAACCTTGTATATAGTATTTGCAGCTAATAGGTACTATATACAGCAATCCCGCAATGTATGGACAACACAACAAAAGGTGGTGACTTATAGTGAAATATTAAGAAATGTATATTTCATTATAAAAAGTATGGTTCTATGATTGCTGAAAGGAAATAATGAATGTATAAGAATGTTGTGGGCTGTGAACATTGGGCAAAGACCCCATGAACTTAAAGGTTCCAATATTCTTTGCTCTAGGATTGGCTAATATTACTTGTCACTTAAAGTTATGTTTTGTTCTTCAATTATAATAGATTCTCCATGATTTTGTTTTGCTTATTATTGTCTATTTTTTTATTGTATATGAAGGCTATTATGATTTATGGTGTATGTATTGTTTGAAGTCCTCTTCTAAATAAAAGTTCCCCTACTAAATGTAGTAATGACTGTATGTAAGTGGCACATTTTGAATATCAGGTGCCTTTTTGCACCGCTACAAAAAAACATTGCATATCCAGAATTGTTACAAAAAATAATACAAGAACTAAAAAATATATATTTCTTGGAAATGAAAAATCAAGAACGAAGGGAATTGAATAGAGCATGGCAAAATATGCCATGGGTAACGGAATCAGACTTTCCTATTACATGAATGAGAAAAATAAATATGTAAGATTAAAGAATTCTGCATAAGGTAATAGGAAGGAAAAAAATGTAAATAGCATATTTTTGCACATTGTTGTTTTAGTGAAGCAGCATGCACAAGGATGTTTATATATGTATGTTGATACAGATTTTTGTTTTTTTATGTCTGATTGTATGATTTCAATAAAAAACAAATTCCCCTACTCTTATTGAGAAGTGCCATGGGATCTTTAACATTCACCTGAACAACCACCAGAATAGGCATATGGGACTTCGGTTTAATGTCTCATCCAAAAGACAGCACCTCTTGAGTGCAGCACCCCCCTCTTGATGCACTACAGTGTCAGTATTGGGATTTATCCCACATTCCCAGTGTGGGGCTAGAACCCACCACTGTCCGATCTTCTGGCCTCATAGGTGAGTGTGCTACCTGCTGAGCCACTGATACTGCACTGGCTTACCACCCACAGAGGAGTTACGTCAGGGGTAGGGGCAGAAGGGGGTAGAGGAAGGGCTGGACTTAGGCCCCAGTGAACTACACAGGCTAAGTAGAGTCCCTGAGGGGTCTGGTAGGATCACCTCCCCTTTTCCAGTAGGGGGCAGGCTAGCCTACTTCATTCAATCCTGGGAATCCATCACCACAGATAAGTGGGTCCTGGAGGTGGTGGTGGGCCAAGTTCTTGCCCTCAGCTTCCAAGTCATGCCCAGGCTGAGTGCAAGAACCTTCAGGCATTCCTCAACATTAGAAGTTCTGCTACTGGAGAAGGAAGTGCTAAAACTGTTGCAGGACAAGGCAGTAGAGCCTTTCCCCTTGCTCCAAAGGGGGATTGGACTCTACTCAAGATACTTCCTCACAGTAAAGAAAACAGGGGAGTGGCGACCCATCTTGGATCTCAGATACCTAAACAAGCATCTGACAAAATGAAAATTCAAAATGGTCACACTATCCACCATGCTAACTACTCTCAGACAAGGAGACTGGTTGGCATTCATCGACCTGAGGGATGCCTATTTCCACATCCCTATCATGCAATCCCACAGAAAGTACCTCAGGTTCAGGTTACCATCAGGCCACTACCAGTGCAGGGCCTTGTCCTTCGGCCTTACCTCTGCACCAAGGATGTTTACAAAGTGCCAAGCAATGGTTGTAGCCCACTTAAGGAGACAAGGGGTCACAGTCTTTACATATCTGGATGACTGGCTAGTGGAAGGCCAGTCTCCACAGCAGGTGTCACAGGCCTTAAACTATGTACAGGATACTTTGCAATCCCTGGGCTTCTTAGTAAACCTCAAAAAGTCAGTGCTAGCTCCTGTCCAACTGCTGGAATTCATAGGGGCAGAGCTGGACACTGTAAGAGGAAAGGCATTTCTCCCTCAACGGAGGGTAGACACATTGGTACAGCTGGCAAGCTCTTTTCAGCTGTTTAAGCCGAGGCCAGCAAGGCACTTCCTCCAGTTACTAGGGCACATGTCCACTGCAACAGCAACAGTGCCAGGCTCCAGATTCCAAATGAGGGCGATTCAATTTCATCTCAGATCCTACTGGCCACAGAACAGGAACCCTCTATCCAAACTGGTGCCAGTCACAAAACCTCTGCTCTTAGCACTTCAGTGGTGGCAGGAAATGGAAAACCTAAGGGAAGGAGTCCCCTTCCTGAAACAGCCACCTTCAGTGGTGTTAATAACAGATGCTTCTTTCCTAAGGTGGGGGGGCTCACCTGGGAGAGCAGACTGTGCATGGGATCTGGCTCCCAAAGGAGTCCTTACTCCACATATATCTATTGGACTTCAGGGCAGTGTGCCTGGGCAATCAGTCCTTCACTCCAATGCTGCAAGAAAAGGTGGTCCGAGTCAGAACAGATGACACGATCACAAAAGGGATTAAAAACTTTACCAATGATAAAATAAAGCAAGTTTTGCTTTACCTCAGTCCTCATGCATCTCCTGGTTCCAATAGTATAAATCCAAAATATCTAAAAAGCTTGTTGTCCAGTATGAAGGTACCCTCAACTATTACATTTAATAAATCTATAACTCAAGGCCAAATACCATCAGAATGGAAAAAGCCAAAATAAGTCCCATCTTCAAAAAGGGTAACAAACGTTTCCCTGAAAACTACCATCCCATAAGTATAACATTGGTCCCATGTAAGGTTCTAGAAACCTTGATTAAAAACAGATTTGAAGAAGCTTCAAGACTAGGGCTTAGTGATACAGCCCAACATGGATTCAAAAAGGGGAGATTATGTTTTACTAACCTTATTTTTTTCTTTGAATCAGCATCTAAAAGCCTAGATGAAGGTAAACCATGCAACATTATTTTAATTGACTTTAAAAAAGCCTTTGACAAGGTATCCCATAATATACTTATTGACAAACTAACTAGTATGTCGTTCAGTCCCTATCTCATCACTTGGATTAACACGTGGCTAAACAACAGATTACAACAGGTTAGACTACACAATATAATGTCCCCCTCAGTGGAAATGGCTAGCGGGGTTCCACAGGGGTCAGTTCTGGGGTCATTCTTATTCAATTGCTTTGTCTCTGATGTACACTTTGGTGTTGCATCGAAAATCATAACATTTGCTGATGACATCAAACTGGCCGACAAAGTAGATTCTCTTTCTGAACACAAATCACTCTCCACTAGTCTTAACAATATTTCAAAATGGTGTAAGGTTAATAAAATGGAATTAAAAACTTAGACAAATGTGCAGTGTTACATCTAGGAAAAAATAACCCTTTACACCGTTATACTATTGACTCTACAACTTTACACACAGTTGACTCCAAAAAGGACTTCGGTATTATAATAGACAATACTTTTAGACATAAAATTTATATTAGATCAATGGTTCAAAAGGCAAATAATATCATTAATATTATAAAATAAATCATTTATAACTCAGGATGAACAGAGCATCTTAAATCTCTATAGAAACTATGTATGCCCCATCTAGACTACGCATCCCACTTCTAGTCCCCCTACCACAAGCAAGATGTCGGCTTAATCAAAAGGGTCCAGTGTCGAACCATGAAAATTATTCCCAGACTGCATACTCTACTCTACTTTACCTGATCAGGCTTCAGCACCTTCACCTTATGCCCTGGAAGTCAAAAGACTTAGGGGAGGCTGTCTCCTGTTTCGTAAAATCCAGAAAGATAATACACTAATTAACCAATGTGGCATCCAACCTAATACTATGAATCTAAATCTAAGATCGCATAATAAACAGTTTGAACTCCCCATGGCTAACACCAAAAAAAGGGACAACTACTTCACTTTAAGATTAGTAGCTTTCTGGAATAAACTTTCAAAGGAATTAGTTAATATAACCGATTCTGTAAAATTTAAAAAAGCTCTGGATAACCACTTGGGTTGTGGGATATTAGGACTGTCCCACAAAGAGTGAGGGACAGGCTAGATGGGCCAAGGCCTAATTCCATCCTAACTTTACAAAGCACAAAATGTAGTACATAAACAAGCAAGGGGATACACGGTCATCCCCTCTGTGCGCACAGGCCATGAGTATATGGAGGCTGGCATATTCCCTGGGTCTCACACTTTTAGTTGTCTATCTCCCAGGGAAGGACAATGTCCTAACAGATGCCCTAAGCAGGATCAACCAGAATCACAATAAATGAGCATTGAACAGGCAGGACCTTCTAACAGTGTTCAGGACGTGGGGCACCCCAGAGTTGGTCTTCTTTGCAGCCCCAGACAATCACCAGCTGCCACAGTTTTATTGCAGGCCTCCTGCAGTGGGCACAGTGCCAAGGACGCACTGCTGCTGCTGGATTAGACAGGGGAGTTCATGTATAAGACAACTAACTGAGTCAAATATTTATTTAATTTTTTTGTATGTACTAAGAAAAAGCCATTTACTGTTATTGATATATGCATTAGGTAAATGCAAATCTTACTTTGATCATGGTTTTAACTTTAAATTAAAAACCTAAAAAAAGAAAAACGTTTTTATGCTAAAATGAAGTACTCAGAATGATTAATGATTCAAGTGTACTCAGCTTTTGTTTCACTTTGCATGGGTTATTTGAGGTGTTTCTTACATATATGGGATGTAGCAGAGGGTCTGGAAGGGATGATAAGTCTGTTTGCAGATGATGCAAAGGTCTGCAATAGAGTGGACATGCAGGAGGGGGTGGAGATGATGCGTAGAGCTCTGGAGAGGTTGGAGGAATGGTCCAAAGAGTGGCAATTGTCATTCAATATGGCAAAGTGTAAGATCATGCACTTAGGCAGAAAAAACATGAAAGATGAATACCAGATGGAGGGTAGATGCCTGCAGGTAACAGTAGAAGAAAGGCACCTAGGCATCATCATTTCACAGGACCTGAAGGTGGGAAAGCAGTGTTGTGGGGCAGTGGCAAGAGCCAGCAGGATATTAGGTTGCATAGGGAAAGGACTCTCCAGCAGAAGGAGAGAGAGAGATCATAGTTCTCCTGCACACCCAGGTGGTTAGGCTGCACCTGGAGTATGAGGTCCAGTTCTGGAGGCTGTACCTCAGGAAGGACATGGAGAGGGTAGAACAAGTTCAGAGAAGGGTGACAAAGATGGTGAGAGGGCTTGATCACTTACCATTACAAGGGGAGACTGAATGATTTAGGCATGTACTCACTTGAACAGAGGAGGGAGAGGGGTGACATGATTGAGACATTTAAATACTTCAAGGATATCAATAAGGTGCCTGTGGAGAGCTTTTTCCAGCTAATGGAGTGGCCCAGGGTGAGGGGACATGAATTCCAAATCAACGGGGGGTGATTTAGAGGTAACCCTAGGAAGTACTTATTCATTGAAAGGGTGGTGGACAATTGGAATGGGCTGCTGAGGGAGGTGGTGAGTGAGAGAACAGTAGAAGGGTTCAAGAGGACATGGGATAAACACAGGGGGATGTTGGGCTTGGGGGGGACTATAGTAAAGGCCTAGTGGATACCTAGGCAAACTGGGCAGACGAGGTGGTCCTGGCAGTCCTTTCTTGCTGTCACATTCTTATGTTCCTAATTAATTGGCATTAATTTGAGTGCACTGATTGGTTTTAGTATAAATGTGTGCATGTTACCCTCCCCCGAAACTATGTGTCCTAAAGAAGGGTGTGTCTACCCGACATGCTGGGGCTAAGTTAACTCTCTGTATATGTCCTCTGCAACTATTGTCTGTGTGAACATTGAATAAAACACTACTAATTGGAAAGAGCTGCAAGGCTTCCTATGTGATTTTTGGGACTATTAAGCAGCAGTTATATGTTTTCCTAAACAGGCTGTTGCATTTTACCATGATAGGTACTAAATCAATTACTGAAGTCAGTCTGGAGTGCACTTACTTTTTGTTTCATTGCTGGTCATCTTTTGGGATAGCTTCCCTGTCTATAAGGTGCACCCACTTGCAATCTGAAAGTTTTCAGCTGTAACCTTAGCTACGGTGACAAGGAAGGATGACTACATTTGCCTGATGACAACAACGTGAGCCACAATGGCAGTGCCAGTTTCTCGTTCACACAAGAAATTGCAATAAAAAAGTAATAAAAGAATGGGAAATACAGAGCCATGAGAAAGTGTCTGCATCTGAGAATACGAACTTCGCCAGCTGGGGAAGGAATGAAACTTTGAATCAATGTAAGAAAAAAGGCAGCAGAATGCCTACAAACTGAGGTATCATCAAACCTCTATTGATTCCAGAAACATTAAATTAATCTTTGATAAACTGGAGAGACTGTTAAATAAAGAAATTGACCTCACGTACAACATGCTACCCTAGAACAATATCTAGCCAAAGACCACGTTTCAAGAGGGCTAAGAGTAATGTTACCCCCCACCACCTCCTTCTGGTCTGGAGGAGTCTGAGTTTAGAAAAGAGTTGAGAGAAGCAGCTGAAGCATGTTCTAAAATATTTACAGAACTTATCATTAAAGCCGATATTAAAATGCATGAAAGATTACAAATAGAGCTAAATTAAGTAAAAGAACAAGCATTAGCATTTAAGGACACTGAAGGCTTCAAAGAATTGGACATTTCATTACAGAAATAACTGGATAAATATGAGAATTAAATAACATTACGAATACAGACCAAAGGGATTAAGGGACAAAGGGGGATTATCAAAAAGGTGAAACTGCAATCTGGTCTAAACCCAAATACTCAAAGTTCAAGAGCAGGGGCAAGTCAAAGGTATGATTTCAGGGTAGCACCCATGTAGAGCGCTGATTATTGAGCACTACAATTTTGAGCGACTCAATAATAGCGCTCTACAAGGGAGCGAGTGGTGCAATTCGTCGCTATATCCTGTATAGTGAGTACAGCAAGGAGTTGTACTCACTACTACAAGATATAGGATCTTTTGTGGCCATTTCCAGCTGAGCTGCTCGCATAGCGTAGTGGTGGACACCACCACTTGTGATGTGAGCAGACCCAGGTCCGGCTACGGGCAGAATAATTTCCGCACCCCCCTTGGAGTTGGTTATTTAAGTTTGGGGGTGTGGGGGGCTCCCCACATAAAAAAATGTTTTTCATGTGGTTTGGTAAAGTACTGTAGCAACTGTGGCTATTTGCGATGATCGGTACAATATCCATTGCCCTTTTGACCATGGGCTCGTATTTGTTCACTTTCTGTGATAGGCAGTCTTTCAGAGTGACCTTTATCACATAAAACCGATTTCAGAGAAATAAGGGAAATTCAAGATCGAGGTAAGGTAACAGAAGTTCACACATGAAGGAAAGTGAAAGTGAAGAACAAGTATCCACATCTGGAAACAACAACATTAACAAAGGGCATTTTTTTAGACAAAGGAAAAAACGTAAATGGAAAACCAAGAGAGGGGAGAAAAAGGAAACAGAGGGAAACAGAGGAACAACAGGAATCTAAGGAACACGAAGGGGCAGAACTGAGTGTCAATTTTTAAGATCCTACAGTAACTGAAATTCAAACCAGTGTTCTTAAAAAGGTCTCTCTTTTGTTCCACATCCTAAAGTAACTCCATTTACTGTGCATGTGGATATCCATAAACTGTTTCGGAAAATCAAGCTTAAATGTTTCTTCTACAGCAAAAATAATCAAGAAAATGTTAACAACATGGGAAGATTATTAGAAGAAACTGCATTTACAGCTGAAGAAATAGAAGGGAACATTGATGCTACACCAATGGATGTAAATGAACTTGATTTAAATGACTCTGTAATAATGCATGATTTTGATGTTTTGGAACAGCTTTATCTAGAGAATGTTAAAGCCATGAATGAGGATACTGGAGAATTGGTAAGTGGACTGAATACTCCACACAAGTTAAGTGCAGGGGAATCCATTAGGACACAAAGAAAAACTTTTTAAAGGGAAGTCATGATTTTGTCCTAATGTATATACCGGTAATCCAAATATAACAATGTTTGAATACACTGTGTTAAAACAAGTTAATGATTTTGTATGGCATAATGACCCCTGGGTCGCCCCTGAAAAAGGGATCTCTGGTCTCAGTGGGCTTACCTTGGTCAACAAAATCTAAATAAATAAATAATGGGTAGTTCTATGTTAATCAAACATGTATGCCACCACCCACAGATCATCAAACAGACAGCTTCTCAAGGTTCCCCGGACGCAGTCCTCCCAAGGGTCCAGGGCCTTCTCATCCCTCATTCCTCCCATATGGAACATGCTTCCACCCAAACTCCAGGAATGTGAATCACTCGGGGGGTTTAAAAAGGGACTTCAAACGCACTTGCAGGAATTAAACCAATGCACTTGTAATCGCTGAACTTCACACTAGATTCCTGTTGCTTGCCTGATATCTGATTATGATTGTTGACCTCACCTAATGTGTATGACAAAGAACTGACAATAGTCCCCTTTGTATACTCTGTCTGCCTAAATGACTGTCTCCTTTCATGAATTATAATTTAACTGTATGTTGTTGAATTTAATGTAAAAGTTATATCCTGTTGTACCATTGTGTAATTAACCCTGGGTCGCCTCTGAAAAAGGGACTATTATTGGCCTCAGTGGGCCTACCCGGTTATCAAAATTTTAATAAATAAAATAAAATAAAAATATGTAGTACTTCCACTTGCTTAAGCCTGCCTAGCTACACTCATCCATGTAACCACCATTTTGATTTGACTCTAAATTTCAACCCATTGTCTGTTTTTCTGTTTTATGTATATTCCTCCTATGTAACCCATGTAACTGCTGTGTTGAACTTGCTTGACTCTAACTGCATCATATTGTTTGTATTATATATACTCTTCCCATGCCCCCAGGTCACACCATGAGATGAGCATTGTTTTGCTCAGTGTACCTCTCCTGGTGAAACATTTTCAATAAATAAATAAATAATAAAGGTGGATCAGTCCACAAGAATATAACTAATGAAAAATTCAAAGCTCTGGAGGAGTTAAAAAATCTTAAAGGGGTAGTCATTAAATCAGCTGATAAGGAGGGAACATTGTCATAATGGGAGCTGAAAAATGTAAAAAAATGGTGTTTGATTTGCTTTTAGAAAAAGAAAATTATGAAGAACTCAGCTATAACCCCACTAATGAAAAAAAAAACTATTAAGCATGTTACAAAAGGCAATTCGGAGAAGGGACATCAGTGAGAATGAGTTTGGATTCATATGGCAAGAGAACCCCAGAATAGCATGTTTCTACGCCCTGCACAAGATACACAACAATTTAAATGATCCACAGGCAGGCCTATCATATCAGGAACTGGTTCATTATCAGAGAAACTAGGAGAATTTGTAGATTTTTTTCTACAAAAATGTGTTCCATCAGTTAACTTGGTCCTAAAAGATACGACAGATGCGTTGTGTAGAATGGAGGAAATTAAATGAGAAGAAAGATACCTCTTAGCATCTACAGATGTTAATTTGCTATACACATCCATCAAGCATGAGAAAGGTCTAGATGTATGTAGATATTATTTGAAGAATTTAGACAGCATAGAAAACATACTGGCAGAATTCATTATAGAAAGCATAGGATGTATTTTAACTCATAATTATATTGAGTTTAGTGGTCAATACTACTTACAAAAATATGGAACCGCCATGGGTACATCAATGGCTCCCAGTTCCGTTAATTTATTTCTAGGTCACTGGGAGTTAATATGGGGACTTGATAAAACAAACAACCCATTTTTTAAATAAAACACATAAATGGTTCCATTTTGTGGATGATATTTTATGCGTGTGGAAAGGCAGTGAAACAGAGTTTGTAGATTTTATGGAATGGCTACAGTGAAACAACCTTAAAATTTCCTTCACACACCTTATCGGTCCAAACAACATTAATTTCATAGCTCTTTCAATTTTTGTGTCTGAAGATGGTAAAATACTGGAAAACAAATGCCATAAGAAGGACACAACCACTAACTCCTTATTAAAATCTGACACTTCCCATCCCACCAAGCTAAAAAAGTCAATTCCTTAAGGACAATTTCTCAGGCTGTTTAGAAATTGCAGTAACACTTCAGATTTTATGGAACAGGCACAGGAACTAGAAACAAGATTCCTTGAAAAATGATATGATCCAGTTATATTGAAAGATGCCAGAGAAAAGGTGATGAATCTGGACAGGAATGAACATTTGAAAAGTAAGAAACTTCGGAATAACACTGGGGCACAAAATGTTATCACTTTCTGTACAGAGTTTAACAACTTAGCAGGTAGGATTGGCAACATAGTCCATAAAAATTGGTCTAAATTGCAATCAAATGACATGTTGGCATCAGTTTGAGGACCAACACCCAGGGTAACCTTCAGAAGAATGAAACATTTCAGGGACATGCTGGTTCACAGGAGATGTAGTGAACCAAAAGAAACAGGTAGGGGTTGGTTCCCTAAAAACGCACACAATTTCTTTCATTGCAAAAAATGCAATATTTTCAAATATCGTGAGCCTAATAAGAAATTCATACATCCTAGGTTTCAGGATATTACTGTGGACATAAGAGAATGAATAACTTGTAACACTCCATTTTGTGTGTCTGTCCTGTGGTGTACTTGTAACCTGGTATACGTAGGATGCACTGTGAGACTGTTAACATAAAGGCTGCAGGAGCATGCCAGGTCCATTATTAATGCAAGGATGGATACACCTGTGGGGATCCACTTTATGACCAACCATGCATCTGATCCCAAGTTTATAAAATCTGTTGGCTTGGAACATGTACCTGTTCTCAAATATGGAGGCAACAGAAAAGACAACTTATTAGAAAAAGAAAGCTTTTAGATTTACACATTAAAAGCAGTGAAACCCAATGGTTGAATGAATGGTGGGATGTCAAACCGCATTTGTAATTGCAATGTTACAAAATATTCACATACATGTTTTGTCAGTAATATAGACATATTCTTTTTACTGTGAATTTTGATAATGCCATCCCTTAGTATATTTTTTATTTACCCCTGAAGTACAGTTTCTTTTATACATGTTCATGATCTTTTCTAAAAGTATTCATGTGACCTTTTGAGCTCTCCCCCAGGTTTTCATTACCTCTCCCCGATTTATCCTGCTATTCTCTCCCTCATGTTCCCTTCAAATCCAATTCTTTCTTTTAAACTTTGTTTTTGATTTTATCACTTATCTTGACAATATGTATAATCCATATAGTGAACAGACCACAAATAGGTTAAGCACCATTAGGAATATAAAGTCATCACTTACAATACAGGATATAATATTTTTGCATCCACTGTATTTTGTTACAACATATGAGGGTGCCTTCTTCATATTAGCAAATAAAAATTCCAAATATGCCATGGCTATGAGCCCATGAGCAACATGGCTAGCTTAACATTTTAGGATTGTCCATCAGTGTCCAGCCTTATAAAAGGAATCAAGTCCCCAGAAGAGGGCTTAGGGTGCCATGTTAATACCTAAAGAAAAAAAGCTATAAATTAAACATTTGCAGCAGCATCAAAAAACAACCACATGTTACATTTTAAACATCATCATATGATGTTTCTCTTCTATGGATCAGCTTAATAATTAGTAAAAGACTCAGTCCCTCCATTTAAACTGTAGGCCTGTAACCCACCCCCGCCTTATTTTAATCTAGTAGCATAACAAATTGAAAGTACAACTGGGGTTGTATACTAGGCCTGTACCCTTATCTAAATAGGCCTCAAATGTGCTCAATTACTGTAACCCAACTTTAAATTCAGCCTTTAAAGATAACAGGGAGAAATTAGTCAACACTCAGAGTCATTTCACCCAAAAACTGAACATTTTAGCATCCCAAAACAAGCACTGTTCCAGTGTCCCCATCAGCATTGTCGCTGCCAGCAGCTTCTTCATGACGTCTGGAGGTTGCTGCCCTGTGGGTAGCCTGTTTTCCAGCATCAACAGGGTTTGCAAAAAGAAAAGCCTTTCTTTGGTGTGTAATTCTGATCCTCGCCGGGAAAATCATGGAGTGCACGGTTCCAGCGCCACTGAGAGTCTTGCTCACCCCATCAAAACGCTTGCGCCTCTGGCACGTAGAGTAGCTGACGTCTGGGAAAAAATAGACTTGATGATCTTCTTGCATTATAGGGGTTGCCCTCCGGGCATAATGAAGTATGTGATCATGGGCACCAACACCAGATGTAACGATCATCAGGGTCCGGGGATCATCCGTGTTCTGTGAGCAGCCTCTCTGGTTTATTCTGCATGCTTTCTGGATATCCCAAGAGATATCATCTCCTTCAGGTACAAACTTTTCAGACAGCCATTCCTGGAGATACATAATATGGTGGTCTCCTTCACTTCCCTCTGGAAGATCTAAAACCTGCACATTCCCTGATCAAGCCTGCTTTTCTAGGGCTTCTAAACGGGCACAGAGGTGTTGGTTTTTCTTCACCATGAGGGCGTTGGCAGTAGCATTGGAGTCTGTTTGCTGCTAAACATCATGTAGCTCTTGTTTGAGACCGTCAACTGCATTTTCCACTACTAAAATCCTCCTATTAAAATCATCCACCCTTTGAATTAGAGTGGAGACTGAGGCGATTAGGTTTTGAAGCTTGTGACCCAGTTAAGCAATGGTTTCCTGAGATCCGGTTTCTGCGGTGGCCTGCTGTACAGCTTGAATTCGTGAGGCCCCACCAGATCCTTTATTTTTATCCACTCCACCCTGCAGTCTGTAATTCTTTGGGTTACCCATCTTGCTAATTCAAGGATGCTCAATCCAATAGAAGCCCTCAAATTAATGTCTCTTGAGAAAATAATGTGGCTTTATTGCAATTAAGAGGAATAAACACAAAAGCTCTAAAAACTGCTGCTTCTCTGCTCGGGCTCCACAGCGCCCCCCCCCCCAAATCCAATTCTTTTAGTGAACTGTTGCTCCTGTTATGCTATAGCGACATTGTTTACTTCACATTATGCAGCTTTTTTACCGGCATTGTTTGACCTCTTGCAATTAAGATAGATCTCCCAGCTTTGTTTTGTTGTGGAAGGTCACAGCATACCAGCAAGTTTAACCAAAGTTTATTTGAAATGTGGTTTAACAGGTTATCTGAATTTTTATTTAAAAGACTTCCCTATCATGTCGTTTTATTGCTGGTACTGTTTGACCTTTGGCAACCAAAGTTAACCTCCAACCTTTAATTAAACTTGCTGACATTTTGTGACCCTCTGCAATAATTAAAGTCACCAAGAATGTGGTTTAACAGATTATCCGAAAAAAAATCGCAAAATAATTTTTAAATGGGATTCAGACATTTGTCTCGTTCCATTTTTTTCTTTCTCTTTTAGCCACATCCTTTAGGGATCCAGTATTGTATTTGGGATTTGATCGGTGTCAATCGACTAGAAGTGCATTAAGTCTTTGTACCGATCCACCAGCCATCTTATGTCATACTGGCATTCCAGTAATTCTTACTGTATGGTGCAGAATCTTATCATTAATATAAATAAATTACTTGAATTTAAAACACTAGAATGCTTCAATATTCACTTTTCAATACTCTTTACCTCTGCCATTTTGATATTAAACTTTCCTAGAACAGTTGTCTTTTTGTTGATGTTTCTAAAAAATAAAAAAAATAAATGAAAATGACTTAAAGGTATGGTTCAGCAGCTATCTATCTCTCTTATTTTCAGATGCATCAGCAGAACATTGAATCACTTCCTAGTATAAAGTAGCTGTACATGAGACATTAAGGTTGTTAGCCACTTGCAAGGACATTAATAAGACAACTAATTGAGTCAAATATTTATTTTATTTTTTTGTGTGTACTAAGAAAAAGCCATTTACTGTTATTGATATACTCATTAGGTAAATGCAGATCTTACTTTGATCATGGTTTTGACTTTGAATTAAAAAACTAAAACAAGGAAAAAAGTTTTTTATACTAAGATGAAGTACTCAATTAGAATGATTAATGATCCAAGTGTACCCAACTTTTGTTTCACTTTGCACAGGTTATTTGAGGCGTTTCTTAATTAATTAACTGGCATTAATTTGAGTGCACAAATTGGTCTTTGTATAAATGTATGTACAGTATACTACCCCCCCCAAAAAAAAAAACTATGCCTCCTGAAGAAGGGTTTGTCTACCCGAAGCACTGGGCTAGGTTAGCTGTCTGTTTATGTCCTCTGCAACTATTGTCTGTGAGAACACTGAATAAAATGCTACTAAATGAAAAGAACTGCAAGGCTTCTTATGTGATTTTTAGGAATATTAAGTGGCAGTTATATTTTTTGTTACACAGACTGTTGCATTTTACCATGATAAGTATTAAATGACCTATTGAAGTCAGTCTGGAGTGCACTTAATGTTTGTTTCTTTGTTGAGTTCCTGTATGCCTTTTCCCCATTTCCCTTGTCACTCAGAGTGATAAACAAGTTCAGAGCACAGCTAGCAACCATGATCCTCATTGCCCCAGACTGGGCCAGGCAGCCATGGTATTCCCTGCTCCCAACTCTGGCTGCGAGCAGGACAATCTCTCCGGGTTTCACAATCTGTTGACATCCTCACAGGGCAGAATACTCTACTCCAATCTTCAGTCCCTCAGGCTCAAGGCCTTGTTCTTGAGGACTTAGAGCATGCTGACCTGAGTGTCTTGGAAGGAGCCCCACAGGTACTCAGGGCCTCCAGGAAGCCATCTACTAGAAAAACTTATTTCTCTAAGTGGAAGAGGTTCTCACTTTGGTGCCAACAGCAGGGCATAGACCACAACCAAGCTGGTCTTTCAGTTGTACTGTATTACCTGGTGCACCTTCATTCCCTTGACCTTAGGCCATCTGCCCTTAAGGTGCATCTGGCATCTGTTTCAGCTTGCCTCTCAGCGGGTAAGGGCCCTTCACTGGCATCGAAGCAGGCATTCAGGAAATTCTTCAAGGGGCTGACACATTTGCATCCCCCACACAGGGAATCCACTCCTGTGTGGGACCTCAACATTTGTATTGGCCAGTTGATGCAGCCACACTTTGAACCCATGTCCTCATCAGAGCTCAAGTATGTAACATGGAAAACAGTGTTCCTAGTAGCTATCACTTCAGCCAGGAGGATTAGTGAGCTTCAGGACTTGTCCACAGAGCCTAACTTCATATCATTCCACAGGGACATGGTAGTCCTCAGGACTAATAGGAAGTTTCTTCCCAGTGTGATATCTGATTTTCATCTAAATCAGTCTATCACCTTGCCAGTCTCCTCACTGACAGTTCTAGCTCTGGGGAGCGCAGGCTGCATAGCTTGGATGTCAAGAGGGCTATCTGGTATTACATGGACCATACAAAAGGTCACAGGCAGGATAGGACCCAGTTTGTCCTAACACATGGAGAAGAGGTAAAGAAAAGTCTGCTTTGAAGATAACCATTGCACATTGGATTGTTGCCTGTATCTAGTTCTGCTACAGCAAAGCTGGCAAGGAATCCCCTGTAGGTCTCAGGGCCCACTCTACAACCCATATGGAAAAAATATATATTTTAAATATATGGCAATTATGTTGATAATAATAATAATATATTTATATATTTTGTGGCTTACCATATATTTTCCATATAACTGTGAAATACATGTTACCAAGTAAAACATATTTAAAATATATTTAAATATACTTGATTGACCAATCGATTTCTCATGTATTTTTAATTACATACTAATTGTAAATGTAGCCAGTGAGTGTAATTGCCACTGAATACACTGCAGAATGCCCCATTAACATCTGTCACTGCTGCGCCACATGCACTACCATCATGCTAAGGGTGGTTGCCAAGTGCACTACTGCCACTGCACTTTGCCACATACACTGTATCATTGTGCTCTGCAGCTGCATTGCCAACATAGGGTTCAAGGGAGTGCATGCACTGTGCAACATGTACAGATGCCACTGTACTGTGACGTGTAAACTGCCACCACTGCACTTTGTCAAATGCGTTGATGCCATTACAGTGACACATGTACTGCTGCAACTGTGCGGTGCCACATGCATTTGGGACACAAGGTTAGAAGAAGGAACTGCACTGTACCACGTGCTCTGCCACCACTGCACTTTCCACAAACACTGGCATTACTGTGCTGTCTGTGACACAAGTCCTGCTGCCACTGTACTGTGCCATGTGCACTTCTTACACAGGGTTCACTCCCATGGGGGTAGCTTGTCTGTGGGCTATAAAAAACAGAAAGCTCCAGGTAGGGGAGAGGTTGGTCTGGGCAATGTGTGTATCCTGCTCCAGGGATTGTGCTTGTGTGTGGGGCATGTTTCTAGCCACTGGAGCCACTTACCAGGTCAGAGGTCAGTGGAGCATGAGGCATGTGCTGGGGGGAGCCATGGGGGACTCAGAATCTAGAAACATGGCTGAGAGGGATCACCCATGGTCCTCTGTGGGGTTGGCCACCTTGATGTAGTACAGATGCTAAATCAGTCCATGAGATTGTTACTAAAAGCCAGCCATTGGTGCCTGCTTATGGCATACTGTGTGTTTACTATTTTGCTACATCACCATAATCTGTTATTTGATGCTGAACTGTTGACTCCCCTGTGACCCCTAACTTACCAGTAAGATGATGTGGCCAACTGCATTCTATCACCTATCCTATCATCAATCCACAGTATTGATCCCTGTACTCCCTGCTGAGATCCTGGCTGCACTGAGTTACTGATTCACCCATGCCAGGTTGTCCTGACTGCTTCCCCAATTCCCTACCAACTCAGACCAGCTTTCTGTCCAGAATGTGCATGGGAACAGGTCACATATTCACTTTAATTCAGTCCATCTGTGGGCATATTGTTTCCCCGCCAGCATGTTCCTGGCCCCCCTCATTACTAGAAACACAGTATTTGAGAGCAGATAAGGACTACTTGACCCACCCAGTCTGCTCATTTTCCCTACCTATTGTAATACCATAGACCCTTTTTGATCTCTGGTTTAGCCCTCCCTTCCTTCCCTAATGACTAAGGTTGCCTTATGCATATCCCATGCACTCTTGAATCCCGCCACAGCTTCTGCTCCCACCACCTCTGCTGGAAGGCTGCTCCAGGCCTCCACCACTGTCTCTGTGAAGGAGTACTTCTTTACATTTCCTCGAGCCTACTCCTCCTCCTCCAACTTCATAGCATGCCCACTTGTTCTTGAGTATCTTTGTTTCTGAAAAATGTTTCCCTCTTGTACCTTTATTTGTACCTGTGAGGTTTATGAAAGTCTGTATCATATCCCCCTTTGCCTTCCTTCCTCCAGAGTGTACATATTAAGGTCCTTTAGTCTCTACTCATATGGTTACTGGTGCAGACCCTGCACCATTTTAGTTGCGTCTTGGCACTCACAGGGGAGGGCTCATTAGCTCTGCAGTTTCACTCTCTTATCAGGCCACTCAGAGGGTGGAGTTGATGTGATTGGGCTGGTAGTATGCTAATATTGTGGTGAAGGCATTGAAGTGGGTCTGGGGATGGGAAGTTGACAATTATAGATGCCAAAAGAATAAAAAAGTGGTATTGCACTCGAGTGGAAGTAGGGGGTGGGGAATAAAGACCAGAAATCAGGACACCAAAAACTGTGCTCATCCCTGCCGTCCCCTATCATTCAGAGCAAAAACAAGGATCAATGCTAAAATAAAAATCTACCCAAAAATGTTTTGCTTTTGGTTGTATTTTTTTTTAAATCCCCTTTGTTTCTGCCTGCCCCTCTATCAATCTTGGGGAAAACACCCAGCCCTGTCACCACAACCTGCATGGCTACTTCTTCATTTGACTATTGTTCTCTTTATTGGGCATTTTGAGGTGACAGGTAAGCTGCTTAGGGTCTGAATGTGCCAGGCTTCCTTATCATACTGAGTCCCAATATTTTTCCACCCCCCGCAGTCTTCTGGGTCCACACAAGCAAGGACACAGCAAAGAGCACCCAGGCACATAAAGCGTGCTGGCACAAAGATTGTTAGGCAGCGATCCCCATTACTGTCTCCAGCTGCACCACCACCTCCTGTGGACACTCAAGTGACAGGGCTGCAGCAATGTCAACAGCCTTCCCACCTTCCCTGGAGGAGCACAGCATCCTCTCCCTGGCTGGCTGGCTGCCATCATCCCAGTCTGGAACTTGAGCCTGGGGTGCTGGCATCATGAATGGTAGGTAAAGGTGTACAGTAGGTGAAAACTGGACCTGAACCAGGTCAGTAAAAGCTGCATTAACCAGCCCAGTGTATACCATTAGAGCAGCAACAACATTACAGTGCAGTAATGTTGTTGCTATAAAAAGGGCTAACAAGACAGGGGCAGTCTTAATTTTAGATTGCCCCACAATCATGCTGTGTTGTGTGAATACTAATATGAACTTGGTGTTTGGTGTTATTGGTGTCATTAGATTTTTTCATATATTATTTCTTTATTAGTTGCACTGTCACTTTAAATTGTATTTTCTTTTTAAAGGTTTTTTTGTAATTACCAAACCAGTCCCTGAGGAGGCGCTTCAAACAACATGAAGTCCTGCTATATTATGACAACTGCAGTTTGTCCCACCATTAGAACTGCTCCAGAGGTGAAAGAGTTAACTTCCATGCCAGGCATGGAACTTAGAGCATGAGCTCGGTTAGAAAAGCTCTGTCTGGAATATTTCAAACTGAAACTGTCAGATTCTTTACTCCGCCTCACTGAACAGTCACTCCGGAGATTCCTCCTACTGCTCGGTTCATTTCTAGGTTTATTTCTGTGTGGAACTTGTAAATGTTTATCGGTTCGGTTTGAACCAATCAGGTTGTTTTAAAACTTTATTCTGAAGCATTTAAAAGCTATTTAGAGTGCGGTTCCCGGTTCTTATCGGTTCTAAAAAAAATGGATTTCATTACGTTTTTTTCCACGACCCGTGACACGGTTGGGAACCGATAAGGGTGTCTTGCCTGGCACTGCCGGAAAAAGGGCAAGTTTTTGGTTAGGCTGGCATTATGTCTGAGAAACCCAAAAGAAAAACCGGGCCCACTGGGTTTCAACACTGTAGTGTCTGTGGGGAAGCCTTTGCCAAGGCTGACCCACACACCACATGTGTTTATTGTCTGGGGTTTGACCACCTCAATGCAGACTGCCAGATTTGCAAGAATTTCCCTGCAGCTACCCTAGATAACAGAGTTGGTAGGCTCAGGGAACGAGAGGCCAAAAAGTCCACTGACCCGGATGGCCAGCCCGGTTCGGTGCCAACCGAATCGGAGGGAGTGCCCTCTGACCAGGGAGAGACTTCCTCAGGCAAACATAAAGCTGACTCAGAGGAGCCAGTTCCAGCAAAGAGAACTAGAAAATCAGCAGGTGTGGAGTCAAAAATTCCTTCTCCAACTGCTGCAGAGATAGCCAAAGCAATCCAAATTGTCCAGTCACTTTCCCCGGTTCCGTCCGAACCGCCACTATCTGGAAAAAGGTCAGTTCGGCCGGTTCCACCGGTTCAAGAATATGATATAGAGGAGTTTTATGAACCAGAGGAGGGGGAGGATGATTATGAACAGTGTGAATGTGACTTTGAAAGTCTGGATGTGCCCATTGAACCGGACATCTCCCCAGACAGACCTTTAGGAGAATCTCCCCCTAGGTTTTCTGAGTCCCCTTCTCATTTTCTGTTTTATAAAAACGTTGCTGAAACCCTCCAGCTTCCTTTGGAGGAAGCTGTGGATGAGCAAGGGGAGCCTGACTTTGTAGAGATGATGGATATCCCAGAGTCCAGGAGATTGTCTATTCCTTTACATAAATCCTTTAGGAAACAAACAATAAAATTTTAAAAGCTCCTAATTCTGTGCCTCCTGTGGATAAAAGATGGACAGGAGGTACACTTTGTCAGGTCCTGATACAGAATTTCTTTCACAGCAATGCAGCCATGTTGGGGTAGTTCAGACTGCAGCCTGTGATAAGGCTAATATTCCCCTGGCTTCACATCCTCCTGACAAGGACTCCAGGAAGATTGATGCCATGGCTAAAAAACAATACATGGCAGCATCCTTGGGACTCAGACAAGCAAATTATATGGCTTATGTTGCAAGATACCAGAAATCTAGATGGGATACTGTCATGGCTTTAGCCAAACAGGCCCCTGGCCAGCTTGCCAAGGAGCTGGAGCAGGTGGCTGCTGATGGTATTGAGGCATCTAAGGTGCAATTACATGCTGCAGTGGATTCTAATGATATATCCTCTAGAGTCATGGCTACATCTGTGGCTTTTCATAGATTGGCTTGGCTCAGGTGTACTAGTTTGTCACAGGATACCCAGGCTAAGGCTATGGATTTTCCTGTGGTGGGAAATTCTCTGTTTGGAGAGCAGACAGAGAATTATATGAAGAAAATGGATGAATATAGAACCACTTATAGGAGTGCACAAGCCAAGGAACGGCAAGCCACCCCTCAGAGGCAGCCCCCAGGGTAGAGGCAGGCCTTTTCACAGGCCTTTTTACCAAACCCAGGCCTCCTCTTCAGCTTACGCCAGAGGGGGTTCTTCAGAGGGAGAGGCAGACGGGGTACAAGCAGGCCTGCTCCCACCCCTCAGCCTAAAGCCCCTGCTAAACAGGCACCCTGATGGGATGCCCAGGGCCGGTTCTCCATTACCTGTAGGGGGCAGGCTGGCTTACTTCATCCAGGACTGGGAGTCTTTAACATCAGACAAGTGGGTCCTGGAAGAAGTAAGCCAGGGGTCTGGTTCCTCAGCTTCAAAAATTTCCAAAGATGAGAATCAGATTTTTCCACCTGCAAACTCTCTAGAGACTCTTGCTTTGGAAACAGAAGTCTCTACCCTCCTGGCCTCAGAGCTGTAGAAAGGTTTCTCCCTACACCAGGGCAAGGGTCTGTACTCCAGGTACTTCCTTACCCCAAAAAGACAGGAGAATGGTGGCCCATCCTGGACCTAAGATATCTGAACAAGCACCTTTAAAACCAAAATTCAAAATGGGACTCTGGGAATGATTTACCCTCCCTAAGGCCAGGGGACTGGCTAGCTTCCTGGACCTCAAGGATGCCTACTTCCATGTTCTTATCAGAAGCTCCCACCCGAAAGTACCTCAGATTCGAACTGCCCTCAGGCCATTATCAGTTCAGAGCAATGCCCTTCAGCCTTACCTCTGCCCCAAGGGTATTCACAAAATGCCTGGCAGTAGCAGTTGCTCATTTAAGAAGGCAAAAGATTGCCATCTTTCCCTACCTAGACGACTGGCTCATTGTGGGTCAGTCTCCAGACCAGATCAAATCACACCTGCGTTATCCAGCAGCTGCTTACCTCTCTGGGCTTTCTTCTCAATCTTCCAAAGTCAGTTCTGGAACCTGTCCAGGTACTCACCTTTATAGGTGCAGAACTGGACACAAAGCAGGCCAGAGCCTTCCTTCCCCTAGAAAGGGTAAGGACCCTGGTGGCCCTGGCCTCCTCCTTCACTCTGCAGGTCTCTCGACCAGCAAGGCATTTCCTACAGCTCCTAGGACACATGGCTGCTTCCACAGCTGTAGTGCAAGGAGCAAGATTTCAGATGAGGGACATTCAGTTCCATTTGAGAGCCTTTTGGTCTCAAAGAAGAGATCCCCTATCCAAGTTGATCCCAGTGACTCGAACCCTGATCCAGGCCCTTCAGTGGTGGCAGGATCAGAGCAATCTGAGACAAGGGGTTCCTTCATCCCTCTATCTCACTCCTTGACCCTTACTACAGATGCCCTTTTGGGATGGGAGCTCACATGGGTGACTCTCCACCCAGGGATTGTGGTCCCCAGGAATCTCTGCTCCACATCAATCTGTTGGAACTCAGAGCTGTTTTTCTAGCACTTCAGGTTTTTTCTGCATCTGTTCAGAACAAAGTGGTACAGGTCAGAACAGACAACACCACTACAATGTGGTACATCAACAAACAAGGGGCACTCAGTCTCGCCTTGTGCACCGAGGCAATGAAGTTGTGGTCTCTGGCTTATTCCCTGAACACTTCCCTCATAGCAGTTCACCTCCCAGGCAAGGACAATGTCCTGGCAGATGCTCTCAGCAGGATTTCCCAGGGCCATCACGAATGGTCACTGGATCCCCAAGTACTGGGGATAGTTTTTGCCAGATGGGGCACCCTCAGATAGATCTTTTTGCAGCCCCAGACAATCATCAACTTCCACTTTTTTGTTGCAGGCTCCCAGTGTTGGGCTCAGTCCCCCTGGATGCCTTTCTCCTCGATTGGGAAGGGAAGTTTCTCTATGCCTTCCCCCCCTTCCCTCTCCTGTTCAAGGTGCTAGTCAAAATCAGATCTCAGCCCTGCAAGATGATTCTGATTGCTCCAGACTGGGCCAGGCAGCCCTGGTACCCACTCCTTCTGTCCTTAGCAGTCCATCTTCCCCTGTGTCTCCCCAGGAACCACAATTTGTTAACCTGTGCCCAGGGGAGAGTTTGGTATCCGAATCTCAAATCCCTCAACCTCAAGGCCTGGCTCTTGAGGAGTTAGAGTTTGCTGACCTACACCTTTCTCAAGGTGTTCTCGAATCTTGAAAGCTTCTAGAAGCCTTCCACTAGGGCTACTTATAACTCCAAATGGAAAGGTTTTCCATATGGTGTTCTGGGAAGTATATTTCCCTGAAATCTGCTGATTTGCCCACTGTTTTGGACTATATGGTCCATCTTAATTCTTTGGGACTGAGACCAGCTACCCTGAAAGTGCATTTGGCAGCTGTCTCTGCTTTTATTTCAGCAGGGAATCCTCTTCTCTTTCTGCTCACCCTGTATTTTCCAAGTTTTTCAGGGGATTGCTTCATACCAATCCACCATTCAGGGACCCTGCCCCTGCCTGGGATCTTAATGTTTGCATTGCTTAGCTGATGCAACCCCCCTTTGAACCTCTGTCTTCGGCAGAGCTTAAGTACTTGACTTGGAAAACTGTGTTTCTAGTGGCCATCACTTCTGCCAGGCGCACAAGTGAGTTACAAGCTTTGTCAGTGGAGACTGACATTATTTCCTTTCACAGGGATAAGGTAGTCCTCAGGACTAACAGGAAGTTTTTGCCTAAGGTGGTTTCAGATTTCCACCTTAATCAATCTATTTCTCTTCAGTGTTCTTCACTGACCATTCCTCCTCTGGTGAAAGAGGTTGCACAGCTTAGATGTTAAGAGGGCCTAAGTTACTACATGAGGCACAAGGGCCACAGGTTTGACTCCTCCAACTATTTCTCACTTATGGTGAGGTTGGGAAAGGAAACCTGCCACTAAGAGATCCATTGCCAGGTGGATTGTCTCTTGTATCCAATTTTGCTATCAAAAACTGGGTAAGGTTCCCCCTTCAGGCCTGAGGGCTCACTCTACCAGAGGTACAGCTGCGTCTCTAGCTGCTGCCAGAGATGTCCCTATCTTAGAGATATGTCAAGCAGCTACTTGGAAAACAGTACACACTTTCACCAAGCATTACTCCCTGGATATCCAGGCCAGGAGGGATGCTCGGTTTGGCACAGCTGTGCTTCAGAGCCTATTCCCTAAGTAGGTTATGTCCCTCCTCCATGGAGGTACTGCTGTGTAGTCTGCAATTGTCATAATATAGCAAGACTTCATGTTGTTTGAAGAAAAAATTACTCACTTTAGTAATGTTGTTTCTTCTAATGGAGTCTTGCTATATTATGACCCCTCCCCAGCCTGTCCCTCTCAGAACTTCTACTTTGGGTATGGGGTGGGCAGTCCAGTGTTGGCACTTATTGATGCCCATTTTATGTTTTCCACCCCTTCTTTTTGGGGGTGTTTGGGTGTTGTGTTTTATTTTATCTTATCTTGTCTTATCTTTTTCTGGTCCCCTGACTTGAGTCTTGGTGTTGGGGCCAGGAAAATGTGTTAATATTTAAGTAGCCAGTTGGCTAGTGTAGATTACAGCTTCCACACAGAACCTTAGTGAGTTTTGCTCGTAAAGATCTGACAGTTTCAGTTTGAAATATTCCAGACAGAGCTTTTCTAACTGAGCTCGTGCTCTAAGTTCCATGCCTGGCATGGAAGTTAACTCTTTCACCTCCGGAGCAGTTCTAATGGTGGGACAAACTGCAATTGCCATAATATAGCAAGACTCCATTAGAAGAAACAACATTACTAAGGTGAGTAATTTTTTCTTTTGGTGCGAAACCGGTCGGGCTGTTCTTTTGTCTGGGAGCTGTTGTTACCTTGCATGGCGCCACTGTGTTTGTCATTCATCATTTGTATGTGAGTTTTAATACAGTTACATATATTTTCAAAGAAGTGTTGGTGCTGTGTTTCTTTTGGCTGTTGACAAGATGAGTATGTCACATGTGATTTGTTTCCATATCTTCATGAAGCATGAGTCCTTAGTGAGGAATATTAAATTACCACAGATCTAAAAAATGCATGAGCAAATCACAAAGGAACTGCAATAAGGTCAAGGAAATCACTGTGTGTTCATTAAAAGGTGCACACTTCATAGCAGAACTCTCTGACAAACTTATTTTTCAAAGAGCAGTGATCAGCCTGAGACTCCCATTTCAGGGGCTGCCTAGAAATGCAGAGCGGGGCTTCAAAGAAGACTCCAATTATGGCTTTGCTCAAAAGCCTACATCCCCTAATTTATAGTGACAAAACACACGGTGGGACTTATCTCTTGAGCAGCTTCTGCTGGAGCATGCCAATTTTTTCAAAGAATTCGCTGCCACACACTGCCATTCTTGCCCCAGCATCCTACCGTGCTCTGAACTGTCAGTTCCTGTTTACAGTGGTTGTCATAAGCACCAATTCCCACAATGTACTCCAGGGTTAGCTACATGCCATTGCTTCCTGTATAGTAGGTCCACTCATAGAAATCATCCTATGATTTCTATGCCACAGAACTATTGCTATGGTCAGGAAGCATTGCAGTGCCAGACATCTGGTCCCGAAGCTAGCAAAAAAGTAGGGACCGCTGGTGAAAAGGAGAGGACATAGCCCAGAACATAGGAAGCACAAAAAACAAACTCCAGAAGCTAAACAAGGAGGGAACCGAACAAGTGAAAAACAAGCAGTAGTGGTTCCAAACTTGCATAGTTGAGTAGCAAAGCAGGAGTCCACAGCACTAGGAAGCAATGTGTCAGACTGAGATACCAGCCCACGGTGCACTGAGGTGATAGTACTATGCTGTTCTCTCATGAAATGGGGAATTGAACACCAGATGGTGTATGTGCCTCCCATAAAGACAAGTTAGTAGGAATAAGGACTTTTCAGGAGTTTGATGTTGATCAATTGATTGGTGTTCAGATTACAGCAGAGACCTGCTGCATGATGAAAAGTACAGTTACAATAGAGCTCGTATTTTGTTACTTATGGACCCCCTTAAGAAAAGGGAGGTGGTAAACCAGAACTATGAAGCTGAAGTGGGGGTGAGGAGGGGATACCAGAGCTGTGAAGCAGAGATGAGGGGAGGGATTTACCAGCCCTGTGAAGGTGGAATGAGGTGAGGTGGGGAGACCAGTGTATTGGGGGGAAGGGTTTGGGGGGTAGAGAGCTGTGAAGCCAGGGAATGAGTCAGGGTGTTGGAGGGCGGACAGGATATGTGAAGATGGGAGATGGGTTGTTAAGTTTTGGGGGTAGACCAGACCTGTAAAGTGGGCGGATGGTCAGGGGGCTGGAGGTAGACTAGACCTGGAGAAATGGGTCAGGGGTTCGGGGCGAGCCAGAACTGGGGTAATAGGTCAGGGGGCTGGGGGTAGACCAGAGCTGGGGATGGGTCAGGAAGTTTGGGGCAGACCAGACCTGGGAGATGGGTTGGAAGGTTGGTGGTAGATCAGACTTGGAGGATGGGTTGGAGTATTGGGGGTAGACCGTACCGGTGGAATAGGTTGGAGGGTTGAGGGATAGATCAGACATGGGGGAATAGTTTGGGGGTGGGGGTGGAATAGGGGACAGACTAGACCTGGTTAAAAAGCTCAGGAGTTGCAGGGTGGACCAGACCTGTGGGAATAGGTTGGGGGCAGAACAGACCTGGGGGATGTGTCGGGAAGGCTGGGGGGTAGACCAGACCTGGGAGATGAGTAGGGAAGGTTGGGGGAATACACCAGTCATGGAGGATGGGTTAGGGGGGTAGACCAGACCTGTGAAGCTCGGGTGGGGTGAGGAAGGGAGCTCAAAGCTGTGAAGCAGGGGTTAGACTGAAACTTTGAAACTAGGGGGATGGTGCATTGCTGCACAACAGCCCCTCAACATACATGAACTGAGTCGTCTGCATGATTGTGTGATCCACTGCCACCGAGACATAGGCTCACAGACTTACTTGGATGTATGTTACAGCAGGGGCACATGGTTTAGGGTGCATAGGGACATAAGGGGTATTCTGGCAAGGTTCTGGCAGGGCATGGATTTTTCAGTCTGCATTTTGGAAAGGGAGTGTCTTAGAGACATTACTCCAGAGGTACTGCACCAAGGATGCATGGAGGGGAAAGGGTTGCTTGGAAGCATTCCATTGGGGGCACTGTGTTAAATGGCATGCTAGCAATGGAATGATTTTGAAGAAGAATTAGCATTTATATAGTGCTTTTCACACACACTGTATCCTAAAACACTTTACAAGCAATGTTAGATTGGTAGCGAAATGACTGAACATAAAGTGGCAGCCATTTCATACATCCAAACCCACACACAACCCTGGACTTTTGAATGAACCAGTTTTATGACAAGGGAATATTGACCATGACAACCGGGAAGGTGCCCTACTTTGCCAGTAGGGGGATTGCTGGCCATCGCCATGATGGCCACTTGCTATGTTCCAGCAAAGGAGATGGATGTGCAGGAGGCTGGGGAGCAGGTCTCCTCCCTGGTCTTGGCAGCTCAAGAGACTGAAGGTAAGGAAACAATCACCTTTTCACCTTTGATGGATTTGGCTACTAGAACAGAAAAAAACTGAAAAATTGGGGAAGGACTCACACAACTCATTTGAGATAGAGATTGGTATGGACATTGAAGTGGAAACTACTAATTCTGTGCAACTTGAAAAAAATCTTGAAAATATGCAAGAAGATTTGGAAGCCTTACCACAGGACAACCTCAATGATCCAGTGAATATGGAGGAGGATTCTGCCAGCGTGGAAGCAACTCTGAGGAAGGCTTTGGAGGGAAAAAAGCACCAGCTACTGCAGCAAATTGTGGAGGAGGTAGAGGAATTCCATGTGGCCACTAAAATTTTGCACGCTAAGCCCGGACTGGAAAAGCAGCAAGGATCGGCAGTCCAGATCTCGCAGATCGCAGCCAAATGAAATGTACCCTTGCATCAAAGTGTTTCTCCAGGTCCTGATGCAACAACAGTGAAAGGCAGCAAGCAGAGAAAACAAACTCTAGGAGCTACCAGAAACATTACCAGACAAAGCACCAGAAAAGAGCAGCAAAATACAGCCCAGCCAAAATCTGAATGGTCAGCAGCTACAGCGCTGTATAACGCAGGATGAGTAGCCAATTCAGAAGGCACTTGGAAGCCAAACTCTGAGTACCCAGAAGTGGTCAAATACGAGGATGTGGCAATTACACTAACAGGTAAGCTAGTTTTTGCTCCAAAGAAAGTAAATATAGACTGTGTTAAAAAAAATGATGGGCAACATGACAAATGCGAGGGATCACTTAAATGGGCACTTAATAATAATAACAATGCGAATGATAACCAGCCTGAAAAATTAAAAGAAGTACACAAAACTGTTGAATCACTGCCACAGCAAGTAGCAGAAGAGAATGTTGTAGCTACAACTTCGGGAGCAGCCACAGCTGTATCTCAGAACTCTGTAATGCCAGGCCTGGGGCAGAATGTTAAGGGTCTTGAATTAACTGTGTTAACTGAGAAGATAATAACAGAAGACTTACCAATTGGAATCAGAGTGCAGAAATTGCAAGACTATGCAAAATCAACTTTTTAAACCCATGCTAAGAATGTCCGATTTATTTAAAAACAAAGGTGAACCTGCCCCAAGGAAAAACGCAGTACGTTTGCTTTACAAGGGAGGCCTAGATGCCCATCCTGACAGACTCTATATTGGGAAAACCCTACTGAAAAACTCTCTATGGTTTTATACATCAGAGGTTTTTGCCCCCATTAATACAGATGAACATAACTTTGACATTAGTTTCAAAACCGTGGAATGTTTAGATAGATTCTGAACTAAATACAACTCTTTGAAAGATACACCACAGTGGCCAACCTTTTCAGCAATCCCTATCACAAACCTGCGGTCCGAACTGTGACAATGTTATTTAAAAATGAAGGTGTTAACATAACTGACATTTTGTTTTGGTTGAAGAAACGTTGCAAAGTTTTGGAACACCCTGCTCCTATACTAGATTCGGAGCAATTCTGGACAGGGGGTGGAGGGTAAAATGTAAGCTCATTATGTCAAACAATGGAATTGTACATTTACCCAGTCATTTTCTTTTAGGACAAGACAGAGGCTCTTTAGTTTACCCAAGGCCACCCAAGTCTTGTCACAGATGTGGTTCATATTTACATCTCAGTAATGCCTGTGACTCAACAAACTGTACACACTGTTTAGAACTAGGTCATTTAGCTGCAGCACGTGTAAACCTTTTTTGATGCAATTTATGTGAGGAAAAGGGAGATTCTTATGTTCATTGTCCATGGGCATCTCATAATTGTGATGAGGGAACTTCACATGAGGCATTTTGTTTGTAAAATGTATTTTATTCTTATTCATAACAAGATGAACAAAAACATAGGTTAACTCCATTGAGTTAAAAACTCATTTCCAAGAAGGTTCTGTCTAAGATATCTAAATACATACATTAAAGGACAGACAAACGCATTTCAATACTGTAAAAAATAAACAAATAATCAAGAAAAACATAAACAGATTACTCTAATCACATAAACTATCCATTTACAATCAGCAATAACAGTTATAATTTATAAAAATTCTGAGCTCTTTTCCGTCTGATTACCAATATACAATATCTAAGATTAAAATACTGTATCAAGTTTCCGTTCATTAATGTCATTTTAATAGAAACATAGAAACTGATGGCAGATAAGGACTGCAAGGCCCATCCATTCTGTCCATTTCTTTTTCTACCTTATAAATGTGCCATCGGCTTTTGTTCTGTCAGTGGCCTATCTATTCATACTCATCTGTATTGCTCCCTTATGCCTATCCCATGCCTGTTTGAAGCCCTGCACTGTATTCATAGCCACCACTTCCTGAGGTAGACCATTCCATGCATCCACCGCCTCTTTCTGTAAAAATAATTTCCTCACATTTCCCTTAATCGGCCTCCTCTAATCTCATGCTGTGTCCTCTTGTCCTGCTCTTTTCTTATATTTAAACATGTTAGACTCTTTCACCTTGTTAATGCCCTTAAGGTGTTTGAATGTTTCGATCATATCACCTCTCTCCCTCCTTTGCTCAAGGGTATACATATTGAGCTCCATTAATCTGTCCTCAAATGTCTTCTGATGCAGTCCCTGCACCATTTTGGTTGCCCTTCTCTGGACTGCCTCAATTTGGTTAATGTCCTTGTGAAGGTGTGGCCTCCAGTACTGCACGCTGTACTCCAGATGGGGCCTAACCAGTGTCTCGTTAAGAGGGATTATTACTTCCCTCTTACGACTTGTGATACCACTACTAATACACCCTAACATCCCCCTAGTCTTACTTACTGTTTCAAAGGTCTGCTTGGATGATTTCAGGTCATCGGTGATGATGATGCCCAAGTCTCTTTCTTCCTTTGTGACTGCCAGCAACTCCCCTCCCAGCCTATAGGTGGCTTCAGGGTTTCTCTTCCCTATGTGCATGATCTTGCACTTCTTTGCATTAAATCCCAGTTGCCACTCTTCTGACCATTTTGCTAGTTTATCCAGATCTTCTCATTCTGCCCACCACATCTGGATCATCTACTCTGTTGCAGATCTTGGTGTCATCTGCAAACAGACAAGCCTTACCTTCTAGTCTATCTGAAATGTCACTAATGAAGATATTGAAGAGGACTGGCCCCAGGACTGATCCCTGAGGTACCCCACTTGTGACTTGCATCTCTTCTCACTGTATACCATTTACCACCACTCTCTGTTTTCTGCCCGTCAACCAGTTTGCCACCCAGTTGACCAACTTCTGACCCACCCCAAGCCTACCCAGCTTATTTATCAATCTTCTATGTGGAACAGTGTCAAAAGCTTTGCTGAAGTCAAGGTAGGCGACATCAACTGCTCCCCCTTGGTCCACCACTCTGGTTACCCAGTCAAAGAAATCTATGAGATTAGTTTGACAGGACCTCCTTTGTAAACCCATGCTGTCTTGGATCCTGTGCCCCTATGGATTCCAGGTGTTGCACTATCCTTTCCTTAAGGAGTGCCTCCATAATCTTGCCTACTACTGAGGTAAGACTGACTGGTCTGTAGTTCCCTGCCTCCTTCCTGCTACCACTCTTGTGAACTGGGATCATATGAGCCCTTCTCCAGTCTTCAGGGACCTCTCCTGTGCTCAGAGACTCACTAAACAGTTCTGCTAATGGCTCTGCTAGTTCCACCCTTAGCTCCTTAAGTACCCTGGGATGTATGCCATCAGGTCCCATTGCCTTGTCCACCCTGAGCTTAGTGAGCTCTTGTAGGACCCTTTCTTTTGTGAAGGGTGTAGTGCTCACCTCCCTCCCCCCTGTGTCCATGGTGCTGAGCTGTGGGCCCTGCCCTACCTTCTCTTCAGTAAATATTGAGCAAAAGTATCTATTTAGGATAGATGCTTTTACAGGGTCCTCCTCCTCACACGCCCCCTTTTCTCCTTTGAGCTTAGCGATACCCCCTCTGGACTTTCTCCTTTCACTAATGTATCTATTGAAAGTCTTGTCACCTTCTTTTACTGTTCGTGCTAGTGTTTCCTCAGTTTGGAACATTGCCTGCCTTACTGCCTTCCCTGCTTCCCTTAGGGCAGTTTGGTATGCCTCCCTATCTTCATCCCGCTGTGTTCCCTTATATTTTCTGAAGGCCAGCCTTTTGGCTCTGACCTTTTCTGCTACTGTATTTGAGAACCAAAGTGGTTTCCTTCTTCTTTTGCACTTCCTTTTCTGTCTAACACAATGGGATATTGCTTCAAGTATTGCATCCTTAAAGCTTGCCCACTTTGCCTGTACCCCCTCACCTGTGTTTCTTTTTGCCAGGGCTAGCTTAACTCTGTTGGGCATCTTATCAAAGTCAGCTCCTCTGAAGTCCCATATTTTTGCCTTGGAATGGGATGCTTTAGATGTAGTGGCCAAATTGAACCATACCATGTGATGGTCACTGGACCCCAGGTGGCCTTCTACCAGGAGATCTGTGATCCCTTCCCTGTTAGTCAGTACTAGATCTAGAATAGCCCTGTCTCTTGTGGGTTGCTGTACCAGTTGTTTGAGGACCTCCCCCTGCAGGGAATCCACTATGTGTCTAGTTCTGGCAGATGTTCCTGCTGCTATTGACCAATCTGTATCTGGCATATTGAAGTATCCCATTATCAGAACCTCCCCTTTAGCTGTCATGTTTTGTATATCTTCTAACAGTAATGTGTCTATGTCCTCCCCCTGGTTTAGGGGCCTGTAGACAACCCCAGTTCTTATGGCTGTCCCATTTCCTGTTTCCAGGGTGACCCACAGTTCTTCTGGCTCCTTATGTGCATTCTGAACTTCTGTAGCTTTGATATTTTCATTGACATACAGGGCCACTCCACCCCCCCCCCCCTTTTTGCACCTCGTCTCTTCTGAACAGTACATAGCCAGGTACTGAAGTCTCCCAAGTGTGGTTACCAGAAACCACGTCTCACTAATTGCTACTATGTCCAGTTTAGCCTCTGACATTATTGCCTGCAGGTCTGGGATCTTGTTTCCCAGGCTGTGAGCATTTGTGTACATGATTTTCCATTGGCCAGATTTCAGTGTGTTAGTTGTTGGGTGAGGTTTGGCATTTTCCCTGTGTGTCGTATGGGAAGACGGACCTTTTTTCTTACCTGGTGATGCAAATGAACTGCAAACATGCTGAATCCCTGTTTGACCACTAGCTGAGGGGGGAGGGGTGTTCTTCCCTTTCAACATATGGGGTGTTGCACCCCTCTCCCGATTTGCTAGTTTAAATATTTTGCAAAGACGTCAAACTTCTGCCCCAATGCACTGACTCCCTCCTTAGTCAGATGCAGTCCATCAAATTTAAAGAACTTTCACTCCCAGAACTGTTGCCAGTTCCTTACAAATCTGTGTCCTTTTTCCTGGCACCAGCCCTTGAGCCACATGTTTAGCTCTCTTATCCCCCTTTCTCTGACCTTCCATCCATCTGCCCCCCTCTCCTAGGCTGGCAGGATCTCAGAGAAGGAGATGTCGGGCGAAATGGATGATAGTTTGTCACCTAGCCTGGTCAGGTGTTCCTTGGTCTCCACAACTGACCAGCTGGTGAGATCATTAGTCCCTATGTGTACCAGGACGTCAATGTTTTCTCCTGCTTTCTGAACAATTTTAGCAATGCAGTCAGTGTCTCTCCAAGCTGATTTACCTGGGAGACATCTGACCATTACCCCTGGCTGGAGATGGGTATCAACTCCCCAAATCATGGAGTCTCCAGTGATCAGAAGTTTTTTGGATTTCCTTCTTGCTTTTTTGTTTTGGTTCCTGATTTGGGCGAGTTTTGTTGTGCTAGCTCCTGTGCTACAGTGTCCTGCTCTGCAGTATTCTCTGCCCCTTTGTTTGATTATGAAGATAGAGGCAGATACCTGTTTGTAGTGTTTATATGGTTTTTGGAGGTAATATGTTGGAGAGCACAGAGTGATGGGGCACCCAATTTGCCCCTCCTAACCACCTGCCCACCTCCTGGACCAACTACCCTCTGCAGTCAAGGTTCTTCTGTTAGATGTTGGGGAAATGGCACGTGGTTCTTATAATGTATTTCCTCTTGAATATGAAATTTGAGGCACATAATCTCTGCCCATGCTGCCCCGGAGCTGAGCCCTAAGATCTTCAATGGCCCTGCATGTAGGACAGTGTCCTAAATCCTGCAAGACTGTCCTTCTGAAAAGTGTTCTACAGTAACTGCAGTTAATGATATCCATTTCAGATAAGTTGCTGGGTTTATAATCTGGTCAGAGTATTTAGAAGGAAGAAAATGCAAGTAATGGTTTGATTTTGTGTTTTGCTTTCGTATAACTTGTTATAACAAGTTAAATTACTAGTGCCCCTGTAAATGAGCTCACCTTGTGGATGCCCCACTGATCCGCCCCTTCCTGCTTTGTCATAGGAAATGTAACAACTGTGGTACCCTATAAAAGGAGTGTGGTATGGGGTGGTTGGGGATGGGGGTGGGTGCCTGGGCCCTTCCCCTGCCAAAAAAGAAGAACCAAGGATGAAAGAACAAGGAGGTAAGAGCAGAAACAATCAATCAACAAAAAAATGCAGTAACCCTGAAAGCTTATCCTAATGTTAGATAAAACTGTAAAACCTGTAAAGCACCACCTGTAATAGTTTCAGAGAAGATATACCCTGTAAGAAACACTTTGCTATAGAGAAAAATAAAGCAGTAACAGAAAATACACCTTGCAAAAGAGAATTTTAATCAGAAGATTACAGCAGTAATCTGTTAGCACACACCTGTAGGCACACCTTGTAATAATGCAGAAGAAGGTATACCAGCAACAACAATTTGAATCAGAGAAAAATAAAGCAGTGAAATGTTGGCAACAAACAGTAGCAATCCCTGTGATTACAAAATAAAAATAACAACATACAGTAAATCTGCTTGGCCAAAAGAAGTCTCTAGAAGTGCTGTATCTGGTATCAACAGGTCGACTTGCTCCTATATGTTGAAATATACCCCAGCTTACCAATGTTTTTGGCAACACTGTTTCAATCTATGAATGGACTCTATAAACCAATTTTTTATCATCCTAGAATTAACAGGAACACTACCTTCTCTAATTTCTAACGGCAGTGTATTCCAGATATTAGGACCCCTACATAAGGTTGAGGTTCTACCCACCCCTAGATTACATTTTGGGATAACATACTGCATACCTCTAGAAGATCACAATCCCTCTCTTTGTTCCCTAACAACAAACATATTAAGAATATAATTAGGCAATTTATTCCCATTTATTTTACCCACAAAAATTGCAAGATGTAAATTTCTCCTTTCCTCCAAACACCACCAATCTAGCGCCCTATACAAATCACAGTGATGTGTATTTCTGGGGGCATTGAGGATGAAGTGGGCAATTATGTTGTACATCACATCCAGCCTAGCCAACTCCACCCCTGATGCCCCCCCAATAAACCAAATCCCCCAAATCCAGGACCAGCAAAATCATAGTTTCCACAATCCTGCATCGTGTCTCTTTGGTTGTGTAATACTTTAATATATACTTCACAAGTGGTGAATAAATTGGGTAAATAAATCATGTTATTCTGGGATAAATATTTATTTTCACTTAGAACACCATTTATATAACTTAGAACACTATGGCCCAGATATTCAAAAGGGTTGCGCCATGCGCAACAGGGTTGCGCATGTGCAAGTCCAAAACTGCGCCATTTTGCGATATTCAGAAGGAGGCAGTTGCGCCACGAAAACATGCGAGAACAGCGAGCAATGAAAATGAAGGCATGCACAACCCAAGGGGGCGGATCCATGCATAAAGACCGCAATGCGACATTCAAAGATTTCAGGCCACGCGCATTAGCGCACAGCCGGAAATTACATGACTAGCGAAATGAGCCAAAATAAAAGGCTCAAGGAAGCGGCGCAAAAATGCTACCAGGCTGCCAAGTGGGGGAGAGAGTGAGACAGACAGAGACAGACAGACAGACAGCAAAGGGCAGGCAAGGAAAGTGTGTCCCATAGTCTGTAGAGGCCAGCTGGGGGTGCCCGGTGCAGTGGAAGTAGTAGCCAGGACAGTGGGGGTAACACAGCAACACCAGCTGGGGGGGCAGAAGCCAGGGAGATGGACAGTGCCAGTTTCCACATGGAAGCTGTAATGAGGGGGGTGAGAATCCATGCTGCAGGGGGACGTGGCCGTGGAAGGGCCCGTCGGCGGTACGCCCCTGACAGGAGGTACCGTGCCTGCATCAGCTTTGAGCTGTACACAGATGTAGAGATCGGGCCGGTACCACCTGAACAGGGCAATACTGAGACGGCTCTGTGAGCTGTGCAGTGATGTGATGCAGGCACCCTCACGACGAGTCACGCCTGTCGGTGGAGACCAAGGTGACAGCCTGCATGTGCCTGCTCGCCACAGGCACCTTCCAGAGGCCGACAGGGGACACCACAGGCATCACACAGTTGGCCACATCACGCATCCTCACCCAATTCCTCAGCGCACTGCTGCCACATGCTGCGGAGTACATCCATTTCCCCAGCACCACGGCAGAGCGTACAGCAAACATGCAGGAGTTCTACCAGGTATCACGTATGCCTGGCATGCTAGGGGCCATAGACTGCACCCATGTGGCCATCCGCATGCCACCTGGCCCCGATGGCCATGCATATCGGAACAGAAAGGGATTCCCTAGTGTCAACTGCCAGGTGGTGTGTGATGCCACTGGGCGCATAATCAATGTCTGTGCCACACACCCTGGCGGAGCACATGATGCCTTCATATGGTATCAGTCTGCACTGTGCCATCGATTCGAGAGTGGGGACATCCCCACAGGACATCTAGTGGGTGAGTACACATGTATGGAATGCAAACTCTGGGCAAGGGTGGGAATGCCACAGGTGCCATGGTAGTGGCACACAGGGAGATGGCCAATATGGACCTGAACATGACACTGCTCTCCACTATCTCCACACAGGTGACTGCGGATACCCACTCCGTCCCTGGCTGCTCACACCGTACCGGCGCCCCATGACCCCAGCGCAGCTATGCTATAATGAGGCACATGCCGCAACACGCAACATCATAGAGCGGGTGTTTGGGATGCTCAAGGCACGCTTCCGATGCCTAGACACCTCCGGCGGTGCCCTACAGTACAGCCCCCAAAAGGCCTGTGGGATATTCCTGGCCTGTTGCATCCTGCACAACATGGCCAAAGACCATGGGATAGCCGTACAGGTCCAACAGGGGGACAGCGATGGGGACGCCAGTGGCGCTGGTGATGATGGTGATGAGCAGCCCCCCCTAGGACGGAGGGACCCCCGACTGATCCGGCAGGCCCAGCTGCACCGGGACAACATCACAGAGGAGCACTACGCACAACACAGATAAGTCAAGGGGACATGTGCAACCAACACTGTCCATGCGCAAACCACAGGCACACAGGGGAACACACCAGGGGTGCATGACGGTCAGGGGAGTGGAAGGGTCCAGGCATACAAACACACCATCAGGGAGGGTGAGCACTCATATGGACACACACACACACACCAGGCACAGAGCGTACATGGGCAGATGCACAGCACTGCAGAACCGACATTGCTAACACACAGCACCACCGACCACCCCCACCCAATTCTGTCCAAGACGGTGTCAGAACCTGGGCACCCTTGCACCTTGGTGTACAGTGCAATGCAGGCATCATCATGCACACGCACCTGTGGACAGCAGTTGGGAGGGTGTGCAGGTGGTCCGTGTGTCGGCGTGGTGAGCAGAGCACCCATCAGTGCACTGCCCACCATGACACACATTGCATACATGGCAGCACCAGACAGGGCCCGCACTGGGAGACAGCTCAGTCATGTAGCACTGTCCCACGGCCACCACGGATGCATGGGCAGCCCCGCCGTGACCCAACAGCACGGGCAGGCTGAGCAGGGGGCCACATGGGGTGGCACTGTTGCACCACCAGGGGTCCCACTGCATGAATGCAACCTTGCCCACACAGGGGTCTGCAGCATGCCAAACAACCCTGCACCAGGGGTGCTTGGGATGCCCACAGCAGAACCCGGCATCGACAGGCCTGGTGTCGCACGACGCCAGGAACGGGGAGTGGAGAGTGCACTGTGTGGGGTGTGTGGTACAGGGGCACCTGACTGTGTGCCCAATGCGTCCACGACAGAGACCACTGCCTGGGTCAGCCTGTCAGTGGCGGCGGTCACATCCGTCCGCATAAAGACCAGCTCGGCTCGGTCCCGAGCACACTCCCTGCTGTGCTGCTCCACGGACACAGACAGTGCCTCCACGGACCTTGCAACCCACCTCTGCAGCTGTACTGATTCCTGCAGCAGGCGGGTGTGCTCATCCAATGGGTACTGTGCCCCCATGGCATCCTGACCCCCAGGGTGTGGACGGTCCTGATGCACAACACCCCTTGAGGGTGGGTGCTGTTCGCCAGGACCAGGAATGGGCGGATCAAAGGGCGGCGGACATGTGCCACTGCTTGACACTGTACCCCCCAGACCTGGTGGGTGACTGCTGCTGCTGCCCCTCCAACCGCTGTGCCCCCGGGTCCACTCGTTCCACCGCTGTGCTGGCAACAGTGCCAGACACCTGCACAGCCACCGGTGCTGCCCCACGGGTGCTGACAGACACAGCCTGGGACCATGCCAGCATGCTGGTACACAAGTTGGAACCAGACAGGCCCAGGGGCACATGCTGGCCTGCCGTGTGTCCGTCATGGGACACACAACCATCACTGCCCATTGCAGGCCTTCTATCATCAATGGTGCAGGTACGTGCTACTGCCATGGTCACAGCGTGCTGGCATGCTTGCACGCCAGACTGCTGAGACACAGGCTGTGCACCCCCTGCACCCGTATCACTGACACCAGAGTTTGCGGCCCAGCGTGCGTGCTGCTGAAGTGCTTGCTGGCTGGTGGTGGAGGTTGATGGACCCTCCTCCATGTCCAGCAGGTCAGCATCACTGTCTGGACCCACCACCACCGTCTCCTGAAGACGAACAGGATCTGTAACAGAAAGAGAGTACATGTGAGTGCATGTGAACAACTGCCCCCCCCAAACACCACCACCATGTCATACCATGCAGTGATGGGCTTCCACCTGTCTGGAATCCTCCGCCTGGTACGCCCTCAATGGCGCTTGGCTGCATGGCTGCGACCAGTGTCTCCTCAGTTGGTGTCAGCTGCAACACCACTGGCGGGCCCCGCCAGTGCCAGCACGTGCTGCCCTGAAGGCTGCCACCTTCTCCTTCAACCTCCTGCGGTCTGTCCCCATCTTTTTCTTGCATTCCTGCACAGAGCGCTGGTGGCTTCCATGCAGGTTAACAGCCCAAGCTACCCCCCTCCCATGCAGCCGCACGGGACTGAGGGGTGCCCCTCCGTCCACTCAGCAATGGCTCCTCATCCAGGTAGGCCTGGAAGAGAGCCTCCGTCTCTGCTGCTGTAAAGTTGGGCCTCCTCCTACGCCCACCGTCCTCACTCTCACATTGACTCTGCTAGGTCATGGCGATCTGTATGGGGGGAAGTGGACACCTGTCACTGTGCAGTCTACAGCATTTTCCCATGACCATCGTCCTGAACATCACACAGCATGCAACTCACCTCTCACCTGCAGTAACTGAATCTGGCCAATGCAGCCCAATGTCGCACATTTTTAGCGCAATACATGCAAATTAGGAAGTGGAGCAACTATAATGACATGCAAATCGCGCCACTGCGCCCTTGAATGGCTGATCAGCTGATCTGCATGTGTCGGCTGAATATCGCAAATCTGCGCTTTGCGCAATACGGAAGAGTCGGCTGAGCCAATGGCGCAGATCTGTGCCTATGTGGTACACTGCATTGCGCATGCCCAGATAGCTTACGTAGGCGTCTGTCACGCTGCTGACGTGCTGAGCGCGATTGGCAATTCAGGCCATGGCCACCATTGTGCCAGTGGCGCTACAGCAATGGACACTCTATGGCGCTGTGGCACTACTGCACAATAGTCCACTGTGGCACTGGTACACAGCTGGTCGGTCGCGCAGGATGCCTATACGTAAGATGGCACTGTGCGTAGCCTTGCGTCATTGTCCATGACCTTGTGTCTCACCTTTGGCCCCTGGCGCTGTTCGCCTGCCATGTTTACGTCCCTATTGTGCTGTCTGGTGACAGCACTATGTGAAGTGACGGCGCTGTTCGAACAGCGCGATTGGAGCCTGTGGTGGTCTATTGTGCAACATCTCCATGTGGGGTTACGGGGCAGCGGGGCGCCATATTGCCTGCTGTAAAGTTGGTACCATGGCTAGGAGGAGAGCTGTGTCTTGGAGCCAACTGGAACTGGCCAACTTGGTGGCCCTAGTAGAGCCCCACTATGGGGCACTTTATGGTGCGGCGCCCCTCACCATTGCCCACACACAGGTGTGGCATCAAGTGGCCACTGACCTGGTGGGGGTCACTTGACGGTGCCGGTCTGCTGAGCAGTGCCGGCACCGGTACGGTGACCTCCGCCGGAGGGATCCAGACCTGTTGGAGAGGCTGCAGTCATGTGCCAGGCAGGGCGTGGTGCCTTGGCCAGGTGGGTGTACCATCTATGCACCTGTATTCTCTGTAGGGGTGTGTGTGTGTTTTGGTGGCTGTGCATAGGTGATGGCTCGGCCACGGTTGGCTGTGTCAGTGTGTGCAGCTGTGAGATGAATGGGTATGGCTGTGTGGGCAGGCACTCTCACTGGGGCAGGGGGCAGTCTGCTTTTGAGTCACACTGATGTTTGTCTCAACATATGTCTCCCACAGGCCGGGATGTGAGGATGCAGGGCCGGGTTGAGGAGGGCCGTGCCAGGGCCCCGGTGCCAGCGGGAGTTGCACCCGGAGCAGCAGCAGCAGCAGCAGCAGCAACAGCAGCAGACACAGCTGCTTGAGCAATGTGAGTATCATGACTTCATGGATGCTATTGCATGATGGGGGGGGGGGAGACCACTAGCCCTGCACAATACAACCATGCAGGAAAGGGGAGGTCATAATTCCACTATACAAGACACTAGTGAGGCCCCACCTGGAGTACAGTGTACATTTCTGGAGACCATACCTATGTAAGGATGTAGAGTGGGCAGAGAAGGTTCAGAGGAGGGCAACAAAGATGGTGCATGGCTTGCATCACAAGTCCTATGAAGACAGGTTGAAGGAACTGAACATGTACTCCCTGGAGGAGAGGAGGGAGAGGGGATATGATAGAGACATACAAGTATCTTACAGGGAGGAACAGGGTGCAGGAAAACACTATTTTGAAGTGAAAAAGATGTTCCAGGACTAGAGGGCATGGGATGAAGTTGGAGGGAGGACAATTCAGAGGACACATGGAAAGGATTTCTTCACAGAACGGGTGGTGGACAAGTGGAACACCCTGCCAGAGGAAGTGGTGGGGGCTGAAACAATCACGGGATTTCAGAATGCACGGGATAGACATAAAGGAATTGTGGAGGTCAGGGGTAAGGGGCAACAGACTTCTAGGAAAACAAAGTGAACTTACAAGCTCAAATGGACAGACTGGGTTGGCCATAGGCCCTTATCTGATGACACTGTCTATGTATCTGTGTATGTATGCACGACACAGGTGACATGCATCACTGTCCAGTATCACAGCACGTCTGTGTATGCGTCACTGGTGGGCCAGGCATGCACTGGGCACATAGCTGTGTAACTGGCATCGCACCACGTTGCCACGTCACTGGACAGCCTTGTTTGTGCTGTGATGGACATGGGCAGTGTGTGTGTGCAGTGGTGTGCATAGCTGGTGCCGCCTGTTTGTGATGGCCATGTGCATGTTCACTGTGGGTGGGTGCATGCCATCACAGGTGTGGGACATTGGGCTATATGGCTTGCAGGTTGGGTGGTGTTCAGGGTTGTGGTCAGTCACAGCCATTGACTGTGTTCCCATCTTCCTAGGCCTCGAGGTTCTCAGGAGGATTGCTCGTGATGTTCGGGGCCTCACACAACTGGGGATGGAAAACCAGGTGATCCTGCAGTCCATCCGGCGCCATGGACTTCGGAGGAGGTGGCACAGGACGGTGCGCCACCAGGGAGAGGACCAGCAGCCGGCTGGCCCATAGCTCATATTACCCTTCCCACTTCTCCCATCCCTACCACCCTACCTTCTCTCTCCAAGTTTTCACATCCTCCCTTGAACACTCTCCTACCTTGTACCCGTCCCCCTTGTAAATAGTTTCTCTTGTTTGTTCTTTACTATATTTAAATATACATTTCTATTTTGATATGAATACTGTGTTGGTCTCTGATTTGCAGCTGGCTATGGGTGCTCAGTTGCAGGGGTGTACATGCCATCTGGGGTGGTATGGTCCTGGGCGTGTGTGTGTGTGTGTGTGTGTGTGTGTGTGTGTGCGTGTGTGTGCATGGGGAGGTATCTCCAGCATGGCAGTGACTTTCTGTTGGTCTTGCCGTCTGCTGCCACCCACTGCTGGGTGCACAGGGTGTGTCTGGCTTGTAGGCTTCTGTGCTGCACGGGGTTGACGTGTGCTGGGGATGCATGGTTTCCTGCAGTGCCAGTCACTGCACATAGGTGGTGTCTTGGGATCACAGGTGTGCTAGTGTAATGGGGGGCTGATGTGCACTGTGGTTGTCAACCCCTGTGTGTGGCACCTCAGCCTGCCAGTGGTTGTGCTGGGGTGTCATGGCTCTGCTATGCTTTGTTGGCTTGTCCCCATGGGCCAGTAGATCATCCGTCCCACCCCCAGTGATGCTGTGCTTGGGGTGTGCAGGTGTGGTGTGGGTTCTGCAGTGTGTTCTTGTGCCCATGTGTGGCATGGCTGACGGTGGGCCCCAGCCTGCCTCCCTGGATGTGCAGTCCCATTGCTCTGGGGGGGGGGCTCTGCTTGCACTATGGCACCTCTGGAATGCTCAGCTGGGCTGCCCTGGTTGCGCCATAGCGCAATATTTCGGCTCAGCTTCTCCTTCCTGGTTGCGCTATGGTGCAGTATGTGTGATATTCAGACGTTGGTTGCGTGCGCAATTTGTTCTGCTCCATGTTTGAATATCGCACCTGTTGCGCATTTGCGCACCTGGTTTGTGCTTGCTCCTGCTGTTGCGCTCATTTTGAGTGCAGTTTGAATATCTGGGCCTATTTATACAACTTAGAACATGTTATTTCCACTTAGAATCTGGAAATTGAACACAGAGAACAATGGTCCAGATAGGGAACTTACAATGGAAAGAAAGGCAGTTTTAAGCTAAAACAAAGTAAAACACCAGTAAAAATACTACAAATAGTGTGGTATATATCAAATACATAATGGATTGCAGTAGAACAACACATTTATCTCCACACATGAGAGGTAAGACCTTTATAACTAACTAGTGGCTTCACCACTCGTGAGTTATGGGTCTTACCACTCACTAGTGGAGATAAATGTGTTATTTCACTGCAGTCCATTATGTATTCCATATTTATAGAGCATTCTCAGTTTCCTATTGAGATTTCATAATAAACATTCCAAATGCTTATCCCATTTTAACCTAAAATCTAGCCACATCCCCAGATATTTATAGCTTGTTACTTGTACTTTCTCTCCTGTTTTGGTCCTAATATCTAACGGGGGTGGTAGTAGTTGTTTAACCCCTAAAATGGATCACCTGTGTTTTCTTCACATTTATAACCAAATTCAAGGCATCAAAATGTGTCTGTAATTCAGAAAACGCAAACTGTAACTTAGTATTTATATCATCCAGGGAGCTCTCCTCCACATATATCAACATATCATCAGCATATATGTGATATCTGATTTCAGGGTCACTGAATTTTAGGCCATTTATATAGATATTAAAAAGTAGGGGGCCCAATATAGAACCTTGGGGTACCCCACCTTGATTTGAAGTACTGTAGATTTGAATTCCCCAATTTCCACCATTTGTTCCCTATTTATAAGATAAGAACTAAACCACTTTTGTTCTGACCCTCTTATACCTAGATCCCTGAGCCTGAACATGAGGACATCATGATTTGAGGTCTCAAAAGCCTTTGACAAATCAATAAAGATAGCCCCAACAGAGTTCCTCCTGTCCAGGCCCAGCTGGATATCACCTACCACTTTTAACAGAGTAGATTGAGTACTATGTTTTGATCAAAACCAGACTGATACTCATTTAACAATTTACCCCCCCTCTAAATAATTTTTTAACTGTCTAGCTACCAACTTTTCCATAATCTTAGAAACTTGCAAGAGCAGCGAAATGGGTCTGAAATTATTTATCTCCATCCTTGAACCTCCCTTATAAACTGGGACTATTTTTGCCAACTTCCAACCCTCCGGGTACTTTCCTGTTGCAAGTGAATAATTAAATAGATAGGTCAATGGGAATGCAATACGTGGGGGTACAAATTTCAATAGCTAACATAGACTAACAGGAATGTTGTCTAAGCCTTTTGCCTTAGAGGCATCCATACTTAACAATTCACGTCTAACCTCATCCACTGTTATATGGCCAAAGGAAAAAACTTTACCTCCATTTACCATTAACTTATCACCCACACCCACCTTACCCATATCAATCATTGACCCAGAACTATGATTTTGGGTCTGCACCCCCACGCTGTTAAAATAATTATTAAACATGCTGGCTACTTTTGTGCCAACAGGTACAGATTTCCCCCCAAACTCAGTCCTCATTATTTGTTACTTATTTTTATTCCCCATAAGATCTGATACAATGCTCTAGAACTGTCTTGGATTTGATTTACAATTCAGATGAAAATACTCCTGTTTTACTCTTCTAAGACCTTTAGTGTACCGATTTCTTAGCTGTCTATAAGACAGCCAATCAATAGCCCTTCTTGAATGTTTAGCTGTTATCCAACTATTGTTCCTTGCTATCCTTAATTTATGCAAGGAGGCATTATATCACCCAGCATTAGTTGCCTTAACCTTCCTGCATCTTAAAGGGGCATGATAATTACAAATGTCAAGGAACTCTTGATGGAAATAGGGCCAAACCTCAGACACCTCAGGGATCAATGTCACTCTATCCCAATTCCTACTATCTAAATCCATCATAAAATTCACATAATTGAAGCTTTTACAGCTTCTTCAGGTTACAAAAATGGGATTATAGGACACCTTCATATCCTTACGTGTAACAAAGATAACCTGATGATCTGAGAAGGCATCCACCAAAACCCCTTTTTTCCCCATAAACTTCCGGATGATTTGTAAATATAAGATCCAGGATTGTGGAATTCTGCAGCTGTTTCATATTCAATCTGGTTGGGTCCTCTATTGTTTGAACTAGTCCCAACACCTCCTGTAATTCAGTTAGGGGATGGGTGGGATTTGCCTGAGTCCAATTAACGTTAAAATCTCCTAGCCAAAGGATCTCATAAGTATCCCTATAATCCATACAATACCCTTGTAGCTGAAGAAGGATCTCATTTTTAACCTTAGGTGGTTTATAAATTCCCATTAATGAGAGAGCTCTTACATATGGGAATCTAAAAACAACTGGCAAAAATTCTAATCCCCCCTCCACAAGAATATCTTCCTTCTCTTCAATTTCTAACTCAGAGTTTGTATAAGTTAATATACCTCCACCTTTCTTGTTCCTAACTTTTCCAAATATTTGAAAGTGTTCTAATTCTATAGTGGCATCACTAACCCTTTGATTTAACCATGTCTCTGTTATCACAATAATCTGTGGTTGCTTTTCCCTCACCCAATCTTTAATGGAGTCAAATTTCCCCTTTATACCTCCAACATTAAAGTGCACTACGTTAAAATCCCCTTTAAGATATTTATCTCTATTCCATGAACTAGCTAAAACTGGGCCTGGATTTGGATGTATATCTCCATAGCACGTCAGATGTAATATTAATAGGTGCTGTAGCAGATATAACAACTTTCTTAATGTTTTCTCCTGGGGCCCATATGTGTCCATTTTAAAAAACTATTTTTGGTCAGACCTTTGAGGGAGATAACCCACAAAAAGATCGGATATAAAACGTCCACAGTTGATTCATCCTAATATAACCGTTAAAACAGTCAGTTGTGCACAGTGTGGAACTAATTTCAACAAATTCCACAATAGATGGCCTCCACATTTGAGCATCTGTGCGCCTTACTTTAATGGGCATGGATGATTCACAAAACATTGCTTGTGTAGGCCCCACAACAAGGCTAAATACGGCCTCCCCCCAACCAGAATCAACAGCAATACTGCAAGGCTAGCCTCATTTTTCCCTCATGACTTAAGTAATACTTAAAGCAGCAGTGCAACAATCTGGTGAAAATTGTAACCTATACTATTTTCTGCTATTTTAGATTACCACTTACCTCCTGACTTGTACGATACCTTTCTTTCCAGAATTTGAGTCTGCTTTAGTACTTTTTTCATGTCTGAAATAATAAAAGGAGCGCTCCTTTTAATAAGGCTTTCATCAGTATTTCCAGCTGTTTTTGAATAACTATTGCTCTGCAAGGTCAGAGGGTACTCACTGCCTGCTGCATAATAATTAATTTTAGTCACAACAGAAGTGATATATAAACAACTGATGGACAAAAACAGCAGAAAATACTGATGAACAACTGGTCTGTACCATATTAAAAGGAGCACTCCTTTTATTATTTCAGACATGAAAAAAGTAGTAGACTCAAACTGTGGAAAGAAGGGTATCATACAAGTCAGGAGGTAAATGGCAATCTAAAAGAGCATAAAAAAGTATAGGTCAAAATTTTCACCAGATTGCTACACTGCTGCTTTCATTTTCAATGTCAGTTTCATCCTCTCGCTTAAAACACACAAATGTGCGCTTACAAAATTCCCTGTAATAAGCTCACAGTAGTAGAATCCAAATGTAAAATTGACATTTAGGAACACACAGCATAAAAACCACAGATCAAATCCTATCTAAATATAAGACTCACTTTACTCATGGTAAGGGCATCTTAGGTTTCAACTTAATAAGACTTTAACATTACAAACTTACAATTTAAACCAAGTGTCCTGATTTAATTGATTATCCTGATTAAATTATACTTTTTCAAGCCTTGAAAAAGCGTAATTGTGATGCAAAAATGTACGGCTCTGTGGGGAGGGGCGTTATGTATCCTGTTTGCTTGCTGACCTGCTTATCTTAGTAATAAAAGGCTTTTATTCTTCTATATCTCAGTGGAATTTTTCATCTGAAGTGGAGAGTGACAAGGTGCCGACCTACAAAATACTTTGTGAGTACTATATAAATGCTGATCTCAGAGGTAATTTAAGGAAGTATTTTTTCACAGAGAGGGTTGTGGATGTATGGAACGGCCTTCCAGAGGAGGTTGTGGAGTCAAAAACAGTGGTGGAATTCAAGCATGCATGGGACAGTCATAAGGCAATTCTAGGGGGTGGGGGTAGGAAGAAGTAGGCTGCTGGTTAACTAGGATCTGCAACTTATCCATCAGGTAGGGAAATTGGCAGACTGGGTGGGCCAAGCGGTCCTTATCTGCCGTCCAATTCTCTGTTTCTATGTTTCTATGATTATTCTTCTTCTTTTTCTTCAGTTGCTTACAAAATAAACTCTGGTTAGAGTTAACAAGGCAACATAATGCTATTTTCAGTGTTAGCGGCTCAGCAGGTTGCACACTGGCCTCTGAGGCCAGAAGATCAGAAGGCTGTCAGTTCTATCCCCACTCCAGGCACTTGGGTTAAATCCTAATACTGGCACTGTAGTGCAACACGAGGGGGTTGCTGCACTCCTGAGGTACCGTCTTTCAGATGAGATGTTAAACTGAGGCCCCTTCTGCATGTTCTGGTGGTTGTTCAGGTGGACGTTAAAGATTCTATTGCACTTCTTGAAAAGAGTAGGGGAATTTTTTATTTAAAAACAAAAACCAAACATTAAAAGAAAAAAATACTCTTTACATGGATATCCAGGACATAGAACCATACTTATTTATACCATCCATATATCTTTTTCTATGTTTAACCTATACCATTTACATGTTTCCATGGTTCCTTAGCTCTTTTTATCCCATACAGAATACAATCATTTTGACATGCTTTGTCTAGTTCCATTTGTATTTTAAATAAGTCAGTTTGTTGCACTTCATTATTCTGTAAGAACCTTTGGCACCTAACTTGCCATATACTCCATTTTATAATAGACTGGATCACATATACTGTCCCCGTTTATATTATCCCAATCTTTTGTTAGCTGCTCATATATTAAAATTTCATATGTCATTTTTGCAAAGATTTCCATATCCCAGAATTTTGCTAGATTTCCCCAAAAGGATTTTATATAGATACATTCAAAAAACAGATGTTTCATACTTTCTTCCACCATCCCACATGAAGTTTCCATACATATTGCCTCTTCTCTCTTTTTATGTTTTTGGTTACCTTTGACATTAAGTTCGTCATGGCTGCATAACCAAACCATCTCCTCCATTTTCTTAGGAATCCTTTTTTTCCAAAGTCATTTCTAATATTCTGTCTAGTTGTACATTTCCATTTACATTAAAAACAGGTTCCTCATAATAATTTCTTTCTACTATTGTTTTATAAATTAGTTTCCTATTTTTTTGTCTTAGAGACTCAGACCCGGATATTCTAAGGGGTTGCGCATGGCACAATAGAGTTGCGCCGGTACAACCCCGCACTGCGCCCCGGTGGGATATGACCTCATTCTCATAGATGGGCCTGTCTAGTACAGTATGCCCTGCAAGCCCATTGGTTCACATTGTGGACCAATGGGCTTACAGCCCATACTGTACCTGTAATTCAATGGGTGGCCAGGCGGTATGCGGGTGGGTTGCAGCCACCTGCCGATGACAGGGGGGAGCAAGGTGGGCAAGGAGTTCAGTGTGGGTGGGAGGGTGCCATTGGAGCACCAGGGATTTATGTAATGGCACTTTACCATGATCGTGGCAATGGGCGGGGGGGTCCACTAGACTACCAGGGATATAAATTACAGTCATTTACCGGCAATCGGGGACATGGGTGGGAGGGGGTACCACTAGACTACCAGGGAGGTCATTTATTTATTTATTAGCTTTTGGTAACCGGGTAAGTGCGTTAGACAACAGATCTGCCTATTTTCAGGCACGACCCAGGAGAGCACAGGACATTGATTACAATATGCAGAAATGCACAGACATAATATAGGTGTACAGGAGCAAAACAAGATATACATTGGGTAGCACAGTAATAATTACATAAGGGTACATTTTAGGCATAGATCATAATAAGGATGGAAAATAAAACAATTAGGGTAACCATAAGACAGCCGAGGACAGTAAAGACATCAAGGTTCATAGCCACCTAGACAAGCGTATTGTATGGGAGAACATTGTTTATTGTTTATTGTAAATCTAGGAATTAGTACCTTTGAGCCAAAGCTCTTTTACAAAGGTTCCACGTCAAAATCAGTTACAGACAAATAGAGGTACAGGGTTGCACAAATAGCTAAAATCTAATGACATTTATGAACATTAGTGTAGTACTCAGGGTCAGACCCGACAGCCTGCAGTGGGACAAAGCAAATTAAGAGCATTTGCATTGGCCAGAGGCTAGGAGGTAGGTGAACAGCGAGTTTTTGAATTCTCAATGGGAGGCTGAAGTTTTCACCATAAGGGGGAGTGAGTTCCAGAATTTGGGAGCAAAATGGGCAAATGCCTGTTCACCCATTTTTGTCATGCAAGGTCTAGTGGAGAGCATGGGGACAGAGGAAGACCTGAGGGTATGGGTGTGTGAGGCAGGAGTCATGAGGTTGGCAAGATAGACTACAGTCATTACTGGCAATCGGGGACACAGGAGGGAGGGGGGGTACCACTGGACTACCAGGGAAGTGTGCTATGGGGTTTTACTGTGATCGTGGCTACAGGGTGAGGGATGCCCCGGGATCCCCACTGTGCACACATCATTCCATGCAGGGCGCCAAGCACAATTCACCAGGCTGCCCTGCACAAGGCATGCAAATGGGGCAATAATGACATGCAAATGGCCCCATTTGCACCTTGCATATATTATGGCCTCATTTGCATGCCCTCTGCTGAATATTGCAGGTGATGCACCCAGCACAACTGCATTTGCACTGGCACATCCCTGTGCTCCCTATCTGTGGCTTGCACTGGCACAGTGCCACAGGGTTATGCGCAGTGCCACTGCACTGTGCGCAGTCCATGCCATATTCAGTGGTGCTGCGCCATGGCACAACACCGTTGAATATCACCTGGTCCTCTCCTCGGCACATCCCAGTTGTGCTGTGTCCAGGGTTGCGTCACTGCCAGACACTGACTTAATATCCAGGCCTCTATGTTTAGCCCCCAGTGTACTATATATTTTCTACAGATTTATATGTAGTCTGGTAACATAGCTTTTTGTTTTATATTCCCTGTTTTCCCAATGTTTTCAAAAAAAAAACAACTTACTTCCATCTATTTGCAAATAAACTCCAAAGTGTTTCTTTTTTAACAAGTATCAGAATAATGTTTGCATATAAAACTATACTAATAAAGAAGACAACAGGTTACAACATATTCAGCTCACCTTCTTTAATTGGTCTGTATGTGTGTGCTAGTTTAATTGGGTTTAACCTAGTACCCCATAAAAGCTGGAAAAAAAAGACCTAAAAGTTTTGTCTGCAACATCATAGAGAGTGGAAAAATATAAGAAATATGCAAAAAGATAGGTACAAAGGTTTTTAAAAGGTAAATCCTTTTTTCTTTTGTCATGTCTCAATCTTTCCATTTTGTCACTTTCTCTTGCACTATTTCCATTTTCTCTTCCCAGTTTTTAATATTTGCAGACTTATCTCTAAATATTACTCCTGGTATTTTTATTTCTCCCTGAACTAACTCTAATTCACCTTTCTGACTTCTACCTATCTTCCCCCAAAGGAAATACCTTACTTTTCCCTCTACTTACTCCTATACCTGTATAGTCATTAAAGTTTTGGATTAATTTAACCATATGTTCTCCTGATTGTTGATCCTTAACTGTTATTACACAGTCATCTGCATAAGCACAGGTTTGGGGGAGTTTTTCCCCTTGTCAAATAATATTTTTAATTTGTTTTTCTTCAATAGCTCTTAGAACAGGATCCAGACATAATATATATTTGCCTGACAAATGCTCATGGCTGCACCGCTCTTTTTGTGTCCATTCCAAGCCTCAGTTACTTCTGGCTACCCTGCCCCCGGTACTCACTTTCCCTCAATGTAATGTATTTCAGCTGCTTAAAAATGTCTGTGTACCATTTCTGCATTGTTACTCAACTCTATGTAATGTTTGTATTGTACCTCAATTGACGTGGAACCTTTGTAAAAGAGCCTTGACTCAAAGGTACTTGTTATCCTAGACTCTAAATAAAGAATAAAAAGTAAAGGACTTAGGGGCATCCTTGTCGAACCCCATTCCATACATAAGTTGATATTCCTAAAAAACCATTAATCATATGGCATACTTGTGCCTCTAAATATAGTGTTTTAATTAGTTTTATAAACTGCACTGGTATACTATATTCTTCTAAAGCATCCCACATGTATTCATGTTGTATAGTATCGAAAGCTGTTTCTTGATCGATAGCATACAAATATCCTTCTACCCTACTTTCATGCAATTTATTCATTAATTCTCTTATATAAATTAAGTTCTGCCTAATATCTCAACCAGGAATGGCACAGGTCTGTGTTTGCAATATTAGAAGGTCAGCAAAAGCTGATAATTTTTTATTAATTATTTTTGCAAGACTTTTATAATCCAATGTCAAGAGGCTTATAGGTCTCCAGTTTTTTAGATCTTTTTTATCCCCTTTTTGTGAAGAAAAACTATCACACTTTGTTTCATACTATATGCCATTTTTTCAGTTTGAAAGATTTCATTAAAGACCGTAATTAAGGCCTTAACGGTCGCTTCTTCATATTTTTTTTAGAATTGGGTATACTATCTATACCTGGTACTGTGTTAATAGTTAAAGATTTTATTGCATCTTTTACTTCATTTTCTCAAATATTCATTTCTAAGGCTACAGTTTCTTTCTCTCCTAGTTTAGGCACCTTACTATTTCTAAGAAATTCCTTTCTTTTAGTTCCTTTTTCTTTTTGGTATTTTTGTTTTATATAACCTTGCACTATCTGTTTTATCTGTTTTATATCTGTTTGTATGACACCTTCCTGATCCCTTAGTTCAAACATTATTGTATTATTTACTCTTCCTTTATTGCTATCAAATGGATTTGTATGAAATTTAGACCCTTGTGTACTACTTTTCTGTTCCATTATTAAAATATGTAACTTGATTATACTGAAGTTTCTGCATTTCTGCTATTTATCCTGATTCATCTGTTTTGTTTTTGCTTGTCTTGTTAATAATTTGTATAACTTTGCCCTTAGGTTTAAATATTTTTTATATTTTGTCATTTCCTGCCTTTGTGAATATTCTAACATTAGTTGTTTTAAATCATATTTCGTATCTTCCCACCATTCTACTGCTGTATCATATAAATCTATAACTGTTTTCCTAGCTCTAAATAACTAATATTTTTTCATTACAGTCTGGGTCCTGCAGTCTTTCTGTGTTCATTTTCCAGTATCCTTTACCAAACTTCATATGTTTTCCTAAGTCTATCCTAATCTGAACCCCTAGATGGTCTAATATTTCTATAGGAACTGTTCTGATATCTTACATTTTTGCTTCTCTTTTAACCATCCACAAATCTATTCTAGTTGATAGTTTACCTCTATAATATGTGTGTTCTGGCTCCTTCCCTATTATTTTATAAGCATCCTCTAAACACCTCTTCCTTAAACTATTTTTTAACCTATGTGTGTCACAAAAAATGTCTTTGTTTGTCTCCCCCAATCCTTCCCTGTGATCCCACAATTAAAATCTCCTCCCCAAAGTATTAATTTGGATGGGTGTACATATGGTTCAATCAAACCTATAATTTAACTCCTTTCTGATTTGAGTTGTGGATTATATATGTTAATAATCCTCACACCTATGTTTTTTAAGATCCCATCCACTATAAAAACCTTACCAGGAACTAAATCTACTACCTTTGTAACTTTAATTTCTTGGTACATAAACCCAATCCCCACTCCTGAACACCTTTCCTCTCCTATTGACCACAAAGATTGCCCCCATCTCTATCCTTTTTGTACCTGTTTTATTTCATCTAAGCTGTGTAAACGTGTATCCTGAAAAATAACTACATCATTCCTAAGTTCACTTAAAATATTAACGGTAATGGTTCTTTTCTTTTTGTCCTTTATACTATTCACATTGCATGAGAAACATGCCAATGAATTCATGTGTGTCAAAGGATTTTTTGGTTTTCTCTATCCTTTAACTGTACCCTAACCATCCTTTGCTTTCTTTCTCTTTTTTGATACTTGTGTGTCTGAGGTGTGTCCTTCTGCTGAATGTTCTAGGTCAGATATATTTATTTATTTATTGACTTGGTTCACCAGGAAAGGCGCACTGAACAAAATGATGCTCATCTCCCAGTGTGACCTTGGGGGAATGGAATAAGGGGAGGATAACACGCAGGTTATCAAACAACATAATAGCAATATACATCTGCTAACAAAGAACATAATGACAATACATATTTTTAAAATTAGCCATTTTGACAGTTGTACAGAAGGAGTATTGGGCATCTGAAGAGCGAGGCATGCAAAAAAGAACTAACCTGTACAGTTATACAATTTAAATACATCACACTTATACATACAAGGTGTACAGTATTGGTGCTGTTGGTTTGTTTTAAGTTAGAACTGGGCTTGCCAGAGAGTGACCACTGCTTGAGTGGTTAGGTGAACATGTCCACAGCCATGGATAGAGCGGTGCCGCAGGGCGGAAAGGGAAATTTTGGACATATGGGGGAGAGTTAGTTGTGTGCGCAGGCACAGTTAGCAATGAAGTAGTTTGACAGTGTAGTTGCTAGGGAGCAAGTAGAGGAAGAGTGATAAATTTGAGGGGGAGAGCATTCCAGAGTTTTGGGAGTTGGTACGAGAATGCAGTTAGTCCAGTGGAAGTCTTATGACTCAGAATATTTAGTAGGTGGGAGTCAGAGGACCTGAGGACATGTGGGGGGGGGTGGGAGCCATCAGCAGTAGCATGGAGAGGTAGGAGGGGAGAGCACCAAGCCAGAATTTGGAGACGAACTTGGCACAGTGCTGTTTGCGATGATTTTCTAGGGAAGGGACAGCGAGGGTGAGGTAAAGGTCACAGTGGTGAGAACAGGGGGTGGTATCTAGAATGAACCGGCAGAATGCATTGAAAATATGGTCCAGTTTAGACAGGGTGGATATAGGTGCCACACTATAGGCGATGTCGCAGTAGTCCAAGGTAGGGAGGATCATTTTCTGTACTAGTTCCTGTCTTGCCAAGAGGGGGAGACTGGTGCAGTTCTGGTAGAGGACTCCAAGCTTGGGGCGTAGTTTTTTGATAATAGCATCAATATGGTCGGAGAAGTTTAGATGACAGTCGAGCCATACCCCTAGATACTGGAAGGAGGCGATATCCTCAAGGGTTGTCCCGTCCAGAGTGCAGAAGAAGGGGAAGGTGGGAATCAGACTAACTGCTGCCTAGCACTGAAAGATGTGGTGACAGTTTTTTTAGCATTGAGAGAGAGCTGATGTGAGCTGAGCCAGAGTTGGACCTTATTGAAGTTCAACTGGAGGTTGGAAGCTACTTCAGCGGGGGAGGAGCCAGAGGAGAATAGGACAGTGTCATCCTCATACTTGTGACTAGAAGAATTTGTGCAAACTTTTGGTAGGCTGTTGAGGAAAATAGAGAACAGGATGGGGACGAGTACTGAACCTTGGGGGACACTGGTAGTCATAGAGAGGGTGGAGGATGTGACATCAGCAATTTTTACAGATTGAGTTCTTCCAGAGAGGTAGGCCCTGAACCAATCTGAGGCTGAGATAGAGAGGCCTGCTTCCAAGAGGCTTGCCAATAACAGTGGGTGGAAGATGGTGTTGAAAGCTTTGGAAAGGTTGACGATTATGGCTGAGGATATCATCCCTCTATCCATGCTGGAGAGGATGGAGTCAGTGAGTCATAATAGGAAGGATGCAGTGGAGTGGTCCTTCCTAAAGCCAGATTGGAATGGCATGAAAAAATTTGTGTCAGATAGAAAGCAGGTAAGTTGGGCAAATACCAGGTGCTCTTGTAGCTTAGCAAGTGCAGGGAGGAGGGAGATAGGGTGGTAGTTTGAGGTAGAGATGAGGGACATCCTTTTGGGAGTGGAATTACAATGGTGTGTTTCCAGGCCTGAGGGTCAACAGCATTGGAACAGAAGAGATTTAGGAGAATTGCCAGGGGGGAGGCTATGACCGGTGCCGAGAGGCAGAGGAGTTTGTGGTCCAGTCCGTCTGGAGAATTTCCTTTAGTCATGTTTAGTGACATTAAGGCCTCGAGGGCAGCAGATTTGGAGTGATAGGCTGGAAGGAGAAGGTGCAGGAATCGAGCGTTCTAGAGACTCCTGTGGAAGGAGTGTATGGGGCGGTAGGAGGCAGTAGGTGTTGAACTCAGCTGCTATGACTCCTGGGTCAGATAGGAGTGAGTTGTTTGTTTTTAGGAGGGGATTTGTATTTGCAGCTGGGGGGGAGAAGAGGGAGTGGATACACTTCCAGAATTTGGATGGGCTGTTTAAATTGGACTGGAGGGAGGAGTTAAATTATTCTATTTTTGCGAGTCTGGTTGCTCTGGTGCACTTGTTTCACAGTGCACGGTACTTATTGAAGTCTTGAGGGAGGTGTGAAGCTTTATATGCACACCATGCTTTATTATGGGCATTGTGGCAGGTTATCAGTTCTTGTGTGACCCATGGTAGGTGGTTTCCGCGTAACCTAGAGCAACGCAACGGAGCATGCGAATTCCAGACAGTTAGGAACGTGTCTTGGAAGTATAAGAGGGCATCATCAATGGAGCTGGCTGAAGCAACTGGGGTCCAGCTAGTGAGGGCTAGATCTTCGAGCATGGCAGGAAGATTGAGGGATTTAAAAGACCGTTGGATTATGAACCTAAGCAGTGAGGAGGGGCAGTGAATTTTACTGATCAGGTAAGTTATATGGTGGTCAATCAGTGAGTCAGGGAGCAGGCCAGATTGAATAACCCGATGTGCGTGAGAGGTGAGAGCCCAGTCTATTAGAGAGTGGTTCCCAGATTTAAGGTTTAGACGGGTGGGCTCAGTGATAGTTTGAGTCAGGTTTAGGGCCGAGATAGTGGTACAGGTTCTGCTGAGAGATTGAGATAGCCAGTTGTGATTAAAGTCCCCCATAACATATAATTCCCCCTTCGGGGTTAGGCAGGAGAGTTGCGAGAGTATGTCAGTGACTGAAGTTGATGGCATGCCCAGACAGCAGTATATGCCAGCTATGTAGATAGGGAGTGAGAAAGGTAGATCCAATTGTATCAGTAGAAGTTCATGGGCCTGAGGTTCAGACTTAGATAGCACAATGGAGAAGTGTAGTTCTGCCTTTAGGTAGATAGCCACACCGCCACCTCTGCTAGGCCTGTCCTGGCCTGTCATAGAGTACCCAGGTATTGATACTGTGGGCACAGGAATATTTTTGTTTAGCCAAGTTTCGGACAGGATGAGGATGTCGGGGCGTAGTGTGACGCAAGGACCTGTAGGGAGTCGAGTTTGAGGGTTAGGCTACGGATGTTTAGGTGTAGGAGACGTAGGCCACGTGGAAGGGGGGTGCAGTTACTGGTGTACGTGGGCGAATTTTGAGAGGGACCAGGTGCATTTTGCAGGGTAGGAGTGATAAGGGGACCTGGGTTCGGATGAATGTCCCCCTGCAGCAAGGAGCAGAAGGGCGATGGAGAGGTAGTGACCAATAAGCTTTAGCCACCTATAAGTGATGGAGCGCTGTTTAGTGATGGGACATGGGCAGCTGAAGGATTTACTCTGAGAGCCAATTAGATTCAGGATCAGCCAGCTTTTTGAGAGAGGGAAGAGGAAAGGGGGGGAAGCTCATTTGATTGTGCCCACACCTGGCTATGGGGTGTGGAGGTGATAAAATTTGAGGAAAAAAGGGACGAAAGAGGGTCAGGCAACCAGGAGGATTGAGGTATAAGGCAAGTTTGTGGCATGTTTGAGAAGAGTGGTGGGTGACAGAAGATTAGCATAGCAAGTAGTGGCAGGTAATGTAGTAGCAGACACATGTCTAGACTCATGCTGTGAGTAATAAATGTATTAGAACTAGTTTCCCCCGTTAGTGGGTGGGGTGCTGGTGCAAGGACTAAGACAGAGAGAGAGAGATAACAGGTCTATGTGTGTAGATAAGAGAAAACAGCCAGCACTGAGTGAATATCAGGGTACGAGGACCTCTAGTGGCTAGTAAATATAAGGAGCAGATGGAGAGCTAGGGAGATAGATTATTTATTTATTTTTTTAAATTTTACTTTATAATCCCGAACTCGCGATAGCACTTGCTATATATGCAACATCAGCTAAGGGTGGGAAGGTATTGGGGGGTGGGGAGCAGTCGTGCAGTGACTGTGAGGAACTACTCCTCCTGCTTTGTCAAGAGCCTCGTGTTTAAAATACAGTAGTTTGCCGTACCTTCTCTGGTTTTCGGGGGGGAAGGCAGTTCCAGCGCGGCCCTCACGACCCACGGAGACCCTCGTAGGAGTCCTGAGTGAAGCTGTGAAGACAGAAGGGAAAAGGTATGCATGAATTTATACAGTCCAAGTCAAAATGGCGGCCCTCATTTGCATACCATCTTTTAGGACTGAATTCGGAGCAACAGATTAAGCGACAGTTGAGTGGCTTAATCATTTATTTCTTGCATTTAACTGATTTAAGGCAGAGGTGAGACTTTAAGGGAAATGAAAGTAGAGTGGAACTTAATGTCTAAGGTAGTACAATAAAAGCACTGTTTTAGCTTGATGCATCTACCAGACTTAAGGCTTCAGCCAGAAGTCTCAAATCTAATTATGTTTCCCTCAGAAAAGACCAGGAGTAAAAACTATCTGTATTGCTGTGGCGACCTAAAATAGAATTCAGAAGGTGCCAAACTCCAAACTACTCCTCCTGCTTTACCAGAAGAATCGTGTTTAAAATGCAGCAGGTTGCTGTTACTTCTCTGTTTTTTTTGGGGCAGTTCCAGTGTGGCCATCGGACCCATGGAGACCCTCGTAGGAGTCCTGAGCGAAGCTTCTCTGGTTTTCAGGGGGGAGGACAGTTCCAGCGCGGCCATCGCGACCCATGGAGACCCTCGTAAGAGTCCTGAGCGAAGCTTCTCTGATGATCCAGAAACATCTTCTATATTTCCCTAGTCTTTGTTTTGTAATAAGGCATATTTATTTTCAAGTTCAATACCTTCTCTATCTTTTTCTACTGGTAATTCTTTCTGTGGTTTTGATTGTAGCTTTATCCTGGACTTTGTAACCATTTTAAACTCTGACTGTCCTTTTGACTTTTCTGGCATTTTGCCTTCTTTTTTCTTTCCCTCCTTCCCTTCCTGCTTTTCTTCTATCACTTCTTTTTGACTTTGTGTTTCTCCTGCCTTCTGAGGATTATGGAAAGGCCTTTCTTTATTTCTTGCTTCATATATTACAGCATCTTCTTTCCCTATTGTTTTCTGGGACACTGCTAAATAAACATCCTGCTCCGCAGTTTCTCCTGGGTCTGGACTATTATGTGCCGTCTAAGAACAGTTCTGAAAGAAAATGCCCCTCTTCTTCGCAAAGCCTGCATTTTATCTTGTTTTTGCAGTCTGCTCCATAATGGCCAATAAGACCACATACACCACATTTCACTTGCTCACATACACTGCTTAAATGACCCTTATCCCCACACCTGTAACATGCTTTTGGTTGGCCTACGTAAAATACCACTCCTCTGTCTCTGCCTAAATAAAAGCAGTTTGATAAATGCTGTATTTCTCTATCTTGCTGTTTCAGCATTATTTTATATTTCCACTCCCCTGTCCTTATGAATTTTTCATCTAATATAGGTTTAGGGGGGCCATGTACTACACATCGTTGTTTTAGCCAGAAAGTTATATCAGAGACATTTACTCCCTCGTTTCTAAAGAGAACCATCACAACCTTGAAAGCAGGTTTGATTAAAGGTATTGCAAAAAACTGATTCCATTGAGGTCTGGTTTTTAATTGATAAAATAATTTCCAAAATTGATCCAGGCCTCCTGGATGCTTAAAACTAATATCATATTTGGTACTGCCAGGCACATGTATAAGTGCATAAATCTCATATGGATACAATTTCATTGCTTCTTTTAGTAAGTTTTTTCCAATGTAAATTCTGTCCGGTGCATCTGCTGTAGCTCCTTTGAATTTTAAAACGTACCGCATTTCTTCTTTTGGCCTGTTTTATTTGCTCTTAGGAGAATAATTTCTCTCTTGCATTCCCTGTCCAGGCATTTCCCTTTTTCCATCTTTCATGCCTACTTTGTTCTTTCTCTGTTTGTATGGATTCTTGTTCAACTTCCATTGAGGTCTCTGCAATATCATTTTCTAACTGTTCTTCTAAATCTTTAGTATCATCTGCATTTTCAGACCCAGCTATTGACTCTTTATTTGTTTCTGCCTCAGGTTTCTGCTGAAAGAACCACCAGGCCTATTCGGGTCCCCCCGGATCCATCTTCCTTTTATTCCAAATCCATCATTTTTGAGAGCTGTAACAACCCATTCTGGAGTGCCTGTGGATACCAATGTATTTCCTTTCTTTAAAGGCTGCTGCTGATTATTTTCCAAGGGGCCCACTTTAAAACTTTCAAGATTTCTTGTTTTTCCTTTTAAACCAGTTTTCGATTTATTTTTTGTATTTCCAGATGCTGCCTGTCCTAGGCCAAGTCTTTTTTGACTTTTAGAGGCCATTCCTTTTAGGGCAACTTTTTTCCCTTTTGGCCTTTCAGTTGCATCAGAGGCCTTCCTTGATACTGTTACATCATCACTTTCCTGCCTTTCAAGACAGGCTACCTTTGTATCACTGTCCTCCATGTTTCTTTGTTCTAATTCTTTTATTAGCAGACTTTTTTTCTTTTTCAAAACTTCTTCCTCTTTTTCTATTGCTTTTAATAGTAAAAGTTTTTTTGACTCACAGTTTGTTTTTTCCTTTCATTCTCCAGAGGTCTCTGCTGGCAAAACAATCTGCAGTTCACTTTTTTTTGGTTCGCAGATTGCATTCCTTGCTCTCGTTCTTTTTCCTTTCTGGTTTCCTCCTCCTTCTCCTCCCATTTCTCTGTGGTCTCCTTTGGTATTGAGGCAGTGGAGGAGGCCATCTCCTCTGCCACATCAGCACTTCCTCCTCCTCCTCCTGCGTCCGGCTTCAAAATAGGTCCCTCCATCCCGTCCACAGGAAGTGACTGCACTCCTGCAGGCAGAATAGGGAAATATCCCCAGTGTCCTGGCCAATTTCCCCCGTTCACTAAAATACTACCAACAGCTTCATCGGGTTCAATTTCAGTTAGTTACCATCTGTACCCACCCCGGGTCACCCCTGAAAAAGGGACTTCTAATTTTAGTGGATCTACCTGGTCAACAAAATGCAATACATAAATAAATTTTACAGGGGTTAGGAGCGATCTACAGGGAAATTTATATATATATATATAAAACCTTGAGCAGCTCAATATTTTGTTTTAAACTGGCAGCCAATAAGAGTATCCACCTGTGATTGTTGGCCCTGCTAAAGTTAACACATTCTCTGTTGCCCACGGGTACAACCCACCCTCTTACCGCTGGGCCTGTTAATAAAAAAATAATTCCCTGGTGTGCAGTGGCACCATTGTTGCCAGATCTCCTGTCCCAGTAGTAACAATTTATTTTGCTGCAGTATAAGGCCAGTCTGGTCCAGTGGTATGGAGGGATGAGGCACTATGTGCCTTATCTCCAGCCACATCAGTGACCCAAGTTCAGGAACATGCCGGGTTGCCAGGGGTCAGAAAGCAGACTGAACATTCATCACATAGCTGTCCTGTCCCTGGGTGGGGAGGCATGCTGACTTAACCTTTGGCTTTCCCAGGTGAAGGCAGGAACTCAAGAAGGGAAAATGCAGAAATGGCTAGCATAGGCTCCATAAAGTCCTACCCAGCTACCTCTGTCCCACATGATCACCTGGATGTGTGGCTCAGTTGTGGATGTATGTGACCGGGTGGGGGGGATGGATAGCTCTCCCCTTTCTGGCCACCCTATTATGGGGAGGGAGGCAATCCATGGGAACTTTGGGCTCTGTGGTTTGGGACAGGCGAGTGATGGACAGGGGAGGTGGGGACGGGGCTGAGAGCCTGCCTGAGTCAATTGGCTAGGCAAGAAGTTTTATGGAGGGGAGAGAAATTCTGCAATATGTATGACTTTAAAACATACAGTATACACAACCATCCCATAATGGGTGCAGCTGCACTGTTACAGTAAACATATCAAGTATCGGTAATACATACAGGGTCTATTACCAGGGTACTATGGAGCCAGAGGTAGAAGTGATAAAGGGATGACATTACTTAAACCTGTAGAATAAACTAGAGGAAAGGGGTCACAAAGGATCCTCAGTTCTTAGGGAGTTACTAGTAAGGATAAGACAGGTTAGACATATCGTAATACTTGTCTGATGGGGAAGCAGTTCACATCCTGTGAGACCTGCGAAAGTAAAGAGAAGAAGGTTAATATGGAGTAAATACAGTAGTGGAAGAATAGAGAGGAAAGAGATAGAATGGGCATAGTAAAGTGTAAGAGGTAAAAATATAGCTGTAGAGAGAAAGGTAAACAATTAAATGAAGTAAAAGATACAGAGATACGCTTAATGTAAGTATTATGTGAATATCAGTAATTGTTTACCATGACGTGTCAAAAACAAAACACCAAAAAACAGAATAATGAAATGTGTGTTACCACTGGAAAAGTTGTATCTGTGTTTTCACCCTGACTTGCATGTTGTTTTTAGTGGTTGGTGTATATAACTTTGACATTTCTGTATAAATGAGATGCACATTTGTATTCCTCAGACCTGCCCTCTGCAGAAGGCCCACTGAAGGCTTGAAGTGCTGGCCCAAGTGGGTGCATGCCAGGCATCTTGCCAGTAAATAAATCTTGCACTTTGCATGTAAAGCTGAATCTTGGAGTGCTGAGCATTCTTTTATTTTGTTATTACAAGCTGGCTGCTTTGCTTATACACTGCCTTTTCCTTTACTTGTGCACCACTCTACACTACTTACACAATAGCCAAAGCACTGACCCCGGACCATCACAGGACTGCCCCTCCCACTCCTGACAGTCGCAGAACTGACACCCTCCACTGTCAGTCACAGCACTGGGCACCCATGCCTGACAGTCACAGAATTTATCCCCATTCTCAACAATCACAGCACTACACCCCACCACCATGACAGCACTGCCCCAATATCCCCGACAGTCACATGGATGACACTCTCCACAGACAGTCACAGTAGTAATCCCTACTCATTCCAGTTACAACACTGTACATCACAGCACTGATGACCAGCTCATGCAGTCGGGACCGCAACCCCCCCCCCCGAACAGTCACTTAGTTTGGCACCTTATACAACATTCTTGCCACATGTATAACTTTCTGCAAATGCTTCCATCTCTCAAAGTTGTAGAACTGCACAGACACAGACCTCCCAAAAGTCAGAGGAATGACCCTCACCCTGATAGTCACATAAATGACACCCTATCCCTGATAGTTACATAACTGACACTCCTCCAATCACAGGACTGTACCACCGCTCCAACAGTTACAGAACTGACACCATCTACCTTCAGTCACAGCAATGACCACTCCCAACAGTCATAGGATTGGGCCACCCCCCCCCACAGTCACAGGACTGTTCTACCCCCTCTACAGTTACAGGACTGTACCACCACCACCACCCCCCATACAGTAACAGGACTGTATCGCCCCTTCCCCACAGGCACAGGATTAAAAAAAAAGTCACTGGACTATATCACTCCACTGACAATCACAGGACTGACACCCTCCACTGACAGTCTTGACAATGACTACCCACCTCTGGCAGTCACAGCATTGATCCACACCCCTGAGAGTCACAACACTTTCTCAGTAATCCCAACTGTCACAGAACTGCTCTCCTATCCCCCCAACCTGGCAGTCACAGCAATGACCATACACCCCTGAGAGCCACAGCACTGATCCCCATCTCCCCATAGTATTACTAGTACTGTACTGCACCCCATCTCATCTTACAGCACTGATCATCAATCCCCAACAGCCACAGCACAGCCACCTCACCCCCAAAAGTCACAGAACTGACACCCCCTACCATTAGTCACAGCACTAATTCCCACCCCCTGACAATGACAGCACTGACCCACTACTCCCAATGGTCACCACACTGACCCCCATCCAAAATAGCCACAGCACTGCCTCCTCACCCACAATGGTCACATGACTTCCACCCCACCCCTGACAGTTATAGAACTGTACCACCCCTTCTATAGTCACAGAACTAACACCTTCCACTGTCAATCACAGTGGCCACCTACCTGACATTCTGACAGTGCTGATCCTCATCCCCCAACAGTTTCAGCATTTACTTCTACCCTCAATGGTCACAGCACTACCCACCACCACAGTCAAAGTACTGTCCCCCTACATCTGCGACAGTCACAGGGCTGATACCCTCCACAGATAGACACAGCAGTAATCCCAACCACCACAGTCACAACACTTCCCCCTCACTCCCAAAAGTTACAGCCCTGCCCCCCACCTTGTAATCACAGCACTGGCCAACCTCCTCCTGACAAAAACTGCACTGGTGCCCCACCCTCAACTGTTAAAGCACCAACACTCCCAACCACAGCAGTCACAGTACTGACCCACACCATTAACACAACAGTGTCTATGAACTTCCCTCAACAATCATAGGATTTACCTGCCCTCTTACAGCAATGTACCCGACAGTCACAGCACTGACAACCAGCCACTGGCTGTACCAGAGCTGGCCACACCCCAGTCAATAAACCTTAAAAAAAGTTGTTTAAGTAATGGCAACCCATCACACAGAGTGCAGGGGTCAAAACTGGTACAGGCCAACTAGCCAAATTCTGACAGATTTTGTGTTAGACAAGTAAGATTTTCCTTTAACTAGCCCTGTAGGTTTGTACTGTAGAATGTAACCAAAAAGTACAACAGCTGGGCTAGTGGAAGAGTCTGTGGGGCTAGTAAATTTTCCCAGTCACTAGACTTGCTGGTTAGTGGCTGCAAAACTTAATTTAGAGCCCTGGAGTGGGCCATGCCATGTACAAGATGGCCCTCTAGACATTCCTGCCCACTGACCAGCCCTAAAACTGAGCACCCTGCTAGGAGTAGGAAAACCCACATCCCAGCCCCCAACAGGACCACTCTTCCAGTACCAGTGCAGCTCTGTATATTAAACTTTACATTGCTTGTCAAACAGGCTTATGGAATGTATAATGTCACAGCTGCTTAAGTAAGGAATTCAAAGAAGAAGCATTTACAATCTCTCAGTCCTAGTGCTATGTACCCACACAAAGAACTATCAGCTACAGTCCCACAGGGCTGTGGCTGGAAGCTAAAGATTTGAAGCCTTCCACTGAGCATCCTGCTAAGAGGAGAAAAACCCAAATCCCAGCCCCCCCAACAAGACCACTCTTCTAGTACCAGTACAGCTCTGTATATTAAACTTTACATTGCTTGTTAAATAGACTTCTGTAATGTATACTCTCACAGCTGCTTAAGTAAGAGATTCAAAGAAGCATTTACAGTCTCTCAGATGCTGTGTACCCACAAAGAACTAGTGGCTTTGCTTACCTAGATGTGGCTTTAAAAATCCTGCAGTTCTGTTTACTTCCTGCGAAGTTCCACTTAGTTTGCTGCTCTCTGACTCAGAACTAAAAGCCTTTCAGCCTGTGAGACTCAAATTCCTCAAGGTTCTAGTGCGAGTCTGATAAGAAACTGACAGCAGAATATGCTTGGAAAGGACGATCATATCCCGTGTTTTTCAAAACTGTAGAGCACTATGTCTTCAGTGCCCCAGCATGAGGGTGAGGAGAGGGGGATGTCAGGTCTGTGGATGGGAGGGCCAGGGGAAACCAATGCTGGAAACATGACTGTAGCACTGTGGAGGGACTCATAATAGCATTCCTGTCCACTTTTCTCTTCTACTTCATAGCAATAAGACAGCATGGCTATGCCCGTGCTGCCTTAAAAAGACCAAGAATAAGGGCGTGAAAAATAATAGACCCTTCAGAGAAAGAAATGAAAGCCCTGAAATAGAAAAGGCAAACAGACCAGTGCAAATAAATATAAAGTACTGCCTGTCGAAAAAGCCTGGGGAGACATGGAGGGGGAAGATGAGGAATCAGACTCTTCCACTATCTCTTCTTCTACTATAGATTATTCTTCAGGGAAAGAAGAAGGGGGAGAAGGGGGATATAGTAAAAATGAACTGGAACATAAGACCCAAATAATTATTGTAGGATCAGACTCCTAGCTTTCATCCTCTTCATGGTATCCTTATTAATCTTGACACTTAATATAAAGAGTATAAAGAAAGGGAAAAGGCACCTAACAATACTTTATGAATTGGCCAAAAGCAAAGCAGATATTTTATGCATTCAGGACACCAGAATAAAAACATTTTATGAAATACGGCAAGCTACCAAATTATGAGGGAAAGGTGCCACCTTCAGGTCTTAGGGAGTAGACACATGTGATGGTGTGGGAGTACTTTTTACAAGCAACAACTTAAAAGTGACAAGATTGGTAGATTTGGAACCAGGAAAAACAATGATCCTTGATATTCACTAAATAAAATACCACCAATAGTTTAAAATCTGGTTCAATTTCAGTTGGCATCCATCTGTATCCCCGGACAAGTCTGAAAATAGGCAAAAAATTGTCTAGTATTCCTTGCCGGTCAACAACAACTAAATAAATAAATATTCAGTATGGTACAATCAGACTAAGACTGATAAACACTTGGGCCCGGATATTCAAAGGGGTTGCACCAGCGCAACCACAGAAATGCACCCTGGTGCAATATTCAAAAGAGGGACTTATGCAGCACAAGTCCCGATGTGCTGGGGTACAAAGATAATGTATGTGGTGCATCAACAGTGGGCATGCCCTTGCATATGTGGCACAACCCAATATTCAGCCCGGGATGTGCGGCACATATGCTGGCACAACCCTGAGATATGCCGCATACCGGGGCACAAAGTTGAACCCGAAAAAGAAGGCTCAAATGGTAGCCACCCACAGGCAGGCTGCTGTAGTATAGGGCGCAACACAGTGGCCACCAGCTGTGGGTGGCTCCTCCCTCAGAACACCATCCACAAGCACCCACATAACTCCCTGGTGGTCCAGTGGTACCCCCCTCCCTAGCTGTAGCTGGGATCACCGATAAATAACTTTTTAAATATTCCCTGGTGGTCCAGTAGTACCCCCCTCTCTCCCCGTAGCCGTGATCACTGATAAATATATTTTTAAATGTTCCCTGGTAGTCCAGTGGTGCTCCCCTCCCTCCTCATAGCCATGATCACTGATAAATAACTGTATAAATATTCCCTGGTAGTCTAGTGGTCCTCCCACCCCACCCGTAGCTCCTATCACCTTGAAAAATAACATGTTGATTATTCTCTGGTAGTCTAGTGGTACTCCCCCACCCCTCCTGATGCTCTGATCACTGTAAATGAAATTAGTCCCTACCCTGGTAGTCTAGTGGCACCCCCACCCCACCCATAACCCCGATCACTGATAAACGCTACCGAAATAAATCCCTGGTGGTTCAGTGGCACCATCCACCCACACAGGACCCCATGCTCAACCAACATCCCCCCATCATTGGCAGGTAGCAGCAAACCCACCAGCATACCACCGTGGCTGCCCACTGAATGATAGCTTACAGTATCAGCTGTAAGCCCATTGGTCCACACTGCGCCACCACATGCGCCACTGCCAGACGCAACTCTGAACATCGGGGCCTTATGCAAATTTCAAAAATGAAAATATACTGCTCATTAAGAACTTGATATTACCCATTTTTCTTTATATCAGTTATTTGTTCCCACCCCCTGCACAAATAGAGACTAGACTATTAAGTATATTTTTCCAAGCGTTATGGGGTAGCCATCTAAACCCAGTAAAAAGAGACATCACCTACAGGCCCATTCAGGACAGGGGATTAGGAATGATTAACCCGCTAGCATTTTATTGTAGTGTATTTCTGTATTATAATGTAAAAACACTGTATACACAATCTGTTAAACCTTGGAAAGAAGCTGTCAAAGAATGGGTGAGCTTATGTCAGCTAGCCTGGTAATAAAACAAAATTAAGGCAATATCGAGAGCACAGATAGTACCAAATTACAGTACGCTAAGAACATGTTTCAGAAACTGATAAAATGGGCAGTACCATACCAAGCAGTGATGAAGAGTACAAGCCAGGGAATTTATGATATTATAATGACAACATGTACACAAGGAGACCTCGCTATACCTAACTGTCCCTCTACTCACAATAAGATAGAGCTGCCTCAGTTGAAGAACAGTAGAATTCCTACATTTGCACATGATTTGCTGTGGCTAAGTATACATGGGCACTTAAATGTAAAAAATAATAATAATAAGCACAAACAGCTTACTAAAAGATACTGCCCAAAAGTCACCTGTGGAGGGTTGGGGAATACCACTATACTACCAGGGCTAGGGAAAACGTTCATTTATGGCAATTGGAGTATTGGGAGGGATGGGGGGTACCACTTGACTACCAGGAAATAATTGACATGTTATTTTATGGTGATCAGAGCTACAGGTGGGGTGGGGGTACCACTGGACTACCAGGGAATATTTATATAGTTATTTATTGGCGATCGTGGCTATGGAACATGTAAGAGGTACCACTAGACCCCCTCTGGCAGCACCATATGCTGTGCAGGGCGCCATGCACATTTCACTGGTCAGCCCTGCACAACTCATGCAAATGGGGCCATAATGACATGCAAATGGCCCCATTTGCGCTTTGAAAACATCATGGCCCCATTTGCATACTGCAAGCTGAATATCAGGAAATTGCACACAGCGTAACTCTGTTGCATTGGCACAAATCCCATTTCTGGTATTCAGTCCTGCCTAGGGGAAGGAGGGAAGTCACCAGCACATCATATTTGCGCAGTGTGCATTACCTGACATATTCAGAGGAGATGCGCCATTGTACCTGATATAGTCAGAGGAGATGCGCCATTGTACCTGATATAGTCAGAGGAGATGCGCCATTGCTCATCTCTTTTGAATATATCCCTGAGTTGCACCAGTGCAACACAGTTGCACTGCGCCACCACATGTGCCACTGCTGGACACAACTCTGAATATTGGGGCCTTATGCTCCACAGATTAAAAGTCAATGCATTGAATTATTTAAAAAAATACAACCTTACCTACATACGGCAAGACTTATAGTATGGGGGGTGATTTCAACTGTGCTATGCAACAAATGGACAGAGGGTGTAAGACAAACAAACTGTATTGTGATTCCAATACTTTAAGAGACATTATAACCACTACACAGTTGCAAGTTGCTTATAAGCTAAAACATGACTCTGGGGGAAACGCCTGTTTTAGAGGGTCAGTTCCCACACAGATTGATTACTTCTTTATCTCAAAGATGCTTATAGTACAGTACATAGATACTAACAGTGTAACATTTTCAGATCATAAAGCTATAGAAATGATCTTGGCTTGGGGTAATGCCCCAACTAGTCAACAGGGGTCCTGGAAATTAAATGCAGCATCACTAGAATCAGACAAAATAAAAAAGGAATGGGAGACACTGTGGATAGCCCGTTTGTACGACACCTGCATGGAATGGTGGGAGGACTCTGAAGTATGTTTTAGACCTTTCTTCCACAAGACTGCAGGAAAACAAGCCCTAAATACATATTTAGAGTATCTACAGTTGCAAAAACAGGGGAGCACAGCAATTCACTCCCATCAATTCACTCCTGGACAATGTGCTCCCTACAATTCGCTTCCATTTTTTTCACTTCTGTGGCATTCCTCTCCCTGTCAATTCACTCCAACTAATGTGGGATGTGTCTGCCTGTTTGCAAATCTTTTGGGATGGTGCTCAAAAATCATTTGAATCTGTTGAGCAGGTGAGATTTGAATTAACAGTCCTTTTGCCTGATTTACATATCTGATTTTCTCTCACTTTGGCTCCTGATTAATATAAGATGGCCTGTCTATGTTTTTAATTCACAACCAATGTGGCACAGTACCTATTTGTTTTGGTGGCTGTCTGTGCATAGGATGCGCACTCGCAGTGGCAGAAAAAGGTCTATAGAACCAACAGAAACTAAAATGAAGGTCTATATAACCAAAGAAAACTAAAACAGAAACTAACATTAGCTAAAACTGTTGTACCAACTAATAGTAAATCTTAACAAAACATAAAACACTAAAAACCTGTTAAATTGTTTTAAAAATAATTGAGTCCCTGTGGTCAGAGTGTCGTTTCAGTTGGACATGAGTTTCAAATCCAGAAGCACCTGCATTCGGCATTTAATTAATTGCTTATATCTATGAAATGCCCCAGAGAAACAGCATCAGTAACTGGAATTTGTTGCTGACATACTGTACAGGCAGTATCTCAAGGCTGGATTTGAGGTGCACTGCATGATGCCATGGTCTGCATTCAAATGACTTGCATTTATCCTTTTTAGACCCTATGCAGGCTGTAATCACTGTGTCTAGATCAGAAAATACTGTAGTTCCATTAATCCCCTGTTACATTGTATTCGGGATAAGGAGCGGGAGTGGGTTGTCAGGGAGCGAGATCCATGGGAGTGAATTGACGAGGGAGCGAGTCGTCGGGAGCGAATTGACATAGACCCCAAAAACAGCTGCAGTCTCTGTTTTCCAAAACTGAATCCCTGAAATTAGATTATAGTGCACAAATCACTAATATTTAAAAACAAATGTACCAAAAACAAAATAATAGAGCTAAAACTCTACAACAAGAAGCCAGATTCGGGACAGAAAATAGAAAACAAACTTTTGACATGTATAAAGACTGTCAGAAGAAAGTAGAGAAAAAAATAATTCTACAGCTGGAGGATGAAGCCAGAAGGGGAAGGAAGGAAACATATTCAATTCAGTGCTTTAGAGTAACTGGTAATTGCTATTTTTCTTTTAAACTTAGATTGTGGGCTTTTAGTGACACTGTACTTTCTTTGTTGTCTTTACTTAGAATTGTTTTTGGGCTGTTGAAAATTTAAAATGTAGTGGTGGTATAATTCTGTGCTGTCTTTAATTGCTGAAAATTTTATCTTGGCTTGTCTGACTGCCCTGTAGATGGGTGAGGGGTGTTAATTGTCTGGCCTCTGACCTCAGCTACGTGATAACTGGAGGTGGGGCTTAGTCAGAGTTGAGGTAGCAAGTGAGTTTTATTTTCTCAGAAGAAGCCAGAAGGGGAAGGAAGGAAACATATTCAGTTCAGTGCTTTAGAGTAACTGGTAATTGCTATTTTTCTTTTAAACTTAGATTGTGGGCTTTTAGAGACACTGTACTTTCTTTGTTGTCTTTACTTAGAATTGTTTTTGGGCTGTTGAGAATTTAAAACGTAGTGGTGGTGTAATTCTGTGCTGTCTTTAATTGCTGCAAATTTTCACCCCCCCTCCCCTTCCCCCAACTCGTAATTATATGCCCTGTTAAATCTGATTGACAGGAGCTAAACACAGGGTATAGTAAGGGGTGTGAAGTAGGAGGGGCATAAGGGGGAAGAAGCCCACCCTCAGCACAAGTGTTTTGACTCATTTATTTATTTATTGGTTTCTTTTCTTTTTTTTTTTTCTAAAGAAAATTATCTGAGGATCAGTGGCAGGATTTTTAGGACAGTAAATTAATAAAAAGGGAACTAGGAGAGCTTCAGTAGCAGACAAGTAGTGGAATAGCAGTATAATTGCAGTATAATGTGGGGAGTGGTGCAATGCAGTGGCTGTGGGGCAGCCATATTCAGGCAGACCTTCTGGACACTGAGGTGCTGCCCTACCACGCCATCTCTCTGGACTGTAGGATGAGGTAGCCAGACTCAGAATGGAAGTAAACTGGGTCAGGCGTACCATCACCCTATCCAGAGACCACCCAGTCCAATGCAACTGCCTCAAAGGATGCTAGAACGAGGGAGCACTTGGATGACAGTGGGCTCAGGGAGGGTTAGAGCAGTCAGGCAGAGGCACATCCCAGATCCTATTCCACTCAAGGACTCATATGCCACACTGGCAAATGAGGACAACCAAATAGAGGTACCCAGAGAAGTGGAAGGAAAGAATGTGGAGGTTAGCCAAGGAGGTGACCTCAGCGGGGAAAGCAGTGGACCCCAGAGGAGGAGGAAGTGAATCCTAGTGGGGGACTCCATCATAAGAGGGATTCAGCTAGGAACACAGGAGGGGGAGGACAGGGAGGTGAGGTACCTACCAGATGCCATGGCATGAAGGCATGGAAGGAAGATCCTAGGGATCACTGGGAAGGCAAGATGGGAGGGTGAGCTGGATGTCATTATCCACCTAGGTACTAATGACCTGGCAAATGGGGAGCCAAAGGAAGTTCAGGAAGAGTTTAGGAAATTGGGAGGGTCTCAAGCAAGTAGCTACTTCTGTCACTTTCTCAGAAGTACTTCCTCACGAGAGAAAAGGAGAAGCATAGGAGTGCATGCACCAGGAACTTTAACTCATGGTTGAAGAACTGGTGCTGTGAGTAAGGGTTTGGATTCATTGGTGACTGGGGACCCACCTGGAGGATGGAGGTTTGTTCAAGCCTGACGCTGCATCCATTCTGGAGGGAATCAATACTCAATGATAAGTTTAAATGCTACTTTGACAGCATTTAAATCCAGCAAAGGGAGGTGACAGGCCAGCAAGGAGGGTACCTACTTGCTCACCCCCCCCACAGCCAGCAGTGGAAACCAGTGAACCAGAGGAGTGGCTATCTTTGCAAAGCAGTGTGCAAAAGATGAAGATTAGTGCCCAAGAGGTGGATAGGCAGAAAAGGGGCATAATTCAGCAGAAGGGCAGACAGCAAGGAGAACCAGGGATAAAGGACAACCAAGGAAGGGGCTGGAGTAGAACAGCGAAACAGTTTAGGGAGGTCAACTCATGGAAAGCCATGTGTGCAAATGCCAGGAGCCTTAGCAACAAGATGGAAGATCTGGAGGCTGTCATGGTGCAGTCAGACCTGGACATTGTGGCCATCACTGAAACCTGGTGTAATGATAACCATGACTGGAAGATGGCCATACCTGGCTACAACATATTCAGAAGAGACAGAGCAGGCAAGAAGGGAGGAGGAGTGGCACTGTATGTGAAAAATGACATAAGGGCCACAGAGATCCAAGAGGAACAAAATGGGGGAGAGATACTGTGGGTTAAGCTGGAAAGGAAAATGGGGACAGCCATCCACACAGGTGTGGTCTTTAGACCACCAGCCCAGGAGGAAGAAACAGATAGGGAGCTGATGCTAGCCACCCAAAGGATGGCAGACAAGAGTGAGGTAGTACTGGTTGGGGACTTCAGTATTCCAGATGTGGACTGGAGCAACCCAGCAGCAGCATCAACTAGGAGCAGATTTATCCTGGACTCCCTTCAGGGTGCCTTCCTCAAGTAACTGGTCATGGAACCAACTCGGCAGAAGGCAATACTGGACCTTGTGCTCACAAACAGGAACAGTGTGATGGGGGTAACAGTGCAGGAGCACTTGAGGAACAGTGACCACCAGTCATTATGGTTTGAAATCACAGAAAGAGCAGAACCAAACCACACAAAAACACATATCCTGGATTTTAGGGGGGCAGACCTTGGGAAAATGGGGAGATACTTGAAAGAGGCATTAAGGGGAATGGGACAGGAATCAGGGTTGAGGAACAGTGGGCAGTATTTAAAATGGGATTACAAGAACAACAGAATTATGCATTAAGCAGGTTAGCAAGAGGAAAAGGAAGAGGAGACCATTATGGTTTTCAAAGAGGTAGAAAGAAAGTGAAAGCCAAAAAGATTGCATTCAGGCAATACAAAAAGACACAGGCAGAAGGGGATAGGAAGAAGTACCAGGAGAAGCAAAGGGAGGCAGGGAGGTCAGTAAGGGAAGCCAAAGCTCAGACAGAAGAACACATTGCAAAATCAGTGGGTAGAGGGGACAAAACCTTTTACATGTACATAAGTGAAAAAAGAAAGACAAAGGGAGGGATAGTGAGACTGAAGGGGGAGGATGGGGGCCACGTGGAGGAAGACAACAGTAAAGCTGACATATTGAACAGGTATTTCTGCTCAGTCTTTACTGAGGAAGAGGAGGGTAATGGGTCTGAAGGGAGTACAAGGGGTCAGAATGGTGCAGAAATGGACACAAGTCCCTTTACATGAGAATGGGTCCAGAAGGAACTGGAAGTAATAAGAGTTGATAAAGCAATGGGGCCAGATGGGGTGCACCCCAGGGTCCTTAAAGAACTAAGAGAGGTGGTGGCTGAACCTCTGGCTATCCTGTTTAGCTGATCACTGGAAACAGGGAGGTACCCAAAGACTGGAAGACAGCAGATGTAGTCCCTTATACAAAAGTGGGAACAAAGAGGAAGCAGGGAACTACAGACCAGTCAGCCTCACCTCGGTAGTGGGGAAGATCATGAAAGCACTACTGAAGGAGAGATTGGTGGAACATCTGGTTGTCAATGGACTACAGGACCCAAGGCAGCATGGTTTCACCAGGGGGGTCATGTCAGACCAACCTCATTGAATTTTTTGACTGGGTGACTAGGGAGGTGGATCAGAGGAGGGCAGTGGATATGGCCTATCTGGACTTCAGCAAGGCCTTTGACACTGTGCCACATAGAAGACTATTTCACAAACTGGGGAATATGGATGTGGGCAGGATAGTAGTGTGGTGAGTAGGTAACTGGCTGGGTGGAAGGACACAGAGGGTGGTGGTAAATGGTTGTCACTCCACAGAGGGAAGAGTGACCAGTGGGGTACCACAGGGATCAGGGCTGGGACCGGTCCTATTCAACATCTTCATCAGTGACATTGCGCAGGACCTAGAACGCAGAATTTCACTGTTCGCTGATTACACAAAGCTCTGTAACAGAGTAGACACACCAGAGGGTGTAGACAGAATGAGAAGGACCTGCAGAAACTTGAAGAATGGTCAGGGGTTTGGCAGTTGAAATTCAATGCAAGGAAGTGCAAGATAATGCATATAGGGCACAAAACCCTGGCACAATATATCAGTTGGGGGTGAGGATATAGCATGCACCAAGCAGGAAAGGGATCTTGGGGTTATCATCTCTGATGACCTCAGGGTAGGGAAACAGTGTGACAAGGCAGCAGGTAAAGCAAATAGAATGCTGGGATGTATAAGCAGGGGCATCACCAGCAGGAAAAGGGAGGTCATAATTCCGCTATACAAGACACTAGTGAGGCCCCACCTGGAGTACAGTGTACAGTTCTAGAGATCATACCTATGTAAGAACATAGGGTAGAGAAGGTTCAGAGGAGGGCAACAAAGATGGTGCATGGATTGCATCACAAGTCCTACGAAGACAGGTTGAAGGGAACTGAACATGTACTCCCTGGAGGAGAGGAGGGAGAGAGGGGATATGATAGAGACATACAAGTATCTTACAAGGAGGAACAGGGTGCAGGAATACACTATTTTTAAGCGAAAAGGATGTTCCAGGACTAGAGGGCATGGGATGAAGTTGGAGGGAGGACGATTCAGAGGAAACATGCGGAAGAATTTCTTCACAGAACGGGTGGTGGACAAGTGGAAAACCCTGCCAGAGGAAGTGGTGGGGGGCTGAAACAATCACGGGATTTAAGAATGCATGGGATAGACATAAAGGAATTCTGGAGGTCAGGGGTAAGGGGCAACAGACATCTAGGAAAACATAAACTGAACTTACAAGCTCAAATGGGCAGACTGGGTGGGCCATAGGCCCTTATCTGCCGACACTGTCTATGTATCTATGTATCTATGAAGTGGGTGGTAAACATACATCTCACACAGGAATTATGGACAAAATTAACAATCATGTTAAACAAACGTTTGGTATACCCCCAAAAGTGACCTTATGCCCCCAATATCTAGAAAACTTACAAATACCTAATCTAACTGAAGCTCAGAAAGAACAGATGATAATACCCATAACAGGAGAAGAGGTGAAAACAGCAATAAGATCTCTAAAAAATAATACAGCGCCTGGAAATGATGGCTTGACTGCCAAGTTTTATAAAATATTCTCAGAATAACTGATACCTGCATTGACAGGTTTATTCAATGAAATGTTGGAACAAGAACAGTTACCAATACTATGACACAGGCAGAATTAATTTTCTTGTATAAAAAAGGGAATGGGGAAAATTTAGATAACTGGAGGCCTATTTGCTTACTGAATTTAGACTTTAAGGTATTAGGGAAAGTTATGACAAAAAGGCTAGCACATATCTTTGACTCCCTCATTACTATATCACAAACCTGTTCAATACCAAATACAGGTATACAGGATAATTTAATAATACTCAGAGAACTTTTTCATAGATACCAGGAGGAAAATGAAGAAGGTTTAGTACTAAGTCTAGATCAATGTAAAGCATTTGATTCAGTTTCACATGGTTATATATTTTGGGTACTAACAGAATATGGTATACTGTACCAAAACAATTCATTAATTGGATAAAGTGTATGTATGCATTAGCTGCAATCACACCAAGGATGAATGGATGGGCGGGAGATACAAAAGTTTAAAGAGAGGGATAAGACAGGGGTCCCCCCAAGCCCACTTTTGTATGTATACTGTATAGACCCCTTGCGGAGAAGAATACAGTTCTCAGACCAAATAGAAGGAATTTCATTAACAAATATAGGACTGCCTATTAAGGTACTAGCCTATGCTGATGATGTGGCTATTATTATAAGTAAGAATACTAAAGAAGAAGAAATTCATGACCAGTTGACGGCTTATTCTACAAATTATGGCTGTAGTATTAACATAGAAAAGAGCATAGGGATCAAATTAGGAACAGACATTACAGGCACGCGAAGTACATATGCAACCATACAACTTACACAAGAACCAGTACAGATACTGGGAATTACATTCGGACAGGGAGACCTAGCATTATTGAACTGGGAAAGCCAACTGAAACAGGCAGAAGAAATCACTGCAAGTTGGAAACAAAGGCAGATTTCAAAAAGGAAAAGGATACTGCTCATTATGAACTTGATATTACCAATTTTTCTTTATATCAGTTATTTGTTCCCACCCCCTGCACAAGTAGAGACTAGACTATTAAATATATTTTTCCAAGCGTTATGGGGTAGCTGTCTAAACCCAGTAAAAAGAGACATCACCTACAGGCCCACTCAGGACAGGGGATTAGGAATAATTAACCCACTAGCATTTTATTATAGTGTATTTCTATATTATAATGTAAAAACACTGTATACACAATCTGTTAAACCTTGAAAAGAAGCTGTAAAAGAATGGGTGAGCATATGTCAGCTAGCCTGGTCAGTAAAGAAAATTAAGGTAATATCAAGAGCACAGATAGTACCAAATTACAGTACGCTAAGAACATGTTTCAGAAACTGATAAAATGGGCAGTACCATACCAAGCAATGATGAAGAGTACAAGACAGGGAATTTATGATATTATAATGACAACATGTACACAAGGAGACCTGGTTATACACAACTGTCCTACTAACAATAAGATAGCTCTGTCTCAGTTGAACAGTTGAACTTGGTGCTTTTTGCCTTTCAGGCCATTTAGCTGCACTACTACTGCTCCTGAGCTCTGATTAGGCATAACACTATTCCCCCTTCTCTTATTGGCTCTTGACTCTATCTACCCTTCCTGAGCTGTCTCCTTTTTAATACAAGAACTGCTAATGCTGAGTTTACCAGTACTAACTGTTTAGTGGAACAGGATTGTTAATTTTTCTAGGTTTTTTTTCCCACTTTTCCATTGCAAATTATACTGCAAAACCACTAGAGGGCAACAACTCTTGAAGGTTACAATCCTCTTCCTACTGCTCTCCCCTAACACTTCTTGTCCTGGGTCCTTCATTCCTAAAGCAAATTATTACACTCTAACAAACCGTAGTCTATCACCATACTGCTGTGCCACAGAGGCCATCACAATTATGGGTATCGGAGTGCCCCCCCTTATACTGACACTGGGCTACTGCCCCCTTATCACCACTTGCTGGGCACCCATTGTCACATGGACCACCCAGGCTCCTACTGATTGCTCTTACTATCCTACTTCTTGGACCCATCAGCCCTCCTCTCGAGGGCCTTCTTCCCACACCTCCAACCCCAAAGAACCATCACCGACTGCAACCCACACTGCCACTGCCTGTCATGCATCCCCCATCCCCACCACATATCTCCCTGCAGTCATGCACCACCATCAACCTTCATGATGGATCACGTTCCTATCCTTTCCAACCCTTATCACCCTAGCCATCCCATGTACTACCTGCACTATAACTAGGAAGCAGTTATCCTTGACAATAAGGCAACAATAATTTGCTCTCCTCAGAGTCTTTGCCATACTCCTACTAATTTCAGGAAATGTTCATCCTAACCAGGGCTCTGCCTTTCCCAGCCCTAGCCTCTCGCACCACAAGCTTAGAATAGCTGCAATGAACATTTGCAGCTTACCCAAAAAGACGGCAGGTCTCCATAGCTGGAAACTGCAACATCAGCCAGATGTGCTAGCCCTCACAGAAACCTGGTTCTCCAAAAAAACACCTGCCTCCATGGTCGCCCTCCCTGGCTTCATCCTTCACAGAGCCAACAGAGTGGGCAGACGTGGTGGCGGGTATGCTGTGCACGTCCCTGACTCCATGATATGCCATGTCCTTACATCACCTCCACTAGACCATGGTGCCCAAACCTTATCATTAAAACTTACTCCAGATCCCTCCAGAGCCCCTGTAACTCTGCTTGGAAATAGTCATTTCATGGCTAGTGCACCTACCCAGTTAACAAAAACCTAAATAAATAAATAAACTCTTACTGTCGCATATGTCCACCCAAGAAACCAAGCTCCTACTATACAATCCCTTGCTTACTACATCTCCGGCTTCCCCCCCAAAATGAAACACATTATAGTTGGAGACTTTAATGTGAACTGGCTTGCCAGTTTGGCTACCCACACCAAGGACACCTTCGCTGCACTGGACCTGACCCAGCTGGTCAGCCAACCTACCAGGGTGAACCCCACTAACGGCTCTAGCACCCTGATCAACCTTCGCTCTACCGACTGCCCCCACAGAATCTCTGACCTGGTGGTCCTTCCGGACTCCCTAAGCAATCACTCACCCATCCTCTTTTCCTGGTTGTGTCTTCAGCAGAAACCCAAACTAAACTATATTGCCCGGTGTCGTCTCCGACCTGGAGGCCTCACAAAACTAAGAAAATGCTTAACTCAGTGGGATTGGTCCCCCATCTCCAGGGCCCCTACTATAGATGAAGCCCTTGATTATTTCACCTGTTCTTTTAATAAAACATGTGACATCTATGCCCCACTAGCAAAAGTGCAATCCAAGAAATGTAATGCCCCCTGGGTCACACCTGCACTGCTCCAACAGCTAAAGTACAGAGATGATGTCTGGCATAAAGCAGTCACATCTGTCACGCAAGCAGACAGGCAAGCCTATAAAGCGTCTCATAACAGATGCACTTGGGCCATAAAACAGGCCAAATTGGGCTACTACAAAATTACCTTTGCCTCCTTCTGGGGGAATGCTCAGTTGTTCTGGGACAATATCAAGGAACTCAACAGCAAATCCTGGCTTTCCCCCCTCCCTACTAACTGTCAACAATGTCCCTACCACTGACCCGCTGGCCATTGCCAACTGCCTCAACTCATCATTCTCTGACCTTAGTGCAGTACTCCCAAATAACGTCTTCGACCCCACTCCTGCAATCCCACCCCCTAACATGCAGAATCCCCCCCTTCCATCTCAGGGTGATCGCTATGAATGAAGCAAGGCCTTATCTCATTAAAGCACTCAGTGGCTCTTGCTATTGCAAAGATTCTTTTGATATGAGAATCCTACACCTAGTACCAGATACAGTCCTCTCCCTACTGACTGACCTCATTAACCACTCCCTAAGTCTGGGGCAGTTCCTGGCAGCCTGGAAGACTGCCACAGTCACCCCAATGCTGAAGAGTGATGACAGCTCCTCCCCCAATAAATACCATCCCATATCCATTCTCCCACCATTCTCGAAAGCCCTCGAAGAAATTATAGCCACCCAACTCACTGAGTACCTGCTTGCTCATAATCTACTTTGCAGGGAGCAGCATGGCTTCAGATCTGGGCACAGTACAACTACGGCTCTCACTGAGTTCTCTAATTTTATTCACTCTGCCCTGGATAGAAAACACCTAGCTGGAGCTATCTTCATCGACCTGTCAAAGGCCTTTAGTACAGTCTTCCACCCCTTACTCTTAAGCACATTCCGCCACATAGGTTTGTCCCAAGGACCCATTTCCAGGTTTACCAGTTACCTCACAGCTATATCACAATTTGTCAAAATAAACAACACCCTCTCAACCACCCTGCCAGTCCACTCTGGGTTTACCCAAGGCTCCATCCTCGGCCCTCTATTATTCAGCATCTACCTAAACACCTTGCCCAATTCCTGCTCCGGCAACCTACTACTATATGCGGACAACGTGGTTCTTTTTGCCTCGCACCCAGATCCCACAGTATTGCAGTCCGCCCTCCAACATGCATTTAACCAGATTGAAAACTGGTTCATAGACCAAAGACTTGTAGTCAATGTGAAAAAGACAAAGACCATGCTCTTTGCCCACTGACAGAATAAGGCCAAGAACGAGTGGCTAACAATCCTTTTCTACTCTCTCCTTCCTCTAGAACAGGTCCATACATATAAATACCTGGGTCTTACATTTGATTCCAACCTCTCCTTCCATTCACACATTAACACTCTATCATCAACCATAAATGTCCGTATAGGCCTATTGTATTGGCACAAGGATTGCTTACCTCCGGAAGCCATTAATCTGGCTGTCACCTCCTCAGTCCTCTCCCTAGTCAATTATGGGCTCACTATCTACTTGGCTGTTGACCACACAGTCCTTAACGAAATCCACCTGGCTATAAACAAGTGTACAGACTCCTCTCCGGGGCAGGCAAACATACCCATACTTGTACCCTATATACCCTGACAAATCTCCTCACCCTGAATGAAAGGCTATTTTATCAGACATGTCTCCTCACAAAGAAAATACACATGGGGCTTACTCACTTGGGGGTTTCTGCCTCTCTCCTATCCTCCCACACCTCAGTGAACACCTGCACTGCCAACCAACAGGTGTGATCCATCCCGAGGGTTAGAACCTCCTTAGCCCAAAGGTCATTCCCACACAGGGCCCCAGTCTGGTACAATGAACTCCCCTCTGACGTTTCCTCCATCTCCAAATTAGGACCTTTCAAGTCAGCCCTCAAAGAGCACATTCTCGCTTCATGGTGCTGCCAATGTACCAGCTAGTGCTGGGTCATCTATCTATCATCTTACGGGACCACCCCACCACTGAGCTCCTACCGATAGGCTACCAAACATTACCTATTAACAATGCCTCCTTTGGCTGCACTCACAAGGTGTCTGTCTAATTCTCAACTTCACTGTAAATATCAAACCTGTTACTCCCTCCCTCTATCAGTAAACTTATTGTTCTCTTGAAAACTGTAAAATACAGCTCTCGGTAACACGTTCAATGCAATGTATAGCTGATCTTGATTCTGCAATGTTGTATAACAGAAAAAAACTATAACCTTTAGCTGCCATTCTATGTCAATATGTAGTAAGTGTTTGTATTTGTTTTTTCTGATGCAGAGCCTTTGTAAATGAGTCCCTGAGTCAAAGGTTGTAATCCTAAAGTCTGTTAAATAAATAAAAATAAATAAATTCCTGCATTTGCATTGGATTTACTGTGGCTAAGCACACATGGGAGCTTAAATGTAAAAAATAATGATAAGCACATGCAGCTTACTGAAAGATACTGCCCTCAAGTCACCTGTGCACAAATACTAGAAACACAGGAACATCTGTTTCTGGAGTGTACCCATGCACAAGCATTGTGGATAAAGATAGTAAAAGAATGGAAGAATAAATTGTTCAGTACAATAACCTATACAGAATTAATATTTGCAACCTATTTGGGCAAATGGCAATCCTTTCACAAGGATACTCTACAAGTAATATTTGCTTTAATAAAATATTATATTTGGCAGACATGCTGTAAATTACTGTAATAATTCAGCAACAAGAAGTATCCCCGAAGCTTTTACACGAAATGTATGCACCTCATTGTAACAGGTTTTTGATAAGGATAAGCGGAAGGTATCACAGACCATGTTAAAAAAATTGTGGAAAACATGTGACAATACTTCCCATATGAAAAAAAGGTTAAAAAAAAGAGGGAACAATGTTTATCACTGTGGTGACATGGATTGGGTAACAATATTATGATTTATAATTGTTTTACTGACAGTTAGTATTGTAAATATACTGTATATATTGTATGTGTCTTGAATTTTATACCCTTTCCCCCCAATAAAATTCCACTACTCTTTTGAAAATAGTGTCTTACATTCTTTTACTTTCACCTGGACACCCACAGGACAGCACTAGGATGGGCAGAAGGGACCTCAGTTTAAAGTCTCCTCAGAAGGATGGCACAACCCAACAGTACAACACCCCTTTAATACTGCACTCAGGTGCCAGTGTTTCAGTATGACCCCAGTCCCGCAGTGGGACTAGAACCCATAACCTTCTGTCCCAGAGGCAGATGTACTACCATCTGAATAAGGCTCGCACCCCATTTTAGGGGGAAGCCAGGGAATTCCAGCTGTGGCAGTGAGGTGGTGACTATTCTAGCTGTGGCAATGAGTTTATAAGCCATTTCAGTTTGCAGAGAACTGTTACCAGGTCATTTTGGATGCTGTAGTTACTACCCTTGCCTTGCTGGCTCAAACAACCTTGAGGTGCTTTGTTCTTCAGACTCCAGATGTGGGGGGTTGTATCCAAGGTTTTATATATTTGCACAGTGCCTCCACTCAGAGAAAGGTTTAAATGGGCCTGGTATCATTATGGTACAATCCCTAGGAGGCTTCACAACCCCAGAACCTGCATCCATCCCCAGCGGCTAGACACCCCCCCAGACCACTGTTCATGCTAAAGGACCAGTCTTACCCTCCACCAAATCAGCTTGAACCCCACAATAATCCTCCCTGCAGCTGGAGTATCCTTCCAGCTCCCCGACAATTAAGTCTCCCCCAAGTTAAACACCCTCAGCGGACCACTCCATAGCCCCCTACTTGCATGTGCACCTTCCCTGCAACTGGATCCCCACCCCCATACCACATTTCTTGCCTCAGAACAGCCCCATTAAACCTGAGCTAAGCATCCTACATAGAGCTGAACCAGTCCCCAACTCCCCAGACCAGCCTCTTTCACCACATCACCACCATCCCTAGAGCTGGATCTACCTATGCTAGGACCACCCATGAACCAGATATCACCCTGTCAGCTGGACCCCCCCTCGCCTCACAGAGCACAGTGGCTCTGCAGTCCCCGGACCCAATCTGCATTTTATTAGAGGTCCAGAATGCTGGTTTCAGGATAAAAAAGCAATCTTTTTTCCACCCAGTGTTAAAAGTAGAAACCTTGTGGCATTTTAGCACTGTATGGAATAGACTGCTTTTTTATCCTGAAACCAGTGTTGTGTGGCTCACTTCCTGTGAGTACTACCACTGGGGCAAAGAGAGCAACAACAACAAAAAAGACACCTCTTTTTACAGCCTACCCCCAAAAGAACAACAACATTTTGCAGCTATCACCCCTCCCCCAACAGCACATTCGGCTTTAGCTACTGTCACTGATTTTCATCACCCCTGCTAATTCTCTTTGCATCCTTATCCCTGTGCCATACACATCCCGTTTTTGTAGTTGCATTAACATTTTCCTTGTAATCCAGTGTCTATGGTCTTCCAGTTGCCATTTCCTTTTCTGTCCCCATGAGCACATTACTAACAAACCCCAACCCCCTCCCTGGAACTGGGTTTCGGGCCACACTTTCAATTTAAATGCTTTCTTGCGGGAAACATCCTTGTAAGCAAGGCCCCCCCATTATAGTTTTCGCCGATTGTATAGAAAATTTAGGTGATCCTCCTGAAGTCATTTTGTTTTATCTGCCATTCTCCTCCATCCCTCAATCATCTACAGGAGTGCAAGCTAGGTCACCAGAGGGGAAACCGTAGATTTAGTGGTGGTTTCACCACAACTGCTGGAAGAGGACAGAAATGAGGAGCATCTGCCACATTGTACAGGAAGAGCCAGCCAGAAAGAAGACCGACCCTTGGTGCCCAAAGTAGCAGTTCTGAGGAATGCTGCTGCTCATGTACTTTCTTGGGAATTCTTTCCATTGCCCAAACCACCGGAGATACTCTGCAGCCTAGAGCCCGAGCTGAGTAAAAAAAAAAACATGCAAGTGAACCGTCCGGCAACCATCACGCTGCAGTTTTTGTTTGATTCGTCTGGTGGTGGGGTCTTCAAGTTTCCTGGCCTGCTGCTGCTGGTGGAAGAGGAGGAGAGGAATAAGCTGACCTGGGCTGAAAATCCATCAGTCGAGTCAGAGGGAGTGTTAGTGAACTTCACTCAGAATCCACTTTCTGAGTAGCTCCTGTCCAAGCCAGGCAGTGAGTGATGGGAGTTGTTGGACTGAGCAAAGTAAGTGTGGGCTGAACTAGGTATCTTTCAGGGGAGTGGACTCCATCTGCACATCAGTCTAGTCTCCTCTATGCAAGAGGCAGGAACTTCCTTTGGTGGGGGGGGCGCATCGCCTCGCCTCACAGACTCGGAACTGACTGGGAGAGAGTCAATGCACTGCTGCAGCCTGCAATTTGAGGACAAGGGGCCTGGGCCTGGCTGGTGGTTTTTCAGCTTGGTGTGGGTCAGCCTGGCAGGTGGTAGGCAGAGGGCTCTGACTCAGAGGCTGGAGCAGCAGAGGTGTGTCAATTCAGCAAGTAGGCACAGACTGGGAGGGCAGCTGGTGGCTGGGTGCTTCTCTCAGTCAGGGGGACAATGTGAGCAGCTTCTGAAGTAAATTTAGGGGCAGTTCTGTTTAGAAAACTGCAGAATACCGTGGCAGTTTCACTTTTTTGAGTCCTCACCAGATGCTTATAGTAAGTACCTGTGACAGCTGCTGTTTAAGTGGAGCAGGATATGCACTGTGAAGCAAAGTGCTGAAATGTAGGGACGCTGCCTACTATGCCCCTCTGATGGTGGTCACCAGCGATTGATTGATTATAATAAAAATAGGAACATTTTAGTGGCAGGGGAGCTGACTTTTTTTTAATGTTTGCTTACGCATGCAGAGCACAAGAAACATTTTGAGGAGAGTAGAGTATTGCAGAGGCATGGCAGTGTTTGGCCAATCCAGCCAACGCTCTCAGGGGCTCGGCCCTCGGCCACCAATCAACAGGGAAGCTGCTGATGATGGCAGTTTCAGAGCGAGCACCAGACTTGAAAGAAATCTGCCGCTCCAATCATGGACAGTTTCTTCATTGCAGTGGCAGATGTCTCACGCCCCTGCAACCAGGCAAATTCCAGCCATGCTCACTACGGTGCACAGTAATGTGCATGGCTGGATATAAGCAACTCGTTTGCTCAGTGTGCTTTTCCTGGAGAAATAAATGAGCCCCACCATGCATAATTGGCAGCTCCTGCCACCCACCACACACTCCCCCCAAAGCCAATTGCCACCCCAAGCCCGAACATATATTTTGCCTACAACAGGGTGCCCAATCCACATGTCGGCATGCCCCCCTACTATTGTGGCACACTGGGAGCCCACCCCAGTGTGCCAAAATAGTTCTTATGTTTCTACGACACTGGGATGCCCATTCCCGGTGTCGGACACCCCCCCATATCCCCTTTTTGTCAGCCGAACCTCGGGGTGCTTGGATCCACGATGGGTGTTTGACAACATTTTTGTCGAATTCCCCGACAGCGAAACCTGCAGGTCAACCGCATATTGCAGTCAGTTGCTGTTTCCCGTGCCACAAAGTATTTTCTTTGGGGGCTTCACCCCCGAACCCCCCACACAGAGGGCTGTTCCCCCCCCACACACACACATGCACTCAGGATTATCAACTCTGAGTCGGAGCAGATTTGGGGGGGTGCAGGACCCCGACAGACATTGCCCTGTTCCAGTGGGTACCCTACAGTGGCATGGCGCTGTAGTCGCTGTAGGGAACCTCGCTATTGAACTGTCACTGTCAGGTTGGTATACCAGGGTGCCCAATCCCTGGGTCAGCATTGATCTCCCCCCAACTAGTCTGGCACACTGGTAGCCCACTCCAGTGTGCCAAAATCGATTTTGTTTTCACCTGTAAAAAAGAAAACAGTCCCAAGGCGTATTTTTTTTTTTAAACCTTAAAAAAGAAAACAGTCCCTCATCGTTCCTGCCAGCCCCCTCCCCCCCAACCTGCACCCTCCATCTGCACACTCCACCTCCCCACCCCCCCTCACCCATACTTACCTCTGGAGGTCTGGCACTGTGGTCTTCTGTGGACTGGGAACACGTCTGCACTCTTCAAAAGCTGACCACAAACTGAAGAATATCATGGTAAGCCCTATAATTGCAATCAGTGGGGGGTTTCAACTTAGGTTGATATCTCAGCAATTTTTTGGATTTCTTTCCCCACATTTTCAACATGGGGTTCTTGGGAACCCACCTCATGATGGCTGACACTGTGATTTCATGTCTTGGTCCCAAAAGGTGATTTCCAGGTTGCTGTGCAGAATCACCGTTCGGGACTGATTAATGAAATAACAGTGTCACTATTCATGAAGTGGGGTCCAAAAAAGCATATGTTGCAAGTTTGCTGAAAAAACTCCCCAAAAGGACTGCATTATGAGTGTGCATTGTGCAATTTGTACACACATTTGTAACTTCACCAATTTTTAATATTTTCACTCCAAATTTCCAACATTGCCATTTTTTCATACCTCCTTATGAACAGTACAGCTGTCATTTTTTGCATCCTGCCTGAAATGTGATTCCGCACCTGTGGCACAGAATGGCACAGTCACTGTGCAAAATCAACTTTTGGAACAGATTAATGAAATCACAGTGCCACTGTTCATGAGGGGAGGTCCCAAAAAGGCCATGTTGAAAATTTGGTGAACAAATTCCAAAAATTGACTGTGTTACGCAATTTCTACGCATGCTCATAACTTTGACACTTTTTTATATTTTGACTCCAGATTTTCAACATTGCCATCTTTTCACACCTTCTCATGAACAGTACAGATGTCATTTTTCACATCCTGCTCAAAATGTCTTTTCGCAGTTTTTGTGCCGAATGGTGCATTCACTGAGCGAAAACACCTTTCAGGATTGAGTAATGAAATGATAGTGCCACTGTTCATGAGGCGGGGTCCCAAAAAGCCCATGTTGAAAATTTGGAGCATAAATATCAACAAACACCAGGGCAACAGACTTCTAGGAAAACATAAACTGAACTTACAAGCTCAAATGGGCAGACTGGGTGGGCCATAAGCCCTTATCTGCCGACACTGTCTATGTATCTATGTATCTATGCATTAGAGTTTCCAATGATAATGCCCCACCCTGTACAGACTAACAGGCATTGGGGGTGTGGCTTGGGGTCGTCAGCCATAATGCTTATGCCATTCCATCCCCACCCCCACCCTGCAGCCATGGAAAGGCATTCTCCTATACTGCACCCATCTCATCTTATTTCCTTATGGAATGGGGTGTGCGTAAGGGCCAAAGACCCCAAGGCACACATGACACCTGTCAGTGTCTGCAGGGTGGGGTGGGGGTGGAATGGTGTGACCATTATGGCTGACGACCCAGAGACATACCTCAATGCCTGTCAGTCTCTGCAGGGTGGGGGTTGGGGGTGATGTCAGTTCAATACTTCATTGCCATTCCTATTATGCATCTCTCTAACTCACGCAGTATCAGTGCCAATATCAGCAAGCAAACATTTTGCATTGATAAATGCTTGTTTTTGATTAGTGTGGCTCTGACTCAAGATGAACAAGTGCCTCAGTCAGTGAACATGTGCAGCTGGGGCAGTAAGGGTGGTTTAGACTTGTTCACAATGAATTTACAGACAAAATTAAGGAAATGGAACTGTGACACCCTGCCACAATAAATACATTTCTGTGGTGTTGGCCTCATACGTGGCCGGGGGCAGAGTGGGGGTGAGGAAGGGGTTGCCCCTTATTTTTTGAAATTCATTGTTGGCAACCTTAGTTAAGGCTGTGGTATTGGTTTTTAACTCTTGCACTGGATGGCTTGATTCTGCAAGTCTTTTTCTCCTTATTTATTTCAAGTGCTGCCTTTGTGCTCCGAGTAGCATAATTTAGGGATAGAGAAAACTTCCAATGAAAATGTGTGTTGGGGGTGGGGTGGGCTGGTAACCTACCCTGAGACTTCCTAACTCTACATCCTGCCTTTTCAGAAGCTGTGCTGAGCTCTTCACGTACTTGACTGCCTGGTCCCAGTGTGGGTTTGGGGCCGCATGCATGAGCCCCATTCTCCGAGACTACAAGGCAGCGTGCTGTCATTGCTTCAGTGGAGCAGCCCATTTGAGGTTCATTTAAATACTCACCTTACTGGGAATCAGAATCTAGCAGTACAAGTGATATTGCAACACACATTTTTTAGCAGTTTTCTCCACTCAGCTATGTGAAGTTACCTTTCCCAATAGTAACTGAATTGTGCCACCCCATGAAGCAGACTTTGAAGACAGTTACCTAAGCTGCTGAGCCACCATACCAGACATAGGCTGAAGGTCTTTTTAATATGATGCTTGGCATGCAGACAAATGTCTCACACATAGAGCTGCCACCTTTGCTCACTGAAAACCTTCGATTAAGCCCTAAAACACTACTTCCAATTATTTTTCATTCAGTTACTTGCGCTCATCCTTTCCTTGCATGTCCATAAATGACTGTTGTCAATAAGGCTCATCTTGCTTTTTTAATGTCATCTTGATTTTTGTAGCATGCTGTACTGCCTCACCAGTATCCCTGTTATAATTGCAGGTCGGAGGGCATGAAAATTTGGGAAAATAGCAACTGCCAGCATGATGCCCCAGTCACCACAGGCACTGCACCACCGAGACGTACCATACTGCCAACAGCCACCTAGCAACATCACCCACCATCCCAGGTCCTGAACTTGGACCTTCGATGCAGGTACAGATTCCCTCCATGGGGGGGCAGGAAGGGAAGGGCCATCATCCACATCCCTCCTTCCGTAGACTCATCGGCATACCTCTTAACCTCTTGCTTCATGAATCAGGGACAAGGCTTAAAAAAAACAGGGACAAAGACGTCAAATCAGGGACACATCTTAAAAACTGGTACTATTCACTCAGAAAGCTGATAGAATAAAGGGATTTGTGTTAAAATGCATTTTCTGAAGAAGAACAGGTATGTTACTTTAAAGTTCGACATTATTTTGCACTTTTAATCCCCTCTGTTCTGTTCAAAAAACACAAAGGCCCAGATATTCAGAAATGCGCCAAAGGCTGGCGCAACTCCGGCGCAGCACAATCCAAATGTGCCATGGTGCAGAGAATATGATATTCAAAGGTTGTGCACAGCAACATGCACCAGTGCAACATGGCTAGATATCACAAAGATGCGTTATGATGCAACCAGAGGTGCGCCAGGGAGCAACCAGACCTGTGCCATGACGCAACCAGAGATGTGCCAGGGAGCAAAGGGAGAAACACCAAGGCACGGAAGGACCAGCCCCAGGCAATGGTGGGAGCAAAGCAGCACAGGGAATGCATGGGGCAGGAAGTGGAACACAGCTGGGGATAGTGGTAGGGAGGTACAGTGGTGGGCCACATGTGACCGCCACCTGCAGGGTGCAGACAGGCAGCCAGCCCCCTCCCCAGCACCTGGGCACTGGACGCAGAGAACAGGTGGCACCAACAGCCAATGGAGAGCTGCCACTGAAACCCCCAGTTGGATGCCAAGCCCCCACCCACCCAGACCATGGCCAGCCGCACCCTGGTACATGACACCCAACACACATGCCACACATCCTGGACAGCCAGCCCATGGCCACCCCAAGGCACAGCCACTGACCAAGTGGCAGGACACCACCATGCACGGCCCACACAATGACACAGGTACACCACACAGACACCCACCATGCCACTGCTGCATGGCTCCACTCACCAGCTGCAAAGCAGACACAGGCAGTTAAACAATAAATCTGTAATAAACAAAACTATGTACAATGGAATGCGGTGGGGAAGGGTAGGAGAGCAAGGGATGGGGAGAGGGGACAGAGACTGTACAGTGGGATGGGGGAAGGAAGGAGAAGGGATGGCAGAGGTAAGAGGGAAACAGTGTGGCCAACTATGGGTGGCCGCAGCCTGCCGCCTCCGCCACTGTCTGTCACACAGCACCATCTGTCTGGTCTGTTGGGCCACCTCCAAGGTCATCGAGGTGATCAAAATGATCTGCCTTAACAGTCAGCAATATAGTGGCAGCTGTGACCTCCTACAGTTGCCTATGACAAAGGAATGGACAGGTAATCAGTGCAAGTTCCTAGGAACCATGCACTCCCACTGTGCGCAATGGGTAGTGGGAACACACACACCTGGAGTGGCACCATGGCCACCCACAGTGGGTGGGCCAATGCCTGCCTGCTCCCCAGCATACCCCGACAGTGCACAGCTGTGGACACCACCACCCAATGGCCACTCGACCGCGCAGTGACAGGCAGGTGGCAGAGGGCTGCAGCAGCACCACAGCAGCACAGGTGGCAGCCGAGTGCACACCCATCCCACCAACAGCTGGTACACATGTGCAATGGCTGCCCCACAGTGGCATGCACACCGCACAGTGTGCAGCACACAGCTGACACAGCACATGGCACAGGTGGTCATGGCCACACTCTCACCCCGGCTGACCACCCGGTAAGGAGTAGAGGATGACAACAGTGCCTACCTGCCTGCTGTGGCATTGCTCGCGCCTGTCCCGCTGCCACTCCACCACCACTGGTCGGGCCCGCTCCACCTGATGATTGGCCCGCAGCGGCCTGCTGGGGCCTGCCAGGCACCCCCACCACTCTGGAACAGCGCCGATCCTCAGGCCCTAGGAATGGAACACAGACAGGCACATATCAGAGTACAGCCACAGCATGTGCCCACCACCCCCAACCCTGTGCACAGTGTGCGCCCCAGCTTGACATGACCCGCAGGACAATAGTGCAGTGCACCCAGTGGGGGGCAATGCCACACCTCATGGCACTCGCTGACAGTGCCCCCCAACAGGGCATGTCAGACAGCCCAGCCAACACCACAGTACAGTGGTTGGGCACACATGCAGCATGTGTTGACTTACCTGGCCATGGCATGGCCCCCCTGCGGACACATGCCTGCAGCAGCCTTAGCCTCTCAGGGTCCTGCCGCATCAAGTCACAGTACCGGTGGTGACACTGCTCACTGATCTGAGGCACCCCAGTATCCCGAACCAGGCCTGCAGCAATGGCCTGCCAGATGTCACTTCTGGCCTTCTGCAGGGGCTCCTGGTCAAACAGACCAGGTGCATGTGGCATCACGTGGGCCACAAGATTGACCAGCTCAAGGTCCATCCACTTGCGAGCATGTCGCTCCCCTCACCATGCCATGTTCACTACATAAGGGTCTGATCCAAAATGGTGACCAGTAGCGCACATGCACAACGTGTGCAGAATGTGGGCTTTGTGGAGACATGTGCGATATATGCTAATCGCGCATCACCATAGATGCACAGCATAGGCATGGCCTTCCCAGCACATGGTGGCATTGTACCAAGGGGCATAGGGTCAGGTCAGGGGTCACCCGGTGCACAGTGCTTCAGAGTACAATAGGGGCCATGGCGCATAGTGCGCCATGGCCCCTAATGGCGCCGGAGCACCATAGAAGCCATGGCACAAAGTGCCACATGGTCCCCTATAGCGCACTGAGTGCACAGTGCATGATAGGCGGTAGCACAGGCCACAGCACATGCGTACTGTGGGCTGTGCACTGCGCATGTCATGGCATTGCACCACAACATGTGCCAGAGCAATTCCATTGCGCAAGGAGCAAGTGCACGATATTCAGCCACCACATACTAATGAGCTCATTAGCCAATGTACGGCGCACCTGGGATATTAGCATTTCCCAGATGGGAAATCATAGGCCCGTTAGTCTAACGTCTGTGGTAGGCAAGGTTATGGAGGGCATTATCAAGGAGAGGCTGGGGGGACAGCAGGAAAAGCACCTGGATGATAGGCAGTATGGTTTTGTTCCAGGGAAGTAGTGCCAGACTAACCTGGTGGAGTTTTATGACTGGGTGACGGGTGCCCTGGACCAACATAGGCTGGTGGATGTCCTCTATCTGGATTTCAGTAAGGCGTTCAACTCGGTACCCCACAACGGCCTACTAACAAAGCTGGGGGAGATGGGCAGTTGCTCAGGTGGGTGGAAAACTTGCTTACGGGGCGAATACTGGGAGTGGTGGTTGGAGGGATAGTCTCCTCCTCTTTAGGGTCATCAGTGGGGTCCCCCAAGGTTTGGTCCTGGGGCCACTCCTGCTCAATTCCTATGTCTCGGACATAAGGTGGGGTGTGAGATGTAGGTTGAGTCTCTTTGTGGATGACTCAAAACTGGGAGCACTGGCAGATGGGCAGGAGGGGGGAGAGAGGCCCTGCAGAGGGATCTGAATACCCTGAGGGGTGGGCAAGGAAGTGGGGGTTGAAGTTCAATGCAGGGAAATGTAGGGTGCTTCATCTGGGGGTCAGAAACCTGGACATGCATACACCCTGGGGGACCACGCTGCAAATCACATCGGGCGAGAGGGACTTAGGGATAGTGGTGAACAGCAAAATTAATAATACAGAGAATTGTCGAAGAGCTGCAGCAAAAGCAAACAGTATACTGGGCATATATACTGCATAGCCAGGGGGATTACCTCCAGGAGGAGGGAGGTGATCCTCCCTCTGTATAATGCCCTGGTTAGGCAGCATCTTCAGTTCTGTATGCAGTTCTGGAGACCCCATCTTAAGAGGGACATAGCGCTGCTGGAGAGGGTCCAGAGGAGGGCGACCAGGATGATTCAGGGCATGGAGGGTAGGATCTATGAGGAGAGACTGGATGAACTCAGTCTGTACACATTGGAGGAGAGGAGGGACAGAGGGGACAAGATAGAGGCTTTCAAGTATGTAAAGGTGATAAATAAGGGCAGAGCCAGGAAAGTGTTCAGGCTTAAGAAGGGGTGAACTACCGGGGGCACGAGTGGAAGCTGGAAGGGGGGGAGTACAGGGGGAGCGCAAGAGACACTTCTTCACAGAGAGGGTAGTGGAACCATGGAATGCACTGCCCAGGAGTCTGGTGGAAGAGACCACAGTGGAAGGATTCAAGAAGGGTTGGGACAGGTACAGGGGGATGCTGAGGCCAGGGAAGGCCACCTCTGGGGCTGGGGGAGTGGAGGAGAGAGCTCCCAGTAGGGGGCTAGCTTCCGAGCTGACACGAAAAACCATGGGGCCTATTCTGCTGGCTTTTACTATGATACTATGAAAAATCAGGGACAGTTGAGAGGTATGCTAATCGACCATGGCAACACCCCCAAAAGAATGGTGCAGGAAGCATTACAACTGTTGTCTTCATCCTGCCCTGTGTTGGTCAATGAGTGGAGCAACATTGTCTCTCGCTCCTAAGGGAGATCAGTCTTACGAGCACTGAATCCTCCCCATTCGTGATGGCCCCTGAGTGACCGAGTCCATTCCAAAAGCCAGGTCAATGGTGTGGTACTAGTACAGTTTCTTCCTCCCCCCAAACACACTCACAAACCCCACTTTTTTTCCAGCCTCTACAGATCCTTCTTGACTGACCCAGCTGATCAGTAATTTTATTCTTCGTACTGACCCATCTTCCCTTTTATGTCTATAGATCTGACAGGACGTTGACCAGGTGTAGGAGGATACTGGCCATACGGATCAGATAAGTATTGTTTTTTGTTTATCCTACATTGTTTCCCATAGTTAGTTCATTAAGAGCTGCAGATCCTTTGTGACTCCATTGCTGTTCTTGATTTACAGGTATGACTGGCTGTTCCCCTGAGACCCCCTTATTCCAGGCTCCACAGGAACCAGGTAAGAGATATCTTATCTGTAATGTTAACCTGTAATATTGCAACCCCAAGCATTATGACACTGTAGGCTTTCACTTATTAAGTGGTTGGTGATGCAGGGCTTGAAGTTTCTCCACTATTCTGTTACGATTCCACTATCACAAAAGGAGGGAAATGTACTATAAAAAAATTACGTTAATGCAGACTTTAGGGTAGAAGAATGGAACATACACAAAGTACACAAATAAAAGCATTAGGATTCTGAGTCCTAGGAGTCTTGATAAATTGTTGGTGTGGTGTTCCTTGGGGTTGTCAAGCCTAATGCCCACCCCCTTCCCTAAGAGAACGTTCTCTTGTATCACGCAGGGCCCAATGGAAGAAAGTTATGACCAATTCTGTTAGCCAGATGTGATGAGCCATAATTCTTTTTCTTCAAAGAGTAATTGCATATGGAGCACTGGCTTGGAGCTGTACCTTGTGCTTCAGACAGGAAGTTACAGGCTGGGGGGAGGGAAAGAAGTGGCTTTGGAAGGAAGGAGGATGAGGGGGCCACTGTAGGGTAGAGGGCAGCTATTGGAAGAGGATACAGGGGTGTAGGGACCTACAAAGACAGGGAGAACAGGTGGGCCATGAGGTGGGATGGAAAGGAAGGATTGGGAGGACTGTGGGGGGGGGCTACTGGCAGCTGCTGCTGCAGGGACCCCAGCAACTGCCATATAGGAGAAATCAAAATTAATGCTCAATTGAGCAACAACTGAGTTAACGCTCAACTGAGCATCAACTGTACATTAATGAGTTGAGTACTAGAAAATTTGCATGTGAAAATCTCAACAAGCGCTCATTTAACCTCAACTAATTATAAGTTGAGCATTAGTTGAGAGCTCTATGTTAAGCACTCCATACATTTTTTTTAGAGGTATTGCCGCAACTTGGATCAGCAAGGTAAGAAACATTGCCCTTTATAAAATAATTTTAAATTGTTCTTTTATTTTGCACTTTCTTTTTAAACAGAGATTAACTCTGCTTACAAGCAATATCTAATTTCTTCCAGAGGGCTCCCGTTTCTACGTATTCCCATAGCTGGGTGGATTGGAGCACTGGTCAAGCAATGAGCATTTGGCTTCAGTAGATTCGAACCATAGATACATAGACAATGATGGCAGAAAAAAGGCCTGTCTGCCCATCCTATGTAGCTACACTGCACTGGCTTAGCGGCCATCCCTCCCTTTGTTTTATCCTTCCCCTTTTCTAACTAACCCCATATGCATGTCCCATCCCGGCTTGAAGCTGTTCACTGATCTGACCCCTACCGCTTTCTCAGGTAACTTGTTCACCGCTCTTTCTTTGAAAAAGTGCTTACAGAGGTGCCTTTGGACACACACACACACACACACACACATATATCGCAATTTTGAGTTTCCTCTTGTCCCTGTAGTTGAACTCAAGGACAGAAGTTCTTGGAGTCCACCCTATTTGTTCTGTGCAAGTATTTGTATGTCTCGAACATGTTGCCCCTTTTCCTCCTTTTCTTACCTGTGTCCTTGTTCAAGTCCTGTAGCCATTCCTCGTATGTCTTGCTCCCAGTCTGTGGACTATCTTGGTTGCCCTGTGCTGTGCTGCTGACACTTTGTCACAGTCTCTCCTCAGGTGTGGACTTCAGTACTTTGCGCAGTATTTCAGCTGTGGTTGTGGGAGAATCACCTCCTGATTTCTTCTGCTTTTCCCCTTTCTATGCATCTTAGCACCCCCACAAGTCCATCACAATGCACTGTTGTTTGAGGCTTTCCTGTGTCAGGACACCTAGGTCCTTTAACTCCATGGTGCTTCCCAGCACTGCTCCCAGATTCCATATTGCACTCTCGGGTTCCTGTTCCCAATGTACATCAATTTAAATTCAGCCAGTGGTTCCCAGGCTTGGCGCTACAGCACTAAGAATTCTGAGGTAGTATGGCAGGAGAGAATTATGAGGCAGTAAGGCAGTATGGTCTAGAGTTTGAGCACTGACATGGGAACCAGGACATCTTGGGCCAAATTGCCCAACTGGAGCCAAATACTCACTCTGTAATCTTGGGCAGTTTTCTTAACCTCCCAGTTGTGTGGTCCACCCAGCAGCCGAGATGTGTAGAAGCAAGACCCCACTGGAAATGAGAAACTGCATCTCAGTTGGGCTATCCATATAAACAGAGAGAGAGCTATAATGTGTAAGCAACCAATGTATGGTGCGGTGAAGGTAATATAATGAACTGTGAATGTGAAGCTGTGCAGTGTTTAACACGTCTTTGGCATTCGAGCTGGGAAAGTCAGACTCAGTTTTCATTGGCATACTGAAATTTGCACTATCTCACAACTGATGAAATTTGTAAAAAGAGCATAAATCCTGAAAGCCTGTAGTCCTCTTCACCAGTAACCCTGTTTTTTTTTCTTTTCTGCCTGAGAGTAGGAGTTATCTATGGCAGAGTCCTCCCATAGCATTCCTGTCAGCTTGACGAGGAGGACAGATAATCCCCTGAGCTGCTGCTCCTCAGCCCTCTAGCTAGCTCTGCTCAACATTTAATTTGTGCCTCAAGTTGCAAAGGCTCCTTGCAGTCCATAAGGAGTGAGCTTTTACCCCCCACACCCCCGAGACAGAAAGGTCTCAAGTTAGCTCCTCCCGACTGCTGTCCCTGCTCCTTTTGAGCCCCTTGATTTGCCCCTTTGTAAGGTAAACACCACTGGGAGGATAGGGCTGGCAATTCCCTAGACAACCCACCTCATACTTTTTCAAATTATAAAATTCTATGGCTGTCAGGAGCCACCGAATATCAACACCCCCCACAATTTCCTTTTACAGTCTGGCTGATCCCACCTCCTGCTGCCAACGTCAAGATGTCCTAATGATGTCAGCGCCAGCCAACAAGCTCCAGACATGACCATAGAGTTCACCTGGAAGACTGCTTGCCTCCCCCTCCCCCCGATAGCCAATTATCTATTTGTTTTAATTGTTTATTTATGCTCCTTTTGGCTCCTGCTGTGGCTACTGCAGCTGTCTGTGGTTTCTCCCATCCCTAATGTGCACTCCATCCCCCCCCACTCATTTCAAGTCCCTCTCAGGCTTGCTAGTAGCCGGGGGCAGCTTGTCCCTTAACTTCCCTTCGGGAGCACCCAATCTTGCCTGCATCCTGCAGGCTTTTACAATAAACTTTAACTCACTGGCACTCCTAATGCCTCAGTGCGGCTTACACTATACTACACTACACCTGCCACTGTTACTGCTGCCATCCTGTCCTCTCTCACTCTTACAAACCCCTCTCCCCCCCAACTTTACCATTGCAATGGGAGTAGCCTTACTCCCTGGCAGTTCCTGCCACCCTCCACTCTTTCCTGGCTTCAGCATTGCTGTGGGAGCAGCTTCACTCAATGGCAGCTCCTGCCGCCCTCCAACCCTGCCTCCAAAACTGCTGTCACAGTCACTGGGTACAGCTCCTGCATTACCTCCTCCTTGCTGTTGCTTCAGCCTCTTAGGGCATAAAAAGCTCTGCCACCAAAGGGGTGGTTTTGGAAGGTGGGGGAGGCACTTCCATTATTGCCTCCTTCATCACCCGCTGGCTCCTTTCTTTTTTTCCCATATAGCTTTTTTCCTTCTAGTCAGCATGTGCAGGCTCTTGACCTTGTACCCACCTCCTCTCACCTGGCACCCAACTCTCCCGTATCTCGTGCCCAAAATCTCCCAGAGATTGCCACCCCCCCCATGGTGGGGCCGGGATGGAGAGGGCCATACTCCCAGAGAACTACATCTAGATGGGGCCAGAGACCAGGCAACATCATGGGGCAGAGGTAGTTGGGCAGGGCTTCATGTAGCCCACACCAACCATTTTCTGTTTTCTTGGTTCCCCCCTAGACTGCACAATGAGTAGTGGTGTAATGATGAGCTTCACATCCATGAAGACTTCCGCAAACGCCTGTGATTGGTCAGTGTTTTGTGTGCCCAGGCTGTGCTACCATCCAGACACCTCTAGGTGCCAGGCAAGCATTACGTCACACTAGTCCCCTCCCTGAGGAGGGAGAGCTGTCTGTTGGGATGCTCAATCCTTCCACCCCAGGCTGACCCCCAAGCAACCCACGTCCGTTTCCAAAAACAGGTCGCCGGGCTGGCCCCATTGACTCCTTTCTTTTTCCTCTCTCTTGACTCCTTTCTCTCACTCTCTCTCTCTTTTTCTCTCCCCCTCCTCCCACCCCACATTTGCAGAGTAGGCCACAGCATGAGGTTTGCATGGGCTGGGAGCTACAAGTGCCTGCAGGTTCACTGTAGCGCAATTGCACTATGTGGCTGGATGCAGCTGCTGCACCTGTGTAACATTCTCCTGTCACTCTTCAACATCAGCAGCACCCACACAGTAACTAGGGCTCAAAGAGGCCCTACTAGACCACAGGAAAAGGTACTAATTCATTTTAAATGAAATTTGGCCTCAGCCATAAGGCACTAGCCCACTAGACCACCAAGGCTACCATTTTGCTTTGTGCCCCATGGCATTCCTAGCCCACAAGCCCACCAGTTAACTTTCTTTTATTTACCTACAGGTCTACTAGCCCCAGAACAGCCTACACTAGCCCATCTGGCTACCAAGTAGTATACTGGCCACTATGCCACCAATAGAGGCAGAGGGAGGCCAGCCTGGTGGTGCTGAGGATTGAGGCACTGGACACCACACCTTGCACCACGGCAGTGACCCAAGTTCGATAGTGGACTTGGGACACTGGGGGTCGGCAGAGGAAGGGGAGGATTGAGCATCTGGAGGATTGCTCTCCTCTCCTCTCCTGGGGTGGGTTTCTGGGGGGTTTCCCATTCTCTAGTGGCCCCTGAAAGAAATTGGAGGCACTACAAGCTGTTGATGAGGTGGGGCGATGGTGGATGTCAGCACTCCTTGTGCAAATGTCATTGCATATCTGCACCCCGGGGAGAAACTACCATGGAGGAAAACCCCAGCTGCTGGAAGGCAATGGTGGGGCTTGAGTGCCCAAGCGCCTATGCCCAATAATAGCTCTGATCCAACTTGACTCTCCATGGTCCCTACCTCCTCCCATGAGGGTCCGGCAGGAGAGGGGGGACCCAGCACCTGATTCCTTGGTCGAGGAAGGGTTCAGGTGGGCAGCACAGGCTGGGGGAGTGGGTCACTGCCTGAGAGATGCCCCAGCAGTCAGTGACTAGGAGGGAAACACAGTTAAAAAAATAGGTGCCCAGGGGAATTTGGCTGAGCCCCCTTCCCAAACCACACTTACTTTCCTCTCTGTTTCTGCTCTGTTACTTTTTTCCCCAGCTAACCTCATTTTATTTTATTTTACAGGTCTTGACAGAATGCTGACTTCTAGTCATCAGATTAGTGTACTTGCATACGTAAACTGTCCTTTTTACCCTTATTGTACCCACTAAGAGCTATAGATCCTTTGTGACACCCTTTTTTATTTTTTTTAATTTTTTACAGGTGCAGTGTACAACGTCCCTCAAGACTCCAACTTCTGGCTCCTATAACCCTCGGGTAAGACCCTCTACTTAAACTATATTGGGTGTGTTGACTGTAACATTGTGCCCAATCCCGTTACATGCTGAAGGTGGGATCACTAGCTCTTTAGCCCACCCCATGGTGTTATACTCCCTATCGTACCCTTCCTAGCTCATCCCCAGCTTCAGACTTCTCAGCCCCCATAGCCATGTCATCAGGCTTCTGATTGTTCCTGGTCATGGCCGTGGGCTCCTGATCCCCCCCAAGTCAATGTTCTGGGTTGGGGCAGCATGATTTGCGTGTTCCCATAGGTGGTCCAGATGGGAGAAGAGGGTGAATGTACATGGGGGAGTCTAGAATGTGGGCTTCCTGGGAGGTCCAGGTGGGGGTAGAGGGGGGGCCGTAGCTGAGGAAGCTTGGTCTGGGGTGTCCCTTTGGTGATTCAGATGAGAAAATAGGCTCTGGGGGTGGCTCTTTGGGTAGTCTATGGGGGTCAGATGATGGTGGCTGTTGAATCTTGTTTCTGGGATGCTAGTAATGGTCTGGTTGGGAGAAGAGGGTGCTGGTGGGCATAAGAATCCTGGTGTGGTGGTCACAAGGGTAGGGGCAGTGCTGGGTGGGCAGGTAGGGGAGTCTTAAATGTGAAAAGCTAGTCTGGTGGTACAAGGATAATCTGGGTGAAGGAATATGGAGACGTAGGTACTGACTGCCGGTATGGGTTTCCAGGGATAGTCTAGGTGTGCAAAAAGGGGAGATGTTGCCAGGGAAAGCTAGTCCTGAATCCCAACGCTGATTCAGATCGAGGAACATGGAGGATGTAGATGGTGGAGGCAAATCCAGTGCTCCCAGGGCTCATCCGAGTGCATGAAAAATGGAAACGTAGGCATGGGAGGCCATTTCAGTCATCCCAGGGCTGGTCCATGTTAGGGACACCACAGGGACATAGGTGAGGCAAGCCAGCCCTGTAGTCCCAAGATAAGTTCATGGTGGGAGGATTAGGAAAATGTAGGTGGGGAAGGCCGATATGGTTTCTAGTTGATGTCAGGGTGGGCAGAGTGGGGAGATGTAGGTAGAGGATGCTAGTCAGGGGTCCCAGGGCTGGTCTGAGTGGAAGAAAATGGGGCACATAGATGGTAGCAACAAGTCTGGGGATCCCAGGGCTGATCTGGGTAGGCACTGCAGACAGATGAGACATTGTAAGGGTAAGATAGTGTGTGGGACCCAGGGCTGGTCCTGGTGAGTGGACAGGGTGAACACAGGTGGGGAGGCTGTTTCTGGCATCTTGGGACTGGAACTGTGGTTCAGGTGCTGGGACGAAGGTCAGCTAGGGGTGGGAGGCTGGTTTGGGGACAGAAAGGATCATCTAGTGGGAGGGAGGGGGCTGGAATAGCAGTCCAGTGACAAGGATAGAAACATAGAAACATAGAAGTTGACAGCAGATAAGGACCATAAGGCCCGTCCAGTCTGCCTATTTTTTCTACCTTATGAATGTGCCATAGGCCTGTACTCTGTCAATGGCCTAGCTATTCATACTTATCTTTATTGTTCCCTTATGCCTGTCCCAAGCCTGGTTGAAGCCCTTTACTGTATTTATATCCACCACTTCCTGAGGTAGGCCGTTCCATGCATCCACCACCCTTTCTGTGAAAAAGAACTTCCTCACATTCCCCCTTAATCGGCCTTCCTCTAATCTCATGCTGTGTCCTCTTGTCCTGCTATTTTTCTTATATTGAAACATGTTAGACTCTTTCACCTTGTTAATGCCCTTAAGATGTTTGAATGTTTCGAGAACTGCTATGTGACTGGACTTCTCTGCTGGGAGTAAAGAAGTAGAACTCTTGTCCTTGGACCTTTAATTTAGGGTAAAAAAAAAATAACAACCAAAAAAAAAAAAGTGTGCGTTTGTCTGAGTTAACTGAACTGAATGGTTATCTGAATAGTTATCTAGGTGTAAATCTCAGGTGATTGAAAGGACTTGATAGCTGTGAGGTTTAAATTACTTGTAGAAAGATCTAGTAAGAAGGGGGAGTGACTTAGCTAGAAGGAAGCTACATTTAGAGACTGCCTTAGAAAGATTCTGCCAGTAGCTTGGGAGAAGACACCAGGAGAAAGGATTGCTGTGTGACTGGACTTCTCTACTGGGACTATATTGCCCTCCTTCCCTCCCCCCCCCCAAAGCTAGTTCTACTTTTATAGGCACAGGATTTGACTGACAACAGAAACTTCCTGTTTGGGAGCAGGAAGTGAGTGATCACAGAGCCACCAAAGACCCACCATCCCAGAAGGGCAAGAGTAGCTCTCCGGCCCCCTCTAGCTGCTGGAGGTCTGCCTCTGAGCAAGTAAGGGGTCTACTGAGAAATTTAGGATATTCTTGTCTCAGAACAGGACAATCAGGAGCTTAAAGGATACACAGACAGAAAGTAAGGAGAGAGAGAGAAAAAAAAACAGAGGAAAGAGTGAGGATTGCAAACAGTTAAGGGGCCAGAAATAAGACATGACGGGAGTGGTGCAGTGCAGTGGCTGTGGAGCAGCAGTCTTCCTGGAGACATTCTGGAGGTTGCAGTGTTGTCCCATCTGCAGGCACCTCTCTGGGCTGAGGGAGGAGGTTGCTCATCTCCAGGCTGAGTTGGCCAGGATTTGTGGGACATCCTCTTCCACCCAGGGACCACCAGTGCCACTGCCGTTACCCCAGAAGTTGCCAAGAAAGAGGAGCGGTTGGACCACAGTGAGCTCAGGGAGGGTGAGGGTGGTGGAACAGGGGTGCATCCCTCCAGCTGTACCTCTCCACAATTCCTATGCCATTCTGGCAAAGTGTGGTGCCTCTATGGAGGCACCCGCAGTGTAGAACCTCCACAAAGGAGACCCACAGGAGGGTGGCAGGGGACCCCGCAGGGGAAGGAAACAACTCCTGGTGGAGGACTCCATTGTTAGGAAGGTAGAACTGGGGTAGGAAGGGGAGAGGGAGGTAAGGTGCCTGCCTGGCGCCATGGCTTGGCGGGACAGGGAGCGAGTCTTCAGGATTGCCAGAGCAGCTGCTCAGGGGAGGGAGCTGGATGTCATTGTCCACCTAGGGACAAATGACTTGGCTAAGAAAGGGATTAGAGAAGTGCAGGAAGAGTTTGTGGAATTGGGGAGGGGCCTTAGACAAGTAGCATGCACCGCAACCTTCTCGGAGGTGCTGCCCATCTATGATGTAGGAGAGGCTAGAGTGTTCCGCACCATGGGATTCAATCAGTGGTTGAAAAACTGGTGTGGAGCTCAGGGATTTGGCTTCATTGCGGACTCGGGGTCCACCTGGAGTGATGCAAGCCTATACTGGCATGATGGGCTGCATCTGTCCAGGAGGGGAGCCAGTATCCTATATGATAGGTTTAAATGCTTCATTGACAAGCATTTAAACTAGCCAAGGGAGGAGGCACTGGAAAGGAGCAGGGAAATCCTAGCCCCACCAAAAAATCATGGTAGTAAGTACGCTAAACACCAACATAGAGGTGTCAATAGGGAGAAGGGCAGGGGTAAATGGAGAAAGTGACAAAGGCAAGAAGGACAGGGATGGGGCAAAAAGGAGTAAGGCCATCAAGAAATGGAGGGTAATGAGTACCAATGCCCGGAGTCTGGGCAACAAGCTCCCTGAGCTGGTGGTCTTGATGGAAGAGGGATGCCTGGATATCATAGCAGTCACAGAAACATGGTACACAGGGAACCATGACTGGGATGTTAACATACCAGGGTACATAACCTGCAGGAGAGACAGGCAGGGGAGAAGAGGAGGAGGAGGAGTAGCTCTCTATGTAAAGGAAGGGGTAAAAGCAACTGAACAAAAGAGTAAACAGGGAGGAGAGGAGGCACTGTGGGTCACCTTGGAGACTGGAAAGGGCACCACAATCCGCACAGGGGTTGTGTACAGACCCCCATGTTAGGGGGAGGGAATGGACAAGGATATGATAGAAGGCATTCTTAGAATGTCAGAGAAAGGGGAAATACTGTTGATGGGAGACCTGAATATGCCAGATGTTAACTGGAGCACATTTGCTGCAGCCACATCCAAGAGCAGGGCCATTCTTGATGCCCTACAGGTGGCAGGCCTCAGACAACTAGTTTCAGAACCCACTCGTGAGGGAGCAATCTTAGACCTCATACTCTCAAATGGGGCAGTGAGAGGATCTCAGATCTAGAAGTGGGTTGCCATCTGGGAACAAGTGACCATCAAATGGTGTGGTTCACATTAAACTCAGCTACAGAGTCAAGCCATACAAAAGTGAGGGTACTGGACTTCAGGAGGGCTGACTTTGGCAAGATGGGAGAGTGCCTCAGAAAAGCACTAGCAAACAGGCTAGAAGGAGGTGTGGAGCAACAATGGGGAATCATCAAAACTGCCATCACAGAGGCAACAAGCCTTTGTGTGAAGCAAATAAACAAATCAAAATGAAAGAAAAAGCCACTATGGTTCTCAAAAGAGGTGGCTGTGAATGTCAGGAAGAAAAAGATAACTTTCTGGAAGTATAAGGAAACACAGAAGGAGCAGGACAGAGAGCTGTATCAGTTAAGGCAGAAGGAAGCAGGGAGGGAAGTCAGAATAGCAAAGGCCCAAACTGAGGAAAAGATAGACAACTCGGTTAAGAAGGGGGATAAAACCTTTTATAGGTACATCAGCGAGCGTAGAAAGACAAAGGGAGGGATAGTGAGGCTGAATAGAATGAACGGTGGGTGGGCAGAGGAGGACAGTGAAAAAGCAGGGATACTGAAAGAATATTTCTGCTCAGTATTCACAAAAGAGGAGGGGGAAGTGCCTAATCCAATTAACAGAAGCACTCTTGATAGAGGGTTCGATCCCAGTCCTTTCATAGAAGAAAGGGCTCTGCAAGAACTCCTAAAACTGAAGGTGGACAAAGCAATGTGGTCTGATGGAATTCACCCCAGAATTCTAAAAGAATTAAGGGGGGAACTAGTGAAACCACTGGCTACTCTTTTTAATAAATCATGGGAGGATGGTGTGGTACCCAAGGACTGGAGGAAGGTGGATGTGATTCCCCTTCACAAAAGTGGGACCAAGACAGAGGCAGAAAACTACAGACCTGTCAGTTTGACCTCTGTGGTAGAGAAAGTGATGGAGTCACTTCTAAAGGAAAGAATAGTTGAGTACCTAGAGGCCAGTGGGGCACAGGACCCAAGGCAGCATGGGTTCACAGTGAAGGTCATGTCAGACGAATCTAATAGATTTCTTTGACTGGGTGACCAAAGTAGTAGACCAGGGAAGGGCTGTGGACATGGCCTACCTAGACTTTAGCAAGGCATTTGACACAGTCCCACACAAAAGATTAATAGTCAAATTAACCAGCCTGGGAGTGGGTCCGAGGGTGGTAGCCTGGGTAAAACATTGGCTGAAAACAGGACACAGAAGGTAATTGTAAATGGAGTCCACTCTGAAGAAAGAGGGGTTACTAGTGGGGTACCGCAGGGTTCAGTATTGGGTCCAGTCCTTTTTAATGTCTTCATAAGTGACATCGCAGAGGGACTGGAAGGAAAAGTATGCCTCTTTGCAGATGACACAAAGATCTGCAACAGGGTTGATACACAAGGAGGCATGGAAAGGATGAGAAGGACTTGGCAAGGTTGGAGGAATGGTCAGAAGTATGGCAGCTAGGATTCAATGCAAAGAATGCAAATAATGCACCTGGGAAACAAGAACCCAGGGAAGAATACACAATGGGGGTAGTAACAACAACAAAAAGGAAAGGGACCTGGGGGTAATCATATCAGATGACCTTAAGGTTAGCAAGCAATGTGAGAAGGCAGTAGGGAGGGCTGAGGGTATACTGGGATGCATAGGGAGAGGCATCAGCAGCAGAAAACAGGAAGTTGTTATCCCTCTGTACAGATAGTTGGTGAGACCCCATCTGGAGTACTGCGCCCAGTTCTGAGACCCCATCTCCGCAAGGACATAGACAGGATAGAGGTAGTCCAGAGGAGGGCAACTAAATGGTGCAGGTTCTGCAAGAGAAGCCATATGAGGAGAGACTAAAGGAGCTTAATATGTATACCCTTGAGGAAAGAAGGAGAAGGGGGACATGATAGAAACTTTTAAGTACCTCAGTGGAATCAGCAAAGTCCAAGAGGGTAGCATCTTTCAGAAAAGAGACGGCAAGAACAAGGGGACACAATTTAAAGATGGGGGGGCAGTTCAGGGGCAATGTGAGGAAGTATTATTTCACAGAGAGGGTAGTGGATGCATGGAACAGCCTTCCTGAGGAGGTTGTGGGGTCTAAAACTATGGTAGAATTCAAGAATGCATGGGACAGACATAAGGCAATTCTTGTGGGGTGTAGGAAGACATAGGCTGTTGGTTAACTAGGATCTGCGGCCTATCCTGTAGGTAGGGAAATGGGCAGACTAGATGGGCCAAGCGGTCCTTATCTGCCATCAAAGTCTATGTTTCTATGTTTCTATATCACCTCACTCCCGCCTTTGCTCTAGGTCATACATATTGAGCTCCATTAATCTGTCCTCATATGTTTTCTGATGCAGTCCCTGCACCATTTTGGTTGCCCGTCTCTGGACTGCCTCCATTTTGTTAATGTCCTTGTGCAGGTGTGTCCTATAGTACTGCACACAGCACTCCAGATGGGGCCTAACCAGTGTCTTGTAAAGAGGGATTATTGCCTCCCACTTACGACTTGTGATACCCCTACTAATACACCCCAGCATCCCTCTAGCCTTACCTACTGCTTTTGTGGTCTGCTTGGATGATTTCAGGTCATCTGTGATGGTGATGATGATGATGATGATGCCCAAGTCTCTTTCTTCCCTTGTGACTGCCAGCAACTCCCCTCCCAACCTATAGGTGGCTTCAGGGTTTCTCTTCCCTATGTGCATGATCTTGCAGTTCTTTGCGTTAAACCCCAGTTGCCACTCTTCTGACCATTTTGCCAGTTTATCCAGATCTCTTCTCATTCTGCCCACCCCATCTGGATCATCTACTCTTTTGCATATCTTGGTGTCATCTGCAAACAGGCAAACCTTACCCTCCAGTCAATCTGCTATGTCACTGGTGAAGATATTGAAGAGGACTGGCCCCAGGACTGACCCCTGAGGTACCCTACTTGTGACTTGCATCTCTTCTGGCTGTATATCATTTACCACCACTCTCTATTTTCTGCCCGTCAACCAGTTTGCCACTCAGTTGACCAACTTTTGACCCAGCCAAGCCTACTCCACTTATTAATCAATCTTCTATGTGGAACAGTATCAAAAGCTTTGCTGAAGTCAAGGTAGGTGACATCAAGTGCTCCCCCTTGATCCACCAATCTGGTTACCCAGTTAAAGAAATCTATGAGATTAGTCTGACAGGACCTTCCTGTTGTAAACTCATGCTGTCTTGGATCCTGTGCTCCTATGAATTCCAGGTGTTGCACTATCCTTTCCTTAAGGAGTACCTCCATAATCTTGCCCACTACTGAGGTAAGACTGACTGGTCTGTAGTTCCCTGCCTCCTCCCTGCTACAACTCTTGTCTTCTGGGACCTCTCCTGTGCTCTGAGACTCACTAAACAGTTCTGATAATGGATCTGCTAGTTCCACCCTTAGCTCCTTTAGTACCCTGGGATGTATGCCATCAGGTCCCATTGTCTTGTCCACCCTGAGCTTAGCAAGCTCTTGTAAGACCTTTTCTTTTGTGAAGGGACTAGTATACACCTCCTTCCCCCCTGTGTCCATGGTGCTGAGCTGTGGGCCCTGCCCTACCTTTTCCTCAGAAAATACTGAGCAGAAGTATCTATTTAGGATAGATGCTTTTCCTTGGTCCTCCTCCTCCTCACACACACACCCCTTATCCCCTTTTACCTTAGCAATACGCCCTCTGGACTTTCTCCTTTCACTAATGTATCTATAGAAAGTCTTGTAATCTTCTTTTACTGTTCGTGCTAGTGTTTTCTCGGTTTAGGCCTTTGCCTGCCTTACTGTCTTCCCTGCTTCCCTTAGGGAAGTTTGGTATGCCTCCCTATCTTTGTCCCGCTGCGTTTCCTTATAATTCCTGAAGGTCAGCCTTTGGCTCTGATCTTTTCTGAGACTGTTCTTGAGAACCAAAGTGGTTTCCTTATTCTTTTGCTCTTGCTTTTCTCTCTAACACAATGGGATGTTGCTTCAAGTATCACATCCTTAATGCTTGCCCACTTTGCCTGTACCCCCCTCACCTGTATTTCTTCTTGCCAGGGCTAGCTTAACTCTGTTAGCCATCTTATCAAAGTCAGCTCCTCTGAAATCCCATATTTTTGCATTGGAATGGGATGATTTAGTTCTAGTGGCCAAATTGTACCATACCATGATGACCTTCTACTTGGAGATCTGTGATCCTTTTCGTGTTGGTCAGTACTAGATGTAGGATAGTCCTGTCTCTTGTGGGTTGTTCTACCAGTTGTTTGAGGCCCTCCCTCTGCAGGGAATCCACTATGTGTCTAGTTCTGGCCAATGTTCCTGCTGGTATGGACCAATCTGTATCTGGCATGTTGAAGTCTCCCATTATCAGAACCTCCCCTTTAGCACTCATGTTTTGTATATCTTCTAACAGTAATGTGTCTATGTCCTCCCGATGGTCTGGAGGCCTATAGACAACCCCAGTTCCTATGACAGTCCCATTTCCTGTTTCCAGGGTGACCCACAGTTCTTCTGGCTCCTTATGTATATTCTGAATTTCTGTAGCTTTGATATTTTCATTGATACTGGCTGATTGAGAAGAGACTGTTACGGGTTCTGGAAGTGTGGTCCAAGTGCTGGGAGAAAGCTAGGGGGTGAAATACTGGTCTGCAGGGCAGGAAGTATAAAGGAAATTCTGTATAATGCAAAATATCAGCATAACCAAATTTTCACGTGGTCTAGACCGACAGAGTAATTGGTGTTACCTTATATTAGCGCTTCAGCGGTGATTTTAGCAACCCGGATGTCAGCTGTCAAAATCGCAAAATCACAAAAAAAAGCAGTAGAGACACTGGTGCTCATTGCTGTTTGTGTGTCTGTCGTACCTAGTTAGCAGAGCCTTAGCAGAGACTAACAACTGAACAACTGCAAGACTTTACAAACTTTTAAAAACATGTCACTACTGTCATGGCTTTCCAAGAAGCCGGCTGTGAAGAGAGACTTGTCCATGGAGCCGCTTTGTGCTGTCAACCTGAGTCAAACCGTAGAAGTCCCTCTGACAATTGCAGATGCTGTAGTAGCTGAACTTTCAGAGCCTCCTGTAAAAAAGCGATGGACCGAGTATGTTAAGTACACAGCCAAGGTACAATTCGAAATTGGGAAATATGCTGTGGAGAGTGGGGTTATGAATGCTGTGCGGTAACATAGCAAAATGTACTCAGCAACCATTAATGAGAGCACTGTACATGGTTTCAAAAAGGATTACCTTGCGCAGCTGACCAAAACCCCTGACCCTAGCAAACTACTTGCTACCAACCAAGCCACGCGGATGTCCGGCCCTGCTCCTTGATGATGTGGAGCAGGAGTTGCGTAATATTATAAAGAGTTTGCAGTCAGAGGGGGCAGTTGTTAATGCCAGAGTTGTTTCTGCAGTTGCCTCTGGTGTGGTAAAGGCACACAATCCTGACCTTCTGACAGAAAATGGTGGTCAGTTAACTTTTAGCAGACAATGGTCTTGGAAATTATTGAGCTGCATGGGGTTTTCCAAACGTAAGGCCACAAAAGCTGCTCATAAAAACCCACTGGACTTCCCACAACTGAAGTCCAAATTTCTTGAAAGGATTGCTTCAGCCTGTAGCCAGGAACTTATCCCACCAGCTTTGGTGATTAACATGGACTGAACAGGAGTTCAGGGGGCACACGACTGAAGATGTTCTGCAAGCTCTTGAACATAATGCCATCATACCCATCTTCATGCCAGCCTCATGTACAGATTTACTACAACCACTGGCCTTAACTGCTAATAACATTTTTAAAGATCAGCTAAAACACCATTTCACTACTTGGTATGCTGATACTGTGTCAGAGCAACTACTGAATGGTTGTGCTTGTGGGAACATCAACATCGACCTGCTAATGCAAGCTCTAAAATTGAAAAATGCTCAGTGGTCGGTAGACAGCATAAGCACACTTAGAGAGAGAGAAGATGACATAGTCAAGAGTTTCCAGCAGGCGGGGATAACAGAAACTCACGCTAAGTGTCTGAATTACTAAAAAAGCTCAGAACCAAGCATGCACTCCTAAGCACTCCGATGCCTTCTTTTAAATGAAGAAATAAAAATTGTTTTACATGTAACAAGCACACAGCACAAAATGTACCCCATGAATGAACAATATTGAGTGACCCCCCCCCACCAGACAAAGTAACAAACATTGTTCAGTTTGGCACACACATTCATTAGGTTAGACGCATAACAGACTAAATCGCACCGCATTCCTGGAATTTTGGCGGTTAATAAATTCCCGCTGTAAACATATATCCACACATTATCCATGTCCCACGGATAAAGTGAATATTTTTTTACAGCTAAAAAAAGGGGTTATACAGTATATTGTATGAAACATGCATGTTCAATATATAAAAACGTGTATGAAGCAAGAAAGGTAAATATGAAGAACATATATTTTCCAAGAATGTTTGCATCATGAAAACATATAGAAACAATATATTAATAATGTAGATGCAGTATGGAAGAAATATTTAATATGCCTATGATGCAATTCATAAAAACTGTATGACCAATCTATTGTTGATATAAAAATAATTTAAAGCAAAATATGATGGGCCGGATATTCAAAAGGGTTGCACAGTGCTCAATAGGGTTGCGCCAGTGCAAGTCAGAAAATGCGCCATTCTGCGATATTCAACAGGAGGCAGTTGTGCCACTAAAAACATGCTGAGCAACAGCGCAATGCTAATGAAGGCATGCGCAACTGAAGGGGGTGGAACCATGCATAAAGTGCGCTGTGCGATGTTCAAAGACTTGTGCAATGTGCAACAGTGGAGCAGGCGGAAGTTGCGCCATAGCGGAAATGAGCCAAAATAAAAAAGAGCAAGGAAGAGGTGCAAGAACGCTACAGGGAAGCCACATGAGGCAGGGAGAGAGACAGAGCAAGAGGGACAAAGAGGGCAGGCCAGGGAAACCACAACACAGAATAGGGGCAAGGGAAGGTGTGTGGGGCCACAGAGTGCAGAAGCCAGTAGGTGTACCCGGTGCAGGGGAGGTAGCATTCAGGACAGCAGCTGGAACAAAGCAACAACAGCTGGGGGGGAAAACAAGCCAGGGACATGGACAGTGCCACCTTCCACATAGAAGCCGTAATGAGGGGGGTGAGAAGGCATGCTGCAGGAGGACGTGGCCGTGGAAGGGCCCGTCGGTGGTACTTCCCCAACAGGCAGTACCTAGCCCACACCAGCTTTGAGCTGTACTCAGATGTCGAGATAGTGGGCCAGCACTGCCTGAACAGGGCAATACTGAGGCGGCTCTGTGAGCTGTGCAGTGATGTGATGCAGGCACCCACACAGCGGAGTCATGCTCTGTCAGTGGAGACAAAGGTAACAGCCTGCATGTGCTTACTCGCCACGGGTACCTTCCAGAGACCAATAGGGGACACCACAGGCATAACACAGTCGGCAACATCATGCATCCTCACCCAATCCCTCAGCACACTGCTGCCACATGCTGCGGAGTACATCCATTTCCCCAGCACCGCGGCGGAGCACACAGCAAACATACAGGAGTTCCACAGGGTAGCATGTATGCCTGGCGTGCTAGGGGCGATAGACTGCACCCATGTGGCTATTTGCACGCCACCTGGCCCCAATGGGGCTGCCTATGTGAATCAGAAGGGATATGCCAGTGTCAACTGCCAGGTGGTGTGTGATGCCAGTGGGCGCATCATCAATGTCTGTGCCACGCACCCTGGGGGAGCACATGATTCATTCATATGGTACCAGTTGGCACTGTGCCATCAATTCGAGAGTGGGGACATCCCCACAGGACATCTAGTGGGTGATTATGCATGTAGAACTGACAAATCGTCGGCAAGGGGGGGTAAGCCACAGGTGCCATGGGTGTGGCACACAGAGTTAGAGGCAGTCTGAGCCTGAACAAGACACTAACCTCCACTATTTCCACACAGGTGACAGTGGATACCCACTCCGTCCCTGGCTGCTGACACCCTACCGGTGGCCCACGACCCCATCGCAGCAACGCTTCAATGAGGCACATACCGCCACCCGCAACATCATTGAGCGGGTGTTTGGGATGCTGAAGGCGCGTTTCCGTTGCCTAGACACCTCTGGCGGTGCCCTACAGTATAGCCCCTCAAAGGCCTGTGTGATATTCTTGGCCTGTTGTATCCTGCACAACATGGTCAAAGACTGTGGGATAGCCGTACAGGTCGAAGACGGGGACAGCGATGGGGACAACGGTTATGCTGGTGACGATGGGGATGAGCAGCCCCCCCTTGGACGATGGGACCCCCGACTGATCCAGCTGGTCCAGCTGCACCGGGACATCATCACAGAGGAGCACTTCAGCCAACACAGGTAAATCATGGGCCATGTGCAACCACCAGTGGCTAGGGCACAACCCACGTACACACATGGAAACACACCAGGGGTGCATGATGGCAAGGGAAGTGGCAGGGCACAGAAGCACACACATACAACCAGGGAGGGGTGAACAGTAACACGCCACATTGATGGACACACACACACGCGCACACACAATAGGCACACAGTGTACAGGGGTCAGGTGCACAACAGAGCCGGAAAACAGACACTAGCAACACACATGTCCACAGGCCACCACGTCCACTGACTGTCTATGTGCATGTGTCAGATGCTGGGCACCATCGCACTTTGGTGTACAACGCAATGCAGGCATCATCATGCACACGCACCTGTGGACAGCAGTCGGGAGGGTGTGCAGGTGGACCGTGTGTCTGCGTGTAGGGCTGGGCACCCACCGGTGCACTGCCCACCAAAACACACAATGCACACAGGGCAGCACCAGACAGAGCCCGCACTGGGAGACAGGTCAGTCATGCGGCACAGTGCCACAGCCACCTCGGATGTGTGGGCGGCCCCACCGAGACCCAGTGACACTGGCAGACTGAGCATGGGCCTCATGGGGTGGCACCGGTGGTCCACCAGGGGTTCCACTGCGCGAACGCGACCGTGCCTGCACAGGTGTCTGCAGCGCACTGAACAAACCTGCACCAGGAGTGCTCGGGATGCCCACAGCTGAACCCAGCGTTGACAGGGTGGGTGTCGCACGACGCCGGGAATGGGGAGTGGATGGCAAACTGTGCGGTGTGAGTGACACATGGGAACCTGACTGTGTGCCCATTGTGGCCACGACAGCGACCAACGCCTGTGGTAGCCTGTCAATGGCAGCGGTCACATCCTCCCACAAATGGTCAGTCCATGACAGGATCCTTTCGGTGTCCCTGCTGTGTTGCTCCACGACCCACTCCAGGGCCACACACAGTGCCTCCATGGACGTTGCAAGCCGCATCTGCTGCTGTACTGATGTCTGCAGCAGACGGGTGTGCTCATCAAAGAGGTCGTCTGACACCTCAGCAACCTGTCCCTCAGGGTATGGAAGGGCCTGATGTTCAGCACCCCTTGAGGGTGGGCACTGCTCACCAGGGCCAGGTATGGGCAAGTCCACAGGCGGTGCACAGACACCACTGCTGAGCCCTGTACCCCCAGTCCTGGTGGGTGACTGCTGCTGCTGCCCCTCCACCTGCTGTGCCCAAGGGATCAGCTGTTCCACCGTTGTGGCCACAAGAGTGCCACTGACCTGACCAGCCACCGGTGCTGCCCCACCAGTGATGACAGGCGCAGCCTGGAACTGTGCTGACATGCTGGCACACACGTCGTAAACAGCCAAGTCCACGGGCGTGTGCTGGCCTGCTGTGTGTCCATTCCGTGACACACACATGTCACTGCCCATAATGGTCATTGCATCATCAATGGTGCAGGTCTGTGCCACAGCCACAGCCACAGCATGCTGGCATACTTGGATGCCACACTGCTGAGACACAGGAAGGGCCTCCCCCACACCTGTTTCAACGACATCAGTGTTGACAGGCAGGCGGTACCACTGTTGCAATGCACGCCGGCTACCTGCGGAGGTGGATGGTCCCTCCTCTAACTCCAGATGGCTGTCCACAGTGGACAGACCCTCCACCGCTGACCCCTGCAGGCATGCAGGATCTGTAAATGAAAGTAAGGACATGTTAGTGCATGTGATCTACCTCCCCCCAGACCATGACGTACCATGCAGTGATGGGCTACCACCTGTCTGGAAGCCACCTCCTGGAACGCCCTCAATGGCACTGCGCTGCATGCTTGCAGCAAGCCTGTCCTCTGCCAAAGTCAGCTGCACCACCTCCGGCTGGCCCCCACCTGTTGCAGCATGTGCCACCCTGATGGCAGCCACCTTCTCCTTCACCCTCCTCCTGTCGGTACCCATCTTCTTCTTACACTCCTGCACAGAGTGCTGGTGGCTGCCGTGCAGGTTGACGGCAAATGCCACCCCCTCCCATGCAGCAGCACGGGCCTGAGGGGTGCCCCACCATCCACTGAGCAGTGGCTCCTGTTTGATGTAGGCCTCGAAGAGTGCATCCGTCTCGGCCTTGGTAAAATTGGGCCTCTTCTTCCGCCCACCATCATCCTCCTCACCCAGTCCTCGCTCGGTCATTTTTCAGCCTGTATGGGTGACAGTGGTGACCTGTGACTGTGCAGTACAAAGCAAGTCCCTGAGACAACAGTCCAGAACACCACACAGCATGCAACTCACCTATAAACTGCAGTAACCGAATATGGCCACTGCAGAACAGTGTCGCAGTTTTAAGGCGCAATCCATGCAAATTAGGTGTGGAACAACTTTAATGAGATGCAAATCACGCTGCTGTGCCATTGAATGGCTGATCGGTTGATTTGCATATGACGGCTGAATATCACGCTGTTGCGCTTTGCGCAATAGGGTTGAATGTGCTGAGCCAGTGGCGCAGTTCTGTGACTGCGTAGTACACCGCACTGCGCATGCCCAGGTAGCTTACGCAGGCGTCTGCCATGCTGATGAAGTGCTGTGCACGGTAGGCAATTCAGGGCACGGCCACCATTGTGCCAGTGGTGCTACGGCGACGGTCACTACATGGCGCTGTGGCACAACTGCGCAATAGTTCGCTGTGGCAATGGCACACAGGTGACCAATCATGCTAGACGCATAGACGTCCGATGGCGCTGTGCACGGCCTTGCGCCAGAGACCCATGACCCTGTGCCCGACCTTTGTCCCCTTGGTGCTGTATGTCTGGCATGTCTGCAGCTCTATCGCGCTGTTCGGTGACAGCGCGATAGGGAATGGCAGCGCTGTACTGACAGCGCGATAGGGAATGGCGGCGATGTATTGCACAGCAATTCCATTTGGGGTTGCCGTGCTGTGGAGCACCATATGGCCTACTATAGCACTGGAGATGGCACGCAGGAGAGCCACCAATGGAGTGCCTTCAAGCTGGCCAACCTTGTGGCCATTGTGGAGCCGCACTATGGCCCACTCTTTGCAGAGGTGCCACTGGACAGGGCCAGGACCCAGGTCTGGCAAGAGGTGGCCAATGACCTGGAGGCGGCCACTGGCTGCAGGAGGTTGGCTGAGCAATGCAGGCACTGGTATGGTGACCTGCGATGGAGGGAGCCGGAGCGACTGGCATGTCTGCGGTCGCACGCCAGGAGAGGAGTGGTGCCTCGTCCAGGTGGGTGATACGTGTACACACCTGTATGGTCCATATGAGTAAAACTATCTTATGTGTTCAGCACATAGGGGAGGGATGGTCTAGGGTTGGCTGTGGCAGTGTTTACAGGGTATGGGATGGATGGGTCTGGCTGGGTGGGTGGGCACACACATTGGGGCAGGGGGAATATGTTTTGGGTTGGTACTGATGTGTTTCTCACCTTTTGTTTCCCACAGGCATGGCAGAGTGGAGGAGGGCCATGGAACAGCATCGGAGGGTGGTGGAAGATGACCGTGAGCGTGTTGGGGAACAACCCCAATGCCAGCATCAACCTGATGAGGGTGAGTGCCATGACACCATGATTGCTATTGCATGCTGTGTGACAGGGTGGGGAGCAGGGTGTGGCCACCATCCATGGACGCCACTGCCATGCACGCGACATGTGACAGTCAGCACTGTCCAGTGGCACTGCATGTCTGAGTGTGCGTCAATGGTGGTCTATGTGTGCACTGGGCACATGGCTGTGGCACTGCCTGTCCACCGCATAGCCACGTTACTGTACAGCCTTGGTTGTGCTGTGCTGGACATGGGCGGTGTGTGTGTGCAGTGGTACACATGGCTGTTGCAACCTGGTTGGGCTTGTCTTGTGCACACAGTCACTGTGGGTGGGTGCACACCATCACAGGAGCGGGGCACATGGCTGTATGCCATGCATGATGGGTGGGCTGCAGGGAGATGGAAAGTCACACCCATTGACTCTGATCCCTTGTCCTAGGTGTGCGGATACTCATCAGGATTGAGCAGTCCAACCGGGAGCTTGTTCGTGTCGCTGAGGAATCCCTTGCACTACTACGGGACATCCATCGGCATGGGGTGAGGAGGAGAAGGCGTCCCCGTGAACGACCCCAGGCAGCAGTGGAGCAGACTGGACACCACTGATGGAGCTGAACCTCCCCCCTTTGACTGACCCTCACACCCCGCCTTCCCTCTCCCAATTGTTCACCCCTGCACCTTACCCACCCTCACCTTGTTCCTGTCCCTCCACCCCATTTCTGTATATACATGTATATAGTTGTTGTTGTTTTTGTTGTTGTTGTTGTTGTTGTTATATTTTTGGAATACAGATATTTTGATATGAATACTGTGGTGGTCTCTGGTTTGCAGCTGGCTATAGGTGCTCAGTTGCAGTGGTGTGCATGGCATCTGGGGTGGTTCAGTCATGGGTATGTGTGTGTGTGCGTGGGGAAATGTCTCTGGTGTGGGAGTGGCAATCAGTCAGTATCTGTGGTGTGTGTTGTTCTCTGTGCATTGCATTACTGTGTGCAGTGGTCCATGGTGCCTGCTCTGTGTCCATTGTACCCCTGTCAAACTGTCCTTGGCCTGTGCAGCTGACACCCTTGCATGTCTGTGGCCTGCGAGGTCTGCTGCCTTGTCAGTGGTGGCTGTACCTGCAGGTCATCCACTGTGACCGTCACAATGCTGGGTTGCCTCCTGTCACTGGTGAGGTGCATGTTTGCCTCGGGTGACACTGTGGCCTCCACAGTTACTGTCCCACCACCATGCTGTGGCTTGTGTGTGTCACAGGGTCTGTGCACCACTGTCTGTGACTTGTGATCCAGGCATATGCTGGTGGCATACAGGGCCACAGTTCATGCACAGGGTGGGTGTCACCCCTGTGCCATGGCGGACTGCAGGCTGTGTGTGCACAGTTTACATGGGCCCACACTGGGGGCTTGGTTGCCACACTACTGCATCCCTGTGTTGGTGTCCCTGAGGGTATGGGTGTGTGTTTGCCCCTGCACTGTGTTGCATCTGGTGTGCTGCATGCTTCCACACAGCACTGTGGGTGTCTGTGCTGGCTGCTGTGGCTCATGGTGGGTCATGCTGTGACCCTTGTCTACTGTGCAGGGTGCTGTATCAATGGCGGTGGTGTCAGGGGCACACCCTTTTCCATGTGGGGTACCTCTTGTGGCAACACATGTTAGGTCTTTCAGCTGTGCCTCAGGGGGATTGTGCATGTTGGCACTGTGTCTGCCATTGTTGCATTGCCGTGTGCTGCCACCCACTACTGGGTGCTCATGGTGGGTCTGGCTTGTATGGTTCTGTGGTACACGGGGTTGCAGTGTGACAGTGGGGGGGGGATGCATGGGATTCCTGCAGTGATGGTCACTGCTCATGGGGGTGTCTTGGGGTCATGGTGCAGTGTTGTGCACAGGGGGCTGCTGTACCATGGGGTGGTCCGCTTTGTGTGGCAGTCTCAGCTTGCCGGTGGGTGTGCTGGGGCAACATGGCCCAGCTGTGCTTTGTTTGGTTGCCCCCATGGGCCAGTGGATATTCCATCCCTCCCCCAGTTGTGCTGTGCTTGGGGTGTGGGGGTGCATTGTCAGTTCTGCAGTGTGTTTCTGTGCCCATCTGTGGCATGGGTGGTGGGCCCCTACCTCCCTGGTTGTGCAGTTCCATTGCTCTGCTGCTGGGGGGCTCCCTGCTTGCACTGTGGCACCTCTGGGCTACTCAGCTGGGCTGCCCTTGTTGCACTATAGCACGTCGTATCTGCTCAGCTTCCCCTTCCTAGTTGCACTATGGCGCAAGTTGTGTGATATTCAGACGTTGGCTGTTTGCGCAATTTGGCTTGCTCCATTTTTGAATATCGCGTAAATTGCGCATGGGCACAATGGACTTGTGCTCGCTCCTGCTATTGCACACTTTTTGGGTGCAGTTTGAATATCCAGCCCTATATGTATATTTTCCAATTTCAGTAAATACTAGGACAATATGTAACAAGCATTTGTCAATGCCGAATGTTTGCTTGCTGGCATTGGCAGTGGTAGTGTAGAAGTTACAGAGCTGTGTAATAGTAATGGCAGTGAAGTATTGAACCGAAGCCAACCCCACCACCACCCTGCAGAGAGTGACAGGCATTGGGGTGTGCCTTTGGGTCGTCAGGCATAACGGCCACGCCATTTCAGTACACCCCACCGTGCAGACACTGGCAAGTGTCACTGTGTTCCTTGGGGTCTTTGGTCCTTATGCACACCCCATTCCATTAGGAAATACAGTGGGATGGGTGCAAAATAGGAGAATGGGGTGAACTTTGGGGCTGAAGAGTCCAAGGCATACCTCAATGCTTCTCACTGGCTGCAGGGTGTGGAATGGTATGAGCATTACAGGCAAGAATCCCAAGTCACACCCCTGATGCCTGTCATTATCTACAGGGTTGGGTGTTATGGTTGGAAACCCTAATACCTCAGGCATTCGTTGGTATTTTCACTCCAAATGTTCAACTTGGTTTTTTTTGTGACCCCACCTCATGAACAGGGGGAATATCAGTTTCTTAGCCGAAAGCTGCTTATGCACAGCGACTACAGCATTTAGCACCACAGGTGCAAAAACATTCCGAACAGGATGTAAAAAATGACAGCTGTACTGTTCATGGGGAGGTGTAAAAAATGGCAATGTTGTAAATCTGCAGTAAAAATATTTTAAAAAATGGTGAAGTCATGAGCGTACATAGAAACTGTGCAACACACACACCCGTAATATAATTAGGTTGGGGATTTTTTTTTTACAGCAGATTGTCAACTCAAGCATTTTGGTGCCTCCGATCATGAACAGTGTCACTGTGATTTTCTTTATCTGTCCCAAACAATAATTTCCCACAGCGACCACGCATCTCTGCACTCAAAGTGTGAAAACACACTTCGGCCATGTTGTAAAAAATGACAGCTGTACTGTAAATAAGGCAGTGTGGAAAAATGCCACTGGTGAAAATCTGGACTTAAAATATTACAAAGTCGTGAACTTACGAGGGTGCGTGGAAACTGCGCAATGCTCACTCGTAGCACAGTCATTTTATGGACTTTTGTCACCAAATTTTCAACATAGCCATTTTAAGACCTCTGCTCATGAACAGTGTAACTGTAATTTTCTTACTCTGTCCCAAACATTACTTTCACACACCAACAGCACCATTGTGCACTACATGTGCGAAAACACATTTTGGGCGGCATATGAAAAATGGCAGCTGTACTGTTCATAAGTAAGTGTAATAAAATGGCAATGTTGAAAATCTGGAGTGAAAATATTAAATTTGCAAACTTATGAGCATGCATAGGAACTGCGCAATGCACGCTCGTAAAACAGTCATTTTTAGGAATGTTTTCACCAAATTTTCAACAGCCATTTTAAGACCTCTGCTCATGAATAGTGTCACTGTGATTTTCTTAATTTGTCCCGCACTTTGATTTAGCACACCGACTGCGCCATTGTGCGCTACATGGGAGGAAACACGTTTTGGGTGAGATGTGAAAAATGACAGCTGTACTACTTATAAGAAGGTGTGGTAAAATGGCAATGTTGAAAATTTGGAGTGAAAATATTGAAAATTTGTGAACTTACAAGCGTGCATAGGAACTGCACAATGCAGCTCGTAAAACAGTAATTTTGGGAAATTTTTCACCAAATTTTCAAAATAGGCTTCTTGAGAGCCCACCTATGAACACTGGCAGTGTCATTTATTAATCAGTCCCGAAAGGTGATTTCGCCAGTGACTGTGAAATCACCTTCGGCTCGAATAACGCCATGACAGTGACATCATTCATGAGAAGGGTCCCAAAACCCCATGTTGAAAATTTGGTGCAAAATTCCAAAAATGTCTGAGATATGCAACAAAGTTGAAAACCCCTATCTAGCCCATTATACAACTTACTGGCATTTCCTCAGTTCGCTTCGCTTTGAAGAGTGCAAACGTGTTCCCGGCCACCAAGATCGTCCGCCAAGGTCTGGAGGTAAGTATGGGGTGAGAGGGGTGGGGAGTCAGGGTGCACAGTGGTGGTGCGGTTGTGGGAGGGGCCAGGGAGACTACGTGGGAACGCTTTTTTCTTTACAGGTGTTCTTTTGTTTCCAATAATGACGCTGGGCATTTGCCATGCTGGGGTGGGCTCCAGTGTGGCACAAGGATGGTTGGGGGCATTCAGCTGATGGGGATTGGGCACCCCATCACCCAAGCATCGATTGCCACTGGGGTGGGGTCCCAGCATGGCACCCAGTACTGGGGGTGAGGACAGTGGAGCCGGCAGAGTTAGGCACCCCGGCTATATCATGAGTTGCCACGCTGGGGTGGGCACCCAGCGTGGCATTTAAACTTTGGGAAGGCGGGGCGCAGCACAGCTGACGGGGATTGGGCACTGCCGCGGTTATACAGTGCGCGCATGTGGGGCACGCACGCCTGCATGTGCATGTGTGGGGGGAGCTGTGCATGAGCAAGCGATATCTTATCGCTGCTCACTGAAGCGTAGCTCCCCCTTTGAACTGAATGCCACTGCATTTTGGAGCTTGTCATAGACAGCTCCAGCATGCATTGGCTTACAGGGGCTGTGCCTGCCAACACACTGATTGAACTGGAAGAGCGGGTGACACACCTCCGAAATCTCGGATGATGGCACTATGTTTCTTGCACATGCGTGCAAGCAAACATAAAACATAATAAATGTATCTTAATTTTTGAAGACCTTTTTTTTTTGTGCATATGTGACGTATGAATGAGGGATCCACTCACTGTAGATCAAGGGAGGATGTGAAATGGTGCAGGTACATGGGGGGGGTGAACAAAGTGGTAGACAGTAAGCCCTACCAGAGCTTCAGGCTGATGTAGCACAGCAATACATGGGGGTGAACAAAGTGGTAGACAGTAAGCCCTACCAGAGCTTCAGGCTGATGTAGTACAGCTGGACTAAGGCAAGGGAGGATGTGAAATGGTACAGGTACATTGGGGGGGGTGAACAAATTGGTAGATAGTAAGCCCTACCTAAGCTTCAGGCTGATGTTGCACTGCTGGACTAAGGCACGAGCACCCACGGCATGTTCTTATAGTCTCCATTTATATGTCCATTTATGTTCTTACAGCGCTGATTGCCTAACTGAGCCAAGATGTAAAACAGATACTAAAATGTCAGGTTTATTTCAGGTGACCATGTTCTTATAGTCCCTATTTATATGTCCATTTATGTTCTCACAGCGCTGATTGCCTAACTGAGCCAAGGTGTAAAACAGATACTAAAATGTCAGGTTTATTTCAGGTGACCAGGATCGTAGTGGGGAGAGGGGGCAAGTGAAACAATGTCATGAGAATGTGCTTACACTTATTAACTGTTGCTGTGCCACGGAGTGATACACCGGTACAGAATCCCTATACGTTCAAATTCTGCTTGCAGCCTAAAGGTGCTTAGGTGGATTGGCATTTACATTACTCAGCGGCAAATCTTTTTCATACTTTTTGTGATCATCGGTTAAGATATAACCACTAACTGATGAGACACTTGGGGGCATGAAACTGTGCTACCAGCAAAGTTGCATTTGCAAAGCCCTGAATATTTATCTGTTGATAATGAAATGAAAACTGTCAGTTGATAACATTCAGCCACTGTCCATTGCACAGAATAGACATCTCACTGATAGATCTGGAGCAAAGGGACATGCGCTTGCCAATGACACCACTACAGCTCCAGACACGGAAGAAAGAAGTTCATGCACTTTCATCGCTGTTAACTTTTTCAGCAATTTAAAACAGTAACTTAGCATCTGCACTAAGATGTTACACGTCGCTGAACTGAATTGTGACACCAGAATCCCTGCGATCAACATCAGTCAGCAAAAATGAATTGAAAAAAAAATCAATAGATGTATAAAATGGTAAGTGACATGAGTCAATAACATCATATCTGCATGTAATACTTGGCTTAAAATTTGAGCACCACCATATTCTGGCACCACAGCGTCAAACAGGGATGCCATTTATAATTCAGCTAATGTCAAGCAGTTTTCGAGCCATAAAAAGTATTACTGTATCAGTATGGTGGCAGCAACAGGATCAGGAAATTATGAAATTAATGCAACAGCTCCTATCGCCATATGTTGTGCGGGTGGAGGAGTGCATGATAACCCAGGGTGGGCTGTTAGGCTTCAGATTCAGCGGAGAAAAGGGTGGATTCTGATTGTGAGCTACGGTTGAATTGTGTGTTTTTTCTATACCTAGTTTTCGCTATTTTGTTAGGGCACATGTCCAACCTTAAGATGTTTAGGGTCACAAGGAGATGTGACTTCATTGAGCATTTGATTTGAGAAAGAGCTGTGTGATTCTATCTAAATGCCAGCTCATGGCAATTCAGAGAAAAAACAATATTTTGAAGCTGCATTACCAGACTAAGTGTGCAGTTTAGTGAATTACCACACAGGGGTGTGTATATGACAGCACTAAAAGGTGAATTAAAGTGCTTCAGTCATGAAAACCTCCCCCACTGGTTGCGGCTGAAATGCATAGCAGTATGTTCTCCTTTGTGCGTTCTGGCTGTTATTTGCTTCAGCTGCAGGTAGTACAGTACGCTCAAGTTTGTTTGCAAAGGTTTTAGCAGCGGGGAGTTCACATTCACAGAGTCTAGTAAGAGAAAACGCTTGGAATTACACATACAACGAAGCCTGAGTTTTCACATCAAATGCTGAGGTATTTTTCTTCTGGAGGATTAGAACCCATGGAGTCCATGAAGGTGTGCTTTGGAGAGCTGGCATGTGTAAGGACTGTTAGGCACCCACACATTTTGGTGGTCCTGCTTTGGCAGGGAACAGTTTATTAAAGTAATGATGTGTGGCTTGTCTCTCTAAGCTAGACAAGACTACACCATCCTATCAGGCAACTGACACAGTTGATCTGTGTATATGTGTGTGTGTTTGTGTGCGTGTGTGTGTGTGTGTGTGTGTGTGCGTGTGTGTGTGAGGAGCTGCTCACTGAAGAGAAGCTCCGTCTTTCAACTGTATGCCACTGCATTTTCAACTGCTGTCATAGACAGCTTTAGCAGTGATTGGAGAACTGTGACCACGCCTGCAAACACACATTGACTGAATTGGAAAATGCTGACACACCTCTGAAAAACTCAGATGATGGCACTATGTTTCTTGTACATGCGTGCAAGCAAACATAAAAAATGGAAACACAATTATAACATATGCACAAAATAATTTAAATACATTTACTGTATAAGAATCTATTCAATAATAATATCAGTTAAAAAGATAGGAAAACACATTTACCTACTATTTCATTATATGGAATATATGGAAAATACTTGGTCAATATGCCAGAAAAATATTAGGATCATATAAAATAAATGATTGGTTTGCCAACCTGCCTTGTATTAAAAATATATTTATAACAATTTCATTATGAAATTAATATATAGAAAATATATAAGAACATACAATTCTACATATAGGTTACATACATTTTAAGTAAATACTATATATCTTCCATAGACCAAAAATGAGCCAATGTTGTACTATTTAAAATATACAGTGTAAAGAAAATATATTTCTTATATAGTACTTGTCCTATATAGACCATTTTCATCCACTGCTACAGAATTATTCAATAAATATGTGGGATAAATACAATTACCAAATATTTAAAATATGTTAACCTATACTAGTATTATAAAATGTAAAATATTTGAAAAATATATCATTTCCCCATATGGGAAGGGGCAAAGCTGCTTCCATAGCAGCAGCAAGGGATATCCCTTTGTTGGAAATCTGTAAGGCAGCTACCTGGAAAACTGTTCAAACATTTACCAAACACTACTGCCTGGATACCCAGGCCAGGAGTGATGCCAGATTTGACACAGCAGTACTGCAGAGCTTGTTTCCTAAATAGGTTCTGTGCCCACCTCCAAAGGTACTGCTTGGGTAGTCTGCAATATGTCAGAATACAATAAGATTTCCTGATGGTAGAAGAAAAAATTACTTACCATAGTAATTTGGTTTCTTCCAAGGAAATCTTACTGTATTCTGAGCTCCCTCCCCTCCTGTCCTACTAGAACCTGGGGGCACTGCACTACAGCTGTGATGGCTATTTGAAACACCTGGGTTGTTTTTCTTAGGGACATATGTGACCTGAGTCTTGGTGGTGTCCAGTTTTTTATTGATAAAATAGGGGACATAGTTTGTAGAGTGGGTGAGAGTTTATCTTATAGGTTAAGTTAGTTAGATAATTTAGATAGCTTTTGCTTATGCATGCTTCATAAAAATTTGATGGGTGCATGTTGTTTAACAGAGACAGTGGTTTGAAAACTGAGTTCGAGCCCAGCATTCTATCATTAGCATAGGTTCTATTAACCATTTCAACTCCTGGGCAGTCCTATGGTGAGATCATACTACAATATGTCAGAATATAGTAAGATTCCCTTGGAATAAACAAGATTACTATGTGAAGTATTTTTTTCTTCTGTAAATAAATTAATAATGTCTATATTCTGAAGAGGTCCTGGGCAGAGTGGGGAGGCTATTTTTAAGTGAAAGCAAACACTTTTGTTTTACGGAGTTTAGAGGGCTTCGGCAGTAGCAGCCTCTATTTCACCACAAGCTCAGAGAGGTAAACAGTTCAGTAAAAACCTGTGGCATAACAAGCACATAATAACAACACTCTAGACTATAAAAATTAAATGTTTAACTTGGTCCCAATATTTTCAAAGGAACATTCATTCATAATCTGCCAAAGCAAAGATTCTTTGAAAAAAACCAAAACAACAAAACGAGGCAGCTCTTATCAGAGTGCATAGTCGCAGTGTTATATAGCTGTTCTGCAAAATGGTTCAAAACAGAGCTGCAGGAGCCACAAGCTGTTATTCATTTTAACAGCAAGGTTTCTGCAGCAGCCTTGCCAATGAGGCTGCTTCCTACTTTCTATTTATTTCTATTTACTTATTGTAATCTTGGAATAACACCTTTTGAGGACAAACTCATTACATAGGTTCCACATCAGAGATGAGACAAACAGGAAAAACAAATATGTTACAGGGTTTCAATAATAAAACCGATTTAACAAAGTTTAGACCTGAGCAACACAATTAAACTTAGGCAATACAAATAGCATTGTGTATAAATCAGTAATGTATGATGAGATCCTTCTTTTATACAAAGGACAGAGCCCATCAAGATGATCTGAAGTAAGGAATCACGGGGCAGGGGAGAAAATTATCAACCCAGTGGGTGTCGTTAGGTGAAAATTAGAGAAGAGAAGAAAAAAAACAAGATTAGAGTTGGGTGAGGCCGGCAGTGGGATAGAGACAGATGGTGGGGGAAGGGATGGATGGAGAGGAAGAGGGCAGGTTTTGGTCTGGTAGGAATATACAGGGAAGAGTTATGGGAAGCAGTCGCAGGTGGACTTCGCAACTAGATGATGTCTAAGCATTCATTTAAAAGGGCCAATTGTGCCCAGAGAGGAGATGTCGGGTGGAAGAGTATTTAGACAGTTAGGAGCACTGTTTGCAAAAGGCCTTTGATCTAATGCAGTGCAGGAACGTGGAAGTTAAAAATCATAGTATTAGAAGCTAATGACCTTGGTTAACCGTACTATGAATGTATGCCTAGCATAAATAATGTTTCAAACAATAATGAATTATATGAGCACAGACACTTTACAGCATTTTCAGTCTTGCTAAACTCCCTGGAAGGATGTGGAAAGGAAAAAGAGAAAACACATTGGGCAAAGATAACAAGGGGGGAGGGCACTACAGGTGGCCAACCTGATGAGCTAAAGTGAATATACAGGATAGTAAAAAAATAGTGGAGAGTTTTCAGTGCTGTTGCAACAGACTTTAAAAAGAAAGATGACAATGCAGAATCCTTCCAGGTCTGATAGGGTCCTACCCTATCACACAACCTCCGATTAAGAGGGAAAAAGTTCCAATTAACTATTTTCCCATCATGCATTGCGAGGAATGGAGCTTCCACCCACCCTCACCAGAAGCCCTACCCAAAGGCTCCCCTCTTAAAGATCATGTGAAAAGGTGCTACATGGTTTGCCCAATGGAGACATACCTCGTATTGGTGCCATTTTTTTCCCCTGGTGTGCTATTGGAAATGTTCTCCCATATCCAATTATTTTTGTAAAAATAAATGTTTTAGTGAGCCCACATTTAGCACCATGCCATTGTTTTCTGTTTGTCTTTTGGCCGATCGTAACTCTGTGCATGCAGTGTAATGATGTTATTGGATGAGAGTGTGTGTTTGACAGCTGATCGAGCAGTTGTGTTTCGTGACATTTTCTATGACTGTTTCTTGTGGCACAGGGTTATTTTTTGGATTGTGGTCAGTAAAAAAAAGTTATTTGAAGCATCTGTTCTTTTTTTGTTTTGTTCATAAAACAATTCCCATCTTTTTATCCATGTCCTCATCCTTTTTATTTTATTTTATTTAGTTAAACATCAGTTTAGAAACCTTTGAGCCAGAGGCTCATTTACAAAGGTACCTCGTCACAGACCACTGTACCACTGTAAATACCACTGTATAAAATATACATTATACAAAATATATAACTTAAAATGTTATTACTAAAGTATAATTAAAATATAGTATAACATATAATTAAATGATAGTATAAAAATATTCTGAGGACTAAAGAGTTCTGACTAGCTATAAATGTTATAGAAAAATAGAAACATAGAATTTGTCAGCAAAAAAGGACAGGTATGCCCATCCAGTCTACCCCACTCATCCCTGCCCATTATATGCCCTGGACCATATTTGGTCACCGGTGCCTCTCCCTCCCTTCCCCATTCCTCCACCAACCATGCCCATGCACCCATCCCAGGCATGGTCAAAGCCACCCATTGCCCCTGCCCCACCACCTCCTCCCCCAGCAAGCCATCCCAGACATCCACCACCCCCTCAATGAAGAAGCACCCCCCACATCCCTCCAAAACTCCCTTCCCCCATGCCCCACTGAATGCCCCCACATCCTGGTGCTCCTCCCTCTCCAAAAGGACTTTAAACTGCCAGACCAAGATTGGTGCATTCTGGCTGCAGCTACATCAAAAGGCAGGGTAATCCTCAACTCCATACAAGGGGCATTTCTCAGGCCACTGGTTTTGGAACCCACTAGGGATGGAGCAGTGCTGGACCTGGTACTTACAAACAGAGACAGCATTTCTGAAGTCACAGTGGATAGTCCCCTGGATTTTAAGCATGTCTTCTGATGATGAGACCACTAAACTGGAGTCACTGTCATGTCGGGTTGTCACTAATATTAATCCTGTCTTGTTCGAGCCTTTTGCTTCAGCTAGTACTGGATCACCTGACAGTCCTTTTCAAAGGCAACCTGACAGCTCAGAGAGTGAGAAAGATGACAGTGTGCCTATGTTTGTTGACAAATGGTAATAGCACTGTCATATTTTATTATTTGCTTTTTATTTTTATTGGGTATTGTACTATGTTTCAGTCAGCATCAGTGCCAACATGTTAGCAGTAGTGCTAGCTATGTATGCAGTGCAGTTTGACATTCCTTGACAGGGTTGCATTTTATTTTTTTGTATGGACCTGTGTGGTCTCAATCATTCTGGTTTGTAGCCACATGTAATTTATTGTACCTGTATTTACTTTGTCCTGCAGCAGGTATTCAATGTGTGAGTCAATCTTTCAGGAAACAATAATGTGGTGAGATGGCAGGGAAGGCAGTTGATAGCAGCAACCACGGATCGTGCAGTTGCATAATTTTTTTCCCCATATTATTTGTGAACGAGTGTAGTACAGTAGTGAAGGGCATAATTTGAAACTCTGTGGAGCAGGTGGGTTAGTGGCAACCTTCCTCTCCTTCTCCCCCACCAGTCTTTCTTGCTTGTGATCGCACACTGGCCACAGTCACAGATATGTATAGCTCAACTGAGCACATCTCCATCGGTAGACAGCCTAACTTGTCTCATCCCTGTAAAATCCCTTTATTCTGTCAGACACTCCACCACAAGTGACAACAGGCTACATGTTACAGAAATTAGCTACCTGCAACCATTGGTGCTGGAATCTATGGACACTGGGGTGCTGCAGCTCCCCTCCTCTTTTGCCCTTCAGCAAAGTGCTCCTTTTGTTTGCAAAATTATCCTTTTTACCCTGTGCCCTTTTTAAATGTAGCACCCCCACTTTTTACCATGTTCTAGCATCCATGCTTGTAACATGAAGCTGTGGGCAGTGTCACATTTACAGTTTCCTGGTATTGCTAAGACCACTGTAGCAGTGTTATCAGTAGTTGGTAAGCATGCAGCATGTATGACCACAGAGCCACATCAATAACCTTTGATCAGCAGACCCGTGACTTCCGTTTCTATGCACACTAACTCAATGATCTGTTTGCAAAAGATGTGAGTGACACAAGGAATGTGTACGAGATTGCTCCCATATGATTATGCTGGCTCTGTTTCTCCCTCTATAAATACTGAAAATTTCCATAAAGTGGAGTATTCCATGGAGTGGTAGGGGAATGTAGAGACAGGAGGAACACTTACTGAAAATCAGAGGCACCACGAACAATGTGTTTCTCAGATTTCGTAGTCGCAGTGACACTCTCTTAGTACAGCAGGATGAAAAGCAGCTATAATATAAAATGTATGCCACATAGAACATGCAAGAAATGTATGAAAGGGGTGGAGACTAACTTAGATGAATCTTTTCCTGGGTTATGGCATACAAGTCCAGAGTGAGCAACACCCCTTTATATGTAAGGAACATACTTTCAATTAGTGCCCCTGGGCAATGCACAGCATGTAAAAGACATGACTAATGAGGATAATACATAAAGGTCAACTGAGTGAGGCAAGAAGAATGTGAGATGCCCCAGAATAATACATAAATAAATAAGTCAAGCAGTATGGCTGGAGGAGGTACTGAAAGTTATAAATTAACTGAAGCTGAACATGGTCCCTGGGCTTGCTGGTGTAACTTATCAAGTTTGTAAGCAATTTTGCCCTTGTTTAGTACATGATTTGGGAGGAGGAGTGGCACTGTATGTGAAAAAATGACGTAAGGGCCACAGAGATCCAGGAGGAACAAAATGGGGGGAGAGATACTGTGGGTTAAGCTGGAAAGGAAAATGGGGCCAGACATCTGCACATGTGTGATCTATAGACCACCAGCCCAGGAGGAAGAAACAGATAGGGAGCTGATGCTAGCCATCCAAAGGATGGCAGACAAGGGTAAGGTAGTACTGGTTGGAGACTTCAATATTCCAGACGTGGACTGGAGCATCCCAGCAGCAGCATCAACTAGGAGCAGATTTATCCTGGACTCCCTTCAGGGTGCCTTCCTCAAGCAACTGGTCATGGAACCAACTCAGCAGAAGGCAATACTGGACCTTGTGCTCACAAACAGGGGCAGTGTGATGGGGGTAACAGTGGGGGGGGGCACCTGGGGAACAGTGAACACCAGTTATTGTGGTTTAAAATCACAGAAAGAGCAGAACCAAACCACACAAAAACATGTATCCTGGATTTTAGGGGGCAGACCTTGGGAAAATGGGGAGATACTTGAAAGAGGCATTAAGGAGAATGGAGCAGGAATCAGGGGTTGAGGAACAGTGGGCGTATTTAAAATGGGGATTACAAGAGCAACAGAATTATGCATTAAGCAGGTTAGCAAGAGGAAAAGGAAGGAGACCATTATGGTTTTCCAAAGAGGTAGCGAAAGTGAAAGCCAAAAGATTGCATTCAGGCAATACAAAAAGACACAGGAAGAAGGAGATAGGAGATGTACCAGGAGAAGCAAAGGGAGGCAGGAGGTCAGTGAGGGAAGCCAAAGCTCAGACAGAAGAACACATTGCAAAATCAGTGGGTAGAGGGGACAAAACCTTTTACAAGTACATAAGTGAAAAAAGAAAGGCAAAGGGAGGGATAGTGAGACTGAAAGGGGAGGATGGGGGCCACGTGGAGGATGACAACAGTAAAGCTGACATATTGAACAGGTATTTCTGCTCAGTCTTTACTGAGGAAGAGGAGGGTAATGGGTCTGAAGGGAGTACAAGGGTGAGAATGGTGCAGAAATGGACACAAGTCCCTTTACACGAGAAAGGGTCCTGAAGGAACTGGAAGTAATAAGAGTTGATAAAGCAATGGGGCCAGATGGGGTGCACCCCAGGGTCCTTAAAGAACTAAGAGAGGTGGTGGCTGAACCTCTGGCTATTCTGTTTAGCCAATCACTGGAAACAGGGGAGGTACCCAAAGACTGGAGGACAGCAGATGTAGTCCCCTTATACAAAAGTGGGAACAAAGAGGAAGAGGGAACTACAGACCAGTCAGCCTAACCTTGGTAGTGGGGAAGATCATGGAAGCACTACTGAAGGAGAGATTGGTGGAACATCTGGTTGTCAATGGACTACAGGACCCAAGGCAGCATGGTTTCACCAGGGGGAGGTCATGTCAGACGAACCTCATTGAATTTTTTGACTGGGTGACTAGGGAGGTGGATCAGGGGAGGCAGTGGACATGGCCTATCTGGACTTCAGCAAGGCCTTTGACACTGTGCCACATAGAAGACTGTTCCACAAACTGGGAATATGGGTGGGCAGGACAGTAGTGTGGTGGGTAGGTAACTGGCTGGGCGGCAGGACACAGAGGGTGGTGGTAAATGGCTGTCACCCACAGAGGGAAGAGTGACCAGTGGGTACCACAGGGATCAGTGCTGGACTGGTCCTATTCAACATCTTCATCAGTGACATTGCGCAGGACCTAGAAGGCAGAATTTCACTGCTCGCTGATGACACAAAGCTCTGTAACAGAGTAGACACACCAGAGGGTGTAGACTGAATGAGAGGGGACCTGCAGAAACTTGAAGAATGGTCAGGGGTTTGGCAGTTGAAATTCAATGCAAAGAAGTGCAAGATAATGCGTATGGGGCACAAAAACCCTGGCACAATATATCAGTTTGAGGGGTGAGGATATAGCATCCACCAAGCAGGAAAGGGATCTTGGGGTTATCATCTCTGATGACCTCAAGGTAGGGAAACAGTGTGACAAGGCAGCAGGTAAAGCAAATAGGATGCTGGGATGCATAGGCAGGGGCATCACTAGCAGGAAAAGGAAGGTCATAATTCCACTATACAAGACACTAGTGAGGCCCCACCTGGAGTACAGTGTACAGTTCTGGAGACCTTACCTACGTAAGGATATAGGCAGGGTAGAGAAGGTTCAGAGGAGGGCAACAAAGATGGTACATGGATTGCATCACAAGTCCTATGAGGACAGGTTGAAGGAACTGAATATGTACTCCCTGGAGGAGAGGAGGGAGAGAGGGGATATGATAGAGACATACAAGTATCTTACAGGGAGGAGCAGGGTGCAGGCATATACTATTTTTAGGCAAAAAAGATGCTCCAGGACTAGAGGGCATGGGATGAAGTTGGAGGGAGGGCAATTCAGAGGAAACTTGAGGAAGAATTTCTTCACAGAACAGGTGGTGGACAAGTGGAACACCCTGCCAGAGGAAGTGGTGTGGGATGAAACAATCACGGGATATAAGAATGCATGGGATAGACATAAAGGAATTCTGGAGGTCAGAGGTAAGGAGCAACAGACTTCTAGGAAAACATAAACTGAACTTACAAGCTCAAATGGGCAGACTGGGTGGGCCATAGGCCCTTATCTGCTGACACTGTCTATGTATCTATGTAATTCTGAATACCAACTCTCTCCCTCATTCTATGACTCTGGCCTATGTTTTCCATGGGGGCAACATGTTTTTGTTACTTGTTATTCCTTTTGAATGCTGACCTGGATACACTTTCCAAAATTCATGCTAAAACATGTACTACAGTACTGCATGGACAGTGTTCAGGGATGGGCAGAAGGGAAATTGACTTGATGTGTCATACAGACAATTGCTTTTCATCAGTGATGCACTCCCTTGTTCAGCACTACATGTCCGCTATGTGTATTACTCCAGGTCTCTGGTGTGGGGCCACATTCCATGGTCATCTGATCCACCTGCTCCAGAGACCACTGTGCTACCTTGTAAGCTGGTGGCATGGCTTGGGTCTAGTCACTAATATCCAGCAGTAAGCTTTCTGCCAAGTACCTAAAATGTGATATACATAAATATATATAGCTGCGTGGACAGTATTTGAGAGACAAAGTGTGACATTCATACACTGAAAAAAAGTTTTATAATTAGGCATGGCAACCTTAATTTTAATGTGTATATGTGGTAGTTGCATAATACAAAATATAAAGATAGTTCTGTATTTCTAAGTTTGGAAAAATGGCACAGTTATTTATGACATGTAAACTACTTTTGTGGGTAACTCGGTGCCCATTATGCATTATTTCCCATTTCTTGTAATAAATAACATTTTCAAATGCAGTGTCTCTGTCTTCTATTTAAGTGTATTCATTTCCAACATCTAATGATTTGATGTTCTTCCATACCTATGTGTTGCTATCTATCCTCCAATGTAGACAGCACTAAAAATACAAACAAGAGGTTGCCAAAGTTTCATTACTTCATGCTTAAACTGTTTATGTCCAGTCTACATGCCTTTCACACATAAGCTAGACATTAAGTAGAAAGATAAACATGAACAAATCACTTGGTTGTATTTGATTTATTATGTGACCATCGCAGTTGCATAAAACTACTGTGGGTAACATGGACACCACAGTAGCAATGCAACATGTGAAATACATGGTACAACTTTTATTAATGGCTTATTATCAACCAAACAGCCAGTACACATTGATAAATACCATGCCACATCAGGGGACATTTTGACATCACTGTAGCTCCACAGAGCCAGACTGAGAAGAGGCCCAACCACGGTTAACAACCAGAAAGCACCCAGGCACACTTTGGTACAAATAACTATACATGAGGGTGCCACATGATGCTCCCTGTCAACCCTGTGCCAGCCTTTAAAGGGAAAATGATGCCAAAATATCACAAAGGCACACCCTAAGCTCACCACCACATGCGTCACAGGGATGCCGCTGCAGCAGGGTTCTTGTTCTGCACCCGGAATGCCACATCCAAACTACTCTACAAGTCAAAACAATACACCAAAGTTCCCCAAGAACAAGCAAAGGCAAAGCAAGATACAGCTGGATGTTACACGGTGGGCCTGAGCCACATTAAGGGTCGTTTTGACATCACTGTACCTCCACAGAGTCAAACTGAGGGCAGGCCCAACCACAGTTACCAACCAGAAAGCACCCAGGCAATCTGTTTGGTGTTGATAACTGTAGATGCAGTCACTGCATGGCATCCCGTGGCAACTCAGTGCCAGCCATTATGGGGAAAATGATGCCAAAATATCACACCGCCCTACCCTGTGCTCACCACCTTATGCATCACAGGGACACCGCTGCTGCAGGGTTCTTATACTGCACATGGAATGCCACATCCAAACTGCTTGAGTCGGGCCCAGGTGGTATATTTTTTTTATTTTCAAGCAGTTCCAAGATATTATGCTAACACTTGACATTTAATTTATAAGTAGGCTCATTATAAATAAATCTGCTAAATATTTTGCCAGATGAATCCAAACCACTGCTATTGCCCAACAGGCACTAGTACACCCAGGCAATGACCAGATTCCAGTACTACACATGGTATCCTTCCCATACCCCTGAATGTAATAAGCAATGCCATGAGCAGCCTTTCTGAGGTAAGCCCAAGAGCTGTATTTTTTTATTTTTAAACAGTTTCAACATATTGTGCCATCACTTGACATCTAATGTAGAAACAGTCTTATTATAAATAAATCAGGAAAATGTTTTTGCCAGATGAATCCAAAACAATGGTATTGCCCTACAGGCACTAGTACACCCAGGCAATGACCCAGTTATTACACATGGTACCCCCCCATGCCATGAGCAGCCATTTTGAGGTAGGCCCCAGTGCTGTATTCTTTTATTTTTAAACAGTTCCAACATATTATGCCACCACTTGATGTCTAGTTTAGAAGCAATCTCGTTCCTACACATGGTAACCCCCATAACCTTGAATGAACTCACCAATGCCATAAGAAGCATTTTTGAGGTAGGCCCCATTGCAGTAGTTTTTTTATTTCAAACAGTTCCAATAAATTATGCCGCCACCCACTCCTGATCCCCTAGATCAGTATGCCAATACAATGATGCTCCCTTATAATCTTACATCAAGAAAGGCAACATTATAATTTTAAAATAACACCACACAGACACACACGCACACACACACACACACACACACACACACACACACACACACACACACACACACACACACACACACACACACACACACACACACACACACACACACACCTACCTTAACTGGAGCCAGCATCACCCCTTCTTTCCAAAAATTACAAGCACCTCTCACAAATTGTATTTATTTTTATTTAAAACATTTTAAGAGTGCAACTTTTATTTTCATTCCACATGCACACTTCTAAAATAGAACCATCGTAGAAATGTAGAAACACAGAAACATAGAATTTGATGGCAGATAAGGACCGCTTGGCCCACCCAGTCTGGCCATTTCCCTACGTAATGGATAAGCTGCAGGTCCTAGTTAACCAACAGCCTACTTCTTCATCACATCAACAAGTGTAACATGCATTCGACAAATACACATTCTTAGAATTTACCAGTAGGAACCCCACAGGTGTTTTTTTTTTCCCATTTAGACATGATTAAAGTCAGCAGCAGGGGAAAGTTCACCAATATTAGCAATATTCTGAAAAAATCTAATTATATAAAGAAAACCCACTGGATGGATTGTAAACAAAAAAATATAAATTTCAAACAAAACTCTATTTGATTAGACTGGTCACATATATGCACAACCCCATTTTGAAGAGGGGCCCTTCACAAACAGCTAGGCCATGAGGGAACACACAAATTTAACTTTGCTGCCCCCAAAGATGGTAGAACACAACTGCTGCACTATAGCTAGATAGTATTTTATATGCCCTATTTAAACAGTGCCAGCACCAGAGGAAAGTTCAACTGATAAATGTCCCAAACAAAACTTTAAAATATACCATTTAATATGCCCCATTTAAACACTAACCACACCAGAAGAAAGTTCTGCTGATATACTTCCCATACACAACTTTAAACTATACTATTTAATATGCCCCATTTACACAGTGCTAGAACCAGAGGAAAGTTCTGCTGATGTACTTCCCAAACAAAACTTTGAAATATACTCATTATGATGTACAGCTCACTAATCCAACCATCCACTATTTTGAAGAGGGGCCCTTCACAAACAACAGGACCATGAAGTCTTAAGGTGAATACTTTACTTTTTCTGTCCCCAAAATGACACAGAATAACTGCTGCACTTTAATAAGTCACTATTTAATATGTCTCCCAGAATTTTAACTTGCTGTTTTGTAGCAGAATACTGAAGATCATGTTTTCTAGTGACTGGAGACCTCTGAGATCCATCCAAACTCCTGTGCAACACACCAGATTTAACATGGACGGCACTTCATTCTACCTATTTTTAAGAATGGTAAATGGAAGAAGCAGTGGGAAGAGAACAATTTTGCTTAGAGCCAGAGTACCAAAACTGAATGCCTGATGTCACCTTCGGGTCCCGGCTATTTGCACCAATACCAGCACCATCATCATCCATGTGGGTAACATGGACACGATAGCAAGAACCACAGCTTTTGATGTTGCTGCTCCAAGCAGGCTTTATGTACTACTGCATTAAGATTGCAGACTTGTGAGGGGGAAACACATTAAGCAATGTGAACTGACAGTGAAACAAAACCTCAAAACATAAAGGCAGAATATACAAAAGAAATTATGCAGCTATATAAGACACCATAGTAATGCACGAAAGTAATAAATTACATGTGGGGCTGGATATTCAAACTGCACCATTCTGTGGCGCAGGCCCTTGCGCTGCTCAAAATAGTTGCGCTGGGGTGTGGCCGTGGCGATATTCAACGGAGTTGCGCTATTGAGCAACTCCTTTGAATATCACCCCTTGGCCACAGCCACTGTGCATGGCGCAGTGGAACTTGCGCCACTGCAAGTGGTCAGAGTGGAGCATTCAAGATGCGGGCGAAGTTCCATTGCGCCATGCATTCAATATTCAAAAGGTGACATGCAAATGGAGCCATAATTCATGCAAGGTAGGGGGGCCATTTGCATCTACTTATGGCCCCATTTGCATGACCATTAGCATGCAGATGCGTGATCCCGACAACTTGTGCCTGGCGCCCTGCCAGGCAGCCGTCGAGGGACCCGATCCCTGCAGCCCGATCGCGGGCATAACTGTAGTAATCCCCCACCCCGTACTGGCCCGATCACGGTCATAACTGTATAAATCCCCTCCCCGACTGGCTCGATCGCGGGCATAACTGTATAAATCCCCTCCCCGACTGGCTCAATCGCGGGCATTAGAGGTCAACCCCCGAGAACAATATCCCTGGTGGTCCAGTGGACGCGAAGCCCGATCGCGGGCATTAGAGTCCACTCCCCAAGGTCCAAGTAGCCTGGTGATCTAGTGACCCCACCCACCCACCCATGGAGCCCCACCACCCCCCCTGTCAGCCAGCGGGCGGCAGCACCCACCTGCCTGCCACCCCACCGCCTGCCAACTGACTGCTCGGTAGGGCTGCACGCCCATTGGTTCAGAGCAAGAGCCAATGGGCATGCAGCCCATACCGTACAAGGCAGTCCAGATATGTGAATGAATTCTGTATTTGTAATAAATTATGAGTAAAATACAGACCTTATTTTAAGTGCACACCCAAGTCTCTCGAATACTGTCCACACACCTATATGTAAACTATCAAATGCATCACCACCTAAGTTTTTATTGTTCACCAATGTAAGGCCTACCTGCAGAAAACTGAGCTTCTAATTTCTTAGAAACTGATATACCATTCTGAAGTTGTCACTGGAATCAAGTGGTAACTGTAATACAAGATACATTGAGGGTCAGTGTCTCCATATTTATGTATGTATGTATTTTTATTTATTTTATTTATCCCTGCTCTTAGTGAAACCACTGTCTACATAAGAGGTGAGTAGTGTTACCACTGCTGAATCATAACCCACATATAAATTGATAATGTAAATTCATTCTTTTTTTCCTTTATTTGTCTGGGATGTAGGTGCAGTGGTGGCAAGTGTGCACCGATGCTAACTGCTATAAAGAATAGATGATGTTGGTTCTACTGTGCCAACTCTGTAAAATGTGAAGGTTTGGGAAGAGTTTGGTGCATCACCGACATCAGAGGTTTTCAGAATATGTGTCTGGATGAGGATGTGCTGCAGTCCAGTTTATATGAATACTTTAAACTGGATGGTCCAGTTGGAGATAATGAACCTACCACTGAGGGAGTATCACTTGTAATTGTTGTGCCTCATCTACAGTTTTTTTATTCAGGAGGGGGAAACTTAACACATACAATGTGAGCTGCCACATGGAATGTCTTATGCCATGAACCATCAACAGTGACAAGACTCAGTGTGCCCAATTGTCTGAGTGCTTGGACTGGTACAAGCTGCAGGAAATAGTAGCTTATGTCAAGGACCAGTGTGTCAGGGACCCTGAGCCTAGTCTTCTAACTGACAGGGTCCTGCTGGCAAAGTCCCTATGCATGTGTTAACACTGTCTGTTCACCAAATAAAGGGCGCTGCAGGAGGGCTTGGCCCAAGCAGTGGGGCAGCTGTGTGCCAGTCCTGCAGGGCCCTTGGTGGCTAGCACCCCCCACACACACACCTTTGTGTGCCAATATGCCTGCTATTGAAAATTCTGTTACAAGTTCCACTGGTTATGCAGTGGTCCCTCCCTCCAACCTCGATGTGCCCCTCATGTAGTTGTTTTATTAACATTTTCATGGTGGTCTAGCTGTTCCTTCACCACCCTGTTATGTTGACATTGTATTTCAGTTTTGTGGGTGGTCTGACAGTTCCTTCCACGGTGCAACTATCCCGGTTTGTAGCAATAGCAAATTTAACATGGTGATCCATTGCTCTCTTCCCCCATCCTGATATGCCCTATATTTAGTGATACTTGACTTAACTTGGTGGAACAGTAGTCCTTCCCATCCCCCTGTCATGCTTGGTATTTAGTACTATTCAATTTAATCTGAGTTCCATCAGTCGCTCCACATGCCCCGATATGCACGTTCTTTTGTGGTAGGGTAGCGTGGTGGTGGAGGTGTGGGATTGTGCGCACCTCATCCTATGTTGGGGGGGGCGGGCTGCTGAACTACTAGGGCAAATGAAATCTCACTAAATACTCCATATATCGGGGGATGAGAGGGATCACCGGACCATCGGATGAAATAAAATATTGCTAAATGCCAGGCATATTGGGGTGGGGGGGATTGTGACATCATGATGTTTAACTTGAATAAAAGATCTAAATAGTGATGGTACTGGGACTTGGAGAAGAACCGCTAGACCACCATAGCAAATTTAATGAAATGGTCTAAATGCGTGTGAGGGGGGGAGGGACTGCAGCACCACCAGGATGGTTTGTATTATTAATAATGTCCTTTTTTGTAAGATGCATCCCCATAATTATGCTGGGAACTTGCCTCATTGCCACAACGTGCTAAACTCATCCAGAAGAGTTTTTTCTAAGTACCCTTACATCAGCTCTTTGGAAACTGTCCTCTAGAGTAGTTGAGAGAATCCCATTGTCAGGAATTTGGTGGTTGATGTTCATAATATATATAGGTTCATAAGATATTACTGGTTCAGTAGGCCAAAGACCTGTTGTGAACTCGCCACCATTTTTTCTCTAATGGTGATAAGAGAATTTCTTTTCTCCCATGCACATATCTAATCTTCTTTTAAACTGATCAAGGTTTTCACTTTGTACAATAGCACTTGGTAGTGAATTCCATACAGCAACCACTCTCTGAGTGAACCAGTTACATCTCTTAGATGTTTACTTACAGATTTGTTACATTTCAAGTTATGTGATCTTGTGCTGTTTATTCCCCTATATCATACTAAAGCTATAGTTTCTAATATTGTTTAATCACTAGGTGCCTTAAAAGCAAGGCATAAGTCTCCTCTAATGGCTCTATACTGTAATGAAGACAGTCCCAAATGTTTAAGTCTCTCCTGGTAATCATAGGATTTGATATTATTTACTTTCTTAGTAATCTTTCTTTATACTTTTTCCACCATTACTTTACCCTTTATAGAGGTGGGTGCACAAACAGGAGCACAGTTTTCCAGATGTGGTCTTACCAGACTAAAATACAGGGTATAAGTACTTTAGATTCCCTACTTTTTACATGTTTAAGGATACACCCCAGTATACTGTGACTTTTTGTTTACTGTTTTAGTGGTGTGCATATCTTGTAATAATTTATTAGTTATAATGACACCAAGGTCCTTTCTATTATCTGTAGTATCCAAAACTTTGTTATTAAGTGTATAGTCAATTCCTGGATTATTTTTTCCAAAATGCATAACCTTACATTTAGCAGTATTGAATGACATGTTATTTTCTTTTGCCCATTGATTTAAGTTATCTAAATTATTTTGTAGATTTGCAGCTGTTAACTGGTTGTAGACAATGGCCCCAATTTTACAATCGTCCACATATTTGCCCACCCAGACATTCTGCAATGTTTGCATTGATGATATGAAAATATTAAAAAGGGTTGGACCCAGGACAGAGTCCTAGGGAACTCAACTTGTGACATTATCCAAGGGTGAAATACAACTCTTAATAGCTACCCTTTGTTTTCTTTGATCCAGCCAGGAAGCAATCAATCTCAATCAATCAATCAATCAAAATCTTTATTTAATCAGGCGAACATCATTGAGCATAGCTCATTTACAAGATGGACCTGAGTGGTCAAGAAGTGCAAGTGTTATTACATTGACAAGGGTAGCATAAACAGTAATACAATGACAGGGGTAACATAAACAGTAATACAATGACATAAGTGCTAATATATAACAATATACATATGTACAAGGCACATTAAAACTTTTAATCTGTGAGACAGAAGGCAATGGGCACAAAAGGGGGGGTAGGTAGGGCCGGGGTTTAGGCCTTGTGGAAGCAGTTGCAGAGTTCTGGGAATAGGGTGGTGAATAATCTTTTGAAGGATATTAAGGGTAGGAGGTTATTTAGCTTCATGGTTTTTTGGAGTGAATTCCAAACAATTGCTAGTGAGTAGCTGATAGCAGCCCTCCCAAACTGGGTGCAGACATTGGGGACCTTAAGAATGATAATTTTGCTGATCCTTAGGTTGTATGGCCTAGAAGTAATTTGAGTAAAACAGTCTGAGATATAGGTAGGTAGCTTGCCTGATAAGGCTTTGAATATCAAATTGCAGCATTCCTATTTCTTCTGTGTTGTAATGATGTCCAGTTAACTGCCTTATAAAGGGAGCAATGATGGGTGCTGAAGGGAAGGTCAGTAATGAATCTGATGGACCTGTGGTATAGGGTGTCCAGTTTATTTAAGAGGGGGAGTGAACAATGTCCGTACAGAAAGTCAGCATAGTCAATGAGGGATAGGAATGAAGCCTGGATTAATCTTTTTTTGGAGTCTCTGTTGAGGTAGTGCTTTATTCTAAAAAAACCAAGCCTTTGTCTCAGTTTCTTTAGTAGCTCCTCAATATGGACAGAATAGTCAAGCTTGTTATCAATCCAGACTCCAAGGTATTTGAAGTTATCAACGAATTCCAGCTCTCTCCAAGTAAGGTGGTTAGTTGTAGGGTGGTGGATGGTGGGGTAGTGGCAGAGCAACTCTTTGAGGTAAAGAACATAGCTTTTGTTTTTTTGGCATTTAGAAGTAGTTTTTTATCCAGTAGGTTGTGTTGTAGGATGGAAAATTCAGATTGTAGCAGTTCACAGGCTTTAGATAATGAAGGATTGCTAACATATAATACAGTATCATCAGCAAACAGATGGATGTTGGATTGAGTGAGGTTAACATCAATATTATTAATATAGATGGCAAAGAGGATGGGGCCAAGAATAGAGCCTTGCGGACACCTCTTAACAGTGGTTTTAAGGTGGATAGGTAGTTTCCATTTTTACCAGTTGTGACCTATCTGATAGATAGCACTTGAACCAATTGAGTGAAGGGAATCCAACCCTAGTGAGCCAAGGGAGGTGATTAATGAGTCATGATCCACTGTGTCAAATGCTTTGCTCAAATCCAGGAACACAGCACAGGTACTGTTCTTCTTATCCATAGCAATCTGCCAGTCATTGGTTACTTTGGCTAGGGCCGAAATGGTGCTATGCCTTGATCTAAATCCTGATTGTGCTGTATTTAGGAGGTTATTGTTATCCAGGTAGTCCCTTAATTGTGAGTTTACTAACTTTTCGAGCATCTTGGATAGAACTGATAGGATGGAAATGGGCCTGTAATTATTGAGGGCCATGGGATCACCAGATTTGAGTAAAGGAACTACTTGAGCTGTTTTCCAAGTGGAGGGAATAGATCCAGTGGTGAGGGAAAGATTGAAGAGATGAGTGAGGGGGGCAGATAACACTTGAGATGCAATCTTGAGGAAGTAGGGCTCCAGGGAGTCTGTACCTGCACTTTTTGAAGTATCTAAATTGGAGAGGAGATCTTCCACTTCTTTCAAGGATATTGGGTTGAAGGAGAAGGTTGATGTAGCCTTTTGACCCACGGTGGATTGAAGGTTCAAGGAAGATCTCAGGAGATTTGCAGGTGAAGAGTCAAATGCTAGTCCAGCTGTGGTGAAGTGGTCATTGAAGGTATTTAGGATTTCTTGTTTGTCCTAATTTCTGTGTTATTTAGTAGTAGTTTGCAGGTTAAGGCAGGAGTAGAGTTTTGACCCAAGATACCCTTTATAGTTCCCCAGAGCCTGGTTGGGTTATTATAGGAGGCATCCAATTCAGCTCTATAATAGGCAGCTTTGGCAGATCTTATTTGTGTTGTACATGAATTTCTTGCTTTTCTGAAATTTAGCCAGTCTCTCTGGAATCCTTAGTTTTTCTTGCCTTTTTCCACAGTTTGTCTCTGGCTAGTAAGGCTGTTTTAAGATCAGTGGTGAACCAGGGGCAGGACCTTGCTTTAGTTCTGATATTGGTGAATGGTGCATGAATATTGAGAGCATTAGTGATAATGTCCTTTAAGATCTGGAGAGCTGTTTCCACTGAGGTTGTAAGGTAGAAATCTTGCCAATATATTGTGTTACTCAGGTCATGGAGGTATCCTGGTATGTTGAACTTCTTTTTTGACCTTTTGAGGACAAATTCAGCAGGGTTGGGTGGTTTGAGTGAAGATCTTATGCCAGCTATGGGACAATGGTCACTTACATCATTCGGTGAGTACTCCTGCAGCGTATATAAGTGAGGCTTGTTTACCAACATAATATCCAGGAGTGAGCTGTTGCTAGAATTTTTAGGTTAACCCTGGTTGGGTCTTTAATTAGCTGTGTAAAGCCATAGGTGTCACAAAAGGTTACCAATGGTGCAGATGCATTAGATAGCCAGTTTAAATTCAAATCACCAAGGATGATGGTATCTTCAGGGCCTAGGTTGGTTATTGACCCCAGGTGAGATAGTAATTTGAGGCCTGCTGAGGGGGCCTATAGCAGCCAATCAATTTAAATGAAGACAAGTTAGGAAGGGATATTTTGATTGACAAACATTCAAATTCCTTTGGTTCAGATGTGTTGATGAGGCAGGTAGCAGAGATGGTGTCCTTAATGTATATGGCCACCCCACCACCCCTGGAAGGGCGATCTGCTCTGAAGAGCTGATAGTTGGTAAGGTTTACAACACTGTCTTTGGTTGAAGGTCTGAGCCAAGATTCAGAGATGACCAGAAAGTCAGGCAGGGTATGTGCCACCCAGGCCTGTATTACGGAGAATTTTTTTAAGAGGCTGCAGGCATTGACGTGTAGGAAGCTTAGGCCATTTATAGAGGATAGATCAGCAGGGGAAAATAAACTTTCAATGGGGCCAGGATTTATTTCAATGGTACCAAAACAGATCAGAAGGTAGAAGATTAATTTGAGGAGGGCACTAAGGGACAGGGATAGTGAGTGTCAATCTCATTAGCTGAGGATAAAATTTCTCTTTCAGTAGTTGTTCAATTAACACCTTATGAGATACTGAATCGAAAGCTTTTGCATAATCTAAAAAGATGATGTCAACCGGCATCCCCCATCCAAAGCCTTGCTCACCGGCTCAAAAACATTCAGTAGATTTGTTAGACAAGATCTTCCCTGAGAAAAATCATGTTGTGATATGTCTAGACATTCATTTTCATCATATGAGTAATTAATATGTGCTGCAGTAGTTTTTCCAATAGTTTACCAATTACCGAGGTCAAACTTATTGGTCTGTAGTTAACACTCCTGCCTACTACCACCCTTGTGTAAGTGGAGTGATGGTCGCCATGTTCCAGACTGAAAGAGTTTTACCCTCTTCAATAGAGGTATTAAAGAGAAGTGTAATGGAGTGATGGTCGCCATGTTCCAGACTGAAAGAGTTTTGCCCTCTCTAATAGAGGTATTAAAGAGAAGTGTAAGTGGAGTGATGGTCGCCATGTTCCAGACAGAAAGAGTTTTACCCTCTCTAATAGAGGTATTAAAGAGAAGTATAAGTGGAGTGATGGTCGCCATGTTCCAGACAGAAAGAGTTTTAACCTCTCTAATAAAGGTACTAAAGAGAAGTGTAAGTGGAGTGATGGTCGCCATGTTCCAGACAGAAAGAGTTTTACCCTCTCTAATAAAGGTACTAAAGAGAAGTGTAAGTGGAATGATGGTCGCCATGTTCCAGACAGAAAGAGTTTTATCCTCTCTAATAGAGGTATTAAAAAGAAGTGTAATGGAGTGATGGTCGCCATGTTCCAGACAGAAAGAGTTTTACCCTCTCTAACAGAGGTATTAAAGAGAAGTGTAAGTGGAGTGATGGTCGTCATGTTCCAGACAGAAAGAGTTTTGCCCTCTCTAATAGAGGTATTAAGGAGAAGTGTAATGGAGTGATGGTCGCCATGTTCCAGACAGAAAGAGTTTTGCCCTCTCTAATAGAGGTATTAAAGAGAAGTGTAAGTGGTCCTTTTAGCTCCTGTGCTAGTTCTATTACAAATTTTGACAGTATCCCATCTAGACCAGCAGACGTATTGGGTTTCATAGTTTTAATAACTGACATTACTTCTGTTTCGGAAATTATTATTAGAACAAATGTGTCCTTTAAGTGTTCTAAGTTAATTTCTTCTTTTCCCTGAAAGACACTTACAAAGTAATTATTTAACTCCCTTGCCATCTCTGTTTCACCATTTATTACTTTATTATCAATTATAAGTGGTCCAACTCTATTTGTATTACCCCTCATAGACCCAATATAATTATAAAATTGTTTTTTGTTGTCTTTTGTTATTTTAGCTGGGTTGGCAGTATAGCATAGAGGTTAGAGGAATGAGGAGTGAATGAGCTTGATATATCCAGCAGACCAGACCTGAGTCTGATTCTCACAACCTCCACTTGCATACTTTGTGACTCTGAGCAAGTCACTTAACCGCCCAGTGCTCCCAGGTCGCCCCTGAAAACAGGCACTTGTGCCTAGTGGGCCTTACCCGGTTACCAAAGACTAAAATGAAAAAATAAAAAGCTAATGTGATTTTATAATTCCTTTTTGCTTTTTGTATCATGTTTTTTGTTTTATTTGCCATAGTTTAAAATGTCTCCCAGTTAGTAGTTGTGTGTTGCACCTTATATTTTGCATATGCCCGTTTTTTTTCTCCTTATATGTTTTTTTTTATGGAATTATTCCACCATACTGAGATATGCCTGTTTTTATTATGTTTTGGTCAATCAGAGACCCAGGTTTCAATACATTTATTATTTTTTTAGACAAACTATCCCAGATACTATTTAAATCTAAATGTTGCAATTCAGTTTGCCAATTCCATGAAGCCAAATAATGTTTTATGCTTGGATAATCTCCTTAAAGTAATTTTTAATTACTGTCTTCCCTTGTTTTACTCTTATATCTTTTTTGATAGCAAATTGGACCATATTATGGTCACTACCCCCCAAAAGTGGTAGTACTTGTGGACTTGCTCTATTAATTTCTATATTGGTAAGAATTAGGTCTAACAAATTAACCCCTCTGGTTGGTTCTTTGCCCATTTGTTCTAAATGTTGTTCAATCGAAAAATCCAAGAACCTTTTTTCAAGTTCACCCTTAGCCTCCAAAGTTACCCAATTAATATGGGGGAGATTAAAATCTCCCTTTAGGAGATAATCACTATTTAATTCCATACTTTCTAACTCCTTCATAAATAATGCATTCTCTTCTTTCTGTAAGTTGGGAAACCTATATCTGAGCCCAATTGTGAAATTCATATTTTTCATTTTTAATTACGCCCACATAATTTCACTTGATATCTCATTTCTTTGAGAAGGTTTAATTTCATAAGGCTTAAATTCTTCAGCAAAGTATAATGCAATTCCACCACCATTTTTAATTGCTCTATTTTTGAGTATTTTGGTGAAACCGGGTATATCAGTACACCAGTCATTATTTCTGTTCCAAGTTTCAGTTATAGCGCATACATCTATTTTTTTTTTTGTTATTAAGTAGTGTTTTAATTCATCCATTTTATTTTTTAGTCCCCTAGCATTGGCAAGTAAGGTGTTTAGTTCTGGATTCTCTAACTACAATTTGCTACTTGTTTTAGCATCACTACTGTTCTTAGGGGAATGTAAAATACAGTATTTTCTTCCTGTTGGTTTAAGTTCATAACATGAGCCTCTGATGTTTCAAGTTTTATTAATTATCTATCCTTTGATGTAGAGGTTAGAAGTACATCCCTCTCCCCCTCAGAGACTAGTTTAAATGCTTTCTTATGTAATTGTTTATATGTTTTCCTAGCAAAATATTCCCTTTCCTACTTGGATGCCAGCCATCCCAACAAAAAAGGTCATACCTATTGTGAAATTCCTCCCAGTTGGTTTTACAACCCATTTCTTGTTTAAGACACCAGAGCCTTAGCCAGTTATTAAGGGATTTAATCTTATGGTTCAGTTCTGAACCCGCTTTCGGTATTGGCAGAATTTCTGATATTGTTATATCACAACCTTGCTCAACTAGTGTATTGGTCAATGCCACAAATTCCTGTTTAACATTCTGCAGAGTTTCATTATGGATGTTGTTTGTACCAGCATGAATAATCACTAATGGTCTTTCACCTGAGTTTCTTAATATTTGTTTAGTCATTTTTGTTATGTCTGAGATGTTTGCCCCTCTAAAACATGACAATGTATGATTACTTTTATCTTGGTTGCATATCACCCTATCCAATTGTTTTATGACTGAATCTCCGAGAACAACAATTTGCTTTTGGGTATTCAGTACATCCATAGATGACTGAATATTTGCATCGGTAATAGCTGAGACAATTGAAATGTCGGCTGTGGACGTATTTGTGTTAGCCAGTTCTGGCCTTACCCGATCCATATTACTGTTAATACTAATACTGTTATCATTTGGATCATTATGGTCCATAAAATTGCTGCCTGCCCCATTAGCATCATCCTCAAGAAGTATTAATAAACCATTTTATGGCATGGAAGGAGGTATATCCTTTATGTTGGCTACAGTATCTGGGAGGACAGTAAGTGTTTCAAAACTATTATACGTTGGTAAAATGAAAATGTTCGCCTTCCTACCCTTTCTTGGAGCTTTAGAATTCTGTATAGTGTACCATGTCTCGTCAGCTGCATTTAACTGAACTTCCTTTCTATTTCTTTTCCTGTTAGGACACACTGGTTTTATTGTGTTCTCGTTTAGTATGACAGCCCCTTCTGGTATTTCCCCTTGATCATATATATCACAGATCGTGGACGTACCTGGTAATGAGGTTTTAAGACTAGTATTGAAGTTGTTTGACATGGTTTCTGTGGGTTCCAGGACATTAGCAATAGACATACTTGTATCACATTCAGCAAACCTCGTTTGCACATTACTCTGACTCAGTTCTAATTCAGACAACCTGGAGTCAAATAATAATATATCCCTAAGGAGACTTTGATTTTACTGGCATTTCAAGCAACTAAAGGGAAGTTCTGAAACTAAAGTAGGGACTATAGAGTATATCTCGCATGTCATACATTTGATCCCAATCCTCCATCCTTAGTCATTATTGTATGTGCCATTTTAACTACTTGAACTTATTGTTAACAGTAGTAGAAACAATATATATATAACACACTGTGTTTGTTATTGGCTGAATAGATCAGTTCTATAACCTTTACAGTGAGTTATGTAGTAATAAAATGATATTGGCCTTCCTAGATGGAATATTATCTTGCCACCACTCCACCAGTCCACCCAGACATACAAGACATGCGCAGCATGAGCATGTCTCTGCGTGCGTCTCTGCACGCGGCCCCGCTTGCAATGCGAGCCCTTTTAACTAAATGGACCCTGAAGCAAGTGTAGTCACACTTCTGGTTTAGCAGTGCTCCAAAAAGCCCCAAACAGTGTTTAAAAACACATAGAACTATTGTGGAGTCTCAGGAATTGGTAGTGCAAGCTGCCAAAAGATGTAAATTAAGCCCATAATTCAGTAATATAATACAAATAAATTGCCGACTAAACACAGAGGCTAGGAAGGTCAGCCAGTGTCCCAGAATTCCTCATAGTCAGCAATAGTATGAGTGTTGTAGATAGATAGAATGCCCACACTCGAGAATAAAATTTAAAACATACTTGTTTGGTATATCAGGACTGTTTCATGCACAGTATAATACCACCTCCCACCAGAAGCTCGCTACTCCAGCCACATAGAGTGGCCAGAGTTGTCTGCCATATTCCCACTAACGCTAGGCTGCAGACCATATTTGGATGCACGTGCAGCACATTCCCAATTTTTGGGCAGTGAGCCTGTGGTCATCACAGACTGACCTTTAGACTTGATCACGGTACATTCTTTGTCACAAAGTGGCACTTCGCACCACTTTTTGTGTGGCAAGCCCCTTGTGCTGTGTGGGGGGAGGGAGAATTCAGTCTGCTGTTTGAGCAGGTAATTACCCCTTTCCATTTTGCATGCTTTTTCTGGTATTTAGTGTTATTTTTTCCAAAAACTATAAATGGTGTAATCATTTTGCAGCTAGTATACAAGTCATAGGCCAAAGAACCAAGAAAGTGAAACTTTTTGCTACCATGTCTTGCTTACAATACTAACAACTTGTTGCCTTTGATATTTAACTGACTGTTATGGTACAGATGTCCTTAGCCTTGTTTTGAACAACATGGTTTACCGGAATGATTGTAATGTTAATCAGAAATAAATGGAGAACAACAGCAATGGAGTCAGTATTTTTTGGTTACAGAAAAATCTTTTTTGCTTGAGGATTGGAAATTTAGTAAATGAGTTTCTAAGTTTGCAGCCCATTGGGTAAAAAAAAAAGCATAACAAAGGGTAATAGTGCACAGCAGAGAATTGCTCTGTACAGAGTCCTATCACTTTCCTAAACATTGTGTCACAGTCCTAAGGTCAGATATTTGATGGTGCACATCGGTGGTACAGCAGCATTCTGATAACATATCTGGATGCACTAGTAACTGTTACCTTCATGGAACATATAAATATAGAAATATAGAAGTTGTCAGAAGATAATGACCACTAGGCCCATCCAGTCTGCCCATAATCCCTATACTTATTTGCGGCCTCTGACCCTATACAACCCTTACCCTGGCCAAGAGTAGCATCTTGTAACCAAGACCCCCCCTGACTTGTATACAGACAAGGCAACAAACTGCAAGTTGGCATAAACAAAGGTACCACCACTGGCATTAGGGTAAATATCTGGCTAGGCATCTAAGAGTCGGGGGGGGGGGTTAAACCGCAAACATAGAAACATAGAATTTGATGGCAGATAAGGACCGCTTGGCCCACTTATTCTGCCAATTTTCCTGCCTAATGGATAAGCTGCAGATCCTAGTTAACCAACAACCTACTTCCTCCTACCCCCCACTAGAATTGCCTTATGTCTGGCCCATGCATTCTTGAATTACCCCATTTTTTTTGACTCTACGACCTCCTCAGGAAGGCCATTCCATGCATCTACAACCCTCTCTGTGAAGAAATACTTCCTCACATTACCTCTGAGCCATCCCCTCTCTATCTTCAAATTGTGCCCCCTTGTTCTACCCTGTTGGACTTTGTTGAGTCCTTTGAGGTATTTAAAAGTTTCCATCATGTCATCACCCTCTCCCTCCTTTCCTTGAGGCTATCCATCTTAAGTTTCTTTAGTCTTTCTTCATATGTCTTCTGGTACAGACCCTGCACCATTTTGGTTGCCCTCCTCTGGACAGCCTCCACCCTGTCTATGTCTTTGCGTAGATGGGGTCTTCAGAACTGTACACAGTACTCTGGATGTGGTCTTATCAACTGTCTGTACAGAGGGCCAACAACTTCCTGTTTTCTACTGGTGATGCCTCTCCTTATGCATCCCAGTATCCCACCAGCCCTTCTTACTGCCTCCTCACATTGTTTGCCCACATTTAGGTCATCTGATATGACTACCCCAGGTCCCTTTCCATTTTTGTTGTTGTCAGTAACTCACCCACCATTGTGTACTCTTCCCCTGGGTTTTTGTTTCTCAGGTGCATTATTTTGCACTTTTTTGCATTGAATCTAAGCTGCCATACATCTGACCATTCCTCCAACCTTGCCAAGTTTCTTCTCATCCTTTCCACCCTACCTTGCGTATCAACCCTGTTGCAGATCTTTGTGTCATCTGCAAAGAGACATGCAGTACTTTCCCTTCCAGTCCCTCTGCAATGTCACTTATAAAGACATTAAGAAGGACCAGCCCCAGTACTGAACCCTGCGGTACCCCACTAGTAACCCCCCTTTCTTCACTGTGGACTCCGGTTACTATTGCTCGCTGTGTCCTGTTGTCCAGCCAGTGTTTTTTTTTTTACTTTGTGGTGCTTGCACATCTACTTTATCCGCCTACACTACCCCCTTTGGTCCACTCCTTCGGACCACTGATCAACCCCCCGGAACACCGACTCTGAGTCTGCCCCTAGAGTGCTCTCTTGTTTTCCCCTGTATTACCTTGATTCCCAGCAACCCCCCCTGGGTGGGGCGAGAATGAACCTTCCTCAACCTTACTGGAGGAGAACTTGGCACAGCGAGGTCTGTCCGTAGTCCAGTGGATCCTGGGAGGCACTGATCGGTCTTCATCTAGGACGAGAGGGCTTTTTTCCGATTTTCTTGTTTTTCCCCACCCAACCCCTAGAGGCGCCGGCATGAGGACTGACGTCCAGAGAGTGACGTGCTGATGCACATCTGCCTCCCAAGTGCCCAACAGCATCTCCCCCTCCTTGACTCCACTGTATAGAGTGCCAGAGCCCTTTGAGAGCCCATGATTCCACCGGCTCTCTTCGGGACGTTGGATACCTCCTGGTACCCCTGGTATCCCTCCCCAAGGAAGGAGAGCATCCGCTGGGATGCTCAATCCTCCCTCTCCCCACCAACCCCCGTCAACGCAAGTCCGTTCCCGAACCCGAGTCGCCAGCGTAGCGCGAGGTGTGGCGTCCAGTGCCTCAACCCTCAGCGCCACAGGGCAAGCAAACCAGCCAGTGTTTTAGCCAGGCTACCACCCTGAGACCCGCTCCCAGGCTGGCTAATTTGTTTATTAATCTTTTGTGTGAGACTGTGTCAAATGCCTTGCTAAAGTCTAGGTGGGCCATGTCCACAGCCCCTCCCTGGTCTACTACTTTGTCCCCAGTCAAAGAAATCAATTAGATTTGTCTGACATGACCTTCCTGCTGTGAATCCATGCTGCCTTGGGTCCTGTGCCCCACTAGCCTCTAGGTACTCAACAATTCTTTCCTTCAGAAGTGATTCCATCATTTTCCCTACCACTGAGGTCAAACTGACAGGTTTGTAGTTTTCTGCCTCTGTCTTGCTCCCACTTTTGTGAAGGGGAATCACATCTGCCCTCCTCCAGTCCTCAGGTACCACACCTTCCTCCCATGATTTATTAAAAAGGGTAGTCAGTGGTGTTACTAGTTCTTCCCTTCGATCTTTTGGAATTCTGGGACAAAATAACATTTATATTTACATCGAGTTCTGGGAGACAGGTGCTAGGGCTATGCTATGTTTCTTATCTGAGGGAGCCCATAAACAATTCACTCTTGGAAGCACAGATGGAATGTCCACCACTAGAAGTTGGGATTGTACAGTATGGCTTTTATTTTCTAACATAGATGGAACAAGAAAACTGGGTGGTCCCCCAGGTCTGGTACTACCTCACAGAAACACAACAAGAACCTTCCTTTCTCTGAGTCCAGAACAACAGTTTTGGGCAGTTTGTTACACTTTCTTCTTCCTGGAACTACGAACAGGCCTCCCCTCTTTTGTAGGAATCTAAAGGATATTTACTTTTCCTCAAGTGTCTATTACATACTGGGAGGCAGTATATTGCAGTGGTTTAAGGCTCTGATCTGCAAATCTAGAGACCTGGGTTTGAATCCCACAGCCCCCACTTGCATACTGTGTGACCCTGAGCAAGTCACTTAACTTCCCTGTGCTTTAGCTTTCAGACCAACAAGTCCTTCCTCAGAAGCTTCTTGTTATGTCTATGTTGGTCCAATAAAAGTTATCAAATCATTTGCTTCTGGATCTGCCCTTACAAGGACCAATACGGCAAAGACTAAATCTGTATGTCACACATACTGTGGTAAGCATTGTAATAGCTTATTCATGGCCAAGTTACGTGTAAGCAAGTATGATTTGTGGTACTATGGGCTCTTGATTTGGTGTAATTAGTATGAGGATCTGTTGACAAGCGGATTGCCATACTTCGTTAACACTGGAGACCAAATGTTAGGAGTCTGATTGATTTTTACCTGGGAATCCAATATGTTTAATTCATACATATAAAACAGTTCTTACTATCTACTCTGCATTATAAATCCACAAAACAACTCTACTGATAGAACTCTAGCTTGTAACATTCCACACTTTTTTCTATTTTTTAACCACTTGCTAATGATGTGGTGACTACCTCAAATGGTCATCATTGCTGGGTCCTTTAGTTGTAACCATATTATTTTGTCTTGTGCTACTGAAGTCTTGGGGGGTGATCAGGAGCTGCCTGCTGGTGCTTCCAGATATCAAAAGGTTTGTAATTCAAAAAGAAATCAGCAGTGGGGTATTGCCAGCAGCCGACTGGTATGGACGCTTGAATTCTGAGCTCTCCACTAAATCCCACAAAAATCCGTTAATTATCTGGATCCTCGCATAGTATGGTGCGATTAAGTACAGCTATTGTTAGATAACTACTTGCCCGTCTTCTGTTCGAATGAGTGATCCTCCAATTGCAAGGGAATTGGTTTGCTGTGGCTTTTTGCTCCAGTTCCGTTGCATGGCCTTTTACATACACCGGATCCCCGAGATGGAGTCAGCCTCTGCTACATCAGGACTGAGTGGGGGCCTCACAGAAATCAGGCAGATGTTCGCCAAAAGTTTACATAGAATGGACAATCTGGACCTAGCCACAAAGCAAAACACCACAGACATCGTGGACTTATCTCAGAGAGCCTGCGTCATGGAACACAGGCTTACCGAAGCAGAGGATGGCTGGCACAAGGCCGTAGTAAGGCTCCAGGAACAGGACAGACTACTGGATACACCATGGTCCAGGGTGGAGGACCTTGAAAATAGAAGCCACCATAATACCCTCAGGTTTGTGGGGTTTCTGGAAGGTTGTGAAGGGATGGATGCCATTTCTTTTCTTCAGAGGGAGCTACCCGCATATTGGAATGGTGCTGGGAGTCCCCTCCCGAACCTGACCGGGCTCATAGATCTCTGGCTCCACGTCTGGCCCCCGGGGCTCATCCGTGTATGATCCTTGCCAGATTTCTTCGGTTCCAAGACAGAGAAATGATTACTAGACTGGCTAGAGAAAAAAGAGAACTCTCCTGGCAAGGCCACTGCATACAAATTTTTGCAGACTACTCACAGGAGGTGACTACAAGACAAAGGGCGTTTACTCCAGTGTGTAGAGTCTGTGCTGAGCTTGACCTTGAATACTTACTCAGATACCCTGCCTGCCTTAGAATTATCTTTAATGGCTCACCACGAATATTTGGCAACCCTATGGCAATGGAGAACTTTATTGCTGCACAAGCTCTGAAATTGAACTGGGGGAAACTAAGAGACTATGCCAGTCCCAGGGCCATACCAATCAGGCCCAGCCCAATGGAAACAAGCCTGCAGAGCGGTGACCCATTACCTCCTAAGGCCACAGCTGTACAGTCTCCTAATCGGACCCCAGTTTGAAAACCCCCTGGCAGCAAATGGAAAAACAGTCACAAGCAGAGGATGGAAGGGGCTCACATCGATAAAACTCCACAGCTCTGCTCCAGAAGCCACAGCGGGAGCCCTGACTCATTTGTCTCTCGTGGTTCTCTAGACCCAGACATGAGTAATAATCAGTTCTGCGCTCTGATGGACCTACCGATGGATGGCCCACCTCAGGATTTGCCGAAACCACCTCGGGCCTTGCCTGCAAAATCACACAGGACTACGATCCAGACTGCCAGAACTCTTGCTTGGGCTGATGCAGTGAATGTTACTGCTCCAGAGCTCCATGCAAATATAGACACCATACCTGCTGAGACTGTGTCGGAGAAGGCATCACCGATATCTCAACCTGCTATGAATTCTGAGGGCTGATTGTAATGTCCTCTTTCTTTTTTTTCCCTTTAAACTAGCCAGGTTTTGGTGGTTATGGCCGGTCTTTCACCTATTAAGTTTAGGGGTTTTTGACTTTCCCCTAACTCCCCCCCCCCCTTAGAGCATCAGTAAGTATGGAAGGGCTTAGTCTGTAGCTGCTGCCCTGGTTTATTTAACATTAAGATTTGGGTTCTCCTGTGAAGCATTCAGGTCTATCAAGCTCCCTACCGGGCTTCTCCTGGAGATATGTATGGGGTATTCAAAAAAAAAAGGGGGGGGGAGGGGTTTCAATGTTATTCTTTTTTTCTCTCCTTCTATATGTGCTCTGGCTCATCAGATCTTTCTAGCCTCAGTTGCTTCCCCATCTTTCAGATGGGTCACAAGTTTCTGGGGCCCCGTTGGGTTACCGTTTCAGCTACCTAACTGGGCATCACCATAATAGATTGTACTTGTCAAAGGGTGTTCACCCTCTGGGAACAGGGGTGGGTATAGAGAGATCTTAGGACCTCGGTGGGCCTTTATCCCCGATGCACCTTGGTGGTCTCTTGTCTCCCAATGACCTCCACTGGTATATTTGCCGGTCGGTGGACAATACTTACAGTGGATGCTGGTCAATAGTTAAAAGGGTTACAAGGGAAGAATGGGGAGAGAGGCTGGGATATGTCAATGACTGTGTTACTAATTTTTCATGGTTATTGTTGGTACCTCTTTTTGTGGTACTTATGTTGTTCGGTGGTACATTTAATCCACCTAAGTATGTTTCTGAATATGGCAATCCAAAGGAAGGAGGCAAGCTTTCTTACTGCCACCAGGGGGACAGAGGTTGACCCAGTATACCCAAGCGGTATAGCCCTAAATACTGGGTTCTTTTCTATTCTACATCTTCGGCCATGACACAATTCAGCAGGGATGGAAACTAAATTTAAATCCTGGAACGTCAGAGGGCTTAACTCACCAGTCAAATGGAAGAAGGTACTGTTTTACTTAAAGAAGTTGGGCCCCCTTATAGCGTTCCTACAAGAAACTAAGCTTTCTCCTGGAGAGGCAAGGAAGCTGAAACAAAGGTGGGTGCGTGAAGAAATACATAGCGTAGCCACTTTGCATAAACGCGGAGTCTCTATACTTCTCCATAACAAATTAGGATGAAAAGTGATCAGACACACTCGGGATAAAGATGGTAGATGGGTCATGGCTGGAGTGGCAACTCCAGAGGGCCCCCTGATTCTAGTCAATGTTTATGCTCCGAATCAGGACTGCCCTCAGTATTTCCACTCTATCAGTTAAGCCCTTTCCAATTTTAACACCCAAAAAGCCCCTATACTAATGGGAGGAGACTTCAATCTCACGCTAGACCACACAATGGACAGAAATAACAAGAGTCCTGAGCCCCATAGACAAGCTAGACTAGCTGTTCAGAGATTAAGGAATGAACAGATCCTCCTAGATGCCTGGAGAGTTCAACACCCGGGAAATCATAACTATACTTATTTCTCTCAAGCCCATGGGTCATCCAGCAGAATAGACCTCTGTCTTATCTCCTCTGGACTATACGATAGGGTTCACCATTCCCATATTCACCCGATAGTTATTTCTGACCATGCACCCTTAGAACTCTTGCTCAGACAAGGCAAAGTTTCCCCGCCATCCTCTTCATGGCGACTTGATGTCCTCTTGCTGGATGACCCCGAATTCCAAAACTGGCTAGGCCCTGAAATGGCCAACTACTGGAATAATAACGACAATGGGAAGGTTTCAGACTTGACCTTATGGAAGGCCTTTAAAGCCACTATTCGAGGCAGAATAATTGCTTTCGCTCCGGCCAGGAGACATCGCTAGGTGGCTACTAAAAGGCCCTGGAGAAACAACTATATGTACTGGAATCTCAGTACAAATTGCTTCCGTCTCAAGCCCCATCCCAAACTTTGCTGGCTCAATTGACCAGCACAAGAATTTCTCTTAATGCCCACTTAACTTGCGAAGCCGAGCTAAACCTTCGAAGACTCCAACATGTATATTGGAAGAGAGGTGAGAAGGCAGGCAAGCTCTTAGCCTACCACTTGAAACAGCGGCAATCGTCTTGGGCAATACATACCTTAACTGATAAACACTGGGTTAAGTACTATTCACAAGGAGGGATTAATGAAATTATGACAAGATTTTATGAACAACTATATGGATCCCCCCATCCCCTGGATCTGCTTAAAATCCATGATTTCATGTCCTCATTACCAGGGACAGTGGTTTACTGAGATTGAGAAAGGGCATATTCCGTTTTGCACATTGTAAAAAACGATATTGTTACCAGTGTCTGCTAAGCCAAAATCGAGTTTTACCGGTGTTTGGTTTTGTGTACTTTATGTAACAATTTTTAACTCTGCTAACATGCATTTTAGCAATTTTGACCTCCACTATTACACATCCTTCCATCCTTGTACCAATTTAAAGTTATTTTATATAAAAAATGTGATGGCAGCAGCAACACTACAGCCCCCGTCCCTAAGGTGTGATGGAAGCAGCACTACGGCCCCCATCCCTCTGGTGTGACAGAAGCAGCAGCACTATGGCCCCCATCCCTTAGGTGTGATGGCAGCAGTACTACAGTCATCATTCCTCATGTATGATGGCAGTATCAGCACTATGGCCCTCATCCCTCAGGTGGGACGGCAGCAGGTCTACATTCCCCATCCACTAGTGTTGATGACAGAAGCACTACAGCCCCCATCCCTTTGGTGTGATGGCAGTAGCAATAATGCAGTACACATCCCTCTGGGGTGATGGCAGTAGTGACAGCACTATGATCCCCTTTCAACACTCACACTCCACATGCACAAGTTACAAATGACTTGGTTTCTTTGCTTGTTAGAACTCAGATGTGAATTAATTAAACCAACACCGCTAAAGTGGACTACCTTTGTTTTTTCCTATCTATAATTTAACTGCCTGAATTGGATATCTGCCTGTGACACCGCTGACCAGGGTTAGGAAACAGACTTGGGTGTTGGAGGGCCAGTTGGTGGGTGAAGGCTTGAGTGGCCCAATGACCACTCCCCTTCTTCTGAGAGGGAAGGAAGGTGGGTTCATGGTTCAGCATTTGCTGGCCCATGGTGGAGGCCAGAGGCATGACAACACATCAGTCCTCACTGCAGGAGGAGTGTGACAGATGTCGGCTTTTGCCTTGACATCATGTAGCCTGTCACGCTCCCAAGAAAATGGGAAAACACCCGCTGGCCAACTGGCCAACCGAAGGATGACTGCTGGTCCTGCTATACACCAGAAGCCCCAGACATGTGTCCGTTCTGACCCCCGACATGCCCAGGATACACAGGAAGCTCTTTGCAGCAATTCTCCTCTCCTGGTAGCCTCCTACAGGAGTAGGGGCCTACTCATTGAAGGGTTACTTTGGGTTACCTGGTAGCACAGCAGTAAAGGTCAGTGGATAGTGGTCGGGACTCAGCAGCGGTGGTAGGGGGCCTTGGCAGGCCTGAAGGAGTGGATGGCCAGGGGGTAGGAGGAGCAAAAAAAAAACTGCTTGAATTTGCTTATTTGAAATAAAGTGTTTTCACCTAAAAAATCCACAAGTGATTAGTGGAGGACCTTCAAATGGTTTCATGCATCTCCCAGACATGTGGATGCTTTTTTGTTTTTCTACTTGGTGTCTCCCAGTTTTCAAATCTTTGTTCAGATGTGAATTGAGCACTACTCTACCCACCAGCATCATATAGCCCCTGGGTTCTTACCTTGTTAAGTACTCTTAAATACATAACATTTGCTTTTTGTTGAAGCAGTCTATCAGAAAACATTTTGTTGTTACAGAGACAGAACCAGCAGGTGGGAGAAAAGGTGCAAATAATCCAATTCACCTAAATGGGGTGCTAACTGTGAAGTATTTTCATAAGCAGTAAGGCAGTTTCTTCTTTGTGAACATACTTTCATTCAGACTAGTTTTCATTCAAACAACTGAGGATTTTGTATGGCCCTACTGATTATAAACCTGAATAAGTTAGTTGGTAACAGTGGTCCTGCATTTAGCAATCTTTGTTACTCTAACCACTAGGCATGGATGGTTAAACTGAATGGCTGATTACAACAAAGCAGTGCGGGTTATTTCTTTACTGAGTCTATATGCAGCAAAGCAGAAAGAATGCAAAGCACAGCAGCATTCATTTTAAGATGCTGAAATCTGGGTCGGCCCACTGGCGCTTCAGTAGCACTATTGCTTACAATGTCAGTGACCCAGGGTCAGAAGCAAACTTGAGTTGCTGGAGGTCTGGCCAGGGGAGTAGGATCGAGCACCTGGGAGACTGCTCTCCTCCTCCTCCGGGGAGGGTGGGCTGCAGGTCCTGCTTCTTTACCACCACCACTGTCAACAAAGGTGATGGTGCAATGGTGCTGCAGAGTGATCAGGAGGGGAGGACACTAGCCAGGATCTGGAGCAGTGGCATGTCTCTATGTGACCTACCTCCTTGGATCTCTAGTGCCGGTGCCCTCAGGGACAGAGACCAGAAAACCAGGAACAATCACCCCACATCGGCCACTGGCAGAAGGGACCCAGGTGCCCCAGACTTCATAACCAGGCTCCATGAGGGACTCACTGGGATGCCCAACACACACTAAGGGAGTGTGGAGGGGTGACCTAGGGTCCCCTCCCTTCCCACCTGGGGGGGGTACAACCCTGACAGGATAGGGGCAGGCCCACAGGAGCTTCTAAGCATTACCTGGGGGTGAAGCTAGGGGATGCTGATGCTGTGAGAACGGGACACAGAAAGAAAAAATAAAAAAAATTTTAAAAGATACTGAAATCGTAGAGATTCTGTGCAGTGACATGCAATTTCTGTGAGGCACCGGTACAAGAATTCAAAATCCGCAAACCAAGCAGGATTTCGTGATTGTTATCGGTGTTACTGGTAAAAATGGAAAACCAGGGTCCCTGCTCATTACCCATCCGTAGATTCCCAGAGAGTGATTCTCAACTGTTAGAAACCCCGATAACAGAGGAAGAGGTGGCGGCTGCTAGTAAGTCCATATATTTACGTAAAGCCCCGAGTAGAGATGGGTTACCCATAGACCTTTACAGAATCCCAGGAGTAAACCTGGCTTCTTATCTGATATGGTCTTTCTGTCATTCTCTTTTGGTTGGCTGCCTCCCTCCCTCTTTAAGACGGGCTACCATTACGGTTCTCCCTAAGAAAGGGAAAGATCTACTCCTCCCTGGTAGTTATCATCCCATTTCTCTCATTAACGCTGATACCAAAAGTTTGGCGAAAGTTCTAGCGAACAGGTTTGAACAACTCCTCCCTGGCCTAATACAACCTGCACAAGCCGGCTTTGTAAAAGGTCGCCTTGGGTCAGATCATCATAGAACTTTGGTCTCCTTAATGCATTATGCCAAAAAGTCCAAGATGCCCTCTGTAGCCCTAGCCATTGATTTTGAAAAGGCATTCGACTCAGTTGAATGGTCCTTTCTTTTTCACACCCTCTCCATCATGGGAATAGGAACGCGTTTTATCTCTAGGATTCAACTTTTATACACCTCCTCTTTGGCCTCAGTCCTGATAAATGGTACTCTCTCTCTGCACCTTTTTGTTTATACAAGGGCATGAGACAGGGTTGCACCCTTTCCCCTCTCCAATTCATCCTAGCCATCGAACCCTTAGCTATAGCTCTTCGAGAATCGCAGCTGATTCCTGGGATACAGGTGGGTGACTCTCTGTTTAAAACTTTTTATATGTGGATGACCTCCTCATTATGACAGAATATACACCTTAGGTAATTGAAGATATTTTCAAGATTTTTACAGAATTCTCCCAGGTATCTGGCCTTAAGCTAAATCAGACAAAAACTGAAGTTCTCCCACTGAACTCCCAGTCCACTGAAGAAGGTTTCACGGCACTAGGACTCAAATGGACCCCTAATGGTATTAGATACTTGGGTATTATCCTTCACCCTCATTTGGAGAAAATGATTACCATTAATTTTACTACCTTACTAGACTCTCTTAGGCAGGACTTTGAGAGATGGAAAACTTTGAGTCTTTCCTTAGCGGGTAAGATTGGCTCCATCAAAATGATGGCTGTCCCAAGGACATTATATTTATTAGCTCATCTACCCACGCCTATCCCTCAGAAGTGGTTTCATAAACTGGAGACCCTCATGGGCAACTTCTTATGGGAAGGGTCCCCTCCCAGATTTAGCAAATTAAAGTTACGGCAACAATGGAGTAGGGGAGGATGGGGTCTTCCCTGGTTACAAGGTTACCATATGGCCTATGCCTCAGCTCAGACAACTAGATGGTTCTCTAGAATAGGACAGGCCTCTCCATCCTGGCTCCTCTTGGAAGCGGCACTGCTGCATGTTCCCTCCCCTTCGGTGATATTATGTGATAAAAATAATTCCCCTTCTGGTCTTTCTCCCTCTATATTGGTCTGTGGCCAGTACTGTAAGAAAACTCTTCTCCATCTAGGAAGAACCCAGCGCCGTGGGAATTCACCCCTCTTTGGAACAACTATGCCTTAAGAATTGGGACCCGTATGCTTCACTGGAAGCAATGGGAAACTCAAGGTATTTCCTGGATACAGGATCTACTACTCCCAGGTTCTCGTTCACTAGACACCTTTGAATCCCTGAGAATTCGCTTTCAGCTCCTCGCAACTCACTTTTGGAGATATCTCTAAATTAGAGATGCTATCCTCCACCTACCAAATGCTCCCCCAAATAGGGAGCCCCCTCAACCTTCTCATCCTATCAATATATGGGGGAAGCTTTCCTGCCATAGAGCTAGTATTATTTACACAGCACTCAGGGATGCTACAACAGACCCAACCCGGTCCGCCAGAGCCATGTGGGAGACAGATCTGCAGACTAATATCTCGGATTGCCAATGGTCTCATGGCTGGGCAAGAATACACATGGCCTGTAGGAACAGACAGACATGCCTCATAATGAATAAGACTCTTCATAGGTGGTACCGTGACCCTGCTAAACTTAAACACATGGGTCTCACACCATCCGACCAGTGCTGGAGATGTGGGTGGCAGGGGGCAAATCTGTTTCATATTCTATGGACTTGTCCCCCTCTTCAGCAATTCTGGATGTCTGTCTAGGATATGTGCTGACAGCTGTTCTCCATGGTTTCACCTGATCCTTCTCTTCTTTTAGGCTGTGGGTTTCCATCCACACCAAAACTATGCCCCGGAGCCAAGTGGATCACCGCAATAGAAGCCATTGCTAAAAGACTTATACTGATGAGGTGGCGATCCGACGAGATCCCAACTTCTCGGGAATTTCTTTCTGTGGTAACCCAAGGTGCCATGTTTGAGAGACTGTCCAGTGTTGCTTCGGGCTCTATCTCCCAATTTGAGAAATGCTGGCAGCCCTATCTTAATTCGAAATACTGCCACGATACCTGCTCAAAGGCACCTCCTTAGGACCACCCTTGAGCTCCTCCTTGTCCTCCTCCAAGACCCCCTATCCCCCCTTCTGATATGGTTTTATCCCTTCAAAGACTGACTCCCCCTTCCTCTATAATGGATTGTCTTGTTCTTTATTTCTTGCTTTCTGTTTTCTTTTTTCTTGTATATAGTTGACATTAGTTAATGCATAAGACTGTAGATGCACTATTTCCTCCTCAAAATGTGGGTTTCATACATTAGACCCTTTCTGCTCTCCAGGTTAGGGTTTCATAGACTATATCATGATATCTTTTCTAGATTCGTTACAATAACTTTAACTGGACTACATGTTGTTCCGTTCCAGTGCCCCCTTGTTCAAGCTGAATCACTAAAGGATGGTTACTCTATACCAGAATGTTTATATCTCTTAAGTCTAACTGTATTAGGATTTTTGTTTCTATTATACCCTAATCAGGGCCCTTACCAAATGTTGCGGTAGGGACCCTGACTCTGTATGTTATACTGTATATTTTTGTGTGTGTTTTTTAAAAATAATAAAAATCTTTAACCAGAAAAAGAAATCAGCAGAGGTGGGGATCTCGACTGCAGATTACCTCCTGTCTCTGCATATATCCACATGTGTAAAGCACATTTTTTTATTAATACTGTTTTCAAAATGCACATTCACCCAACCTGTTCTAATAAACATAGCAATGTTGTAGCATGTGGGCTACTGTAGGTCTAATGTCTCTGACCCTTCACGATGCACAGATGTCATCTTTGAGTAATCAAGTATAGCCTAGAGGTTAGAGGAACGAGGTGTGAACGAGCTTGATACATCCAGCAGACCAGACCTGAATTTGATTCTCACAGCCTCCACTTGCATACTGTGTGACTCTAAGCAAGTCACTTAACTGCCCAGTGCTCCCAGGTTGCCCTGAAAACAGGCACTTGTGCTTAGTTGGCCTTATCCGGTTACCAAAGACTACAAAAAAAAAAAAACTAAGTGCCTTGGAGACAGTGGGCTATATTGAGTAGAACCAGACATCCTGAGGGGCATAATTGCTTTCCATGCCACCCACCATAGATGGCAGTATTGTGTCTAGAGAAATTATCTTCTTTGTACATGATCAGTGTGAATAAATACAAATAGTAGAAAATATTTCTTTATCCTGTTCTGCCATTTAAGTTCAGAGCTACTGTATCTTTTGTATCTCCCCCTCTCCTACAACCACTTCCTCACTGAGCTCTAATCTATTGTCATGCCCCCTAAGTGGTTGGCTGCTGTGTGCCCAGTGCACTGTACCTGATACGTAGATGTTTGACAAGATAATGGTTTCATCATGACTAACTGTCCTGCTGTGCTGACACTGTATCACTCTTCCTTTATTCGAAAAACTGTCTCTTTATAGCAAACAGAGCAATAAAATATGCCCATCTGTGGTGCACAGCATCGCTGCCTTTTCCCTTGCTTGGGAATTGACACACACGGTTTGCATGCTAGGATAAATAAATCCCTGTGTGCCTAAGACAGGGGGAGTAAGCGGGGTTGAGGCACAGGAACGTAACTGCTGGCAAACAACTAGGAATGATAGTCTCTGTGCATGTGTATCTGTGGAGATACAAGCAGTTACCCTCAGAGAAACAACCATTAAAAAGATTACTGCCCTGTGCTGGATGATATTCTAGTCAATGGTCACTGACCCCTTTCCCCAATAAAAAAATTGTGCAATGATTTGTTTATGCTGTCTCATATTTTCCAGTTTTTTTATTTTAAATTTAAAAAATGCTACTGTGGTCCACTTTCTGTGCATAATATAGAGAATAATGCATGGGGAAGTGTGTTTAACAAGGATTTTATGCACACCAAGGGTGCACATAAGATCTGGGTTGACACACTTCCTCATGTTTTATTTTTTGTAATAAGTGGCCCCTTTATTTTTTTATTGAACAACGCATACAGTTGTAATCATGCAAAAATTGACATTAGCACAGTATAGCGCATTGTACAAAAGTTGACCGTTAGCATGGTATTGTGCAGTAGTGCAATACATAGCTAGCATGCTAATGCACCATGTGGTACATTGTTCTAATGGTAAACTTTTGTATGACTACCCATTATACACGGGTGATTATACACATGTGTGAATAATGGAGTATGACAACTTCTGCCAACAGTTGATAATCATCACTAACCAGTTATTACAATACTATCCATGGCGGATGGCATGGTACAGAACTGGATCTTCCAAGGGACATATTGCCCACTGGTAGTGGTGGTGGGTATGATTACGCCAATAGGTGTTCTGGCTTTATTCAATATGGCTTGCGCTATCTTGTCTTATGGCCTACTAGGCTACATGGGAACTTGTTAAAATGCACATTTGTTATTGGCATAGTATCTTCTCTGTAATCTTAAGAACACTGTAATGTATAGTACATGAATTCCGTTCTATGTCTCGATCAACTACTGGAGTGTCTGACACTTGCTCAATGGAATGAGACACTAGTCACACCAATACATAAAAGTGCCAGTAGAAATGACATAGGGAATTAGAGACCCATAAGTTTGACATCAGTCGTGGGTAAACTGTTAGAAAGACTAATACAACAATGTATAACTGCACATATAAAACAAAACGGGCCACTAGATATAAAATGGGCCACTAGATATCACACAACATGGATTTTTTCCTGATAGATCCTGCTTGACTGACTAACTACATTTTTTTGAGCGTGTTAGCATAGCTCTGGACAAAGGCTTCCCAGTGGACATAGCTTTCTTGGATTTTTCAAAAGTGTTCGATACTGTGTCTCATAAAATCCTAATACATGCATGGAATGGCCTTCCGGAGGAGGTTGTGGAGTCAAAAACAGTGGTGGAATTCAAGCATTCATGGTACAGTCATAAGGCAATTCTAGGGGGTAGGGGTAGGAAGAAGTAGGCTGCTGGTTAACTAGGATCTGCAGCTTATCCAATAGGTAGGGAAATGGGCAGACTGGGTGGGCCAAGCGGTCCTTATCTGCTGTCAAAATCTATGTTTCTATGTTTCTATGTAGAACAATTAATTCAATTCAGAATCCATCCAAATATCATACACTGGGTTATCTCCTGGTAGGATAATAGAAGGCAAAGAGTGACAATTAGGGGACATATTTCAGCCTGGGGACAGGTCATAAATGGGGTCCCACAGGGCTCTGTCCTGGGGCCTACCCTTTTTAATATCTTAGTATCTTCTATGCAGACTTCCAGTAATGCCTGGTTATACAAGTATGCAGATGATTGCAAAATAGGAAGCATAGTCAACAATGAGCAAGCTATACAAGAGTTCCAGGAGAATTTAGACAAACTTGGAAAATGGGTTGATGAGAACAAAATGGTTTTAAATGAATCTAAATGTACAGTATTGCATCTGGGACATAATCTTAGAAGATCATATAATCTTACCAACACATACTTACAAGAGATTGTAAATAAAAGAGACTTAGGAGTAACTATTACCAATAATTTGACATTTGAAACACACACCAAAACTATAGTTTGCCAAAGAATTCTTGGATGTTTTCTTAAAAATATCAAGAGCCGTGAGCCCAATGTACCATTATACACTAATCTGGTAAGGCCACACCTTGACTATTGCTCTCCTTTCTGTGCTGCAACTACAATAGGTGGGAAAAAATGGTAGAAAGAGTACAGAGAATAGACACCAAAAGTGTTAAAAACATGCAGCATCTAAGTTATGGAGAAAGGTTAAACAAACTAGAACTGCATACCTTGGAGTTCAGAAGACTAAGGGGAGAGTTCTGTCTAACATACAGAGCCATGCAAGACAAATGTACTATGGAGACGGTAGGTCTAATCAATAATAATGGCATTGCCAGCACAACCATAAACTGAAGGGCAAACTAAACAGAACAGCTAAAAGGAACAACTGGTATATCCAGAGAATTCACATCTTGGAATGCTTTACCCGAACACGTAGTGGAGAGTGATAACATGACAATGTTTAAAAAAAGGTTAGAGGAGTACATGGGTGCTAGCAAGCAGTATTTCCACCAACAGAACTACATGGTTGCAAGTTCAACAAGGGTCATAGCCTCCTGAACTCATATTAACCTATGAACCCATTAAAGCAATGGACCCAATATTCAAAGGGTTCAGATGCATGCAAGGGATTTGCGTCAAACTGCTTCACGCAAGAGGTGAATTACATCATAACCTATGTCAAGCATAATTTGAAAAGGTAACCTGAGCCCACTCTAGCTGTATCTGCGCCAGAGCTACATTGTGTCACATGTTAGGCCCAACCATAGCTGTACCTGGTCCCAAGTGGGTTGCACCATTGCAAGGTCACAACATCCACTGCACAGTGATTTGCCAAGCCCCACCATTGAGGCAGCAAGGAGCATCAGTAAGACCACCCAGGATGTGGTTAATGGGGTTGCACCACTGGGGTGCTATAAAACAGGGGGCAGAATGTGTAAACTAGGGGCACCAGATGGGGCAGGTGCCATATCTGGGCCAAGGTGCCCATCACCAGAAGTGACATGCCACTCATTTGCATGCCCTAATGTGTGTGTGTAGATATTATTGTAATGGTTACCAGTAGCTGCTTGTAACGTGCTTTCTTCTCTAGCAGTCTAGAGACACCCTCCTTATACCCCTTCCTCAACCCACTGCCCTCAGTGTCAGGTAATCTTGGCAGTGTAGTCCCCCCTCTTCTCCATGCCCCACAATAGAAACATAGAAGTTGATGGCAGATAAGGACCGCAAGGCACATCCAGTCTGCCCATTTTTTCTACGTTATGAATGTGCCATATGTCTTTACTATCCATATCTCAATATCCCCCTAGTATTTTATTTATTTATTTATTGAAATGTTTCACCAGAAAGGCACACTGAGCAACAAGTCGCTTGCCTCCTGGTGTGACATGGGGGGAAGGGTACAAATGGAATGAGACATTATACATTCAAGTTACAGGATCAACATTAACATACACTTGTAAGGCAGGTGTTACAAACAGTGTTATACATAACATGTTGAAAGAGGGGACAATAATAAGTGCTGGGTTAATAAGTAAACAAGTGCTTACGTGAAAGAAAGGGGGAAGGGGAAGGAGGGGTGAGGTGGGGGAGGGGGAAGAGTCATGCCCTTGGTGACCTCTTCAGGAAGCGAGGAACCCTGCAAGGGGACTGGGGGGACCAGAGAGAAGGGGAAAAATCAGTGTCCCAGAGAGACCCCTTTAAGATGGTGAGGGAAAAGTAGATAAGAGATACAAGCCCCTTGGGGGGCCGGAGAGGGACCCATGGAGAGCATTCAGGGTCCTTACATTCTGTGACAGATCAAGGGAGGTCAGTAAGGGGGAGCAATTAGGGGGAAGGGGAGAAGGGGTGGGTGTGCACAGGGTAAAATGAAGGTGACAGTAGGGGGTTAGAGTTTGTCTAGGGCTTACAGGAGGGAATTAGGAAGGGACATGGTAGGAGCAGCTAAGTGTAAGGTAATTATTGAGAGCTGAGCTAATGGAGTAGGTGGAGGATGAGTGCAGGATTTGGGGGGAAGGAATGCCATATTTCTGGGAGGCAGTAGAGTAACTGGATTGGCCAATTTGGGTGGATGTGCGGGGACAACAGAGTATGGGAGTCGCGTTGATCTAAGGAATGGGAGGGTGGGAGGGTGTTATAAAGGAGGAGTGAGGTAGGAAGGGAACTCATCCAACCAGTACTTGGAGGTGAATTTAGCGCAGTGAGAAAGTCACCTATTTGTAAGAGAGGGGAAGGATAGGGCACGATAAAGATTGCAGTGATGGGTGCCGGGGGGGGGGCATTCAGGGCAAAGTGGCAGAAGGAACTGAATACGGTGTCCAGTCTGGCCAGGGAGGACTTAGTGGCAGCATCATAGACCACATCACAGTAGTCAAAAATGGGCAGTATCATCTTCTGAACAAGTTCACGCCTAGCCGTAGGAGGGATGTAACTACAGTTCCTGAACAGGGCACCAAGCTTGGGGCACAGTTTTTCCTGGATGGTGTCAATATGTCCAGAGAAGTTTAGATGTTGGTTCAAGCCAAACACCTAAGTACCTGAAGGAGGATGTGTCCTCAAGTAAAGTCCCCTCAAGGGTGTGAAAAGTGGGTAGAGAGTCTCTACCTTGTGCAAAAGGTCATGGAGACAGTCTTTTTGGCATTGAGGAAAGGTTTTTGGTTAGCAAACCAGAGCTGAACCTTGTCGAAGTCTTACTGTAAGCTGGTTATAATCTCAAAAGAACAGGAGCCAGATGCATATAGGACTGTATCATCTGCATACATATGTATAGCGGAAAATGGGGAGCAAACAGAGGGAAGGTCATTTAAGAAGATGGAGAATCAGAAGGGCCCTAATACCGAGCCTTGGGACTCCAGTGCTAATCGGGAGGGGCGGAGAAGTGGCATCCAAGATCATAACTGATTGGGTTCTACCAATAAGGTAGGCCTTGAATCAGTTTGTGGTGGAGGGAGATAGGTTAGCTGCTGGGAGTGAGTTGAGGAGAAGGGCAAGAGAGACAGTGTCGAAGGCCTTGGCCAGGTCGACAAAAATGGCAGAGGTAATTTGCCTATTGTCCATCCCGGTTTGGATGGAGTCTGTGAGCTATAGGAGAGAGGTGGTGGTTGAGTGTTTTTTCCTGAAATCAGACTGGAAAGGGGTGAAAAAGGAGGCGTCAGATAAAAAATAGGTTAGTTAGTAGAGAACAATGTGTTGTTGAAGCTTGGCAAGGGTAGAGAGGAGAGGAGAGAAATGGGGCAATAGTTGCCAGGGGATGAGGGGTCACCCTCTTAGGGTAGAGGGAGGACCACAGCATGTTTCCAAGAAGAGGGGACAGAGGCAGTAGAAAATGAGAGATTTAGGATTATTGAGGGGGGTAGGCAATGGCTGTAGCAGAGAGGGAAAGGAGTTTTGGGTCAAGGCCATCAGGGGAGGCACCTTTAGAGGGGCTGATGGTGAGGAGGGCACTTAGGGCATAATTTGGGGTTACAGTAGTAAAACAGAAGGGAAGGTGGAGGGTGGTGGAGGGGTGGAGGTGTGTGATAAGAATGCCCTAATCATAATAAGCCACCACCCTCCCCAATCTTTGATCTACCTGGTACAGCTGCATAATAGTCCCTGGTGGTCTGGTGGTGTCCCCAGCTCCCTACAACCACACCATCTGAAACTGACTAACCTTTCCACTTCTACCACTCCCCTCACTGATGCTGGTATGCATCTGTAACTAGCACATCCATCCATTCAGCATCAGGAACAGCTGCTGAATGTGTTCTCAGGTACTGTGTACTTTATACTTTGAGTGAGGAGGGAAGCTGGCAAGTTAGTCGATGTCAGATGGGATTGGGGGGGGGAGGCTTGGATCCAGCAGACCTCAATGGACTATGTAGTAGTTTTGCTGGGTAGACTAGAAAGTAGTGGGAGGGTGGGATAGGATTGAGGCATTCTTATCTCAGACTTGGAGGAAATCTGAGAGCATGGGTAGAAGGTGTGCTCTACTATCAATAGCATATGCCCATAGTGTGGCTTGGTGAGGGTGACTGTAGCCTGGCATGGCTAGGACACCACTGTGATGGAGCAGTGGCACTAGCAATAGACTGAGTCATTGCTCTATGGTTGTTACAAACCCTGTGCCACATCCATGCAGGTCATAAACCATTTTTAATCATGTTCCGGGAGTGGTGCTGCTTGTGACACCTCAGTTGCGCCCAGCCCACTTGTCCTTGAGGCATCCCATCCATGGGATACAGTCTCCAGCTGCACCCATCTTCAGATGCAGGGTATCATGGTGCAAATATTCTGTAAAGTTCACCACAGGTCGCAAATTTTCAGGAATAGTGTTTTTTGCATAAATATTGAGAACATGTTTAGTTTGCAACTGGTTGTCAACATCATGGAGATTTCTACATGATATCAGTATTTTCTTTTCCCTGTACAGTTTGTTTCTCTTTTTTCAGATGAATGTTGCAGAAGTCACACAGTGGGAGTGTCACTTGTTATGAAAGGGGTCTCAGGGCAACACTGTTACAGCTGGCAGTACATTCATCTACATGTTTTGTATTTACTGTTTTTAACACAGAGGAAGAAGAAATGTAATTGCATTGTAATATTAACTGTTATTGCGTTACTGTTCAGAGGAGGTTCTATTGAATTCATTTGGACTGAAAGGGTAATCCTTCCTATTTCTTTATTACACTTTTAGGATTTTAATAGCAGTATTAACAATATGAGCGATAAACATTCTATGTCGCTTTTTCTTATATTTGTTATCAACTTAATATTTCTTCTTTGTTAGTTCTTATTCAGCTCAGCTTGTTACAAATGTCAGTATATTAATCAGCAGTAACACAATGTGTATCTGCAAAACATGTGTTGCTCCAAGTAAAGTAATGTCACTTTTATGTTGACATGTCCAAAGTGGTGTCTGTGCGAGCTGAGATCATGTCAGGCAATGACCATAGGTGCGGCATCTCCTCATCCTCAGTTAATCTTTATTAGCCAGTACTATGTCATATTGAGAACGGTCCTGCGGTGCAAAATAGATATGAAACATAGTAAGATCATCAGTCTGAATTTCACTGCTCACTTTGCCCGATATTAAGTGATGCTCTCATTGTGACCATGGGGGACATATTCAGTGCCGGCTGATCGTGTGCGCAGAACAGTGTGTCGCACAAAACAGATGCATCGGCCGGCACTGTAGCTGTATTCAAACAGAATGCATGATCATTTCCGATCATGCATTCTGTCTGAATATCATACACTGGATGCACAAAGCGGGTGGCTGCCATGTTGGGTGCAGCACATCCAGGGTTCGAGGCTGAACACCGCCAATGGGGAATGTGTGGCACGTACCTGGATGCGCCATTGCCCCAAGGGTGATATTCAGCAGAAATATGCTACTGAGCTCATTTAGCATGCAAGGTGCAAAGGGGCCTCATGCATGTCCATTATGGTCTCATTAGCATGGCTCCACCTGGCAGAATGCACCGGGCCAGCCACCTTCCAGCCCCAATCCCTGATGGCAGTAATAAAAAAGTCCCCTTTTTCCATAGTGTACTGGACCCCCCCCTTTTAGCCCGACCCCTGCTATAATGAAAGTAAAAGTAATTTACGCTTTTTCCGTGGTGTAGCAGACCCCCTTTCCAGCCCCGATTCCCGCCATAAAGTGATAAACATGTAATCCCCCTTTTTCCATAGTGTGGGGGACCCCCCTCCTGCCCTGATCCCCATAATATGTCACCTCTCCCCCTCCACCCTGGAGGTCCAGTGCCCCCCCATCCTGGCCTGATCATCATTGTAAAATAGCGGCATCACCAGATGCACAGGTGAGCCACCCTACGTCCCCCAGAAGTGGCCCCCCACCCGATCGGACCTGGAGACTGGCACAGACCTCCTCGCACCACCATGGCCAGCCACCAAATGAACTGTCAATGACCATGTACAGTACATAGTAAGCATCCATTGGTTGACCAATTGGTGGCTGGCTGTGGTGGTGTGAGAGGGGCTGTGCCAGTCACCAGCTCCAACTGGGTGGGGTGGGGTGAGGGCCACTTTTATTGAGGGGTTGCTTGCCCACTGGTGCATCTGGTGATGTTGCCATGTTACAATGGTGCTCGGGCTGGGGGCGGGGGTCCACTGGACCACCATGGTGAAGGGGAAAATGTGACATATTATGGGAACTGGGGCTGGGGAGGGTCCACAACACTTCAGGAAAATGGGGATTACATCTTTATTCCATTATGGTGGTGGGGATCGGGCTGGTGGGGTCTGATACACTATGGAAAAAGTGGGGTTACATAGCTATTTCTTTATGGTGGGGATCGGGACCAGGAGGTGGGGTTTGCTGCACCATGGAAAAAGCTGGTGGTACTTTTTAGTTTCATTATGGCAGGGATCTTGGCTGAGAAGGGGGAGTCTGCTACACTATGAAAAAAGAGGAGATTACTTTTTACTTTCATTATGGTGGGGGTCAGGGCCATGGAGGGGGGTTCATATGACCGGCCCAGGACCTTGCGTGAGGCACAACCCTACCCAGCACAAAGTAAGGGCTGGGTTTTGGGAACCCAATTTTGGACCAGCCCAATAGTGATGTCCTCATCAGGGCCAGTTTGAATGTTGTGATGCATGGAATATACATGAGGGACCCCTCATGTATATGCTCGCATTGCAATATTCTGCAGAGTGATGCAGTGAGGTATGAGGGGTGCATTGGAGGCTTCTGAGTATTGCCATGCCCCTGATGGCCTCGTGTTGATGCTACAGGCAATATCTTTGGGATGTGCCGCATATCTTTTGATAATGTACCCCCATATGTTTAACTTCACAGTCTGGTTCAGAACAATTACTTGCTGTATGGTGCTATAAAAGTTTCTAACCATGTCAACTGTGTTACTGTTACAGTAGTGGCCAGACATTCAATGATACTGTCAAGTACCCCCACCCCTTAAATCACTTGTTATCTATGATACTTACTCTTGTTTTTTGGAAAAATTATACAGCTTCACACCCAGTTCTGTTTACATAACCTGGAATCATTAATAGGGAACAATATTTTCTGACAGAGCATACTTACTTAAATGTTGTCTGAATTACAGATCTTGATAACTTCACTAGATGCTGCTGAAGTAATCCATCAGCTACATAACACGGAGTTGTATGTCATCATAACTTACTGAACTAATAGACTCAATTTCGTTATCATGCCTTCTCGAGGTTATAGCATGTGTGTTTCTTTCTGTATTCCACTGCATAGCTGAAGAAATTTGCATTTATGTTATCCATACTAGCAGCATGCATGTGGGAGGGCTTGTGCGCTTGTGTGTGGGTTGATGTGGACAGGGCTTTAGTAATTGGGATTACAGCAGTGAGCTGATGCAGAGCCTAGAAATGTTCTATTTCATTGTCAACAGTCACACAATAAATTGATTATGGAGATAGGCAGATTAATGGAAAACATTTGTATTTCTGTGGGTGGCAGAATGCACTTGGGTTTTTGTATCATTCACTTATATGCACCGTACTGTGGAGTACAAACCAGTAATTCCCAACAATGCCTTACTGCTTACATCTCTCTGTCTAACCTCCTTCACTGTTTTTTTGTTGACCATTAATCTAGTCACAGAGTGATGTTATACTCACATTTCCTGCTTTGTTGAAGTGTGAACGATGGTTCTTCGCCAACTGTTTTTGTCTGTCTTTACCAAGCTAGAGGCCAATGGTGGTTGATAGTTTCTTGGAGGCATTCCCTCTGTCACCAGTTGATAACTGGGGTACTCTTCATGCATTCTGAACAACTCATCCATCAGGCATTTCTTCTCTCATCAATTGATAACTGGGGTACTCTTCACGCATTCTGAACAACTCACCCATCAGGCATTCCCTCTCTCATCAGTTGATAACTGGGGTACTCTTCATGCATTCTGAACAACTCATCCATCAGGCATTCCCTCTCTCATCAATTGATAACTGGGGTACTCTTCACACATTCTGAACAACTCATCCATCAGGCATTCCCTCTGTCACCAGTCAATAATTGGAGTTCTCTTCATGCATTCTGAACAACTCATCCACCAGGCATTCCCTCTCTCACCAGTTGATAACTAGGCTACTCTTCACGCATTCTGAACAATTCATCCATCAGGCATTCCCTCTCTCATCAATTGATAATTGGGATACTCTTCACACATAGAAACATAGAAACATAGACTTTGACGGCAGAAAAGGACCGCTAGGCCCATCTAGTCTGCCCATTTCCCTACCTACAGGATAGGCTGCAGATCCTAGTTAACCAACAGCCTATTTCTTCCTACCCCCCACAAGAATTGCCTTATGTCTGTCCCATGCATTCTTGAATTCTCCCACAGTTTTAGACCCCACAACCTCCTCAGGAAGGCTGTTCCATGCATCCACTACCCTCTCTGTGAAATAATACTTCCTCACATTGCCCCTGAACCGCCCTCCTTCTATCTTTAAATTGTGTCCCTTGTTCTTGCAAGTCTCTTTTCTGAAAGATGCTACCCTCTTGGACTTTGTTGATTCCACTGAGGTACTTAAAAGTTTCTATCATGTCCCCCTCTCCTTCTTTCCTCAAGGGTATACATATTAAGCTCCTTTAGTCTCTCCTCATACGTTTCTCTTGCAGACCCTGCACCATTTTAGTTGCCCTCCTCTGGACTGCCTCTATCCTGTCTATATCCTTGCGGAGATGGGGTCTCCAGAACTGGACGCAGTACTCCAGATGGGGTCTCACCAACTGTCTGTACAGAGGGATAACAACTTCCTGTTTTCTGCTGATGATGCCTCTCCCTATACATCTCAGTATACCCCCAGCCCTCCCTACTGCCTTCTCACATTGCTTGCTAACCTTAAGGTCATCTGATATGATTACCCCCAGGTCCCTTTCCTTTTTTGTTGTTGTTACTACCTCCCCACCCATTGTGTATTCTTCCCCTGGGTTCTTGTTTCCCAGGTGCATTATTTTGCACTTCTTTGCATTGAATCCTAGCTGCCATTCTTCTGACCATTCCTCCAACCTTGCCAAGTCCCTTTTCATCCTTTCCACGCCTCCTTGTGTATCAACCCTGTTGCAGATCTTTGTGTCATCTGCAAAAAGGCATACTTTTCCTTCCAGTCCCTCTGCAATGTCACTGATGAAGACATTAAAAAGGACTGGACCCAATAATGAACCCTGCGGTACCCCACTAGTAACCCCCCTTTCTTCAGAGTGGACTCCATTTACAATTACCTTCTGTGTCCTGTTGTCCAGCCAATGTTTTACCCAGGCTACCACCCTAGGTCCCACTCCCAGGCTGGTTAATTTGACTATTAATCTTTTGTGTGGGACTGTGTCAAATGCCTTGCTAAAGTCTAGGTAGGCCATGTCCACAGCCCCTCCCTGGTCTACTACTTTGGTCACCCAGTCAAAGAAATCTATTAGATTCGTCTGACATGACCTTCCCGCTGTGAACCCATGCTGCCTTGGGTCCTGTGCTCCACTGGCCTCTAGGTACTCGACTATTCTTTCCTTCAGAAGTGACTCCATCACTTTCCCTACCACAGAGATCAGACTGACAGGTCTGTAGTTTCCTGCCTCTGTCTTGGACCCACTTTTGTGAAGGGCAATCACATCCGCCTTCCTCCAGTCCTCGGGTACCACACCATCCTCCCATGATTTATTAAAAAGAGTAGCCAGTGGTTTCACTAGTTCCTCCCTTAATTCTTTTAGAATTCTGGGGTGAATTCCATCAGGACCCATTGCTTTGTCCACCTTCAGTTTTAGGAGTTCTTGCAGAATCCTTTCTTCTGTGAAAGGACTGGGATCGACCCCCCTATCAAGAGTGCTTCTGTTAATTGGATTAGGCACTTCCCTCTCCTCTTTTGTGAATACTGAGCAGAAATATTTGTTCAGTATTCCTGCTTTTTCACTGTCCCCCTCTGCCCACCCACCGTTCATTCTATTCAGCCTCACTATCCCTCCCTTTGTCTTTCTCATTCGCTGATGTACCTATAAAAGGTTTTATCCCCCTTCTTAACTGAGTTGGCTATCTTTTCCTTAGTTTGGGCCTTTGCTATTCTGACTTCCCTCCCTACTTCCTTCTGCCTTAACTGGTACAGCTCTCTGTCTTGCTCCTTCTGTGTTTCCTTATACTTCCGGAATGCTATCTTTTTCTTCCTGACTTTCACAGCCACCTCTTTTGAGAACCATAGTGGCTTTTTCTTTCGTGTTGATTTGTTTATTTGCTTCACACAAAGGCTTGTTGCCTCTGTGATGGCAGTTTTGATAATTCCCCATTGTTGATCCACACTTCCTTCTAGCCTGTTTGCTAGTGCTTTTCTGAGGCACTCTCCCATCTTGTCAAAGTCAGCCCTCCTAAAGTCCAGTACCCTCACTTTTGTATGGCTTGACTCTGTAGCTGAGTTTAACGTGAACCACACTGTTTGATGGTCACTTGTCCCCAGATGGCAACCCACTTCTAGATCTGAGATCCTCTTACTGCCCCCGTTTAAGAGTATGAGGTCTAAGATTGCTCCTCATGAGTGGGTTCCAAACTAGCTGTCTAATGCCTGCCACCTGTAGGGCATCAAGAATGGCCCTGCTCTTGGATGTGGCTGCAGCAAATGTGCTCCAGTTAACATCTGCATATTCAGGTCTCCCATCAACAGTATCTCCCCTTCTCTGCCATTCTAAGAATGCCTTCTATCATATCCTTGTCCATTCCTTCCCCTGACATGGGGTCTGTACACAACCCTGTGCGGATTGTGGTGCCCTTTCCAGTCTCCAAGGTGACCCACAGTGCCTCCTCTCCTCCCTGTTTACTCTTTTGTTCAGTTGCTTTTATCCCTTCCCTTACATAGAGAGCTACTCCTCCCCTCTTCTCCCTGCCTGTTCTCTCCTGTAGGTTATGTACCCTGGTATGTTAACATCCCAGTCATGGTTCTCTGTGTACCATGTTTCTGTGACTGCTATGATATCCAGGCATCCCTCTTCCATTAAGGCCATCAGCTCAGGGAGCTTGTTGCCCAGACTACAGGTATTGGTACTCATTACCCTCCATTTCCTGATGGCCTTACTCCCTTTTGCCCCATCCCTGTCCTTCTTGCCTTTGTCACTTTCTCCATTTACCCCTGCCCTTCTCCCTATCGACACCTCTATGTTGGTGTTTGCACTTACCACCGCGGATTATTTGGGGGCTAGGATTTTCCTGCTCCTTTCCAGTGCCTCCCCCCTTGGCTAGTTTAAAAGCTTGCCAATGAAGCATTTAAACCTATCACCTAGGATCCTGGTTCCCCTCCCGGACAGATGCAGCCCATCATGCCAGTATAGGTTTGCATCACTCCAGGTGAACCCCCAGTCCCCAATGAAGCCAAATCCCTGAGCTCCACACCAGTTTTTCAACCACTGATTGAATCCCATGGTGTGGAACACCCTAGCCTCTCCTATGCCATAGATGGTAGCACCTCCCAGAAGGTTACCGTATGCTACTTGACTAAGACCCTCCCCAATTCCACAAATTCTTCCTGCACTTCTCTAATCCCTTTCTTAGCCAGGTCATTTGTCCCTAGGTAGACAATGACATCCAGCTTCCTCCCCTGTGCAGCTGCTCTGGCAATCCTGAGGATTCGCTCCCTGTCCCTCCAAGCCATGGCGCCAGGCAGGCACCCTACCTCCCTCTCCCCTTCCTCCCCCAGTTCTGCCTTCCTAACAATGGAGTCCCCCACCAGGAGTTGTTTCCTTCCCCAGCAGGGTCCCCAGCCACCCTCCTGTGGGTCTCCTTTGTGGAGGTTCCCAGCATCCTCCTTGGTCTCCACTGTGGGTGCCTCCATAGAGGAACCACACTTTGCCAGAATGGCATAGGAATTGTGGAGAGGTACAATGGGAGGATGTGCCTCTGTTCCACCACCCTCACCCTCCCTGAGCCCACTGTGGTCCAACCGCTCCTCTTTCTTGGCAACCTCTGAGGCAACGGCAGTGGCACTGGTGGTCCCTGGATGGAAGAGGAGGTCCCACAATTCCTGGCCAACTCAGCCTGGAGATGAGCAACCTCCTCCCTCAGCCCAGAGAGGTGCCTGCAGATGGGACAACACCGCATCCTCCAGAACATCTCCCAGAAGACTGCTGCTCCACAGCCACTGCACTGCTCCACTCCAATCATGTCTTATTTCTGGCCCCTTAACTGTTTGCAATCCTTACTCTTTCCTCTGTTTTTTCTCTCTCTCCTTACTTTCTGCCTGTGTGCCCTTTAAGCTCCTGATTGTCCTGTTCTGAGACAAGAATATCCTATATTTCGCAGTAGACCACTTACTTGCTCAGAGGCAGACCTCCAGCAGCTAGAGGGGGCCGGAGAGCTACTCTTGCCCTTCTAGGATGGTGGGTCCTTGGTGGTTCTGTGATCACTCACTTCCTGCCCCTAAACAGGAAGTTCCTGTTGTCAGTCAAATCCTGTGCCTATAAAAATAGAACTAGTTTTGGGTGGGGGGGTGGAGGGGAGGGAAGGAGGGCAATATAGTCCCAGCAGAGAAGTTCAGTCACACAGCAGTCCTTTCTCCTGGTGTCTTCTGCCAAGCTATTCTGATTACACATTCTGAACAACTCATCCATCAGCTCTGCGATGTACCCTACAGGACAGCAAGTGATACAAACTTAAGAACCAAGAAATTACCAGCTCATGCAGACTGACATCACTCAGAAATATATATCACTATAGACTATAGTTGCACATTGGTTGTAACAGAATTCCATTCCATACAAATATGCTGTAGTACCACTGTTCAATTTTACTCTCAACATCGGAGGTACTCAGAACCCTGCTGTTGCTGAACCCACTTGTTGAGCATGTTTTACCATCCTGTACTCTCCATGTTGAGTCTGGAATTTAAATGCTGGTGATCAGGATTGACAGGGATGGGTAGCCCGTGACACGAGTCACTGCGATTGAGCAAACCACAAAACAGTGACTCAATCACGGTGCATATCATGGGCACTACTGAAGAGGTAGGGTGACCAGATGGGGTGGGTTCACACATTTAGCAATAGAATGTTGCTAGATGTACGCACACACGTAGGGGGTTGGGAGCGAGCACGCTCAGCGAGGGGTGAGAGGGGTTTTGAGGGGTGGTGCCATGGTGGGTTGCTGAGCTGGGCCTGTGATGTGGTGGGTGGGTTCATGGCTTGGGTGGACAGAGTGCTGGGTTCGGGTCCAGGCACAGGTATGTTTTTGTTATGCCTGAATTTTTTTTTTTTATTTTGTACCTCCACATGCCCCCGGAGTTGAGAATCTCATAGGGGGTGGGGCACAGCCCCACATAAAAGTTAAAAATAAGCCAGCCCAGTGGTGCTGAGGTTTGAGGCACTGGATGCCACACCTTGCACCACACCGGTGACCCGGGTTCAGGTACGAGCTCAAGGTCACCATGGGGTCGGCAGGGGAAGGAGGATTGAACATCCCAATGGATGCTCTCCTCCTTCAGGAGTGGGATACCAGGGATGCTCTGTGCACCTGACGTCTCTGGGGCCAGTATGAGTACTGATTCTCGGGGCAATGGCGGCTCCATGGGGCTGGAGCCAGGGAGGGGTGGAACACTGTTAGGCACTTGGCAGGCGTAGTGCGTAAGCACGTAACCTGTCAAAGCCGGCGTCCTCAGGGAGATGCATAGGGACCTCAACAGAAAAATGGAAAACAACCCTCTACAGTCCTAGATGATGACTGCTCCACGTCATCCAGCCATGGACTTACGAGCAGACCCAGCTGTGCAGGCACTCCATGGAGGAAGAGGAGGAAAAAAGGTAGGAGTCACCGTGAGCACTCTGCAGCAGACTCTGCATCCATGACATGGGGACATGAGTGGCCTGATGGAGTGGAACAAAGAGGGCAGACTAGGAGAAGGGATGAAAAGAAAGTAAAAAAAAAAAAGTTAAAAATGTAAGTCCCCAGCACCATTTTGCTGTGTGCCAGGGAGCCACAGTGCCAAAACTGATTTTCAGTGCTGTGACTTCACTGTAGCAGTAATTGCCTTTTGGTGGTTGCTGTTATGACATAGAACCCAGGGATGCAGAGTGGCATTCCTTGTCTCCTGTTCTAATCCTCACAGCTGAGGGGTGTTTTCTTAGATCCTTGTACATACAGGATATGTGTTTATGGCTATGATAACTATGTTTGCATAATGGAATATTAAAGGAGCCCGCTCTATGGTAAAGAGATATTAGATTCTCAAACACATGCAACAGCTTCACTGTAATGTTTTCTTCTACAGGAGACCCATCTCCTTGCGACTCATGGTAACCTGCTCGGAGACAATTTATTGATCAAGTTTTTGCTGCTGGAGACAGTACAAATGGCAGGGTAGTTGCTATCCTCTTCTCCAGGACTATTAACTTTACATGTGTACAGTGTCTGGGGGATCCCCATGGTAGAGATATCCGGCAAATCTGTTACATAACACATCAAGTCGGTGTCTTGATGAGTTAGATTTGCGTGTTACGTTTTAGATGCACCCTGGCACATACACCACTGTTCCCTTTATAGAGATCTGGATGAGATAGAACTAACAGAGCAATGACAATTGCACACATTACATTTGATTTATCATTGCCAACTTAAAAAAATGCCTAACTGTATGCTAGATCTAATAAGGGAACATAATGTTAGGGAGGGTCTGCATTCAGCAGGGGTAATACAGTACACTGTACCAGTTGTGAAGACTGCAAGGGGTATTTCTAGCTTTGTTCACATGGGCCCCAGGCTTTGGAATAGTCTGCTGGGTCACCTGAGGCACCATAAAAGTACAATATCTTGGAATGCCATAAGATTTTGGGTTGTTGATGCTGTTAAATCTCCCAAAACTTGCTGTGGCTGAGCTATGTAGGTTTATCTACTGTTAAAAGTAAGTTTTTGCTGTATTTGCATTGTATGTCTTTATTGTATGTTTTGTAAATTTTACTATGGAATTGCTATTTTTGCACCATGAGACCCCATTAAAAATAAGCTTCGGCTAAATTGGGTTTTCCTTTTCTGATACTCAGAATAAAATAGTTACTACTACTACTACTACTACTACTACATATTCTTTAAGGGTATCCTCAGATACACACAAATTTTGCTTGGTTGTGTTTATGGCCCTAATGCCAATACTCCTTCCTTTTTTACCGAGTTGCCATCCCTGCTAGATCCATTCCTTTCTCTTTCTATGATAAGAGGGGAAGGTTGGAATCTTTCCTTTACTCCAGATTTGGATAGGATGGATAGGCCTAGGGTGGGTTTATCTCCTGCCTAGTGCTCCATCCGAGCGGTGTCCAACTTCCTGGGCCTCTGTGATCCTTGGCAGGTTTTAAATCCCCGACTTAAGGAATTCACCTTTTACTCCTCAGTCCATGGTTTCTCATCCTCATGAATTGACTACTTTTTTATTAGTCAGGCTCTGTTGGGTGTTGTGATGGACTGTGGGATAGTCCCTTGGGTCATTTCCGATCATTCTTTGGTGTGGTGCAAACTCTTCCTGACCCTTTCTTTCCTAAAGGAGACCTCATGGAAGTTAAATAACCAGATTCTAAAAGAAGAGTATGTTGTAATCTGAATTAAAGATTAGGTAGAGTTGTTCACTTCTATCAATGATGGTTCTACAGGGAAGGTGGATATTGAATGGAGTGCCCTAAACATGTTTCTCAGGGCTGAGCTTATTTGTCTCACTTCTTTTCAGAAACAAGAGATAGAGAAGGAGGCAGCAGTGCTGCTCTCTTGTATTAGGGAGTTGGAAAAATATCTGCCCCTACTATGCCTGACTCCCTTCGAGTAGAACTTTTATCTCTTTGGGACCAGTATGCTGGGCTTCTACGTGAGAAGGCAGCGTATACCATCCTTAAAACTCATGCTAAATATATTAATCAGGGCAAAAAGGCAGGTTATCTTTTAGCCCTACATCTTAAGAAACAGGAGTTGTCCTGATTGATAGCAGCTATTCAGTCATCTGAGGATGGCACTCTGAAAACTTCCTCTAAGGATATTGCATTAGAATTTGAAAGTTATTTTTTAATGTTGTATGGTCCTATGCCTGTCCCCAACACATCTATTAAAGATTATTTAACTTCTATTCCCCTTCCTACTTTGAATGAGGCCCAACAATCTTGCTTATTAAATTCACTAACTGAAGCAGAAATTCTCTCAGCTATTCAAACCCTATCAGTAGACAAAGCACCAGGACCTGATATTTTTTCTCCGAATTTCTATAAACTTTTTGATGTAGAGCTTACCCCATGGCCGCATCATCTTTATCAATGTATGTATACAGTACATCCAGTATTTCAAATGAAACTCTTCAGAAAACCCTGATTGTTTTACTTCCCAAGCTAGATAAGGCCTTACAGAAAGTTTCTAGTTACAAATCAATCTCACGCCCCAATTATGATATTAAAATATTAGCAAAAATCTTGGCTTCCAGAATTAGTCAAGTTTGGTCCAATCTCATTTGTCTCGAACAAGTGGGTTTCATTGCTGGACATTCCTCAATGAATCACCTTCGTAAGCTTGCTCATATCTTTTCCACATCCAGGGACTCAGCTACTCTGGCAGCTTTGGTTTCCCTGGGCACAGAAAAGGACTTTGATATACCTGACTGGCAATTCTTGTTCGCTACCTTGGAATGTTTTGGTTTCCCCCCTCCATTCCTTAATTGGGTTAGTTTTATATTCTTCCCCCAGTGCTTGAATATATTGTAATGTTTTTTTTTTCCACTTTTCTTTTATATTCAGGTACTTGACAGGGATTCCCTTTATCTCCCATTTTATTTAACCTTTACTTAGAGTCTCTTCTCTTTAAACTTAAGGCCAACTTGAACCTCACTGGGGTGCGGGTCGTCTCTTGGGAGCTGAAACTTTCTGCCTATGCAGACAATACTTTCCTACATGTTTCAAACCCCAAGTCGGCTATCCCTGCAGCTCTATCCACTGTTCATGAGTTTAGCTCCCTATCGGGCAACAGACTTAATTTGGAAAAAACATGGTCATGCCATTGGATTCTCAAATCCATAAATTGGATATCCTGACTCTTGGTATGTTGTGGTCTCCTAAACAACTTATTTAGGTATTTTTCTGTCAATAAGTGAAGCTCAGGTGAGAAAACTTAATTTTAGCAACCTTGTCTCTGTTCTCCAACAAGACCTGCAGAGATGGACAATCTTACCCCAAACTGTCTTAGGCAGGATTAATCTTGTTAAGATAAATGTCTTGCCATGATTTTTTTATCCCATTAATATGCTTAATGTTTGGTTTTCTCTTTCCTGGTTCAGGAAAGTACATGGTTTAATCTCAGAATTTATATGGTCTGGCAGACCTCCCCAGACGTGTCTATAAATAGCCAGCTGCCTCTAAAGACCTTGGGGGCCTCCAGCTTCCTCATTTCAGTCTTTATTATTGGGCCAGTCATGCCTGCAAATATACCAAATGAAGTTGCTCATCACTGGAAACAGGCCCCTCTATTCATTTTCCTATTAGGCTGGACCTGGAAAGAGACCAGATAATTAAGGCTGGTCTGTCTTCTCGAGCTCTATTGTATACCTCTCCTGAGGATTTACCTAATGAACTCAATTACTCATTAATTGGTCTCTCTGTCTGGGTTCATTCTCAATTATGTATGTTTATGAACTATAGTCATGGAAGAGATCTCTCCCAACCTATTTCTCGGAACCCTAATTTTAAAATTGGTGGAAAAATCCTGCCTGATACCTGGTTGCCTCAACTTGCAAATGTTAGAGTATGATTTACTCCAAAATGGTACATGTCTGTCTTCTGGAAAGAGTATGAGATTATTTCAGCTGAATGGGACTTTAATCTTCAAGGTTTACCAACTCTGTCATGTTCTAGTGCAAAGGTTTAAGGACAGCTTTGGGTCTATGAATTTATTAGAGTTCCTGCAAGCATTATAGGATTTGATTTCCTTACCGCATTCCATCTCTAAGCTGTATGCTGTGTTATTTTCTAAAGTTTTTCCAGATACTGATGGTATATCTCCATTTTGGAATGCTCAGTTTCCACAACATGGGTCCAATTCCAGAACGAATGGCGTAACTTGCATGCAGCTGTGAGTTACACCATTCGCTGCTACGCTAGGGACCCTATGCTGCATTCCAAGAGTGGTAGGGTCCCGGCACTTGTGACATGTGGGTTATGCCATGCAGAGGCTAACACCACTTGCATGGTGTAAATGCCTCACATGTCACAAGTCACAGCCCATGACTGGCAGCTCCCTCTGAAGCCTCCTGCCCTGGAACAGCATGGCAGACACCAGGGGGCATGGGGAAAAGGACAGATGGCACAGGTGCCTGGAGGGGGTGCTCAGGTGTACAGAACCCTAGGGGTCCCCAATGAGTGGGGGTGTGGGGAGCATGGATGTGCTTGTGGGATCATGGGGTGCAGATTGACGCTGTTGCCATGGAGCTGCAGAGCAGGCATAAGACAGTGCCAGCCGGCGGATGCCGCTTTAGACAGCTCCTAGCTGCCCCAACCTAGCTCCACCAGTACAGCATTTGTAGTCATGCTGGTGGGTTACGACAGCCGCCCTCCTGGAATAGGGCGCAGTTGCTGTCGTAACCTACACTTGCGACATGTCGATGCGGGCTGTGGCATAGTGGGTGGCGTAACCCATAATTGTCATAGCTCGCATCTGATATGACACAGGGTGCCTCCTGGAATAGGGTCTGGCATAACGCATGGCGTAAGTCGTGAGTTATGCTACGGGGTTTGGCATATCTTGGCTTATGCTGGTGTAGCCCCTCTTGGAATCAGGCCCCACACCTTTAATTGGCTTAAGATTTGGAAGGATACCCATACTTACATAACTCAAGATAGATTATGGCTCACCAAGTTCCATGTTTTGAATAATGGGTACTTCACTCCTATTAAATTAGTGAAAATGGGAAGAACTCCTTCTTCCTTATGTATGAGGTGTGAGCAAGCCAAAGGGTTGTCCCTTCATATCTTTTGGGACTGCTCTAAAGTAGTCCCCTTATGGACATCAATCAGGGATAAAGAAGACCCTCATCTTGGGATTGATAACTATTTTTCTCCTGACATATGTGTAGTGGGGGACTACACCAGAATTGATGTGAAAGAGGGTAAATATTTCATGGCCTTGATTGCTCTTTCAGTTGAAAAGTTGGTTCTCTGCCATTGGCTTGATACTACAGTTCTGTTATATCATGAATGGTTGCAGGAACTTTTATTCATCATTAGGGTGGAACGGATGCTTGCTAGTTTACGTAATCATCCGTCTTTCTTTGATAAAATATGGAGTAAATTGCACACTTTATTCACAGTGTTATTTTTCTAGACAAACAGTCGAGACCCAGCGCTGGAGGGGAGGCGAGGGAGACCTGTTCCCTGAAGGTCCCCCCCCAGAAATACCTGCAAGCACCAGGGCTGAGTGGAGAGGTGCTGGAGGGTTCAGTTGCTCCGGCGGGCCTCCTCGGTGGCTGTTTCTACAAGCTTCTGACTGCCCCTGCCCTGTGCAGAGTTTTTCGCCACCCCCGCACCCCGTTCCCTCCTCCCATTAAATGCGTGTTGGCTCCGCCCTCAGGGGCTGACCCAGCCCACTCATCCAAGGGAGGAGGTTCCAGTTTGTCTAAACTCAAACAGCTCACTTCATTTCTGGTTGGTTTACCCACCCAAAGCTGTGTGTTGTCTGATCAATTCTATAGTGGCCTTGCCAATTGTACTTATCTCTAGTATCCACCGACCACTTACTCCTGCCCTCGATATTTGTATTTGTATTTAACCAAACTGCCTAGTCAAGCTATTTGTGGACTTGCCTCCCAAAATTTATCACAGTGCCTTACTAGAAAGTTGTATTTCACCCAGCGTAGGATTTATTAGGAAGCTGTTTTCACCCTGAGTTAGGATTTACTGCTGTTTCTTCTGCCTAGCGAGTATCTGCTTACTGAGTTTTCATTCCATACTGATATCAACTGTTGTGCAGTGCTTTTAAGTTTATACCTATGTTTCAGCTTGCCACTTGTTACACCAGTGCTTCTACTGCTAACTTGTACGTAGACACCCTCCCCTTTTCCCCCTAGCTCCTCGCTTCATCCCAGCCGACTGGGCCCCCCCCAAACTGGGCTAAAACAATCAGTGTGAATGTGGCCTGGGCCCCCACCCCACAGCCAGCAAATGCAACTGGTGGGAATGTTGCCCTGGTACCCACTCCTCCCTCCGAAGAGAATGGTGTACCCCATGGCAAAGGATAAGGGCATACAGCCCTCTTTCTATAGATTCCCGGTACTAACTGGACTCATACTGGGGCTCACCCTGCTCCACGTGGTCACCTCTCCCTCACTGTCCCCAGGAGGTGATGACTGGGAAAAGCCTCCCCCCTATGAAGTGCCAGACTTCTTGTTCTCAAATACACTGGTAGCGTCCACCAAGACCCTTCAGTCTCTCACCTGGTGCCTTGATCTCAGGTGTCTAATGCACCCCTCCACAGTAAAGAGATGCCAAACCCACATACTCTCCACAGGCCTGACTGCCCTTAGATGATATCTCCCCTGGCTCCTCCTCCTAATGCTCTGGCAGGAGATATTGAAAGGAACCCAGGCCCAACAACCCCGACCGTCCCCATTCCCTCAGTATGGGGACTGGGCAAGGGTCTCAAAGTTACGCACGTTAACATCAGGAGTTTACTTCCAAATCATGATGAGCTAGCATCATGGGTCACCCTATACAAACCAGATGTCCTTGGTGTGACCAAGGCCTGGCTCAAACCATCAGTCCCTGACTCGGCCTGCGTACTCCCAAGGTACGAGTTCATTCACCAGGACAGACCAGGAAAAAGATGGGGGGTGGCATCATGATCTATTTCAGGGACCACCTTAAGGTCTCTCCAGTAGCTCATCAGCCATCCCTCTCTTCCCCCTGCGAGCAACTGCATGTTCTGCTCTTACTTGGGAACATCAAGAAACTGCATGTAGTATGCACATACAATCCCCCAAAGGGCAGGCTCCAAGGACTGACCACCTCTTGGACTCCGTTGGCCCCCACATTGGGGACAATGAGCTCAATATCCTTGGTGATGTCAACCTTAATTGGACTGGTGGAAATGTGAAACAGTATGAGCCACTGCTTGCCAAACTGGCCCTAACTCAACTTGTTCAGGATCCAACCAGACGGTCAAAAAATGGATACACCAACTCCCTGTTGGACTGGATCCTTTCAAACCGTCCCAATAGGATCTCCTCAGCAGGAATACTATCTGATTCCATCTCTGATCATTCCCAGGTTTACTGTGTTTGGAAAATTCCATCCCCCCAAATTCCCCACAAAATCCTACAGATCAGAAACTTCTCCAAGTTTGATTCTGTGGCGTTTCTTGCGGTTCTCAACCTTACCGACTGGTCCGCGGTGTTTGGAGCCTCTGACCCATCAGTGGCAGCTACCCACTTCCTTGCCACCTTTGGTGCCCTACAAGACAAGCACGCACTGAAGGTCATCCATAGAGTGAGGGGGTCTGCTACCCCCTGGTTGCATGGGAGTCTCCTAGCCCTAATGAGGGCCAGAGACAAGTGTTGGTCCCATTTCAAAGGTTCCTTTGATCCCACACTGTACCATCAATACAGGATCAATAGAAACAAGTGCAAAAAGGCCATCAGAACTGCTAAAAGTGACTTCTGCAAGTCTGCCCTACTCAGTTCAGCCAGGGACCCCAGGCAGTTCTGGAGTAACATAAAATCTCTAGTCTGCGGGACCTCTCATTCGGGGGGTGTCTGACATGACTATCGGAGGGGTATCCTGCAACAATCCTCACACCATCGCTAACTCCCTAAACTCCCATTTTCTGACCTATCTGCTTTCTCAGCACTATTCCCGCCTGACAGGGGAACTTCCTCCACTCCTCTCCCCAATGGGCAGGTGGATCACCCCACTCGACATAAGTTCTACCTCAGAGCTGTGTCAGTCAAGGAAGTGACGAGGCTTCTCTCTGGCCTCTCACAGTACTCAAGCCCTGGCCTTGACAACCTGGAACCAAAGCTACTAAAACTAGGTGCCTCTCACATTGCTCCCTCAGTGGCCCACATCTTTAATCTATCACTAACAAAGGGAGTCATCCCAGAAATCTGGAAGGAGGCTAGGGTAGTCCCTCTCCTGAAGCAGGGAAACCCCAAAATTCTGGACAACTATCATCCAATTGCTAACCTATCATCCCTCAGTAAACTCCTCGAGAAGGTAGTAACTGAGCAGCTCTCGGAGTACGTACAGGTGCATGAAATCCTGTCCCCGGCCCAGCACGGATTCTGTAAAGGGCATAGTACCACCACAGCCCTGGTCTCTGTTGCCACCAGCATCAGGACTGCCATGGACCAGGGCAAACTCTCGGGAGCCATATTTATTGATTTGTCCAAGGCATTTGACCTCGTCGGTCACAAGCTGCTTTGTACCCAGTTGAAGGCACTCGGCCTCTCCCCCACTGCTATGACCTGGCTATCAGATTACCTGCATGGTAGAATGCAGAAGACCTGTTTCAATAAAGTCCTATCTGAGCCTCAACCGGTCACCTCTGGTGTCCCCCAAGGCTTGGTACTGGGCCCCCTCCTCTTCTCCCTCTTTATTAATCAACTCCTGGTGGCCACAACGAACTGCAATACCACACTGTACGCAGATGACCTGGTTATAATATCTCACTCCAGGGACATCACCTCACTCAACAAGCTCCTGACCGAGGACTTCAACAATGTCCTGGCCTGGGTCAACAAACACAAACTAGTCCTGAACCTGAAAAAGACTCAGGCCATGCTCTTTGGCTCTGCTGCCAAAATCAAAGCCCTAACTACCCCGCTTGATATCCCCAGTCCAGACGGAACCTTCTTTCCTACAGTGCTCTCAGTCAAGTACCTTGGGGTGACACTAAACCCACAACTTGACCTGGGGAGTCACATTCTCAACATCTGCAGAGCAATGAATGACAAACTGGGACTGGCCTACAGGGCCAAATACATCCTCAACCCAGCAGCCCGACTGGCCCTGGCGAGAGGAATCCTCCTTTCCTCCCTCAGTTACGGAATGCACCTATTTGTCCGCTCTCCCAAAGCCCACCTCTCGAGGTGGCACACGATGTACAACAACATCTGCCATTTTGTCCTGGCCACCCCTCTTCTCACTCACCACTGTGAGCTATACGACAAGCTCCGCTGGCTCTCCCCTGCCAAATACCTGGACTTCGGGCTAGAGTACCTTGTGGGCAAAGTGCTGAGATCCAGGACTCCTTCGGGGCTGGCCCAGCTCCTATCTCCTGCCGATCTCTTCCCCTACCACCTCAGGTCCCAGGCCCCGGGGGTTTTAAAAGTTCCCCCCACCCGGACCCTCATGGGTGACAGGGACTTTGCCGTGTGTGCACCCAGACTCTGGAACTCCCTTCCTGAGTATGTCCGCTTGGCTCCCTCAAATCAGTGCTTCCGAAATTCCTTGTGGGGTGTCCTGAAACTTGCCTCGGTGTGTGACTGCACAAGACCCCCCTAGACCATTGGCTCCCGACTACTGGGCCATTAACCTGCTCACGTAGTTACCACCTGCCAATCCTAGCCTGTCCCCCTGACCAATTTTTGTACACAGTGCACCTGTCCAAGTTTTATTTAATACTGTCCATGACCATCCATCCTGGGTGTGCCAAAATGCATTCTGTACTAAGATGTATTTCTGTTTTACTTGTTTTACTTGTATATGACCTGTTTCTCTCTTCCCACTGTCACTGTACTTCATATGATGCTGTGCTGTAATGTTGTAACTGTGATTTCCTGAATCTCCCTGTACCTCATTGTTGTAATCTCCCAGGTCGCTCCTGAAAATAGGCATATTATTTGTCTAGTGTACTTACCTGGTCATCAAAAGCTAAATAAATAAATAGTATGGCTCCTTTTTGTACTTAGATATTACTAGTAGTAACTGTCCGGGTTAAGACTCTGTGAGTACCCATTTCCCATCAGCTGATTAAGATTGTGCCACTCTGTCAGGGGAGGGAGTGTTTGGTGGGAGGGTGGCAATGGTGGGCTTATTGTTGTTTGTCTTTATTGCTTTGTATTAGTGATTGATTGTATTTGTATGGTTCTTGTGCAGATTTTTTCAATAAAGCATATTCAATTTTAAAAACAAAAAGGATTGACAGGGTCCTTGTGTTACTACGTTTACCCTATGGGCAGGGGCATACTTAGACATGAAACAAAGCAGAGTGCCTTCATCCTTCTGACCATGGGGTAAACCTACTTGAAGCAATGTCTATGAAGTGCATTTTTACTTTCATAAAATGGCCTCGGAGACAACTTTTTAAAATCAAATGCTCTACAAGTTTTCCAAAACAAAAAGGTAGTACTAAATATTTTCAAATACTATTCAGTAGACCGCCCACACAAATTTTCCACCTGTCTTTCTTCATATGAAGTACACTGCCTCTTTGTTTACTATGGATAGGTGGAATGCACAGTTCTGCTTTAATCCAGTAAGAGAATGTCCCCCTCCCAACACACACACACACACATATTCACACACATGGAATACATGACTTCAAAGTTATTCATTGTCTCATCTGCCAACAGGCACAGGCACAGACACACATTTTTTTGGGGGGGGTTGATAGCTTCCAAGGAAGTGACTGGTAAGTAGTAAAGCATGAGCAGGAGTTGGTTTAACAGTCAATTAATCACTGAGTTAGAGTGTAAGGTGACATGAAGCACTACCGTGTTGTATCTTGTCACTAGGGTGCAATTAACTGATTAACTGCAGTACACGAGGGGGTGATTTCCTAACTGCAATTTTAACTCCTGAGACTTCCTCAGTGCTATTGTAACCCCCTTGTTAGCCGGGGTTACTAGAATACCAGTAAGACCTAGTGGTAGGCAGGGAAGGCAGCTTGTGAAACTCCAGTTAAATGGGTTTCACACTGTCTCACTCTGTTCTCAGTCTCAGCTGAGACTGAGGGATGACATCACCAATAGAACTTTCACAGCTGCATAAGCCACATTGGAATCTGCAGCAGAGGGAGTTAGATAGAACGTTGGGAGTTTTCAAAGGTAGTAGTCAGTGTGTTCAGTTTGTCTTCAGTAAGTGAAAGTGTGCTCAAGTGGTGGAGACCGCTGATCGGGTCTCAGTGCCCCCTCTCTCCGGGGGGGTGTAAAGATCCCTAGCAGATTCCTGGGGCAATCCCCTTAATTCTGCCAAGTGGAAGAAAAGCTGCCTGTTTAGTTCAGCAGTTATTTTGAAAGATGGAAGATTTGTGAGTCACCTGTGGGGCACCTGCAACTAAAGGGTGAGTGTCTGCTCTGACTAAGAGGGCAAAAAATGTTTTCTTCACCCTGGGACATGTGTGAAAATCTAGGGATTGCGCTACATTTTGGGAAGCCTAGAGAAATGGGCCAAACAAGTAAAGTAGTGTCAAATGCTAGAGTGTTGTATGATTCAAGTAATATGTAGAGGAGATGCACCAGATCATCTACCCTTTAATCTACATTTAGAAGTTTAGCAAAGGAATGGTTCAGTTTTCCCAGGGAAATGGCCAGGTATGGGCTGTGGGAGCTGGAGGTGGGCGAACCCCCCATCTTTAGTGACCAGGTCCACCTCTACGGATTTCTGCTGTGGTTGCTACTTTGCCTCATGCACTTGGCCAATGATGGGGGAAGTACCCAGATGTGGGGTTGCAAAAGGGAAAATCTCTCTAGGAGTTACAGACTCTAAGTGGTGTGGGGAGTCACGACAGGATAATTGGTTCATTCTTCCAATGGACCGTGGATCAAGTGGCCGGCGGGGGAGCCTGGCATGTGGGGAAAACCCAAGTGTGTACAAGCTGGGCTGTGTACCCAAAGTTGCGTGCAAGTCTGGGCTGTGTGCCTGGTGGGTTCAGAGCCTGAGGGCTGAAAATGGTGAATAAGTGTTCTGTAGTCTCTAATCTGCATTACCAGGAAATGCAGCCCCATGGGGGTCCGTCTATGCTTTGTTTTGTTCAGCTAGTATGTGAATAAAAGCCACACTGAAGAATCCCATTCCTGGTTCTGGACATTGCAGTCATTGCTTCCTGTGTTCGGATTTACTTGGGTGCCCCTGTACAGAGTAGCTAAACCTAGGTCCCCCTGTGCCGAGTAACCTCATCCTCCCCGAACCCAGTCCCCATCAGGTACTACTGTCAGCTTCAACAGCATGCCACCTGTCATTTTGGCAAAAAGGCAGGGGTGAGGGGTTACAAAAATGAAGGCACCGCTGGGATTTTGTTCTGGGAGGAAGGTGCTTGGGCAAGGGGGGGCTAGCGTTTTGGCTATCTGGCAGTGGGTAGCCCAAAAAAAGCTGAAGCAATTTCCCTAGTGTGTGTTGCTGTGTGCTATGGATCTTGTGCTGCTGTTTGAAAAATTGCCAACTGTTTACCAAGGAGCTGTAAAGCCAAAAAGTGTGCCCTTGTCCTGCATCAAATTGTTTACAGCATTTTTGCCTGCTTTAAAAATTAACTGTGGTAAATAAAAGTGTGGAAGACTAGGGGTAGCAACAGGAAAATTGTGCCCTGGACGTTTGAATGCTTTAAACTGTTGTGAAGGAAAGTGTGGAAGACTAGGGGTAGCAAAAGGAAAATTATGCCCTGGACGTTGGAAATGCTTTCTGAATGAATTGAGAGACTGCAGAGTAAATGGCTATGTTAAATTGTTGAAATGGGCTCCCGCCGTGGAGTCAGTTTAAAAAAAAAAAAGTTGCATTCTGCAGTTTAAATTTGCCTGCTCGACGATCGCCATGAGGAGAAGAGCCCTTGTGAGGAAGAAGAGGCTCATTTGCATAGCGTCGTGTGGTTGGTCAGGCTGCAATCAGTCCTGCCCCTCAGCCAGCTCTTCTGAGACTGCCTCAGCATTCGAGAGGGAGTGAGAGTGGAGTGTGTGTACTGGCAGTGGAGGAGCATCGCAGAGTGTTCAAAGCATTGTAAACAGTTTAAAAATATATTTAGTTTAAAATCGGGCTCAACCCGCTAATCGATCATCCAAATTGCAAGTTTGGTGTTTAAAAAGATGATCGCTAGGATTGCCAGCCCGTTTGTGTACCAAGGCCTTCAAGAACTGGCTGCAGGCCGTTTTCCCCATCGCAGCAAACTGCTACTGTTAACAGTAAGTAACCATCCTTGAAACTGCTCAGACAGTGATTTTCAGCCTATGCCATATAAAATGTGTGTGCAGCAGTGTAGTCGCTTTGCAAGTAATGACTGTGTAAAGTCCTGCCAGCAAATGCAAGTCTGTTAAGCCATTGACTGTGTGCATAGTAATGAGTTTAGCCTCAGTTTAAAGTTTGCAGCCAGAGAGAGACTGTGGGTTGTAGCAAAGTGCATCACCAAAAATACAGGCAATTCTGTGCTAAAAACCTGAAGCTTTAAGGGACTGTGAATAAAATTAATGATATCAGCACGTGAAAAGTCCATGGAAAATCCTGTAAATGTGTTTAAAGCCAGAACAGAGCAAGTTGTGCAGTTTGAGTAAAAGTTATCAGTAGCTTGTGTAAATCGGGTGCGCAGTGGCTTGACCCAGATTCTAAATGTTGATGCACAGGAGTGCTGCCGCCACCATTACAGGGTGGGGTAGTAAAGTAAACACAACAGCAGAGGAGCCATTTTATAGCTAAAGAGAGTGTTCAATAAAGTGGGACTTTCAGTTACAATGAACTTTTGTTTATTTTTCTGCAGTTATGGCCTCAGGACCAGCTCGTTACCCGGATCATGCCCAGGTTGCAGTAACAGCAGCAGTAAATAGACTGAGAGATATTGAAAAGTGGTGCTATGGAGGGCAACTGCCTCCTCAGGTGGCGATTCCTAATTATCCAGTGCATGTATGTCAAATATGCTTGGGAGCTGGAAGGGACGTCTTCATGATTCCTCACTGTGCTGGATGCCTAGAAAAATATGGCTTGTATAAAGCACCTCCAATTTGTTTGACCCCCACATGGACAAAAATTCAGGAATCTGCAGTTAGCAGCACACAGCACCAGGCGGAGCCTGTGGAGGAAGGCCCCTCGGGGGAGTGTGGCACAAAGCTAGAGGGTGCAGAGTTAGAGATGGAACCAGAAGTTGAAGTTTCGGATGCTGGATCCCAGAAAGAAAGTTTGAATAAAGCATCAATCGACCCCTGGGGGGGGGGGCCTAGCCCAAGTCTCTTAGGTGAAGATGAGATGCGAGAGGCCTTTGAGTGGGAGGTACCGACTTCCGTGCCTAGTGATGAGTGAATAGTCTCAGAAGTGAGGATGACTGCTCACTCCTGGGCTCAGATCCTCCATGAAGAGGAAGATGAGGGGGAACCTATGTGGCCTTTTGAAAAAGGAACGGGTACACAGCCTCAAGATCTTGCCTCGGAGGAATGTATGGAAGAAGGTGGTGATGCCACTGCCCTGGCTTTACAGGAGGAAGAAGTCAGGGATCTGTTTCTAATTTCCTTAAGGATTGAAAGCTGGCAGAACCAGGACTGGCCACCCCAAGCCAGGCCAGCGGTCTCAGATTGACCAAAGCAAGTAAAGAGGAGAGACTGGTTCCTAGGAAGGCAAATGAGATCTATGGTATGACCTTTCCTACCTTTCCTCGAAAAGTCTGGAAAGAGATTGAGAACTGCAGGAAATCTTGGATCTGGGATGAAGCAATGAAAAGCGTGCATCCTGGGGCCAACAAGCATGGAAAGAATAGACTGTTCCACGAAAAGTATACCCAGTGGAAGAGAGGCAGGACACTGTTTATGGGCAGAGTGAGAGTGGTGGATGGAGAGGGACGTGAAATCTCCCACTGTGTGAATTATGTGCGCCCAGATGGGGTAATAATTCAAGCTCCTGACCCCCGGTACTATTGGCCTCAGTGCAAGGACCTTCCAGCAAATAAGCCCATGCCTACAAAATGGAGAGCCGATCAGTGGTAATCAATACTGCCACACCAGACTGTGAAATGCTTTATTGATCCGCCAATATGAATATCCAGGACTCAGGTGCCCCACATTCATCAGTCTACAGTGTACTGTCCTTCCCAGAAACCATCGACTGGCTCACCAGATGTCTTCAGATCCAGAGAGGACACCATCCCAGCTGTATCCTGTTCATTGCCTCGTAATCAGATGACGTCGGACCAGCTGTTTTCTTTTTGTTCCTGTTCTAAGGTTCCATCTCCAGAGATGACATCAGCCCAGCTGTTCCCAGATGCCTCCTGTGGTTCCCGGAAGATGTCCACCCAGCTGTATCGAAGAAATGCTGCCAGGGAGAGTCTCAGTCAGAGGTGTAGTTGTTTAACTGTATCACAAGTGACTGGTAAGACTGAACTTTTCTATCTTTATGACATTGCAGTACACACCCTACACTATCAGATTTCAAAATGTGTGAACTGCCCGAAACGACTCTCCCCTTCGTGACTTTGGCCTGTTAGAACTGTGCTTCACCAGGCTCCAGCCCAGGAGAGACTCTTTATTGGACTAGCCTTCGGGCCTTGTGGTCATTAGTTGAGACTTTTAGGGCACTCCATCCCCGAAATGTGTATTGTAAATAATGTCATTGTTTTCTAATGAAAATACTGTTCTTCTACCTTTTTTCTAAAAAAATCTTTTTGGGATTCTGCAGTGTTTTGATGGTAGGGGTCTAGGTAGACTGTGTATGCAGATTAGGAGTGTGTTTTGTCTTTCTTTTTCTTACAGGTGTTCCTGGGAAGACAGAAGAGAAGACAAGACAAGGAGGAGGGGCTCATCAGAGTTCCTCGTCAGTGCTTTAGTGTGTGTAGAAATTTAAAGTACTGTGGTGTTATTGTTATGGTTACTGTATTAACCCTTTCCTTCCACAGGTGTGGTTGTGGGGGGTAGGGAGGAGGCAGTAATGTTGTATTTTAGTGGTGTGATTGCAGGTTGCCCAAGGTCAGGGAGGTCCCCGGGCTGTTTTTGTTTTGGGGGTATTCAGTTAAAGGCAGATAGGTTTTCCCTAGAGGGTTAGGGGAGATAGACAGGCTGTGGCCCTGACCTGCAGTAGGGACTGCAGTGCTGATCTATCAGGGCTATGCTCTGGATGGTTCTACCAGAGCCACTAGGTGTCCATAGTAAGTGGATAGTGTAGAGGCTGATATGTCAGCTACAGGCCTCTAGGCCCTTAGTGTTGCCTGCCTATGCTTGCACATGGTAGGAGGGGGCCTGATCGCCCCCCTCTGCAGGTAGCACATAGGGTGGGATGGCCTAAGGCCGGGTAAATAATGACTGCGGACAGTCATTTTCCTGGTCAAGGGCGACTGTAACCCCCTTGTTACCCAGGGTTACTAGAATCCCAGTAAGACCTAGTGGTAGGCAGGGAAAGCAGCTTGTGAAACTCCAGTTAAATGGGTTTCACACTGTCTCACTCTGTTCTCAGTCTCAGCTGAGACTGAAGGATGACATCATCAATAGAACTTTCGCTGCATGGCCACATTGGAATCTGCAGCAGAGGGAGTTAGACAGAACGTTGGGAGTTTTCAAAGGTAGTAGTCAGTGTGTCCAGTTTGTCTTCAGTAAGTGAAGGCGTTTTCATGGTGGAGACCGCTGTCTGTCTCAGTGCTCTCCCTGGGGGGTAAGGAAGATCCCTAGCAGATTCCTGGGGCAATCCTCTAATTCTGCCAAGTGGAAGAAAAGCTGCCTGTTTAGTTCAGCAGTTATTTTGAAAGATGGAAGATTTGTGAGTCACCTGTGGGGCACCTGCAACTAAAGGGTGAGTGTCTGCTCTGACTAAGAGGGCAAAAAATGTTTTCTTCACCCTGGGACATGTGTGAAAATCTAGGGATTGCGCTACATTTTGGGAAGCCTAGAGAAATGGGCCAAACAAGTAAAGTAGTGTCAAATGCTAGAGTGTTGTGTAATTCAAGTAATATGTAGAGGAGATGCACCAGATCATCTACCCTTTAATCCACATTTAGAAGTTCAGCAAAGGAATGGTTCAGTTTTCCCAGGGAAATGACCGGGTATGGGCTGTGGGAGCTGGAGGTGGGCGAACCCCCCATCTTTAGTGACCAGGTCCACCTCTACGGATTTCTGCTGTGGTTGCTACTTTGCCTCATGCACTTGGCCAATGATGGGGGAAGTACCCAGACGTGGGGTTGCAAAAGGGAAAATCTCTCTAGCAGTTACAGACTCTAAGTGGTGTGGGGAGTCATGACAGGATAATTGGTTCATTCTTCCAATGGACCGTGGATCAAGTAACCGGCGGGGGAGCCTGGCCCATGGAGAAAACCCAAGTGTGTACAAGTCGGGCTGTGTACCCAAAGCTGCATGCAAGTCCGGGCTGTGTGCTTGGTGGGTTCAGAGCCTGAGGGCTGAAAATGGTGAATAAGTGTTCTGTAGTCTCTAATCTGCATTACCAGGAAATGCAGCCCCATGGGGGTCCGTCTATGCTTTGTTTTGTTCAGCTAGTATGTGAATAAAAGCCACACTGAAGAATCCCATTCCTGGTTCTGGACATTACAGTTATTGCTTCCTGTGTTCAGATTTACTTGGGTGCCCCTGTACAGATTAGCCAAACCTAGGTCCCCCTGTGCTGATTAACCTCATCCTCCCCGAACCCAGTCCCCACCAGGTACTGCTGTCAGCTTCAACAGCATGCCACCTGTCGTTTTGGCAAAAAGGCAGGGGTGAGGGGTTACACTATTATAAAATATGGTTCCACAGACATCTAGTAAAATGTGTACTCTTTTGAATGGTTTTCTCAAGTTCAAATCTTTATTGTTCAATCATTCTGATCATTACAGTTTTGACAAAGGAAACTGATTATTCAATACTATATCCAAATACAGTACAAAGCATCAATGAAAAATTAATGACCAGCACCGATTAAACACTCACATTCTTAATATATCTTAAAAATGTTAAAAATGTTCAAATCCTATCTTGGGTTAATTAATTACCCAGGCTATAAAACATATTATTATACACTTCCCTAGTTGACCATATTTACTTTGTAATATTCCAAAATAAGTCAGAAAGTCCTAATATCATACCTCCCATATTTCTTTGTTAGTAAAAATTGATCAGGAGGGCGTTCACTCAGGCGATACAGGACCCCTTATAGGATCCATCACTGCTTATCTAAGCTGTAACAGATCATGCCCCTACACAGGTCACAATATCTCACTGTACCTATCCTCTTGAAGTTGTCTGGAGACCTATCATAGTAACAGCTTTTCCACCTTTAGGATTAATGCCATATCTGGGTCCAATTACAATCCATACTGGTAATCAGGACCGGTAACGGCTTTCATCGGACCACCATTCCATTTGCTTGCCAAAGACCGGTCTAGTACTGTTGCCACTTCTGAACTTCATGACCAGCTATGAGCAATACTAATCAATGCCCTTTTAGCTCAAAACTTGTCCAAGTGGGACACAGAGCCCATATGATTATATCAAGTTGCACCTTCCCCTTTGACTTGTCTGGAGACCTATCTTAGTGGAAGCATGCCCATCCCCGGCCACGTCACTGCATTCTGGGTCCAATTACTATCCATATGGGTACATCATATCAAGTTTAGGCTTTCGTTGGGCCACCACTGCACCCAATTATCAAAGTTTGGATTAGCCACCACCTGTCATTCCTCTCTTATCAACCTTCTAGGGATTTACATTAGATTCTGCCTTTGGGCACTTTTGCCACTTCAGGACTTCAGATCAGCCATGTGCAGTGCTGAGCAATGCCTAACCAAATCCTGATAAGGTCTAAGGAATACACCACCTCCGGGTTCACTCCTATCCCTCCCTAATGGTGCCTAAGAGCCTTAATTGATCTTATAGGATTGCTGAATGCAGATAATCATAATTAAAAGCAATTAAAATACTGTCAATTTTCCTAAAAGCCTTGTGATTAATTTCCTAGGCTTTTATCAATTTTTACTTTCAGTAAATTCATTACTCCAAGATGTATATGCACTAGTTCAATATACTGCAAATACTTTAAACAAGCTGGAGATTAAAAGTTTCTCTGTGTATACCAAAAACCTTATTTTTGGACAGAGACTGATGGCTCATTTTACACACCGGAGTCCATATTTATAAATAAGGATTAAAGGCTCTGTATTTACTCAGGAGTCTATATTTTACCTAAAGCTCGAAAATGACTTTACATTCAGAGTGTCAAAATTCCCTGGTTTTCCCAACTAATATTTTCTGGCACGACATCTTAGTTTTGTTAGCCGTAAAGTAGTTTGGCAAGTATACAAACATGTGTAATCCTTAAAATATTTAAAACCGGTTTTCAGGAGTTTGAAGATTTGGTTCCATAGGGAATAATCCGGCAACACACATATACACCATTTGAGCTGTACAAACATATTCGGTTCCACATTGATAGCTTAATTAAAAAACAGTACCTCTTAAAGGGTCACTTAAAGATGCCTCAAGCTTTACAAGCAGAAACTGTTCTGATCCACAAGTTACCTCTGGCAGTTTGTGTCAGGATTTGTTTTACCGACAGTAGTTTCTCAGATGGTTTTCGGACAGGATATCCCAATCTCCCACCTTGGGATCTATGGTGCATTTCAGTGCTCCATTTCACAATCCATAGAATTCCTCCAGAAGTCTCACATTTCCTTTCTTCAACTCTGGCAACATACACACCTGTAAGAGAGAAAAAAAGAGTGCTCTTCTAAACGCATAAATCTGTCTAAAATAAACAAACTCAAAAGCCCCAGACCCTAGGCAGTGTTAGCATAACTTTAAAGAAAGGCTAGTTGGCTTGTCAGCACTTAAGTGCTTCTATCTTTCCATTCCATCTTTCTTCTCATAAAGCATCCAAATCCGATCTCACTGACAGGTGCCTTACAGAGTTCACTCCACCTCAATGGTCAGACACACTGGGCATCTCCTCCACAAAAGCCACAGAATCCAGGCAAATGGCAACCAGTACAGAACTCGCACCATGCTCCGGGAAAAAACATGGCACACCAACAGAATGCCGAACACCAGCTAGGTACATAGAGTCAGAGCATGAAGGAATGGGGGGGAAACAACACCCAACAGGTGAGCTATTTGCAAAATAAGACTTAGTTTTATACAGGAACTTTAAAAACAAGCATTTGTCAATGCCAAATGTTTGCTTGCTGGTATTAGCATTGGAAATGCAGGAGTTAGACAGATGTAGACTAGAAATGGCAGTGAAGTATTGAACTTCATGCCAACCCCACCTCCATCCTATAGAGATGGACAGGTATTGGGGTAAGTGTTTGGGTCGTCGCTCATGATGTTCATGCTGTGTCACCTTACCCTATTCTGCAGACACCGACATGTGTTGAGGTGTGTCTTGGGGTGTTTGGCTTTACAGTCACCCCATTCCATAAGGACATATACTGAAATGGGTGCAGCATAAGAGAATGGGGTGAACTCTGGGTCCGAAGAGTCCAAGGTACACCTCGATGCCTGTCACTGGGTGGGGGTGGGATGGCACGAGCAGTAAAGTGAGCAATCCAAAGGCACACTCCAATGCCTGTCAGTCTGTACAGGGTGGGACTTTATAGTTAGAAACCCTAATGCCCCAGGGGTTTGTTAGTATTTGCACTATAAATTCTCAACATGGCTTTTTGTGACCCCACCTCATGAAAGCATTTGGGACCTCTTCTCATGAAGAGTGGCAGTGTGATTTTGTCAATGTGTCCCAAACTTTGAGGTCCAATACCGAACGAGCCATTCTGCACCACTTGAATGAAAACACAGATTGGGCTGGATGTGAAGAATGACATCTGTACCATCCATACGGAGGTGTGAAGAGATGGCAATGTTGAAAATCTGTAGTAGGAATAGTAAAAATTCTCACACTTCCGAGCATACTTGGAAACTACACAATGCATTTGTGTAACACAGTCATTTTATAGACTTTCATCACCAAATTTTCAACATAGGCATTTTAGGACCTCTGCTCATGAACAGTGTCACTGTGATTTTTTTAATGTGTCCCAAACACTGATTTCCCACAGCGACCGCACTATTCTGCGCAGTTAGTGCAAAAACACATTTCGGCCAGGATGTGAAAAGTGGCAGCTGTACTGTTCATAAGGAGGTGCAGAAAAATGGAAATGTTGAATATCTGGAGTGAAAATATTGCAAATTCACAAAGTTATGAGCGTGTGTAGCAACTGCGCAATGCATGCTCGTAAAACAGTCATTTTTTTGATTTTTCCCACCAAATTTGCAACATAGACTTTTTGAGAGCCCACCTCATGAACACTGGCGCTGTTGTTTCATTAATCAGACCTGAAAGCTGATTCCGTGCAGTGACTGCAAAATCATCTTTCAGGACTGAATAATGCCATGCTAGTGGCTGAATTCATGAGCAGGGGGCCCAATAACTACATGTTGAAAATTTGGTGCCAAAATTCTCCAAAATGCCTGAGATATGAACCAAAGTTGAAAAAACCCTATTTATGCCATTATGCAGCTTACCGGCATTTCCTCAGTTCACGGTCAGCTTTGAAGAGTGCAGATGTGTTCCTGGTCCACTGAAGATTGTTGCACTGGAGGTAATTATGGGGTATGGGGGTGGGGAGGCAGGGTGCACAGAGGGTGGGTGCAGGTTCGGGAAGGGAGCAGAACAGACTGCGAGGGACCATTTTCTGCTTTACAGGAAAAAAAAAACATTTCGGGACTTACTTTTTTTTTTTACAGGGGCATTTGGCATGCTGGGGTGGGCTCCCAGCATGCCACCCAAGTGTTTTTTTTGGGGGGGCAGTAGCCGACGATGGTTTGGGCACCCCTGTTGGCACATGGGGAGACAAGAGCCAAGAGGGATTGGGCACACCTCGGCACAAACCAAACATTTGGGGAACTTATACCGACAGGTGAGGGTCCCCGTCTAACAAAATACACTGGGGGATGAAGCTGAGGTTGGGCTGACAAAAAAAAAAAATCTGCTTTTGGGGGACATGATGCCGAGGGGATTAGGCACCCTCGTCATAGGAGTAATATTGTTTGAACATGGCAGCTGCTTGCTGCCACATTCACAAACAATATTACGATAGGGCAAAGCCCGCCCAGCAATGACGGGTCGCTCCCTCATTGCAGCAGAATGGTTGACGCTGCAATGACAAGGCGGCCCCTGATTGCTGCGGCAAAAACTTTTCAACTTGGTGGCACTTTTGGAGACCGGTGTCATCAGCACACTGTGCCTCCATTGGTGCACCAGTGCCAAGCCCCCAAATGCAGTGCCTCCGTTGGCTGCCACAGTGCCACACCTCCACAACCCACTTCTCTCCTAAGCTGCCACATCATGTTTCTTGCGCATGTGTGCAAGCAAACATAAAAAGACTTGAGAATGTAGTAAAATGTCACTGCAAAGGCAGAACTGCAGGGAGTGGAACAGAGATGCCACCATCTTGCCATTCTGCTGAATGGTTTTCTCATTAGATGGGTTTTTCTTTAAAAAAAAATTCCCCGACACTTTCAGAATGTTGCCTCTGAATCAAAATGCTTCTTTTGAATTATTGCACAGCAGTTGAGTATGGAATGCTAACAGGAACCATGGCAAACAGGCTGTAAATGGCAATGTAGCCAGGTCAGTGAGATTAATGAAATGCTTTCTGAATTGGTACTTCTTCATTAAACTCAGAGCCACGTATCTAACGACCCTCATCCTGCACCTGTTTAATATGTCCATCAGCTCCAGCACTGTGCCTGAGTCATGGAAAATTCTCCAGGTACTCCCCCTAGTCAGGACGGGTGACCCCGTGGACCTAAATAACTACCACCCCATATCCATCCTCCCCTTGCTTTCCAAGCTTCTTGAGAAGCTTGTTAATACCCAAATAAGAGACTTCCTTGACAAAAACAATCTAATAAACCCAGCACAATCTGGCTTCACGCCAGGCCATAGCACCACATCAGCCTTAGCTTCAGTCACAGATGACTTCAGGGCTGGCGTCGGGGGGGGGGTGCAAGGGATGTGACTGCACCAGGGCCCAGAGTGTTGGCAGGGCCCATGTCCCCTTAAGTCAGTATAATATGTTTTTTTCTTTTTTTTTAGTTTTAAACTGCTGATGGAGCAGAGTGATCAGCCCGCAGCCTCCTGCCTGAGACTCACGCCAATCCCTCCCTGAAGTGTGCATGGATGAAGGACTCACTCAACTGACTGGTCTGGAACCTGTGGTGGCATTTAAAAATTAAATCCCCTCCTGCCGGTGCCTCCCTGCCTGCTGTACACAGTCATGTCCGCGGTCCTCCTCGGACATGCCTGCTGGTGTGATGGCGCCGCCAACTTACTCGCTGCTCCCAGCCTCCGCCGTCTGCCTCCTCAACTACTGTCCGTAACTCCCCAATCCCAGTCCAGGCATTTTCTGATCTGACTGAGTCCTGTCTCCTCGCTTGGTGTTCTCTCCTTGGCTCCTCGTCCTCCATGCTGGCAGTGGCATGCTCCAGTCCAAATCCGATCCTCCTCTCAGCACCGGCGACCGTGGCTCATTGGTCTGCTCCCATCCCGTCACCCCTCTCGACGCTGCTCTGTGCTCAGAACCCAGCTGGTAGGTATCCATGTGGAAAGATAGGGCTTGCTAATGAAGCCGGGTTGACAGCCATCCCAGTCACACAGTGCTTCGATTCTGAGGTCTCTGGTTTATAAATTAATTTAAACTCAGCTTTTATGTTTGTTTATAAAACTTTGACTCCATTGGCATAGCAACATGTTTATAGCCCCCCCTCCACTTCGTTACTATGCTACTCCTTCAGTTGGTATCCCCATTGAAATAGCAGAGCTTATTTGGTAAGGTACTAACGGTTCCTGTATATAAATTGAATAGATATATATTTATACCTCTGTAACCCCCGTAAAAATGACAGTTGATGGTCCTAATTTGCATACCAGAATATTTTACGTTGTTTAATAGTATACTGAGTGTTGTGCCTTCCTTTTAATAGGGAGCTCCTATACGCAAGTTGACAGGACTGCAGCATATATGGTGAGGTTAGGGGCTTAATTCAGGTTATCGTCTGTAGCGGGATTCAAACTTCCCGGTTCCCACTACCTCAGTTTTGCAGCTCACAATAATTTTGAGCTAACAGGTGCCTTTTGCTATGATTGTCAGCGGGGCAAGTCTTTATCAGGTCACCCTGCCCCACAACAAAATCCTAAGTGGTTGCACTATGTTTTAGTAGGTTAAGTGCTGTCTGTCAAAGAACGTGGCGGTTTCTTCTATCATTAAGTGTACTTAATTGAGCAAAATCTTCTAACTTTTACAAAAGACAGAGCCATTACATGTCAGACATGAGACAATAACACAGTACATACAGCAATCCTCTCCGAGACACCTCTCCCAACATTGCATCTTTATCAATGTTCCTATATTATCATTGTGTACACATTTGAGCTATTAGAAAGTACTAACCATCTTGTATGCATAATACAGGCATAACAACAGCAATATTCTCTTGGTGGTGGTGGTGGACTGGTAGTGGCAGCGCAGGGTGGGAGGTCCCTCCCGGAGTGGGGGGGCCCACTACAAAGTCTTGCACCAGGGCCCAGTACATCCTGGAACCAGCCCTGGATGACTGGCATATAGCGATTGACAATAAACAAGTCACAGGGGCTGTTTTTTAGACCTCAGCAAGGCATTTCACACTGCTGATCATTCTCTACTCTTGGATTCACTACACAAGCATGGTTTAATAGTTACTTTAATAGAACACAACAGGTGAAAGCTGATGGCTCACTCTCCCCACCCCTCCCACTTTTGAGAGGTCTACCACAAGGCTCAATCCTTGGCCTCCTTCTATTCATGCTGTACATTAACACTATAGGATACAACATTAACAAAGAAGAACTACACCTATTCGCGGATGATACAGTACTATACATATCTAAACCCTCGATGGCCGAAACCCACAAGGAGCTCCAGGAACACATAGAAAATGAACAAGCAGCACATGAATTCTTACTGTTTCTCCCCTTCCCCCAAGCATTAACAAACAGACACTGTCACTGGCAACAAGTGTAGCCAGATTCTCAGTGTTATCTTTTGCTAATTAAGGTGCAGATTGGTCACATATTGGGCAATCAGGTCACAGGGATATCATGGCCCATTTCATATTCTAAATTAGTGTTAGGTATATAGATGAACTTGTAAGGACCTTGACTTCTTTCATGACAGCAACACCACCTCGACTCTTGGGATATGAAATGCTCCACTGTGGCTCTCCATCGTGGTGCACTGCCTGTTGCCGGGCTGAATTTTCATTAAAATGTAGCACCACAAGTAGAAGTCTGTGTAGAGGAAAACAACAGTTAGCTGGCAATGCGAACAATAACAGTAGGTACCAGGCATGTGAACTACCATGACATGGTACCTCAGCTAGATATTCACATTCATCACTAATACACTCCGCATCAACTAATGATATTGGAAACCTGAATTGGATGAACACTGGAGATACATTACATTGATTATGGAATTGGTCTAATAACAATAAATAAATAAACAATCAATAGAGGCGCTTAATCTCAGACTAACAAGTGGCATGCTACACCACCTCATGGCTGGTATGGAGCATGAAGATTACTAACACTGTTAATTGCTCTGGTCTGCTGCTTATGTTCATGTCTCTTTTTTTTCTGCTCTTTTCAGGTCTTTTTCCATCTGTCTTGTATTGCCATCCCTTTTTGTAGGCATACATACATACATACATACATTCCTGCACATATATATATATATATATATATATATATATATACACATAATTACTGGTGACCCCAAATGATAACCAGATTACCGGTCTCTTCAAAGGCCATAATAACTGGATTTTGGGTTGTCACGCTCCCAAAAGCCATAATAACCCGAAATCTGGTTATTACAGCATTTCAAACCACTTTCACTTACACCACAGACTGTAGCTTAACCGGGCAGTTCACTATTCTAAACAAAATTTTAATAATTTTCCACAAAACAGCAGTATCCGGAAAAACAAACATGTACAGCTTTTTTATTCTACCTTTTTTCTCTATTTTGCTAAGAAGAAGCCACCGAGTATAGAGCGAGCAGAAGGAGTGACTCAGTAGCTTCAGATGACTCAACGCAAGCGTTAGTGAGCATGCCAATGCTTGCGTCAAGTCTTCTGAAGCCGCCGAGTCACTCACTCTGCTCGCGCGACACTTGGTGACTTCTTCTGATCAAAACAGAGAAAAAAGGTAGAATAAAAAAGTTACACATGTTTCTTTTCCAAATACTTCTGTTTTGTGGAAAATAACTACAATTTTGTTTACAACACTAAACTGCTCGGTCACGCTACAGTCTGTGACAAAAGTACAGACAAGTCAAAAAATAAATATACACACCAGCAATTATAAAAAATAAAGAATAGGCAAGTGTGTATTTATGGATTTTTTTTGCATACCCTCGGTGTTTGATGACCACATAAACCTTTCAAGCTCCGCCTTGAGGCTTAAGGGTCATCAAACACCTGGATGTGCAAAAAATCGATCACACACAGCTGCCTATCCATTATTCTCTCTCTCGCTCGCCCCGCCTCTCTCTCTCTCTCTCTCTCTCTCTCTATATATATATATATATATATATATATATATATATATATATATAACACACACACAGTTATACATGGGAGTGTCCAAGTTGATATATGGAAACCCAGGGTCCATGTCCCATTCAGCTTCATAACATTTATATTTGTATTGCATCACAAGTAAAACACTGAATACCTCTGTCTAATGCATACTGCAAAAGGTCCTGACTACAGTGTCCTGAGTAGTATACTGGAACTTTTTATATAACAAAAAAAGAGAACCATTAAAACAACAAGTACAGGAACCTCAAGTAAACCAACCTGGCACCCACGCTTTCATAAAAAAGTGTCATTTTAGGTGCAAAAAAATTTACCACTTTATGAAAGCCTCTAATGACAAAGTCTGTTCAGCAGGTGATAACTTCTGTACATCTTTGTTCAACATGTTATTGTTTGCTATGATTTTGAGTTCTTTGAGTGCTCTGCTTTATGAAAAAAATATAACAGCAGAAATGGGAAAACATCAGAACTACAGTAAAAAGAAAACCAAAACAGGTCTGTGAACAACACAACTGCCTCTTTAATCTGATGCACTTGTGTATTGCAGTTAGGCACTGCATACATTTTGTCATAATTTCCTAACCTTTCATGATTCACTTTCAGTCTAGTAAAGATTCATGAACGCAGTTTTGGAACAAGTCACCATGGTTGCTATGTATATTACAATCATGGTTTAGTATTGATCTCCACTTGGCAACCATCAAGTCACCATTACCATTACTTGTTCCCACGCAGCAGTACATGTGGTGACTAATGGCTTTGATTCATTGGGAAAGTATGCCACAATCCTTTCTCTTGGATCTGCCTCCAGATTTTTTTTAATGCCTATGAAGATATGCAAGATGATTCAGCTGAGTGCAACTGTAACATAACATGGTTAACAAAAACTATGTAACACTCGTAGCACAACCGTTAACTTATAGATGATACCTCTTGACATATGCCACACATTGGACCATTGTGTAATGTGTTGGTGTTGATCACTCATGAACTTCTTGGCCCTGGAATGGCGATCATTTGTGAGACTCTCAGTACATACTCCCGTTGTCCTGATCTTTTCCATTGATCTTTTCAATCCTTCAACCTTCATCGCATATGAGCTGAACACCTTGTTGCTCTGTATAGAAACAAATAATTCTAAATACATGAAGACAATCATGGGTGATCAGACATGAGCAGCCTAGCTGACACAACACACCTGCACTGGTTGTATATCTCTTATCTTGGATGTCACCAAATCCATTGTGGAGTAGGATCTGTACTCGGCTCTGTGGCCAGGAGAGCAACAATGGGTGTCCCCACCTAATTTTGCTTGCTTTCCCGAAAGTGAAGTGGGAAGTCAGTGTTGATAACCGTTCCACACACACTAAACTGCTGTAATTAGATACATGGACTGCATCAAATTGTATGTCATCAGCTGAATTCAGGAACATTTATGTGTTTCAGGAAGTTCAGCATTTGGACAAGACTGCTGCCTAAGAAGAAGATGCCAGCTGCAAGTACCGGATTACCAGGTTGACTGTCCCATCTTCTTCTATGACTTTTTTGGCACACTTGCTCAAGTACAACCATTGATCCTATTATGCAACAGATGAACACCCGACATTGGCCAAAACACTGGAAACACATTTGCATAAGAAGAAGCAGGGCACTCTCAAAAACAAGGAATTTCCATTGACCTTGAGTATCACCAGAATGCAATTTGTTTTCCCTACAAAGTAAAGGAAATAATTATTTTTCACTTGTACACATTTCTTGGCACTTCATTTTGCCCACCCCCCCAAAAAAAAAGACATATCCTTTCTGGTCTCACAGGACTAAGTAAAACTTTCACCTTTGCTTTGTCTGGGAGTGCAGTGTCCATCTCGCCACATGGACTAAAAAGAGACAGTCCATTCCTCAGGTTCTGCAATCGCTCTCCGTTTCGGTGCTTGCTTTTTTGGCTCGCAGGCATTGTTTCTGCTGCACATCCAGCATGACAGTGATACAGTAACATGCTCGTCAACACCTCTATCCTTTGCTGTTCAGATGACTGCATCTTTTTCAACTCTAACAAATGATAAACTGGGAACAATGTATCTTGACAAAAAACAACAAAACAAGGCATGCTATTACACATGCAGTTATGCATATATGTTATTTAGAATACATGCATATGAATAAGTGCATGGCCAGTGCAACAGCTCAACAATTTGACCTTGATTAATAACACTTCCAGCCATTGATTTTCATTTTGCAAAACACATTCCCCAGTTTAGCATTAGTATCACTTACACAAGATGAGTTCAGTCAAAAGGAGTAAAGTTGAAGGCATATACGAGATGAAATGGGTGTTTGCATTGTTTTGTACCCATCTAGTGGTTGACACAACAACGAGAAACAACTTGAACATGTTGAAGTGTACTTCATTGTTGTTTCTACCTCCCGTTGTCAGCACAGCATTGGCATTCTCAGTTGCCCATCCAGTACCAGCTATATTTGTGTTATGATGTATATTAGCTATATACTATGAGACAGTTCTATAGTATATACAGTACATTTCAGCAGGCATTGTTTAACTATATTCCCCATACTGCTTGATGATGCAAGCAAATCTATTCGATCCAGGAATGTTCACATTCTGGAAATTGAAACCATTGAAGTCAGCTACTTCTCTGTCAGTAGTTACAGCAACATGATACAGAAACCCTGATAACTAAGTTCAAATTACATATACAGGTAGCATTACAGAAAAAGATCATTTTCTGCCATTAAAAATAAAGGGTACTTGCATGTCTTCACTCAAATGTTCTATATCATCAGTGTCTGATTCTGAATCTGAATTTATGAAATCTGAAACCTCCCAGACTGGATCCCTAAGCACATCATCTTCAAAGTCAGATTCACTGTCTTCCTCTTCTTCTATCAGCAAGTCATCATAATGTCCTGTACTGGTGTTGGTGCTTGATATCATCCATGCTACACTGAGTACCAACTGAAGCTGTGGTCATTGCTGGTATGTTTACTTGAACTCCTCGGGAGACAGCAATAGGATATATTTGAGTACCTCTTGAAAATGTGGTCTTTTCAAGTTCACTAGGGATGTACTTCAGAGTCTGCGTACCTCTGCTGGTGGTCTTCTATGGTTTAAAGCACAAAGATATTGTAAAGGTGAAGTCAGTGCAGTTTTATGTATTTTTATTTATTTAGTTAGTTAGTTAGTTTTTGGTTACTGGGTGGGTGCCATAGACAAAAAATGACTATTTTCAGACACGACCCGGGAGGTTACAAGGATACAGAATATAGAGTAAACAACAAGAACAAGGTAACAACATGTGCAGAGTTAGTATCACATGAATATGAGTGTACACGCCGGCCCACCAGCGCAGTGGTTGGATTTCCGCTTACAATGCCAGCAATCCAGGTTCAGGAACGAGCCTAGGAGATGGAGGGATGGCCGGGGGAGGAGGTTTGAGCATTCTAAGGACAGCTCACCTTCTCTGGGGGGTGGGTGGGATCCAGGGCTTGGCGCATGTCTGACCTTGGGTGGAGACCTGAGGTATGGCAAGCCCAAGCCAGGGAGAAGGGTGGCAAGTTGGACATTGGTGCTCAGCGCCTTGATGTCAGGGCACACAGCACACCAAGAAAACATGGAAAAAACACCCTGCAACACACCTGGTAGATGGAGCACCACGACCCCGATCCCCAATGCCCCTACCTGCCCTGGTGACAGCATCCTGATGAGAACAGGAAAGATCTCGGGGTGTAAGGACCCCACCTCATACCCGCTTATGGGGCAAAACCAAGGCTACATGGGGGATGGACCGCGCCAGGCTCCAGGTAAGAGGGCGGGGACTGATAAGGCCATATGTGTGTCTCTTGAAGAGTGGCGAAATGCTGCGGGTGGGGGGGGAGTATAAAGAGAAAGTAAAAAAAAAAAATATGGGTGTACACGTATAAACAAGACAAAGGCAATATTAAAACAGCTGGGTATACAATTTGGCTGGCAAAACATAAGCATGATAAAGTGCCAGCATAGAATAATCATAAACAAAGTGCAACTTTAAGGTAATTATAAGTAATTATCCAGTAGGATCTGTACTTGTCTCTGTGGCCAGGAGAGAAAAGAATGAGCAGCCTAGGGGTCATGTAAGGTGAGGAGAGGGAGGTAGCAAATCAAGGAGGGTTAAAACATGAGCAGGAAGTCTGGTTGATGAGGAATGAATGAAACTTGTTTTTAAACTGGACATGACTAGGCACTTGATGAACTTCTAGGGGTAGGGAGTTCCAACGATTGGGCGCAGCATGGAAGAAAGATGCACTTCCCTTAAAGGGCACCTAAACAAGCAGTTTTTTTAAAACTGCAGACTCCAAAATCTGGCTTCATAGTAAGGTAAAGGAATGGCTGCTGTTTACATTCATGCTAAAACTGCATTTATGTAAATAACATAAATGCCGGTTCATAGTTTTTGAAAAATGTAAACATCAGCCTTTCAGTTTCAAAAACAGCCTTGCCAGCTCCATAAAATGTCTGCCAAATGTGTTAAATGATGACATCATAAGAGCCAGAGGCAGAGATCCATATGGCTACCTATAGTGCTAACTAGTTCTTTTTTTCTCCCCTTTATATTGAATTGTTTCACCAGAATGATCAACACCACGTGCTAACATGAGGATTATTTTGATCAGTACACATGTTAGGCTATGGTTTTGTTCATTTTGTTTACTTAAACTTGCTGAAATTGTTTTGTAATCCAGCTGACTTTCTATTTGGCAAACCGCAGTACAGTAAAACACTTCAAATACCTGATGATCTAGTGGTTATGTGATGTTCTGAAATTTGTAGCGAAGTACTTCTCTGGTCCAATTCCAAAGTTCATGCTTTCTTGGTAATCCACAAATAAGCTTCTCTTGTAATCTTTTTCCATGTGAACACCCTGCACCTAACCTGCCTTCTGTTGAACACCCCACCATCCATACTCTGTCCTTAGTACTGCCTCGGGCTGCATATGAGCTTGCTGTCTCATGAAGAAAATTATCACACCTCAGACCGTAATCTTGTACCTCAGATAGTAGTGCACACTTATACCAATATGCTTCATCAGATGGCACTGTTAAAAAATGCCTCCCAAATCACACTCCAGCCCTCTTTCTCAATGTTTAACTTCAGCTTCCACAGTAAACACTGAGATGATCACCACCCTTCTGTACAGTGAAGGCAGTATGTACAGTCACTCTGTTGTGTTTTTTCTGGCCTCATTAACCAACAACTAGGTCTTCCTGGAGGACCATCAATAAGAATCAGGACACACCAGAAAAACTGCTGTTCATACCATCATAAGGGCTGCACTTACTATGGATAACAATATTGGGTCCTATGCACTAACAAAATAATTGCCTACATGCTGCATATCTGAGGCACATAGGCAACCCTAAGTGTGAATGCTGCACAGTGGGGGTCCCGCGGACCCCCTTGGCGATCACCAGGCATCAAGGCACTTGCATGCCATGCCTAGCCCTCAGGTAGCACCATGCTGGGGGGTGTTGAGGGCATACTGCACAATGTGGTATTCACCAAGCCACACAGTACCAGGCACAGGGGGCATCGGGTACGCCAGCCGAGACCAGGCATAATCCAGTATGCACCCCAAGTTCTTTATCTGTTGGGTGCAACAGCAACAGGCAATGGACATCCGTGCTGCCCCAGCCCACTAGGCTTCAGGGAAAGGCTGGGACAGCAACTCAGGTGAGTGCCTGGCAGGCATACATCTGTTGCTGCTTTACGTGGCTGGCCCCTAATTTGTGCACCCACTGCATAGGTGTAAGGGATCCACTGAGGGACCCTGGGCATCGATTGATGCCCGCTGATCTGTGGTTCCGCCTGTCCAATTCACAAGAACCTGTGCAATCGAGGGGAGTGGCTGCAGTGACAGGCTCCCCCACAGGTACATGCAGTCATGTATTCCATGCACCCTGCACCTGTCTGGGGCTGCATAGGTATGTGGGCGAGGTATGCACCTTAGCCACGTATAACGCATTCATTAGTGTATAGGGACCATTATTAGCAGGAGAGGCATACTAATGCCTTGAGCAAATCCATCTGACTTCCAGTGTTGGTCTACTCCTTTACCTGTGATCTTCAGAACCCCACAGGACAGTACTCAGCAATTCTTCTCCTCTATTTTTCTGTGTCCAACTCCACAATACGAGTTGGCTGGCTATTACTCTTCCAAATCTTGAATCAACTGTACACAGCTCCCTCGATACTGTCCCAACTAACCTCAACATCCCCCCCCCCAAGGTTAATCTCCCTACACTGAATTCAAGTAACAATTTATGTGCAACCCTGCCACTCTGATCACTACCTGACTGTAGATGACAGCAGCCAGCGATGACAAATACTCACAAGGCTGGCAGCCCCACTTCTCAGATCTCACGATGATCTGCTCAACTTCCCCATCCTGTCTTCCCATAACCTGAATATAACTGTTTCCTGCTGGAATGGCCTCTTCAGTCCCTTTCTAGCATTCATTCTTCTCACCTGCTCCCCACACCAAACACTGGTGAGCTCACTACCCATCCGTATCATGAATGCGGTAAGTACAATCTCCCATGTTATTTTTACATATTAATAATAAACATGATCTTCTGGTAAGCCAGGCTGATAGCAGCAGGGCACAAGGGGAAAAATATGCTTTGCTACCCATATAAGATCTAAGCTACCAATGATTAGGCACTATTAAATGACGTGCATAATGATGCGCACACCTGTCATTCGGGTGAGTTTCCGAACTCCCTAAAGGAGGTGGTGGTGACACCACTCCTTAAGAAATCTTCTCTTGACCCAAACTGCCCTGTTAACTACAGGCCAATCTCTAACCTTCCCGTTGTAGGGAAGGTGATTGACAAAGTAATCACACTGCAGCTGGGGAACCATCTTACCATCCATGATATCTATGATCCCCTCCAGTCCAATTTTCAGAAGAGGGGTAGTACTGAGACTGCTCTGGTTCGGATGCTCAATGATCTCCTGATAGCAAGAGATCAGAAACACCACTCCATCTTGGTGCTTCCTGATCTCTTTTCAGCCTTCGACACCGTGGACCATGGGGAATTGCTGTAGTGCCCGAGAGGCATCTGTGGCCTATCAGGGATGGTCTTCAGATGGTTTCAATCTTTCCTCACTGGCAGGTCCCAGAGAGTGGTGTCTGGGATTTATTCCTTGGACTCATTCTCTCTGCCATGTGGTGTCTCTCAGGGCTCCATGCTGTCCCCAATGCTGTTCGCAGTATATTTGCTGCCATTGGGTGACATTGTGAGATGGTATGGACTGAGGCTTCACTGCTATGCAGATGATATCCAGCTCAACCTGTCTTTTGTGCCTGAACAGGATAGTGCAGTCTCGGTCTTTAATAGCTGCCTCACAGAAATCCAGGACTGGATGAAGATCAGCTGACTGAAGTTGAATTCTGATAAGACTGAAGTGTTTGTGGTGGATCCAAGTCACTGGATAGAGGGGTCAGTGGCAGGGCCTCCCTCAAGGCTTTGGCTCGAGGGTTACCAGCTGCCTTCCTCTGAACGGGTGTGAAACCTGGGAGAGATTCTTGATGATGGGCTGACATTGAGTTCACAGGTGTTGGCAGTAGTCAAGTCCTGTTTTCATCATCTGAGGAACATCATCCGGGTTAAGCATCTTGTTCTGTCTAGTGACCTTCCAACGTTGATCCATGCCTTTGTGACCTCGTGCCTGGACTACTGTAACTCCCTTTACTTAGAGCTTCTGGGGGTTGATATCTTCTGCTTGCAGCTAGTGCAGAATGCAGTGGTAAGGTTGTTGATGTGGGTTCCTCATTTGAGCCACATCTCTCCTGTTCTGCGTGAACTGCAGTGGCTGCCTGTACAGTGACGGATCACCTTCAAGGTTGGTTTTCTGTCCTATAAGGCCCTACATAGACAGGGTCTGGGCTACCTGCAAGAGCTCCTGAATCCTTACTGCCCCAGCCAACCTCTCCACTCAGCCAATGAGAGGTTGCGAGAGGTTCCCAGGGTACGGTTGAAAACTTCAGGGTCGCTTGCTTTTATGCATCTGGACCCCACTCTGTGGAACTCTCTACCTCATCGGATTCGAGAGTGCCAGACCTTGGAGAGCTTTAAGATGGCTTTAAAGATTCATTTGTTCCATCTTGCCTTTGGAGATTTTATGTAGTAACATTGTTTTGATGTATAGGTATGAAGTCTTGAATTGCATTGTTTGTAATTATTTTATTGGTTTTAATGTGTTTTTATTGGCAAAATTTGTACAGCGCTTTCATATTCTTGAATTGCACTATAAAAATAAAGATTATTATTATTATTATTTAATAGTGCCTAATCAAAGGTAACCTAGATCTTTTAAGGAAAGCCCATATTTCCCCTTGTGCCCTGCTGCTATTAGCCTGACTTACTGGAAAGATTTATTTGTTTCTGATATGTCAAAAAACCTGGGGGCTGTACTGACTGCATTCATGATGCAGAAGGGTGATGAACTCACAGTTTTTGGTGTGGGGAGCAGGAGTGAAGAATGAATACCAGAGGGTGACTGAGAAGGCCATTCCTGCAAGGTGCTGCTATATTCAGGGAAGGGGAAGACAGAAGGGGAGACATATGAGCAGATCACTGTAAGAAATAAGATGTGGGGCTGCCAGCACCATGATCACTACCTGATCCCAGTGTCCTGGCCAACATTCCCCTTCCCATAAAACCTGTTCATGCAATTGTCCAAGGCTGTGTGTGGGTATTAATGTGTGATATGGGTGCCACTACACATTCAGTGACTTCACTACCAGTCTAGCATTGCTTGTAAAGCACTTTGGGATACAATGTGTATGAAAAGTGCTATATAAATGCTGATTCTTCTTATTATTATTATTATTTCCCATGGAAAAAGACAAGACAAGCATATTTTTGATTTCCAAGAAAGTATTAACTCTGGCATTGGACTACACAAGAACTTTGCTACAGACAAGTGGCAGATCTAGAGGGTAGTGAAGGGTGCGGATGCACCCTTCCCCCATTGTAACCTACTTGTTAGCTTCTGCTGCATTTAATTTTGTTGATGAACAATAATGTATTGATTGTACAAATGTTTACATTCAAAACTATGGATTACATTTGTAGGTTCTGTCAAAAACATACTAAAAAAGAATAATAGCAGACAATATAAAGGTTAAATAAATATGTTAAAAAGTGCATAACAAGTATGCACACCACCCCAGCACCCCCCACTGTAACATCCTGGATATGCCATAACCACTAGACCACAGTGTATTTAAAAATTTGTACTGCACTGTGGTTTGCCAAAGAGAAAGTCGGTTGGATTAAAACACGATTTCAGTATGTTAAAGTAAACAAAGTGAACAGAACCATAGCCTAACATGTGTATTGATCAAAATAATGCACATGGTTTTGGCCATTTTGGTGAAACAATCTATACAATGGGAAAAAAGAACTAGTCAGCACTATAGAGTGCCAGATAGCTCTCTGACTTTGGCTTCAGTGATGTCATCACGTAACACATTTGGCAGCCATTTTAGGAAGCAGGCAAGGCAGTTTTTTGAAATTGGAAGGCTGATTCTACATTTTTCAAATGCTTTGGAACTGCATTTAGGTTAATTATATACAGCAGCCTTTCCTTTAGCCCCCTATGAAGTCAGAGTTGTGAATAGTTTGTTGGCAAAATGTTGTTTAGGTATTCTTTAAGAGTTTTACATCTAGGAATGTGCAGCAGAGATCTATGAGCTGATTGAAGGGCACGGGAGGAGGGATAAGGGAATAACAGGGAGGCTAGAAAGACAGGGATGCCAGCACTAATAATACAATGTGTCAGGGATCCAAAAGCAAGGAGCTGAAGGGAAGAGGGGGGATGGCCAAGTAAGCGCTGCATGGAACTGGCGGTGATGTTTCAAATGAGGGGAGGCAGAGGCATATCTACAGATACTATTATAGGTTGTATCCCACTTCCTAAGTAGGGTCTTTGATGCATTTAGATAGGTGACAACTCCGTAGGAGAGTGCCATACAATATACCATGGGAGATGGCAAGCCTAGCAGAGGGTATGAGGACATGGCTAGTTTTATAGGCCACACCAATTTTGATATTGATAGACTTACAAGTGGACATAATGTGCTGATCAAAGTTAAGGTTTTTGTCAATTATAAAAAGGGTCTGAGAAATAGAACTTTCTGATTGGCTGCAACCATTCTAACAGCCTTATGTTAATCTTTTATTAGCATACATGTAGAGCTTAGCCATATGCTGAACATGGTTTAACACTGTTTAAAAACATTGTTTATTATAATAGCAATAAGGCACTCCCAGGGATTATGTTAATGGTCAGTTAATCACCCTCTATGGGCATGTGGCACTCGGCTACACCTCGTGCCACAGTACACCCCTAAAAGGTGATTAACAGACCATTAACATAACCCTTGGTCATGCCTTATTGCTTAAGTAGGACTCCAAGGTATTTGAAGGAGCACATCGATTCCAGAACGGAGCCATCTAGACAGGATATTTTAAACAGGGCCTGAGTAGATTTTAATTTAGCAGTGGAAGCAAAAAGCATTGACCGAGTTTTGTCCACATTGAGTAGTAGCTTGTGAGTAGACAGCCAGGACTGAATGGAGATAAAGACTGAAGAAAGAGTCTGCTTAATCTGTAGTATATCCTTAGAGCTATAGCATAGGACAAGGTCATCAGCGTATAGGATAGATGAGCAGCCGGGGATGTTTGTCGTGATCCTAGTAGTAAAAATAGAAACAAGCATTTGTCAATGCTGAATATTGTCGCGCTGGCATTGGCATTGGTAGTGGTGGAGCTAGACTCACATAATAGGAATGGCAGTGAAGTATCGAAGTGACGCTAACCCCACCCCCACCCTCTAGAGAGCGACATGCATTGAGGTGTGCCTTTGGGTTGTCAACTATAATGCTCATGCCATTGTACTCACCTTACCCTGCAGACACTGACAAGTGTCATGGTGTGCCCAGGGTCTTTGGGCATTATACTTACCCCATTCCCATAAGGAAATACACTGGCGTGGGTGCAGTATGGGAGTGTGGGGTGAAGTTTGGCCAAACAGTGCAAGACACACCATGATGCCTGTCAGTGGCTGCAGGGTGGGTGTTGGGGGTGGAATGGCGTGAACATTACATCCAATGATTCCAAGTCACAGCCCTGATGCCTGTCAGTCCTTACCAGGTGGGGTGCTACAGTTGGAAACCCTAACACCATAGGCATGTAGTGTAACTGTACGTGTTCAACATGGGCTGCTTGTCAGGCCACCTGATGAAAAGGAGCACAATCACTTTGTTAGCTGAAAGGTGGTTTTGCTCAGCAGCTATGGCATTTGGTGACAGAGGGATGAAAACACAGTTTTGGGCAGAATGTGGAGAATGACAACTGTATTGTGCATGAGCAGGCATAAAAAATGGCAACGTTGAAAATCTGGAGTGGCAATATGAAATATTGGTGAAGCAATGAACACGCGTACAAACTGCTTAGCAGATGTCCGCAGCCCAATTATTTGTGGGAGTTTTTTAGGCACATTTTCAACATATGTATTTTAGGACCTCCCCTCATGAACAGTGGTGCTGTGATTTTGTCAATGTGTTCCAAAAGGTGATTTCCCACAGCGAGCACGTGATTTTGTGCCACAGTTGTGGGAATGCGTTTTGGGCAGGCAGTGAAAAATGGCAGCTGTACTGTTGATAAGGAGGTGTGCACAAATGCCAGTGGTGAAAGTCTGGCATGAAAATATTGCAATGTACAAAGTTACAAAGCTGCGTGGAAACTGCGCAACGCATGCTTGCAGCACAGTCATTTTATGGACCCTTGACTCAAATTTTCAACATAGGCATTTTGGACCTCTGCTCATGAACAGTGTCATCGTCATTTCCTGAAACTGCCCCAAAAACTGATTTCGCACAGCGGCCGTGCAATTCTGCGCCAGATGAGCGAAAACACATTTCAGGCAGGATATATAAAATGACTGCTGTACTTTTCATATGGAGGTGTGGAAAAATGCCAATTTTGAACATGCAGAGTGAAAATATTACAAATACATGAAGTCCGCATCGTGCGATGCAAACGCTATAGCATGCTACGTAAAACACTAATTTTATGGACTTTTTATTTGAATTTTCAACATAGGCATTTTAGGATCTCTGCTAATGAACAGTGTCACTGTCATTTTCATAATGTGTCTCAAACATGGACTTTCCCTAGCAACCGCGCTATTCTGCACCGGAACTGTGAAAACAAATTTTGGTCAGGATGTGAAAAATGACAGCTGTACTGTTCATAAGGAGGTGCAGAACAATGGCAATGTTGAAAATCTGGAGTAAAAATATTATAAATTTGCGATCTTATGAGCGTGTGTGCAAACTGCGCAACGCACGCTCATAACACAGTCATGTTATGGAGTATCATCACCAAATTTTTAGCATAGACATTTTAGGACCTCTGCTCATGAACAGTATAACTGTCATTTTCATAATTTGTCCCAAACACTGATTTCCCACATCGACCGTGCTGTTCTGCACCGGAAGTGCGAAAACACATTTCAGGCAGGATGTGAAAAATGACAGCTGTACATGTCACAAGAAGGTGTGGAAAAATGTCAGTGCTGAACATGTGGTGTGAGAATATTGCAAATTCAGTAAGTTATGAGCGTGCATAGTAACTGCGCAATTCATGCTAGTAAAACAGTAATTTGGGGTATTTTTCCCACCAAATTTGCAACATAGGCTTTTTTAGAGCCCCACCTCATGAACACTGGCACTGTCATTTCATTCCTCACTTCCAAAAGGTGATTCCACGCAGTGACTGTGAAATCACCTTTCAGGACCGAATAACGCCATGACAGTGCAAGAATTCATGAGGAGGGGTCCCAAAAACCCCATGTTGAAAATTTGGTGCCAAAACTCCAAAAAATGCCTGAGATATGCATCAAAGTTGAAAAAACCCTATTTATTCCATTATACAGCTTACTGGCATTTCCTCAGTTCGCGGTCGGCTTTGAAGAGTACAGACATGTTCCCAGTCCACCCGAAGATCGTTGTGCCACACTCTGGAGGTAAGTATTAGGTGAGGGGGTTGTGGGTAGGCAGGGTGCACAGTGAGTGGGTGTGGGTGATGGGTAGGGAGACTACGAGGGACCGTTTTTGTGTTACAGGGTGAGAAAAAAAAATTGCGGGACAGTTTTTTTTTCTTCTCAAGGGATTTGGCATGCAGGGGTGGGCTCCCAGCGTGCCACCTAACTGTTTGGGGTGGGGTTGCTGTAGCTGACGGGGGATTGGGCACCCTCGTTGGCACATAACAAAAGGGGGGTTAATTTATGCCAACGGGGATTGGGCACCCCCATCGGCACACAAGGAAAGTGGGAGGGGGCAAGAGCCGAGGGGGATTGGGTACCCCCCATAGCATATAAGAAATGGGGGGGACTGCTTTATGCCGACGGGAAGTGGGCTCCCCCGTCGGCACATACTTTGCGGCCACAGTAAGCAGGCAGGGGGATTGGGCAGCCCCGAAGTCAGCAATTGGGTGGCCACCCGCCATGAATACAATGTGGCCCAGCATGTAGGAAGGGTCCACTGTGTCTGATAAGCTTTGCTCGGATTGTAGTGGACCTTTCCTCAGATGTGCTCGCCACATTAGTATGCATGGTGTGGCACCGGCATGCAGGCTGATTGGGGAATGAGGGATGCACCTACTGATGTGTGCCCTGCATTCGCCCAACAGTGACCGCGCCTCCAAATCTCCACTGCCGCAAGGTGTTGGCTGCGCAAGCACGCCAACATAAAAAGGAGCGGGCCTAGTATGGATCCCTGAGGGGACACCTAGGTTAATGGATGTTGGGTCAGACAAGACTTCGCTAAATTTCACAGCCTGGACTCTATTTGATAAATAGCTTTTGAATCAAGCCACTGAGTAGTGGGGAAACCAAGGGCAAAAAGATTATCAAGAAGAAGAGGATGGTCCACAAGGTCAAATGCCTTTGTAAGGTCAATAAAAGCTGCACCAGTAAGAAGGTCAGAGTCCAATGCGCATAGGGTATCATTCGAAAATTGAAGAAAGGCAGTAGAGGTACTGTGCCCTTTTCCAAAACCATGTTGATTTGGTAACAGGAGATTATGATTGGACAGGAAATCAGTGACTTGGGCAGCTACTGGCTTTTCGATGATTTTACTCAGGACTGATAGTATAGTTATAGGCCAGTAATTTGCAATGTCTTTTTTGTCCCCTTTTTCAAAGACTGGAGTGACTTTCATGAGTTTCCAAATGTTAGGGACATGGCTTTCACAAAGGGAGAGGGTCTGGATTTTGGACAAAGGTAGGGCAATAAAGAGTGCTGTCAATTTTAAAAGTTTTGGTTCAAGGCTATCAGAGCCTACACTGGTATTGTCAGAGATGGCGTTTAGTAGTTTAAGTGCATCAGATTTAGATACAGCCTTGAAGTAGAAGGGTGGGTGCGGAGCTGCTGAGGCGGAGGGAGTAGATTGAGGAGGAGGCAGCTGGGTGTGCTGGAATAAGGATATGGCGTTAGACAGCTCTAAGAACTGCTTGTTAAATGAGTTCACAATTGTTATTGGATCATTACAATGGACCCCATTAATGACCATGTGGAGATAGTTTGCTTGGCCCATAGAAAGGTTTTTACATGGGCCCAGAATGTCCTAGAATTGCCAGCTGAATCAATTAAGAATCCTTTGCAGTATGAGATTTTAGCTAGTCTGATCTGCTTTTTACAGTTACTCCTCTGGGACTTATAGGTGTTGTAATCAGCTAATAGGCCAGAGTTTTAAAAATGCCTCCGGCTCTTGTCCCTGTCATGGAAAGCAGCCAAAAGATCTTTATGGAGCCATCTAGTGGGTTTGGTCCGTACGAGCCAGGTGACCAAAGGTTTGTGCCTATCCTTTAGAGCACTAAATTGGGCTAGAAAGTAGTCAAGTGCAGCTTGGGCATCATGGGTCTGGTAAAGGTAGGACCAATCAATAGATAATACATCAAACAGGAATGTAGCTTGGTCCAAATTTGAATAGTTCCAAAAGGTAATGTATCGTGGCAGCAGAGATGAAGCCACGGAGTGATTCCATGCACAGTAGATAAGGGAGTGGTGAGATATATCATCCAGTAATGTACCGGCAGTTGAAATTCTGTCAAGGTGATTTGTTAGTACCTAACCAATCAGGGTACTGCACATAGCATTAGAGGTTACTCTTGTGGGCATGGTTATGACTTGATGCAAATTGTGACTGTGCGCCATGGTAAGGAGGGTGTTATGATTGGGGCCAAGCCAGTTGAGGTTAGTGTCTCCAAGAATAAGTAATTCATTGTAACCAGCAGTATTGATAGAGTGTTCAAGCAGCTTAGCAAAGCCAGATGGGCCACTATGGGGCGGGTTATAGACACAGACTATGTGTAGCTTCTTTGCACCCATGAAGAGGAAGGCATGAAGGGATTCACAGAAGGAGATTGGGGGAGATTGGGTAAGTGAGATATTAATGTGTTTTATAGAACAAAGCAACTCTCCCACCCTGTTTGGGAGACTGTCTATCATTCCTAATGAGATCGTAATTATTTAGGGAGCATTTAGGGAGCAGACAGAGTCAGGGATAGTAGGCTTAAGCCATGTATTTGAGAGGCACACAATATCAGGATTGTGGAGAGTGACCCAAGCATCAAGTTCTGTGAGGTTATGTAACAAGCTACTAAGCTCCTAATATTAGATGGGCTATGTGGAGTCCTTTCATGTTTGTCCAATTCACAGTAATGCAAGGCTGTTGAGATGTGGGACCCGGGTTCAATACGTCACCTGCCAGTAGGATAGCAAGAATCATAAGATACCAGAGCTTTCAATGGATATAGGGTGAAACATGGAAAATGTTACAGCGAATATTTTGTTACAGATGAACAGCTACTAGATATACGAGGAACCATGGAAGGACCAGGGGTGTAAGGTCCTGATTAACAGTAGACTTAACTAGCAAGTTGGAAAAGTGAAAGTCATGAACTGAATAAAGTTGCTGGTTGCTGGCATGGGAGCAGGGAGACAAGGATAGCCAAGCAAGGGCAATTAGCAATACACTTATAGATAGTGAGAGCAGGGCTGAGTGAGGCATGTTGGTACACAAAAAAGTAAAGAGGTCTATGACTATTAACAAGGTACATAGGGCTAGGGAAGCAGAGATAGAATTTGGTAGGAAGTAGCTCACAACAACGTCTAGTCTACAGGAGGCAGGGACACAGCACTTAGATGCCCCTAGAGGTCAAGGAGTATAAGGAGCAAATGGAGAATCAGGCTGTTAGTCACCTGACCATAAAAGACTAAAGGTAAGAGCCCAGATAGGGCGGGTGGGAGGGGGTGGGAGGCGTGCCAGCATGCAGCACTGGCAGGAAATAGCTGAGTGCAGTCTCGCTGAATACCTTCAATCCTACCTATGTCCTGTCCCTAAATACTAACCAGCAGCATGGTTCAAAGGGCTTATGGCAAAGTGGCACAGTCCAAGGGTCATCCAGGTGGTCTCCTGAAGCCAGGACTGCTGGTGAGCTTCCAACAAGCTGGGTGGCAGACAAGTGAAAGCCGCCAGAGGTTCAAGTCACACTCGAAGCAGGTGGGTAGAGCCTGGGGACGAGAGAAGGGGAAAGGGGTAAAGAAGAGAAGCAGAAGTAGGGCAGGGCTAGTGATGACAAAAGAGAGGGCAGACACAAGGAATAATGGACAGGGAAATTCAAGTGGCAGGGGGCGGAATTAGAGGAGCAGTGGGGAGAGGCAGAAATTCAATTTGGCAGGGACAGGGGAAGCAAGAAAAAAGGAAGCAGAGAAAAGGACACAAAATCTGCAGTAAATATTAAAACACACTTGGCAGACTTAACCAAAGAGTTGATAAACAAATTAAATAATAAAAAAATTGAAAAAGCACTGTAAAATTAGCTTAATGGCAATCCTGCATGATAGGTACAGAGCAAAAGGCTGTAAATCAGGGCAAATTCTAACAAAGCCCAAGCCATGATTAGGCTGAGAGTCTAGCGGTGGTGCCCAAAAATGCCTGAGCACAGAGAAAAAAAAAACAAAGTTAAGTTTAAAAAAAAGGAAATTCACAGCAGAGCTGAGTGCAGTCTCGCTGAATTCCTTCAATCTATACTTGTGTCCTGTCCCTAAATTCGAACCACCAGCATGGTTCAAAGGGCTAACAGCAAAGCGGCACAGTCCAAGGGTCGTCCAGGTGGTCTCCTATAGCAAGGACTGCAGGGGAGCTTCCAACAAGCTGCGCAGCAGGTGAGTGAAAGCTTCCGGAGGTTCAAGTCACACCCGAGGCAGGCGGGTAAAGCTTAACTGTGTTATGTTTTCAGTTGCCTTATCAGTATTACTTCAGTTACCACAAAGCATCACATGCTGTGCAGTATGACATTGTGAACACCACATACAGTCATGAGCCATCAAAGTCATCCCTACAAGGTGGTGAATTCCAACTTCCATATGCAAATAAGATATTCAGCTAAGGTATGCCGACGGAAGGGTGAAACCCCATTAGCGAAATCCCCCACAGCGACATTTTCGACAAGTTTCAAAAATGTTGCTGTAGGGGACCCACCGGTGATATTTCACCCTTTCGCTGGGTTTTGCCCCCCCTTCACGTTAACTCCAACTTGGAATTAACAATCCATAGAAGAGGGGAAACGGGGGGCACAGCCCCCTGATAGAATCACAGACCAATGTCAGACTGGTGAAATTTTGCCAGTCGACATTGGGGATGTCTCTATTCCGAACGTCGACAATAATGTTGTCACATAGGTAAACCTTCATCTAAATGCAACTGTAGGTTACTGACAGTGATAAAAATCATACAATGATCATGCTCTAATGTAGGACACTTACCAGTAGTGCATCCTCATGCTGTCATGTTGTTTGCATGGATTCCAACCGAAAGCCAATCATGTCAGCTAATTTAATCCCTGTTATACTATCATGTGCAGCCTGATCACCATGGCACATGAATATTTTCTGCTAGCATTCCATCTTTCAAGCACTACAGAATGAAAGGAATGATGCATTCTGTTTCAGAAGGAGAATTCTTAAAATGTTGGTGGAAGAAGTACTTCACACAACATCACACTCTGTATGTGAAGAAAACATTCACAAAGTCCACTATTAACACTAATTTGTTGGACTGCTTTTTTGGATAGCAATACAGCACTTCCAGGAGATACAAGATGTGCCGGGAGCAATTCAAAAATGCAGTCTTCATTGCCCACAGTCTGCATGCCCCAAACCAGGCTAGCACCATCCCAGCACCACTGAATGGGCTGTGGCAAGGCGCTGGGGTCGTGCGCCAGATGCAGACTGCCCAAGCTCTACCATCGGAATTCACAAAACACACCCAGAGGATGACTTTCTAATTACCCTTGTACCAGCTAGGGCTGGTCTATGGGGACTTAGAATCTTGCCCTGTGGGTGAGTTGCACAATGTTGTGGTAATGTGCCATTGCCCCCAGCCTCAGCCACGTTCACCCCTTACAGTATATAATACTTCCCTGGTAGTCTATTGCCCCCCTCTCAAGCCCCAATCACCTGTTGTATTACTAAATAATTCCCTGTTAGTCTATTTATTTATTTATGACTTTGCTAACCTGGTAGGTGCACTGATCGCAGGGACCATGTTCAGCATGACCCAAGCCACATACAATGGCACACGAGTAAACTTAAGCCAAGTACACTGAACAGGTGAGTAATTTAACAATGGTAAAAGAGAACAATACAATAGTACATTCAAATATAGGTAGTAAAAGTCCATAGGGCATACAAATACAGGTAGCAAATCTATACAGCAGGACTAGGTGTCAGTTTCCATAGCAGTCAGACTAGCAATATACAATAAGAGTAATTGGACTAACAAGATAAGTGCAGACAGAGAAACCCCAGAACGTGGAGAGGTAACCATAAGTGTGGGGGGTGCAAGAGAGGGAAGGACTGGAGAAATAAGCACAGTAGGGAAAGGTGGAACTAGGATAATATTCCCCCCTTCTCCTCAAGCCTCAATCACCTATTGTATTAATAATTAACTCCCTGGTAGTTGAGTGCCCCCCAAGCCCCGATCATCCATAACATAACATAAAAACCCTGGTTGTCTACTGGACCACTCCAGCCCTGATCCCCCATTTGATGCCAACCCGACATACCTTGTGGTCTACTGGACCTACCCCACCCCAACCTGCAGAGCCCTACCATTGTGCCCCCCCCACTATCCTGTAACCAGTCTGATGACTTGTACAGCCCACTGCTCACCACCACGGCCAGCAGCTGAATGAGCACTGAAGGACCATGTGCTGTGTATAGTATGTGCTCAATGACTGACAGTTGCTGCTAATCATTGAGCATGCATTATATACAGTATGCGCTCCTTCAGTGTTCATTCATTGGCTGGTCATGGTGGTGAGCAGAGGGCTCTGCCAGCTGCCAGCTGCCAGAACTGTTACGTGATAGGGAGAGAGCAAGATGGTAGGGCAATGCAAGGAGGGGGGACCACCAGACCCTCAGGTTTGTTGAGTTGGCACCAAATGGGGGATCAAGCCTGGAGTGGTCCTTAAGACCTCCAGATTTTTTATGTTATAATATGGGCAATCCGGGCTTATTGGTGGGGACTCGACTATCAGGGCGTTATTTATTAATAACACTGTTGAACAGGGCTTGTGGGAGAGTAGACTACCAGGGAGTTATTTATTAATACAATGGGTGGTCAGTACATGAGGAAGGGGGGGGCAGCAGACTACCAGGGAGTTATATTCAACTACAATGGGCGATCGGGCTTAGGGGGTGGGACCACTTGCACTTTTGGCAGGGAGTATGTGGCACACCATTCCTGTGTGCCATGTGTTTGCACACAGCAGGGGTTTCTGCAAGTGTGAGGAATTAGGTGCTGGGACTCTTCCTGTACCAGCATCTGGTGCAGGGTCCCTGGTGCGACGGGCTCCAGTGCAAGTTACTGTCTGACTCAGCTTGCAACGATCTATACCCCCTGTATGAATCAGGCCCAGTAAGATTTATATGGCAATTAGGGAGTCCTCTGATCATGTTCAGAAACTTTGAACCACAGTAAATATGCATTTGAAATGATGTGAGTTGCATGCATCATTGTTCGTCCAGTTTTGTAATATTCGAGTGAGAAAAAATGTAAGTAAACATCATCCAGAGAACGTGTTCATTATATGCTTTCCATTAACACAAGTCTTCTCTATGCAACAATCATTACATGCACATCCGCAATTATGTGATGTCTCAGCTTACAATCTGTTTGACATGCAGTGTCTCTGAAGGCTGCTTAATGATGACATTCCACACCATTGGTGTCACTCTCAGGTTGTTCAGTGTCCTCATAATTGCAATCACTTGTCATTGTCTATGTTCCTTCTGCCCCACTGACAAAGTATTGTTACATGTAGATGTGCCTGCAGTCTGTCCAACACTGGTCTGAGTACAAAGCAATCCTAGAGAACTGAGTACCTACCATCATACATAATAACAGTAAGAGATTGCATGTTCTGGCATATAATTGCAGATTACTTGAAAGCAAAGTGACACACAAACAGCAACATGATTCCAAAAAATAAACAGGCGAAAAAATAACATAATTTCATGTGTAATCAGAAAGGTACTGTTTTCCCTAAACTTTTTATGTTGATTGCGCGCATGTGCAAAAAAGATGTTGTGTCAGCTTTCTCCACAAGCAGGTTGTGGAGGCATGGCACTGTTGTGCCCAATGCCCCACAGCCTGCAAAACATCCCCCATCCCCAATGCTGTGACGCGCTGCTGCTGACACTAGTTCAGCCAGCGTGCCACAGCCTTCTAAAATCAGCAGCTGCAATCCCAGAGGCCACCTCGATCATTGCAGCGTCAGCCGTCATGCAATGAGGAGCAACCCGTCATTGCAGGGCGGATGTAGGATCCTGATATTGTTTGTGAACATGGTGGCAGCTTGCCGCCATATTCACAAACAGTATTAACCCCATATTTGTTGCCGACAGGGGAGCCCACTCCCTGTCGGCATAATGTAACCCCCCCTTTTGTTGTTTGCCGACGGGGTTGCCCAATCCCCGTCTACAGAAAAGAATTCCCTGCCCTTTTGTTGTTTGCTGATGGGGTTGCCCAATCTGCTGTCAGCTACAGCTGCCCTCTCCCCAAAAAACAAGACTCCGGTGGCACGCTGGGAGCCCACCCCAGCATTCCACATGCTCCTTTTGTTGTTTGCCGATGGGGGTGCCCAATCCCCCATCCTCTGCAGTTGCCACCCCATAGCAAACTTTTAATACCTGATGCACAGCTGCCAAACACTTGGCCAGTCTTCAATCAATTTCAAATATTCACATATTTTTTCCACCCCCCCTTTACTCCCCATTTACGCTAATCTGTTCAAACCTGTTGCGTCATACACAATCAGGAATACCATTCCTGTCGGCACCTCTGTGATGTCACTAATACAGACACTTTAGAGGACCAGTACCTGAACTGAGCCTTAAGGTGCACAGATGGTTACCATCCACTCTGCCAAGTAACATCCATTGACAACCCCCCTCTAAGTAAGGTAACATATCCAAATGTGTGCCCATTCTACTATCTTCTGGCCCATACCTGCAATATCAAGCTCAAACTTTGGACTTTGGAGTGGAAAGCTGAACAAAGCCTTACTGACGTCTTAGTAGGCTTAAACCTCTGCTCCTCAGACAACGGTAACCCGTGATGTGAGTTACTCAAATTGAGCAGCTTAATTTGAGTGACTGTGGAAACAGCGAATATGAATGAATAGCGAGGGGAATTACAACAAAAGTAAAAGACAGGTATGGATTAAATAGCTAGGCAAAGGTATTAAGTGAAGGATAGAAGGTGTGTTTGGGAAGGCTGCTTCCAGCTGGCCATCTAGCACGGTGGGTTAGGTGATGGCCTGAGATGCTGGTGGACCGGGACTTGGGGCTGGAGTGGTGCTTCTGTTTTTTGTGGTTTTCTGTGTTTCTAGTTTATTTATTTATTTTTGTTTTTTTAGACATTCCGTTCCCCTGAGATTGCCCCCCCCAACATTTCCCCTTATGTACAGGCAGCCCCCCCATGGTGTAGCCCCCTCCTGTGATTTCCTCTTTCCCCCAGTGTCATGCTCCTCACTGGAGTTGATTATATTAGTTATGGGGGTTGTGGGGGCAAAGGCCCTCAAAAAAGGGGGGTGTGAGGGGCATAGCCCCACACATAGAATGATGCTTTTCCATTGTTTTTCTAGAAATGAATGTAAGATAGCTTATTTTGTAAGGTGCTGTGGTGTCCGTCGTTCATATTCCCATCTGCAATATGTAGTTGCTGTATAGTACAGTGCTCTTTATGGTGGTGCTGTTATCACATGGTACCTGAGACAACCAACTCGGTGGAAATAAAACTGCAAGAAATGCAACCACTTCATTTGCCGCTATCTCCACCCATTTGAACCCATGCATATAAAGACAGCTGTCACAGCTGCAAGACAAAATGTGAAATAGCAGATGTCATTCAGGATGATTATCAAAAGACCACATCAGTGATACATGAGCTCAGGAGTAAGCTGGAGTAAGCTGGCAGGGCCATCTAAAGGTTTGTAGAAGAAAACTACCTTTCCAGTAAAGGTGATGCAAGAAAACGACCTGTCGTGAAAAGGTTATGCAAAGACAGAGATCAAGGTTTTCCATGCCATTTGAAGACATGACTGAAATGTGTGACTTTCTGTTACAACCTAGAGGATGCTGTTAAAGTAGTCATGCAAAGCCACAATTCTAATTGGGGGATGGGGTGGGGGGAAGTAACACTTTTCTAACAAAAAAGGACAATGGTGAGACACTGAATTAACAGCATCACTTCACCATTTTTACCAATGTAGTTTACAGACATAGCCTCACTATATAGGGACTGAGAGATTGAATGACTATCAGTCTGCATAATACAACTAATTAGGATCACAGCAGTCAAGCTGTTGTCATCCCAATAAATGTGCACACAACCCACCTTCCTTCTCACTCTCTATTCATATCTATCTGAGGTGCGGTTAACATCTGCAAGATTGAGATTCAATATCCCTTAAAACAAACAAACAAACACACACACACACAGATTTTAAGGTGATTGAAGCATTTGAATAAAACTTAGTGCAGAACTGACCTGGTTGGACACACATGGGTTTTTAAGCTGACTGGAGTAATTGAACACAAACTTGTTACAGAATTTAAAATGTTTGGTAGGTTCAAAAATAACCGAGGCTTTCACCCTTAGATTATAAATTCAGAGGTTTAATTACAGACAGGAGTTTTGCTTGTCTTCTGGCCTTCAGGAACGGTTGTGGTAAGGACAGAGCCTGCATTTAATCTAACTCTGTGTGGGAGACCTAAGAGATAAACTAGGTATTAAGTTCTGCCTGAGCTTAGTTCTCAGTTAGGAGGTAAGGGATTGTGTTAGAATAAATTAGTCTGTAGTATTTTCCTTTCTGACATCTGTTATTCAACACCATTTGTAAAGTCTTGTAAACAGGGTACAACATCCATAATGACATGTTTTTCCTGTATAAAAATAAAGATTTCACCTATCTACCATTTATTTGTTTTACTGTAAAAGTGATTTTTTTCTTTTGTACTGTTTATGTCCTGTTATTGTAAACCCTGACTTTTGCAGTAAAGAATCTATTTACATAGAAGCAGTGACTGTGGCTTATTTGCAAAGGTAGTTGCTTTATTTTCATTGGCAAAGAGAAAACTCTGTTTAGCATCCATCAGCCAAAAAGCACTCTACCAGATTTGAACTGTGTAACTGAGCTGACCTTCCCCAGCCATGTGCAGTGAAGAGCGGATGTCCTGGGAGAGACCCAGGTGGTGGTAGCTGGAAGAAAAGATGCAAACAACTCTCTGAAAGCTATTACAGCCCAGAAGGGAGAGTTTGTCACACCTAACATCCCTCCTAAATCTCCCCCCATAAACTTCAAGATGTGCCCCCTTGTAGTTCTGTTGTCATTCAATTTAAAGAGACCTTCTCTTTCCACTCAGTTAATTCCCTTCAAGTATTTGAAGGTCCCTATCCTATCCTCTCTCTCTCTCTCCCACCTCTCTTCCATTGAGTACATCATTAGGGCTCCCAGCCTCTCCTCATAGGACCTATTCTGCTGGCCCATGATCATCTTGGTTGCTCTCATTTGAAACCTCTCCAGCAAGCTGATGTCTTTCATGTGCTATGGATGCCAGTACCTTACCCCTTATTCCAAATGTGGTTTTCCCATTGACATTAGGGAAAAATGAGCTTGCTCCACTGACTACTGAAACAGCTGGCAGTACACAACCTGCTTGCCTTTGAGGCTGCTTTCTTGCATTGTGTGGAGTGTTAGAGATCTTTAGTAATTGCCACAGCCAGATCTTTTTCTTCCTCTAAAGCAGGTACCTGTAATCTCCCCCAACCCCGGTAATACTCCATTTTAGGATACGTGGCCCCTATGTGCATCACTTTGCATTTTTTGGCATTGAAGCCAAGTTGCTAGATTCCTGACCATCTCTTGAGTTCCCCGAGGTCCTTCCTCAAAAAATTCCACAGAGTTTGGTGTCGTCCACAAACAAGCACATCTTGCCCTTAATGCTTTCCTCAATATCACTTATGAAGACACTGAACAACACTGGTCCTAGCACCAATCCCTGTGGGACCCACTGGTGACTTCCATGGTGCTGGATAACTCCCCCCCACCACCTCTCTAAGGGTTCTGACTTTCAGCCAGCTGTTTACCCACTTTACCATTTTCTCCCCCACCACCAGATCCACCAGTGTACTGATCAGCCTTCTATATGGTGTCACAAACGTACTCTGCAGGTCAGACCCTCTGCTCCCACAGTGACAACCTCAGAGCACAATAGTGTGAACAGGTAAGAGACAGGGTAACCCCCCTGTCTGTTTTGGGTCCAAATCACCTTTAGCCTCGAGTTCTGGGGGGATTCAAACTGTGAATCTTATGCTAGCACAGCCAATTAACAGTCTTGGATATGTACTCTCTTCAGGGAATGCAGTACAAAACATTCACCCAGGTATCCAAAATAAACCCCTTAAAACTCTATAAGAGACCTTAGGTATATGCTTACCTTTGCTGAGCTTAGTAACACCATCAAACTTTTTTAAACCATCATCAGACTTAAAAATACAGGCACTCCACATGCAAAAAGAAAACCGGGAAGACACAGGCAGTATCTTAAGAAAAGGTGGTTTACTAAAAATTGTAAAATAAGCAAGATAAAATTCAGAACAAATATCAAGAGCTTACAATCTCAAAAGAAAATGGGAAAGTTATAGAACAAACTCCTACCACAATACTCTTAGATCCTATCTATCTAATGTATTCCCTCTGTAAGTGTGTTTAAACTTAGATGTTTCTGCTTTCAGAGCCCAAGATGATATCTCACATTTCAGATACACTGATACATTTTCAACTCTATTTCCACATCTACTTGCTGAGTCATCTAGCTCCTCCTTTTAGAATGTATTCCTTCAGACATAATTTCCTACCAGGATGTATTTTAAAATTAATGGTAACATCAGAAGAAAAAAAACATTTCCTAAATATGACACCTTAATAAAACATCCCCACACTGGCACCAAGGTGTTAAAAAGCCAACAGGAATCAGCTTAATGATGTCCTGTTTCTGATGTCATAAAGTCGCATTTGGTTTCCACTTCCAAAAGCCTGGGCAGGTCATAAAAAGGTAATAAAATGTCATTTTGCAAGGAAGTCAATTAAATGGTCCTTCTGGTCTGTTTTACAATATCCTGTGGTTTTCAGCCACTGACACCTTGAAGTTACAGGCCAAATTCCTCACACACTGAAAGGTCATACACAGACCATGTATTTATAATACCAATATCATACAATAATCATAACCAGATGGCCAAGTATCACATATGATACTGAGTTAAAGGCCTTGCTGAAGTCCAGGTATATAATGTCCACTGCCTGGCTTCCGTCCACCACTCTGGTGAACCAGTCAAAGAATTCAATCAGGTTTGTTTGACATGATCTGCCTGCCACAAACCCTTGCTGCCTCTTGTCCTGAAGACAATTCTCTATGCACCCCACCAGTCTTTCTTTAATATGATTTCCACAAGTTTACATACTATTGCATACTGTACATCCCTCGAGTTAACATACTATTGCATACTACACATACTGCACCATGGACTGGATACCAGAGCAAGTATTATTTTGCCCTCCCTTCCACTCCCTGCCCACCCAGTAGGTATATGGTCTCTGGGACCAATGTCAAAAGGCAGGGAAACTAAAGTGGGAGCTCAGGAGAAGGAACTCCAAAGGTGCAGCTGGATCAAAAAACACAGGGGCAAAAATCTAATCAGATAAGTGGAGTTTTTCAAAAATATTAATTTTCCTGGACTAATCACTGGTTTTATTGGCATAAAGTCACAGTAATTGTGTGTGAAGGGCTAATGCATGGTGTAATGGTTGTGGGTAACGTGGCAGTTAGTAGATGAGGAAGGGGTGACTAGGGGTATAGGTAAAGGATAGTGCAACAGGGAAGGGTCATTCCGGGCATCATAGAAGGCAGGCATGGGAGGTCAGCTGAAAGGAGCAGAGGGTTTCTAGGGATGCCTAGTCCCAGATCAGAAGGGGGTCATTGGCAAGTAATGGGGAGGGGTTAAAGAGCAGGCACAAGGTGGAAGAGGACTGGACCACAGTAGGGAAACAGAGGTACACCAAGTTTAAGGGGGACTATCTTCAAACAGATACACAGTTCTGGCAGATCAGGATGAAGAAGAGGCAGGAGGGGTGGGTGGAGAAGGGGACAGTGCAGGGAAGAAATGCAGAGCCTTGGGGAAAAGGAGGCTAGAGAAGAGGGCAAGGTCAAAGGGGGAACAAGGAGAAGATGAGGAATGATCACATGGAGGCAGTGATCTGGGGAGGAGATGAAAGGATGGGGATGGAGGATCCTGGGGGGGAACACAGGAAGAGGGTAGATCATATTGGGTAAAAGGGTGGCATGGAAAGCAGGCCAAAGGGAGGCTCAGCTACTGCTGGTTGTAGGAAAATGGGCAAAGCTGGTATGGGAGGGAAAGTGGGGGTCATGGGATGAAATGAAGGTGACAGAGGGATTTGAGCAGCATGGAGAAATTAGTGAGGGGAAGGGATGCGAAGAGGATAGAAAGGTCCTTATCTTGGGGGATTCAATGGTGAGGGGGATGAAATGGGGAGGTAATGGAGTCAGGGCTAGTTGAAGGTGGGTGGAATGTATGCCAGACTTGACAGTGGGAAGGGTAGTGCCTTACGTAGCAAAACATATTGGCAATGCCAACGAAAAACCTCAAATTATAGTTAACCTTGGTACAAATGACCTTGCAGAGGGTAGAAATGGTAAAGGGGTCGTTTAAGGAGTTAAGGAAGGTGTGCAGTGAGGCAGGGAGGTCAGTAGCCTTTTCCGAGGTACTCCTAGTCCCCAGGGCCAGTATTGCAAGAAAGCAGAGGATAGAGGAATTTAACAGTTGGATGAGGGGGTGGTGTAAATCAAGAGAATATGGGCTGATAGGGGGATGGAGTAGGACATGGGACAACAAGGACCTGCATGTGCCAGACAGGCTACACTTAAACAGGGAGGGAATGAGGGTCTTACAGAAAAAACTAGATGACTTCATGGCAATAAAATTACATTTTAACTAAAGGGGGGCGTCATCAGTAGACACCTTAAATGGGAGGCTGAACCTCCCCTCAAAGCAGAAAATGGAAAGGAGCATGTGAAATGGGCAGGGAGAGAAGGGGAGGGATGAAGGGGGACAGACTGGACCGGACAGTAGCAGTAGGGTACACAAGGCAAGATGATGGGTAGTGAATGTAATCTCGAATACATGTCAAACACAAAAGAAAACTGTATTGATGATGTATGGAAAGAGATAATAATGTATGATACACTGTGAAATTATTTATGTCCTTTTTCAAGAAAGGAAAAAAATGTATTAATAAAAACTATCATTAAAAAAAAAAGATGGCAGTAGTATCCCTAAATGCAAGGAGCTTGGCAAACAAGATACTGCACCTGCAGGCACTGCTGGTTGAGAGGGAGGTGGACATAGCGGCCATAACGGAAACATGAGCTACCAAACACCATGAATGGGACTTTGTGATCCTGGAGTACAAGATCTACAGAAAGGACAGGGAGTCAGGGAAGGGAGGGGGTGTGGCATTATATGTGTGAGAGAGGAGATTACATGTACCAGGGAGCAAGTGGCTGAAAGTAAACCAGAAGCACAATGGGTTCAGCTTCTGTCTGACAAAGGGACAAAAGTTAGAATGGGAGTGGTATACAGACCACCTTCACGGGGAGAAACGATAGATGGTGAACTAGGGGAGAAGATTAGGTCACAGGCAAATAGGGGTAAGGTAGTCATAACTGGGAATTTAAGTCTTCCTGGAGTTAACTGGAGGATCCCAGTGACCTCCTGCTCCAGAGAATAGACTATCCTGGAAGCCTTTCAGGATGGTTTCCTGGTGCAGGGTGTTAATGATTCCACCAGGTATGGTGCTATACTGGACCTAGTCTTGACCAATGGAGACCATGTCCAGGAATAAAGGTAGAAGGCCCTCTAGTGGGCAGTGACCACAGAGCAGTATGGTTCTATCTAGATCTGGGAAAGAAAATAAAAAGGGCAAATACTAAGGTGGTGGACTTCAGGAGGGCTGACTTTGGGAGGATGGGTGAGATCCTGAAGGAGCATCTTACCAGGAACAGGCTGGAGTTGGGGGTGGAGCAGAAGTGGTCCACTATTAGGATGGGTCTCATTGAGACCACTAAAATGTATACCAAGTTCCGAAGCAAGAAAGCCAGGCTTAAAAAAAATTAGCTAACTCAGCAGGGAGGTGGCAGCTAGAATGAGGGGAAAAGAGATCAGCCTATCACAAGTATAAAAGCACCCTGAAGGATTCTGACAGGGATGCTTAATTGGAGAAGTCAAAGGAAGCAGGTAGAGTTGTCAGGGCAGCAAAGGCTAGTAAAGAATTACAACTGGCCAAGGGGATAAAGGTGGGGGAAAAGGACTACTTTAGGTATGTATGGGAAAAAATGAATAGGAAGGATGGCATAGTTAGAGTGAAGCAAGGGGGGAATGGGCTGAGAGTAGTGTAGAGCAAGCAGAACTGCTAAATGAATACTTCAGCTCAGTCTTCACAAGAAAAAAAGACGGACCAGTGCTGCAGGGAAAAACTGCTGTGTGGAAAGGGGGGCAGAGGGTAATGGATAGTGCTATCACAGAGGACAGGGATTTAAAGGGTCTCAGAGCCCTTCGGGTGGATGAAGCACCAGGGCCAGATGGTGTGCATCCAAGAGTCCTGAGGGAACTAGCATAAAAATTCTGGCTAGCCCCTTGAAAGACCTGTTTAATGCCACACTCGAGATGGGGGTGCATGCCAGGGGACTGGAGAATGGCTTGTGTGATGCCTCTCCACAAGCATGGACCCAGCGATGAACCAGGTAACTACAGACCAGTGAGCCTCACCTCCATTATAGGTAAGCTGATGGAGACCATACTAAAGGAGAGGCTGGTGGAGTTTGTGGAGGTAAATGGTCTTCAGGATGGTAGACAACATGGGTTTGTGTCACGAAGATCCTCTCAGATAAACCTGATAGACTTTTTCAACTGGTTCACCAAACCTGTGGATGGAGGCTAGGCAGTTGATATGCTGTATTTGGATTTCAGCAAAGCATTTGACTCGGTGCTACATAAAAGGCTAATCAGTAAGCTGGAGGTATGGGGGGGCAAAGCTAGTAGGGTGGGTCGGGACTGACTTCATGGTGGAAGTCAGATAGTGGTAGTTGAGGACGAACTCTCTAAGCCTAGACCAGTAACCAGTGGTTCCCACAGGGCTCAGTACCTGGTCAGTGTTGTTTAATATCTTTATTAGTGACATAGTGGATGGGATAAAAGGCAAAATCTGCCTTTTCATGGATGACACCAAACTCTGTGGGAGAGTGGACACAGAGAAAGGGAGAAAGGAACTCAGGGAGGACCTGGATAGGCTCAAAAAGTGGTTGGGTATCTGGCAGCTGGCCTTTAATGCCAAAATGTGTAAGGTTATGCACCTGGAAGCAAAGAATCCAGGGACAGAATACTGGCTAGGAAAGGTTCAGGTGACAAGGACTGAAGAGGAGCAGGATCTAGGTGTGGTCATCACTAAGGACCTAAAGCACTCTGCCCAGTGTAGTAAAGCAGCAGCAAAAGCCACCAGAATGCTAGAATTCATAACTAGAGGATTTACTGCAAGGGGAAGGGAGGTCCTAATGCCACTGTACAGATCACTGGTGAGACCGCAGCTGGAGTACGGTGTGCAGTTCTGGTGCCCTCACCCAAAAAGGGACATCAGTTTACTGGAGGGGGTGTAATGAAGGGTGACAAGGATGGTACTGGGCCTGCAGGATGAACCATACCAGGAGAGGTTGAGGGAGCTCAATATGTCTTCCCTGGAAGAGAAATGGGACATGATTGAGACCTTTAAGTACCTGAAAGGTGTAAATAAGATTAACACAGAAGGCAGCTTCAAAATCAGGGGAAATGGGAAAATGAGGGAGCACTATCTCAAATTGGAGGGAGGAAAATTTAAAAGAAAGATAAGAAGGAACCATCACTGAAAGAGTGGTATCGGGGTGGAATGAGCTCCTGGAGGAGGTGGTGGCATCAAGAATAGTGGACAGCTTTAAGAAGGGGTGGGATAGGGTGAAAGTGAGGATCGAAATGGGAGGAAGGGCTAGTGAGGGGGTGAGAGAGGGAAGGAAGTAGAATCTGGTGGGGTGGGGAGTGGGCAGCTCTAGTATACACAATACAGAGCTGCATATTTGAGCAGACTTGATAGACTGAAGAGGCCTTTTTCTGCTGGCATTGTTGCATGTTTGTATGTTCATACTGAAGTCAGACTGACTGACCTGTAATTCCTTGGGTCATCCTTGAATCCACTGTTATGGAGAGACACCACATGCACAATCCTTCAGTCCAGTAGCACCACGCCAGACTACAGGGATCTACTAAAGAGAACCACCAGTTGTCCCACATGCTGTTCTGCTTACTCTTTTAGCACCCTTGGGTGTATTGTGTCTGGTCCTGGGGATTTGTCTGTCTTCTGTGCTAGCAGCCCCTCCCTCACTCTTTCAATCTCTATTAAAGTGTTTGTCCCTCCCCTGTTGCCTCCCTCTATCTCCCCCCCAAGTGGCATCTACCCATCTCTTTCCCTTGTAAAGAGAGAGCAGAAGTATTCATTTAATACTTCCGCTTTGTTCACTTTTCCTGTACCCATCCATCCACCCTCTTTAACCTATTTCATAATTTTTGTCCCTCTTTTCACTTATGTAGCAAAAGGAAGCCTTCTTCCCCTTCTTGATGCCTTTAGCTATTTGAAGCTCTTTCTGTGCTTTAGCATGCTGTAATACCCTCCTTTCCATGCTAGCCAATCTGAAGTACTCTTCCTTATCCTCTAGCCTTGCAGTTCTGAATTTTCTATAAGTCGCCCTGTTTTCTGGGTCCACTACGAAAATCAGAAACTCGTTACCCTTACACTGTTGCCCGAGCCCAGAATCCTGAATATAAAATCTCAACGGTGGGACTTGGCATGTTTTCAGTGTTTGGGGTTTTGTCTCCACACTCTCAATGTGGGGGCTTTGCATCCCCAAGAATTAATATTACAAACCCGGGGGGGCAAAATCCCAGTCAGGATTTTGTGGTTCGTGATTCCGGGCTTGGGCAACAGTTGGTCAGGAAATGAGCTTTGGGTTCCTGTTGTGATCCCCTGTTTTCCTTTGCCACTCTGGTTATCTCACAGTTAAAAAAATGGAACTGAAAGAAGCACCGTGATTGGTTTAGGATGCTCCTGCGATCTATAATATTATTAAGAACTGTACTTAGATGTTGTAATGTGCTACATGAAAATGTATTGTGATGTGATGCATCTGTCAAACAGTACCTTTCTTGATATTTTTCAATTCTAAATACCTTGAACAGGGAGTTCCCTTACCTCATCGGGAGCTCCTCCAAACTGTTTTCCTTTTTTCTTTTTTTTTATAGGCCCCCCAAGGAAGGGAAGAAACAATTACTCACCACAGTAATCTTGTTTCTTCCTATGGAATCTTTACTGTATTCTGACTCTTTGCAGTATGGTTGCACCACAGAACTGTCCCAGAGAAGTTAGAGTAAAAGAACCTATGCAAATGACAGAATGCTAGGCTCGACCTCAGTTTTCAAACCACTGTCCCTGGTACACTTCCTGCAACCGTAAGATTCTTACGGAGCATGCATAAAAACATTGTAACACACCCAATGATAAACAACCCTCTTTAAACAGTGTGGGCATCTATAAGACTCAAGTCACATATGCTTAGAAAAAACAAACAACTCAACAAGTTTGCAATATTATATGGACAGCTGGAGTCCAGTGCCTATTAGGTTCTAGCAGGGGAGGAAGGGTGGGAGCACAGAATACAGTAAATATTCACTTGGAAGAAACAAGATTACTGTGGTAAGTCTTTTTTTTTCTTCAAACCCCAGGAAATCTTTACTGTATTCTGACTATTGCAGACTACCCAAGCAGTACCTTTGGAGGTGGGCATAGAACCAATTTAGGAAACAGGCTCTGCAGTACTACTGTGCCAAACCTGGCATCACGTCTGGCCTGAGTGTCCAGGCAGTAATGCTTGGTACATATGTGAACCATTTTCCAGGTAGCTGCTTTACTAATTTCTAACAAGGGGGTATCCATGGCAGCTACAAAAGAAACAGCTGTACCCCTGGTAGAATGGGCCCTGAGACCCACAGGGACGCCTTGCCCACTTTTCTGTAACAAAACTGAATGCAGGCAACAATACAGCTTGCAATAGTCCTTTCTGCAGCTGGTTTCCCCTTTCCAACTTCTCCATAGGTCGGGAAGAGCTGAGTATGCCCCTGCCTGTGGCCCTTTGTGTGATCAAAATAATAGCTGATAGTCCTCTTGACATCAAGGCTACGCAGTCTACATTCTCATGAACTGGAATGGTCAGTGGAAAAAAAAAAACAGGCAGGGTAATAGACTGGCTGAGGTGGAAGTCTGATACCACTTTGGGGAGAAACGTCCTATTGGGTCAGAGAACTACCATGTCCCTATGGACTGAAATGTAGTTAGGCTCTGTGGACAAAGCCTGGAGCTCACTGATCCTTCTGTCTGAAGTGATTGCTGCCAGAAACACTGTTTTCCAATTCACATATTTGAGTTCTGCTGAAAACATGGGCTCAGAAGGGGTCTGCATGAGCTGGGTGATACATATACAGTATTGAGATTCCACGCGGGTGTTGGCTCCCTATGTGGGGGATGCAAATGCTCCCCTTGAAAAATGTCCTGAAATATGGGTTCAAAGCCAGTGAAGAGTCCTTACCTGCTGAGAGGTAAGCAGAGACAGCTGCAAGGTGCACGTTAAGGGTGGAAGGTCTCAAGCTGAGGGAATGAAGGTATGCTAGATAGTCCAACAAGACTGGCGAGCCAGCCTGGCTAGGGTCCATACCCTTTTGCTGACACCAGATGGAGAACCTCTTCCACTTGGAAGCGTAGGTCTTCCTAGTAAAGGGTTTCCTGGATACCCTATGGACCTCCAAAGCCCCCTCAGAAAGGTGCAAATTAGCATATTCTAGATCTTCAAGAGACAGGCCCTGAGCCTGAGTGACTTGAGTTTGGGGTAAAGAAACCTGCCCTGAGAGGAGGTAAGCAGGTTGTTCCTCCTGGGAAGGCTGATTGGTCTGGAGACTGACAGGGACATGAGCAGTGAGTACCAGTGCTGCCTGGCCCAGTCTGGAGCTATAAGGATCTTTGTTGCTGGTTGAGTCCTGAGTTTGTTCAACACTCTGAGCAACAGAGGGAATGGAGGGAAGGTGTACAGGAACTTCCCTGTCCAGTTTAGCAATAGTGCATCCAGTGGCACTGTGCCCACTGCAGGAGGTCTGCAACAGGACTGTGGCAGCTGGTAGTTTTCTGGGGCTGCAAAAAGATCCACCTCTGGAGTGCCCCACCTCCTGAAAACAGTTTGCAGGACCTGCTTGTGGTGATTCTGGTTAATCCTGCTGAGGGCATCTGCTAGGACACTGTCCTTCCTTGGGAAATGGACTGCTGAGAGTAAAATTCCGAGACAGTAAGCTAGACTCCAAATTCTCATGGCCTTTGTGCACAGTGGGGTGGACCTTGTGCCCCCTTGCTTGTTTATATAGTACATGGTGGTTGTATTGTCTGTTCTGACCTGCACTACCTTGCACTGTAGCATTGTGGCAAAGGATTGGATGCCCAGAAAGATTGCCCTGAGTTCCAGCAGATTTATATGTAGTAGTGACTCCTGCTGGAGCCATGTACCGTGTGCAGTGCACTCCCCCAGGTGGGTGCCCCACCCTAGGAGGGAGGCATCTGTTGTGAGCACTACTGATAGGGACTGCTGCAGAAATGGTACACCTTCTCTGAGGCTGTCCTTATCTTGCCATCACTGAAGTGCTTGGAGAAGAGTTCCTGTGTCTGGAACTAGCTTTGACAGGGAGTATCTCTTCTAGGACCAATGAGATCTGAGGTGAAACTGAATGTCTGTCATTTGGAACCTGGCTCCTGATACTGTTGTTGTTGAAGCTGCCATGTGCCCCAACAGCTGCAAGAAATGCCTTGCTGGCCTGGGAGTGTGCAGTCAAAAAGAACTGGCCAGCTGCACTAGATCCACCCCTCTGAGTTTGTGCTTGGTCTCCCCGAATGCCCTAGGCACTGGTAGAATTTCTGAGAAGGAGATTGAACTTCCTATAGAGTGGCAGACTCTGGCCAGTTCCCGAAACCTTGCCTGGATTTCCAGATCACTGTTCCCCTCCAAATCGTTTGTGCTCAAATGTACTAGGAAATCTGGGGATCCCCAGCATTTCTATGCTAATGAGTATAGCTGGAATTTGGCTTTGTGAACGGATAGGCCCAGGATACATTTAACACTGACCGGGCTGCTTTTTCCCTCCCCTATCCCCTTCCACTGGATGCCCCTGGTCATGGAGTCTCCCAACAGGATCACCTTCACCCCCCCAATTTACTGGGCCTTTTGATCCGTTCCAGGCTCTACCTTCTTTCTTCGACCCCAGATTACTCCTCCCACCCCCTTCAGTCCGGGGATCACTAGTCTGTACGTGTCCTACCATGCTCTTTCTTCTACTTGCGGCTCCCAGTTTACTCCTCACCGCCCCCAACCTCCTGGGAGGCAATGATTGCCCTCCCCACTCTCCCCCGGGCTCCTTTTTTTGGGCCAGATCCACAGGTCCCCCGCCCAGACACCCTTCTACTGCTTCCCTTCCTGCCTCCAACCCCCCCAGGTGACGCTACTCCTAGAGTTACACCCCTGCCTACTACCTACGATGTAGGCTGAGGGGTTTGAGTTCTCAAACTTATATTAGATTCTAAAATGCGTAGTGCCTCCACTCAGAGTTTAACTTTAAAGTGGGCTAGATGTTACCTGGTACAACCCCCTGAGATGTCATACTATGCACAATTACCTTTTGCCACCCTAAAACATGACCCATTCACATTTTCCCCACATTTCAGACATTTTGTAATTAAATACTCTCTCTAATAATATGCTCATGACAGCCATTTGCAAAAAGCAATAGTAATAATATTTATTTAGGGGACATAAGAGTTAGGAAAGGAAAACAGGAGGAATAGAGGTTATGCAGTGATTCTATTTACAAATGTGCAAATGATTTGCTTGTTTGTGCTGGTGAAACCTTCCAGCTGGGTGAGTACCAGATAAAACAAAAAAAGAGGACTCACATTAGACCAACATGAATGACATCCAGCGCCCTGGCTATCTAAACTGCATTATATCAGATGGAACACATCTCATTTTCCCACCACTGGTAACAGTTCCCAGGCATGTATGAAACCCCGCAGTCTCACACTATACCCTGAGTACCCAGTTACCAAAGTCCTGGAATGGTTGCAGGCCTGCTGGACGTTGCAGTTGGTGGTGTTGGCCAGCTTTAATTCAAAAGAGGAAAGGAATAACTTGGAAGACAAATTAACAACAACTTTCACTTTTGGCAGAAGTTCAGGGATTGCCCTGCTTTTGGCAGAAGGACAGGGATGGCCCTGCTTGTCGCAAACTGAACATTTCAGGAGCAGATAACCAGCATGGTTATATTGGTTGGAACAAGGACTGGCAATCCTGAATATCCAGCACATTCATATGGTTGTCACATCCAATACATTTATGTGTAAGTGGGAGCGAAGAGTCAGGAGGGCCCGCGCTCCCACCAACACATACATGTTGCCAGTTACATTACACTTTCTCAAAAAGTAAGGAAACCCATTCCAAAAAACTTCATTAATGCATCAGTTATGGTTGAAGAGACAAAAAGTAGGGAAATGAGGTGTTAGGGTTGATACCCTAACAGCCCCTCATTACCACTCCACCCCACCCCCCACCACAGACCAAGCAGGTGACGGTGTGCCCTGGGTCATCAGGCCTAACTCTCACTCCATTCTCCTATACTGTATCATGTGAGCTTTGTTACACATGGAATGGGGTGAGAGTTAGGGGCGAAGACCCCAAGGCACACCCTGTCACCTGTTGGTCTGTGGTGGGTGGGGGTGGGGTGGAGTAGTAAAGTGTGGGGGGCCTTTAGTGTGTCAACCATAATGCCTCATTTCCCTACTTTTGTCACTTCAACTGTAACTGATGCATTAACGAAGTTTTTTGCAATAAATATGTGTGTGTGTGTGTGTATATATATACATATGTAATAGATAAACCACTCTGAGGTGTGCGGTCGCGCTCTGATAGATGCACGCCTTGGCGTGTGTGCATCAACCACCCAAGGTGTGCGTATATCAGTGAGCAACTGCACACCTCAGAGTGTTTTATCTATCTTATAAAATGTCCAAATTGTTTTGGTGGGGGGTAAAATTGCAGGTGTGCGGTCACACTCTGATATACGCATGGTCATGTGATGTGTTTTATATAATCAGAACATTGGATTTGGAGCTTTTACTTTTACCCATTCTATAAATATATATACAGTGTGTGTGTGTGTGTCTATAAATATATATATATATATATATATATATATATATATATATAGATATGCAATACTTCATCGAATATCTCTGATATTTTCCCCGAGTGCAATTTGACCTTTGACATCACGAGTGGCAAAGCCATGAGTGATGCCATAGGTCAAACTTCTTGAGGGGAAAATATCAGATATATTTTCAATGTGGGCATTGTATGTTTCATTTATGCAATGGGCCAAGTTTTTTACCAGTGTAGTTTTCTTTTTTTAAAAATAGGTATGTCTTTATTTCTTTTTGTTTCCAGATGACTGAGCATTGTGTTCTGTAAAACTGAACTTTTGCATCAGGATGCTGTGCCATTGTGCTGCTGAGGAGAGTGGTAAGAGTAAAAAAGAGAGAGAGTTGGTCGCTTTTTTGTGTGCTGGGGTTTGAAGGAAGTGAATGTTTTGTGTGAGGCTAAAAGCTTTTTTTTTTTTATATTTGAAGTGAAAGAAAGTGGAGTGGGGAGACAAAATAATTCAGTTTGTTTTGTCTGGCATTTTGGACCTTTAGGAGAAATGGTAATTAATATTGTGTGAAGCTGAAAGTTAATTAAGCAGTATACCCTGACAGGGTGTGGGTATACTGGAGGATTTACCACGGCTGGTGTGGTTCGGTCACGAGGCGCAGCTGAGGGACTTTACCACATCAGAAGTGGTAAATCCTCCATTATACCATGTACCTCGAACACTGACCAATAAAAACAGCAGGCTGGCACCTTACCTCCATTGTAAATCCTCTGATAATCACCGCAAAAGGTGCCAGCCAGCCGCATCTTGAAAAAAAAGCAATCCGACGGCAAAATCGTGGAACTCCAACCACCATCTTGTTTCCCCGCTAAGCGGACACTGTAAAACAGCAGTTCCCTGCATCACTAAAATGAAAGGAAAACCAAAACTGCCTGGCTTATTTAAACGTTATACCAAGCACTGCATTTTTAAAATAATAAAAAGCAGTACTTGAGGCATATTAACAATAAACTCACAGTGTGGGTGATGGAAGTTACCACAGCTGCCACAGATTTACCCACTCGGCTGTGCCTCGTGGGCAAACCACTCCAGCTGTGGTAAATCCCCCGATCACCCACACCCCCTCGTGGCTTATTGCTTAAGTATACCCACTCCCGGAAGGGGTATATTGTGATTATACAAAGGCCCTGTTTGTTTTTGTACCAAAAAAAATGTAAAACGTCCGTTCGTTTTTGAAGTTGCTGCTTGATTGTTTTTCACTGCAGACGCACTGCTTGAATTCTTTTGCCACTTCTGCGCATGTGCTGGAAGATCACTGATTGCCACCACTACTGTTACAATTTTTTCAGCTTATTTTCTGTCGAGAGAATGAACTGTATTTTCTTTTCTTTTTGTTTTCGGGTGCATCACTTTTCTGGAATGGTGAAGCACTTTTTTTGAAGTTTTGAGGGTAGCGATGGAGTTTCGGATGTCGGGTTAATGACTAGGTAATCTCGCCGTCCATCAGTGTGCTTGGCAGTGGTGTGTTTGCGATGAATGGAGGGATTTGCCAGGAAGTTCTCAATGAGGCTGAAGTGGTGGCTGGCACCTTTTCCAGTGGGTACACTGGAGGTTTTACAACGCTGAAAAGGTGTCAGCCAGCCAATCAAAATGCAGGGTTCTGTCCATTTTTTTGTGCCCATTGTATAATTCTTTTTAAATAAGTTACAGTGAAAGAACAGGGGAGAAAATGAAACTGTTCTGTGTGCTGCTGGAGAGAAATGAAACTGCCAGTGGGAGCTGGCATGCAAGTGAGCAGGTGCATTCTGATTGTGCTGCTCATGCTGCCAGCTCCCACCAATCAAAACTTTTGTGAGCAGTTGTGCTGAAGTGCAGATAGTGCCTGGTTATTACCTACAGTGAGGATAAATGACCTACAGTGAGGATAAATGCGAAATTGTCACTGTAGGTCTGACCAGCCAAAAATACTGCTGTTATTTGCCACTTTTTATCCTCACCACCATTGCTTGATGTGGAGCGTGGTATGGTAAATGGTGCCATGGGTAACATCATTGACTTTCTCTACAATGTTCAAAAGACATTTATCGAGACACTTCTTGTCCACTTTGATAACGTGGAACATCCTGTACAGATTAATCGTACCTGTGTTAAGTTCCAGGTATTGAAGGATATCTATGTGAACAGGAAACAGTTCCCATTATGTGTTGCATATGCTGTTTCTATCCACAAATCACAAGGCTTGAGTCTGGATTCAGCAATGGTGGACATAGGTACAGACATTTTCAAAGATGGCATGAGCTACATCGCACTTTCACTCATTCGTAGTCTTTCTGGGTTGCACATTATAACACTTGCACCTCAGAAGATCCACGCTGACAAGCATTGTATTGTTGAGTATAACAGATTACGTACTCTATGTCAGCCACAGATGCCTTTAGTACCACTACCAATGTATGTGATTGTCTCAGATCAGTCTCAGCTATAGCTGCCAACAAAAGGAAATAAGTTTCTGCAACTGATCCAAGTCTGCAAAGTGGGAAAAAGGTCACAATTCCAAATACGGGTGCTAAACTAGCTGTCAGTCAGAAGTCACTTGGTGTGGCTGTTGTCCCAGTGTTTGATAACAGTACTAGAGTTAACTGCTATGCTGATTCAGCTATGCAAGTGTTTCTCCACATGCCACACTTTGTGCGGGCAATATCTGCTTCATAAGAGACTCCCTTATCAAAGACATTGAAACAGGTTGTCAACGTGGCTTCTGATCAGTCTAGCAGTGTGCAGTTACTGACACCTCTACGACAGGTGTTAGGCACATATGATGGATGCAGTACATTTGCTGATAATATGCAGCAGGATGCCAGTGAGTTTATGATGGCAATCATAAACAGCTTGGATGAAAAGGATACTTCAATGCATCAGTATTTTACTGTATCATATGTAACTAAATACATATGTGTCTTATGTGGTCATTCAGAGCGAGAAACCACAGAAGATATGCTTTGGGTTTCTCTGTGCCTCAGGCTAAAAGTGTGAAGTTCTGTCAGCTGTTTACAAATGTCAAAAGTGGTCACTTGTGAGTAAGGTGTGGAGGTTCATGTACTCAGTCCATCCTTTGAGGACTTCATCTCAATATCTTATGCTAGTATTGCATAGATTTGACTCCAGTGGGCTCAGAGTTGACACACCTATCACTGATTTTACAGCTGGTAGAATAGTATTTAACCAAGCAGTGTTTGACACTCATGCTGTGATCTACCACTATGGTCAATCTGTACATTCTGTACATTATACTTGTTTGTTGAGGTACAGAACTGGCTGGGTTGAGTGCGACGACTCAACAAGTTATTTCAAACAGAGACTACCGCGACACTTACTAAATGCATATGTACTGATACTGAAGAATTATGGCAATCTTCATGTGTCAGAGGAATAGTCACAGAACATGTGACATTTGTTTAGTTTGCTGTCCATTTTGTTACACAGTCTGTTGTGGAACATAACCATTTTATTTGTTGTGAATGCACAGTTGTGATCACTCAGGTAACATCTCATGGTTTTCTTGTATATGTTAACTCAATGCGACGTATAAGATTGTTGCATTGATCAGTGACACAGTGGAAATAGTTGCAGTGGTCTTTAATCGGCACCAGCTGTCTTCACAGTCACTAGAGAAACCACACTTTCATGTCTAAGAAACAGTTGCAGGTGTCAAAAGAGTATTCCTGTCTGGTCAAGCTCTTCTGTCATTGTCTTTTCTTATGAGTATATCATATGCAGACATAAGAAGTTACACTTGGCACACTTGCTAGGTGTGTGCCTGCACTAAGACACAATACTTCACCATGTTGATTTACATCATTGTGTTACATATCTTTTACTAAAGATTATGATCACTCTATCATGTGTTGAGTACCATGATGTATGGCCTGTATTACTTTCTTTCTTCATATGGTTACGCTGTGAGTAAATATCTCTTATTTTTTTGCAACAGTGTACTGCTATACCTGTTTTATTCTCGTGCATGTCTATTGTATATATATGTATACATGATGTTCAATATATTTCTTGGTAGTACCTCGTGTTGTGACATTTTAAAGTTGTTGTGTTAATAATTATATATGTTCATTGATTAGAGAATAAGTAGGATTTTAGTTTTAGATTCATAGATTGATAAACATTCACATGTGATATAAAGCAATTTGTAAATATAAGATACTATGGACTTGAATATATCAACTATGCTGTTATTTTATATGGTATTCTTCATAATAAGGTACAATGTTCTATTAGATATACGTTGATCTTTTGTAGTGCACAGTTTCTGCTTATGATGTAATAACATGGTATGTACATGTCATTTGGTTAAAAATTCCTGTTATATAAGTAGGACATGCAACAGATCTAAGTAGTCAAGTAGTTCAGTACTTATTTAAGAGTTGATTTGACTGTTTTAACTGATGTGTATGATACATGTTACTATATACTATTTGATGTGTTTGTCTTTTCACTTATCTTTATATATGTGTTTATAATGGTTGAGAATTGTACATCAGACACTTTCACTGATAATAAATAATTTTTTTGTGTTCCTGATAATATTTTCTGATCGCCTCTATTGAGGACCAGGTGGGAATTTTCCAAATGCAGTAATATATAGTGATATATTTTAGCATGTACATTTATGTGTATATATATATATATATATATATATATATATATATATCTGTATGTGTGTATATGTAAAATACATAACCATTTCCTCTTCAGTGACAGTTTCACGTATATATTTCTTTACAAACTATTGGCTGTTTGTAATGGTATTAGTGAACAACTTGCATCTGGTTTTTCACCCACCCCAGGAACATTCAGTTTCAGTCACACAATAACAACAAGACCATTACTTTTCTATATGTGTAATCAGTGTTCAGAGGGTGCTGTGATGCTTGTTTTTAGTTATTTTTATATTGTGTCACATGTCACCCATTAACTATCTGTGATACTGTTTTACATTTATTTCAAACAATAGTGAAAAAGATTTATATGATTGTTTTGTGAGACTGATGATGTGTGTTGATTGGATTCTTAATTCGGCCTTTTCAATACTTTTTAATTGGGCAATAAATCTTTTTAAGCTTTATCTGCCTGTGTTGTGTCTTTCCTTTATCATTATGTGACAGTGATAATATGTATATTCACATTGGTGTATTGTTGCATCTAACCATGTTATATGATGTTCATTGCTGCACACTTTCTACTTAGCAGAATTATACAAAGGGTGTGACAAGTGGAGCTTTCTGATTGGCTGCAAACATTCTAACTGCTGTATGTAAATGTTTTATTAACAAACATGTAGAGCTTAGCTATATGATGAACACAATTTAACACTGTTTACTAATATTTTGTATTATGACACGAATAACACACTCACAGGGATTATATCACTGGTAACTTAATTACCATCTAGGAGCATGTGGCACTTGGCTCTACCTTGTGACACTGTACAGACATAGAAGGTGGTTAACAGACCATTAAGATAAGTTCTGCTCATCCCTTATTGGTAAATTAATGTACTATTGCTCAACATGTTGAAGATATACAACTGTGTTTCATAAGCAGATCATTTTATTTTCATATGTAACATGTAGAACATGAAGTATTGCTGTATGAATACTATTAGACAACTATGTCTAGAGAGAAATGAATCTCTATATTGGTCAGTATGCGTTCTGAAAAGAAAGACGTTCTTTATAAGATATAAAAAATTGCAGGTCAGTATGATTTCTCAAAAAGGCAGGATACTCATGGCAAGAAACTCCATTTAATGCATCAGTTAGAGTTGTTCCACAGTGACAAAAGTGAGGAAATGCGGTGTTAGGGTTGAAAACCCTAACTCCGCATTCACCTCCCCCAGCACCACACACACACACACACACACACACACACACACATGCAAGTAGGGGGGGAGGACCAAGGCAACATGACCAATCACAGACAACCAGCAGCAGGTGACAGAAATAAAAAACAACTGTCTAAATGTACTACAAGACATCCCCACCCACCTGACCAGGTACTGCATGCTCAGTGGAGATCCACAGCAAAACTGAGGCTAAGTACACCAAATGTACACATCCCTGATTGCAGGTGCACACAACGTACCACACTTAGGAGTTGCATGGCCTTATCTAGCAATGCCCCACACCCCACCACACCTGGTACTGCACCCTGACTGGACACCAACAATGCAACTCTCTGATTGTAGCTGTACAAAGGTTTGTACACTAATGAGTAAACAGAAATAAAAACAACTGTGTAAATATAGTAAAAGACACATCCATCATCAAAATACAAGAACTGCTGCAATTAAGTATGTGATGTGCATAGTAGTAGGTTTACTGCATCTGTCCACTCGAGATACAGAGCTTGATCTGGAGGCACGGGGGAGTGATTATCTGTACAAGGCTGTGCAACTCCTAATGGCACTAAAGGATATACAGTTTCAGTGATGTAGGTGTACTGTTGATGTCCATGGACATAGTTTCACTCTGTTTGTATACTCAGAATGCAGTAACTGGTCTGTCTGTCAGAGAGAGGACTTAGCTGGCTGAGGCCAAGCAATTTCTAAACATGCTAACATGAGTGTATCTACAATGACAGAGGTGTATCATGGATGTCCATAGGCTCAGTTTTGCTGTAGCTCTCTACTGAGGATGTAGTACCAGGTGAAGACAATGGCATTGCCTGTCTGATGCCACACAAATCCAAACTGTGGTAAGTTGAGTATCCTTGCAAAGAGTGAGGTGCACCATTTATCTCCACATCCTCAGTTTTTTGTAGTCGGTCTCCACTCAGGTTGTAGTACCTGGTCTTTGGGTTTGGCAGACCATTACGTGGCTGACGCCATACAAGTGATAACTTTGCTAATTGTACTACACCAGCAATCAGGTAGGTGTACCACAGATATAAACAGACTTTTTTTACTATAGCGTTCAGTCACAATGGACCAAGTGTTGTAGGAGGGGAAGGGGCATTCTCTCCCACAGACTGTGTGACTCATTATTGTACTAACCTTTGCAAGGCCTCAATCATGCAGTAACAGTGTTGATGTTCATGGGTTCATTTTAACTGAGGTTCTCCAGTAAGCATGCAGTACCTGGTCTCAGTGGGTGGGGCATTGCCTCGTGAAGGTCCTCCATTGCCTAACAGTGGGAGGTTGTGTATACCTGAAATCAACCACACATACCACACCTGTCCAACTACTTACTTTTGCTGTAGCTGTATAGCTGGGGTGCAGGACCAGGTGTGGTGGGGTGTGGGGCATCACTAGGTAAGGCCATGCAACTCCTAAGTGTGGTACATTGTGTGCACCTGCAATCAGAGATGTGTATGTTTGCTGTACATGGCCTCAGTTTTGCTGTGGATCTCCACTGAGCCTGCAGTACCTGGTCAGGTGGGTGGGGATGTCTTGTAGTACATTTAGACAGTTGTTTTTTATTTCTGCCACCTGCTGCTGGTTGTCTGTGATTGGTCATGTTGCCTTGGTCCTCCCCCTACTTGCATGTGTGTGTGTGTGTGTGTGTGTGTGTGTGTGTGTGTGGTGTGGGTGAATGTGGAGTTAGGTTTTCAACCCTAATCAATTCCTCAATTTTGTCACTGATGAAACAACCCTAACTGATCTCATTAAATGGAGTTTTTTGTCATGAATATATATATGCATGTGTGTGTATATATATATATATATATATATATACATACACACACATATACACACACACATATATACACACATACATATACATATATCTATAGGGGATATGATATGGCCTGACTGAAGATGTCATATTTATTTTTCTGAGAGGCCAATGATATGATACCTCCTGAGTGGCAAAGACACAAGTAAGCTATCTTGATGTCATTGGCCTCGAGTGACCGCTGGATACCCACGAGTGCCAAAGACATGAGTGAGAGTATCCAGAGCTCACTCTGCAGGAGTGAGAATATTTTCCATAGCACACGATCTGGACATCATGGGCCCTGTACTCAAAACTTTGCCCCAGGGCTAAATTAGTACCGCCCGGGGTGTTAAATTTGCCTGGACCCAATAGCCTGCTATATTCAAAAGGGATTGCTCCGGTGTTAAACCTGCTGAATATAGCATGCTAAGGAAGCCAGACAATCTGGGCTTGGAGTGCAGCGCAAACATAGCCCGGGTGTAAGACAGCTCTGAATATAGCAACCAGGAAGTGCACACCACAACAGCAGCCAAGTTCTCAGTGATGTGAAGGAAGGTAGAGGTGAATTATATGGCCAATGTGTGTGCCAGCAACTGCATGGAAAGTGCAAAAATGTACAATAGTTCCAAAATGTTTGCACTGGTTTAGCATAGAGCTAAGCCGTTTGCACAGTGTAATCATGTTTGCCCGGGACTAAACTTTGCTATAGTCAAACTTGACAAGCAAATGAGCCTACTTAGGTAGTCTCTGGGCAAATATCCAGATTAGCATCTCATTATAACCTGATTTGCATGCAGTTTGCCAGCGTTACTGCAGGGTCCCACAGGTTCACCTGTAGGTCAGTCTGGAAGTACAGAGGCTGGCTGTGTCTGCCCACAGCTCCACCTGTAGGTCAGTCTGGGAGTGCATGGTGGTAGCTGCAGGCTACATTTATACAGTACATCATAGCATATCGTGCCCCAGGGGACTACACAGCACAGGCGATGGTGCTGCTTACAACTGTCAAACTGTAGGTCATGCTACAGTGCACAGCAGACACTACAGTAACAAGGGGGCCAGTAGTGTGAGGGACACAGCAATACCTATGGTGTTCAGGGCAGTGATGGCCACTGCACTGTACACAGTGACAGGCCCAACTTGTAGGTGTTTACTGACAATGAACATTACTGTTATGCTGTTGTGCGACCCACAGATGTCGCACCACTGGCATGGGATGCTCACAGTGACAAATACACAGTGGCTGTGTGTGCTGTGGTGTATGTACAAATGTGCGGTATGTGGCTGGGGGGGCACATACAATCAGACAGGCACACTAGTGTTGGGGTATTCCCTACATTGGCCCATGTACACTGCGGGATGTGTCCCTGCCTTGTGACCACACCCAGTCTGTGGTGCAGCCTGGCCACTTGTACACCCTCCCTTCAACATCCTCCATGCCCACAATGCTGCATGTGTGTGCTGACATCTGTTGGTGTCCACAGAAGGGTGGTCTGCAGGTATGTGCTGTATCTCCACACTGCCATGGTGTCCACTGGGTGCCAGGTCACCACGTACTGCTGGCATGGCTGAGACTGGTGGTAGATGATGGCATCAAAGTGATGCCATCAGTGAACAGCATGTTTCCTCTACATCTGGCTTATTTCTATGTGTCATACTTATTGGTTAGGGTCCTGTAAAGCCCAGTAAAAGCTGTGCAAAGCCACAAAGACATGCAAAGCTGGTTTGCCCAGGGTTAAGACTACCTTTTCCTGGGTGGTAATCTGCACCACGCAATGTGTTGTGCTAATGTTGTGCAAAACCACTTTGTGCGGCGCTATGTGCTGAATATAGCATTGCACTGACACACACCCTCAGTAAGCCCTTGCATACATTATGAGTTTGCCCAGTGCTAATGCAATTTGCACGTGCTATTTGACCTTTTGAATGTAGTAGACCCATGCTAACCTGGCAATAAACCTGTGCAAATGGTTTGTGCCCAGCGCAGAGTTTTGAATATCTGGCCCCATGTGTGCTATTTATACAATAGGGGTGGGAGCCTCAGACATTTTATGTTTTCCTGTGTTCTTTTCCTGTTTCTGTGTGCTTTCTGCTCTTTCTGTGTGTGGTCTGAGTGTGTGTAAGTTTTTCTGAATGGGCTGGGAATCTCAGAAACACTATGGGACACTGATGAGTGTCTTTTGCAATGCTAATTGAGTAACTTGCAGGCCTCAGTGAGAAAGAGAAACTTTTTTGTAAAGCACTTTCATTTAGAATGCAGGCTGTAGTGAAGCTAAGATCAGCATAGTAATGGGCTGGGAGTCTCAGAAACACTATGGGACACAGGTGAATGTCTTTTGCAGTGCTAATTGAGTAACTTGCAGGCCACAGTGAGAAAGAGAAACTTGTAAAGCAGTTTCATTTAGAATGCAGGTTGTATATATTTATCAAATGGGTAGGAAAAGTTATCCCTGCTGGTTGGTTGAAACACATCACATGACCGTGCGTATATCAGAGCACGAACACACACCTCAGAGTGGTTTAGCTAATATATATATATATATATGTATATATATATATAGTCCCTAACCCAAGGTTTTTTCTGGCTTATATATTGATAAAGATGATTAAAATTCATTAGTGCCTCTAGCAACCCATGTCCAAAAGTTCCATTTATCATTTATATTTGTGGCTACAAACATTTCATTTCCAATTCCAGGAGATACTTCTGTTTTTCCTCTTTTAAAAAGCAGGCATATAGTTTCCTTTTTAGATATAAGGCATTGAAGTTAACTCTAGAAAGATTCTTTTTCATCCATCTTACTTTTTTTTTTTTTATTAAATCGTGTTTTACATTTTTATGTGTGATTGAACTATGTGGGATTTACAAGAAAACTCAGTTTTACATACTAGATTGGATATAGTGGGCTTGATTCTCAAAGGGCCCATAGACTGATGCAAGCTGAAGCAAAAGGCATCTTGCATCAAAGCCTGGTGTACCAGGGACCCTGCCCACAATTCTCAAGGGGGCAGGGTGCTGGCAGCAAGGTCCCTAGGCTTGCAGCAACAGTGGCTGTGCGCCACTCAGACAACACATCCAAAGGGTTTGCTGCAAGTCACAGGGTGGCTTTGTGCCACTCTAGGATGTCCATGGTGGTCTAGTAGACTGCCCCCAAGCCCCAATTCCCATAGTATTACAAGAAGCAAACCTGGTGATCTAGCAGAACCCCCCCAAGCCCCATATTATTATATTAACCATTCCCTGGTGGTCTAGAGGACTCCCCCACCTGGTCCTATTATCAGTACAATATTTGTGCCCTGGTGGTCTAGCGGATCCCTCTGCCCAATCACATTATCAGTATAACATGTTTCACTGGAGGTCTAGTGGATCCCCCGCCCAATCCCTGTATCAGTACAGTACTGATTCCCTGGTTATCTAGTGGACCCCCATGCCCCCACCTCATCAGGTAATATCCCACAACCCCACTCCCCCATCCCATTCATAAGCCAACAACTGGCACAGTGTCATACGGACAATTAGTCACAGTTTAATTCGCCACAAACAGTTTGTTGCGGTCAATTAGGTGATATTGCGTTTGTCGCAAGCCGAATTGGTCACAGGCAGAATGTAGACACTACAGTGAGTTTACAGTGACATTTTCTATTGGCCTGTGCACTTCAGGGTGGAAAAAGTTCATCATGCTGTCCTCCCCAGACCTACCGACCCTAACAAAAGTCTAAGTAGTGATCATGAAATTAATTTCTTATCACAACAGAGAGGACATTTATAAAAAATGGCCTGGCAACTTAAAACTATTACTTACAACTCTATAAAACTGTATTTTGATCAGGACTATTCTGCCAAAGAGAACCCAAGGATAGCAGGCAGTTGCTCTGTTTACACAGACACTTCACAACCCTGGCAGATTTAACAACTCTTCTATCACTGGGCAGAAGGGCTGCAGCTATGAATTTTGGGGCCCAGGACAAGTCACTTGAAATGGGCCCCTGTTTCCCCAAACCAGCTAATGGGAGGGGTAATGCTAGCTCCTCAGGTGGGTCCCTTCTGAGCTCGGGGCCCCGGACAACATCCCCACTTTCCCCCCCATTACTGCTGCCCTGCTGGGCAGGTACATTGTTCTTACATATACTGGTGACATGGCTCTTCTTTCCCTTTCTCTATCTATATTCTTAACATCACAGCTAGTCTCCTGGTAATCTGCCCGGCTGTACCTTGTGGACTAGGGCAGCTAGAAACAAATACTACTACCCTGAGTTGAATCAAACTAGCCACTTGCTCTGCATTGCATTGAAGCACTGTCTCGGTCATTCATCGACCATTAGTTTTGACTGCCGCGAATTGTCCGCGACATTATGTCTGGTGGTGAAAAGTCCGTACATGGACACAGCCCTTCTCTCCCCACAGCTTTGTTGGTCAGTGAGCACATACTGTATACAGTAAGCACTACTTGCAGTTCAGTTGGTGAGTGGCTATGGTGGGGAGAGGAGGGCTGTTCTAGTCACCTGCTCATGAATAGTATGGGAGGAGTGGGGTGGTGGGGCCCTGCCTGCTGGAGTGAGGGGGTCCACTTAACCACCAGGGAACCAATACTATACTGATATGGGGATCAGTCGGGGGGTCTGCTAGACTACCACAGAAAAATATTATACTGATAATGAAATTGGGCAAGGGGGAGTGCTAGACCACTAGGGTACAAATATTATAATGATATGGTGATTGGGCAGAGGGATCTCCTAGACCAGCAGGGGCACAATTATTATACAGATCATGGGATTAGGCTGGGAGGCTCTAGACCACTAGGGTATCAATATGTTACAGGTATGAGGATTGAGCAGGGGTGGTCTGCTAGACCACAAGGGTAGAAATAGTCTAATGACAATGGGATTGGTTGAGGGGGTCTGCTAGACCACCAGGGACCTATTTTAATAACGGGGATTGGGGCTGGAAGGGGGACCATGGCACATTGCTGTAAATTGCTCAACTCTCCAAGAGGGCACATTTCTAAGTACCCTTAGACAAGCTCTGGCTGGTCTAACTGTACTTAGATATTTGCCCTCTGGGAGAATTTTGAGAATCCTGATTTAGGGGATGTGGCAGCTTGCATCTGCCGCATGCCCCTAGTACCATGCTGTGCTGTAGTCTATTTTGTGGCACACGTATGGTGCAAGCACCATTTGGCATTTGCAGCCTGTGGTTGATGTAGGCTGCATTTTTAAATCACTCCTGGAGCATCTTTTGGCACAAGGGGCACTTTGTGCCATTCTTTGTGGTACAAGCCACTTTTGCCATGCCAGGAGCTTTGAGAATTGAGCCCAGTATACTGAGCAGTTTTTCAAAAAAATAAATGCTTTGTCTGGCTCTGTAGCATGTTATTTACCTCTTTACTATACCATATATGATTGATTTTATCAAGAACCAGTCTTTCTATTTACAAAGATGGGAAAATGCCTCAGGGATTACCTGGTGGGGGCAAAGCTAAAAGGGAGTATAGTAAAGGCAACAAACCCCTACATCAAACAATTGGTCAAAACAAGAGAAAAAAGAGACTGCTATGATTCTCAAAAGAGGTGACTGAGGAGACCACGTGATGCAGCCCCCAGGGATGCAGTGCGCCTGACAGCAGCTCCACAACTCCACTGCAGCCTGCTGACTTCTTCTAATTCAATCTTTTGCTACATACCAGCAATAACTTGGCTTCTCATCTACTCTGATTAGAAGATATAGCTGTCTGCTTGAATTTGGGTGCATTTCATCTGCCCCATGGATGCCGAAATGAGAAAACTGCTGCAACAACACACACCATCGGTTACACCAGAGAAGGCCCCTGAAAAGCCTCGGGCCTCTAGCTCAATGGAACCTTCAGCTGGCACCAGCACTTCATCAGATCGAGAGCCACTTACCCTCCAAAGGTTTCTCGATGAATTCAAGCCCTTCAGAGAGGAACTGCAGAGCATTGCAAAAGAGCTTAAATCACTCTCTCATGCCATAGAAGATGTATCCCAATGAGCTTCAGACAACTCGGTCCGAATCAGTTCTCTAGAAAATGGACCAACAAGCTGGATTCTGAGTTGGTTTCTCTAAAACAAAAAATGGCAAGGCTCGAAACAAAGGTGGAAGACCTAGAGGGCCATAGCCGCAGAAATAACGCAGTCCTCCTAGGTCTGCCGGAAGGGGGGAGGAGAGCCATGATACAGTTATAGTTGTACAGGAACTAGTTTTAAAAAAAAAAAATCACTGGCCCCTCACCTTTCGGATCCAGATACATAATCAAATGAGTGAACTGTGCCCTCCATCCGAAGCTGCTTGCAGGAGTCTTCCATGTCCACTGCTCTTCCACTTCTTAAACTACCTTGAGCACCAACATTTCCTATCCAAGGATAAAGAACTGCAAGTAGTCCAATGGGAGGGCAATAAGATCAGGTTTGCCCAAGACTTCCCTGCTATGGTCTGGCAACGAAGAACAGCATTCCACCCCCTGGTTTCCAAAGCGATAGCCACCGGTATAACATTCAGAATGGTCTACTTGGTGAAACTACCGGTTCTGGTGCCCGGCAGCTGGGAAAGTTATGAGGATCTCGAGACTGCAAACAAAAAGCTCAAGGCAGCTTTCCCTGACCTTTTCTGTACACCCTGAGCTATGCAGTCGGGTCAACAGAGCTAAGTTTCAATATATTTACAAGACTGGTGGAAGTTTTGGTGAATATGCAAAATGCTGAAATGAAGCATATACTCCCCTAATGGTACACAATCTTCTTTTCTAACTCTACTGCACCATCTCCAGATAGCATAACAGACCAAAACATCAGGGCACAATCTAATGACTATTCTTCCTACTCCTGGATATCCCTGAACTAAATTGCTGGAAGGGCGCCTCCCTTTGTGAGTGACTAAGATGGTAGGCAGTTATGTTTGCCCTTCGCGACTATGCACACGATCGTTGCTACAACGGAGACTTCAGTTCGGCCACTAGAGGGGAGTGTGCGCTTCCAAGAAGTGACCTACAGGTTCATAAAGGCAGTATTCCTTTTCTTCCCTCATGGAACTGTAACTAGTACTCAGAAGGCTCCTTCAGATGTGTCAATATGGAAACGGAGCCTATTTACAGATTTGCTACTAGACTGCACACTGGAAAAGACAAATGCCTCATTATAAATGTACTGCAGCTGTAACTTTCTTTAGGGGGTCAAATGTGATTCCCTTCATTTGTGATTTGTAGCATGCAGTCTGCTATAGTTTAACAGATAAACCGTTTTACTGTTTCCTACTGTTTATTAGCGACATTAAGGATATTCAGACCTCGTATTAATTTCTCAACCAGTTGCCCAAAGTAGAATCCCAGGGTCTGTTACAGGGGAGGTCTTCACTTTTTAAGTTCCTGGGATTATGGACACAATACGAGTTTTGTTATTTCTAAAAGGAGTACTCTCTGTGTTTAAAAGAGTAGCAAAACATTTCCCAGACTTGTTTATTATTATTCTATTTTCTTATAAATATAGGGCTGGTATAAGTCCTTCTATGCTACTCCCAAAAAACTTTCATTTCATTTTGGTTTTCAGTCCGCAGAACACTCTTGACTGACCTTAAAGCAGATAGCAATGGACCCAGCTTATTAACTCATTTAATTTTCTTTTCTTTTTTTTTCTTTTATTGCTGCAAGAATATTTACTTAATGTTTACACCTGCAATATCAAGGTGTTCTTTATACCTGGTTTGTTTTGTACAAAAGGCCACATCGACCTTACTTTTTGTAGGGAAAGGTTCATATCTGGGACAGTCATAAAGTTCAAGAAGAAATTTCTGTGTATTAATTTAGTATAGTGGAGATACTGTAGTTATAGTTATTAATCTTGGGAGAAGCCAGGATGGCTGGGGGGAAGGGGCAATATAGTGGTGTACTGCAGAGTGCAGTTCATAATAGTAAGGGGAGGGAGGGTAAAGGTTGTTATTCACTTTGTTATTATTCTCATGGGTAAGAAAGAGTACTGAGAATTGGGGGCTTGCTAAATAGGGGGGTGGAGAGGGTGGGTAGCACAGAATTTGTACTAGTATTGTTATCTGCAATAGCAGAAAATGGCACAGTATCTAAAAGCCCACAGCTAAAGGGATCAGGGACAAATGGCTAGAGCCTTAACACGGGCTTCATGGAAAGTTAAAGGGGCTCAGCAGAAAATAAAACAATACAAAATATGAATATCTGCTCTTAATAGGTTTAGATGTTTTATCTGCTTACAAGAATCTCATATGTTGGATTCCAAAGCCTTAAAGCCGAGAAGACATCAGATAGGGCAAATAGACTCAGCAGAAGGATCTACTCTAAGCTGTGGCATAGTGATCCTAATTGCCAGATCAATACATTCTGTCACAAATCATTAGTGACCCCCAGGGTAGATTTCTTTTTGTCAGAGGCATGCTACACGCATGTGATATCCTATTGGGTCGCATATATAGTCTGAATGTTGACTCTCCTGGATTTTTTATGCATTTAATCAATCTATTAACTCCCTTCCTGTCCATCCCAATGATTATTAGGGGAGATTTAAACTTAACATTTGATCCTTATTTAGTTCATTCTGGGAATTCCTATAAAGGCCTTTCTCCAGCCCAAAGGGCAGTGCGGGACCTTGTAGATCAATTAGGTCTATGCAATATTTGGCGAGTTCTCCACCCCACTGAAAGGCAATACACATTCACCTCTCAAGTACATGGGACCTCTTCCCGTATTGATTACCTTTTAATGGCACAATCACTCCTTTCTAGAGTGTTAGACTTGTCTATTCACCAAGGGTCCCCCTCAGATCACTCGCTGGTTACATGCCAGATTTCATTTTCTTTCCTCCCTAAGCAAAGAGGCCATTGGAAAATCAGCAACCAACCATTGAAAGTTTCAGGAGTAGTTAAATACATTTCTGATCAGATTGCTCAGTTTACTTCCATGAACCTTAACTCCACAGGAAAACTGGATGTGGAATGGTATGCATTAAAGGCATATATGAGGGGTCTGTTAATAGGTTTGGCTTCAAAATGAAAAAGAGACAGAGAAGGTCAATTGCAGTCTCTTCTGTCCCAAATCTGAGATAAAGAATCTAAGCCCTCCCCCCCCATTCCTCAGAGCAGTATAGACAGAAACTTATTAAACTGAAGGATTCCTACTTGGAATTACTGAAAGGACAGACAGAATTTGCAATTCTTAAGGCTAGAGCTTCCTATACGAATCAAGGGAAAAAAGTAGGACATTTACTGGCTTTACTTATTAAACAACAAGAATCCTCCAGGTTAATAGCAGCAGTTTGATCCATGGATAATGATTCCTTGCAAACATCCCCATCAGAGATAGCAGCTGAATTCTCTACTTACTTTAAAAAACTGTACGGTTCCATGGTGGATCCCCCCTTCTGTTCAACTGCTTGACAGCTCCCTAGCAGATTTTCACCTTCCCTATCTTTTGGACACACAACAGATCCCAATTGACACTGCCCATTTCACAGACAGAGGTGGACAAAATAATTAGGGAGTTCCCCACCAAGAAAACCCACGGACCAGATGGTTTACCCCTAATTTCTACAAAACATTTGCAAACCAATTGACACCCTTACTTATATCGCTATTCCAGTACATATTGTCAGGAACTGAAGTTGATAAATCCCTGTTTGAAGCCCTAATCGTCCTTTTACCCAAACCCAACAAAAGTCCTGACTTAGTGACCAGTTACAGACCTATATCACTTCTTAACCAAGACATTAAAATATTATCAAAACATTTGGCCAGCCATATTAACATGGTTCTCCTGGACCTCATTGGACCAGAACAAGTCGGCTTCATGAAGAGGAGATCCTCATCGGATCACTTACGCACCTAGGAACATGTCTTCTCGGTTTCCAGGGATGCTAACTTTCCAGCGGCTTTGGTGTCCCTGGACACCAAGAAGACATTCGATAGGGTCATAATTTTCCGACAGCCCGTATCTCCAGTAATGGGGTAGTATCCGAAATATTCCCACTCCAGTCTGGTATGAGACAGGGATGTCCCTTATCACCCCTGCTTTTTAATCTATATCTGGAGCCCTTTATTCGCAGACTGATTGAAGCACCAGGGGTTCAAGGTATTAACATCCACGGCCATATAGTTAAAGTTTCGGCTTGTGCTGATGATCTGCTTCTCCAATTGTCACACCCAGTCACCTCTGTCCCTTGTATGTTAGAAATTATTGAAGAATTTAGTAAAATGTCCAATTATAAGTTAAATATTGAAAAAAACAGTAGTATTTCCCCTTAACCACAAAGTTCTGAAACACACTATCTCCACTATGGGGCTCTCCTGGAAAGCAGACTCTCTGCGTTACTTAGGTATCGAACTTACAAGGAGCCTACTAATCTTCAGACGCTAAATCTAGACTCCCCCATACATACAATTAAGCAAGATCTGCAACAATGGTCTTTTTTCCTGTTATCCCTTTGGGGAAAAATTAACCTAATAAAGATGAATGTTTTTCCTCGCCTCTTTTACCATCTTAATTTATTAAATCTTTGGCTCCCTTTAACTTGGTTTAAAAAATCTATGGGCTATTTACAGACTTTATCTGGGCCAGTAAAAGATCTAGATTGGCATTTTATAAGCTTGCCACTCCTAAAGTTAAAGGAGGTCTATGTTTACCACACAGTGGTCTTTATTATTGGGCCAGTCAAGCCAATAAATATCTGAGATGGATGGGTTCTGGAGACCATCAGATTTCTCTTCATTTTACACCAGTTTGGCTTAACATTGAAATAGACCAAATAAAAACACAGGGACTCTCCCCAGCCTCTCTCATGCACATCAAATTGAAATCTCTTCCACTTCCACTAAAGACATCTCCCATAGCCATCTCCAACAAAATTCATTCCCTGCTGTGTAACTTTCTCAAATACAGCTATACTTGTGACATGTCTCAAATCATACGGGGTAATCCCAACATAAAGATAGAGGGTAAAACCCTCCCACCTGGATGGTTGCCACAACTTGGAGACTGTCCACTTAGCTATTTTATTAAGGAAAATGGGAACTGGTTTACGTCTACTGAAATATTGACTAAAGCCAACATCCTGAATTCAAATATCTTTAAAATCTTTCAGCTTCATCTTCTTCTGGTAAAAACATTCTGGTCCATCCTCCCAAAACCCCTTAACTTCCCTTTCTGGACAGAGTTATGACCGCTTGCAGGACTCCCACAAGCAGTCTCCAAAATGTATGGGACCTTATATAACTTGATTTACCCAGAAAGCTTTGGTCCAACAGCCTTCTGGTCCACCCTCTTCCCAGGAAGGACTACAAACTGGCTTCTCCTGTGGCATAATTGCAACCATTTAGTCACTCAGGACAGGCTATGGCTTATGCAGTTCCAGATACTGCATAATCTATACTACTCCCCTCAGAAGTTATCTAGCTTTGGCTACTCAGCCTCTCCTATCTATGTTAGGTGCTCACAAGAAGAAGGTAATCTGTTCCACATATTTTGGACCTGCCCAAAAGTGGCCAATTTGTGGACCCTTATTCAGCAGAAAGCGGACCCTCTTTTGGGGCTGAATGAATTATTTAAACCAGAGGTTTGCCTACTAGGTGATCTGTCCGAAGTTCATGTACTTATCTGTAAATACCACATAACCTTAATGTCAATGTCTGTCAAAAAGCTGATCTTGAAACATTGGAAGGACAGTAAGGAAATTACTTATACAGAATGGTTACATGAACGTCTGGTGAATCTTAGGACTGAAAAAGCCACTGCTAGTCTTAACCATAGACTCAAAAGATTTAATAAGATGTGGGAACCCTTACAAGCCCTATATTCATTGTAAATGATAGATAACAATGCTTCTTCTGTACTGTGATATTGCACATTGGAGCAATTATGTGCTGGGTTGTTTGGGAGGGACAGGGTGGAGAGGGTTAGGGATGGGGGAGTACTGTTCTTCTAAACTTTCAAACTAATTATGTATATGTCGTATTTACAATGAATCAGTGCTCTGTAATTGTTATAAAAATCAATAAACGTTTAATTGCAAAAAAAAAAGAGGTGACTGAAAAGGTAAAGGCTAAAAGGGTAACATTCAGAATATATAAGGAGATACAGAGAGAGGAGGATAGGAAGGTGAATCAGGAAACAAAGAGAAGCAGCGATAGCAGTAAGGAGCGCAAAGGCTCAAATGGAAGAGACAATACCCAGGAGGTAACGAAAGGGGAGAAGACATTTTTATGGCTGTGGTAGGTGGAGCTCCGCAGATGTTATGCCATCATTATCTCAGAAGAGCACTGTGGAAGTGCATGACAGGACCGCTATCTGGTGTGCTTCCACAGTGCTTTGGCACAGTTTCCAGTGGTTGTGTTTATGCGGCCCTTCCCCTCCACTGGTCGCATAAACACATCTACTTCATGGGGCTCTTTTTCTTTTCTTCCACAGCTGTGGAAGTGATGGCTTTTCTGTACACACAGTGCAAACTGTAGGAGTAGGGAGCAATCTGTCCGCGAATTCCTTCACTGCAATAAAAGCAATATACAGTCCTGTATATAACATACATTTTGCCCAGTTGCATCTCGATTTCCCTGCTATCACACTTGCGGGTGGAACAAAAGAGCTGCCCTGCAAAAAATGGCCACTTTCTCATGATTAGACAGCAGTATATTGGAATAGCAAAGGCATCGCATGTGAACTGTAGGAGAAGGGAGCAATACACAAACCCATTCTTTCACCTATTCGAGTTTCTGACTGGAAAGGTGTGTTCTTCTTTACATACCCTTTCTCGAGCAATCTGTGGGCAGGACTCGAATAATACTAGCCCCAGCAAAAAAGATCTCCAACTCTCATGTAATTGCTCTTGATTGTAAGACCAAGATCCTTATAGTGCATGATCTTGGCAACAAAGTGCAGTGTCACCATTTAATTCAAATTTGTCCTGCCCTGTTCTAATTTGGCCCAATCAGATCTAATTTGATATTGATCGCTTTCTTCCCACCCTTTTTTCCAAACACCAAGGGAATGTTTTGTTCTCAGTCAACTGCACTGTATCTGCAACTTTTTAATCATAAGAATCCAAGGGTTGCACTTTTTTTTTTGCAGCTCTGACTTTTCCCCCTCCCATTTCTGGAAATTCTTGTTTCCTAATTTCGGCAGCCAAGATTCCCCTCCCTTTGACAGTGCCAGAGCGTCAGCTGTGGCAGCAGATCTTTTGGGGTTTCCTCCAAGGTGCCAGAAAGATTTTGTTGAAAGACTTTTCAGAAGTCCCCATGAGCACATGAGGTGGTGAAGGCACCAGCCAACCTTTAACTTCCCAGGAACAACCTGCAACATCAGCGCCTCAAATGCATGGATGGGGCAGACCCAAGAAGCAACCACAACAAAGACTTGTTCAGCATCTCTCTGGAAATGTGATGTGTCCCCCAGGACTGGAGGATGGCTCATGTGGTACCCATCCACAAGAGTGGACCCAAGGATGAACCGGGCAACTATAGACCAGCGATCCTCACATCTGTTGTGGGGAAGTTAATGGAGATGATCCTCAAAGAGATGCTAGTAACATTTCTGGAAGGAAATGGACTCCTGGATGGCAAGCAACATAGGTTTGTCTTGGGCAGGTCCTGCCAGACCAGCCTTGTTGACTTTTATGACTGGGTGACTAGGGAACTTGACAGGGGCCATGCGGTAGATATCCTGCATCTGGACTTCAGCAAGGCATTTGATTCAGTGCTGCATGGGAGGCTGATTAGCAAGGTGGGATACCAGGGTGCAGGGTCAACAATGGCAAATTGGATCAAGAACTGGCTACAGGGTGAGACAACAGAAGGTAGCAGTGGGAGGGAACTCTCAGCTCCAAGGGCTGTAACAAGTGGCGTACCACAGGGATCGGTACTGGACCCGGTGCTGTTTTTCATTTACATTGCCAACATCTCGCATGGCATTAAGAATAAGATAAGTCTCTCTGTGGATGACACCAAGATCAGGGTGGTGGTGGATGACAAGGTAGGATGGCAGGGGTTGCAGGATGAGCTGGATAAACTTGAAGACTAGTCGGACACATGGCAGCTGGGGTTCAATGCCAAGAAGTGCAAAGTCATGCATTTGGGAGCAAGGAGGTGTTACCAGCTGGAGGGTGCAGATAGCTACTACAGAGAAGGAAAGGGATCTTGGGCTGATTATAACAGGGCAAATGAACCACTCAGCACAGTGCAGGAAAGCAGCAGCTAAAACCAACAAGATGCTAGGGTGTATTGCTAGAGAAATCACATCCAGGAGGAGGGAGCTGATCCTGCCTCTGTACAGGTTGTTGGTGAGGCCGCACTTGGAGTACTGTGTGTAGTACTGGCACCCATACTTAAGGAAAGATGTCAGACTACTGGAGTGGTTCCAACACAAAGCAACTAGGATGATCCTGAGAATGGAGGACAAGCTCTATAAGGTGAGGCTGAGGGAGCTTAACATGTACTCCCTAGAGGAGAGGAGATGTAGTGTAACATTTTACTTAAGTGTAACCTTTTACAACATTTAACTGAATCCTTATAATTTCATAACATTTAACATAAAATGTACTATTATAACCTTCTTTAGGAAGGTGTATAACCAATAACCTTCTTTAGGAAGGTGTGCAATAAAAAAACCTTCTTTAGGATGGAGTGCACTTGTGAAAAAATATAGTCAACACTTATGAGGTTGTGCAAGAAATGAAGTAATACCTATGTTTTGAGTGAAATTCATCACACCCTAACATTAATATGTTAGATTGGTCACATGATGAGGATCGGGAGATAAGACGTGCTTCGCTCCGGCTCCGCTCCTCGTCAGACTTATATTGCCTAAATTGCCAGAAATAATCTACTTATGCTAGTAATTTCAATCGAGGATGACGTCCGGAAGGGAAATCTACTGGATCGAACTGTCACAAGCGGGATGGAGGTGTTTATGAAGCAAGCTCCACCACGGCATTCCCCCCCCGCCGAGCCCCGAGAAAGTAAAGGCCGCAAAACGACCAAAACAACTGCCAGCATCGCAAACCAAACACCTGGTGACACAAACAACACTTACCGAGGATAAATTCCTGGAAATCATGAGGCCAATACAAGAAGGGATCGATGCAATGTCAGAGGATCTACAGCAAATTAAATCATCGGTATTGGCCTTAACTATTCAGGTGGGGGACTCAGAAACCCGGATTGTCTCTCTGGAAGGCAAACAAGAAAAGACAGAAAGTGGCATAATCACACTAAACAAGAAGATCCGACACTTAGAGGAGAAACTAGAAGATCTTGAGGGACGCAGCCGGAGAAATAATTTGGTGATTATTGGCATTCCAGAGGGTGAGGAGGGCAACACGCCGATACAATTTGTGCAGAAGCTGTGTGAAAAACTAGTGGGGCCTTCACCAAATGGCCCCACATATGTAGTGGAACGGGCACACCGTGCTTTACGTCCTCCGCCAATGGCTGGCTCGCCCCCCCCGACCCTTCATATTCAAGCTCCTGAATTTCCTAGATAAACAGCACATTTTAGCAAAGGTTAAGGAGCTGAAAGAAATTAGATGGGAAACTAGGGCTCTCAGAATTACCCAAGATCTGCCTTCTCCTGCTCGAATCAGGCGACAAGAACTACACCCATTAGTCACTAAATTAATAGCTAGGAAGCCTTTCAGAGTTAGGCACCAAGTACTCTACAGGTCAAAACCAGCGATCAGTGGTACTCTTTTGATAACCTCGAGCAAGCTAAGAAGGGGCTTAAAGAGTTGCTACCAGATCTCTACAGATAAAGCTATGCAGTCCTAATATGCGGTCAAGTAAATCCGCAATGTAGTGTCACGCGCTACTCTAGTGTCTACCGGATGGTCAAACTGATTCATTCTCCTGTACATACCAAGCAAAGAGAGGGGTCAGAGTGGATCTGCTGCTGTATGTGACTTCTAATTGCTCCTTCCTCTTTTGTGCGATCTTTTGGATTATTATTTGAACAGAGACTATCGCTTCAGTCAAAGCAGCAGCACGATGCAAGGGAGAGAAGTGCACGATATACCTCTATCCAGCAGTGGATATATTCCAGTAGCAGAGACTGCAGAATAAGGCCATCACCAATTGCCTAATGTTTTAAAAAGAGAAGGAAGATAATTTTTTTTTTTTTTTCTCTCTCTAGTCAGGTGCCATTTGATTAGTATTATGATATGTTTAAGTTTACTAGAAACTATGGTCAAGTGTTATCACTGGAGCTGTGTTCTGGCTGAACTTTGGGAAAACTTGAAACTTATACTGAGCACAGCCCTTGACAGCTAAATTCTGGAGGGATACCCGCTAATATAGTCGATTGTAGAGACTGTAATGCACCTGATTTGAGTGTGGACTAGCTTAGATAACCCGACGTAGGGGAGAGGACCAGTGACGAGAGCGAGGGGGCGTTTCTTTTTTGGGGGGTGGGACCCTCCTTGGGGTTTGGAGAGAAACCCAGGTGGCTATTCGGTGCGTGGTGGGGGGGAGTAGCTACGCAGTGTTAAATGGTCTGGATGGCCGGGGCTGGTGGCGTCCAGCCTGAGGACCAATGCATATTTTGCACAGAATGCACTGAATTGGTTCCCTTTTTTTTTCTTTTTTTTTTTATCAAAGTCACTAGCGAGTCTTCCCATGGGTGGTTCCTCGATTCGGGCACTGGTCCTTTATTGTTTTTCAGATTTGTTAGTTGATCATCCTGAAAAGATGGGAAATGTTAATTAGGGGATAAAGCAGATGGATAAAGGTGTATCTGCGTATTTGATTGTTAAAAACTCATGGAGTGTTTCTATTTGGGCAGTTTTGAGTACTTTGTATCTACTCAGAGAATAGAGGGGAGGGGTGGGGCAGGAAGCGGGGCAATGAGCTTAGCCGGGTCGACGAAGCATCATCACCTGACAGCATGTATGTGGGGAAACAGTTGTCTAGAACTGGGGTATGGTTAGTGTTTGTAATTGTTAAATGGGGAAATAGAATAGCACTAAACGTTATTTCGGTTAATTGGGGGGTGGTCTGCCAAGTGCAAATCCAATATGTTTGTAATGTAATGAAAAGGAGAGAGGATAGTTACAGTGACACCCGAGATGTTTGCTAGGATATGGGGGGCCCGGATAATTGCGTAACTTGGAACATCAAAGGAGGACGAGACAGGTGTAAGAGGCAAGTTATCCTCAAGCACCTAAGCGTCCTAAAGGCAAACTTCGCATGTCTGCAGGAGACGCACACTAAAAGAGAGGATATGCATCTGTGGCGGAGGGGATGGGTTGGACAGGTCTTTGGAGCTGGTGCTTCGACATGTAAGGGAGGGGTACTCATTTTGATTGCTAAGAATATTCCCTTTAAACTACAAAATGAGGTGTGGGACCCAGAGGGACGCTATGTTTTGATCCACAGCCATATTGCTTCGTATCCAGTCCTCACTGGTGCCATATATGGACCCAACAGAGAATTGCCTAGTTTCTATACACATCTCATGAATTTATTACTTAGAGAACCTTCAAGATTTACATTGCTTGGAGGTGATTGGAATGTTACATTGCAGCCGAGTGTAGACAGATCAGATTATAAGCGAGCAAACTCAACTCCAACTCAAAGAGCCCTTAAAGAGTTAATGGACTCGACCAGGCTGTTGGATGTCTGGAGAGTCTTAAATCCAACTGACCGACAATATACTTTTTTTTCACCTTCTCATCGCACTTATTCCCGTATTGACTATTTTCTCATTAGTGACTTTGCTCTGCAAGGGGTTCTGGGGATTGATATTCAGGCCAGAGTGATCTCGGATCACTCTCCAGTAGTTATATCTTACTTAGTAGGTCCCGGAATCAAAAGAGATTCCTTATGGAAACTCAATACCCAGCTCCTGCAGAGTACTGACACCTGTAAACGTTTAACTGAATTTATTGCTTTGTTTCAGGATGTTAATAAAGGAACAGTGAATAGGGTGGATATGTTCTGGGCCTCCCTTAAATGTGCACTTCGTGGTGAGTGTATCAGATTAGCTACTATTAGGGCATCCAAAAACCGTACCTATATTTCAAAAATCCTTGGGTCCATTCGTGATCTGGAGAGGGTGCCAAGTCAATTAATAACAGAAGACCAAAAAGTTCAGTTAAATAGATTGCAGGTTGAATATGCAGATTTTCAGGCGCAGAGCTGAACTGGCCCTGAGGCACACTAAAATTCAATACTTGGAATCCGGTGAGAGAGCTGGAAAAATGTTAGCCTACAGAATTAGGCAGGCTGAATCAGCTAGACATATATCAGGTCTTTATTTCTCGGGCAATGATACAATATGCACAGACCCTAAAGAAATAGCCCAGGGGTTGGGACGTTATTACCAAGACCTTTATGCAGAAGATCCAGGCATATCTCCAACCCTAGCAGAAGTTGCTCAATACCTAGGTAAGGCTAATCTTCCCAAGTTAGCAACAGCGCAGGCGAAGCTGCTTGGTGGCTATATCGCACAAGAAGAAATACATCAAGCCATTCAACAACTACCCCCGGATAAGTCTCCAGGTCCGGATGGCTTTCCGAATAATCTATATAAAAAATGTTACAAAAATCTAGCACCAATATTGCAAGAGGTGTATAAGTATTGGTTTGATAATGGATTCTCGGAGCAAAGCTTTTCGGAGGCAGTGATTACCCTTATTCCAAAACCAGGGAAAGATCCCTTGTACCCCGAAAACTATCGTCCCATCTCATTATTAAACTCGGATTTTAAAATCCTGGCAAAGATACTGGCTAATAGACTAGCCCCCATCCTAGGAGAGCTCATCAGCCCTGAGCAGGTTGGTTTTTATGACAGGACAATCCCCAGGAGACCATCTCCGAAAGTTACTACATCTCATCCCAATTGCTAACAACTCTAACAAACCATCTGCCCTAATTTCTCTAGATGCCGAGAAGGCCTTCGATCGGGTCTCCTGGGTCTTTCTTTTTGAAACCCTACATCGATTTGGTTTCCCAGATACGTATATTAAGTGGGTCCGCCTACTGTACACATGTTCCACGGCCAGAGTCTTAAGCAATGGCATTTTCTCTAGCCCATTTCCTCTAAGGCGAGGTACCAGACAGGGATGTCCTTTATCTCCCCTTCTGTTTAACCTCTATTTAGAGCCACTAATTAGACACCTCCTTAGTGCTCAAGGAATACCAGGTATTTTAATCGGGGGAAAGAGATTTTTACTTTCGGTTTACGCGGACGATATACTTATACACATCGAGGATCCACAGCGAAATATTCCCAATTTGCTAGAAGAAGTTACGGCTTTTTCTAAAGTCTCATATTACAAATTAAACCGCTCTAAAACCAAGATTCTCCCATTGAACAATTGGCTCACGCGTGCTATGGTGGCACCCTTCAATTTGTCCTGGGAACCTAGATCGCTCTTATACTTGGGCATTAAAATAACAAAGGATATCAACTGTCTGGCAAGGGAAAACCTTAGTCCTCTTATTCAGATCTTAAGGGCTGACCTTGACCGATGGATGGCCTTACCACTTTCCATATGGGGAAGAGTTAATATAGTAAAAATGAATATTCTTCCTCGTCTTCTATACCCCCTTGGAATGATAGGACGCTATCTCCCCAAATCTTGGTTTGTCAAAGTGCAGAAAATGCTTAATACGTTTATATGGAGGGGTAAACAAGCGTGGAGAGCATACCATAAACTAACGGCCCCTAAAATTCAAGGAGGGTTAGCATCCCCTTCCTTTTTAACCTATTACTGTGCCCAGCATATAAGCAAGACAGCATTCTGGTTGCAGGCTGATCTCCCTCTGGATTCTAAAAAGTACGTGCCTTTGTGGGTTGAGATTGAGAAATACTTGGTAGCTGAGCATCAATACTCACTTCCTGCTCTGGTGTTTGCTACACCCTCTCAGATTCCCAGACAGCTCCGAAATACCCCAATAGGATGGTCACTTAGAGCAACCCATCAGATGCAACAGCATTTTACACTAAGGTGGCACCAGTTTCCCATGCAACCAATTACAGGCAACCCTCACTTTAGAATAGGGGGGAAGACCTATCTCTTCCTCTTTCTGGGCACCATTAAAGGAGCTCCGGCTTGTAGATTTTTTCCACCAAGGGAAAGTAGTTGTATTCTCTCATTTCTGATCCCGTTACAAAGTGCCAGACACGCATATATTTAAATTTACCCAAGTCAAACAAGCAATCCTCGTTTTTGCTAGATATGCAGCTGACCAAATGGTAGTGGATCCAGTAGTGCAAGAGTTAATCCAAGTAGCATCCGAACCCCACTCTGTCTCTGGGATTTATAAAAAACTACAAGCACTAGATCCAAAACTACCTAAGGGAGTATGCTATACTTGGGCGCCAGGAGCTAGATCTGGCACAGGATACAAAAACATGGAGGAGAGTATGGCAAAACTGTTATAGATTTATCAAGCAGGATAGGCTCCGCATGATGCAATTTAACATAATGCATAACATATATTACACACCAGTAAGATTGCATAAATGTGGACTTATCCCTACACCTTTATGTGGAAGGTGCCATGTGGAGAAAGGCACTTTGTTCCACATGTTATGGGCCTGCCCAAAAGTCAGGTCCCTCTGGCGCAGTGTGAGGAGAGGGTTAGATCCTCTTCTTGAGCTGCAGTCGTTGTTTACCCCAGAAGCTTGTTTAATACACCTGTTTCCACCCAATACTACATTGCGGCAAAAGGCCAATATCGCTATAGTGGCAGCTAACGTTAAATTGATAATTCTTAGACACTGGAAGGATGGCCTAACACCCCTTAGAGACAGAATGGCATAGAGAAATGCTATTGTCATTACAGTTAGAAAAGCATATTGCTTACATGAGGCACAGAAGCGAGGATTATGTTACTTTATGGGGACCGCTGGATGCCACATTGGCAATCTGGAAACCCTAAGAGGCTGTAGCCTCCCTCAGTCTGTTTAACCAAATGCCTCCTTTCTCTCCTTTGATTAATAGGAATCAACACTTGGTTAATATTATTGGAATCTGTACTTGGCAGGGGGATGGGAGGGCTAGTTAAGGAGGGGGGGAGCGGGTGAGTTAAGTTTTAATAGAGATGAAAAGAATGAGCAGATGATATTCATTCATTCATGTACTAATGCAGCATGTTGACGATGTATGTGCTTATGCTCAAATAAAATATATTTAAATAAAAAAAAAACATTAATATGTTATTTTGTTTTATAATTGGCTTATAAGGGGGTGTTGGCATGTTTCAAGATAACAATTCTTTATATAAACAATGTATGTAAATTAAATAAGTAGCATCACTAAGCAGCACCAGCACCGCTACTGATGAAATGAACATGCATGGGAAGATGAACAACCGCAATAAACTTAGAAGTAATCTGAAGGCTCGAGTGAAATTCTTTTGCAAACACAATGCAGCCTTACAGGAGAGATAGGGGGATATGACTGAGACCTTTAAATACATGAAGGCCATTAACAGGAGAGGTATGGAGGGGTTGTTTAAACTAAGGGGAGGGACGGACACTGGGGGGGTGTGTGGTCTGAGGTTAGAGGGGGTAGATTGAGAAGAGAAATGAGGGGGCACTTTTTCACGGAGAAAGTTGTGTCTAACTGGAAAGCACTACCCAAAGAGGTGGTGTTTTGCAGGACAGTGGGTAGTTTTAAAAGGGGATGGGACAGAGCAAGGAGAGAGGAGGGAAGGGCAGCTGCAGAATAAGGGATTGCTAGCTGCACACTTGAGCAGACTTGATAGACCATATGGCCTTAATCTGCTAGCAGTTTCGTATGTTCATATGTATGTTTGTACAAATTAGTAAAATGTTTCTTTTAGTATTTCTATGTTCTTTAAAGGTGCATCAGGACCATAGGGATGGCAGATTTCTTTTAGCAATGTGTGCACCCAGGATAACATCAGCGCCTCAAATGCATGGATGTGTCAGACCCAGGAAGCAACCGCAAGTTAGTAAAGTTCCTTTCAGTATTTCTATGTTCTTTAAAGGTGGAACAGGACCACGGAGACTGCAGATTTCTTGTTTTAATAATGCATGCACCCAGGATAACTAAGCTGATTCACATTTATCTGATTTCAATCATAGTGTGGTGTATATATATACCACTACCATTTGCCTTAACTTCCTAAACAATGAATTGCATCCCATTTCCACAAATCACTGTCAACATACTTAACACACAGATAATTATTTAAAAAGAAAATGTTGAACTGTGTCCGTACTTGTAATCTTTGCTTTCTCTGACTCCTTGCCATTAGTTACTGGCCAGAAATCCAACCCTCTTAATTTTCCCTGGCATCCATTCTAAGTGAGTACCAGATTAAAAAATAACTAACTGCAACAGTTGCACCTAACCGCTGAATACCTCCTAATTGTGCTGCAATTGTCATAACTGTAACTGCAGCATAAATAAAACATGTCTGCATTTTTTTTTTTTAACTGTTCATGTTTCATGCGTTTACAACACTTTTTATGTTTTAATGAAGGCCCAGTATACATTTCCCTCACAAGATGCAAACACTGGGGAGGTCTGATTGTGATGATACTGATATTGAACAGCACAGGAGGTTCCCTACTCACTCAACCCAAAGGCTCAAAAACAACAGAAGGTAACCTGAATAAGATTGAAAATCGTGTGTGTGTGTGTGTGTGTGTGTGTGTGTGTGTGTGTATGTGTCTTTTAAATTTTGGGCACTAAAGCAATATAGATTGTATCACCACCCTCAGGACAATTTTTTTCTCTTTGTTTTAATGGTTTTCTTTTTTCTAAGTTTTCATTTCAATTGAGTATAAAGTGCATACTATTATAGTTACACTGGTTGTCCATTTTGTAAGCACAATAATATATTCCAGGCTGTGAGTTTATGTTTGTAAATCGCACATCCGGGTAAATTCATGCCTCACTGCACACCTGGGTGTGTGGTTTACAAACCCAAATCTGCACCCCATCATATCTTCTTGTTTACAAATGGGATACCTGTCCCCTATAGTTGACATACTCCTTCTATTTCATCCTTTGTTGAAGTCAGAATCTTCTGTGTAATTGTATCTTCATTGAGGGTCATCCTGCCTTCATGGGAGGATGATTGGGATGTACACTCACGTCTCAGAAATGTTTTGGACTTGGGGGGTAGTAGAGGTGCAACACTCAGGCTTCATACATAGGCATTCCTAGCAGAAAAAAAAATGAAGTTTATTACCCATGGCTTGAAATGATGGTTAAATAATAATGGTTAACACAGTGCTGTTTATTCACAGTTCAGTTCACATACAGAACTGGCATGTTGGCTGCAGGATTGAACCAGCACAGTCCCCATGTGTTGTCAACATTTGCTAGCTGTTTCCAGGTCACCACGGTCCACTAGGATCTTAAAAAAAGGATCCCAAAACTAAACACATTCTCTGCCTGCCAGATGGTATACACATTTCTCTCCAGATGTCATCAGTCACTGGCAGATTCCCCTAACAACTCTTTTCAACCTTAATGTGAACCGTGGATGAGGGTCCCAGTTTCCACCACTCTGCACATTCTGTCCTCCACAAAGCCTTCACTCTTTCTCATGACCATTAAGACTCAAGCTTCCATACGGGGCTTCAAACAGATGGGTAATGCTTACATACTTGAATCATGCTCCCTGGATTGATATCCCTTCCACAGCACCTAGTTGTGAATAGAGCACCATGATGAAATGGGGATGACACATTTTCAGACCTGTATGCCCCAGACAGATATATTTCTACATATCAAACCCTTCTTTCATGGGGGTCTTTCTACCCAGCCAATGCTGAGGTCCTTTCAGTGATGATGAGGTGGTACTCCTTCAACTCAACTATTGCCTTTCTCAGTAGATCGGAATTCACCTACTCATATTCTCCTCTCCATTCCTTGTCCCTAGAAATTGGCTAGACATGCAAGGGCTTATTGAGGAGCTCCTTTAGTCACATCCCCATTCCTTGGTCCATACCACCTGTTTCACTCCTCCTAACTGTGAGCATGAACATGCCAAGCTCCTCCTTTTAACAATTCTGTGGTTAGGTCGCATGCAACAGGAGCTGGCTTGGGTCTGAAACATAACTCTTGGGTAACCAGATTAGCTTGGGGAACATGGATGGCTAACTACCCCTGGTGCAAGGGGTAGACTACATTTATTATTATCAGCATAAACTTTTCCACATCAACAAACTGTGATGTCACCAACAGAGGATTATGTTTCCAGTGGTATACCGATGCAAGGATGAAACCCAGTCAGCAAAATCCCCCACAGCGACAGTTTTGACAAGAATCAAAAACTGTTGCTGTGAAGACTCCTAATCTGACTTTCACCACCCTTCAAGTTAACTCTGACTGGAGTTAACAAGCCTAGAGAAGGGGGGGTCCTGGGGGTACAGCCCCCGCATGGGGGTTCGGTGGTGCAGCCCCCTACAGAAAAACAACCAATGTCTGACAGGCGAAATTTTGCCTGTCGACATCAGAGAAGTCTCTATGCCGCACGTCGACAACAGTCTTGTCATGGCGGCATAGGTAAACTGACTTCAGCATTGAAATAAGCAACACAAGAAGAACAAGATGACCCAGGAATCCTGTACATAAGCAAATTAAGTTATATAGTAATGACGATCAAAGGGAAAATAGATGCAAACAATACAAAAATATTAGTTGAATTAGGCCTAAATATTATGTTTTTTATTTTTTAAGTTTTATCAAAATTGAAAAACTCACTTTCAGCATTTTTACATGCAGAATTTCCTCAGACTCTATGATGACCAAGGTTCCAAATTTCACTAACTCATATAGCAGTTCTAACTCTCCTTGCAACACGGCAAGGAAACAGCCCCCATTGTCATATCACAAGTGCATTAACCCACTCGACAGCATGGGTTAACATAAGGGTAATTGAAAGCACTCAGCCTGTGACCACATGCCCAATCACCTCCCCAGACATTGATTATTTCTCAAGTAAACCCATGCTCTCTCATGTGTTAATGCTTACTTCTGTGCCAATATTTTGAGGCACAGTTGCACTTTGCAGTATTCTGTGCATAGGCATGGCAGAACTTCACCTGTGAAAAACTGATACTAAATCCCTGTTTCTTTGCAGCTTCCAGATATTTCAGCACAGGTGGTTTTGGAAGCAGAATAATTTCCTTCATATTTATGTCAGTGGCTTTATTTACCAAGGAAGCTCTTTCCGATTTGAAACTATAAAGGGTTCAGCATGTATGGTATCTTGTGTATGACAAAAAATTGCAATTCAATAAAAGAATAGTGTGTCTTCTCTTTTTTAATAAACATAGGGCTTCAGTGTATTATTTCACTGGTGTAAATGTGCATGCATTTTCCAATAGAATATATTATACCTTGTTTATATTTATAAATAACTCACTATTTGCAACAGTGGTTTCAGACGTGTTTTGTAGCTATTATAGGGGATCAAACAATGGGTGATAGCAAGTCTTTTTCACAGATCAGCTGTGTTTTATTTCTACCCCACAATAAATGCATTATTAATGAAGTTGCTAGACATGACAAAGCAGGCAACTGAAAGTGACATCACCAATGCTTTGCAACGTTTGCACTATGGTTTCAGTTACATAATACCGCGGATGAATTGCATAATCCTGTGGGTGTTATTATTTAGGCTAGAATGCAGTGTAGCCTCATTTATTAAAAATTCCCAAAAGACAAAATAAATTAATTTGGAACTTCAGTTGAATTCATGAATTGGGAACTCTTCTGTTGGCATTTTGTAATGTGTTACCATGCACAATAATTGTTATCGGTAGTTACTTTTCTTCCCGGGGCCAGTTTTCCATGAGAATATTTCATATGGATTCAAGCTGGAATCTCACTGCTGCTACTGTTCTGTACTTAAATTATATGAAAAAAGGCAAGAGGAACACTTCAGTGAAGCAGAGGTTAACAGATTGAGAGTGTGTGCTCTTATGAACGGAACATTGTGCTTTGCCTCCTGTTGGTTATGTTACTGATGTTTTAGTTGGCCAACATGATCATTTCAATAAAAGAGGATACAGCTTAAGATGGTTTCAATGGAAAATATGTTTCCATTTCTCAAAAAGAAACACCTATTCAGCTGAAAAAGGTAAATCTGTTAATAAATTATTAATTAAACTGCTTTTCTTTTTCTGACACCTGATCTGAGGTGTCAGCATGGTTCTTCTTGGCAGCATATCTACCCCTGGATCAGAAGGTCATGTGTTCTGGTTCCACACCAGGGCTGGGCTCATACCATAAATACTGGCACCTGAGTTCCATACAATGGGAGTGCTGTGCTGTTGGGGTGTGCTGTGCTTTGAATGAGACATTAAACTGAGGCTTCTTCAGCACATCTCTTGTGGTGTCTTGATAGGTGTCCAGGTGGAAGTAAAATAACTCAAGGCATTTTTCACAAGAGCAGAGGAATTTTATTTAAAAATAAATTCAAAATTAATCAAGACTTTACCTTGTATTTAAAATAACAAGTACAAAAGTAAAGACAAAAATATCTGAAAAGAAAATCATAATCTGAAATTTTGTACACTGAAGAAATTCATAAAGATATATAGGAAACTTTCTGTTCATCCAACAAAAAAATCAGTTATACAAACATTATGTACAAAAGAAACTCACATAAAGGAAAAATCAGGTGCATTTTATTCAGAGCTGACTCAGAGTTTCAGCCAATCAAACCAATACATATGTTTAGCTTTGTATTCATTTTTACTGCTGACTAGCATCAGAACTATCCTGATGTATTGCCAATGTATTGTTTAAAAATGGCTATAGGTGTGTGGCTTTCTCTGCCCCCCCTCCCCCGTTGCATTTCTCAGAATGGCCACACTACATTGTGAAATAAAGTAATGTAAAATAAATATACAATATAAGGCAATGATATAGTGGTTACTGTATACTTACATAATGATCTGTAAGGCTTGATCAGCTATCTTAATGTGTTGGGGCATGGCTGTTGTGGGGGGGCAAGGTTGCTGCCAGATACTGAATGAGCAGCATTTTGTTTGCTCCGCATATCCAGCCCAGTGGAGTTGAATCACATATTGCCCTATATGAATCACTATGCTTTCTCTCCTTCCCCCCATTTCTCAAATAAAGAAAATTCAGTCTCGGACTGAGTGAAGGAAACAACTGTCTGTAAGAGATTGGCTGTCCTCTTCACAGATCCCCATGGCACTCAGTGGGCACTGCCACATTTTACTGCAGCAGCTGTTTTGTAATGCTTGGCAGATTTGCTGACTACACAATACTTGTACTCCATTTTGCAACTTAAAGAGTCACCAACGCCTTGAGAAGAACTTTTAAAAACATAATATTTGGACACAAACCAAGTTATATTTTTCATAAGATCTGTAGTTCGTTTAACCATTATTTATCACTGAGGTCATATGCATGAAAACAGGATAGCTGTGCCTTGAGAGTTCAAAAGCTATTATTGATTCTTCCCAACTTGATGTCATAATACTCTGCCTGTGACATCACAGTTATTCCCATGGCAATAAACTGTGATGTCACAACAGAACATTAGGACATCAAGTTGGGAATAAGCAAAAAAGACAACAGAACTCTAAGGGCTAAAGATCTTATTTTTGTGGGAATTTCTTTAGTAATAAATAATGGAAATGAGAAATCTATAGAAGATGGACAAAATACAAGCTGAATTGTGTCTAAATATGTTTTCTGATGTTTTTCCAAAGGTGTCAGCTGCTCTTTAAAGTAATGTTTTTCCCCTGTCTTTATAAAAACAAGAGGCTAAAGACTGAATGGGCCAGAGATACACATCGCTCGATCTAAATGCTCAACATTTTTTTTTAATTTATTTTTAAAGGAACACTCCCAATTCCAATTTAATGATATTTGTCAAAGTTTCCCCAGTGTCTAGCATTAGTTTTTATTCAAGATATGTGTTTCATAATGTGTGCACCAGGATAGCTAAGCTAATCCACATTTATCTCATTTTCGGTGCTAGCTCTAAATCAGTTACATCAGGAAATAAATAAATAAATAAAGACAATGGGCAGGATTCATGATGCTTTTGAAAGACCCACAGCTGCAGGTAAACCACTACGCAAGTGGGTTGCCACTTGCAGAGCTGCAGGTTACCCACAACAGCGGGTATTCACAAAGGTGGAGCAGGATTACGACCAGCTCCATAGGTTATGGCCGCTTGCGGGTGGTGTCACCAGGGTGATGTGTGCAGCTGCGGGAATGGGCTACGGCTGGTGGAAGCAGCCGTAACACCCTCCGCAACTGCTGCAGCTGTGAATTGCAACTGCCGCAGCTGAGGGCGATTACAGTCCGCATCAGCAGTTGTGGAGTGGGACTTACAAAGTCAATGCTTCATGAATCCAAGCCAATGTCCTTTAGTGGTTAGGGTACATAACTAAGGTTCCACCAAGCTGCATCGAAAACAAAGTTGTTGAAATGCAGCTTGGTGACAGTAACAATGTTGACAGGTGAAATTTTGCCTGTTAACATTGAGGGTTTTTTATGTAGGGGCTTCACCCCACCCCATGCACCCCCTTCATAAGGATTATAAACTCCAGGTTGGAGTTTATTTGAAGGGGGTGGGCACTCAAAGTCAGTGGAATTTCACCATCGGGTCCAGTACAGTGCCAACCTCGAGGTTGTCGCTTTACTGAATTTTGTTGTAAAAATTTCGACATTCTAACATGATACGCATACCTAAGAACCTGGATTTTGTAATTGTATTTTAATTGGTATTAGTATATTGTGTGTCTGTGGAAGTCTGCATATTGTCTGTAACACTGTTGCCACCCCAGGGTGCTCTTGTAAAAAGGGTTCTTTTACCTCAGTGAGTTCTTTTCCTTTATACAACACTATAAATAAAATAAGGAGATCACAGGTTCACATCCCACTATTGCCATACTGGATCACAGTGCAACTTTTGGCAAGTGAACTGACCCCTCCCCCACTTGCATATTTATTTATTATGATATTTATTCCAGGAGAAAAATACAGAGGTAAAACAGAAACCTCATTTATAGATGTGTCCTCTCACATGTAAAGCTATGTAGCAGGAGGCAGGACCCCACTAAAAACAAGATGTTGCATCTCACGTGGGTGATCCTGTGCAAACTGTAAAAAAATATCAACACTGATGCCCAAACTGGGGTGAAAAATTAACCTGCAACAACAAACAAAAGGTTAGTGGCTCCTGCAAGTCAATCGTAGCTCTAACTTCAAGGATCTCTGCTTTGTCTACAGATTTAAAATGTGAATCAAAAAGAAAACTGAATGCTCTGAAAATCTATCTGTCTATATACCATATGCAAGAAGGTCATACTTCTATCAATTTCAGTTGGAAGACTCCAGCAGAACATAGTCAGCTGACTTACCCAAGACCAACGCCGATTTCTCCCCACTTCTCCCTCCCCAGTGATGCGATGATTAAGTGATACACAGGATACACACATGTGTAGATCTTTTTTTTTTTTAAATTCAATATACTTTTTTCAAGCCCAGTACAGTACGTGGAAATGAAATGGCAGTTGAGTTAACACACAGGAAATGAGACATGTCAGTGTAGCCATGGGGTTACATCGGCTCAGTTATATCCCATATTCTACTTATACCTATAACCACCCCCCAAACCCCATTATATACCTTTCCTCCTCCCTCCCTCCTTACGAGACAGGATCATCCAAGAATATTAAGCTATGGACATCTATGGCTGGCCATGGACAAAAACACAATGGGTCACCTTGTCATTCTAAAAGGTAGGAGCCTACCCATTTTACAATAGTAAGGAGAGGTATCCTTTGGTAGCAGAAATTCTATGTCCACGTCTTATTTAGTAGTTGAGGTCAATGTATATATATTGTCCCATTTCTTATCAAAGCTGGAGGAGTCATGTCTCAAACTAGCTAGCATTTTTTCTAGGTGTAAGTTAGTTAAGAATTTGTTTATTTTTTTATCATGTAAGATTTTATTGAGTTTATCAGATGTCAAGAGCCGTACAAAGCAGTCTTCATACACCATATATATATAACATAACCATACATGCCCAGAGCATACATATCTGTTCTCAGAACACAAAAAATTATCTACAGACATGTACTGCGAAATAGTAATCTTTAAGCAGGCATCTCCTAGAGCATTGTGCAAAATACCAGTCCTTTTAAACTTCATGAAGAAGGTCTCCCTCAGTGAAGAAACTAATAGTCGTAGATCCACTGCCTAAAACAGCAAGTTGCTCCAGTCTTGTATCAGGCTACCAAAACATTATTGCCCGCTATCCACTAATATACCCATCTACAATAGAGAAGCTACATAACCAGACCCTTGCATAAGCTCAGATAAGCCTGTCCATCCAATTAAATGGACTAGATCGAAAAGACCATAAGGGTCCAAAAAATATGTAACAATATAAAAAATAGGAGTAGAGACAAGACCATACAGCCGGAGATGCCCAAACATGCTATCAACATACTATACAGTCAGCTATATTCTGGGAGGAGGGTTTGGAAAAGCTGGGAACAACCAAGCAAATGGCGGGGGAGCAACCAAGCAAGTTAAGAATTTGTTTAGCCATTCCGAGTAGGAAATCAGGACAGAATTCTTCCAGTGTTTCATTACTAGTTTTTTGACAGAGTGGGAAATAAGGGACATGGCATATTGCTTTTCACGGACTGGAATATGGGAATAGTCCCCCAATACACAGATCTCAGGAGTAAAAAGCAGCTCCAACCCTAGGAGGGGGTCTAGCTTGGTCTGTATGGCTTGCCATGGGGCTCTGATTGAAGGGCAATCCCAAACAACATGGAGTATAGTGCCTTCATCTCTGCCACACCTGTTGCACTTTGGGTCCTGCAACTTACCCATTTGTATGAACTTAGCTGGGGTAAAATAAGTGTTGTGCAGTATATAAAACTGCATAATATGAAGTTTATCATTGGAGGTATAGGAATAGACCCCCCTGCCAAATTTTATCCCAGCTTAGCTCTCTGTTTGGGAATTGGGCCACCCAATGATGATTCCCCTGATTGTTAGAGAAAAATACTGGGTACAGTGTTGCTGTGATTTGGGATACAGTATGTGGATTCCAAACTAGATTGCAAAGCAGGGTGAAGAGATCTGACTGGTCGACATTCCAGGTACCTGACCCCAACTTGCTAATCAGCAGGTGCCTCTCTGAACATTTGGTTAGCCAGAAGTTTTTTTTTCATTTGTTTATTTAGGGATTCGGATCATACCTTTAAGCTCAGAGCTCTTTTACAAAGGTTCCATGTCAAAGAGTGACAATGACAGCAATAACAAACAGTTTACATACAATACTCGAATAGTAGGTAGCTAGTATACAATAAGGTTACAATGTCATTCACAGTACCAATGGTGATAGTACAGCGTCAAGAGCAGTCAACTAGGGCAAAGGACAGTGTTTATATGTAGCGAAGGATGCAAAGAGGTGTGACACCTAGTGTGAGAGTCCAAGGAGGAGTCAAGGTGAGGGGGAGGTGAGACTGGGGGGGAAGGAGAGTGGGTGGCCAAAAGAAGTGGCTTTGTCTAGGAGGTTGGGAGGTAGTGGTAGTAGGTTGGTTTTAAGGTTGATCCAGTGGGAGAAAAGGCATGGGGAGAGAAGACAGAGGATAGGGCAAGAGGAAGAGTGGGGTTAAAGGAAGGAAAGGAGAATGTGGATGAGTGGGCATTATGGGTGTTAGAGTCCTAGTGGCAGTCACAAACTGTCCTAGTAAGAAGGTGTTGCCTTAGGCCATTTTTGAATTGCGAGATGCATTGGGAGTTCAGAATGTGCACTGTGATTTCATTGAGCCATTGGGGGGCCTTATAGCTGAAAGCATGCTGTCCCTGCACAGTTCAATGGAAAGGTGTTGATAGGGACCCCCTCATCCTGCCTCTGGTGGTATAGCTGGTAGCACTTGGTGTTAGGATGCTAGAAATGCATGGGGCGGTTTTAACCGCTACTGCCTTTTTTCCAAGGAGACATGTTTAGAATATAATCCTGTTCTTTAGTGGCAGCCAATTGGTCTCCTCGTATAACGAACAGGTGTGGGTATTTCGATCTGCAGCCATTGTGAGACTACATGCCTTATTGAGGGCAACGTGAATCCTTTTTAGTGCAGTGTCTGTTGCTGCACCGTAGATCACCAATCCATAGTCGATGGTAGAAAGGATGGAGCTGGAGACTGAGAGGCGGAGGGCCTCTGGAGTGAGATACTTTTTATGCCTATATAGTACACCCAGCTTGGTGTTCACTGCCTTTACCACTGTGTCGATGTGTTGGGTGAAGGTGAGGCAGTCATCAATGGTGACCCCCAGGTACTTGAATGTCTGAACTTGTTCCAGCAGCTCACTGATTTTATTGGAGATGGTGATGGGAGGGAGCTTCATTTTGTGCTGTGGGCTGGCTGTGAGCATCACCTTGTTTTTGTAGTTTAATAGAAGTTTATGGCTACAGAACCAGTCTTCCAGCTTGTAGAAGGATGCCTGCAGCTTGGAGTGAAGGGTGACTATTGATGAACTGCTGGTGAGAAGCACCGCGTCATCTGAGTAAAGTACCAGTTTAGTGTCACAGGCTTCAGGAAGATTATTTAGGAAGAGGCTGAATAGTAAGGGCCCCATTATTGACCCCTGTGGGACCCCTAAAGATACCTCATTGGAGCTAGATACTGTGTGCCCAATTTTTACATGTTGGCTTCTGTGTGTTAGGTAGTCCTTGAACCAGCAGGCAGCATTGGTTGCAACCCCCAGGTTCTGTAGTTGAGTCAGGAGGAGAGAGTGATTGACAGTGTCGAAGGCTTTGGTGAGGTCTATGAAGACTGACCCAACCAGCTTTCCTTCGTCTAGTGCCTTGTGCGAGTAGTCAGTGTAGTCCAGCAGAGCTGTAGAGGTACTATGATTCTGCCTGAAGCCATGTTGGTTGGGACATAACAGTTTGTATTTGTTGAGGTAATCTGGGGGTTGAGTGGCCACAATCTTTTCCAGGGTTTTAGAAAGGGGAGAGAGGATGGATATTGGCCTATAATTGGCGGTGCATGTCATATTGCCCTTCTTGTGCACCGGCGTCACGAGAGCCTGTTTCCAGATCCCAGAGAACTGTGCAAGAGCCAGCGATTTGTTAAATAGTTTTGTAACTGGCACGATGATGACATCCAGTGATAGGGATAAGAGTTTCATATTGATTCCATCACTCCCCATTCTGGTCTTGCCTAGTATTTTTTTTACGTGTTTGTAAGCCTCCTTCACTGACACTTTTTTGAAGTAGAAGACAGGGATTGAGCCCCCTTGAGGCGTGCAGTTGGTTTGTTCCCCAGCAGGGTGCAGCACTCCAGTCAGGTCAATAAATGCTGTGTTGAGAGAATCCACGATGTGCTGAGGGTCAGTAATCGTGACATTGTTAATGTTGAGCGAGTGCAGGGAGGGCAAGAGTGCTGGGGTGGATTTAATTCTACCCTGATCCACTAGGTCAGAAATCCTAAGATCCGTCGAGGGTGGGCCCTCAGGAGGCTTCAGATATCTGCTATCTAGCATAAAATCGGGATTTAGATAAAACCGCTGTGTAATATCTCTGCTGTTATCGTACTTAAGGGCCTTGCATAACTGAGCATGCACCTTCATAGACATGTGAATCAACTCATTCTTTAATGCAGACTGGCAAGTTTTGGGGGAGATATAGAGTAAACTAATAGGGAGAAATGCCACTTTGCTGAATCATTTGGAGTTCAATTTGTAACCGTGTTGGTATATACTCTGAGCCAGATTTTGGGGAAACAGGAGGATACCAGCATAGATGTTTAGCTATGTGACTAACCAGGTAATATGGAAAAAATTAGGCAACCAGAGACCTCCATGCTGTTTAGTGACACCAAGTCTAGCATAGAACCTTCTAAGGGGGTTTTGTATTCCAGAGAAATCTGGAGATTATTTGGTGTAGTTTATGAAACCATGATTGGGGTGATAAAAATTAAGCATGTTCAGAGGATAAAACACCCTGGTAAGAATGTTAATTTTGATTACACTAATTCTTCCTTGTAGTGGTAAATGTAAGGGGGGCCATCTGTCCAGGTCTTGTCTGATGGTCCCTAACAGGGTATCCAGATTGAGCTTCTTACCTGTGACATATTGGGGTTTTATCCTGAGTCCAAGATATGTAAGCTGGGAAGATGAATCCAGTAGCTGGCCTGTTATCTGTGCTTTATAAGTATGGGGATTTAATGGCATTACTGTTGATTTTCCTGCATTCAGTTCATAATTGGATAAGACCCCATAAGATGCTATAATGGCTAAGACAGCCAGTAGAGAGGTCACTGGGTCTATGGCATGCAACAAAATATCATCAGCATATGCTGACAAACACAGGGTCTATTCTCCTACCTGGATACCCTTTATCAGGTGGAGTGCTGGAGTTGGTGTAGGAGTGGCTCAAGATACAAATTAAAGAGCAGTGGGGAAAGAGGACACCCCTGGCATGTTCCTGAGTATAGGGGAAATAAATTGGAGAAGAGCCCATTGCCATAGACCTTTGATGTGGGGCATGTGTAAAGGACTTTTATCCACTGGATAAATATTTTGGGGAAGCCAGATTTACTCAGTACCTCAAACAGGAATGTCCAGCTAACTCTGTCGAATGCCTTCTCTGTATCCAGGGGCACCAAAAGCCATGGGATGTGGTGCCCCCCTGGATATGGAGAAGACATGGAAGAGCTTCCTGAGGTGGTCAGAGGAGGAGCGACCAGCAACAAAACCCACCTGTTCTGGACTTAAGAGCGGTGTCCACACTTTTGCCACTCTTGCGTATAAGATTTTAGCAAACAGCTTGATATCATAGTTCATTAGAGAAATTGGATGATAGTTAGTAACCAGATTTTTGGCCTTATTTGGTTTAGGTAGTACTATTATCATGGTTTCTAGTATGGAGGGGTCCAACAGACCAGAATCACAAAGGTAATTAAATATCCGGAGTAGCAAGGGAGAGAGAGTTGTTCCTCAAATGTTTTATAGAATCTGGGGGGTGGGGCATTTGGTCCCAGAGCTTTGTCATTTGGAAGAGAACAAATGGCCTCTGACAGCTCCTGTTGGGTTATTGCACACATCAGGGATTTCACATGTGCCTGCGAGAGGGTGGGGAGTGGGAGTTTATTTAAGTATGTCCATATATCTGACACCTGAGGGGCATTTGCTGGGGAGAGTACACAGCTTTGTAGTATTCTTCAAATTCCTGGACTATTGCCCTTGGGGTAGTGAGGAGAGAGTTGTCCTTAAAGGAACTGAGTGCTGCTACTATTCTGGACTCCTTCTGTTTCTGTAAGCAGAGTGCCAATAAGTGGCTGGCTTTATCCCCTTGCTCAATATATTTAGCATGAGTTTTAAAAAGGGTGTACTGATCTTGTTCTTTTAGGGATTCTGCATATTGGTTCCGTAGCTGCGCCAACTGCACCAGTGTGTCTTCAGTTGGAAAAAATGGGAGTCAGTCTTCCAAGGTTTTGATCTGGGAGAGAAGGGAAGAATAGAATGCCTCTCTCTTCTTTTTCCTAATGGTGTAGAGTCAGATACATTCTCCCTGGACAACACATTTCAGGGCACACCACAGTTTGTCTAAGTGTTCTATAGTGCCCTGATTGTATAAAAGAAAGTGCTATATTGTCTCCTTAAGGGAGCGCACTATATGTTCCTCTTGAAGCAGCTGGAGGTTTAATTTCCAGACTCCACTTTTTTTCTCTGTGGAAAGAAAGGTTCCTCTCCAACCAGACAGGAGCATGGTCAGATATGGTTCTCAGGACCATACCACTACCTGTCTGTCCTGCTAGTACCGCATTGGTCATTAAGAAATAATCAATGCAGGAAAGAGATCTGTGTACTGGGGAATAAAATGTATATCCTCATGTACTTGGCTACAGTAGCCTCCATGGGTCAGTTAGTCCATAGTCACTCATGAACTCCCCACATATGTATAGATCTTGCCAGCTCTGGCCATGTCCAATCAGTCTCCTTTGTATCTTCATGCTGACTCATCTGCACTGCCACCTTACCTTCACCAGGTTGCAGTTAAATTACAGGTCTAACTAGCCTTCCCCTTAGATGGAGGAGAGCAATTCACTGGATGATCCATCCTCCTTTCCCCCAAAACCCATACCTATATATTCTGAAAATGTTGTTCTGACAGGCTGCAGTGTATGAGTGAATGAGATTCACTCCAGCTGACAGCCTGTCACTTCACACTGAGCAATAGCACTTACTGTCATGGCAGATGCTAGGGAATCATCAGCATGTTTTTCTAATCTAGCATAAAATATTTACTGCTTTCACACAGATTTAGTGCAATAGATTTGATGATTTAGGTTATTTATTATTACAGTACGGGATTAGCAGGCTAAAGCATGACAGAGAATGAGATTCTCTAATACTGTCAGCTTATAATTTTTCACTCCCATTTGTCTATTGAGAGCCATATCGTATCATACCATATTTGGTATGTTTCAGTAAACAATGTCCCTTTAAAGCAGTATAGCAGCCGTGCTGGCTCTGACTAGAGTTTGTTTTAGGTATACAAGTGAAAAGAGGAAGACAGGCGGAGGGAATGAAGGTTAAAAAGGGATGGAGGGACTGTGCAGAGGTGGACCAGGAAAAGGCAAGCATCATGAACAAATAGTTTTATTCATTGTTCACAGAACGAGGAGAAGGGGATGGGCCACAAAAAGTAACAGAAGCTTTGGAGGGAGGGAGGGAGGTGCATACTCATCCTTTTTTGGAGGAGAGAGTCCTAAAGGGATTCACTAATCTGAAGGTGTACAAAACAATCAGTCCAGATGGGGTAAATTGGTGTTGTATCAAAACAGTGTACCAAAAACAGTGAAGGCAATTTAAGCCCAGTAATATGAGTGCCATGAAAGACAGAGTTGAAAACTTCAGCAAGGTGTCAGAACACTAAAACCTTCATATGGTGTATAGTGCATCTTGAAGTAGGTATATTTAAGTAAGGGGTGTGCAGAGGCAGGCTGCTTTTCAGTGTTCCGATGCCTTGCAGAGGTTTTTGGTCACTGTCTTTCATGGTGTTCATATTAGTGGGCTTAAATTGTCTTTGCTATTTTTAATACGCTGTTCTGACATGGAACTTGGTGCATCCAAGGGTACTGATGAAGTTAGGGAATTACTTGCGACACCTCTGACAGTCCTTTTTAACAGTTCAGGAAGCAGGAGTGGTCCTGGAGGACTGAAAGAGTGCAGATATAGTCGCACTTCACAAAAGTGGTAGCAGAGTGGAGTCAGGCAATTATGAGCCAACCAACCTGACATCATAGGTGGGAAAGTTAATTGAATCACTGCTGAAGAAAAGGATTGTAGATTATCTTGAATCCCCTTGGTTACAAGACTCAAGGCAGCATGGGTTCATGGGGGAAGGTCAGAAATGACTGATAGATTTTTAGTGTTGTAATACCCTGACAAGGATGAGGTGCACAGGAAACAAAGTTTATAGTAAGCAAAACATTCTGGCACTCTCACCTGGGACAAATACACCAAACAGATATACTCTTTTTAAAATCACATTTTTATTAAAATAATAAAGAAGTTGCCACAGGGCTAGCAATCAGGATTACCTGATGCATTTCTGACACCTCTGTGTCCTTTATCAAAGGAAAAAATAATGGATTGCTGATTACATTGAATAGTATTGTGTCATGATGTCACAAATTGGATGATGTGATTTGTGACATTATGATACAATACTGTTTAACGTTATCAGCAATCCGTTATTTTTACCTTTGATAAAAGACACAGAGGTGTCCAAAATGTATCAGGTAATACCGATTACTAGCCCTGTGGCAACTTATTTTTTATTTTAATAACATGTTACTTTAAAAAGAGGACTCTGATAGATTTCTTTGACTGGGTGACAAAGGGATTAGATCAGTGGATCAGGGGTGGACGTTGCCTACCTAGATTTCAATAAGGCTTTCAACACCATTTCACGTACCAGACCAATAATCAAGCTGTGTAACTTAGAAGTGGATCCACAAGTGATAAACTAGTTAAAAAATTCATTATGGGATAATTGGTTATGGGCTAGGTGACAGAGGGTGGCAGTAAACTAAGTTCACTCCAAGGAAGGGATGGTGACCAGTGGGGTACATCATGCATCAGTGCTGGGGCAGGTCCTCATTAATGCTTTTATAAGTGACATTGCAGAGAAGCTGGATGGGGATATTTTTTTTAATTTAATTTTATTTAGTTTTTGTTGACCAGGTAAGTGCACTAGACAAATCCTGCCTATTTTCAGGCATGACCCAGGGGAGGGGGATACAGATGAATGCCAACTGACCTTTAACCAGATTAAGCTGTTGGTGGTATTTTTAGTGAATGAGGGAAATTTGGTCAGGACACTGGGGAAATTCCCCTACTCTTTTCGATAAGTGCCATGGGATCTTTAACATCCACCTGAACTACCACCAGTCCAGGCAGATGGGACCTCGGTTTAACATCTCATCCGAAAGACGGCACCTCAGAAGTGCAGCACCCCTCATGCTGCACTACAGTGTCAGTACTGGGATATTAACCCAAGTGCCAGATGTGGGAACTGAACCCACAGCCCTCTGATCTCCCGGCCTCAGAGGCGGGTGTGCTACCTACTGAGCCACTGACACTGATAATAAAGTATGATATGCCTCTTTGCTACACGGCATTTCTTCCTCACATTCATCTGGCCACCCACGGTGGAACTGAAAGTTGGTGGTGTCCATGGGGGATGGTGGCTCAGGTCCAGTGTAGGATGTGATGAGCTGTCAGAGGTTTCATCCTCCCAGCCCTGCACCTGATTTTCTGGTTTTCTCCTCAACCCTCCACCAGGAATGCACATCAAGACTGACTGCCTGCAAGGCTGATGCAGCCAACCTGTGGGATGTAATACCCTCTCTCCCTGCAGGAGGAGAGCATCCTGTGGAATGCTACATCCTCATTGCCCCAGTCAGACCGCTGATGGTCCAGGCTCATTCCCAAACCTGGGTCATTGGCATTGTGAGTGGTAGCACTACCACTGTGGCAACAGGACAACCTGTTCATGTTCATTATTTAGTTTTTCCATCCCAAACATAAACAATATGACATTGCAGTCATTATGTAAGGTATCCCTTAGGGGAGAAATGGGCCTTTCAGTGAAGTTCCATTTTAATGAAGCTAATACATACTGATGCACTTTCATTTCAATCTGTGATCTTATTTGCGCTGAGTTAATGATTATCTTATCTACTGTCCTCCAAGCAACAGGACAGTCAATTGCAAGACTCAACTGAGGTAGTCTTTTTGTTTGTAACCATATTTGTTTAGCAAAACCCATGTTAGACATCGTAACATATACAAGTAGATTGCTATCATCATAATTTCTGAAAGATGTTACAATGTTCTCATTTGTCCTATTGATTCCCAGTTCTGCCAGAAATAAAAAATGTTATTACAGTAATACATCAGTGAGTCTCTTGTTTCATTTTGTTGTGGAATAATTTCCTATTATTCTTAGGACAGTTTTATTACCAGATATCCTGAAGTTCAACTGCACCACATGGCATACCAGGACAGGCTGCGGTAATTCAACATGTACTCCTTGGAACTAAGGAGGGAGAGGGGTGACATGAATTGAGACTTTTAAATAGATCAGGGGTTTAAATAAGGTTAATGTTCCGGAGCTTTTCCAACTAAAAGAGAGTGGGAGAATGAGAGTTCATGACATGAGGCTGAACAGAGGGATGTTCAGGAATAATACAAGGAAGTTCTTACAGAGATGGTGGTGGACCCATGGAATAGCCTACCCAAGGAGGTAGTGGGAGCCAAAATGTTAAGCGAGGTCAAGAGTGCATGGGATAGACATAAAGGTAGCATAGGGAAAGGCAAAGGAGGGGAAGGGGGAATAGCACTAAGTAGGTTCTTGGGCACACAAGATGGACCTTGTGGTCCCCTTCTGCCATCACTTTCTATGTTTCAGCTGTATAGCCTTTCTATTTGAAGAAGATATTTTGTTCACCTGAACTTCACTGCCTTGGGGAGCAGTCACTCCTATTACATGTTTCAATAGGTCAAGTCTTTCAGGCCAATTTTGTTCCATCAAATATTCTGTTTCAAATTTTCCTAAGATGTGTTCGTTTACCCCTGTCTGAGTATAATGTTCAGCTTTACTACTTTCCATCTTTGTTTCCTGCTCCATTTGTTGTGTTAACTTTTTGTTCCATTTCTGTTTTTCCAGTAGCATTTCCTTCTTTTGAATATGTCAGATTATTATTTGTCTTATTACTAGTATTATCTATTTTTGTTCAATTTTGTTCTTTTTTGAGTTTATTTCTTTTTTTCTGATTGTTTCGGGTTGTTTCTGAGACCCTGAGAGACCTAGATTACATCCAAGTATGGCAAAAAGAACATCAGCTTTTAAAGCAATATCATCTTCAGCAATGGTGACCTGGATCACAAAAATATCATCTTCAGCAATGGTCACCTGGTTCCCTGGTCTGGAGGTGGAGCCAACCAGCAGATCTCAGAGAGCTTGACTCCCATAGTGATTCATGAGGGAGCTCCCCACCGGGAACTATTCTCTAAAACAGCCTGTGATCCTCGGTCTGTGTGGAAGGCCCGAGACTTGAAGATTCAGTATATAAAGAAATGGGTTAAAAAGACTAGACAGAGCCATTGAATGCAAACCCTTCTTTCTGCCAAGAATAATTCTGTTTTAAATGTTCTCCTCATATCTTTACTCATATTATGAAATGTAGGGTGGTGAATGCATGCAATAGCCTCCCAGTGGAGGTGGTGGGAGCAAAAATGCATGGGATAGGCATAAAAGAACCTTAGTGGTTAGGAAAGGAAGGATAAAAGCAAGAGATGAAGTAGGGTATGTGATATTACAGTAGGTAGGGAAAATGGGCAGACTAGATGGGCCAAGCGGTCCCTATTTGCTGACAATTGCAATGTTTTAATCTCTGTATGTACTGTATTTGGTATAGCCACTGCAGAAAATTATAGGTTTTGCCTTTCTTTACTTGCTTGAAGCTCTAGACCTTTCTTCTGTAGCTCACTAAATATGTCATTGACTTCACAGTTAAAGATTTTTTAATTAGTTTTAATCTCCATCAAGGATTCAAAAATAACTATTTTGTCAACTAAAGGATGTGCCAATGCTTATAAGACATATTTAGATATATTTGTTGGATACTGATTCAAGAGTTCAGAATCTAATGCAATATTATCCATTTGTTGGATCAGATGCTCAAAATTGCATTTGGAGACATAAGTAAATTCATAACATTAGAGTTCTATTTAAAAGCCAGATGTGTTTTTGTTAAGGAGTTGTAAGAGTTTTACAGACGTTAGGAGGTCTAAGAAGCTTTAATTTACTGTTTGAGTTTCTTGCAGCTGCAGGCACCAGATATTAACTTCTGGAATTAAGTTAGAAGCATCCTTGTGTCCTTCTACATCATTTAGGTCTAGATTCCAAAGTTTTCATTTGGTATCATTGTGCTTAGCAGCTTTATTAGCACTAACAGTAGTGAAGAAAATTAGTAACAGATACCTTTTTCTTAGCATCAGCCTTATGTAATTTGTTTACCTTAAGTTTCTTATTACATGTTTTTGCTACTCATGTTATTTCCCACTGCTTTCTTTTCTTTCATTATGCTGATGTATATCATGTGCTTAACTTTCTGTACTAAATTAGTGAAATCACTGGATAGTTGAGGCCTGTGGCTTTCATGTTGGTCAGTGTTGTTAACTCCCATTTGGTCAGGTTTCAGACTTGCCATGGCTAGTGAAAGAAAAATGAACAGTACACTGTAACATAAGTCAATGCTCTTTATTAAGGCATATGCAGCAAGCTAAATAAAACATATCAAAATACACAGAGACCCCATCCAGGAACAACATAGCGGGACCCACCAACCTCCTATTAGTTTCGCATTAGAGTGCCATCAGAGAATGTTCACCTGTTGTAACTACACCCAATTTAAACCCCATTTTTAAAGTGATACTCACAAAAATCAAGAGTCAAATAATGTGTATGCGAGGATGTGATGAAAAATAAAAATACAACAATAACAGAACAATAGGCTGCACTAATGATATAAACTAGAATGTGTTAAGATAATCTGGTAAATTTAGACATAAAAATATATATAATAAACTTCTATAATATAATCATATGTACTTGTGTGTGTGTGTGTGTGTGTGTGTGTGTGTGTGTGTGTGCACATTGGTCAGACAACTGAAATCAAGAAGGACATATGCAGATAAATGAAATTAATAAAGTACATTTTCTAAGGACCCCCAGAAGATGATCCAAATTTCATGCAAACAGACCCTCATTAGAAAAGAGAGTAAAAAAAATTGACATACTGTATAAATAGAGCTATTACACAAATCTCTCTCTCCTAGGTCTATATAGTATAGATATATGAGATGCAAATATATAGACTACATGTTGGAATATATATGTATAAATTCCCACATATAAAATAAAATTTATATACTTCCAGTGAAAGGCTGGGATACAGAAACACATACCCCAAAATGGATTTGGCTATTCCCAACAATCAGATTTCACTAAATAGCCTTTATTAAGATGTAAAACAAGGGGTATGCATATATCTATGCCCAAAGGGCTATGAAATGTGTTTACTCATGCAGGGTCACAAACTCATCACAAAAACTTAATCTTTCTGAAAAATCTCTTGCTTGTGAGTTACACAAAACACCCAAGAGTAACAATCAAATCCATGCATTAATGGTTATTACAATTCATACAGGAGGTTCAGGTGTAACTGTAAACCACCTGTTATCTCCTACTTTTCAGGTGCAGTGTTAGCTCAAAACAATTGTTCAGTCTCAGGGATGCTAAGGCACCAAACCTGTAAATCCCAAATGGTTCTGTGAGACAGGACAAATCCATGTCACCCCCCTGGGGCCCATCAGACTTTTTCTATTCCACAAAAATGAAAATTGATGTTGTCTGATGTCTCTTACTTTCTTAAGGTGGAAATATAATGCATTATGTTCATCCTCTGTTCTGATGTTACTGAAATGCTCTCCCACCCTCAGTTTAAACATCTTCCACATTTTCCCAACATAAAATGCACTACAAAGACATGTTGCCAAATAGATAACACATGGTGTACTGCAGTTGATAAATTCATTAACGTTATATGTCATACCCAGGGCCCCGTGTTTACTGCAGCAAAGGGGACTTACATTCTACGGAAGGACCTCATATTTTCTGCGGCAGAACACCTGTTGATTCTGTGGCCATTCTGCAGCAGAAAAAATTGTGATTAAACAGTATACCTTCAAGGGAATTAAGTCTTAGTTTACCATTTGACTGCCTTTGTGCAACCACTCTGCTACACTGAAAGTGGAACAGCAAGCCATTTAACAGTATGTAGTCTTCTTATTACAAATATTAAACTGCAATGACCCAAACCTGGTGTTCTCTTTTAATGACTTTTCCCTTCCACCCCAAATTTAAAGGCTCATCTGTTCTTCTTCTGGAAATTGGAGGCTTTTGCTGTTCTCCTAGGAGAACATAAACACTCAGCTAAAATGACACAGAAAGCAAAACCTGCTTGGATTTCTTCTGGTTTACATTTACAGTTAGCAGAAATAAAGAGAGACTCCAACTTGAAAGCCATTTTTTTTCTGATTTTCATACATGCAGTGTGTAAATCTGTGTGTTGAGGGGTGTCTTCCTATAATAGTGATGGAGGGTGTAACTTGGAGTGTCTGTAGGATTTGTTGATGCCTGATTTTTCTTTTGGGGAACACACTAAAAAATGCAAGCAAGCCATACTTATTAAGCTAGAGTAACCTTGGTTAGCATGTTTTCTCCCATCAACTGAGGGGGTGACGGTGTTCTTCAGTCAGTGACCCTCATTTCACTTATGCATAGCAGCAATCAAACTCTCCATTCTGATTTTTTTCCATACCTGCTTGCTCCAGTTCTAGTATACCCTGGTCCCCAACTCTGCTGCAGCTGGGCAACTTGACCCTCCTTAAGAATTAAGCTTAATGCCACCAATAGGCTACAGGTTCAAATCTGCCAAAAAATTACTCTCACACTTACAGGTACAGATCTGAGGCCCACAAATCAAAACTGTGATCAATGTCCATCAGTGGGGACCGAGTCCTGTGCTAAGTCTGCTGCCAGCCATGTGTTTCTGCAATCAGCTTTTCCTCCGATACCTGTCACAACACTGAGATCGATTCCACCTCCACAGGCACCACTAAAACTTTCCACTTCTTGACTACTGCTCACCTTCCAGTTCTTCCTTCCAAATTCATCACCCAAGGATTCAGCGTGCACCGTGAGCAGCCTCACAATGAAAAATTAACATGGCTGAGCTACCCACACCTACACCTACACAGCAGCAAATCATAACAGCTGTGGACCTAATCAATCTCTGCTACTCCTGCGTCAGCTCCCCCACACATCAATGGCTGGACGGAGTTATGTAACAAGAGCCAGCATGAGTCAAGATACCATGCAGCCACTAGCTTTTTGGCTTTGTAGCAGGCGGCATCAGTTTGTTGCCCCTTCTAATGAACATCTATGCCATGGCATACTTAACATATCAGTAGCGATGCCCTTGCCTCATGTGATTGCATAGCATAGCTAGCATTTCTGCAGCTGAGCAGCTGGTTTTCCTGATTTCTGTGGCCAGCACTGATTTCTGTGCTCAGCCATAATTTCTGCGACCACTGCTGCAACCGCAGAATCGCAGAAAACACGGGGCCCTGGTCATACCACTATTTGCAGAAGTACATTTTTTACTACAATTGCAATAAGTGTACCTACCACACTGGTAACAGCTCACAGGAACTGGTGGCAACCAGTGTTGTATAGGCTTGTTAGGCAAAAAGCTATATATTAGCATATCAGAAAGATTCTTTTCATGTCTTATTTATTTATATCTTTCAGTTTCAGAATTACAACCTTTGAGCCAAGGAGGCTCCTTTACAAGGCTCCATGTCATGGACATAAAAACAATACATAACAGAAAAGACTTGCAATGGCAATAATAGACAGGGTAGGTAGTTGTGATTAAATCTGTTGGACATATGAAAAAACAGATGCCGATTTGGAAACAAGCAGGACATAAAACTTAACTCCAGTAAGGTAGTCACAGATAAAACAAAACCAGTTGCTAAGTACTGAGATGCCAGTTGCTAAGTGCAGAAGAAGGTAAAAATAGCAGTCAGTAGTGGTTTTGTCATGGTGGATTCCAAAGGGGTGTGAGGCAAGAGATGGAAAAGGGGGACGGTAAGGGGGGTGGTTGCCAGGTTTGGCTATGAAGATGGCATGAGGGTGAGGGATCAAGGAGTGGCAGCTAAGGAGGACCACCAGGTCAGGAGCCAAAAACCTGAGCTGGAGGGGTGGGTGAGAGTGGGTTTGGGGGTGGGTGGGGTAAGGGATGACTTGTGGAAGAAGGCATGAAATGAGGCCAGGGGTCGGTTGCTAAGCATCACAGCTGCAGTTGTTGGTACTGGCCAGGTGGTGATGCAGGTCTTTCTTAAATGGGTCAATGTTTTCATGTTGTAAGATGGTGGAGGGTAGGTCATTTAACCATTGTGGGCCATGATAAGAAAAGGAACACTAGGCCATGGAGGTTCTTTTAAACAGTACATGTAGTAGGCCCTTCACTGAACTTCTCCAATTTTTGTAAGTTAGGTTGTGTTGGAATAGTTTAGCTGATTGCTCAGGCATTTGTTCTAGTAGGGCTTTTTTCCCCAAGTAGGCAGGCTTGGTATTTGGTCCTTAGGGAAAGGGGGAGCCACCCTGTCAAGGAATATAAGTTGCAAGTATGAGTGTGATGATCAGCCCCAATGCAAGCCAGCAGGCTTTACTGAGGAGACGTTTTACATGTTTAAGTGAGATCTCAGAGGCTGCACTGTATATGACTAGGCCATAGTCAATAATTGACAAAATGGAGCTCCATGTGAGGGGATTGAGGGTCTCCGGGCTCATAGCTTTTCTGTGCCGGTATAGGATCCCAAGTCTGATATTTGTAGATTTTATGATGTGGTTTATATGGGTAGCAAAAGAGAGGGAGTCATCAATGTGGATACCAAGATATTTGGAGGTGAAGACCTGTCCTAGGACGTCACCTTTATGACTTAGGATGATCAGGGGGTGGGCATTCTTTTTGGACTGCTGTAATGAGAAGTGCATAGATTTTTTTATTTTATTTAATATGACCTTGTTATGCGAGAACCAGGCCTCAAGTTTTGAGAAGCTGTCTTGAAGAGCAGCATTTATATCTAGCAGGTGGTGACCAGGGAAAGAGATCACTGCATCTCTGCATAGAGCAGCATTTTGGCAGGGCAAGCACTGGGGAGTGAATTCATAAAAAGGCTGAAGAGTAGTGGCCCTAGGATTGATCCCTGGGGAACCCCTAGTGTTACATTCCAGGATTCAAAAGTGACTCCATTTATCTTAATGTGCTGATTCCTATGAGTGAGGTAGCTTGAAAACCAAGAGACTGTGTTAGCAGACAGGCCAAGGGTTGAGAGTTTTTCAAGCAAGATTTGGTGATTGACAGTGTTGAATACTTTGATCAGGTCTATAGAAATAGACTCCACAGTCATACCAGAGCCTTGGATGTTGAAAAGATGGGAAGTGAAGTAAGTGAATGCTGTGATGGTACATTGGTCTTTACGGAACCTGTGCTGTTGAGGGCAGAGTAGTTTGTAGTTGTTCAGGTATTCTGTAAGCTGGTCCAACACCAATCTCTTAAGGGCCTTGGAAAGGGGTGGTATGGAGATTGGGTAATAGTTACCCAGGCTAGTTCTGTCACCATTTCTGAAGACCGGTGTGACTAGGGCAGTTTTCCGTTTATTTCAGAATATGTCAGTCCTAAGGGAAATGTTGAAAAGTTTAGTTAGAGGATAGGCTAGTTCTTCCAGCACAAGGGCAAGTAACTTCATGTCAATAGAGTCACTGCCCATTCTAGTTTTGCCTAAGACCCTTCTAACATATTTGATGGTTTTGGACCACGAGACCTGCTTGAAGTAGAAGACTGGGTGTACGGGGTTAAGGGTATGTGAGGGGTGGGGACTAGGGGGTGTCCTGTTAAGATTGGGGTCTAAGTAGTCTGGAAGTAGCACAGAGCTTAGGTCCATAAAAACTTGATTAAAAGCATTTGCAAGGTCTTTAGGATGTTGCACTGGGCCCAATGGAGTAACAATTAGATTGGATGGTGCTCTCGACTCCCTTCCTGTAAGGGTTTTAGTGTTATCCCAGAAGACTCTTCATTTCCCCCAGCTCTGAGTTAATTGCTCTCTGTAAAATGTGGCCTTGGCATTCCTAATTAGCCTGGTACATTTATTCCTTGCAGACTTGTAAGCAGTGAAGTCAGCCTGTTTACTGGTTGCCCTCGCTATGTGCCATAGGTTGTCCCTTGATTTCATTTGCTTAATTAGGGGACCGCTGAGCCATGGGTTGATGATTCCCTTAATTGTGGATGTTTTTACAGGTGCAAATAGGTCACAAGCTCTGTTAAATACTGTGGTTAAGTAGTCAAGGGCCTTATTAATGTTGGTGCAATTATCTAGAGGGGTCCAGTCAGCATCCTTTAGGTACCTTTTGAAGAGGTGCAGTTGCTCTTTTCTCAGGGATTGCTCTTTGATGAGTAGAGGGGGTCTTTTGGGCACTTGTTAGTCCAGGCACAGACCATTGGTGAGTGGTCGCTCAAAGTATCTGGGAGGACCGAGACGTTTTTTGATATGTTCACGGGATGTTACTAGGAGCCAGTCCATTAAGGTGCTAGTCCCTGTATGGTAATTCATTCTGGTTGTCTGTTTGATCATCTGCATGAGGTAGAGACCGTGTATTTTATCTCTTACAACTACGGTATCATGCGCTAACCAGTTTGTGTTAAAGTCCCCCAGAATTACCTGTTTCCAATCCTGTTTAGCCTTGCTGATGTGATCATAATAAAGGTCAAGCCCTATTCCTTGCTTAACAGGGGGAATGTACACTGTTGTTAATAGCAACATTTTGTGCTGCTGCCCAATAGAGAGTTTTAGTGATAATATTTCTGCTTCTTTTGTGTTGGTGTTATAGGGCATGGCCTGTCCTTTGATGTGACTACTCAGATAGATGAGGCATCCCCCCCCCCCCCCCCGGTTGGCCAGTCTATCCAGGTGGAAGGTGGTGTATCCCTCAAGGGAAATGGCAATATCCAGAACTTTAGGAGAGAGACAAGATTCTGTTATTGAGATAATGTCTGGCTTGTGCTGTGATACCCAGGCCAGGAGTTGGGATAGTTTGGGTAGTAGGCTATCAATATTTATTGATGCAATTTTGATAAACCCATGGAATGATGGTTTGGGGGAGGTGACAGGGCCAGGGTTGGGGTGAATGTTCCCAGACAAGAGCAGCAGGATGAGGATTATCCTTAGGCCATACCACCTCCACCCTGATCTGAGGGCATGGGTGTGCCTACGGCTGACATTGCCAGGTTTGGTGCGACCATTAGTGTAGGGATGGGTACCCATTAGAGCCATGACAAGAGTGGTAGTTATGTGTGAAGGCTGCTTCCTGCCAGTGTGGTGGTAGCAGTACCCTGGGCTTGCTGCATTCACTGCTTTGAAGGCCATAGTACCAGTACTGGGAGGGCGAATGCTCCTTTGAGAAGGTAGTACCCCAAATGGTGGTGGTACCCCTATTTGCATCTTCAAAGATCTTCACCAGTGAAAACAAAATCAGGAGAATCAGTGTACTGCAGAAGAGTGAGGTGCCCATCATAATAGTTTTCCAGTAGGCTGAAGGGGGATCTATAAAGGGAGAGTGATTGTCAACTGCAGCCTAGTTCCCGATACGGGATGAAGTCCCTTTTTTTTTTTTCAGTTAAATGTTTTATTGTTTCCAAGCATAAAACAAAACATACATTCACTATTACACATACAGTAGATGTACACACACGATCACTTGATGTTGTCATACTGGATATATCCATAATGTATCATCGTCCCTTCCTAGAAACCATACAGGCTGCACTAATAATTGTGTAATTGACATCGTTTAAAGGATATATGCCTCTTTTATAATATCAAGTTCTAGTATGTAGATTGATGTCAACACCTTAATCCACATCTATATGTAATAAATCCAAAACAAACGGAAAAAGAAAAAGAATACAAAGGGAGTACACCCAAAGATATATACTGTGAATACCTATGGTAGCTAGGTCCTAACGCACAGTATAAAGAAGACAAAATAGATGCACCTACCTCACTTTTCCCATAACATGCAACCATAGGGAGGTATCACCACATACATGACACAGCTTCATGGAATATAATAGTTACACTCTCTTATACGTTTCCAGACACTGTTTGGGGGAAAAAGACCACAGGAGTAAACATAGTGATATATACATTATCTGTTCCTACTGTGGAGTATATCAACTGATACTAAACAGTATTCTACGTATATACGGGTAAAGTGGGTATGCTTATTACCATTACTCAGACTACACAGTTAACACTTGATAGATATTCACATACAAGTTTGACCTATATTAAACCTATAAAACAGAAATTACCACAATATGGGTAACTATGTACACTAAATCCTGCAAATATAAACAACATTGCACATGACTGACATTATAGACCGTTGTATCCATAGAATCACAGTAGAGTATTCATAGATAGCCTTAATTCAAACAATAAGTGGTGACAGATGGATATGAGGAGACTGATCAACCGATACCGGCTCTGGCTGACAAATATGCCATGAAGGGGGCCCAGCAAGGAGAAAGGCATTCTATCTTCCCCATAGCCATATGTGTCCACCTATCCATCTCATATACAGAGGAGAGTGAAGCCAGAATCACCTTGAGACTGGGCAGTGCAGTACTTTGCCAGTTTTGTAAAATTAGTCATTTAATCTGCATGCTAAATAAGAGTAACCACCTAAGTTCCTGGTGTTTAAGAGGGGGAACCCTGCACCACAGACCTAGCAGCATAAGGGAAGGGTCAGCTGGGACCTGACATTTAAGTATCGTGCTGGCCACAAGTATCACTTCATCCCAAAGATCATGTATTTGGGAACATTGCCAAAGAATATGAAATAAATCCCCCCCAGGCTGGAGACACCGCCAGCACATATCATGTGTAAGGATTTGCATTTTCTTTAATATAACAGGTGTCCTATACCAATAATGTAAAATTTTATTATGTATAAGTCTACTCTGGGTATCTTTATGAATTTTTAAACCAACCTGCCAGCACTGTTTCCACTGTGTCTCTGATATTTGTATATTTAGGGCTTTTTCCCACTTTAACTTAGATTTTGTATTGGTGGAAGGTAGCGAGTCCCACAATACAGCATATATCATAGTTGCAACTTTATTGGGTAGGTGAAGCCACCTTTCTAAGTGTGAATCACTGGCTGGGAGAGCTTTACCCTGATTTAGGAGAGGTTTAAGACTATCACGCAATTGCAGGTATTTCCAAAAATCTGATTTACCCAGATTCCATCTGGATTCTGCAAGTTCTGATTCACCACAAAGGAATTGGTCCCAATATATCCTTTAGAAATATAATCCCTTTTCCTTGCCAGGAGGGCCAAGCCACCATGGAGCCACCAATAGTTATGCTAGGGTTGTTCCACAGGGGCACATATGTGAGGGGACGATTCGAATGTTTTATTTTTGTTTGTAAAATCTTCCAATATCGGATTGAAGACCCAATAGCGGGATGCAGTGTGTGCTCCTGATCCGGGGAGGAGCAGAGAAAAGAAACTGCTGTGAGGCTGTTACTGTATGTCAGCTCGAGCCTTAGCCACTGAGGAGAGTCAATATTATGGGGCTGGAACCATTTCAGTGTTTGTGCTCCTTGAAAAGCTATCTTGTAGCCTTCAATCCATGGAAGGTTCCATCCTCCCTGCAATGGATGAGTCCGGAGTTTATTTCTACTGAAATGAGGTCTGACTGGACCCCATAAGAAGGAACCAATCATCATATCTATTTTCTTGAACCAATAATTTGGGAGAAAAAGGGGAATATGAGCAAGCACATAAAAAAATCTCGGGGCAAGGGACATATTAAAAGCGCCTATCTTACCTGCCATGGTTAGATGGAGCTTATTTTTTCACTCCATTTCAAGTTTACAACTGGCCAGAAGTGGGCACAGGTTATTATCCCACCACTTCGCTAAGTTACTCCCAACCATGATTCCCAAATATTTGATCGTATGCTGAGACCATTCAAGTCCAAACTGTGCCACCGTATGAGATTTGCACTGCGTGTTAAGCAGGAGTATTTCAGTTTTGGATTGATTTATTTTTAACCCTGAAATGGATGAAAAGGAGTCCAGAATTTCTAGAAGGTGGGGTAGGGACTCATTAACATCTCTTAGTATGTTTTTTTTTTCTGGATGTACTCCTTTATTGGTGTAAAACTTTCAATAAAAGTTGAATGGAAAAAAAAAAAAATAACATCTCTTAGTAATACCAACAGATCATCAGCATACAGCAGGGAGGAGACAGAGTCCTGCCCCCTGCCAATACCAGTGATGTGTGTATTCTGTCTGATTGCGGCTGCTAATGGTTCAATAGCAATGACAAACAGCAGAGGAGAAAGTGGGCACCCTTGACGTGTACCTCTGTATAAAGGAAATGGTTCGGAAAGAACCGAATTTGTGAGGACTTTTGCATTAGGAGATGTGTAAACGGAGGAGACAGCCGCTCTAAAACTGGATCCGAACCCCATGTGATGTAGAACTTCCTGCAGGTAGTCCCATTCCACTGAGTCAAATGCCTTTTCAAAATCAATGGCAACAGCAGCAGAGGCCCTTAATGTATCCTGACTTGCTATGTGAATAAGGTTAATAAGTGTTCTAATATGGTCAGTACTATATCTACCTTTTACAAAACCGACCTGTGACGGGTGAATCAGAGAAGGTAGGACCAAGGCCAGTCTATCCGCAAGCACTTTGGCAAAGACCTTGCTGTCAGAATTTATTAAGGATATGGGGCTATAACTAGCTGGATCATCAGGGGATTTACCTTTTTTTGGGATCACTGAGATGACAGCCTCCTTAATGTAGGGGGTAGTATACCCTTATCCTTGGTCTCTTTAAAGACCTTCAGAGCAGGGGAGAAATCAGAGGCTAATAGTTGCAAAAAGTCCACAGGGAACCCGTCACTGCCAGGGGCTTTCCCTGTTTTTAAAGCCTTCAAGGAAGCTATGACCTCTGCATGAGTTATGGGTTTCTCAAGGGCTGCAGCTTGTTCTGGAGCCAACTTCGGCAGTTTCACCATATCTAAAAATGATGATATATCCGAGCAGGGATTAGTTCTAGTTGACTTATATAATTGAGAATAAAATGCCTTCATAATGTCATTCACTTCTTGTGGGTTCGTTTTCACTACTCCTGTGGCTGGATCTTTCAACCCCCCTATGTATCTATTTCCTTGCTGTTTCTGCAGCTGATATGCCAAACTTTTTCCGCTTTTTTCACCCCCCTCCAGTATGTATGCTTTAGTCTAGTAAGTGCCAAATCTGCAGCCCTGGAGAGAAGTTTGTTTAACCTGGTTCTTATCCCCAGAACTTTCCGACCCCATAGGGACTTGGAGGAGGGGTGGTGTTGAGCCTTAAGAGTTTTTTCAACTTTGAGCAGGTCATCTTCCAATTGTACCCTTTCCCTTTCCCTGTTTTTCCTCCTGTAGGAGGCATATCCTATAATTTTCCTGCGCATGGTGGCTTTAAAGGCCTCCCAGGTATTTTGGGCAGAAGTGTCCTCAACTGGGTTTTCTTTAAGAAAGTGTATAGTCTCTGATTCAGCCCATTTTCTGAAATTAGGTTCACGTAGAAGTAACGGGTCGAGTCTCCAGGAAGGGGATCTTCGAGATGAGGGGCCCCATGAGATAACTACCTGTACTGGGGCATGGTCCGAGATTACCATGGGGAGAATAACTGAGTTTCTAACTAGGCCTGTAAGAGTATGGGAAATAAGCAAGTAATCTAATCTACTATAAGTAGCATGGACCCCAGAGTAGTAGGAGTAGTCCTGGACAGAGGGGTGCACTAGGCGTCATATGTCCACTAGTTGATACTCAGTGCTTAGGCGTCGAACGGCCAAGGCTCCCCTAGTGTGAGATTCTTTGCTTAGGTCACTTCTATCCAGCACGGGAACAAGTGTAAGATTAAAATCCCCCCCCCATAATAATGGGAATATCTTTTTCTATCATTGTGTCTAATTAAGAATTTAACTCTAAAAAGAAAGAAGGGTCATCCATGTTGGGAGCATAAACGTCTACCACCAAAAGGCGGCCCTCGGGGATGTTGAGCAAAGCTAATACCCATCGTCCCTGAGGGTCTGTCTTCTTCTTAACCACCACCCAGGGGACCGATTTGTGGAACAGGATTGCTATGCCTCTTTTCTTTGTGGAAGCACAGGAATGCAGTTCCATACCCACCCAGTCCTTGACTAAGTATTTGCAGTCTTTTTCTGCAAGTTTAGTTTCTTGCACTAAGGCCACCTGAGTTTTAAATCTTTTAAGGTGGGAGAATACCTGTTTCCTTTTAGAGGGGGAGTTTAACCCTCTTACATTCCAAGTTATAAAGGAGATATCACCCATTGGGACGGATATAACAAATTATTTTAGGGGGATATGAAGGGATAAACTCATTCAGCCATCGTGTCATCTCCTCAGGTCCAATCTGTAACCATACAAGCATAATACAGGGTATACTAAAGATTAACACCACACATCTGTTTTGCAACGTTGTAGAAATAATCTGGAAAATAACAATTTTTAACACACTAAAACTATTTACACATGGTGCGCACCAGTGCGCTTTGGAAATAAACAATGACTCGGGCCGAGGAGTCAGAGTCCTCTCAGGCCTCATCGTTCCACCTACAGTGGGGAGGTGATCTTGGGTGTTAACCAGGACTTATTGCCCATGAGTGCGACCCATTCCTCGGGGATCAAGTCGTTTAACACAGCCCCATGTCCAATTTCACTAACAGCTCTCGGGCAGGCTTACCAAATAGAATGTTGACCCCTTACATAGTTGCGATGCCCGTGGGAGGGGGGGATCTCCGCTCAGGCCTTGTCAACGTTCAAGTATAGTCATAAAGACTCACTGAGTAATGGAGCAGCCCCCATCGCACGTCCTCCACTGGGCACAGGACTCCCAGGAGTATTTATTACTGTAATGGCCATACCTGGGCTATCAGGATTAAAACCAGGTGTATAAGACACCGTCTGGTGTCATAAAGACCAAAATGACCAATTAGTCCACAAGGAGTGGCGTATCAAACAAGCTGCACAAACCATTGGCTTCTCCCTCCCAATCCACTTCTCACCCCAAAACTATACAGAGTACACATAGATACTTATCTAATATTAGCTCTGTGCATCCAAGGAAGACAAACTTTCAACACTAAGTTCAGGCAGGCGTGCACATTGATCTGGTCTGTTTTCACCACAATTGCTCATAGGTAATTCCTGACTCCAGTCCTTAGGTGCAGGTACCGCTGATACAGGATCACCAACAGGGTATTCAGCCTTCGCAGCCTCATGAAGCATTTCCTCTTTGGGATAATCAGGAAAGTCATCACGTAGAATGGGGGCGAGTGGCGCAAATCTATTAGGGGAAAGGAATTGAGAGTCAAAATCCACCGCAGTGACCTTTGAGCTTGACGATAGATCAGAGTCCTTCCCTGCACGATTGATAGGATGAATTCTTTTGGGATGGATCTCATTCTGTTGACATTTCCCAGTGCGTGCTGGGAGTGGAGTACTCTGGCCTTGGAACTGGAACCCATTTGGGTGAGATGAGAGTGTACTGGGATCATCAAGCGGTCCATTGTTGCTGTGACTCATTCCCAGTAAAGTAGAATCCTTGGATAAGTCGATTGTCCTGAGATCTCCATACCTTTTGTTTTTTAAGTGCTCAATTAGACTACTCGGAGTAGAGAATGAGAAAGATTTACCATCGTCTTCAATCCGCATAATTGCAGGATAACGAAGTGAGAATTTAATGCCCCTTTCATGCATGATACGTCTGGCTTCAGAATATTCCTTCCGTCGAGCTGCCAGGTCCCGGGAGTAGTCTTGAAAAATCATTATTTTATGCTCCCTCCAGTAAATAGCTCCCAGCTCCCGAGCACGAGATGTGACCCATTCCTTGTCAGCAAAATTTAGTATTCGTACCATAAGTGGTCGCAGCCTATCACCTGGCTTCAGTTTGAGGCTGAGAGTTCTATGCATTTCGCTCAATTGTGAAACCAGGGGAAGATCTCACTTCAGCATGTCAGGAAAATATCATAAAGAAAATCGACAGGGTTGCCTTTGTTCTACCCCTCCGGAACCCTAACAGTCGGGTTATTTTACCGCGGTTTTCTAGGTTGTCGACCTTAGCCTGCAGTGCTTGAATTGATCTCCTGAGACCTCATTGTGGCAGAAAGTTCATCTATTGCATCAGAATTATCTTTAATTTTATGCTCGGTTATGTGTAGTCGGAGTCCAACCTGTTGATCGCTGCTGTCGATTGTTCACAGCCAGTGTTACATCTGCCATTTGCTTTAAAGTGCGCGCACATCTCCTGGGTCTGCAAGACCAGAGCCGCGGCTTTTCCCGCCCGCCGCGCTTTGACATGGCCAGTTGTCGCAGCAATTACTCCTCGATCCGTCGTGTGAGTCAAAAAGTTTCACTATTTCCTGATTGCCCAGCCTTTCTGATTAAGTTTTAAGCTGTTTAGACATCCTGGAATGGGTAAAAAACACGGAGTGTAACTCTGATAATGACCCCGGGATACGGAGCGCTCACATTAGGCGGCCATCACATCGGGAGCCAAACCACGCCCCAGGATGAAGTCCCTTTAGGGGGTTGGCCTTTGAGAAGGATAAGGTGGTCCTGGGGGGAGGAAGTGAATTTAATTAGTGCTGGGGGAGGATGGGCAGGACAAAATGCAAGCCAAGTCTAATTCAGGCAAGAGAGGAAAGCACAAGCTATCAGCTCTTGATCAGCTTGGCAGCAGGTAATCAATGGCAGTGGCAACACTGTCCAAGCCAGCCAGTCACGGTGCCCAAGGAGTGCTACTGCCCAATCAGAAGCAACTTTGGTGAGCAGTATACCTTAGTTATGGAGCTGGCTGGGGAGGCATGGGTGGCTGCCACAGGAGGCTTGCTGACCCACTGTGTTGGAGCACTGGTGCTCCTGGAGTGCCCCAGAAGTGAGCGATCCTGGGAAGAGAAAAAAGGCAGGTTAGGGCCAGGTATAAGGACAGGGAGCAGTGAGGACTAAATTGGTACAGCTGCTGGCAGTTGCTGCATTTTGGTGCCAAGTAAAATTTAAAATGCAGACAAGTAAGAGGATTTAAACAAGGGTACCAGGCGTCTGAAGGGAGAGACAGAGGGAGAGAAGAAGTAACACGATAGGATGGGAAGTTGTGAGAGGGTTAGCTAGGGGGACTACATTGAGATAGGAAAGACATGGGAGAGTGTTTGTTAAGTAGCGAATAACAGCTTAACACTCTAGGGTAACTCAACTCTAAATTCCAAACATCCAAAATACAAAACTACCAAGCCATTACAAAAAAAAGATGGTAACATCAGTAATCCAGCATTTCCAGCATCAGATAATACAGAAATTATAGCAAATTACAAATACAAGTCGAGTATAATTCAGGCATGAGATGAGAGAGCAAGCTATTGGCTTTTAATCGGCTTGGAGGCAGGTAGCCAATGTCAGTGGCAACCCTGTCCAAGCCAGCCAATTGCAGGGCCCGAGAACCGCTACTGCCAAATCAGAAGCAACTTTGGTGAGCTGTGTACCTTAGTTACTGGAGCTGGCTGGGGAGGCATGGGCTGCAGCTGCATGAGGCTTGCCGACTCGCTGTGCTGGAATGCTGGTGCTCCAGAAGCACCTCAGCAGTGTGTGATCCTTAGTTACTGGAGCCGGCCGGGGAGGCATGGGCTGCAGCTGCAGGAGGCTTGCCGACTCGCTGTGTTGGAATGCTGGTGCTCCAGGAGCACCTCAGCAGTGTGTGATCCTTAGTTACTGGAGCCGGCCGGGAAGGCATGGGCTGCAGCTGCAGGATGCTTGCCAACTCACTGTGTTGGAATGCTGGTGCTCCAGGAGCACCTCAGCAGTGTGTGATCCTTAGTTACTGGACCCGGCTGGGGAGGCATGGGCTGCAGCTGCAGGAGGCTTGCCGACTCGCTGTGTTGGAATGCTGGTGCTCCAGGAGCACCTCAGCAGTGTGTGATCCTTAGTTACTGGAGCCCGCTGGGGAGGAGTGGGTGGTGGCCACAGAAGGCTTGCCAACCCGCTGTGTTGGAGCGCTGGTGCTCTGGGTGCAGCTCAGCAGTGCGCAATCCTTAGTTACTGGAACTGGCTGGGAAGGCATGGGTGGTGGCCACAAGAGGCTTGCCGACCTGCTGTGTTGGAGAGCTGGTGCTCCAGGAGCACTTCAGCAGTGCGCAATCCTGGGGATCTATATGTGATTTTGGGTGTTCCTGAAGCTACTACATGTAAAGCAGGTTCTGTCCCCAAAATGTACCAAAACTTTTGTAATGTTTCTCTAATACTATAGCTCTTGGCAAAATATTTGGTTATAAAGAGGACATCCTTTGGTGGTGATGTAGTGGTATGTTGTCTATGTGTTAGAAGTTGCTCCCTCAGTATGCCCTGTATTGAATCAATTGATGACTACCCAGAGTAGAACTGTAACCTCTATGGACAAACCTTTGTTGTAGCTCCTGACTCCTATCTAAATACGTAGTGGTATCCAAGCACATTCTTTTGACCTGCATAAATTGTGATTTGGGGGTGTTGTTGATGGTGTGGCATGGGTGGCAAGTAACATGCTGTTTTTATCTGTAGGTTTCCTGTATAAATGAGTTTGTACAGTACCATCCCTCTATTTATTTATTTACGTCTTTGGTTACCAGGTAAGTGCATGGATCCTGGGGACCATTTTCAGGCATGACCCAGGCCAACAAGTGCCACAAAACAACATTACATACAGGTGCAGCAAGTATCGGGTACATATTCAGGTTATACAAAGTACGGTAGATACAGTACAGGTAATGCAAAGTAGATGCATTACAGTTAAATACAAAGGAAGGCAGAGATGTAATACAATAAATGTGTATGAGAGAAGCATGGAATTTCTTTATAATTTACAATATGTAGTTAGGATATACAATAACAGTGTCTGAGAGAACAAGGATTAATATACAATATGCAATTGGTAAAGGCAGGGAAGGGTGGAAAAACAAACAGATCTGTCACAGGTAAACGTCATAATAGACATTCCATAGCTGGGAATGGAGCAAGAACCTGGGACCAACAAATGGGGAAATATAGGAACCCTAGATGGGAGAGGTGTCAGGGCAGGTATCAGGAGCAGGGTAAGGAGATGGAGGGCTGATTACACTCAGTGGCACAGGCATTTGGCCCGAGACTGAAGCCAGGCTTTGAGTTGGAGCTTGAAAGTGCTGTGAGTGTCAGCAGAATGGAGAGAAGCAGGGAGGCAGTTCCATAGGGAGGGAGCAGTTACCATCAGTGCTCTGCCACCCATGGCAGAGGAAATTTTTGGTGCTTCCATGGCGGGAGGAATGAGGATATACGCAAACTTCTGGGAGGAGCTCGGGTCTTTAGGAGGGATGCCATACGGGGACACATTGCCAAGTCTTAGGGTGTTGTCAACCAGGCAGCCGAGTGCATATTCATGTCAGCCAGAGAAAGGTTGCCAATCAAGGGACTGATACACAGTACAGTGGTGAGTGGAGTATGGGGCCAGAAGAGTGAAATGGCAGACTTTATTGTAGATTGCAGTTAGGCATGAGTAAAACAGCAGAAGACAGTGAAGGGATGCATACGGGGACACACTGTCAAGTCTTAGGGTGTTGTCAACCAGGCAGCTGTGTGCATATTCATGTTGACCAGAGAGAGGTAGCCAATCAAGGGAGTGATATGCAGTACAGTGGTGAGTGGAGTATGGGGCCAGAAAAGTGATGTGGCAGACATTATTGTAGATTGCAGTGAGGCACGAGTAAAGAGCAGAAGACAGTGTGGAGTATATTGGAACACAGTAGTCCAGGATTAGAAGCAGGGCACTTTGTGTTATTGTGAATTTTCATGCTCTGTAAATGAGAGGAAGGGTTCAAGGGTTATGCCCAGGTAATTGAAATATGGTACATTTTCCAGCGGGGGTCCTTCCAGCGTGAGCCTGAGAGAGAGAGAAGCCAGATTTAGTGAGACTGGCCAAATATGTTTTTGACCTGAAGAGTAATGCTTTTAGTTTTTTTTGCATTAACTAGGAGTCTGTGAGACAAAAAACAGTTGGGGGCCAGGCTGTAATTCTGGGACAGGGTAGAGGATTTGTTGGTAAGTGACTTATCACTGTAGAAAAGTACCAGATCATCTGCATATGGAAGGGCTTTGCAGGTGAGGCAGTCAGAGGGAAGGGAATTAATGAAAAAGGAAAACAACAGTGGACCCAGGATGGAGCCCTGGGGACCACCCATGAAGACAGGCCTATTAGGTGAGGTGGATCTTCCAACACTTGCATAAAGGGACCAGCCGGACAGGTAGCTCTTGAACCATTGCAAGGTTCCTGGGGAGCAGGCAAGTTCTCGAAGTGTGTTATTAAGAAGGGGGTGATTGACCAAGTCAAAAGCCTCGGACAGATCTACAAACATGGCTCCCATAGCCTTACTCCAGTCCATGTTCCTGAAACCATGACTGGTAAACTGGACCATGGCAGAAGTGGTGCTGTAAAATTTGTAAAAGCTATGTTGGTGGTTACTTAGAAGGTTGTATTTTGTTATGTGGTCAGACAGTTGTTGGTGGGCGACCTCTTCCAGTAGTTTGCTCAGATGGGGAGCAGAGAGATTTTTTTGATAATTGTCAGGAGAGAGTGGGTCTCCAGCTTTAAAGATGGAAATGACTTTGATTAGTTTCCAGGAATCTGGCATAGTAGATGTGGTCAGTGCCAGACTGAATATGTAGGAAAGTGGCTTGGAGATGACAGGGGCAATGAGCTTAAGCAAGGCAGGGAAAATGCCATCACTGCCAGGGCTTCCATGGGAAGGGAGAGTTTTTAGGAGTTTGGTAGTGTCTTTGGCTGAGATGACCCTAAAATAAAAGAGAGGGGACGGAGAAGTGCCAGAGACAGGGCAGGAGGGAGGCTGATCAGGATGGCCAGGAAGAGAGTCATCAGTATGCTGGGCAGGGAATTTGCTTATATGGGCCTCAAGGTCAGGAAACTTTAAATTAAACACATGGGCAACATCAATTGGGTCCATTAGCATACCAGTGGGTGACCTAAGATGGGTTGTAGTGTTTTGTGATTGCGGTTGGAGTAGGGAGTTGTTGTTGTTCCAGAAGCAATGATGATCCCTAAGACTATCCTGCTGCTGTTTACTGAAGAAATCATGCTTCAACATCTTTGTGGTTTGTTTGTATTGTTTTTTTAGATGCCTGAAGTTGTTCCATAGTGCAGGGGAGGGGAACTGTTTGTGTGTAGCCCAAAGTTTGTCTCTAACCTTCATCAAGGACAGAAGTTCTTTAGAGACCCAGCGGGTACAGCCACCTCTCACTCTCTGGGTAGTGAGGGGGAAATAATGGTTTTGTAACTGAAGGATGGTCTTGATAAAAGATCTGATGGCTGCTGTAGCATCAGTGAGAGAGAACAGAGCTGTCCAATCGATTGCTCTGACATCCTCAAGAAGGGAGGAGGTATCAGGGCAACTGGAATTATGGAAAGAGATAAGTTTGGGAGGGGGGCATTTGGACTTGACGGCCCAAGTGATGAAAGTGAGGGAGTGATCATTGATAGAATCAGACAAAGTACCAGTTTGGATCACTTTGTTTCTCTGCTTGTGTCCACCCAGTCAAGGAGAGAATGGTTTTGGGTCCGAGAGTTCAGTCTGGTAGGAACAGAGATGACCCTGGCCATGTTATGCAGTTTTGGCAGGTTTAAGTAGTTGGTATTTAAGAACTTAACCAATTAAGGTCAAAATTACCAAGGAGGACAGTGTCCTTGGGAGGAGCGAGGTTGCCTAGCCCAACCAGGAGGTTAATTAAGGCTGGGAGTGCCCTCTATTAGGGGTTATAGCAGCAATCCATATACAGCTTTTTTACAAGGCCTAGGGTCATTTCAGCAACGAGTCACTCACTGGAGGATGTGGGGTCTGAGTAGTGTGCAGCGGAGGCAGATAGGGGTTCTCTGAAATAGAATGCCACTCCCCCATTTTTCTGTTTACCTGGCCTATCCTGTCATAGCAGGGAGTAGCCAGGTAGGAGGTAGATATTAACAGGGATGTATGATTTTGCCATGCTTTGGAGAGGCCAAGGACATGTGGGTTGTGAAGGGCTACCCAGGCCTCGAGGTTAGGGAATTTTGCCAGGATGCTACATACTGTAGGTTGATGTGGGCTATTTTCAGTCCAGCAGGATCTGGCCACACTTGATTTGAGTGGACTGCTTCACAATTAGTGGGTCCAGGGTTGCCCCCGGTTTACCTATGTCGACATGACAACATTGTTGTCAATGTGCCGCACAGAGACATCCCCAATGTCAACAGGTGAAATTTCGCCTGTCAGACATCGATCTTTCTTCTATTAGGGGCTGTGCCCCCCAAACCTCCCATGCAGGAGGCTATTCCCCCCTTCTTTAGAATTGTTAGCTCCAGTCGGAGTTAACACAAAGGGGGGGTGAAAGTCGGTGAAAGGGTCAGATTTTGCTGATGGGTCCCCCACAGTGACAGTTTCAAATCTTGTCAAAACTGTTGCTGTGGGGGATTTCGCCAATGGGGTTTCACCCTTCCATCAGCATATTGTTGCTTTCTACATCTCCTGCTAGCAAATGCAGAGAGCAGACCAGTTTGTAGAGGCAGGAAAGTGAGGGAGAAACAACAGCTAGGGAGAATAGAAACAAAAAAACAAGTTGGTGATGTTCTAGGTTCTTGACACTTGCATAGAAAAGAGCCCGTGGGGGTAAATTCCCATCTGTTAGTGTACTGAGGGTGTGGATCAAGTCTGAGGACAGGAGTCCAGATGAGAAGGTGTTCCTGGTCAAGGGTAAGTATAGAGACTCTGGCATCAACAGCACATAATGAACATATTAGGAGGGCTGCCACTAGGAGTAGCAGTGCAGGGTACATACTGTGTACCATAGCTGTGAGGGAGAGGAGGGAGGAGAAGTACAATGGAGAGAAAACTCTGGGAGATGGGAAAGGTAGAGGTCAGAGTATAACACCACTTGGACAGTGCAAGGGGTGGGGGGGACTGATTGGATGGTCAGAGCGCTCATGCAAGGGCAAATGGAGAAAGAACAGGGGTGTGCAAGAGTACAGAGGATTTTAGTTAGAAGGTATTTGGGTTGGTAATATCCTAGTTAAAGTGTGTCCACAGGAATGGCCTAGTGGTTAGAGTCCTCACCTTCAAAACAGAGGGTCAGGGGTTCTATTCTTAGATGGGGCCACTAAGTAAGAAGGCTAGGATTTGTGTGGAAGTGGCAGGAACAGAGGTGGGGGTAGACATATGGAGGGAGGGACTGTATGCTAGCAAGGAAGGAGTTAAATTATGCTGTGGATCCAAGGGTAAACTAGAGCTCAGTAGTGACTCCTAGTGTTTAAGAAGTATAAGGAACTACAGAAAAACTAGGGTAATAGTACTTGAGTTACGACAGGTCACATGGCATGTCACATGACTGCAACTGCCTATAAAGCTAGGGTCAGCCGTGGGTGGGTGGGGCAGTTGCCACCCCCACCCTCCCGTACCTGCTAGATGGGATGGCTGCTGCTACTTGGAGTGCCTCAGGTGGGTGGGGGTGTTCTGCTGGGGAAACAGCTTGAAAGGAGAAGATGCAGACGGTAAACACAAAAGAAAGATTAAGGAGTCAGAGAACAAAAGAACGGGGTCAGGGCAGGATGGGAAGACAGCCAGGGGGTGCTCCTATTACACATGCATGAGGCACCTTCAATGAGTTTGTTTATTTTATTTATTTAGTTTTTGTTGACTGGGTAAGTGCACTAGACAAATTCTACCTATTTTCAAGTACAACCCAGAGGAGGGGGATACAGATGAATGCCAACTGACCTTGAACCAGATTAAGCTGTTGGTGATATTTTTTAGTGAATGGGGGGGGTGGAATTTGCCCAGGGCACTGGGGAAATTCCCCTACTCTGCTAGCAGGGGGCTTGACTTCCTGGAGCAGAATGGAGGAGCCCAGCTGGAAGCTGGACAGAGGAGGAGGAAGTGCTGATGTGGCAGGAGAGATCCGAAATGCTGTAGTGGAGCAAGTGCTGCTTTCTGCAGATTTATCAGAAGAAAGGACAGTAGATGAGGAAAAATAAGAACTGATATGTAAACTGGTTACAGAGGAGTGTGAACTGATTTTAGCAGCACAAGAGACAACCTCGCAGCAAATAGCACCACAGTCAGTAAGTGATCCAGAAACTACACAACCGGATAAAAAACAGACAGTAAAGTGTAATACCAGAAATGCTGAAGAAGTGCAAACTGAAGCCCTTGCAGTGCAAGTGACAATCCAGGATGTAAATACTGACAGGCCTCCTCACACTGATGACACAGTATCATCAAAAGGAAGGCCGACGCCTGGTGAGTCAGCAGTTATTGCCAGCTTAGGAACTCACACTGACAGCAGAATGCCGAACCCAGAGGCTAATGGAAAGCTACAACAAACGAAGCTCAAAACAGACAACACTGTGAGTACACCCTTTATTCAAACACCAAGTACAGCACAAATGGTAAATGAGTCACTGGGGTTATGAAAAGGGCAAGAAACTGGGGGTGAACAGCAAGTTCATTTAAAAACCCCACAAACACTGGAATGCTGTCTTATAGATGCTGGGTGGAAACAAACTGATACAGGACAGTGGGTGCCAGATCCAAGTCACAGCCCCATTCCAAGCAATGACCAAACTGGATTGGACATGCAGGTGGATCCACTAGAACCAGAGCATGTACAGGACATTTCATTCTCAGAAAGTACTGACTCAGGAGGGGAAGGGCCTAGTGTTAGGCCAAAAACATGGGGTGACCAGATGGATGAAGTTGCCACTACAAACCCCACAAGGCCAAACTTAATTGAAACAGCTAAAACTACCTGGGAAAAATTTAGAAAAAAAGATTGTTTTATCCAGCAACCACCCCCTTGCAACGTAGAAACGCTGTACGATTACAATACTTAGGGGGGCTAGAAATATTACCAGACACACTTTTCGATATAAGCTACAAGACCCCCCCAGTGATAGGATAGGTTTTGGTCTAAGTGTAATGTACAGCGCTATTCTGTACTCTGGCTACCATTCTGGGCAATTCCCCTCACTAAACCATCCATCAAACTAGTGACAATATTATTCCACAGTGAAAATGTATCAGACTATGATATAACCCATTGGTTGCAACAACGATGTGAACTGCTGGGACTGCCTCAACCAATATTTGATGAGGAACATTTTTGGACAAGGGGGTGGAAATACAACGTAGGTTTGAGAAACAATGCTTCAGGCCCAGTTCATCTACCCAGTAACTTGTTTTTAGGCAGCAAAAGGGGACATTGTTTCTATATGGGACAGCCCAAAACATGTTTTAAATGTGGTTCATTATTGCATTTGAGTTCTGTGTGTGATAGGATAAAATGTAATTTATGTTTTGAGTTTGGGCACACTAGTAATGATTGTAACAATGAACTGAAATGCAACTTGTACGATGAATCAGGACATGCCTATTGCACCTGTCCATGGGCAACGCACAATAGGACAGATAGGCCAGACCAGGATGTACTGCTGGTAAATGCTCAAAAGAAAGGTATTGCTGCACGAAGGGAACAAAATGCAAAGATTAGTGCAGAACCTAATGAGAGTAATATAGAACCCCCCCCCAGCCTCCTCAGGGAGACCCTATTCCAGTTACAGTTCCTCAGCCCAGTACAGAGGTGCCTCCTAGTGAAAATACAGTGATTGTTCAAGTCCTACCTACTGGCCCAAAAGAAAATCCCACCCCCCACCTGTGATGTCTACCCCAGCTATGGTTATCTCCCAGCAAAGGATAGTAATGAGCAGAGAGTTATGCCCCCCCGCCATGTCTGGGATGTCAAAGAAAAGAGCTTTGAGACAGAAAAGACCCAGATCCAAATTAGCCAAAGTTTCTTCCCCCCCGATGCTTCCACTCAGTAACAAACATGACCTCCTTGCTCTTGAAACTCAGGAATCAGAGCGAGGGGGAGAATCAGAAACCTCCTCTCAGCCTGTGATTTCCTCGGACTCTGAAGGAGATGCTTTAGTTCTTGAACAGCCAAAAGGAAAGCAGAAATGTTTGGGGGTAAGGTTTAGGAGTGGTATCAGAAGAAGGAAATTAGATATCTAAAAAATGTTTGAGCCATTCTCCCTACCCCTGTATGGCTGATAATTTGAGATTAAAGGTAGCAACTTTAAATGTCAACAGCATCAAGAACCCGAAGCGTAGAGTAATAACCCTATCGATTTTAAAAGAAGGTAATTATGACATTTGTTTCCTTCAAGACACTAGATTGAATCTCACTTCTTTAGTGCATGCAGCCAAACAATTGTGGTATTGGGGCCCATCACATTACTCCTTTGGAACAGATATATGTGATGGGGTGGGGATACTGTTTTGAGGAGATGGATATCAGGTAACAAGGATAAATGAAATAGTGAAAGGAAGGACGTTATTAGTTGATTTCATAGTGAACAACTCAGAATGGAGAGCAATAAATATTTATGCTCCCATTTCAAAAAAAGGAAAGGGTTGAACTGTTTAATGTCATAAAACCTTTTCTTTTTATGATAAAAAATTTAATATGGTGTGGAGATTTCAATTGCATAGTAGCAAAGCAGGATAGAGGAGCTAAAACAAATAAGCTTTTCTGTGATACCATTTGTCTGATGAGCATTATTAAATTATTAGGGTTACAGGATATGTATCGGGTTCTACATGAAAAAGGTGGCCATACCTTCTTTAAGGGAACTTTAGCCACAAGAATAGATTTTCTTTTTCTCTGTAAATCCATTAGGGTCCAAAAAACACAGGCTGTGCCTGTAGAAACATCAGACCATGTATTACTGTCAGGCAAATTGGGGCTGCAGGATAATATCAAATTTGGGAAAGGTTATTGGAAATTAAATAATGTGCAAATGGAAGAAACAAAAATTGATGAACAGATAAAAGAGCTGCTTAAAGCTTGAATGTTAATTGCAGGCCTTACTGATAATCTTAGCACACGGTGGAGAGACACAAAAAAAATGATTTCAAACTTTTTTTATTCAGTCATTTAAACAAAACAGTATAAATAAATATAAAAAAAATGTAATTCTACGGAACCAGTTGAGGAGATTATATTCAGCAGTCAATACACAGGGTATAAATCGAACCACTCAAATTTAGAATATTAAACAAGAGATGGTAAGCCTACAATATTGTAGGGCAACATCGATGCTGTTAGAATACAAAATCTGTACACCAGGGAAAAAAGCCATAAGAGATACCTTTGAAAACTGCTCTAAAAGAGCTGGTGCTAAATTAATTAACTTTGTTTACACAAGTGAGGGCAATGAGGTCTTCCACACACAGGATATTTTAATAGTGGTACAAAAATATTTTGTCTATTCATTTATTAATTTAGTTTTTTTGACCGGGTAAGTGCACTAGACAAATCCTGCCTATTTTCAGGCACAACCTGGGGGAAGGGGATACAGATGAATGCCAACTGACCTTGAACCAGATTAAGCTGTTGGTGGCATTTTTTTTAGTGAATATCTAAAAGATATGTATACAGCACCAGATTTAGAAGAACAGGAAATAGTAAAGATACTTATGGGTATAAATTTACCAATTCCTCCCCAAAATGAAATACAGAATTTAACCCAACCAATCACTAAAGAGGAAACTGTGCAAACTATAAAACAACTAAAGAATGATGTAGCACCAGGATTGGATGGTCTGACATCTGAATTTTATAAAAAAACAAGCCTTTGAGATAGGAGACATCTTGCAGGAAGTCTTTAATTGGATATTAGAAACAGGAATTATAGATTTTCATCTCAACACTACAATACAAATGTTTCTGCACAAAAAACAAGATAGACGAGACCTAAAAATTGGAGACCCTTGAGTCTCATGAATACGGATTTAAAATTCCTGATGAAAATCTTGGTTAAAAGACTGATTAAACTATCACCCTATCTCATCAATATTATACAAACATGCTCAGTGCCTGGCCGTTCCATAAAATAAAACTTGTTATTATACAGGGAATTAATAGAACAGGGCAAGGAAGATAAACTCATGGGATATCCTATATCCATAGATCAAGAAAAAGCATTTGTTAAAATATCACACAGCTATATGGTGCAAGTTTTACTGGTATATGGTATACTACAAATGTTTTGTGACTGGATAACCACATTATATAAGGGAGCCACAACCATCCCTTTAGTGAATGGGCATCTTGGATCATATATCCTGATACAAAGAGGTGTCAGACAGGGATGCCCAATGAGTCCCCTATTGTATATTTTTTGTTTGGACCCTTTGTTACAGATGATTCAACAAGATAATATGATTAGGGGGGTACATCCAGCACAGAGTAGAATTCAAATTAAAACTGCAGCCTGTGCAGATGATGTGTGTTTTCTCATAAAGGACCTAGACTTGGGTGAAAAAGTCCTGGATAATATAGAGAGTTACTCACAAGCCACAGGGGCATCCATAAATATCTCAAAAAGTTTAATATAGCCACTCAGTGCTACAGTACCTCTGGTGAATGACTTGCAAGGTATTAAAGGGTCAATTGAACAGTTTAAACTATTGGGGATTACATTTGGGAGGGGTGACAATAGTGCCATAAACTGGATGGAAAAATTAGACTAGGCTAAAAATAAAGTGCAAATATGGAAAAGCTGGCAGCAAACAAAGAAAAAAGGTAGTAATAGTAAAAACATTTCTCTTCCCTATTTTTACACACTTAAGTGTGATTTATCCTATCCCCCTTCATTTGGAAACTACATTATTAAGCTTAGTGTTCCAGGTTATTTGGGGGAGTAGGTTGAACCCCGTTAAAACAGAAGTTTTGTACTGCCCAGTGAATCAAGGAGGATTGAATATGTTAAACTCCATAGCATTTTTCTACAGTATGTTTTTGTTCTACAACCTAAAAGACCATAGGACACCAGAAATATCACTATGGAGTTTGTTTGCTCAAAAGTGGTTGAACACTTTATTTGCAGCATGGTTAGGGCCAACTGGAATACCTAACTCCTTTAGGGCTGGTCCTGAGTATTTTAGACTAGTGTTAAAAAAGCTTAAAAAATGGCATCTAGAACCACCACATATAGTGGGTAAACAAAGGTGGGGGGGCACGGAGACTATGAGGGACCGTTTCCTCTTTTCAGGTAAAAAAAAAAAACATTGTGGGACCATTTTTAACTTTCCAGGGGCATGTCATGCCACCGAAGTCTTGCTGAGGGAGAGGGCAGCTGTAGCTGATGGGGGATTAGGCACCCCATCGTCAAACAACAAAGAGTCGTTTCTGCTGATGGGGATTGGGCACCCGTCGGCCAAACAACAAAGGAATTTGTTTCTGCTGACAGGATTGGGCAGCCGTCGACAGACAATCAAGGGGAGGTTTGGTATGCCGATGGGGAGTAGGCTCCCCATTGGCAAATAAACATGGGGTAGATATTGTTTGTGAGCACAGCTGACAAGCACGCCATGTTCTCAAACAATATCAGACATCCTATATCCCGCGCTGCAATGACGGGGAGGCCCCTGATTGCAGCGGCTGATTTTTTAGAAAGTTGTGGCATGCTGGCTGAACTAGTGTCAGCAGCAGCATGCCACAGCATTGGGGGACAGAGGACAAGCCCTTGCAGGCTGTGGGGGCATTGGGCACAACAGTGTCACGCCTCCACAACCTGCTTGTGGAGAAAGCTGACGCAACATGTTTCTTGCGCATGTGTACAATCAACATAACAATAGGCTGTGGAGTTATCAAGTAAGATAGAAAAGTTTTCACACCCTGCTTTCCCTAGATAAGGTAACAATAGACCACAATTAGGAAGAGAAAGGTAGGAAAGGAAGGAAATAGACTGTAAAGTACCCACAATCTATTTCAGGGTAAATGGGTCAACTAATACTTGGTTGAAATGACACTACCAAATGAATTTGCCTCTTTACCAATAACATACAGGATGAACTCTTATCAATGACTGATTTGCAGTGGGATACTGTTATGGGAAGAGATAGTATTGTTTACTCATGTGCTGCCTTCTTTTTGTTTAAGTATGCCACAAGTGTAATAGTGTAAACTGTCTGTAAACAACAAATCTGTCAATAAAGTATTCTGATAAAAAAAAAAATCCTGTAATTCCCCTCCAACCTACCTGTTACTTTTACAATGCAGTCCTCTTTGAATCCAACCTTAATACTACTCTCACTAGCAGTTTCCTTTCTTCTGCATTGCAGGCCAGGTGTATGGCTGATAAATAGTGCCGTGTGGAATTTTTAAATTCTGGAGGAATGACATTTTGCAGAATTTTCAAAATTCTGCTGAAATTCAACTGAATTTCACTGGAAATGGAATGGTCAAATTACATGGCAGAAAATGGTGGTAGAATGATTTTCCACAGAAAAATTGCTGTTATGCAGAATATTATGCTACAGATCACAGCAAGTGGAATTCTGCAGAAGAACTAGTGAAATTCCAACAGACATTCTGCTAGAAGAATGGTCATTCTGCCCTAATTTCACTGGCAGAATTATGCATTCAGCACAGCACTACTGGCAAATACTCATGGATATGACTTCCACATAATTCCACATAATTTGTGCATTGGATAGTTATCTTACTTGATAATGATCACTGGTTAGTGAAGGCTCCCCTTCCCGTGGAGCTAGGCCATGGGCCTGGAATGCTCATTCTGGGTTGTTTCAGCCAGGTATTGGTAAACTTGCTAGTGACCAGAGAAAATGAATTTCAGACATTCACTTATCTGTGTCCACATTCTTTCTTCACATTAGCTGTCTTGTTTCTTTGTCTCCCTGCGGGTTGGCAACCCACAACATCACCTTTTTTCTTCTCTCTTCTCTGTTTCAGTCCCAGATACTGTACAGTACAATACAGTACAGAGAATAGCCTCACTGCCTTTGAGGCTGTTCAACTTAACAGACATTACTCAAAAAGCTAACACCTACCACATTCTGGTTCTACACCAGTATTACACAAACTCTGGCCAGAGCCGATAGGGCTACAGGAGAGGAATCTGGGTTAAAAATATTGAAAATTATTTTTTTTTTAATATTTTTACACCTAAGTTTCCAACACAGCCTTGTGATTGATGAGCCTGCCTCATGAAGAAGGGCAGAGAAATTGATTAACTCCTGACCTAAAGGTGATGTCGTGCAGGGACTGCAACATCAGCTTTGAGCTGCAAACACACATTTTGGACAGGAGTTGAAAAATGACAGCTGTCACATTAATGAGTTGCTGTACCATAATGGCTATATTGAAATGTTGTGATAAAAATACTGAATATTACCAGAGCTATGAGTCCACATTTGCAAAATTCAGCATAGCCTCATAACTTAAAGCAGGAGTGCAACAATCTGGTGAAAATTTTGTCCTATACTTTTTTAAGCTATTTTAGATTGCCACTTACCTCCTGACTTATATGATGCCCTTCTTTCCACAATTTGAGTCTGCTTGAGTAATTTTTTCATGTATGAAATAATAAAAGGAGCACTCCTTTTATTATGGCTCGGACCAGGTTTTCATCAGTATTTGTAGCTGTTTTTGGACAACTATTGCTCTGTAAGGTCAAAGTGCACTGCCTGCTGCATAATAGTTAATTTTAGTCACAACAGAAGTGACATATAAACAAAAGATGGACAAAAACAGCTGAAACTACTGATGAAGACCTGTTCTGTACCATATTAAAAGGAGTGCTCCTTTTATTATTTCAGACATGAAAAAAAGTACTAAAGCAGACTCAAACTGGGGAAAGAATGGCATCATACACATCAGAAGGTAAGTGGTAATCTAAAATAGCATACAAAAGCATAGGTCAAAATTGACACCAGATTGTTGCACTGCTGTTTTAATAGATGAACATACTAGAATCATAGAACACAAGAATGTGCAAAGTATAGTACCACCCCATATTAAATTTATTCAAAGCCAGGGAATGCATTGCTAGTCTATTTTGGCATTGAAAAAGTTTAACTTGGTCAATAGGGAGGGAATTTAGATGTAGCTTTACCTAATCAAGCCCTAATATCATGATATCAAGGAAGAAAGGGGGTTAGGGTACATTTAGATGAAAGTGAGGATAAGGTAAAGAAAATGTACTGGGGTACTATGCTCAATAAAGATCCTGCCGAAAGAATGCAACACATATGTCAAGCAGAGAAACACCACCTTGGCATAGATGCTGAATTCTTTGGTGTGGTCTTCTAGTGCAGCAAGTTAAATTGTGTCCGTATTCATTTTTGAGTGGGGGATTGTGAAAAATGTCAGATGGTTGTCAATTCCGACCCACCTTTTTTCTTCTGTGATGACAAAACTGCTGCTTTAAAAAATGGGCTATGTAGACCATTATGATCCATCATATTTTCAATAACCCCAAATTTTTACACCCCATGGGTCATTATCCCACATAGGAACATTGATCTTCTCACTCCTCTCTAAGTGCAAACCAAGCCCCCTTTTTGTGCTGACAAATACCCCCAACCCACCCCCGACACTTGCTTAGTGGCAGTGAATTTATGTAGCATTTTTGAGTTCTGCATGTGATAGATAGGCTCCCCCCACAGTAAGGGCTCTTGGCATTTTTCTTTTCCCTAAAGCCTACTGCAGTAGCAATCTATACTTTTTCTAAGCTATCTATTTATATCAATTCTATCATTATGGGAAGGCCACCCATAATGATATCTCTTTGCACTCTTGCCTACCCCTCTTGAATTTCCTGTTTCCTCCCATGCCAGTGCCCTAGTACAAAAGGAAATAAACATGAACCAGGGGCTGTTAGAAGTAACCTATGGGGTTATTACCCATAAATGAGCAGCCGTTTTGTTTTATCAGAATATTTGTTTATTGCCCCTGTAAAAGGAAAACGGCTTGAAACCACAGAGAGAAGAAACGGACTAACGTTTTCAATCTTTCCAGATGATTTATTCATTTTAGGACTTGCAGCATATAAAATAAGAAAAGAAATGATATAAATTCAAGGGAAAGCTGCGGCAGGACAAGCTGGAGAATTATATGGTGCACTGCTGAGTCAGGAAAGTGAAAGGGCGTTCCCTCTCGGGCTCATGCTGCCGTGTTTTCTCCACTTGCCTGAGAGTTAGGAGAATAGGTGGCTACAGGAGGGTAAGGATAAAGAAATTCTTCTCCTGTAGCCTCTCCAAACATGACAGTCAGTTTTCTTCAGTGTTTAAAAGAGGCACTTCCGAGTCGGGAAAGTGAAAGTGTTTTCCCTCTCGGACTCACGCCTCTGTAGGCTAGCACTAAGATATTTATTTTAAATAAGGTGCAAGTTACAAGTGTGGGAAAGGAGTCAGGTAGCAGGCTGCTAGAACGAGACAATTTGGGCTTCCTTCTTCGCAGCAGCCTGCTTGCATTTTGAATGAAAACGTAATAGGCGGCTAAGTGAGGGGAAAAATAATGAATGAAATAGGCAAATAGCAACTCAGCCATCAGATACAACAGTAAAACTACAAAAGAATGTTGCCTTCCTACGTAAAATAATTAGAGACATCTGAAAACAAAGAAATAGTGGGCACATAAACAATATGGAATTGTTTTCTTTTGATGCAGATAATTATGCATGGACTTGCTCTTACCTGAGCACAGCTAGCCTGCAGAATGAGCCCTTAGGAGCCAGTCACCCCATGCTGAGGCTGTTTTATGGTAAATGACAGATGTCACTCAAGATGAAATGGGGGCGGAGTTTACTGTTGATATTCAATTAACTAAAAAGTCAGTGGTATTTTTTGGGGTAATAAGGACAGTAGGAGTGTAATGAGCAAGACAATCTTGACATCTTTATTGTAGGTGTATATATAGTCAGGCTGATCCCCCAAATTCATTTGTATTAGAGAAAGATTACTGATTGTTTAGAATGGGGTGGATCAGCTGACCTGATGATGTCATAGAGCACAGTATAAGAGATCCTCTAGTGCTCAGTTCAGACAGATAAGCCTAAGAGTGAGTGAGGAGAGGTTATCTCAAAGCACAGAAGATAGCAGAAACTGTGAAAATAAAAAGGTTATCTACTCTGTGGCAAAACTACCAGGGAAGGGTAGTTCTGGGAGCTTTAGAAGAACTGATCTCTCCTGAGTTGTTTTTGTTTATTTGTTTTGTGATAAAAGCCTGAAATTTAAGACATATACCAGAGATGGGTGATTTTTCGTTATGCATATAAAGATATATTTTTCTACAAAAAAATAGTCCATCCGGGCAAATAAACATCATGCCTAGAAAAGGTGTGTTAACCTGAATTTTTGGTGTCTTGTCTCACTGATTTACCCGACCCACATAAACCCGGTCACAGAATTTGGTGTTAGAAGTGGGATCTGGTTGCCCAGCCTAGGTGGGAATCCAGACTTCGGTACCAGTCCTGGTACTAGGGTAAATAAAGTGAGAGGATGTCAGATGAGGAGGAGAAGGGAGCAGTGGCAGCTGGTGTCCAGACCAGGACACAGGTGGCGAAAACTGAAGAGACCCTGCTGCCTGGATTAGGACCCGCAGTACAACCAAGGAGACCGAAGGACTTGACCGATGAAGATGGAGACCAGATGCAGAAGGAAGAACTAAGGATGTACCCCGATGAACCACCAGAAAGATTACCAGAACTGATGAGATGGTTGAGATCAAACAGTTGGATATGGAGTGAGAGAGAGAACCAGAATGGAGAAGACAAGATACCAGGTGGGCAGAGACTTTAAGGGTCTTACATGACTTAGGGGCAAATAGAGGTCAGGATGGGGGCAGGCCAGATCCAAATCCCAAAGATATAAAATTAACTAAAATGACAGCAACAGATGGCATAGAGGGATATTTCACTACCTTTGCAGGGTTTTATATAACTCTAAAAATTGATTAGCGTTTTGCTCATAAAAGTGCTAAATCTTTGTGAAAGTGCATAGCTCTTGCCTCACTGTGATTAACAAACACAGCAATTCTAGAAAATCTATATAAATACTTTCTGTGCAGTTAGTATCATCCCAAGAAAAAAACAGCTAATCAATTATTTAAAACCCTGCTTTGAGAGGGTTGCCCAGGCCTGTGCTTGGCCTCAAACACAATGGGTGGTACGGTTAGCCCCTTATTTAACAGGGAAGGCCCAGTTAACTTATAGTAACATGGACACTAGGACAGCTAATACATATGATCTGGTAAAGAAGAAGATCCTTAAAAGATACGATATTAACACTGAGACATACCAGCAAAGATTCAGGGCCTTGAAATACCAGACATATGATACCCCTAGAGAAACTTTTGTTAGACTAAGGGAATTATGTAATAAGTGGTTACAACCCGAGGGTAAATCAGTAAACAATATCATAGACGTTGTAGTGAGGGAACAGTTTCTTCAAATCTTACCCCAAGAGGTAGAGATCTGGGTAAGGGAGCATAATCCTGAAACTGTAGAGACTTCCATTACCCTTGCCGATGATTACCTCTCTGCCCATCAGACCCTAAAGAAAGGAGGGAATAGACCCCAGGAAACAATTAAACCCAACCCTGTAGTAAGACCCACCTATGAGCAGCTGACATATGGGAAGTATGAAGGCCGCCAGGATAACAGGGGTGGTATGAATAGAAGGCCCTTTTCCACAGGCATTATCTGCCAGAATTACAAAGGACAAGGACAAATTGCCTGATTCTGCCCTAAAAAGAGAGGAGATACAGCACACCTGGCATTATTAAATCCTGGGTACTTTTTCACGGAGGTAATAATGGAGAACAAGAATGTGACTGCATTGATAGACTCTGGCAGTAAGCAGACTTTAATTCGACCAGAGCTAGTAACAAAACAAGAAAGGGGTCCACCAATGAATGTGGTATGTGTGCATGGAGACACCCATATTTACCCTACTGTACCGGTAGATATTATTGTAAAGGACAGACAGGCCACACTAACCACAGGATTGGTGCCACACTTACCTGTACAGATGATTATTGGACATGATTTCCCTGATTTTGATAACCTTATGCCCGATAAAGGAACTGTTTCAACAATAACCACCAGGGCCCAGGAGAAGAAACAACAACTGGGAGACATATTCCCTTTCCAAGGAGATGTGGTAGAACAAACAGGGAAAACTAAATTGTCCCACAATAGAAAAAAGAAGATTCAAAGACAGTGGCAAGTAAAGCAGAATGGTGTAACACCTGAGACTGTACTGTCTGTTTTTATAAAAAGCTAATATTGTGGAGGAACAAAAGGCTGTTGATAGTTTAAAACCTTTTTTTCCAACAGATTGGGAAGAATCAGACCCAGGTGCCCCTAAAATACTAACTAAAAATTATTTATTGTACTGAATATGTGAAAACCCCATAACTAAGGAAGAGGTTGAACAATTGCTAGTACCTTCTTGTTTTAGACGAGACCTGCTATACCTTAGTCATGATTTACCTTGGGCAGGACATGTAGGGAGGGACAGGACACTAGGCCGGTTGACACATTTCTTTTGGCCAAAAATCCATGATGATGTGGCCCTATACTGTAAAGAATGTGAGGCTTGTCAACTTGTGGCCCCATTTGGGAAGAAGGATGAAGTCCCCCTGGTAACTTTACCTCTAGTAACAATGCCTTTTGAACTGATAGGGATGGACATAGTGGGTCCCTTAAATAAAAGTTCCAAAGGTAATCAATATATTCTTGTTGTGTGTGACTATGCAACAAAGTACCTGGAGGCCATACCCATGCAATCAGTCATGACACCCCAAATAGCTGAGGAACTGGTAAAACTCTTCAGTAGAGTAGGTATACCCAAAGAGATATTAACAGACCGGGGAGCAAACTTTAATGCAGAGTTATTAAGAGAACTATACCGCATGCTGGGTATAGCGGTGGTACGTACATCCCTTATCATCTCCAAACAGATGGTTTGACTGAACGCTTCAACCAAACGTTGAAGCGCACGCTTAAAAAGTTCATACATGAAGAGGGTAAGGACTGGGATAAATATTTACCATTTGCCCTCTTTGCATATAGGGAGGTTCCGAAGGCACCACAGGTCACTCCCTGTTTGAACTTCTGTTTGGCAGAAACCCAAGAGGACCCTTAGAAGTATTCAAAGAATGCTGGGAAGAGGGCAAAGATATGAAACACCCAGGGATTGCAACCTATCTCAAACAACTTCGGCAACAATTAGTGAAGTATTCCACAAAAGCCCATGAAATGAGTATCCAGGCTCAAATCACTCAAAAACATAGACATGATAAGGGATAACAGTTAAAAACATTTGAGAGTGGAGAAAAAGTTTTATTACTACTTCCTACCACTACTAATAAACTTGTAATGAAATGGCAGGGACCCTACAGGGTAGTAAGACAGACAGGCCCTGTTACATTTGAGATAGAGACACCTAATAGGAAGCAGAAAACCAAGCTCTATCATGCCAATTTGTTAAAAAAGTGGCACAAGAAAACACAAAAGGGATAAGTATGTTGGTATTACCTGAAAACCCCAACACAGAATTAGAGACAGCCTATGGAAGGCTAGAAACTAGGAAAGGGATTAAAGAGGTACAAATAAATCCTGCCCTAGAACCCATGCAGAACCAAGAAATACAGGACATGTTACTAGAGTACCCTAGTATGTTTACCAGTGTGCCAGGCCTTGCCAAGGGAGTGGAACACGAGATAAGGACAACTCCCCCCCCCATTTGGAAGAAACCATATAGGCTGCCAGAAAGAGTGAGACAGAAGGTTCAACTAGAGGTGTCAAAATTGTTGAAAATTAATATAATTAAATCCTCAAAGAGTGCTTAGGGTTTCCCTATTGTTGTGGTACCAAAGAAGAAGGGAGGCATTCGTCTGTGTTTGGATTTCTGGGGGGTGAATACTGTATCACAGTTCGATGCCTACCCTATGCCAAGAATGGATGACATTATAGACAAAGTGGGTAATGCAAAATATATTTCCACACTAGACCTGACCAAAGTATATTGTAAGATACCTCTTGAAGTTACATCACAGGAGAAAACAGCCTTTAGTCCTGTGGGTTTGTTCCAATTTCAGACCATGCCCTTTGGACTTCATGGAGCTCTGGCTACATTCCAAAGGTTCATGGACAAAGTGCTGGCACCCTTCAGTAATTTTTGTGCAGCCTACTTGGATGATGTTATAATTAGTGATGGGCGAGTAGCTAATTAAGCTCCATGAGTGATTCACCGAGTGGTCAAGTCGGAGTGCTCCAATGTCTAGCGGAGTACTTGGCGTTATAATGAGTAGCGAAGTCCATTGAAAACAATGACTGCATTACTCCACCTTCCACTTCACCTCACTTTGCCTTGTTTTAACCTCCAAGGTGAATTTTGCAGTGATTCATGGGATTTCAGGTCACATGGGCTCTAGATTGTTCTGCATAGCCTCAGTTTGGGGTAGTGTGTGTAGGAAGCTGTAGGAGACAATCTGCTCTGAGAGCTCTCTGCAATTCAAACCTTCAAAAAGCTGTTAAAAAAGCCTTTTTGAGTCATTTTTTTTGCTGAAACTTTAGTTAATCGATTATAGGAAACCCTCCTGTACTCATATCATCGAGCATTTATTGTTTGTGTATGGATTTTGAATGTTAATGTACAACATTCAGTCTGTGTACTGAGGGACAGTGGAAGTGTGCTTTGGGGGAGGGGTGTATCTGTGGTGTAGGTAGTTTAACTTGGAGAAAAAGACAGTGCTTTCTGTTTTGGTGATATTTTTCTTGTTTAACTGTGTTAATGTACACAGTAATATTTTCAATATTTCTTGCCATTTTTTTGCTGATTTTTGTGGTGCAGCAGTGTATAATTTTAGTTTGTTTAAAATATGTGGTTATATTACTGAAGTTTTCAATTTGCTATGCATTACTTAGTGTGTGTGTGAAGATGTGTGTGACACGTGTCATCAAATCAGACACCTTTTATTGTGCCACATAATAATTTCAACAATGTGAAGCTGCTATCCACTGCAGCTGTGTGATTTTTGTACTTCTTTGTGGTATCTTCACTGATACTAGTACTAGTGACTGTTACTGCAGCAGTACAGTACACTGCCCCCCCCCGGTGTGGCCCACCCCAACCGGCCAAGGTATTCTTTTCCAGATTTGAATTTCTGATGGTGAGCACTGGTTAGGTGTTGTGCCTTTGTGTCTGCATCTCTTCAGTGCACAGCACAATCTTAATCTGTCTGTGCATTTGCATCTCTTTAGGGCCCAATCCCCATCTGTGACTTAAGTCACAGTTGTTTATTTGGCTTCCATTCAGAGTACTGGACAGGTGTGGTGCTTAATTCTGCATGAACATTGTACTCATTAATATGCATTTTTCAGTCAGGACCATCATCACGAGTCACTCGTGATACAAATCACGTTCTTCATCATCACAGTCACAAATTACGATTCACGATCATTCACGTTAAAAATCACAACATTAATTTTTTTTCTAGTTACTTGGATGTATTGTAAGCCTGTTTTGTAGTATCTCTCCAGGCTTCACCACCCCACCATTGTACTCATTGATACGTGTTTTTAAGTCTGGGAGTTTTAAGCTACAGCTCATTGGGGTCCGGGGAAGTACAGCCATAGGCATTCATGTTTCTTCATCCTCACGGTCACAAATGCAGTCACAAATCACGATTTATGATCATGTCATGAATCACATTAATTTTTTTTAATAGTTCTTTGGATGTATTGTAAACCTGCTGGTCACGGTGCTGAACAGGGATGGGATCCTCACTTGGGACCAGGAGAACAGGCACATCCTGCTCCAGAGGACCTGGTGCTGGACTTGGTGGTGGTGGTGGTGGTGGTTCAACTGCCTCAGAGTCAGGATAGGAGGCAGTGCTGGTCCTGCTTCGGGGGGGGCACTCACAAGTTTTGAGCGGTCCAACAGGAATGGGCACCCATGCCCTCCACACATGCACATGGTACAATGCTTACCACTATCACGCCCTCCCAGAGCTGCCGCTTCCCAGTCATTCCCTCACCCTGGTCCATCTCTCCTACTGAGCTCCCTCATTCCGAGCAATCACTACTCACACTGTCACACAACACGCACACACACAGTCACACAGACACAGACAAACAACTAACTACTTATAAAGGTAAGAAAAAAAAATTTACAGAAAGAACAAATTAAGTAAAAAAGAGTACAGAAAAGACAAAAAAATGTAGCTTTTAAAAAAGCTGTTGGGTCTAAATCAAAGTTTAAATCTCCTCCTTGTTTTGATCTAAAAGTATCAGCAGTCACAAAACACACTACTCTCTATCCGTCTGCACAGAAGAAAGTAAAAGTGTCTACTTGTATGACTCACTTTCTTCCTGCCTAGCTAAAGAGCATGTGATGTGTGTGTGTGTGGGGGGGGGGGGCTGCCAAATCTGAAACACCAAGTGGATCACTTAGAATCATAATGAGGAACGCAAAGTCCATTAAAAACAATGACTTTGCCTTACTTCACAGTGCCATTCCGCCTTAATGTGAAGTGGTAATGACAAGGCAGAGTGAGCACTTTGCATTGCCCACTCCGCATAGCTGAGTGCCAATGCGAAGTGCTTACTTCGCATTCACTTCTCCGGCTGAATTTCAATTCGCTGCATCTCTAGTTATAATTTTTAGTCCAGATTGGAACACTCATTTGACACACCTGAGAGCTGTTATCTCCTCTATTGCCAAAGCAGGAGTTACCATTAATCCTGAAAAAAAGTGTATTGGCTATGTTTGAGACTAGGTATCGGGGTTTTGTATTTGGAAATGGTACCATAAAGCCTGAGATTAATAAAATCGAGGCAGTAGCCAATTATCCATGACCTGAGACAAAGAAACATATACGTTCTTTCTTAGGATTGGCCGGCTACTACCTTCGATTCATCCCGAACTTTTCAGCAATAGCCACCCCTTTAACTAACTTGACCTAAAAGAAATTTGGGAATAAAATTAAATGGACCCAAGAATGTGAAAATGCTTTCACTACCATTAAAGCTGCTTTGTGTTCCTTCCCTAGTACTCCGTAGCCCAGATTTTAACTATCCATTTGAAGTACATACAGATGCTTCTGAAACGGGTATTGGGGCGGTGTTAAGTCAAACAATTGATGGGGAAGAACACCCAGTAATATACATTTCACGAAAACTCCATGACCGGGAACAGAAGTATTCTATGGTAGAACAAGAATGCCAAGCAGCCGAGTGGGCCATTGAGGCCTTACAATTTTGTCTATGGGGAACACCATTTACTCTCATTTCTGACCATAATCCACTTTGTTTTATTAACCAGATGAAGGATCATAACAATCGGATTATGAGGTGGTATTTGGCATTGCAACCCTATAGATTCACTGTACAGCATAGGGCTGGTACGCAGCACGTTAATGCTGACTATTTGTCTAGGTATGGTGCCCCTGATTCTGGAATAAATGAAAATGCATATTCTGCAAAAGCATCTATGTTTAACGCATGATGCATTTCAGAAATAATGATGTTTAGACACCCCAGGGTAATAGTTAAGTATATATGATATATGACTTATAAAGTATTACCAGAGTGTTTATATGTTGATAAGGGACCCTGGGTGGAGCTACCAAGTGAGGGAGGGCAGTAGTTCCATCCTTCCCAGATTCATTTGGGTAGGTTGTCTTAGAAGCCAGTAAGGTATCCACTGGTTTCCGCTTGACCATGGGGGTGTGTGATAAACAGGCTCCCCCCCCCCAGTAAGGATCTTGGCATTCTTCTTTTCCCTAAAGCCTACTGCAGTAGCAATCTATACTTTTTCTAAGCTATCTATTTATATCAATTCTGTCATTATGGGAAGGCCACCCATAATGATATCTCTTTGCTCTCTTGCCTACCCCTCTTGAATTTCCTATTTCCTCCCATGCCAGTGCCCTAGTACAAAAGGAAATAAACATGAACCAGGGGCTGTTAGAAGTAACCTATGGAGTTATTACCCATAAATGAGCAGCCATTTTGTTTTATCAGAATATTTGTTTATTGCCCCTGTAAAAGAAAAACTGCTTGAAACCACAGAGAGAAGAAACGGACTAACGTTTTCAATCTTGCCAGATGATTTATTCATTTTAGGACTTGCAGCATATAAAATAAGAAAAGAAATGATATAAATTCAAGGGGAAGCTGCGGCAGGACAAGCTGGAGAATTATATGGCGCGCTGCTGAGTCAGGAACGTGAAAGGGCATTCCCTCTCGGACTCGCGCTGCTGTGTTTTCTCCGCTTGCCTGAGAGTTAGGAGAATAGGCCAATACAGGAGAGTAAGGATAAAGAAATTCTTCTCCTGTAGCCTCTCCAAACATGACAGTCAGTTTTCTTCAATGTTTAAAAGAGGCACTTCCAAGTGGGGAAAGTGAAAGTGTTTTCCCTCTCGGACTCACGCCTCTGTAGGCTAGCACTGAGATATTTATTTTAAATAAGGTGCAAGTTACAAATGTGAGAAAGGAGTCAGGTAGCAGGCTGCTAGAACGAGACAATTTGGGCTTCCTTCTTCGCAGCAGCCTGCTTGCATTTTGAATGAAATTGCAATAGGCGGCTAGGTGGGGGGAAAAATAATGAATGCAATAGGTTACTGACAGCTTAGCATTGCAGCCGTCAGATACAACAGTAAAACTACAAAAAGAATGTTGCCTTCCTACTTAAAATAATTAGAGACATTTGAAAACAAAGAAATACTGGGCACATAAACAATATGGAATTGTTTGCTTTTAGTGCAGATAATTATGCATGGACTTGCTCTTACCTGAGCACAGCTAGCCTGCAGAATGAGCCCTTAGGAGCCAGTCGCCCCATGCTGAGGCTGTTTTATGGTAAATGACAGATGTCACCCAAGATGAAATGGGGGCGGAGTTTACTGTTGATATTCAATTAACTAAAAAGTCAGTGGTATTTTTGGGGGTAATAAGGACAGTAGGAGAGTAATGAGCAAGACAATCTTGACATCTTTATTGTAGGTGTATATATAGTCAGGCTGATCCCCCAAATTCATTTGTATTAGAGAAAGATTACTGATTGTATAGAATAGGGGTGGATCAGCTGACCTGATGATGTCATAGTGCACAGTATAAGAGATCCTCTAGTGCTCAGTTCAGACAGATAAGCCTAAGAGTGAGTGAGGAGAGGTTATCTCAAAGCACAGAAGACAGTAGAAACTGAAAATAAAAAGGTAATCTACTCTGTGGTAGAACTACCAGGGAAGGGTAGTTCTCAGAGCTCTAGAAGAACTGATCTCTCCTGAGTTAATTTGACTTATTTTGTTTCTGTTTATTTGTTTTGTGATAAAAGTCTGAAATTTAAGACATATACCCGAGATGGGTGATTTTTCGTTATGTATATAAAGATATATTTTTCTACAAAAAAATAGTCCATCCGGACAAAGAAATATCACACCTAGAAAAGACATGTTGACCTGAATTTTTGGTGTCTTGTCTCACTGATTTACCCTACCCACATAAACCCAGTCACACTGCATATTTATACAGTCGCATAAAATGCCAAATGACATCCTTTGTAAGCTTCCATCTATCAGTTTCTTCATATTTCCTCCAGTGTTTACATTTACTGTAACAGTAAAGAGAATGTGTTCAGTACTAAAAATAAAAATACATTTGCTGGTGGGCTTTCTGTTTAGATACCACTGTTAAGGGGAAGCTGCATTTTCAAAACAAGAATACCTGGAAGGATCTAACAGATAATATTCACATTTATGTTTACTAGTAGTTGTTACCATCGTCTCCCTGTGGAAAAAGCAAAATGGATTCGGAGTGGCGGGACACGTAATATGGTCCTCAGCAATGAAAAAACTGAAACAAGCAAAAGGATGAGGAGCACCCACATATGTAGAAAGCACCAGGGCCGCAACAATATTGTTCAGAGTTCTTCATTTAACTAGAGTGCATAGTGCACCCATAAAAAAGTGATGGCTGAGCCGCTCTGAAAGTTACGCCAGGCATCATCAGAGTGAATCACTGTGATGATGCCTGGCAGGGGTCAGGAGAAATGTTAGTTGCAGAAAGGCTCAGCCGTCACTTTTTATTCTCACTATGTGTGAGTGCACTATGCACTTTAGTTAAATAAAGGACTTTGAATAATATGTTTGTGATCCTGGTGCTTTCTGCATATGTGGGTGCTCCTCATCCTTTTGCTTATCCCTGTGGAACAGCAAGCTGAGATGGGACATGAGCTCAGTCTTCCCATTCTCAGAGGTATTGACAGGACTGAACATACAGTAAGCAAATGTTTATTTCTTTAAGGCACCCTTTCCAAGCTCAGGGCGCCTTTATAAAATCCTACATACAACATTAAAACCACAATAATAAATAACATTATATCCAGAACAAAATTTAACATAATTTATATCACTGAAAATGCTTGATTAAAATGAAGGTCTTTAGAGCTCTTTTAAAGCCCTCCACAGTCAGGCTATTTCATATCTGGCAAGGTAGAGAATCCCACAGGGTAGGAGCCATAAAGGCAAATGTTCTTCCACCAGATGTTTTTAAGGTTACTCTGGGAATCTCTAGCAATCCCTTGCCAGAGGATCGGAGGGAGTGGGAGGGACAGTAAGAAGTCAGGAGTTCTTCCAGGTAGCGGGGTCCCAAACCATGTAGGGCTTTATAGATCATTAGCAGGACCTTGAAAGTGATCCACCATTGTACAGGCAGCCAGTGCAACTCACGAAGCACAGGTGTTATATGGTTGGACCTTGGTCTTCCAGTCAACAACCTAGCCACCGCATTTTGCACCAGCTGCAAGCGGTGAATATCCACTTCTGGCAGCCCTAGATAAAGGGCATTGTAGTAATCAAGATGACTGGCAACAAAGGCGTGGACCAGGGTAGGAAGATCCTCTGATGGAATCAAGTGTTTCACCCACACTATATTCCTTAGATGAAAAAAAGATGATTTTACTATGGCCGGCACCTGCACTCTCAGGGTCAGGCCCTCGTCAAATATAACACCAAGGTTATGTACCTGACCAGATGCCATAAGTGGGGTTCCCACCAGAAATAAACCTGAGGGTTTTCCCGCCCATGGACTTAATATCCTCACCCCCGGTTCCACCACCAATACATCTCTTTTTCCCGGGTTCAACTTCAGCCAATTGGTACTCATCCAGTTCTGTATCTCCAGGAGGCAGTTGTTAAACAATGTACATGACTCAGACTCCTGCTTGGGCACAAAAGACATATAGAGTTGAGAGTCATCGGCATAGCAATGAAAACTCAATCCATATTGTCTTATAATGTCCCCCAATGGAAGCATGTACACTGCAAATAACATGGGGGACAACACCGAACCCTGTGGCACCCCACAGCGTAGGCAGTGAGAGGCCAAGGAATAAATCCCTGACACTACTCTCTGAGTTCTACCCTGCAGGAAAAATTTAAACCAACTGTGGACCACCCCCCTTAGTCCACAGAGAAATCACAGGCATTCGAGCAGCACCCCATGATCCACAGTGTCAAACACTGCTGAGAGATCAAGGAGAACCAAGATAGAATGAGTTCTCCTATCTCTCGCCATCAAAAGATCATTTAGTACTCATACAAGAGCCGTCTCAGTACTATGCTGTTTCCTAAAGCCAGACTGGAGAGGGTCATAGATACTGTGGATGGTTAAATGGTCTTCCAGCTGCAAGGCGACCACCTTCTCAATAATCTTCCCCAAAAAGGGAAGATTTGAGATCGGTCTGTAGTTTCCTGGGCAGTCAGGATCAAGGGAGGGCTTTTTCAAGAGGCGGCGTACTGTTGCCTCCTTCAAGGGATCAGAAAAGATCCCTCTCTCCAATGATGCCTCTACTATCCCAGTAAGGTTCGGGCCAATAACCTCTACACACTCCACAAGTAGGTGATTAGGGCTGGGATCCAGACTACAGCAGGTTGGACACAAAGTCTGGATGATCCTCACTATATCCTTGTCTGCCGGTTGGCTGAAGGTGAACCAAGTTAGTTGAGTATTTGTGTCCCTCGATTGATCACTGCAAGACCCAATGGGGAGGTGCTGGCTGATCTCATCCCTGATAGTGGACATCTTATTAGTATTTGCACAGAGGTTCTTTATCTTATTAGTAAAGAACATCGCAAATTACTCACACTGTAACTGCGATAACGCTCAACCGGCGTGAAGACAGACTGAATTGCACAGTCTGTCCACAGTCCAGAAGAGCTGGGCTGGTCTATTCTTCACTGTAGCAATTTCCCTGGACAGGAACTCTGCCTTCTTATGGGAAATTGCTAACTGATCGCTCTTATAATGATCTAACAGTCTAAGCCTGTCCACTTCCAGGTGAGTTGTCCGACAGCGTCTCTCCAATCTTCGGCCCTGTCTCTTCGACCCATGGATCTCTGTGGTAAACCATGGAGCCCCTGGGTAAAGATTACAGGGACGAACACGGAATGAAGCAATGGCATCCAGGGCCATCACAACTGCCCTATTATAGGCCAGCACTAAGGACCCTGGGTCAGTGCTATCCATTGGAAATCCCGAGAAGTCCAGCTCTGTCATTAGGCCTTCTGAGGTAACTCCTCCCAAAGAATGGAACTGTACTATCTCCTTAGGAGCAGGCCTCTTTCAGGGGGGGGCTGCAAAACTGAACCTCAGGGCATGATGGTCAGACCAACTGATGGGCTCCACCTCCACATCAGAGACTTCCATCCCCAGGTGGAATATCAAGTCCAATGAATGTCCCCCCTGGTGAGTTGCAGAGGTAATAACCCGTGTCAGGCCCAATGAATCCATCAGTTGGAGGAGGTTTTGTCAAAAAAGCGCGAGTTCATCATCGACCCAGACATTGGAATCCACCAGAATTAACCATCAGGGGGATTCCAAAACCCTCTCGGCAATGAAGTCCACCACCACCCTGAGGAATTCCCTCCCATCACCTGGTGGACAATAAATGAGAAGTATCCTGAAGCCTGCACCTGCACCCAAAATACATTCAAAGGAGTTGGTGCACCCAGCTGGCACCTTCCTGAGGTCCAGTTCCTGTCTAAAACAGACTGCAACTCCCCCGCCCCTACGGTCTGCTCTCCTCGGGTGGTGAATCACCGAGAACCTGACCGGAACCGTGGACTCCAACATGGGGCCCACATTTTCATCAAGCCAGGTCTCAGTGATGCAGGCTAAGTCCACAGATGTAACAAAATCTGCCACCAAAGCAGTCTTGTTTCTGATAGACCTAGCATTGCCTAACACCGCCCGAAAGGGACGAGACTCCAAGGATGACTCCACCCCCTGCCTGACCAAGTCAGTGCCCTTGGGTACGGATACAAGACATGATGGACCTCACTCCTGTATCCATTTCGCCCCAGAGCGCCTCTTGGTTCTAACTGTCCCTATCCGCCCACTCTTTTTCCATCCCCCAGAAGAGTTCCAGGATCTCCTATTACCTCCACTCCTTTGAGACGAATATTTGGCATTTCCTATAAACTTCCGAAGGAAGTGCAGGACATTCAAATGGTCGGAGATCCTTCAGCCTTGAGAAGGAGTACTGCCTGACTGTGTTTTTACCAACCCAACACATTCAGATCCTATCAATACTACTAAATTTAAAAAAAAAACTACTAAATCAACACTTTTATTTATTCCTAAAATACCCCCTTAATAAAGAACTATTAACAAAACAAAAACCAAACCACTCTCCGATGGCAACTCCACCACTCTCTCTCACAAAGTGGGGGAAAATGAGGGAAGGTTCACAAATCCCACCCACTGTCTCTCACACAGAAGGAGAGAATAATATAAATTACAACATTAATACTTATTTAAACTAACATAAAAAATTAAAAATAAATAAATTACAAAAAATAAAATATTCACTCAACAAAAAGTCACTTAACAGTATTGGACAGTCCAGTATTTCTTCTTAATCAGCTTTATCACTCCTTTTATCCAAGAAAATAGGAAACCAAAAGTTATACATAGAGCTCACATCTCAAGGAGCCATGAATGCAATTCGGTCCCTCCTGTGGGCTCTCACTTCCATAAAGAACCAAGAACAGTCATGTATCCCAGGATAGGTTCTAGAAACAATTCTCTAGTCAGATTTTACTACTTAATCCAAATTAAATCCACATAATACATACAAACCTGCTACTGTCACTCCCCGCTCTAATCACAGATCACACAGATTCAAATATCCAAATTTCCGTATTCAGCGCCTCCTTGCAGTCTTCAATTCAGCCAGAGTCGGGCTAAAGTTGTTTTATTAGCTGATTTCATCAACAGTACTTCCCAAACTCAACCCAGCCACAAAACCCTTCCCCAGACCCGTTCTGCCCCACGGCAGCCCACCAGCTACCGTCCAGCTGATCGGAAGCACTACAGCACCGACCACCCTATGGCATCAAGCCTACAGCACACCACTAGGTCGGGCCAGGGCCAGGGCCGAGAAGAGATTCTTCTCAGAGGAAATCAACAAACTTGCTGCCCTATGAGAAAGCCAACCAACTCTAACTCTCTCCTCCACTGCACCGGGATATGACACAATCCAGCCTCTGACTCTGTTCCACATTTCACAGCCCGGCTAGTAAGGCAAGAAATTTCTCTCGCTCTGTTACCAGATTTTTAGTCTATATATATGGATATGTTCTCCAGCAGGACACAGGGGCATGCTCTGAAGGTCACAGGTGGCAAGTTTAGGGATAACATTAGGAAGCATATTTTGTCACAGAAGGTGATGGCCTTCTAAAATGACCTGCCAATAGAAACTATGAACATGAAGACAGTAGATTGGTCCACAGTGTTGTACATCCCTTAGCTTTTGCCAGCACTGAGCCGATATGGCTGCGGAGAGCTTTTAGGAGGAGCAAGAGCATTGAAAAGAATATGTGATGCTTAGAGATGCAGCGAATTTAAAATCCGCTGACGCAGTGCTCACGAAGTGGGCACTCCGCGTTGCCGGAGTGGGCAATGCAAAGTGCTCACTTCGCCTTGTCATTACCACTTCGCGTTGGCATAATGAGAACGTGAAGTAAGGCAAAGTCATTGTTTTTAATGGACTTTGCATTCCTCATTATGATTCTAAGTGATCCACTTGGTGTTTCAGACTTGGCAGCCACCCCCCACAGATCACATGGCTTACAGTACTGTAAGGTACATGCTGTCTAGCCAGGCAGGAAGGAATTGAGTCACACAGACAGTTTCACTTTCTCCTGTGCAGACCGAGATGGAGGAGTGTGTGTGTGTACTAGAGAGAGGAGTGTTTTTTTGATTGCAGAGGGAGTTGAAATTTGATACTTATACCAACAGCTTTTTTAAAAGCTACATTTTTTTGTCTTTTCTGTACTGTTTTTTACTTAATTTGTTCTTTCTGTAAATTTTATTTTTCTTACCTACTTAGTTGTTTGTCTGTGTGTGTGTGTGGCTGTGTGTGTGTGTGTTGTACTTGTGTCATGAGATGGAGCAGGGTGAGGGAAGGTCTGGGGCGGGGGCAGCTCTGGGAGAGCGTGGTAGTACGTGTCGTCATACCGTGTGCATGCGTGGGGGGCATGGGCACCCATTTGTGTTGGACCACTCTAAACTTCAGAGTGTCCAACCCCCGGAAGCAGGACCAGCACCGCCTCCTGACTCTGAGGCAGTTCAACCACCACCATCACCACCAAGTCTAGCACAAGGTCCTTTCGAGCAGGATGTGCCTGTTCCCCCAGGCCCAGGTGTGGATCCCACCATCAGAACTGTTGAGCAGTGTGAGCAGCCTACTGCTAGTTCATCTGGCCCTCCCCTGTTTGTGCTTGGTCCTCCCCGCACCTCCATTGTTTGGCAGTTTTTTGACTGTGTCGGGGGTACAGAAGTGTGGTTAAGTGTCGCCTATGTGTGGTGGAGGTGCGCCGTGGCCTCTGGGGGAGTCACCTGGGGACTGGGGGCCAGCACACCCATATGCTTAATCACCACCAGTTGGAGTGGCAGGCTGCCACAGAACGGACCATGTCTGCACCTGCTGGCTGTTCCGTGGCAGAGGGTGCTGCTGTGCATAGAGGGCGCGGCATCCCAAAGAAGAGGAGGGCCACAGCAGCACCTTTTGCTCCACCAGCACCCCCACCACCACCAGCAGGTCAGCCTGTCGAAGGAATGGACACCAGAGAAGTGTGTGTAACACTGTCTGACTTGGCAGTTCTCTGGAGTGCTGTTGAGGAGAACAGTGAGAGGATAAGTGCTGTGGAACAGCGGCTGGATGACATAGAGGGACATCAGCTTCAAATTATGTCCATGCTGGAACTGCTGCTGGATCACCATAGGATCCCACATTAGCTTTGTTTCTTCACACCATGTCCCCCCCACACCTTCCTTGCTGTGCCATAAAATGTATTCTTCCACCATCCCTGACCCTAGTATGTAATTAGGTCCTTTTTTGTTGTCTTCAGTATGCGTTACACTTTGTATTCTGGGGCCCCTTCCTTCTGTTAAGTGTCTGTGTGTTTTGTGTATGTGCGCTGTTTTGGTGCCTCATTTTTCTGCATCCGCAAAAGGCATCTGTCTTGTATCCAGAAAACTGACAAGTGGTAACACAGTGAAATGAGACTGTTTCAGCACATACAAAGTCCCCCAGAATTTATGGCGCAGTCAATCATGCTCACAACAGTGGCACAGAATCCCCAGATTTTTTCTGCAGTCCCAGAATGCATCCTCCATGTGTCCAGAAAATTGACAAGTGGTAACATACAAAGTCCCCCAGAATTTATGGCGCACTCAGTCATGCGCACAACAGTGGTACAGAGTCCCCAGAATTTTTCTGCAGGCCCAGAATTCATCCTTCTTGTGTGCAGAGAAGTGAAAAGTGATCATCTCAACTGGATTAAAAGGTGCCCTTTGGATGTACAGTAATAGTAGCCTTGGTGAGTAGATATATATATATATATATATAGATATATGGTTGTGTATTTTGTAGGTGATGATGAGAGGGGTTGAACTTGACATGGACATGTATTCATGCTATTGTTCTGCATCACACACAGGTGACTCCGTCTCCGAACTGTTGCTGTGCACTGTCCAGTGCTCAATGAGAATTGTTTGCACTTAAATGGTACTGGATAACTCTCAAGCACATGAAGGTAAGTATTTCTTTTTTTGGGGGGATCATATTTTTAGTTTTGTCTGTAATAGTTTGTTATTTTTTTATTTCTTCACAGATTTCATCAGCATCCTTCTGGAGTCCGGTTCTTATTGATGGTCATGGAATGAAACGACTTCTGCGTGTTTGTTGCATGTGTGCCCAAGCTCGGTTCAGGGAGGGGTGTGCCTGATCATGTTGATGAACTTCTTTGGATAAGGCCACTTTGACAGAACAACAAAGTATAGTGAATTTTCCTAAAAAAAGAAATTAATGACTTCTTAAAAGTTACAACTTCATTGTTATGTGTCCCTCCCTGGTTCTCAAATCTCAATCCCTATTGTCAACTAAGTTACATTTCAGAGACACATCTGTTCAAGTACTAAGACAACCTGTTGTTTGCAATATTTGCAGCAGTCTTTACAAAGCAATGAAACGAATGAAATAAAATCTTCATACTTATCAGAATGGATTTCACATGGACATTACATCGCTTCCTCTCTGTCTGTACGGTATAGCTACAGCATTTTTTCCAACAAGTCATATTATCGGTGCAGCCTGTTTTTGTTCTCCTGTAAAAGAAACAAAATAAGTGTACTGTATGTGTTTTGCCACTGCGACTCTGAAAAGCTACAGAAAACAAAACAGACAACTTAAGGAAGTGCGGCAGCATAACAAACGTGAGTGCACATACTTACTTTATGGTTTAAATATTAAGAAGCTGGTGGTGGTGGTGGTGCACTGGTAGACTGGTGGTCCGTGGTGAGCAGACAGACTCATGGTGGCAGCAGACTTGGATAACATCAGTCCTGGTGGTGGTGATCCGGGGTGGGCAGACAGGCTCATGGTGGCAGCAGACTTGGATAACATCAGTCCCGGTGGTGGTGGTCTGGGGTGGGGGGGCACACTGCCTTTTAAATACTGCAGTTAAAACCTGCCAACATTAACCACATTATCATCCTCAAAAAGAAAACTTCCCTCACAGTCATCGATGTCTGAAGTCTGACCACTGGGAAATTCTTTCTCCATTGTGTCATCATCTACGTCATTTACATTTGGTGACTTTAACCTCCCTCATATTAACTGGGACTCATTCTCAGGACAGTCCCATGCCAAGAAAGGACTAATAGATGTGGTAGTTAGTACTGGATTACAACAACTTGTTACTGAACCCACTCGAGGTCCTAATATTTTGGATCTATTATTTACTAACATAGAGCAACAAATTAACATTTTACAAATTTGGGATCCACTTGGGACCAGTGATCATTAATCTATTCTTTTTGAAATTCAACAGTTTAAACTACATGAAGGAAGTTATACTAAACAAAAAATCATAACAAAGCAAATTTTTCTAAAATCAATGAATACCTACGAAACATAAACTGGGAATCTAATCTTCTTAACTGTACAACACAACAAGCGTGGGACTTTTTTAAAAATGTACATTATTTGGAAAATACCTTTATTCCATCTAAGAGAAAATTTAATAATAAAGGAAAAATTCCCCCTTGGTTCAACAAGACAATTAAAAATCAGATTAAAATAAAAATTAAACTTTTTAGGAAACTTAAGAATAGTTCTGTTCCATTTAAAACTACTCTATTACATAAATACAGACTATCTGTGAAAAACTTAAAAAATTCTATTAAATTGGAAAAAAATAAGCTAGAATTTAAACTAGCTCACACAAAAGACTGTCACAAATCTCTTTTCTCCTATATGAATAGTAAAAAAGATGTATCAAGGACCATTGGTGCCATTATAAACAATGGCTCTTCTCTATCTGATATAGAAACCTTGAATCTCTTTAATAAGTACTTTTGTTCTGTCTTCTCTCAAAAATCACCTATTAGTACATTTAAAGTTCACCACATAGATTATCATAGGTTCTATCCAACTGACATTATACAGGTTTTCCAAAAACTAAAAAAAAATACTAGTCCGGGCCCAGACGGTATTCATCCATGGTTTCTGATCGAAACCTCTATAAATATTTCTATACCTTTGTCAATTATTTTCAATAAATCCTTACAAGAAAGCCTTGTACCAAATTATTGGCGTTCAGCAATAGTTACTCCCATATTTGAAAAAGGCAATAGAGCTTCTGTGCAAAATTATCGTCTAATTAGTCTGACCTCAGTGGCTGGTAAATTAATGGAACGAGTAATGAAGTCTCTAATAGATCAAGATTGTAAAAAATTAGGAATTTATGATTCAAATCAGCATGGGTTTACTCCCAAGTATTCCTGCACCACCAATCTGATATCTTTTTACAATAATATAAGTACTCTACTAGATGTGGGTATCCCTACTGATGTAATTCTTTTGGACTTCAGTAGAGCTTTCGATAAAGTCTCACATGAAAAACTCATTACTAAAATGCACAATCTAGGTTTGTCACCTGATATTGTCAACTGGCTTTAAACTGGTTGACAAATCGTTCTCAGAGAGTCAGAATTAATGATATCTTGTCTGATTCAGGTAGTGTGACAAGTGGTGTACCACAGGGGTCAGTCTTGGGAGCAACATTGTTTAACCTCTTTATCAGTGATTTACAAACAGGGCCAAATAACTTCACAGTTAAATTTGCAGATGACACTAAATTGGGGAGCAAGGTTAATAATCAAGAAAATATCTCTGCATTAAACAAGGATTTGGAAAAATTAATACTTTGGGCAAATGAAAATCATATGCAGTTTAATCAAGGCAAATGTTTAGTAGCGCATTTCAGTGTAAATAATCCAAAAAACGATATATCATATAAATGGACTACCACTTCACTCATCAAATTGTGAAAAAGATTTAGGGATATATGTTAATAATAAACTTACATCAAATGATCACTGTGTTAGAACTGCTTGCATGACCAACATACTTTTGAGGCAAATAAAACACACTTTTGTTAATCGCACTGAACAATGCCTTATTCCATTGTATAGGGCATACATTAGACCGTATCGAGACTATGGCTCCCCTTTCTGGAATCCAAACCAAAAAAAAGACATAGCAATTCTTGAACAGGTTCAAAGGAGAGTAACTAGAGTGATTCCAAGATTAACAAACTTTGGTTATCAGAACAGATTAAAAGCTACTGGTCTCTTCTCTCTTCAAACTAGAAGATTAAGAGGTGATATGCTTATGGTTTTTTAATTTAATAAATTCACCAGATCTAATGGAATAATGTGGTCTAACACTCTCCAAAAGGAGACATGTTCTGAGACTGCATAATAAACAGCTTGAAGTAAAAACTTATAAAACCAGCAAAAGGGGAAACTTTTTTCCAATAAGAGCATCCATTGTATGGAACACCTTGCCACAAGAATTGGTAGAGGCAACTAGTGCCGCTGTCTTTAAAAACAAATTAGATGTTTGGTTGAGGGATAATAGATAAATAATGTCCCACATAGTGTGGGGAACAGTCTTGATGAGCTCTGGCCTTCTTCTGTTCTTTCATACCAAGTAATACCAAGTAATCAGTGGTGGGCCGTTTCAGGCAGCCACTGAGAGTGCCACCAGGATGCTCCATTTCCACATCAGCAAGACCACCATGACTAGGCGGGTATGAATACCAAGGTTGCAGTCTGTGCTGGTATGTGCCTCCATTCATTTAATGAATGTTAGCAAACTAACATTTGCAGGAGACAGGTTTGTCCGGCAGATCCCTGACTATTGCACCTGCTGAGCTGAATACCCTCTCAACATTTACACTGGAGGGTGGGCATGTGAGGTACTTCAGTGCCACTGCAGTCAGCTCTGGCCATTCACTGACCTTTCCACTCCAGTACAAAAGAGGATCTTCACTTATTGTCAGATGCCTGTTTTCAGACAAATGTGACTCAACCATTCTCTGTGCCGCACTAAGTCTGATTGTTGATGCATCAGCCTGTTCCCCGGAATCAGTGATGTCACAAATACTCACTTGGGACAAAGCCTCCCAAAGCAGGTTGACACCAACCACTTTGGATGACAGACCACCAGGAACTACAGTCCCCTTACCCTTGCATGATATGCTTGCTGGTCCTCCAGCTACACCTTCAGCTGAATTATGCTGCTGAGGTTTGCAAACCTTGGCACGTGATTTCTGTGCCCCATGAACCAAGCGAACCAGTTGACCACTGATATTTGTTACCTGTTCAAGCCCTCCCTCCAGTACTGATGCAATTTCACGTTTGTATCGTTGGTCCAGCATTGTTGCCATGGAAAAGTTGTCACTATGCTGAATGCTCACAATGTGACAATTCTGGTCGAATACTGTCAGCATGTGTTGCAGCAACATACTGCTACCACCATCTCCGGCAACATCAAGGCTATGCTGTACTTTCACAAATGTCTGCCTCAGCACCCGTAGCAGTGGAATTGATTGGCTAATGGAGGCAGACTCACCACTCACTGCCTGTGTGGCATGTACAAAAGGCCACAAAATTGTTATTACAGAGTCCATGAGGCGCCACTGTTCAGTCGTCATAGACATGGAGGCCCCAGAACTGTCACGGCTAGTGTGCATAACAAGATATTCTGTGATGGCTTTGTATTGTTCATACAACCTCTCTGCCATGTATAATGTGGCGTTCCATTGGGTGACAACTTCCAGCTTCAAGCAGTGCTGAGGCAGGCTGTTTTGTATCTGCAACTGCTGCAGTTGGTCACAGGCCTTTCCAGATCTTGAAAAGTGATAGCAGATATGTCGTGCAATGGTCAGCATTTCCTTTATGTCAGGGTGCTGTAGAAACTCCTGAACCATAAGATTTAAACAGTGGGCCATGCATGGAACACAAAAAAAAACACCATTCGTGATGCATTTCACCACATTTGACCCATTGTCACTTGCTATGAACCCAGCTCTCAGGGACAGAGGGTTTAGCCGTCTGTCAGTTTCAGTCAGTACCATGTCCAACATGTTCTCACCAGTGTGTGAACAGGTAACACTGCGCATAGCAATTGTTGCATGCTGGTGAATTCCAGGAAGACTGCTACCGTGACAATCCACCTTCCTGCACTGATTATTGACATTACCAGCATCACAAACAACCCCCGGCACCTGCGCCCAGTGTGCAGTTATACACAGATATAAACTCCCCGCTGTTTTGCCACTTGTCCACATATCCATACTTAAATGGATGAATGGAGAGGAGGAATGTTGAAGGGCATGTCTTACTGAGTCTGAGACAGTGCGGAACAACTTAGGAACAGCACGGGTAGAAAAGTATGTCATGGATGGGACTTTCCATTTTGGACAGGCATGGGCAGCAAACCGCCAGAACCCAGAATTCTCCACAAAGGAGAAGGGCAAAAGATCGATTGGCAGCATTTCTGCTACAGCAGCATTAAGTTCACGTGACACTGTATGATTGGGGGGGGTACTTCAGCTTATGAGCAACAACACTCTGTAACGTGGGCTGATTTAAATGTTTTACAGGGTGTGTGTTGGTCACAAATGGTTCTGCTCTGTGATGAATGGCATTGGCAGGGGGTGGAGTGTAGACATTTGATGAAGACAGTTGCACAGGTGATGATGACAAACCCAGAAATGATGTTATTTTTCCGGATTTGCCAACCGGGGTTGATGTACCACTTGCACTAGACGTACTGCATTCACCACCACCACCACCACAAAAACTGCTACTCTCACCAGCACTGGACAACATTTCAAAGTCATTATGGTCCTCCACCTCATCATCATCATGCCTGTAGTAATCCTCTGCTCTTATTGCCGCACTACTGCACACGTTTAATTTCCTACTGGGCTTAACAGTCATGGAAGGGGATAACTTGCTGGCTATGGTTGCCGCCGGAGATACGGGTGAACGCCCAAGTCTGGTATTAGCTGCCAGCTTGTGCTGGGTCCACAGAGCCAAGTGCCTATTCTTAAGATGCGTATGCTGTCCTCCTGTTGCAAGATGGCTCACCTTTTTACCTCGACTCACATGCACATGGCAAACCTGGCAGATTGCAACTGAATCATCATTTGCATCTTGAACAAAAAAATCCCAAACAAGGGACTGTGATGCTGTGCTTTTAATATGTCCATGATGATGTGGCTTATTTAAGTCTGTTATTTTAAGCACTGAAGTGGGGGCACGTGATGTTTCTGGCACTGCACACCTGGACTGCAACTGACCACCACAGCTACCTATCATATTGAGTACTGGGTCATCATCATCATCATCATCATCATCCACTAAAACTGGTACATCACAAGTTTTTATGGGATTCCTGCAAACAGATTCAGAAATTTCAGACACAGCCACTTTTAATTTCTTTTTCTCCGGTTCCCAACTGGGGTCAATTAAATCATCATCATATTCATCAACGTCACTGTCACACACATCCACATCTTCTGCTTGGATGCTAACATGTGGACTGCATGTTGCAACAACAACATCATCATCATCATCAGCATCATCACATTCATCGTCAGCATCTACACCACCATCACCTGATATTTTTTCCCACACTGTGAATCACTGCATGGAAAATGAGTGACGTTACGTGCCACGGTGGATGGAATATCACATTGTATGCTATCGTTGACATGATCATCAGAATCAGGTTCAGTTAATGGGATGTTACTGGGAAGTATGACATCATCTACGCTGTCACTCACTTGCACTGCTTCACACTCAATATGTTTGGATATGGTACACTGGTCGGAATTAGAACTTGACGCAACAATGCTAATACTACCTCCACCACCACTAACACCAGTAACACTAACACCACTGGCTGGGAAAGCATCATCTCCTCTAACTATCAGTGAAGCTACTGATTGGGCTGTAAAAAACATTGCAGGAGAAATACCTTTCCTCACATCACCAATGCACTTCTCCGTCCGCGTACTACTACCACGCCCACAGACCCTCTTACTGTCAACATTGCCATGCCCAGAAACAGCTTTACTTGCATGTCTCTTTGCAGGCATTTTGGGGGATCAACCACAATATTATTACCAAATTCAGATTTTGATATGTTCACTTTCTGACTGGAGGGTCGCTACTCACTACTATCACTAGCTGGATGTGAAGCAAAATAAACAACTGTGGCTTCAGCAACAGATAAGGGGACTACTGTGTTGTGACACTGTCACTGAATTAAAACAACTTCAGTAACCAGTGGTGCTGATGGGGTCACAAAAACAATCCAGTCTGGTAAAAAATACCTTTACAACGTGGGGGGGGGCACTGAATACAGACAGTGCTGATTTTTACGGCACTACAAGCAGCAACACTAAGAACAGAGAACACGATCGCATTACAAAATCAGGCAGCTGCAGTGGATAGCAGGTTCACACTGCTGTGCTTAGTTGCACTTACATTGATCTGTGTCACAAATTTTAAAAGGTGTATTATATTTGATGCACACAACACTGCACACACAACACAGAACACTTTGTGTACAATGCTGAATGAGGAATACGATGCAAATGCAAAAGTTCAGTGTACTCAGTGCCACGTAATGTAAATTTGTAATTTAAACAACCTGACCTTATGAAATGCTGCACCACATTCACACAACAAGCAGCAAGAAAATTTGTACTATCACTGACAATTTTACTATGTGTACAGTAACACAGTCAGTTATATAACAAAAATATTGCCAAAACACAAAGAAATCACTAGTTCTCCAACTTAAATCTACCTACACACAGATACGCCCCTTCCCCACACAGCACACTTCACTGTCTTTCACCACACACACTCAATGTTGTAAATTTACATTCAAAATCCACATGCAAACAAAAACGCTTGATGATGTGAGCTCAGGAGGGTTTCCTACAATCGATGAACTACAGTTGGATCCCCCCAAAAAAGCAAAAATGCTTTTTGAACAGCTTTTAAAAGATTCCTACAGACAGCTATCGGAGCACACTGTCTCCTAATCTTTCCTACTCATTCCTACTCATACTACCTCAAACTGAGGCTGTGCAGATCAATATAGAGCCCATGTGACCTGAACTCCCATGAATCACTGCGAAATCCTCCTTCGGAGCTCAAAAACAAGGCGAAGCGAGGCGAAGTGAACTGCCACCAATGCACTTCGCCTTAACAATTGAAAGAGAAGTGACCAGTGGAGGCGGAGTAACATGAAGTAACTGTTTTCAATGCACTTCGCGTTTCTCATTATAATGTGAAGTACTCCACTGGATTGGCGGAGCACTCCGCGACCCGCCCTTTGTTCAAGTAAATCACCTTTTGCGAGCTGGATTGAGCCCACTCGCCACTCACTAGTGATGCTGTCGCTGCACCAGAGTCAGATGTAATCTGATACTGCTGCCATTACAGAACTGCACATGCATGATACTCATGCATGCACAGTTTGCCCTGTAGTCAGCCATAACATGACAGCACTGACATGGCTACATATGCATCATACTCACATATACATAGTTTAAGTCAGCATCGGTAAGAGTAAGAGCCCTCTGAAAATGAGATCCTGCATCTCTTTGTTTTCAAATTGAATATACTTTATTTGTAGGAAGAGTTAACAAGTCATATGTTACAAACATTAAACAAGGAAATACGCATGTTACATTAACATATACCTACATTATATGTTAAAGTTCTATTACAATGTTAACTATTTATCAACTACAAGAAAGTATCTGGTAAAGCTATAGTCTTAATCTTTATTACTTGCTACAATCCCTTTGACCTACAATAATATGCCCATATTCCTCCTCCTACTTCTTCTCCCCCCGAATTCTATCCAGCATCCTCCCCCCTTCTCCCCATCCCCATCAGGTATGCAGTAACACTAGCCTGTACTCTCATTAGCCCAGGTACGATGGTCAGAAAGGGTCAAGATTGATGTTACAATGTGGCAGGTAATAATATTCATAAGATGAAAGGAAGAAGAAAAAGACAGAGGAAAACGAGAACGAGATTCTTTCCTTTTTTCCTTTCCTTCTTCTTTCTCTTCCTTCCTTCCCTTCCCTTCCTTCCCTTCCCTTCCCTTCCCTTCCTTCCTTCTCTTTCTCCCTTCTCCCTCTTTATTATGTTATTCAGTGTCCCTTGGGCCACTAAATGGTCAGTAAAGTATGTAAAGGTGCCCGTACTTTCTGGTAATATTGTGGCCTTTTTGTCATGCGAGCGATCATGTTTTCAGCTTGTAAAGTGAAAAGCATCTCTTTTAACCACTCTGTGTACGTTGGGATGTTCTGATCTAACCAGTGATGCATGACAACTTTTTTGGCACATATAGATATTAATGTCATATATGTTCATTAAATGCCACTTAGAGTTTCCCCATAATCTCCTATTATGCAAATTTCCAGATTAAAAGCTTCGGATAACCCTAATAGGGGATCCAAATTAGACTTGATACTATCCCAAAAGGGTGTTACTTTATTGCATTCCCACAGTATGTGCAGCAATGTGCCAGGCCTCTGCTTACAAGGGAACATAAATTTGAGGAAAGTTTCCCCATTTGATGAAGTCTAGCCGGAGTGTAATATAGATCATGTATTACATAGAACTGCAGAATGCAATATCTAATCCATTTCACATCTTGATACAGCTGTGACCAAATTTTAGACCATGGTTGTGGTGTTAGAGTGTTTGGAGGTAGTACCTGGTCCCAGATTTAATGTGGCACCCCTCGCAATTCCTCTATTCCATCCCTTAGGAGGCAGTAAAAATTAGAAATGAGATGAGAGGAGGGTAAATTAGCAATAGCCGGTAAAAAGGGACCAGCTAAATGCTGTGTCCAGTACCCAGGTCCAAAGTGTTGTAGGAGCATATGCTGTAATTGGAGGTACTTAAAACAAAAAGAATTAGGGAGATTGAACAATGTACTGGCCATTTGAAAGGGTGTCAGTTTGTGTTCTTGAAGTAAATCTATGACTCTAAGCTTAGAATTTCCTGGCCAGAAATTATGTGAGAGTGGCACTCCCCCGATTTTAAAATTAAGGTTCTCACTTATAGGCTGAGAAACATCCTTCACCAGAGATATCTTGAAAAAGTTGAACAATTGGGTGTGTACTCGAAGTGTTGTTCCTATGGGCAAGGTCCTGAAACTCTTAATCAAGTTTTTGAGGGGGGAAAAAATGAGGGTATTAAGAGATATATTATACGTGGAAAGTAAAGTCTGCTCTATTTGATACCACAAGGGGAGGCATTGGGCCTGCCCATTACATGAGACATCTTTCATCCAGTATGCAAGGACTGAGCAAGTAATAGAGAACTGATAAAGAAGTAAGTCTGGGAGTTAGAAGCCACCATTATTCTTGCTCCTTTGCAGTTTAAAGAGAGCCCACCGGGGTGTCTTGCCACCCCATAAAAAGTTTGACATGAGTTTGTTAACCTGAGTAAACCATATTTTAGGTAAGAAAAAATATGTCATCTGTAGGGGGTATAGGATTTGAGGGAGAACATTCATTTTCAATACATTTACCCGTCCCCAAGAAGTAAGTGGGAGCATAGCCCAGCTGGAAAGATCCATTTTAATCTGAGTGAGGATTTTATCTAGGTTGTATTGCTTCATTTTGGCTTCTGAACAGGAAAGATATATTCCCAGGTATTTTAGTTTGTCCCGGGTCCAGCGGAACCCAAAATGAGCAACCTCGGCTTGAAATGTATGAATATTTAAGGGCATCATTTCTGTTTTTGTAATGTTAAGCTTGTAATTGGAAAATTTACCAAATGCTTTAATAAGTTCAAGTGCAGCGGGGATCGATTTTAGAGGGTATGTTACATGGAGTAGAATGTCATCAGCATACACCGAAATTTTATACTGGTTAGGCCCGATAAAGATACCAGAGATGTTTGGGGAGTAATTAATGCATCTAACAAGCGGTTCCAAATAAAAAGGGAGAGAGAGGGCATCCCTGTCTAGTTCCTTGCTGTAAATGAAAGGATTGAGATAGGTGCCCGTTGCATAGTATACGTGCAGAGGGATAAGTATATAAAATCTTGATCCATTTTATATACTGTGCTGGTATATTGTAAAGCTGCAGCAAATAGAATAGGTATTCCCATGAAACCCTATTGAACACTTTCTCTGCATCCAGGGAGACCAGAGCAGCTGGGATTCAGGACTCCCTGGATGCAGAGATCAGATAGGCCAATTTACGCATATGGTGAGAAGAGACCCTGCCAGCAATGAAGCCAACTTGCTCACTGCTTATGAGACATTGCCAGACATTAGATAGCTGAGTGGCCAAGATTTTTGCTAATATCTTTATGTCCACATTAATTAGAGAAATCGGGCGATAGTTTGTGACTTGAAGGGGATCTCTGTCTGGCTTTGGGAGGACCACGACTGTAGCCTCGAATAGAGCGGGGTCTGAGATACCTTGCTCAAACAAGTAATGATAAGTGTCTAAAAAAACTGGTACTAATTGCCCTTTGAAAAGTTTGTAGAATTCTACAGTAAACCCATCTGGACCTGGGGATTTGTCTGTGGGAAGAGATTCAATAGCCTGTTTTATCTCTTCTTGGGAAATTGGGGCTGTGAGTAGATTTACTTGACATGTGTTGAGTTGCGGGAGCTGTACGGATGCAAAAACTGGTCTAGCATTTCTGGGCTAAAAGAAGAAGAAGCATGGGAATACAAGTTTTTATAATATTCTTGGAAACAGTTAACTATTTCTCTCGAGGAGGTGACAATTTGTCCTCCAGGTTTTTGGATACTTGGAAAAATTCTATCAGAGGCTTGTGCCTTGAGTCATAAGGCCAGAAGCATTCCAGCCTTATACCCCTGATCAAAATACTTAATCTTGGAACGTATGAGGAGATACTCTATGTGTTTGGTCAAGATTGAGTTATATCGATCTCTTAAAATTTCTAGGGCGGAGATCATGTGATGCTGAGGTCCGAGTAGCTGCTTCCCGGTTCCTCTCCCATCGCCTAATGCCTTTCTCTGAGTTTTTTTGGCAATTTTTTACCTTTGATTGCACTCCTCGAGTGTACCTGCCGACACAGTGATCCTCCTGGTACCAGATTTGGTGGAAATGAAAACCGAAATGCGCCTAGCTATGCCGAAACATACTCCTCCTGTAATGCCGGAAAAAGGCAGTAAAAGATCCCAGACCCAATCGGCGGCTGGCACAAGGAAAACTACTGGAGCGGCCTCTGCAAGTCCCAATCCTGATGCGACCCCTCTCATCCTCGAATTATTCCTCCAAGAATTGAAACCTTTTCGGGACAACCTTAAATCAGTGGTTAATGAAGTAAAGCAGATTACTATCGCATTGGAGAACCTTTCTACCGGAATGGCAGACAGTGAATCTCGCCTTGTCTCTCTGGAGAAAAAAGCAGAACGCACTAGTAGTGAAGTGTTGGATAATCACCAAGGAATTAAGAAATTAGAGCAGAAAATAGAGGATTTAGAGGGGAGGAGCTGCAGAAATAATGTTGTCATAATTGGGCTGCCTGAAAAGGAGGAAGGGTCAAATGCCATTCTATTTATGCAGTAGCTGATACAGAAACGGGCTGGTCCTTCCCCGTTTGGCTCAACATATTCCATAGAGAGAGCCCACAGGCCCTTAGGCCGATGCCTGCACCAGGAGCCCATCCCCGACCCATAATAATAACGTTTCTGAATTTCCAGGAGAAGCAATTCTTTATGGGGAAGACCAAGGAGATGCAAGAGGTGCTATGGGAGGGGAAGTGAATTTGGATCACACAAGATCTACCTGCAACTGTAAGGCAACACAGAACCCTATTTCACCCTTTAGTCTCAAAGCTCATAGCTGCAGCAGTGAAATTCCGTATGGGGTATCCTGCACGTTTACAGGTGCTTATTTCTGGAGCCTGGTTGACCTTTGAGGATTGCGAGATCACCAAAGCAGCCCTGCAAAAAGCCTTCCCAGACCTGTTCCCTGTTCTCTGAAGTGATAGAGGAAACTTGAAGGGATGTTACCAGTCTACTGCGCTCATGGTTAAACCTTGCAAGATGGTTCTGATTCATAACCAGTGAAGTACTGGTTCCCGGTGGACTTTTATTCATACAGAGACATAATGTGACTGTGCAAGAAATCGATGGACTTACTACATGTTACCAAGTAGTATTATTGTAATGGTAGCAAGTTTTATTCATTTCATGTATTACTTGACACAGCATAGAAAGTCTGACACAGGAAAGGTTGAGTTAATATTTTCTGAGAGCTCCTGATCTGTATTGAGATTAAGTGTGTTCTTTGTTTTTTCTTCAGGAAGCATGTAACTTTTTGCGTTTCTCAAGTAGGACCGTTATATTTAGTGGAAGGTTGGCCCTGCAATGAGTCTGAGTGTGCCGCTTAATGACACAAGAGGGCGCTATAGTCTTATTGTTGAGCTCTCTGGCTTTCCACACAGCGCTCAGTTCGGCATATCCCGAGTAATTTTTAGTGCTTGCGACAGTACATTTGTTTATTTTTCTGGGGATTAAGGGTCTTTTCATGTGTTTCACGATTAAATTCGTGTTTCAATACCCTTACTCCCTTCCCCAAGTGTAATCTTGGGCTATTTGCCTCTAGTTAAGGGGATTTCTCTCTTTTTTTTTCTTGTAAGCCTCAGGTTTTGGATGACAGTTCGAGTTAAGACCCCACAGGGGTGCATTTGATATTGTTCAGTTTACATAACCTCCTATATTCCCACTAGCAGTGTTAAACATATTGGATTTATGGGTTGGCAGACTGTTATTCCTCCTTAAGGGAGGAGCGATGGGGAGATGGATGGGAAAGGATAGCTTTGGATAGCATGCATTACGGATTCCAGGCAGTTAGTGGGTTCATAAGGGATAATGGTAAGGGAGGGCGGATAATGCTTAGGTTTTGCCTTTTCATTTTGGGGAGGGTGGTTGGGGAGGGGTGTTAGTATTGAGCACAAATTCCCCCAAAAAAGCTGGGTTCACACTGTGTGGTTGGGACACGAAGCAGCAGTTATTCTAGGCCAAGTTAGCTTATCTGGAAAAGATGGCTAATCGAATTACAATAGCTTCCTGGAACATAAAAGGGGTCCGGAAAAGAATCAAGCAGTGTCAAGTATTAAAGCACTTACAGCTTCTGAGCACTGACATTGTTTATATACAAGAGTTACATTTGCTAGATTCAGAAACTCCACAGTTACGAAGGCAACAATTCAGCCAATACTTTTCTGCAGGGGGTTCTACTCAAATTGCTGGGGTGGTGATTCTCATACATAGGAGGATACCTTTCAAGATGATCAAGGAGGTAAAAGATCCTTCAGGTAGATACTTATTTGTACATGGATTACTTTCAATAAAGAGATCTTGCTGGATAGTATTTATGGCCTGAATCAGGACTCACCTAGCTTTTTTACACAATGAATACAGGCCTCATGGCCCTTTATTTCGTTACCCATGATCATGGGGGGGATTTCAATTTAGTTTACGACTCCTCGGTTGATAAAACGGGTCAGCAGAGAAATGGCCTATCCCCCGCTCAGAGGGCATTAAGGGAATTAATGGATCAGATAGGCCTCTACGACATCTGGAGGGTGTTACATCCTCACGAGAGGATGTATACTTACACTTCCCCTGTCCATCACTCTTCCTCCAGAATAGACTACATTCTCCAATCCCATTCACTAATACCAGGGGTGCTCGAGGCTGAAATATTACCAGGTTCCCTATCTGACCATTCAATAGTAGCCTGTCAGTTGTCATTACTTTCATTACCCAGCAGAGGGTCAAGGTGGAGATTAAATGATCAACTGCTCTTAGAATCGGATTTAGTCAAACACATTCAAGAGCATATCCAAAGATATTATGATCACAACTTTGACCCCTCGGGGAGATCTGACATGCTATGGCTGGCTTTTAAAGCCTATATGAGGGGCATCTTAATCAGTATGGCCACCCATAGGAAGAAAATGGTTACCTTAAAGTTGTCTCAACTACTATCTAGGATGAGGGAGCTAGAGAAGAACTTTTCCCCACAATCTCTGGAATCAGTCAAGCAGGAATTAATCAAAGTAAGATCCTTGTATAATGATATTTTGAGGTAAAAAGTGGTATCTGCCATGTTAAAGACCCGGGCGTCCTATACCAACCAAGGGGTAAAGGCAGGGCACCTTTTAGCACTTAGGATCAAACAAATGGAAATCATCTCGATACATAGCCTCGATAACTTCTACGACAGATGGTACCTCTAAAACTCACCCTGAAGACATTTTAAAGGAATTTACCAGTTATTATAAAGACTTATATAGTCCCATGCCATCCCCCTTCCCAGAACAGGTCATACGTAAGTACCTGGAAAGTACCAATCTACCCCAATTGTCTGAGAACCAGAGGAATCGCCTGTTAGTCCCCATTTCGGCTGATGAAATTTCTAAGGTGATGGAGAATTTACCTACGAATAAAGCCCCGGGGGCAGACGGTTTTACTGCTAACTTTTACAAAAAGTTTAAAAACCATTTAATCCCGATGTTTCTTCCCTTATTTCAACAGATTATATCAGGGCAACCGGTAGATCCCTCTTTATTCAAAGCTCTTATAGTCTTAATTCCGAAACCGAACAAGGCTCCCGATAAGGTTTCCAATTATAGGCCTATTTTCCTTATGAATAGCGACATAAAAATGTTATCCAAGGTGTTGGCAGATTGTCTTAATACGGTAATTAATACCCTGATAGGCCCTGAGCAGGTCAGCTTTATGCCGGGAAGGTTATCCTCAGACCATATGCGTACCCTGTCGCACGTCTTCTCGATGTGTAGAGATGCATCTTACCCGGCTGTATTGGTTTCGCTGGACACTGAGAAGGCGTTCGACAGGGTAAACTGGTGCTACCTCTTTTCTACTCTCAACGCCTTTGGTTTCCCAGCAGAATTCATTGAATGGATCAAGGCTCTATATCGCTTCCCCTCAGCTCGTGTTGCTTGCAACGGGGTGATCTCAGAGGTGTTTATGCTGCAGTCAGGAACCAGGCAGGGGTGTCCCTTGTCACCATTGTTCAACATCTTTCTGGATCCACTAATTTGTAAATTGTTAGCATGTCAGGCGGCGCAGGGGATTCCAATTCACCCATGCGAGGTGAAGGTTTTAGCATACGCGGACGACCTGCTCCTTCAGATTGTAAATCCCAAGGTTTCTATACCCCCATGTTGGACATTATTGAGGAGTTCAGCAGTATTTCGAATTACAAATTAAACATTAATAAAACCATAGTTTTTCCCTTAAATCAGAAAGTGCTTAAGGTGGATATCCTGGCCCTGGGGCTAAGTTGGAAATACGAGTCACTGAGATATCTGAGCATTGAGTTAACTAGGTGTACAGGACATATTATCAGGTTAAATCTTGACTCCCTAGTTGTCACAATTTCCCAAGATCTCAATAAATGGTCATCCCTTCCTCTGTCCTTGTGGGGCAGAATAACTCTAACCAAAATGAATGTTTTTCCCCGGATTTTTTATCCTCGCTCAATGCTTAACATCTGCCTTCCTATGTCATGGTTTAATAAAGTCCAATCTCTTATCACTAAATTTATCTGGCATAATAAACCCCCACGGATAGCTTATTATAAATTGACTGCCCCCAAGACAAAAGGGGGACTTTGTCTCCCTCACCTTCCTTCGTACTTTTGGGCCAGTCATATTAATAAGTATCTAAGACGGCTCACGTCAGACAATGTACACGAAGCTCCTGCCTGGCTTAAAATTGAGCTTACTTTAATTCATGCAAGTGGCCTAGATCCTCTGGGTCTATTATTTGCTAAGCAGAGACTTCTTCCACTAAGAGTTAGGAACCCCACTATTATAACTTCATTGAGGACCCATGTCCAGATATGTCAGTATCTCAGGTATGACCCTGGTGGAGACCTTAATCAACCTATAATGGGGAATCCCCAGTTTCAAGTAGATGGTAAATTAATTCCTTCCAACTGGATATCCAGTGTGCAAGGCATGCAAATTTCCAGTTTTATTATGAACAACGGTGAATGGCTCCCAATCAATGACTTAATTAGCCGATTGGGAATTCCTAATAAATACAGTTTCTGAATCTTGAAATTACGACATTCTTTAATGAATGTCTTAGGTAAAGCTCCTATTGTGGTGAACAGTATCCCTTTTTGTCAAGAACTTTTAAAGCTTTGTGGCCATCCCGTTGCAGTCTCAGCAATTTACAGTACCATTCATAACTGGAAATTTCCTGATTTTTCTGGGCCTACTGAAGTATGGGTCTCCCTGTTCCCAGATTATAACATAGAGTGGCTGGAACTGTGGCATAACTGCCACAAATTTGTGACTCAAGACAGGCTTAGACTAATACAATTGTATATTCTGCATAATGCATATTATTCTCCCTCCCAGTTATTCAAATTGGACCTTAAGCCCGCTCCAACCTGCTCCAGATGTTTGTTGGAGGAAGGAACAATTCTTCATGTATTCTGGTCTTGCCCCAAAGTGTCACCCCTGTGGACTACTATTAAGCAGTCAATTGATCCTCTTTTGGGGCTCGACAACCTGTTTAGGCCTGCAGTGTACATTATAAGTGATCTCTCTGAGGTCAAAGTGCAGGCTCGTAAATATCACATAACTCTTGTAGCCATGTTGGTGAAAAAACTTATTTTAAGACACTGGATTGACCAACAGGAGATCACTTATAATGAGTGGCTGTCCGAGCTTCTGGTGAATCTTAGCACAGAAAGGGCCATTGCTAGCCTTCACAATAGAATGGAGCAATTTAAGAAAATCTGGGATCCCTTATATACCCTTTACTCTTTACATAATGGTTGATCCAGCTATATGGTCTTTCTGTGCCCAGTTTGCTAATCTGACAGTCACAATAATGTCAAGATGATTGTATGATGTACTTTTTGTGCTCAATACGGGTAGTGAGGGGTGGTTGGAAGGGGGAGGGTGAGGGATGTGGTTTGGGGGGCTGACTTATGTCTTCAATTGTCTAATGTATCATGTTCATTTTCATGTATGTCTGCCATGTGTATGTTAAGGTGGTAACAACAACATTTTCTTAGTAAACTTGAAATAAAAAAAAATTAAAATTTCTAGGGCCTTGAACTGATCTGTGGTAGAGTCCATAGAGAGTACCAGTTCCAAGGTCCTAATATCACGTAGTAGAGCAGAGGTTACCTTGGAGGTCATCTTTTTTTTAACTGTTGCCATGCAAATTATTTTCCTCTCACTGAGCATTTTAAGGCCCCCCCCCCCCATAGCATATCTAACTTAGGCATAGAAGGGGTATTTAGTTTTATAAGGTTAGTAATAAAATCAGACAGTTGGGTTTCCAGGTATTCTGATCGAAAAAGTTGACTGTTGAATCCCCATACCTTATCTCTGGAAAAGGGCGGGCCAGGGCGAGATCCTGCCTCTCATCAAAGCTATCCTGTGTCAGTATATTGCCAAAATGGATGAAAGTATCACCCCACTGAATATGATATACTGCATCTCAGCCTGTGTCAGTACATTGTAAAAATGCTATAATACCATCAAGAGATTCTGGAGACATGTGAACATTGAGAGATTCCAACATTTTTCCAGGGCCTCTGTGATATGTTGCAGGTCAGTTTTGCCATTTAAAATAAATAAAAACAGTCTTAACATTTGTTATAGTGATTTTACTGACAGGCATAATGAAGTCAGTTGCATACAGGAAAATGTACAGGAGTTTTGTCCCAGTTTTACATGGAAAATACAGGGAAAAGGAGGGTGCCCTACAGGTAAATGCTTTGTTCAATCTGGGAACACTGCATATGATACTGCTATCATTCTTTGTAATTCCCTAGGATGCCCCTTACAATCTTTGAAAACACCAAAAACATTAGCTGCCTAGCATTTATTTACCTTTCCTACAAGTATAAAACCATGAGAGTTCCAATGCCACTAATTACGTCCAGAAAGGGTTAAGATAAATCAACTCTTCCTAGGAAATAATGTAAATCATTGTTACACACACACACTGTAAATCATTGCTACGCACACACACACACACACACACAAACACACACACACACACTGGGAGAGATGACTACGGATGTAATTTAAAACTACTTTGCAGTTACAGTAGATGCTGTTGTCTGTTGAAAGTCATGTCAGTAAATTATTGGTCTCCAAAGATAAGTCACATTGCAATAAAAAAAAGCTGAGAAAATGGTGTTGGAATTGGTCTACTCAACAGAAAAAAGAAAGCATTTTATTTAACTGCAAGTTGGAGAAGGATACACTGGAAACTCCCAAAATGTGTGCCATGGTACTCAATTTTTCCAGCTACAGACAGCAAGATGGCTGTATGTAGCCCTCTTGCATTAGCTCCAGAAATGCTGTTTACCAAGTTGGATTCAAAAGAAAACATGTGTTTCTTGTACTCACTGAAGTACTACAAGGTTGGGGAGGAGAGGTGATTGTCCAGAGCATTTGTTTCTTAATCCCTAGGGTGCTGAAAGAACTACAATGAATCTATTTGATTGAGCTCTGGACAGTTATTCAGTCTGCAGCACTGCAATAGTTAAATTGAAGGGCTATAAAGACATAGAAGAATCATTCAAAAACTCCAAAGGAAGTGTTCCACAGTCTGAATCTGGTAGCTCATTTTTAGAGCTGTTGCAAGAGGGCTGCTGGCTCCATCTACCTGCAGCCTTAAAAATGAAAATGGGTATTTGCCTGTATTTAATGACTCAGTCAGCCAGTTACAAAAATGCCTTTCCTTATTCTCTCCCCCCCCCCACTGACCTGATAGCCAGCAGTCAGCTCTGAGGGAGACTGGCAGTTTAAATAATATAGTAGATACATGTTGGGTCAGGGACTGCTCCTAAACAGTTGTTCTTTTAAGCTCTAAGCAGAAGTGAGAGCAAGATGAACTCTCTTTACCTGTGTGCTCCTATATTGTTCCAGAGAGGAACTGCTGCCTGATACAGATGACTTTGTAGGAGTGAAATTCATTTTAGATAAAATAAACTTAAGTTGGTGGCTAAAGTAAAATAAATGAGCACTCGAATGGAATAAGAATTTAGGAGAATGTAGAGCATGCTTTTACCCCCCCCCCCGGGTTCCTGTCCTCCTAGGTTTGCATAGAAAAGTCAAAAGCACTTGATATCTTAAGTTTCTGTATTGTCTTCTTTCTCTTACATGAAAAGTTTTGTAAATAAAGGCCCAGAAATTCAAAGGGGCTCCACCTGGTGCAACTGAGTTGCACCAGCACAACACCAGAAATGCGCCCCGGGACAATATTCAACAGAGGAACTTGCTCAACGCAAGTCCCAATGCGCTGGGGCATAAAGATAATGTATGCAGCGCATTTCCAGGGAGCATGCCCATGCATATGCAGCACATCCCGATATTCAGCGTCGCATACCGGGGCACAAAGTTGAGCCTGAAAAAGAAGGCTGAAATGGTAGCCACCCACAGGTGGGCTGCTGCAGTGCAGGGAGCAACACAGCAGCTGCCAGCCGTGGGTGGCTCCCCCAGAACACCATCCACAAGCACCCACATAACTCCCTGGTGGTGCAGTGGTACCCCCTCCCTCCTTGTAGCCACAATCGCCAAAAATAAAAGTTGTAAATATCCCTGGTAGTCTAGTAGTACCTCCTCCCTCCCTGCAGCCACAATCACCAAAAATAACAGTTGTAAATATCCCTGGTAGTCTACTGGTGCCCCCCTTCCTCCTCATAGCCACGACCACCAAAAATAAAAGTTATAAATATCCCTTGTGGTCTAGTGGTTCCACCCACCCTGCCCGTATCCCTGATACATACAACATAGAAACATAGAAGTTGACGGCAGATAAGGACCGCAAGGCCCATCCAGTCTGCCCATTTCTTTTTCTACCTTATAAATGTGCCATCGGCCTTTGCTCTGTCAGTGGCCTATCTATTCATAGTCATTTGTATTGCTCCCTTATGCCTATCCCATGCCTGTTTGAAGCCCTGCACTGTATTCATAGCCACCACTTCTTGTGGTAAGCCATTCCATGCATCCACCACCCTTTCTGTGAAAAAGAATTTCCTCACATTCCTCCTTAATCGCCCCTCTAATCTCATGCTGTGTCCTCTTGTCCTGCTATTTTTCTTATATTTAAACATGTTAGACTCTTTCACCTTGTTAATGCCCTTAAGGTGTTTGAATGCCTCGATCATATCACCTCTCTCCCTCCTTTGCTCAAGGGTATACATATTGAGCTCAGTTAATCTGTCCTCATATGTCTTCTGATGCAGTCCCTGCACCATTTTGGTTGCCCTTCTCTGGACTGCTTCCATTTGGTTAATGTCCGTGTGAAGGTGTGGCCTCCAATACTGCACGCAGTACTCCAGATGGGGCCTAACCAGTGTCTTGTAAAGAGGGATTATTAGCTCCCTCTTACGACTTGTGATACCCCTACTAATACACCCTAACACCCCCCTAGCCTTACCTACTGCTTTAGAGGTCTGCTTGGATGATTTCAGGTCATCAGTGATGATGATGCCCAAGTCTCTTTCTTCCTTTGTGACTGCTAGCAACTCCCCTCCCAGCCTATAGGTGGCTTCAGGGTTTCTCTTCCCTATGTGCATGATTTTGCACTTCTTTGCATTAAATCCCAGTTGCCACTCTTCTGACCATTTTGCTAGTTTATCCAGCTCTTCTCATTTTGCCCACCCCATCTGGATCATCTACTCTGTTGCAGATCTTGGTGTCATCTGCAAACAGACAAGCCTTACCCTCTAGTCCATCTGCAAGGTCACTAATGAAGATGTTGAAGAGGACTGGCCCCAGGACTGATCCCTGAGGTACCCCACTTGTGACTTGCATCTCTTCTGACTGTATACCATTTACCACCACTCTCTGTTTTCTGCCCGACAACCAGTTTGCCACCCAGTTGACCACCTTCTGACCCACCCCGAGCCTACCCAGCTTATTTATCAATCTTCTATGTGGAACAGTGTCAAAAGCTTTGCTGAAGTCAAGGTAGGCGACATCAACTGCTCCCCTTGGTCCACCACTCTGGTTACCCAGTCAAAGAAATCTATGAGATTAGTTTGACAGGACCTTCCTTTTGTAAACCCATGCTGTCTTGGATCCTGTGCCCCTATGGATTCCAGGTGTTGCACTATCCTTTCTCAAGGAGTGCCTCCATAATCTTGCCCACTACTGAGGTAAGACTGACTGGTCTGTAGTTCCCCACCTCCTCCCTGCTACCACTCTTGTGGAGCGGGATCGCATGAGCCCTTCTCCAGTCTTCTGGGACCTCTCCTGTGCTCAGAGACTCACTAAACAGTTCTGCTAATGGCTCTGCTAGTTCCACCTTTAGCTCCTTAAGTACCCTGGGATGTATGCCATCAGGTCCCATTGCTTATCCACCCTGAGCTTAGCAAGCTCTTGTAGGACCCTTTCTTTTGTGAAGGGAGTAGTGCTCACCTCCTCCCCTGTGTCCATGATGCTGAGCTTGGGCCCTGCCCTACCTCCTCTTCAGTAAATACTGAGCAAAAGTATCTATTTAGGATAGATGCCTTACAGGGTCCTTCTCCCACATGCTCCCTTTTCTCCATTAAGCTTAGCAATACCCCTCTGGACTTTCTCCTTTCACTAATGTATCTATAGAAAGTCTTGTCACCTTCTTTTACTGTTCGTGCTAGTTTTTCCTCAGTTTGGGACTTTGCCTGCCTTACTGCCTTCCCTGCTTCACTTAGGGCAGTTTGGTATGCCTCCCTATCTTCATCCCGCTGATCGCACTAAAATAGAAGTGCAAATGTACCTGGTGGTCTAGTGGTTCTCCCCACCCTGCCCATAACCCCAATCGCACCTAACGGCACTGTTCACAATTCCCTGATGGTCCAGTGGCAACCCCCACCCACACAGGACCTCCTGCCCACCCCGCTTCCCCTGCCCCATCATCAGCGGGCAGCAGCACTCCCACCCACATACCACCGTGGTTAGAGATGCAGTGAATTTAAATTTTGTCATCGAAGTGAATGCGAAGTGGGTACTTTGTGTTGTCACTCTGCTTTGCAGAGTGGCCAGCATGAAATGCCCACTTCGCCTTGTTATTACTACATCGCATTGTCATTCTGCCTTAATGCAAAGTAAGGCGGAGTGACAACAATATTGGCAGCCCCCAACACACACAGTCACTAGAATTAATGTGCATCCCCAAAATGCTACTGTCATCTTGTCTCCAGAAAATTCCCCCGTGCCGATGAAGTGAAATCAGAGTATAACAAGAAATGCAAAGTCTCCCAGAATTAATGGCACACTCAGTCATCCGGGCAGTGATCATACAAAGTCACCAGAATTAATGTTCATCCACAAAATGCTACTGTCTTATGTCCAGAAAATTTCCCAATGCTGATGAAGAAAATGAGAGTGTAACAAGACATGCAAAGTCTCCCATCTTAGAGATGCAGCAAATTTAAATTCCACCAGTGAAGTGCCTGCAAAGTGGGCGCTTTGGGTTGTCACTCTGCCACGCAGAGTGGCCAGCATGAAAAGCCCACTTCGCCTTGTTATTGTGATTGAGACTTCTCGTTGTCATTCCGCCTTAACCTGAAGTAAGGAGGAGTGACAACAATATTGGCAGTCCCCTGGTCCCCAAACATCACATGGCTAACAGTACTGTAACTCACATGCTGTACAAGAACGCGAATGTCTATGGCTGTAGTTCCCCAACCCCAATGACAATGACCTGTATCACAAAACTCCCCAATTTGAAAACTCATATCAATGAGTACAGAGGTGAAGTCTGGAGAGATACTACAAAACAGGCTTACATGATGCAAGTAACTAGTAAAAATACTAATTTTGTGATTCGTGATGTGATCGGGAATCATGACTGCATTCGTGAACGTGAAACATGAATTTATTTTTCTCAGACTTGGAGCTGACGAGCATATTGGGAATGCGAATGCCTACAGCTGTACTTCCCTGATGTCCCGGCTGTTCACAAAACTCACCAGCTTGAAAAATCACATCAATGGGTACAGTGGTGAAGGATGGGGAGATACTACAAAACATTAATTTTGTGACTCGTGATGTGATCTTGAATCGTGAGCACCACACTAGTACTCTGAAGGGAAGCCAAAGAAACAACTGTGACTTAAGTAACAGATGGAGATTGGGCCCTAAAGAGATGCAAATGCACAGACAGATTAAGATTGTGCTGCGCACTAAAGAGATGCAGATGCAAAGGCACAACTACACCACCTAACCAGTGCTCACCATCAGAAATCCAAATTTGGAACAGAATACCTTTTGCCAGTTTGGGGGGGGGGTAGTGCACGGCAGTAACAGTCCACTACTATCAGTAAAGATACCACAAGCAGTACAACAAATTCATGCAGGTGCAGTGGAAGCAGGTTCACACTGCTGAAATTACTCTGTGGCATAATAAATGATATCTGATTTAAGGGTACACGTGCATCGCGCACACACACACTACAAGTAATGCATAGCAAATTTAAAACCTTTAGTAATATAACCAAATGTTTTAAACAAACTGAAATTTTACACTGCTGCATCACAACAATCAGCAAAAAAATGCCAAGAATTACTGAAAATATTACTGTGTACATTAACACAGTTATACAAGAAAAATATAACCAAAACAGAAAGACTGCCTTTTTCTCCCAGTTAATCTAGCTACACCACAGATACGCCCCTTCCCCAAAGCACACTTCACAGTACACAGACTGACTGTTCTTAATTAACATTCAAAATCCACACTCAAACAATAAACACTCGATGATATGTGCACAGAAGGGTTTCCTACAATTGATGTACTAAATTTTGAGCAACAAAATGGCTCAAAAAGGCTTTTTTAACAGCTTTTAGAGGATTTGAATGGCAGAGCTCTGAGAGGAAATTGTCTCCATCTTTCACTCTACACACACACACTACACAGAACTGAGGCTGTGCAGCACAATCTAGAGCCCATGTGATCTGCAATCCCATGAAGCACTGCAAATTTGCTTTAGAACTCAATAACAAGGCGAAGTGATGCGAAGTACATTGATTTCTGTGTTACTTCCCTTTAAATTGGTGGAGAAGTGGTTTGGGGAAGGTGGAGTAACACGAAGTCATTGTTTTCAATTGACTTCACATTCCCCATTATAATGTGAAGTACTCCGCTTCACATTGCGGAGCACTTCGCGGACTCTGCGTTACTCCGCAAATCACTTCGCAGAGCGAATTTAGCCCACTTCGCCCACCACTAACCGTGGTTGCTGGCCAAATGACAGCTTACAGTAACAGCTGTAAGCCCGTTGGTCCACATTGTGAACCAATGGTCTTGCAGTACATACTGTAATGGTACTTCGAAAATATGTGAATGAAAGCCATTCCACGAGACCCCCTCTGGCAGCACCACATGCTGTGCAGGGTGCCATGCACATTTCGCTGGTCTGCCCTGTACAATATATGCAAATGGCTCCATAATGACATGCAAATGGCCCCATTTGCACCTTGCATGTATTATGGCCCCATTTGCATACTGCTGGCTGAATAACCAGGCATTGCGCACAGCGTAACTCTGTCGCACTGGTGCAGTTCTCATTCCTGGTATTCAGCCTTGCCTGGGGGATGCGCCGGTGCATCCTATTTGCTCAGTGCATATTACCTGATATAGTCAGAGGAGATGCACCATTGCTCATCTTTTTTGAATATATCCCTGAGTTGCACCAGTGCAACTCAGCTGTGCTGCACTGCGCAACCACTTGCACCATTGCCGGGCACAATTCTGAATATCGGGGCCAAAGAGTAAAAAACGGATGGCAAACATTGAGTTCATAAGTGTAGGCTGTCCTTAGAGGTAAATGCTTTAAAAGCACATGGCCAGCCTGGCTAGTTTCTGTTTACAGGCTTTTGGTCTACAAATGAGCTTGTAAGTAATAAAACACAAGTCCTTTTTCATAAGCATTTAGAACCTTTGGTATAAAACACAAAAAGGGTTAAATAACTTGCAAAAGCACAAACTCACCAAACAAATGTTCCGGTCCTATGGATTGTTCTCCTAGTCTCTCCAAAGGGAGGCAGCAGCCATGTTTTCACTATATTTATATGTTTGTAAAAGATGGGTAATACCTAAGGGGTGGAGTTAAGGTCTGGCCTGAGGGTGGAACCCAACTCATTAAAGTTTTTCTGGAGAATATTATGATGCACAAAGTTCTAAATGTGTAAATAAAGGAAAGATGATGGATTATTGCAAATGGACATGATAAAGGGATTTGTTCCAGTGTTTAAAAGTAGTGTAATTTAGCCAGCCTGGTGGCATTGGGGGTTGAGGCACTGGATGCCACACCTAGCGCCACACCGGCTATCCAGGTTCGGGAATGCACTCGGGCCATGGGGGGGTTGGCAGAGAAGAGGAAGGATCAAGCGCCCGATGACTGCTCTCCTTCCTCTGGGGTGGGTATTGGATATTGCATCACCCTGCATTGGTGACTGGTGGAGGCCGGCCACACTACAGTGGCATGCACAGCAAGGGGGAGAGCGCAGCAGGCGTCCGCACTATGTGCTCAGACACCATTGCAAATCTGGCTCCCCAAGGGGCAAAGAGTGGAAAAATTGTGGGGGGCAATCTCTGTGGCTGATGGCCATGCCCTGCATCCCTGGGACCTGTGAGAGGTGCCTACCCAGGGGTGTGGAGCAATGAAAGTCCGGCCCCTGTGGGTGTGGGTTCATGTGGCCTGTGCACACGACCGGGTCCGGGGGTGCAGGTGTTGGCAGCTGGAGATCATGGGGCCCACTCCGCCGAGGTGGATAAACAGCAGTCATAATAAAAGAAATAAAAGTACTGTAATTTTGAAATATTTGTATAATTGGTAACCTGGGCTGATCATGTGACTCCAGCCCTGGTGTATAAGCCTGCTTGTTTGGAAAGAGAGCAGAGCCAGCAGTGAGAGAAGTTGCATTTCAAAGTGCCATGTCTGGCTCTCAAAAGCTTAAGTTAACAGGTTTGATTGTCTGCCTTGAGTTGTGCTAGTGTGTATAAAGTTTCTTGCTACTATACCTGTGACTGAGTTACCACTCCAGCTGCCAAATGACTGTAAGTGAAATAAACTTTGAATTTGCACATTGAAAGAAAATTGAAGAAATGCCTGTGAAATCCAGCTATATGAAGAGAATTGTGTGTTTTTTAACTTCAACCTGTAAATAAAATTACCTCCCACGCCCCATCATACCTACAATGTGTTAGCCTTTTTGAGCAGAAAGTAATAAATAGAGCTTTAAGATCTCAAGATACTATTACATTAATAACTCCACCATGTAAAACTATAAAGAATCAGAAAGCTTTTAAGCAAGTACTGTAATTATAAAAACATGGAATGCACTCCCAGATAGTATGAGCAACTTAAAAAATAAATGTAGTTTTAAGACATCCTTAAAAAATGTCATTAAAGATAATGCACAGTGCAAATGTAAATGAAGTTCTACATGGTACAAATTTGAGATAAGATACATGACCTTGATAGTCAGGACTAGTGCCAGTGTCTCTTTTTTATTATGAATAGTGTGTCACCTATTAAATGTATCAATATTAAGCTTCTAATAACCTAATGGCTGAGTACTATTGTGTGTGCATATATACTCATTAGCACGCCTCTGAGACTGTGGAGAATATATGTATTGGATATTTTTTTTTTACTATTTGTACTATGGTTGTAACGCATGCTTACTTAGTTAAGCCTCCAAAAGGGCCATGAGGCCCAGTGCTGTTTACTTGGTTAACAATATTTTTAAATATAAATACATTTAATTTTCACAAAGACTGATGGAATTCAACTTTAAATACTGATGTAGGTTTGTACTTTTTACAGCTTATTACATTAACATACTTTAAACAAGAGATTTGTAAAATGGCACACAGGGCCAGATTTCTAACGGCTCCCTTAGACTGATACAAGGTGCAGCAAGCATCCAGCTTTCATCAAATCCAGGTGTGTGAAATACTGTGCACCATTTTTGCAAGAGAAGTGTTTACTGTCGCAAAGTCCACTGAACTGATACAAGAGGTCTGATTTGTCAATAATATGAGGCATGGGGTGAGAATGACAGAAGCTGCATCAAAAAATGTAGTTGAAGAAATGGCCTAGACAGTGGCACTTTAGGCCCCCCAAATGCTCTAAACTAGTCCCGTATGGGAATATTGGCTGTATAACCAAACCTCTATATAACTGCCCCTTTCTATTCCAATCCTAGCACTTACACAACAATATTTACGGGTACTATATGGATTTGACTCTGAAAGCAATATTTTACATGCTACAGTACATGAGACAGCATAATGATGCATGTAGTGCAGGATTCTTACAGCAGAATGCCAATCATAGTAATAAAGTCAAGTCTGCCCACTTGCTGTAGGCCTCTTCATGTGTTCTAGTGTCAGTTACACCAACCATGGCTGGCCTGTAATAACTGATGGGACATTCATGCTTTGAAAATCCTAAATAAGGGGATGATGCATTATTATTTTGGATGTAGGCCCCCTTTGCAAAGTCATTGTTTTAACACAAGCATGGTGTTAGCCAGATTGACACATGCAGACCTGCTTTTGATGCAAGCACCATTACAGAATCAAGACTGATGCAGGTTTTGATGCAGCTTGCTCCTTGCATAATGTCTTTTTGTTGCACGTACCATTCACCTTACTCTGACCTTTGAAAATCTGTCCCACAGTCTTCTTTTACAGCAAGGTTTAGGAACCTGCCAAACTGCATTGCATTCTCTAGTTTTAAAGTTGCAGGGGTTTATAATTTTGCAGTTTACATACTAACGATATTTAATTTAAATGTTTTTGAATGTTTAGCTACTTATAATTTGGTCCACTTTAAAGCCAGAAATGTGAAGTGTGCCAAACATAACCATGTGGTGTAGTAGTTTAAATGTTTTAAGCCTGGCAAAATTTGGTTAAGATGTTTTAAAATTAGATGGAAATAACTGAAATGAAATTGTTGCCAAAATGTTTAGTTGCTAACTCATACCCTTTAATGCCTGGAACCTGCTACTAGGTACATACATAGGGTTTCACCAAGCCACACTGACAACTTCATTGTCAACATGCGGCACAGTGACATCGCCAATGTTGACAGGCGAAATTTCACCTGTCAGACATTGTTTTGTTTTTTTGGTTTTTTTCCAGGGGGCATTGTCTCCGCAACCCCCAACCTCCCGTTTTCTAAATCTCTAATTCCGAGTTGGAGTTGACTCAGAATGGGGGAGGAATATCGGCAAAACTGCAAAATTTCACAGTCGGGTCCATTACAGCAACAATTTAGAATTCTGTCAAAATTGTCGCTGTAATGGATTTCACTGTTATAATTTTGTGGTTTTTATGGTATACGCATATATACACATGGGGCTCAGTTTTCAAAGAGCCCTTAGAGTGATGCATGTTGCATTGCTCTAGGGCTGCAGCAAATTCTGGGTACATCAGGGACCCTCTGCCCAGTTTTATAAAAGTGGGGGTTTCTACACCAAAATCCAGGAGTTGCAGCAGCTGAAGGTTAGTGCCCAACAACTGGCACACCTGCGGGAATTATCACAAGGATCCAACCCCCACCTGGTGCAACACTAGAGGGGCCAGGATGGTTTGCGGGGTGAAACTGCTTGCTAGAGGGGGCAGAAGGAGCATGGGGTGACATAGGGGGTGTCAGGCAGGCAAAGGGCATGCAAGGGAGTGATGTAGCATCCAGCAGGGTGCCATTTACATAGCCATAAAGACAATGGGATGAGACCACAGTGGGGTTCCAGGGACAGACAGTGCCATGGCCCCAGGCGGGCACAGCCCAAGCTGCTGCCAGGGCTGTGCCCACTTGGGGCCATGGCACTGTCTATCCCTGGATCCCCTGCATTCTTATCCAGTTGACTTTATGGCTACATAGCAGCACACTTGCTGAGTGCCACATCACTCCCTCTCATGCCCACTGTCTCCCTGATGCCCACTATGGCACCCCATGCCCTTTCTGTCCCCAGAAGCCCACTTTCAGATCCTGACCCCCTTCACTGTGGTGTGTAGCACTGGTGCAAGTCCCTTAGGCCACCTTCCTGGCTGGTCAAAGTGGAACCCCTTGCTGCATCCATGGCAGGGCTTGCAAAATCCCCAAAAGGGGATGGTGCAGCCCCACCGTGGCACAAGCCCTCTTGCTAACTGATGCAGGTGAACTTTGGCTGCAAGGGTGATGCAGGGTGGGTTGGGCACAAGACTTCCTGATTTTGATACAGACTGCATTAAAAAATCAGGATTGCTGCAAAGTTTGACACAAGATGCCACTTGAGTCAATGGGCATACCCATTTGGCACAGGCACCTTGTGTGAAACTTCACCCTTTGAAAACTGGGCACATGATATTGACCTCTATATTGTAGTTGTCAAATTTTATAACATTTAGATGAGGGTTTAAAATCTTACTAAATTAACTGAAATGTAACTCTTGTAAAATATTTGACAGCCTATTACACACCTCAAACGTGGTGCACATACCCATGTTGTGCAGTTTCTTAAGTCCTGAGACTATAAAGAAATTTGGATAAAAAAATGTTAAAATTAAATTGAAATAACTGAAAATAAAATTTTGATTGAATGGTTGGCCCCCTGTAACTAGAAATGAAGCAAAGTTAAACTTTTTTATTCACATTTTTACCTCCTCGCATCGGACAGCCCCCATCCACAGGACCCATCAGCCCTGTGACCCCAGTGTCCACTGGGACTTATCACAGGTGAGTACCCCCAGGTCTTGCCCCCCCTTGCACAGTTGGTGGGTATCCCAATCCATCGCCATGAACTTGAGCCAATAGCTGGACCAGCGAGCCCAGCAAGTCAGGTGTGGAGCATGCGAGGGTTCATGTGTCATCCTGCTGCCAAGATTCCCTGTTTCTCTTTTCCCCTGAGGAGCATGGAATGCAGTGACACCATGATGCATGCCCTACACCCTCCCTGTGCCATGCATTGGTGTCTGACCACCCCCCCACTACCTCTAAAGCAGTCCCAGTTGGCCTTTCCCCTTGTGCCTGCTAAGAGCCTGGCGTACACTGGGCTTTGTGATCCCCCCCAGAGGAGGAGAGCAGTCCTCTGGATGCCCTTCCCCCTGGCCAGTCTGAGCTTGCTACCTAACTGAGATCACTGGCATCAAAAGTGGTAGCGTTATCCCTGTGCCAATGGTCCAGCCAGCAAAGTCAAATATCGCTAGTGAAGTTGCTGCAAAGTGCCCAAAATTCATCTTTTTAAATCTTTACAAAGCTTCCATCACCTTTAGCAACTTCAGTTCTGCCTAAATGTGTGAAGCTTCACTGTGAAGTGGGAGAATTGGACATTTCATAAGTGAATCTCTACAATATGCACTTCACAAAGTGTAAATGTTGCAAATTCGCACTTTGTGAATTTTGCAAACATTTCAAATTACTTCCTGATGTGCACTTTGGCAGCTTTGCTCATCTCTACCTTTACTTCAGCCCCTTTCAAGCTAGGAATCTTATACTTGATACACTTATACATGATAGTATTTAGTTAGTTTGTTTGTTTTAGTTGATCAAGGAAGTGCACTAGACAAAAAATGCCATTATTTATACATTTTATCCTCCTGCATCCAGGGGGCAGCTCATCAGCCCTGTCCCTGGCTATGTACCTGGTTTCATGGCAGGGATGAAAGAGAGGGTTGTCCTCCATCCCAATCAGAAATCTGAGGTGGAGCAGTTCAGTGACCAAGTGGTTGTGCAGGTGCGGCTATGTTGGGTATCATTATGCGCCTCCAATGTTGTTTTTCCTCCTTACCTGACTGTGGAGCACTGTACTCGTGTGTGGAGGGACACCTGCCCAACATATCTCTCAGTTCCCTCTGGTACGTGCCTCCCTTGCACTGCTCTATCCCCAGGTCTCCCCTTGGGGCAGCCTAGGCCAGGTCAACATACCTCCCCTCCCCAGGAGAGCAGCCCCTTGAATGCTCAATCCTCTTACTCCCTGGCCAATCCCCACTGACCCAAGTCCATTTCCAAACCTGGATAACCGTCCTGGGAACAGGTAAGGTACAAGGACCCTTAGCCTTCCTCACCACTGGGCCAGCTAAGAAATGAAAATTTTGAGGCATAACCAGGGAGGTTACAAAACCAAATTGAGATTCCAAAAAGCAGTAGTATAATGCCAATTACAGACAGCAGAGAAACAAAGACATATTATGTGTCATATATCAAGAAAACAATGAACAGGCAAGGATAACAAGTACAGAATCAGGCAACACACCAAGAACACAGCACAGAATTAGGGTCACAGTGAGAGACTAAAAGAGCAATATAATGTATAAAACATTCATGTTGGGAACTAACAGTGCAGTGAATGAGGAAAACATCAAGTGCAGTAACAATTATCTGTGGAACAGAGTAGCTCTTTTTTGATTATGGGGTGAGACTGACAAACACAAAGATGATGAGGGAGAAATTTCAGACCGTTGGGGAATATGAAGCAAATACCTGCTCCCCTATTTTAGAGGAACACTTGGACATGGTCAGGAGAGACAAATCATTGGAACACAGAGTGTAGGCTTGGTCTGAGGGAGTTAAGAAGGCAGTAAGAGTGGCAGGTTTGGAAGACCTAATGATGTTGTCAGTAGCACAGCCTGTAGTACAGTATAAAGGTGCCAAGAGGGGAGGAAGAGCCAACCACGACTACAGTGTAACATCCAGTGGTGGGTCAGCTAGGAAGCCAACAAGGAAAACCTACATAAGTTATTGTAGGGGATGTTCTACTTTAACAGATTGGAGATGTTGGCCTAGTAAGATGTGGCAAGCCCATATGAAAGGCTAGGAAGCAGGTTTCTGTGGGCAATGGCCACCCTAGCAGCAGGACTCTGGGCATAGCTGATTTTGTAGACAAGCCTAGCTTGGAATTTGCTGACTTGCAGATATTCACAACATGCAGTGAAAAACCAAGGGCAGGATCCATGGTAAGTCCTAGGTATTTGAATGAGTTAGCCATGCAGAGGGGGAGCCTTCCAGGCAGCAGATGTCTAAACTAGAGGGGCAAGCCCTTAATTTGTGTGTGGACCCAAAAAGCATAGCCTGGGTCTTGCTGGAATTTAACACAAGGTGATTTTGGATAAGCCAGTTTTGCACTCTGTTGAAGTCAGCACTGAGCTTTTTGTTGGCATTGATCAAGGCCCCTAGAATTCTGCGGCCGCAGAATTTTAGCGAGAATTTTGCACCATCGAAGGACTTCTATGTACGCAGAATTCACTCTTCTTGGTGATTTTTATTAATATCTCTGTTTATCCATAGAATCTGGTTCCTTCCCTCTTTTATATCCCAACCCCCATATGCTCAGAATGTGATGCTATCATTGCTATAACATCATACATTAGCTAATGAAATGGCTGCATTCTGCAACAGAAATGATCAGTCACTTATCTACCACAGCTTCCACTGCCAGAGATGGTGGCACAGCACATCAGGCATAGTGATATTTGCTCAACCTGCACTACAGCCTAATACAATTTTCAGTCATACATTATTGCACTAGGGCCAACTTAAATAAAACCTTGTCAATAGCACAGACCTGTTAAGTCCATACCTCACTTTGTACAAACTTATTTGTGCCTTTAAGGTATAGAGATGCCATCTGAAATGAATAACTGGTAAAATGAATTTAACTGCCATTTTTAAGAAAAATAAAGTAATTATGCCCAGGAAAGTGGAATATAATAATGTGTAGACCTGTTGAAAGAATAACTTGTTAAATAAATAATTACACTGTACGCATTTTTGCCAGGGTTATTGATTACATATTTTCATTGGCTGATAGAATCGCCTAAAAGTTATGGAAAAATGTTGTGTGCAGGGACAGCTGTTGGGCCAGAGAGTAGCATGCTGTGTTTCTGTGCCGGCAACTCAGGTTCAGAGATTAGCTCTGGGAGCTGGCTGGGCAGCACAAGGATTGGTGGAACACATCACTGCTCGGAGCCTGGGAAGGTCTGGTGCAGTGTTCTGTCACACGGTGGACACATTGTGATGGGCTGCAGAGCTCTATCTCACAATCGGTTCACATGCATGTCATGGCCTGATGGTGTTACATAGTGTGTCAGGGGAAGCAGGTTGACATGAAAAATGAGTTTTGCAATAACTCCTGTATTCCGTTTATTCCATTTCCAATGGGACCTGTATGAATGAGGATGCAATTTCATGGAAATTAAAAAAAATATATATATATCTATCTATCTATATACACACACATACAGTATCTCTGTCTCTCTCGCTGTATATATACACACACATATTTGTATGTATGTTACTGATTGCATATAAATATATAAGTGATACACAGTGGGAGCCTCATGAGTGGTGTAGAAAGCACATACAAATATATAAATGATAGACAATGGAAACCTTATTAGTGGGATAGATAGCATGTATATAGAAATACCTTATTTATCACACAAGGTCCCCTCTGCATATGTCATTTATGCAGTAGGCTAGGACCCTAAGGGAGAGACATTTGTTTTGCTTTTTTAGGCATAAAATTATTTCTATAAGTCTGTTATTTTTTGAACTAGTGTTACTGTGATTTCCCCTATCCTGATTTCTATAACCACTGCCATGAAAGTGAAGTCAGGATGACAAGCTGACACTGTGATGTGGTAGTTTGTTAGTGCCGCAGAATTTCCGCAGAAATTACAAACCACCGACGCAGAAGTTCTGCGGCAAATGGTAGCCTTGCCACAGAACTTGGTCCCACTGTGCTGCAGAAAAGTAGGGGCCTTGGCATTGATTTATCAGTAGAGTAAAGCACAATGTCAGGGGTGTGGCTAGCTGCTCAGCCATCAAGACGCTCTTTCAGAGAGCTACCTAAGACTACTATTTAAAAACAAAAGAAAATAGATTTGCAACCTATTTGGTGAAGCAGTATTACATATACTTGTCTACAGGAGGTTTGTGCATTGCTAGAAGTGGATTACGCTACCATGGGACGGAAAACTTCTGAAAATAAAGCTAACTTCTTCGCACCTCACGGCAGGGCCGCAAAGGCACCAACTGCATCCTGAGAGCATGCTTTGGAGGAACCCAGCAGAAAGGACTACCATCCAGTGTCACTTGACTCGCTCCAGCTCACTCTTTCTACCCTTACAAAAACGGTCCAACACATGGACAAAAAGATGCATTCATATCATGATTGTATGCTGGCTAAGGAGCAACAGACAAAAGGCCTGGGGAAACAGTTGCAAATGCTGACAAAAACTCAAACAAAGCACCGGCTACAGCGGCGTCCTGTGTAAAAGAACATACCCTTTTACAAAGTCAGTTGGAACATCTTGAAAGTACAGTATGGGCCTCGCACATCCTAGTACTGGAAATCCCTGAGAATACAGAGGGTGATGATTTATGTGCATTTATAATCTCCTGGCTTGACCCGACCTATGGACTTGAGCTTCATGATCTTATCCTTCGAGTTCCACCGAGACCCAGTGGGCAGAAATTAGAGCCCCATACTATTTTAGTGGTCACAGTTTCATCAATAATCCATGATCGAATCCTGCAAGCTGCCGGAGCCAAGAAGAATGTGCACATTGATGGATCCCAGGTGATGTTATTCCCAGACCTCTTCTATGCAACTCGAACCAAAAGAAAGGGCTTTTATGCAGTGAAGCGACAATTCCGTGATTTGGAGATCCTGACCAATATGCTGATGCCGGCACGACTCCATGTGAACATTGGGCGGAAAATGTACATCTACACTGACCCCAAAGAGGCCGGAAGAATAGCTGAAAAGCTCGAGGTGGAAAATCAGCCAGAGAGGGAGAGATGTCCTCAGAGTCAGAAGGCGAGGAAGAGATCTAAAAATGGACTTGTGAGTCAGGACATCTGCTCTGTTTTAAACTAAAATCTGCAGGTACTGGTAAAATTACAGGGGTCTGATACTGGTATTGTTCAAAAGACATTGCTAACAATATTATGGGACCTACCCACAGAACTTGATTAATAACGAACACTATCATTTGGACTTTTGGTTAATATGCAAAGATGATTAAACAGAATTTAAAGTTAATATTTCTTTTTCTGTGGACAATTTAGTCGTCACTGATATCCAGTGAAGCATGAATATTGTGCGAGTCTTTTTTCTTAGTGCTGAATTTAGTTAAAATGGCAGTCCCGATACTGACTGTTTCCTGAAAAGGACCTACATTCTTTTCAACAAAGCACAGACCTGCTTCTAGAGTGAACATCAAAATCATCCTAGACTTGTTTTTGATAGGCAACGGTGGGAAAGTTATATAGATGGTATGTTATTCACCAAATAGACTTAAAGAGGAACTTCCGTGATGGTTCAAAAAGTTACAGTTTGTAGTCATTATGTGCAGTACTAGACCTGAAAAGGAGTGTGTATTTGTTATTTTTGGCCAAGGTTTTCTCTGCCTTCCATCATTTGGATTTGTTTTTGAGCCCTGCTGCACTTGCCATTGCTGTTCAGCTGCTGGGCTACTAGCTCCTGATGACATCATTGTAGGATAGGGGAGTGACTCACACTGTGCAATACCATGCAGTTGCAACAATGTTGCAAGGGAAACCTACCAGTACTCAGTGTACATACTGTGTTCTCCCTCCCCCAAGACACCCTGTTAGCAATGCATTATGCCAAAATCCAAATGCCATGTCAGTATGTTTCTTTTTTGTGTGAAATTGGCTCTGCCCTACAATGATGTCAGCAGTACAACCCCAGGTCCACAGCAACACCAGGCTTGCTATAGAAGCTCTGGTACACCCTGCAGTTTTTAGCAGCTCAGAATGCAAAAACTAACTGCAGCAGACAGCAATGAAATGCAGTTCCAGAATCAATGCAAGAAGGGGTAATCTATGCATGAATGTCAAAAGGACAGGTGAAGGTCCTCTTTAAGGGAGCAAACTGAGAGGGGAAATCTTTTTTTGCTTTGCATATGAGCATTTACAATAAAGGCTTAGATGGCCGTTTTTCTTATGGTATAAAGCCTAATAGGGTCATTGTAATTTAAGGTATTAGCAGTAGAAAAGCCATTTTGTTTAACTATGGAACAATATCTGGTATTCCCCTATATCTTGTAACAACGGTAACACTGACTCATAGTGCCTAATATCAACTGTATATGGAAATATGTTGTATGCTCTGTTCCGAATGACATTCTTGTACTGTAAAGCATAAAAATATAAATAAAAAGTTTAAAAAAAGCACAATGTCATCAGCATATAGCAGGGAGTTACAGTGAGAGTTGGCATTGGCGGTATCATTAATAAAAATAGAGAAACGTAGTGGGCCCAAAATAGAGCCTTCAGGAACTCCAATATTATTAGCAGTTAGGCAAGAGTTAGCCTTACTAAACTTGACAAATCGCTGTCTGTCACGATGATAACCAACTCACAGGAGTGGGAGAAACCCCAAAGGAGGACAATTTGAGCTTAAGTAGGGTGTGATTAACTAGGTCAAAGCCTTTCTTAGATTAAATATGGCTCCAGTTAGCATGCCCATGTCCATAGCAGTTTTGATGTAACTGGTGAGTTAGTCGAGTGCCATCATAGTGCTGTAATCCTGCTGATTCTGTGCTGAAGAGGAGACAGCAGGTAATGTTTGTGAAAGTGCTCCATAACCTTGGGGGGCAACAAGCTTTTTCAGCGTTTTGCTGAGCGAAGGCATGATGGCAATAGGCCAGTAGTTCTCAATCCTTTTTGAATCACCCTTTTTAAAAACAGGGATAATCCTGGCCATATTCCAACTTCTTGGAACAGTGGCTATGGAGAGGGACAGGTTGAATAGTCTGGTGACTAGGGAAGCAAGAAGTGGGGCAGCCAACCTAAGTACTTTTGGTTTAAGCCCATCTGGGTCGACTCTCCAACAGGTGGAGATGGATTTAAGTAGCTGCAGAACTTCCTTACGAGAAACAGCATGTAGTTATAATGGTGGAAATGGGGGGGAGCAACTTGGTGTCGAAGGATACTCATGGGAGAAGGACATTAGATTCTCAAACCTGGTTAAGTCAGAAAAGAGAGAATTTATACCATTGGCAATGGTGTCAGGGTTATCACAATTGATGTTCTTGATAGTCATATGAGGTTTGGTTTGACTTTCCTTATTACTCATGAGACCCTTATGTGAGTCCAGAAACTCCTACAGCCTCTAGTGGAAGTGTACAGGCTTTCCTTGTAATATTTACTCTTAGTCAATCAGAGTTCTTTTGTACATGCATTCCACAAGGCCCGATATTCCAACTAATCAGAGTGAAGTTGTGTAATTTTACTTTCGGACCAACATTTGTCCCTGGCCTTAAACTTGGATAGCAAGTCATTATGCAACCATCTAGTAGCTTTACCTTTAACCCTTTGCTTGATAAGTGGGAGATAGTTATTTTGAAGGAATTGAAGAGTAGAGGTAAAATAGGCAAGGGTTTTATCCACATCACAGGAGTGATGTAGCAGAGACCAATCTTTGAGGCAAAGCTCAGCGAGGAAGGCATCCAGATCAAATGCGGAGAAATCCTGCAGAATTAGCTCCTGTGGAGGGTAAGAGGGAGGACAGGCATTCCATGTTCAATAGACCAGGGGGTGATCACTGATAGCATTGGCAAGGGTGCTAGCCACAATAATCCTGTCCAACCAATTGGACAGAACCCAGTCTATGAGTGAGTGGTTACCTCCTTTGGGGGAGAGTTTTGTAGGGTCTTCAGTCAGCTGAGAGGTGGATTTTACTTAGGAGGGATTCAAAATACTTAGAGTTACTACTAAGCTAGTCAAGATTAAAGTCACCATGAGAATGATTTCATTCTTGCCTATAGCAGAGTGCAGGTAATCAATTACCTTAGTTAAGCCATCTCTGCCTCCCCTAGGAGGATTGTATACACGTATGATATGTTTTTTTCAGTGTCCCCTAGAGCCAGTAGGGAGTTGAAGGACTTCACGTGTGGATAAGTTGACACTAGGTAGAAAAGTTAAGTTCAGATGAGCCTTGTTTTCATGTATTTTTATTTATTGCCATCTCGGATTACAACCTTTGAGCTGGAAGCTCGCTCACAAAGGTTCCACGTCATGACGAAACAGGGATACAGTAGTTAAATTATACAAGTCAAAACAGTGTTAACAGAGAAAACAAATAGGCAATTCAGATACAGCCATTTAACATGTAGGATTAAAAAAAAGCACAGATATCATGGTACAGTATATACAGCAACAAAGTCACATGCAACATAAGTGCACTAATAATGCAAGGCAGGAGAAGGAGAGAAGATCATGAATGGGAAGGGACTGGTGGCCAGGGTGATGGGAAGAGAGGGATAGTGAAGAAAGGACTAAGAGAGGGGATGAGGGGAGAACTGAAGCAACCAAGAAGGCTTTGTCAAAACTTAGTGGATGAGGGAAGTAGATGGGGGGTGGGGCAGAGGCATGTAGCTCTGGGTGAGGGGGTGGTGGGGAGATGGAGGGACATGGCTAGGAAAACTGAGGGAGGCACTGAAAGAAATATGAAGGCAAGGGGGAATGTAGAAGGGGGAAGTGGAGGTGTTGATAGGGGCTTGAGCAGGTTAACGGTAGCAGTCACAACAGCTTAGGGTTGTATGACTGTCACAAAGCTTAGCTTTGAATGGGCCGAGTTTAGTACTGGATAAAATGTCCTTACTGAGAGAGTTCAGCCAGAGGGCAGCACAATATAAGAAGGAGCGCTGGCCCTGGGTGGTGCATCAGAAAGGGACTTTTAAGGTCAGGATGCTGGACCCCCTAGTGGTGCGGGTATTGTCAGTGGGGGAGAGAAGGCTTTGAACACTTGGAGATGCAAGCCCTAGCATGGACTTTTTAGCTAGGAGGCATACCTGATACCGAATTGTACAGTCCAAGTTTAGCCACGCTGACTGGGAATAGAGGTCACAGGTATGTGTTAGGTGACCCTCTTCAGGGTTATATCAGTGGCAGCGCCATATACTACCTGTCCGTAATCATCACAGATAGGACAGAACTGGTAATGGCTAGGTATAGGGCACCATCTGTTAGGCAGTGCTTGTGCCTAAATAGTTGGCCAATCCTAAGATTGGCTGCTTTAGCTACTAGGTCAATGTGAACAGTGAAAGAAAGGGAACTATCCAAGACGACCACAAGGTATTTGAAACTCCGAACCATCTCTAGGGGGCATTTTGAGAGTTCACTGTGTGCAATTGATTGGATTTGTGTTGATTATGGGGAGAGGTAAACAGCATAGTTTTTTTTTTTTTTTTGTAACTTAATAGGAGCTTAGAGTTGATGAACCAGGACTCAGCAGCAAGGAAATTAAGCTGCATCTGTTTTTCCAGCACTAATGAGTCCGATTTGCTGGAAAAAAGCACCACATTGTCAGCATAGAGGAGGACCTTGCCCAGACATGCATGGGGGAGGTGGTTCAAGAACAGGCTGAAAAGCAGGGGGCCCAGCATTGACCCCTGAGGTACCCTGTAATTACAGCCCAACTTTTCGAGAGGATGTCAGTGATTTTCAGTTGTTGTGTTCTCTCAGAGAGGAAACAAATCCTAAACCAACATATAGTTTCGGGAGAGAGTCCCAAGTGGGTTAACTGGTCCAGTAGAAGTTCATGGTTGACTGTGCTGAAAGCCTTGGTGAGGTCGCAATAAGTCTCTCCCCATCAACTGGCTGGAGTCAAGAGCATTGTGGATGTAGCCTGTGAACTCCATGAAGGCGGTGGTGGTGCTGTGTTGTTTTCAGAAGCCATGTTGCTCTGGGCATAGCAGCTGATATTTGTCAAGGTGGTCAATGAGCTGGTCATCGACAATTCGTTCTCGTGCTTTTGAGAGAGGCAGAAGAATAGAGATCGGCCTATAATTAGCATGGCTTGCTCGATCCCCAATTTTGAAGATGGGGGTGACCACAGCCTTCTTCCATGCCCAAGGGAATTTGCTGTTAATGAGCGAGAGGTTCAGGATTCTGGTAAGGGGTGGTAGTACCTCATCTAGGATTAAGGCAATGAGCTTGAGATCAAGCACGTCACTACCCACTCTGGTTTTCATGAAGACTTGTGAGAGGTATTTTTTGCTTTGGCCTGGGAGATAATTTTAATGTGGAAAGGTGGGGCAGAGCCAGTCAGGGAGCCTGATGGGGTGAGGGGGTTGGAGATGTTTGGAGGTAAAAAGAAATCTGAAGGGAGTACACTACTGGGTCTGTAAAAGCCCTATTAAAGGTGTTAGCTATAGTTACAGGGTCCTGGGTTATTGTAGCATTTAGATTAATTAGGGTTGTGGGGTATTTGTTGGGTTTACCTGTGAGAGTCTTCAAACTATCCCAGAATTTGTGGCTATCTCCCCAATTCCTAGACAACTCGTTCTTAAAGTAGCAACTCTTTGTTAAGCGAATAGCCCTTGTGCAGTTATTTTGAGCAGTTTTGTTGCTCTGGAAGTCTATGGAAGAGCCAGTATTTCTGGCTTTGTGCTAGAGATTGTCCCTAAGCTTCATCTACTCAAGGAGGGCTGAGGTGATCCAAGACTTACTACACCCCTTGGTTTTGCTCTTGATGGGAGGTGCATAAATATTACAGACCATATTGAAGGTGTGGATGAAGTGATCGAGTGAGAAACTGATGTCATTAGTTGCAAAAAGATACAACCAGTCCAGTTGCAAAAGGTGAGCTCTAAAAGAGGCCAACTGCACTTTTTTTAGTACTCTGGAAGTGCATGTTTTAGCAGGGGTTCTGGGGGATTTATTTGATCAGGTACAGATTATAGGTGAATGAGCTCTGATAGAGTCAGGGAGGACAATTGGGTGGGTAACTATCTTGGGCCAATTTGTAATCAGCCAGTCCAGCAGTGAACTGGAACCGGTTCGATAATTCCTTCTCGTGGGAGGGTCTACTAGCTGCGACATGAGTAGGGAGGAGATAGCATCTTTGTACAGTGCTGCATCAGGTGAATACCAGTTAATGTTGAACTCACCTAAGAGAAGAACCTCAGAGTTCTGGTCCAGGTTGGAGAGGTAGTTGAGGATTTCAGTGAAGCCTGCTCTTGGGGGGTATGTATACCGTAACAATTGTTAGACCTTTGTGGGAGCGCCAAGCATGAGTTTAATTGCCAGCATTTGTACATTTGTACATTTCTGCTAGTGGTAGGGCATGGGAGGACAGGTCTTAGGATAGTGTCCTTGGTATAAATGACACATCCCACACTCCGCTTCCCAATCCTATCCAGCCTGAAGGAGGTATACCCCTCCAGCTGAATGGCCATGTCTGGAATTCTTGGTGAGAGCCACGTTTCTACAATGGAGAGCATGTTGGGATTATGTTGCAATACCCAGACTTGTAATGAGTCAAATTTGGCCATGAGGCTGCAGATGTTAATAGATACCATTTTCAAGCCACCAGATCTCTTTAGGGGAGCTGGTGTAGGGGACAATAGATGTTACCCGAGAGTAACAGGAGTAGCCAGGCCATCCTTATTGCACACCATTTAAGGACCTTTAACATCTGCGTATGGTTTCAGATTGGTATTGAGACAAACTTTTCTGCCTTTGGTGGGGATTATGACATTGAATAGTGCAGGGGGAAGGAGAGGAGGGGGAGCCCTATGGCGAGTGCCGCACTGTAAAGGACAGGGCAGGGCTGAAAATAGTGAAAGCATGGATGGAGGTAATTTTTGGCATAACATGAGGTCAGGTAGTGTATCAAAAGTGGCAGACATCTGGGGGTGTGTGGCTTAGCCATCAAGCAAGATGGCAGCGTAAACAAAAACGACCGTCTACCCCGAAGTAAAGAACGCTGATTTCTCTGGTTTTACCTAGCACATTGATCCTGTTTCAATATCGGAGTGTGTGCGACGGTGTAGTCCATCGTTGGAGTGAAATAGTAGCATCATTTGCTTACTTGCTCCGAGCTGTCTTGGAGTTCCATTTAGTCCTCTTCAGCTACATGGCACACAGTAGCAAAGAGGACTCAGAGCCCTCAGTCAGAGAGGTGTTTTCGTCTATCCTAAGCTGCATCAAAGACCTCACGACTGCCTCCAATAACACGGCTTGTACCCTGAATCAATTCAACCTCAGAATGGGCTTACTGAACAGAAAATGACTGAGCATGGAGAGACGCTTCAGGGACATTGCACTACATTGCAGGAACAGGCACTGCAAATCAAAGCCCTGCAGGACAAAATGGAGGACCTGGAGAACAGGAGCCACTGCAACAACTTGCTGCTCCTGGGCTTTCCAGAGGGCTGTGAGGAGGGCAGGACAGTTCAATTCCTATGATGTGCCCTTCTGGAATTGTTGAAGCTTCCCAGAGGCACATGCATTGTGATCGAGAGGGCACATCGGACCCTACAGCCAAGACCATCCGTGGATGAGAGACCGAAACCTATCCTGGCTCGGATCCTAAATTTCACTGAAAAGGAAGCAATCCAGTCCAGGGCCAGAGAACTGGGAACCCTGGACTGGCTAGGTCACAGAATTATGACCTTCCATGATTATTCCAAGGATCTGGCTTCTCAACAGAAGGCTTTCACAGAGGTCAGAAAAATGTTGCATGACCTCCAGGTGCTGTTCATGCTTCGTTACCGTGCAGTGCTCTGGGTTACTCATAATGGCTCACCCTTGCAATGCACTACTCCAGAAGTGGCTAGTGACCTTGCCCCCCTCCAACAACCAGAGGAGCAGCCCACCACACAGCACGGCTTAGAACCCCCGGAGTGCATACACTGACCGCAGATCACTGTTGAAGAAGGACAAAGGCACCTCCTATGACTGGTCTGGTAACCTGGAACCCAAGCAGCAGCTAGACCTGAGGCCTCAAACCATGCTCAAGCACCCACAGCATGTGGGCACAACAGGAGAGATCATCCACAGGACCAAAATGGAGACGAAGACGATAGCTCCAGGCTGGCAGACCACCAAGGGGACACGCAGGAACTTAAGTTCACCAGCCCGTATTTCTCCCAAAACCAATTTTTCTCGCTGACCTCCTCGTCACATGACGATGATGAAGAGTTTCCAGATATGGACCTTTCCAATCCAGCACATCAAGACCAGCAGATTGGGCAGACCATTCCATCGTGGGTGGCCCCCCTGGACACTGCTCTTCCACTACCAGAACAGGAGGTCTCACCCTCCCTCCTAGGCCAAGCGCATGGACTGGCAATGGCGCAGGTCATGGCTGGAGAACGTGGAGGTGGACAGCAAAAGCTCCTTACTGCTCTCCCTGAATGAGGACTGACTCCAAATAAGTACATGCCTAATAGGGTTTGTGTCTCAGAGGGGATTAAGTGGGGGAGGTTGATTTCTGGGAGGGGGGGTGAGTGCCTCGGTCTATGACAGGAACCTCCATATTCCGGGTCATCACCTTCACCCCTGGCCTAGTGAGGTTTTACAAGATGGGCAACATTGTACTCTACCTTGCCACCCCCCTCTGCGCACACCACCCCTCATGGGTAAATGTACAGCTGTTCAATAACTGTGATACTGGAACAATGTGGTTTGTGTTGGGGGTCAGGGAGTGGGATCTTATGGCTGGTTATTAGGTTAGGTGCTTAACCAGTGTGTAGAGGTCCATGAGTCCTGACTTTTACAGTAAGGTTGGTTTACTCCTCTCTGCCTGCCCCATCTCCCCCTTTCTCCCCCCTTTTCTTCTGTCTGGAGTGGAGATGTGTGGGCTGGGTGGCCCTTCCCCCCACCTTTTCAGGGGGGGGATGGGAGATTCACAGGAGAACCCCTGGGCCATCACCTACCTGACTAAGAGGGGTTTCCCACAGGATCTGCGTTGCCCCGATGAGCACTGACGAGGTCAGAAAACCTGTACTGTATTGCCTAGGGCCATGCTCTCTGTTGGGGTGCTCCGTCCTGTCCTAGCCCAGTGACCCACCACATGCTAGGACTATGACGCTGCAAACTTTCATAGGGATCCACATGGATATCCCATTTGACCTTGGATCATACTCCCTAGGCATACTACAGTTGCAATTGTGGTGTTGGGTACAGACAAGGACCCTGATGCTCTGGGTAGTGGTTATCCCTAGGGACTGTTGTTGGTTTCACCGCATAGAGGCAGAAGCCAGTTGCCGTTTCCCCAGGTCCTTGAAGCTTGTTCTGAGGGCAGAGTATGGCAGCCCTAGCAGTTCACCAACTTATCACTCCCTGCAGGGACAACTGGGCTGGCCATTGGTTGACTTTGCAACCAGCTAAGCCCAGGCTGTGGCCCTTAGTTGTCTTTTAGTTGCTTTTTTAATATCTGCGCTTAGGTTCATTAGTACTGTGAATTGTAGGAGAAGTTTTCTCACTGTTGTTGTTAAAGACTGTTCGCTTCTATTCCAGGACAGCACTCTTTCTTTTAGATTTGTGATGACTATACCTGTCTCCAATTACCTTAAGCTATACCTGTCACATCCCCAGAGATTGCAACTAGGGCCCCAGAGGTTGTAACTAGTGCCCCAAGCAGGGACCGGGACACAGAGTGGTTGGGGGTGTCTGGGGTAGACTTGCTTGCTCCACCAGATAATGGGGCCCAGGTGCAGGATGCCATAGGGGGCTCACCCACAAACATGGCTGAAACAGTCTTTCACACCTGGAATGTCAGGGGGCTGAATTCTCCCATTAAGAGAAAGAAGGTTCTCTCATACCTAAAACATCTGAAGACTCAAGTGGCCTTCCTCCAGGAGACCAAACTAACCAAAGAGGATCATGCTCTACTGGCAAAGGACTTTATGGGGCAGGAGGTACATGCTGGGGCCACAATGAGGAAGCAGGGAGAGGTCATTTTACTCCACAGAACCTTACAGTGGTCCCTGGCTGCTTCCCTGGCCAACCCAGAAGGTAGGTGGATGATGGCCCATTACATGGCTCCAGTTGGTCCCCTGACCCTATGCAACATCTTTGCACCCAATAATGATGACCCCCACTTTTTCTATGCTCTGGCCGGAACACTTTGTACCTCTTTACTCCCTGGTTTCCCGGTATTTGTGGGGGGGGTGACTTCAATTTCACCCTGGCACCTCACCTAGACAGAAATGACATGGGGGGGAGGCCCTATGTCAACTCATGACAGACTTTAGACAAACAGATGTTTGGAGGCTTTTCCGTCCACGAGTTAGGGACTACACCTACCAGTCCGAACCCAGTTCCTCCCATAGCCAACTTGATTTCTGGTTGCCATCTCAATCCCTGCTTCAGAGTACCCTGGACACTTTTATCTTCTCAAGGGTGATCTCAGATCATGCCCCAGTTCAGCTCCTAGTGGCCTGGTGGCCTACACTCCCTCATCCTGTAGCTGGAGGGTTGACCCGTTACTGATGAGGGACCCGGACTGTCTTCCATGGACCAGAAATGAGGCCTCCCTCTTTCTGGAGCACAATCTGATCATGAACACTTCCCCAGCAACCACATGGGAGGCCTTCAAGGCCACCATGAGGGGCAGCATCATGGGATATGCTGCGGCCAAGTGCAGAGACTGAGAGCAACAGTTGGCTGACCTGGAGTTCAGGCTGGTGCAGGCAGAGATCACCTACAAAGCAATGCCCTCCCCCTCCCTCAGTTCCTCCATGGGCATATAAATCTTTGGCCTACGACTAGAGATCAGCCAACTTCTGAACAGGAAGGTCGAAGTGGCTATTCTTCATCTGCACCACATATTCTGGGAGGAAGGGGAAAAAGGTGGCAAAGTCTTGGCCTACCAACTTAGGCGGCAGCAAACGGTGAGGCATATACCCACCCCAGTCTGAAAGATGACCACGAGAAGGAGTCATGTGATGGTTGGCTAGGGAAGGCAGCTCGCTTGTTCTTCTCCCACACTCACTGTCTCTAACTCCATTAATTACTAACATCTATACAGATTTGCAATCTTCCTAAGCTGGTGCAGAGCCTCTTGAAGCTCTTATCGGCATTCTGACTGCAGGAAAACAATCTATTTCCTCGCAATGGAGGTTGTGATGAAGCCGGAGCTTCCACACCATACCCCGCCACCCTCTCCAGAGAAGACTGCGAAGAAAACTAAGCAGCAGCCTAAGTCTACTGAAACTCCCTCCAATAAAGCATCCGTCATGCCGCTCACAGAGGAACACTTCCTGCTTGAAATGAAGCCACTTCAGGAGGCTTTAATGTTGCTTACCTCTGAAATGTCTTCTGTTAAGAAGGACCTGAGGGATGTCTCCCAACAAGTGAGGGATAATGAAGCCCAGACCATACCCTTGGAAAGATGGAGAGCGGCCACGGACCCTGAAATAATCACCCTGAAATGGCAGCTAACCAAGATGGAGCTGAAACTGGAGACTCTAGAGAGTCATAGCTGCCGTAATAATCTGGTTGTGCTGGGACTCCCCGAAGAGGAGGAGGGATCCACTCCTATATGGTTTGCACAAAAACATTTGCAGAAGGTAGCAGGCCCTTCTCCTAACTGGACCTCCTACATCGTGGAGCATGCTCACCGGGCGATGTGCCCCAAACCAACACCTGGATCACCCCTAGACCTTTCCTTCTAAAACTGCTTAATTTTCTCGACAAACAACATGTCATGTCCAAGCTCCAGGACATTCAAACAGTGATGTGGGAGGGTCATAAAATCAGGATTTCGCAGGACCTGCTAGCATCAGTGAGACAGAAAAGGGGCTCCTTCCATCCTACAGTGTCTCACCTGATCCCTGCTGGAGTGTGATTCCGTATACTGTACCCCGCTCAACTACAAGTCAGAGTTCAGAAGAAATGACATTCCTTTGACTCTAATGAACAGGCAACTCTCGAGCTTCAGTGCTTACTCCCTGATTTATTTAAAAAGTTAATCTCACTTTTACATGGGGGAAAAGATACAAGTGAAGATGTCTTGGAAGGGGCTTGTTTGTATGCTTAACAGTGAGGGGTAACTGGGGACTAAATTAATGCAATACCAGGCACAATTAACATCTCCTGACCTGTTTATCCCTTTATGGCTGGATTCCCTGTAGTCTACCATGGGCGATCACTGACCTGGCCTGCTTATTCTCTGTGCTCCTTGTATTTGTGGGGGCTGATCTCTGAAGGTAGGATACTACCCTGGAGGTAGCAGGGTATTTTGGTCCCAGCAAAGATTCCACAAAGTAACTGTGGCTTTCAAGGCCCTCCAGCAGCTGTGACAATCCAGGCCACCAGTTTGGGTGATACGTGCAAGGAGCAACTCCACAATCATGCTGAGACTCACGCAGATCAGCTGCAGTCAATTCATGGTGTAGGCACCCCCTGCCACTCGATTGTGCATATGTAACCCCAAGATGGTACTATCCCAAGGGCTACTATCCCTTCCTGCTTGGCTAGTAGCAGGTTAAGGGGCCTAGGTTCTGTAACAGGTGCCTCCACCCAGAGGTCAGGGTTGGTAGTGGTCAAGCTAACCAGGGCACAGCCCTCCGGGACACTGTAACCCCCCTCTTTCCCTGCTAGTGGCCTAAACACTGCACAATAATTACGTCCACAATACCCTTGATACACCTTGCAAGTACCCACACGAGTTGCACTTAGCACCAGGGCTGGTTCCTCTGGTTCGACTCTGGGGACCCCCTGTGAAACAAGGTTAGACAAAGCAAATACCAACAGTACAGTACTTAGAGCACAAACTAAAACCACAGTCAAGTTGAATGCTGAACAAGGTAGATCTGATTTATTCAGGGGATTTGAACAAGAGAGGGGCATAATCAGGTTAATTAGCTTAAATGTTCTATCAATCACACAGCTGTGCATGCATTCAGAGTCCCTAACACAGTCACACCCTCTGGGTACCCAGTTGGAGGAAAGGTGGGCTAGCCAGGACCATTGCCCAGGGTAGGCTGGCGTTGCAGCTGGTTGGGGCCCTGTGATGGAAAAAACAACCTGCACAACACACACTACTTGTAATCCAGAGCCAGATGGCTCAGTTCGTGATGAAAGAGAAATAACCAAGAAATCAGATGACACACTTAGATTAAACTGTAGTTGCAGGGAGCTACCCTGATGGTTACTCATGATACCCAAGACTGGACACAGGAAGGACAAAAATCGAGACAGCAGGTGGTCAATCTGGAGTGCCAGGAGAAGCAGGGCCCACACGATTCACCAAGGCGTCGTTCCTGTTTAAGCGTGGAGCAGGGGGCCGATCCCCAGGCAGTTCTCTCGTTGATGGCTTTCTCTGTGCAGTGAGGTAGTCTGGCAAGGCCCTCGTGGAGGTAACTGCGGATGCAGTCTGAATGGGCTGGATACAACTTCCAGCAAGCAGAACACAGTTCACACAGTGGGGAACCAAATCACAACCCACTTTCAATTCACTGCACATTTACATGTAAGGGAAATCTACTCTACCAGGCAAACTGCTCTCCAGTCATGATCACAAAGTCTCTGCACAAACTTGGAGCTCGCAGGGTGTCTGAAGTCCAGGCAGGCTGATCGCATTCAACAAAATCTTTGGTCCCCTTCAGGTTTGAGACTGGTCAAACTTTGGTAGCACACTTCATCCTCACAAGATTGGATTCAGTCTGAAATAATTCCTTTCTCCTTCTCAGGCAGTAGACAGACATGCAGGCCAGAAATCAGGCCTTTCCACAGTTCTCCCACGCGAAACTACACAAACGAAATATCTCGAGCTGTTGCTCCCTCAGCTTCCAACTTAAATCTGCCTTAAACAGCAGGCAGCTTGGGGATTTCCCTCAGATCCAAAAGGTTCAGTTGGCTGATTCGGCTGTCAGTCAAAGCAAGAGCTCCCCCTTCAGTTGCAAAAAGGCACCAACAGTCCAAAACTACAATTCCCAAGTTTTTACTCCACACAGCCCCTTCAAGCAGGCTCCATTTTAGAGTCCCAAAGTACTGATTGGTCCAATTCGGCGGTTCGGGACCAAGATGGTGGAGATAGGCAGAACACCCCTTGCTGCAAAGAAGGCAGGTTAGAACACACTACAATATTATTACTGCTCTAATAAATAATCAGTAAATGAACACATCCTCTTACCCTGCTCCTAATTGTTTTCTATATCAATGTATTGAAAGTGTTGTGTTTTCTTTGTGACGCGGAGCCTTTGAAAATGAGTCTATGACTCAAAGGGTTGTAATTCCTATGAACTTAAATAAATAAATAAATAAATAAATAACAGAGCTCCCTCTGCGCAATTTGCAATTGCAGAAACAGTGCGATTATCAGGTCTCTCAGTGCCAGGCATTCCAGCAGATTTATTGTGCAGGCGTATGTGATGCTCCTCACCCTGGACACATCCCACGTCCCAGGCGGAACTCAAGCAGGCAAACACTCAGCCCCCTCCCAGATCAAAGATAACTGCAATCAGGCAGCTCTTAAAGAGACAGCACACAAAGACTCTACAGGCACTCTCTAGATTCACCATTTAAACTGCTATAGCGCCAGACACCAGCCTGGAAGTGAGCAATTAGGCAAGCTCATGGAAGACTTTTTGGGAACCCCCATTTGTAGGGGGGGGTTACACATACTATTGTGAGGGTCATGACTGCAGCCAGGCTCTTTTCAATCGATCGCATCACCGCATGGACTGCACAGTGGCCAGGTCTAAACCTTGGACTTGGTTTTGCATTATTTTACTTGCACTCGCTCCAATCATATTCATTCGGAACACGTTATTATATTGTTTGTATGCTTGAAAGGGATAACGATTACCTCATCAAAATGTTCTGCTATGGGAGGTATTGGCAGGTTTCCTGGGGGACATGGCAAACCCACTGATTCACATGTTAGTGTCAGTGTGTCTTAATACCCAGAGTTATTTTAATATGGACACTTTAAAAGACTCTGGTTTTGCTGTTTCATTTACTGGTTGTGAGGTTAGTTAGTCCAGTTTAGCAGTTTGGTGTTCTACTAGACATTTTCAGGACTTAGATGTTAGTACCAGTAAAGGTTACAAAGGCTTACTGTTATTTGGAGGGGGGTGGAGGGGACAAGTGTCTTAACTGCTATTTCTGGCAACATCATGCATCGAATGAAGGGGAGGGGGCCTAACCACCTCTCTAGTCAATTTGGGGTCTACAGCCATTTGGCTAATTTTTGTGGTTTGGCATGGCTTTTATTAGGTAAAATATGTTTACATGTTAACTCCAGGGTTATAGTGGGAGGAGGGGGGGTGGGAGGTATATGGTATTGTGTGTTGTTTTGGGCAGAGTGATGGGGGGGGAGTGGGGTAGTTTCCATGGTATCAGCTGGGGGTTTGGCTTTCTAGTATGGAATATTATGCTCATTACTGATAGCTGACATAAGGATATATGGTTAACTGTATACAAGTTAATTCATGGAATGTTAAAGGAGCACGTAATAAGAGCAAGAGGTATAAAATACTTAAACACCTGCAAATGGTCAATGGGCAAGTTTCCTTTTTGCAGGAGACACACCTGCTTGAAACCGAAGCAAATCTACTGACAAGACTTAATATAGGGCAAGTGTATGCAGCGGGCTCGAGCACTCAGAGTGGGGGTTACTATTCTGATAACCGAATCCCTTGGGTTTAAATGTAATCAGTGCATTAGAGATATGTCGGGCAGGTACGTTATTGTGTCTGGTGCTTTGGAGAGGGTGGATATAGTCCTGTGGTCCATCTATGGTTCCAACTTGGATGCTCCCTCTTTTCCATGAAGCTGCCTAACCTCTTGTTGCCTTCCCTGTCCACCCCACTTCTGTTATGGGGAGACTGGAACCTGCCATTTTCATCAGACATGGACAGATGGGAAGAGGGAAGGCGGACCTGTCTCCGGCACAGAGGGCCATTTGGGATTTAATAGATAAGATGGGATTATGCGATCCCTGGAGGATACTGCACCAAAACCAGCGAGAATAGACATTTCAGCCTCCCGTCCATGGGACGTCATCCTGAATTAATTATTTCTTACTAAGCAAACAGCTCTTGCCAGGACTTCTGGACTGTCCGATCTCTCCAGAGAGACTTGGAAAAAAGCATTTCACCCTCTTCCACTGAATCACACTGACAGAAACTTATCCAGATGAGGGCACAATACAACGATATAATTGGGGAAAAGGCATAAAATGCCATTCTTAAATAGAAAAACACATACGTTGATCAGGGTGAGACGGCGTGGTGGGTTACTGGCATTACGTGTCAAACAACAGGAGGCCTCTAGACTTATCAATGTGATAAGTTCGAATAGGGGTGGTTCGCTTAAGACAAACCCTAGGGATATTGTGTCTGAATTTGAAGACTTTTATAGACAACTCTACTGTGCTAGACCAGAACCACCTTCGGAGGCCCAGATGGATGCTTACCTGGATGGTTTGCCTCTACCTGGTTTGACTTCCAAGCAACAATCCTTGCTGACCTCCCCTCTCATGGAGGAAGAGGTAAAATTGGTGATCCAGGCCCTCCTGTTGGACAAAGCTCCAGGGCCGGATGGATTTTCCCCTAACTTCTACAAGGTATTAATAGATGAGCTGACCCCATGGCTGCACTGATTGTTCCAAACCATTCTAGGTGAGAAATGTCAAGACCCCTGCCTGTTTGAAGCTCTGATTGTTGTGTTGCACAAAGAGGGGAGGGATCCGGAACAGGTGTCAAACAACAGACCAATTTCACTTTTGAATTATGATATTAAAATTCTAGCCAAGCTCCTTGCTGATGGGCTGGTGCATGCTATGCTCTCTCTGATCTGTGTAGAACAGGTGTGTTTTACGGCTGGTAGGTCCCTTTCTGATCATCTGAGGAAATTAGACCATATTTTCTCTGCATCCCGAGACAGTGGGGCCCCTGCGGTTCTGGTGTCTCTGGACACAGAGAAAGCATTTTATAGGGTGGACTGGAGCTTTCTTTTCAGAACACTGCATAAGTTTGGTCTCCCTTCTCTCTTTGTGCAGTGAGTTAGGGTCCTATACACTAGGCCTAGGGCTTGGTTATATTGCAATAGAGTCTTCTCATCATATTTTCCTCTTTCCTCTGGTATCCGACAGGGTTGCCCCCTAGCCCCCTTTTTATTTAATCTGTACCTGGAGCCCCTTCTGGCTTGGCTCAAGATGGAACCAGGGATACAGGAGAAAAAGAGAAAGAAGAACTCAAGTTATCTGCATACGCGGATGACATATTTCTTCATCTATCAAACCCTAGGGCCTCTATGAGTAAGACTCTGAGCCTGATCAGGGCATTTGGCCTGTTATGTAATTATACATTGAATTTGGATAAAACGATAGCCTTCCCCCTTAATTTGGTTACCCGCAAACAAGAGGTGGAAGATTTGGGGTTAAGGTGGGAATCTAAAAAGCTGAAATATCTGGGTATTTTCCTGACCAGGGAGGCTAAACTCTCAAGGTAATGTAATTTGGATGCCCTACTACACGTGATACAACAGGATCTGGACAGATGGATAGTACTGCTGCTATCGCTCTGGGGCAGAAAAAGTTTGATAAAAATGAATGTTCTTCCCTGGCTTTTTTACCCCTTTAACATGTTAAATCTATGGCTGCCACAAACCTGGTTTTCCAAAACACATATCCTGCTAAATAACTTCATTTGGAAGGGTAAACCAGCCTGCAGAGCTTTCTGCAAGTTAGCTGCCCCCAAGCCCAAAGGAATCCCCCCACTTCAAATTGTATTATTGGGCCAGCCACTCAGTGAAATATTTGAAATGGTTGACGAGAGAGGAGGTAGGCACAGACCAGTATAGGCCTTTGTGGCATAAAGTTGAAAAGGCCCTGATGGCTGAACATGGTTTGTCTCCCCTAGCTCTGTTGCACTTTCCCACTAAACCACTTCCATTAAAACTGAATAATACACTGACTGTGGTCTCTGTAAGAGTCCACTCACAGATGTGTGGATCCCTGTCCTACAGACACACCCAGGATCCCAACCAGCCTAAATTTGGTGATCCGAATTTCAAGATCAGAGGCAATATCATTAAGACATCATGGCTACCACAGATGGTAGGATCCCTGGTGGCCAACCTCCTGCATACCGGGCAATTTCTGACCTCAGGGGATATTATTAGGCATTACAATTTAAGGGACCACTCAGGGTTTAAAGTTTTCCAGCTCAGGCACATGTTGGTTAGGTCCCAGTTAGTAAAGAAACAGGCAGAAGAAGGAAAGTTCCTGCAGGTTTCTCGCTCAGCTGCCTTAGAACCCCATGCAGTTTCAAATATCTATGCAGAACTACTTGAGAGGGCATACCCACATCTAGATGGCTCTTCTTCTTATTGGAATGCTCAATTCCCTGATAAAACATTGAATTGGGCTAAGATATGGGAGGATACCCATAGATTCATATCCTAAGATAGACTACGCTTAATGCAAGTTCAGATAATTAATAACATGTATTACACTCCAGTTCGATTGGCAAAGATGGGTAACACTATTTCCTCAACCTGTAGACATTACATGCATGAAGAAGGCTCACTGATTCATATCTTTTGGGAATGTCCAAAAGTAGCCCCACTTTTGTCCCTTATTAAACAAAGGGCAGACCCCTTGTTGGAGGTTGCTGAACATATTGAGCCTGCCACCTGTTTAATTGGGGACTATTCCCATATTTTTGTCACTGACAGAAAATACCACTTGGCCTTGATGACAATGTCAGTCAATAAACTAGTGTTCCAGCATTGGATGGATGAGGAGACCATTACCTACTCAGAATAGTTGCAGGAACGTCTAGCTAATCTTTCATAAAAAAAATAATTGCCATTGTCCATAACCATCTATCAAGGTTCGAAAGGATCTGGAGTAAACTGCAGACTCTATGCTCTATATAATTGGACTCATCAGGCTAATGTGGATGCTCCACTCTTAGTCTCTTACAACAGATTGCTGATACCATGGTATGGGGGGTGGGATAGGGGTTGGTTGTATGTATGTTTGTTTGTTTTGCTGTGTGATCATTTGTATTGTGTCATTTGTGTGTAACATAGGCCACTCCGGAGCCAGGTTTGAAAACCAATAAAAATGTTTTGAATTTCAAAACCATTACCACTCCCCAAACGGTGGCAGTTTAACCCCTATCTGGGTACCCAAGGGCTAGTTGCAGGCCTGTACGGTGCAGCTGGTTGGCTATTATTGGTGCACTTTACTAATAAATTAAATTCAAACCCTTAAAAAAAAAAGACGACCATGAGAAGGTAGTTACTGCCCCAGCAGCCATAAATGAGGTTATGGCCATGTTCCAGTCCAGACTCTACACTTCTGCACACACCCTGCCCCAGTTTCAGGTACCCAAGCCTTTCTGGACCAGGTTTGCCTTTCCAAACTTTCCCCTCAGCAGTCTAGGGCTTTTGACTCCCCCATCATGCAGGAGGAGGTGGAGGCGGCCATCCAAAGCCTACAGGTTGGAAAGTCCCCAGGTGGTGACAGATACACAGTGGATTTCTACCAGGCATTAATTCCCCAGAAAGCACCTCTCTTGACAGAAGTCTTTAGGGATGCTGAAACACAGAGGATCCTCCCTCCCACTCTCAAGGAGGCTAATATTATTGTTATCCCCAAAAGAGGGAAGGACCCCACCAATCCTGGCAGCTACAGGCCAATCTCTCTATTGAATGTAGACAGCAAAATATATGTAAAAGTTCTGGCAAGGAGGCTTAGCCCACTCCTAAGCACTTTGATCCATCACAATCAGGTGGGGTTCATCCCTTGCTGGCACAGTTCTGATCACATTAGAGCCTTGCTTAATCTCATGCACATAGCATGTACACTTCACACCCCTGCGGCTGCCATTGCGGTCGACTTTGAGAAGGCCTCCGAGTCCCTTGAATGGGACTACCTGTACATCACCCTTGCCCACCCTGGGGTGGGAGAGAGGTTTTGAGCACGGGTCCAGGTTATCTACAACAGCCTATCTGCCCAGGTCACTACCAGTCATAACATCTTGGTCCCGTTCCCATTGGAGCAGGGGACTCATCAAGGCTGTCCACTTTCCACACTACTGTTTGTTTTTGCTGTTGAACAACTGGTGGCCACCCTCCAGCAGCACTCGGACATTAGGCGTATTGGGATAGAAGGCTCAACCTACCCAACCCTTATGTACACAAACGACCTGCTGCTGCCCCTTGTGGATGTCCAACACTCCTTATCCCCTCTCCTCATCCGCTTGGACTCCTTCACGGGTCTCTCGGTCCTCAAACTCAACCAGACCAAAACTGAACTGCTATCCCTGAATGGCCTGTGCACCCAGAACATGGCCACCTCATCTGGGCTGCTTTGGGCACTGAAGGGGATCACCTACCTGGGCATAAAAATTACCCTGAAATTAGAGTATATTTGAAGTGCCGATGTCTGGCCCTTGCTTAGCTCCACAAAGACTGAATTTGAGTGATGGCAATTACTGCGGCTCACACTAGCGAGAAAAATCACAGCTATCAAAATGGTGACTGCCCCCAGGTTTTTTTATCTGCTGGACCATATTCCCACAGGTCTCCCTAAGAACTGGGCCCAGCCCATAGACAAACTGATCGGAGACTTCCTCTGGACGGGGGCAAAGCCCCGATTTAGCTGAAACAAACTCAGAGCCCATTGGTCTCAATGTGGATGGTGCCTCCCATGGGTGGAGGGCTACAAATAGGCCTTTTGGACCACCCAGACCACTCATTGGTTGCACCAGGACACTGATGACACCCCACAATGGGTCCGCATGGAAAGGGACATAGTGGGGACGCTAACTGCCTCCTCTTTGATGTTCCCCCAGGACTCTGCACACATCAGTCACATAGTGCTGGGGCCCTCCCCCACTACAGAGGCATCCAAGAAACTCTGGTACTCTGTCCATGCCCAGCCAGGCATGGACCCACTCCCTATCCTTCTTGCCCTGCTCTGGCAGAACCAAAACATCACTGTTGGTAATAGGAGAATAGCCTGGCCACACTGGAACAGAATGGTGATATGAATGGTGGGGGATCTCTGTGAGCTCCCATCACACAGGTTGACCAACTTCTGAAGCTTGAGGGAGACACGGGGACTCCTGAAGACTGACTTCTGCAGGTACCTGCAGCTCTGAGTGGCACTCAAACCCCTCCTCAAAATTATCTCACTACATAATTCTCCATCAGAGCTAAGTGCCTGGCTAAACCACCCCAAAGAACTAGCTGGCAGGATATATGCCAAACTGAGGAATAAGCTCCCCTCCCAATCAGCTGAATCCCAGGGGAAATGGGAGAAAATGCTTCATATGAGTGTCCCCCAGGCTCAATATGAACAAGCTTGGAATGATGCACATGGGTGGTATAAAAATGCTCACACCAGACTGATCCAGAATAAGATCTCACATGCCTGGTACAAAACCCCAGTGGTCCTCCACAAAGCCAAACTTCTAGACAAAGATGAGTACTGGAGGTGCCAGGCTCCGGGGGAGACCTGCTGCACATACTTTGGGTCTGCCACTCCCTACAACACCTATGGAACAGATATGCCTAACTGCCTCCACAGTCCTCCAAAAAAGGATCCCCTGATCTCCCTTTGTCCCGATCATTCTTTGTGCTAGGGGTTAAGTCGGACCTTCCTTTTCTCTTACCTCAAGAATACAGATGGCTGGGTCTTCTGGTGAGCCAAACAAAGAGAGCCATTATCTATAAATGGCATTCGCCAGTTGCCCCCACTATGGAGGAGGTCCCGGTATCCATGTCTGCCTTGGCTGTATTAGACAGGATTTCATATCTACAATCATACCAGTTGTCTAAGTTCCAGAAATGTTGGGCACCTTACTTATTCGACTTGCAGCGCTACAACCCCCTGCATAGATAGGGTGATCCATGGATCGCACTGGCTGTGTGATGCCTGGATTACCCACTGACAGACGCAAGTATGGTTAGGAAGGGACCCTCTGTTAGCTGCCTTGGGATATCCCTTTACAGATGTTAAGTACAATGTTCATCACTGATGCTGTTGCCAACCGATGCTATTTAGACAGGATGTCAGTTAATCTAGTGACTGTACTCACTAATAGGACATTCAGTACAGCTTCCTCAGCACTTCACTCAGTCTTGCTGCATGATCCTTTGTCTGTGTGTTTATTTTGTTTCAGAAGGAACTGTCTCCCTGGGCCGGGTGGACCGAATTCAAACTTACCGGGGTCTCACCGGAAGCCATGTATTAGGGTGGACCTTGTTCAGCAAGACCGGTGTACTGTGGACAAATGATGCCTATGGTCCAGGACTGGTACTGGGGGTTAGTAACATAGACACACACAAACATAGAAGTTGATGTCAGATAAGGATTGCAAGGCCCATCCAGTCTGCCCATTTCTTTTTCTACCTTATAAATAGGCCATTGACAGAGTAAAGACTGATGGCACATCTATCCATACTCATCTGTATTGCTCCCTTATGCATATCCCATGCCTGTTTGAAGCCCTGCACTGTATTCATATCCACCACTTCCTGAGGTAGGCCATTCCATGCATCCACCACCCTTTCTGTGAAAAAGAACTTCCTCACATCACCCCTTAATCGGCCTCCCTCTAATCTTATGCTGTGTCCTCTTGTCCTGCTATTTTTCTTATATTGAAACATGTTATACTCTTTCACCTTGTTAATGCCCTTAAGGTGTTTGAATGTTTCGATCGTATCACCTCTCTTCCTCCTTTGCTCTAGGGTATACATATTGAGCTCCATTAATCTGTCCCCATATGTTTTCTGATGTAGTCCCTGCATCATTTTGGTTGTCCTTCTCTGGACTGCCTCAGTATGGTTAATGTCCTTGTGAAGGTGTGGCCTCCAGTACTGCATGCAGTAATGACTATTTCTTTCTTATTACCTGATGGATCCCTTTAGGTACTGGATATATGCCTTCAGTTGCCACCCAATAGAGAGTAACATTGTCCCACTGGCTGCCACTTGACTGTTTGGATGCAGTACTGTTTAGGTATTACTTCTGAATATGCAATAGTAATGGCTCTGCACCCTGCAACCTAGTGTAGACTGATTTCTGTGAGTTATACTTCCCTTGTATCCTCCCAATGTTCCCCCTCCCTGTCCCTCCCTTTCCCCTCCCCCAATTTTTGTTCTTGCTTTTCAGTGTAAGGATATCATGACTGATCTGTAATGCATTGTTTTATACTCTTTAAAAATAAAAACATTTTAAAATGAAAAGTGGCAGACATCTGAGAGTGGGATACAGTGTCTAGGAGTGGTGTGATAACTGATAGTAGAACTAACAGGAGCCGGACGATGAGTAGACACATTATAAAGGAATAACTGAATGGTCATGTTGCCTAGAGCTGCTACCACAGATAAGGTGTTATGGACGACACTGGCTTTAGCCTCAGGGTTACAGACAGTTTACAACTAGAAGGGGAGCAGGCCTAGTGAGAAAACTATTTGAAGGTGAGTCAGGGTAGACACAAGATTAGAAAGGGAGATGAAACCAAAGGTGAGGCTCCTGCCACTGCGCTAATCAGGCTGGCTCCCTCATCTTAATCTCAAGATTACTTTTAAGTTTATGAGGGGTACTAGATATGTGGGTGTTACAATCCATAAGGCACTTAACTCAGTGTGGCACTATTAGATCATCCTGACAGCACTGAATTAGTGAGTAATCAGCAATTAACCTAGTCAGAAAGAGATGTAGTAACAGTGCCCTCAAGTAGTAGAAATGTACAACTTACAAATGGGAAAGTGGGGTCTTATTCCTTGGGGGTGCCCACCAGTGGGTGGGCATGGCCTCGAGGTTGAGATTATCTGGGTGTCTGCCCCCTAGGTTGCCAATGATTTTGGGAGCTTCCCTCCGGGCTTTGGAATCAACTCTCTAGCCCGCTTCCTATTACAGATGAAGAATAACTCCTGGGGCAGCTGCGGGGATGGCTGTTGCTAGGAGAGGCCTGATTTGAGGGGGGGTGTCAAAGAAATTGGACTGCTTTGAGTGAGGAATAAGAGGGGAGATTACTTTGGAAAGAACTGTAATTGCCTATATCTGCTCTGTCAGAGGATCCTGTGACTGTTTATCTGCTGGTTTGATTTTTTGGGTTCCTCTTAACTCTGTTTAGGTTAAAGCAGTGAGAGTAGCTTTAAATAACAAGCAAATAATAATTCCTGTAGTACTCATTGTAAGCCCTGGCGGGAGCTGGACTTAGTTCTAAAGAACATTTTATGCACAATTCCTTTGAAATGAGAGTCTGAATGGATATTTTTTGAACTTATTTTGAGAGTCAGCAACTCTCTTGCAGTGGACTATTAGACATACATCACTCAGGAACTTTACTAATTGTCTGTTTGATGGTTGTTATGTGATTGATTACTGTAAAGGGTTTGTTTTGGTAAGTGTTTTGGGGTTATATTTCATATTGTCATTTTGTTGTATGGGGTGGGAGTTTGGATTTGTATAATATAATATGGGATGTTGGGTGGAAGCAGTGTGTGTATATGTGTGTGTGTGAGGGGTCTGGTTGGAGTGAGAAATGCGGTTTGTGTAGAGTGTGATAGAATTGTGCGCAGTTTTGGTCGGAAGAAATTGGATGTGTGTAGTGAATTATTGACTATTTGTTGTGTGCTGGTGTTAGTGATAGATGTGTGCTGAGACAGTGTAAAGACAGTGAGGCACTATTCCCTCTCCAGCCTCAGAGACCTCCACCCTTTTAATTCTACTCCTTTACAATCAGAAGCATATAGGAGATGTCGTGCTTTGGGGGGAGAGAGAAGGAGTAAGAAGGGTGGAGGTGCTGGGCCTGGCGGCAGAATGGAAAGGGGTGGGCGGATCAAGGTAGTGGGAGCAAGGAGACACCCTGGGGTGAAATGGGTCCTCCCACTCTTGTTCCCATACCCAAGGGTTCTGCTTTATGCAGGCAGGTGATGTGGTCTTCCTAGAGTGCTCATCCTACTTGGGCAGTGTTACGCAATGCTGGATCTATCAAGAACAGTACTGCTTTAATAGCGGATCTTGTTGGGTCATGAGATCTGGCTTGCATCACCGAGACCTGGCTGGATGAAAATACTAGTCCTGTTTTAGTTTCAGCGGTTCCAGCTGGGTCTTCTGTGATATACCTCCGAGAATGGATCATGGGGGGGGGGTGTAGCCATCTGTTTTAGAATGGAACTGGGCCTTGTGGATGTACCAGTGGGGGCCACCAACTCTTTCAAGTGTATCATGGGCACAGGTGTAGGGTGCAGGATACTTCTCATTTACAGTCCATCCAGAGATGGGAACGTTTTCCTGCAGGAAGTCACGGACTTCATCGTCAAGAAGGTTTTGGGATTCCCCAGATGGTTAATTCTGTGGGATTTCAATGCCTGGATCGATGGTGAACTCTTGCAATTTGGTCAGGACTTCCTCCAACTGATGACTTCATTGGGCCATACACAGGTTATTACCTCTGTGACCAACGGTGTGACCACACCTGTTGGTCTGAAAATAACTGCTGTGTATGGACCAATGATGACCACTCCTTGGGCTTAGTGTTCCTCCTAGGGATGGATATCTCTGATGTGGTGGTGAAGTCAGTCTGTTGGTCTGACTGTCGCACCATAGGGTTCAGTTTCATGGCTCCCCCCAACGGGCCTGCCCCCATGGAGATGGTCCAGTACCGCCTCTTGAGGGGTGTGACCCCAGATGGTCTAAAGGCGGTGCTGGACCTAACGGACATATCGAGTGAATGCATGGATCCAGGAACCTAGTACTAGCATATAATAAGGTAGTAATGGGGGCCCTGGATTCCATAGCTCCTGTTCGAGATTGTTCCCTCACTCTTCGCCCAAGGTCCCCTTGGTTTAATGGGACCTTGAAGGAGATGACGACAGAGGGATGAAAGCTAGAGAGGTGCTGGTGGAAATCGGGCCTGGATGATGACAGACTTAGATTGATAGACCATCGTGCTGTCTATCAACTGGCAATCACCCATAAGAAGGCAGAGTTTCTGTCCAGGGAGATTGCCGCTGCACAGAACCGATCAGCTCAGCTCTTCTGGACTGTCGACAGACTGTGCAATCCAATCTGTCTTCAGCCTGGTAGAGCTTTTTTGCAAGAGAGATGCAATGAGTTTGCTTGGTTCTTCGCAGATAAGGTTGTCACCATCAGGTCCGGGATCTGTGCAGCCCCCTCTATTGGGTATTGCGGAGGTTGGCAGGGAGATGTGGACACCCAGCTTGCTTGGTCTGACTTTGGCTGGCTGGAACTCATGGGCATCATGAAGATCATCCTGACTCTGCGGCCAACTTGCTGTAATTTGGACCAGGGCCCAGTGCGCCTTCTTGTAGGGTGCATTAACAAGATCAGCCCTATACCAGCCGAGATAGTCTGGAGTTCGCTGGAGAGGTTTTTTTTTCCAGACCCCCTAAAGGAGGCGGTTGTATGACCGCTCGTTAAGAAATTCTCCCTTGACCCAGACTGTCTGGCTAATTACAGACCCATCTCTAACCTGCCCTTTGTGGGTAAGGTTATTGAGAAGGTAGTTTCGCTGCAGCTGGAAGATCACTTATCTATCCATGATGTCTATGACTCTCTCCAGTCCGGTTTTAGGAAGAGACATAGTACCAATATGGGTCTTGTCTGGGAGCTAAATGATCCACTAGTGAGAGATTGGAGGACTTGCTTCATCTTGGTCCTCCTTGATCTCTGCAGCATCTGACACTGTGGACCATGGTGTGCTACTGGAGCACCTGTGGCTCATCTGTGGACTGTCTGGTATGGTTCTCAGATGGTTTTGATCTTTCCTCAACGGTAGAACTCAGAGAGTGGTGTCTGGGATTTATTACTCAGCCCCATTTCCCCTAACCTGCAGGGTACCGCAGGGCTCCATTTTGCCACCCATGTTGTTTGCAGTGTACGTTCTGCCATTGGGAGATATCATTAGGCTATACGGGCAGTTTTTTCACTACTATGCAGATGATACTTAGCTGTACATGTCCTTTGTACCCAGGCAAGACAGCCTTCTCTCGGTTTTTAATAACTGTCTCTCCGAAATTCAAGACTGGATTAGTGCCAGCTGGCTGCGGTTGAACCCGGCCAAAGACTGAGGTGTTGGTTGTGCACCCAGGTTGTCGGGAGGTGGGTCTGTCAGCAGGAAAGCCCTCTAGGCTCTGGCTCAGGGATGTTCAACTGACTACCTAAGACCAGATGTGGAACCTGGACATTATTTTGACAGCAGCCTGACCTTTAGATCTCAGGTATCGACCGTTGTCAAGACCTCATGTTTTCATCTGAGGAATATCGCCCGGGTGAAGCATCTGATTCCTCCTGATGATCTTCCAGCATTGGTCCATGCCTTCGTGACCTCCTGCCTTGACTACTGCAATGCCCTTTACCTAGGGCTACCGGCGGTTGATATCCGCCTCTTGCAGCTGGTGCAGAATGCAGCAGCCAGACTTTTGACTGGTACCTCTAGGACAAGTCACATTACACCTATGGTGCGCAGACTGCTCTGGCTGCCAGCACAGTGGCAGATCACCTTCAAGGTCGGTTTACTGACCTATAAAGCCCTACATGAAACAGGGACCTTGTTACCTGCAAGATCTCCTACTGCCCCCTTCACTCACTCAGCTCCACCAACGAGGGATTGTTTGAGACTCCCAAGGTGTGTTTAAAGACATCTGGGGCTTGGTCTTTCACTTTTGCAGCACCCACCCTGTTGAATTCTCTACCTTGTCGGATTTGAAAGTACCTGACCATCCACAGCTTTAAAAACATATTTATTCAGCCAGGCGTTTCCAGACTCTAGTGCGTGATTTCATGCTTGGTATATTATTTTAACTTAGAGATAATGGATAGTTTATTTTATTTTATTTGCTGAATATTAATTGTTTTAAATGAACATTCACTTTGGCTTTGGAAAAGCACTTTTTAAAAATAAAGGATTGATTGATTGAGGAGGAAAGCAAAGTGGAAGTGGTGCTAAGTGGAGGTGGTGCTAAGGGTGCAGCCAATGACGGAAAGTTAAGTGGAGGTGGTGCTAAGGGTACAGCCAATGATGGCCTCCAGCTGGGGAGATGATTAGCCAATCTGCAAGCAGAAGGACAGGCACCAGAAAGCAAGCAGAGGCAAGGTTTCTTCAGGAAGCGTACCTTCTTGGGTGGCTGTGTGTGGTTGGGTCAGAAAGGTTGTCCAGCAATGCAGGGAGAGTGCAGAATGGGTCTTTGAGGATGGAGCCCCCGGTCAGGGCCCTCCTACTGAAAGGAAGGAAAGGGAGAAAGAGTATGTTATTATACAGTTGAGTTTAAATGGGGGGCATGGGGCAGACAGGGACAGGAAACAGTGAAACAGCAGGGGCACAGGAGAGATGGGGATTAGTAGAATAGGTAGGAGGGCACCGAAAAGAGTCAGAGAAGGGAGAGAGAGTGAGAGAAATGGGGGGAAGGGAACTCGGGAGTCAGTTCTGAACAATCAAGAGAAAAGTCGGACCCCTTGTTGGATAGAGAGGAAGCAGTAAACAGGTGGGGCTCAGGAGATAGAAAAAAGGAAAAGAAATTAAATAGAAAATTCAAACTGATGTAGCAAATGCTGAGGAAAGACTCAGTGCACCTTAACTCTTAAATGAAAGCTGTCTGACAATCGATCAAAAAAACAACATCTAATAGCACAAAACCAATACAGTGCAGGGAACAGCATCTCAAGAAGCTAGAGTGAAGCCGAAACAGACTTTGGATAAACGCAGAGAGACTATTTAAACTATTGATGTATAGACACCCTAGGACACAGAAAAAAGACTAACAGTTAGTTTCCCTATATGTACCACAAGATATTGTGTACAATAAGCAGAATTAACAAAGACAGTTATGAAGATGGAGATAATTAACTTAGGAAAAAAATAAACAAAGCAGGCAAACAGCCGAGAGTCGACTAGGATATCTCACATAAATAGATCAAAGTCCATGTAGTAATGCAGTCTACATGCCACCAGAAGTCAACCATAAGAATGGCTGGGTTAAGCAGTGCTGAGGGTTTTCACTGGGGGGCAGTGTTGCCACCTGATGGCTGACTCCACTTCTAACACCCACAGCAGACATCCTTTGTGCTGTGACCCTTAGCACTCTGGACCACAACAGCAGAGGACCACTAGGACAGGAAACATGGAGCCAAGAAGTCCGATTGGGTCTCTGCCTTGCATAGCTGTCCTGATTGGCTAGCCATAATTAGGGAGTCCCAGGGGTCCATTTGCAGCAGGGAAATCAGCCGCTGCTCATTGGAAGGGAAGGGGGTACATAAGGGGACACAACCCTCCCGACCCCTTACTGCATTGGTTGAACTGGTGGTGAATCTGGGAAGCAGTCCATTGAGTCAGCTTTTAAGCCATAGCAGAAAAGCCTGGATTGTGTGTTTATTTAAATTCAGGCACCAGGAAGCCCAATTGGCTCTTTGCCTGGCATAGCTGTCCCTGATTGACTGATGGTGACAGAGAGTTCTGGGGGTCTGTTTGTGACTGATAAAGCAGCTGCTGCTCATTTGAGAATAAGGGGTTCTTTGCAGGACCCCTTGCTGCATAACTCGAACTAGTGGCAAATCTGGGAGGCAGTTCATGGAGTTGACTTTTAAGCAATTGCAGAAAAGCCTGGACAGTGTTTTTGTTTAAATTCTGGAGCCAGGAAATCAGAATGGCTGTCCGCTTAACGTAGCTGTCCCAGATTGGATGGTGGTGAACAGGGAGTCCTGGGGGTCTGTTTGTGGCAGGGAAAACAGCTGCTGTTTATTGCAGGGACGGGGTCTTTCAGAGGACACAACCTTCAGGACCCCTTGCTGCATCAGTCAAAGTGGTGGTGAATCTGGGAAGTGGAGATGGCTTTTAAACTAGAGCCGACAAGCTTGGAGAGTGTTTTTGTTTAAATTCCAGTGCCAGAAATCCCAATTGGCTCTCCGCCTGACGTAACTGTCCCTGATTGAGTGGCAGAGAACTGGGAGTCCTAGGTGTCTATTTGCAGTGGGAAAAGCAGCTGCTTCTCAATGGAGAGGAGGGGGGTCCTTAGAAGGACACAACCCTCATGACCACTTGCTGCATCGGTTGAACTGGTGGCAAATCTAGGAGGCAGTCTGTGGAGCCAGCTTTTAAACCAGAGCAGAAAAACCTGGAGAGTGTTTTTGTTTAAATATTCATGTCAGAATGCCCAATTGGCAATCCACTTGGAGTAGATATCCCAAATTGACTGGCAGCAAACAGGGAGTCTCGGGGGTCTAGTTACTGCTGGGAAAGCAGTTAGTCCTTAGAAGGACACAATCCTCATGATCCCTTGATCCATTACTTGAACTGGTGGTGAATCTGATAAATGTGGTAAAATTTGTATGCTTAATGTTAAAACAAGTCTAAAATATTTGAAATTTCATGGAATTTGCATGAAAATTCCAATGAATTCTGCCAGACTTTTAATTTCAAAGAATTGCAATGGTAATTTTGCCTGAATTCCACTAGTGGAATTTTGCATTCCTCAGTGTTTTCAAGCACTATTAGAAAATCAAAAGAGAGGATTCAATAACATGCATATTCTATAGTGAATAAAAGTATGGATAAGGTGGTAGGACTGCACCTTTTGGAATGTCAGAACTCACACCTAAGACATCTGAAATTTGTGGGAGTGGATCATGTTGCTATACGAGGAGATCATATGAACAAATTATTACTACTAGAATCCAGCAGGTTTTATAGTATGGATAGTCAGAATCCTAAGGGATTAAATTATTCATTAGACTTGAATCCTTTTCTTTAAGTATGTAACATAATTTAGTCATACAATGTGTCGGCCTTTTGATTTGTTCCAAATGAAATTAGTTAGGACGCTAAAATAATATTTGCTGTTGCAGACAGTGGACCCAATTTTCAGACACAAGGAGCCACTTGTGGTAACATCTGGTGCACTGAGGCCCTGCACTGTATTCTGATAAGGCAAGGGTCCCAGCATCAAAGTCTCATTGGCTGCTGCAAGCAGTCCCCTGCACCAGACCAACTATGCATGGGAAGAGTTTTACAGAAACTGCCATTGGCCCCTGTCCCCAAACACTGTGGCCTATACCCTGGATGGCAATCCCACACCTTGCAGGGTGGCTGACAGCCGTGAATCCCAACTGCACACAGGAGCCCAGGGTGACCCAGCGATGGGAGGATACCACGATTACCTGCCACATGGGTTGTGGGCAGCGCGACTCCTAGCTAACCTACACCACGGGACCATACAGGAGCCACCACACTGACAGCACAGTCCCAGCCAACTTGCTGTGGCCAGTCAACCTTGCAGCCCCTTGTGCACTGAGAGCCTCCACATCCAGCCTATAGCACCTAATCTTGATCACCCCAACCAGAGTACCACTGAGCCAGAATCATCCTGCCACATCAGTGGTGGTGGTGGTAGGGGCACCTGTGTAGCTCCCTGCCCAGGCACATGTATGGCTTATGGTTATAGGGGCAGATCATCCAGACACTGCATGGCACACATTCCTGTGCCACCACTGCCTGTCCCCATCTGGCATGATACTCCCCAATACAGTGCTGCTGCTGTTGGACATCTAGGTCCCACTCTGTGATCAGCCACTTTGGGAACCCAGTCATGCTGGTGTCCTGCCATAGAGACCCATCATTGCTAAGTGACTGTTAGACCAGCCCTTGCTGGTCTAAGCACGGGGGATCCTGCCTGTTTCGTGACTTGGGGGGGGGAAGAGGATGCTGCATCAGATTCCTAATGCAACCCCTCTTGTGACAAGGCACAGGCTGTCCTTTGTTGCAAGTGTGGCAGAAGTCTATAGGGTGCAGGTTTCCCCGCTTTTAATGCAGGCTGTCTCTGAAAATGTAGTATTGTGCACGGTGTGATGCAGGGTGCCCTTTGCGCCATTTCTTCTTGGTGCAAGCATTGTGTCCCATTCTCAGAGCTTTGAAAATCCAGCCCAGGATGTCCAGAAGTATAGTTTATGAGTGTTGTTAGTAGCATTTCATCAAATTGTTTAAAATAGTGACTTGGAAATTTTACAGGTACTCTATAGTTTTTGGTTTTCAGTGTTGAAGTAACATAGTAAAATAATAGGTCTATTATTTGTCAGCAGCTTCAGTCATTTAACATCTGCTTGCTATCTATCTTGCAATTCTTGGTGCTAACTATAGTACAAACATCTTTTTATAACTTCCTGTCTGGAGTCTGATAATGGAGAAGCACAGGAGCTTCCATTTCTTTTAGTCCATCTGACTTATAACATAATGTATTGTCTGCTACTGTAGTCAGCCTCAGAGTAATATTGATAAAGCATGACAGGTAGTTAGAGTGCCTGCTTCCAAGTAGTTTACCTCTCTCTGAAACGTACGTGACTAAAAACTGTCATACTGCAACATACCTGAAGGACAACAGCTCAGTAACGCTGTATTAATGTCTGCTTGCTTAATTATATTGCCATCTGAGACATAATTTATTGCTGGATAATGATAGTAGTACAACTCCGTATCTGGAATCTGACAAGGTAAAGTAAAAGCTTGTACATGTTCCCTAGTTTAACTAGCCTGTAATCTTAATGTCAATTTATTGTCTGCTCTTTGGAAGTCTTGCAACTTCAAATCTGCGGCTGGGCAATGTAGCCCTTAGGGGCTTGGACGTCTGGATCTGCTCCAAGTGCTGTTCTTCAAGCACCAAGTCACTGAGCCATTGTTCTGTGAGGGAACTACAGTCCCTAGCTGGGTCACTCCTGTATTCTGAGGTTTACCTGTAAGCCATAGGGCTATCCAGTAACCTCCAAGACAGGGGCTGTGACTGACTTCAGAAACAGTTTCTTCCAGAGACCTGAGTGGCCTGAAGAAATGCTGGTGCTTATACTCACCACCCTGCTCCCACTAAGCCCCCCCCAAGTCCCCTCTGAGCCCATCCCAGGGGATCACTACTTGGAACATTCACCCAGCTTTGCTAATGCAAAACTGGTATGCTCCTGAGACACTGCTTAGACTGAAGGCCTTATACCCCTGCATGCCCCCTGCCAGCAAACACATGAGAAACCCACACAGCAAGGAAGGCAACTTCTCCTCCTCCTCCTCCTCCTCCTATTGCTCATTCTGGGTAGAGATGTGGAAGTCAACCCTGGCCCCCAAACCCTTCCATGTGGCTCTTCTTCACTACCTTAGGGTCTCAGGATATCTCACTCAAACATTAGGAGCCTGTTCCTCAAACCTTACCTAATAAAAACATGAGTTTCACTGAATAACCCATACTTCCTTCTTCTAACAGAAACCTGGCTATGGACATCCCAGGTTACATCTAACACAGACAGAATTCTTTCAAAAGAGGAGGAGGGGTAATTATATACTGGACCTTGAAACACAGATTTAAAATGCCCTCTCAGTAAACTCCACAAAGTCTCATGAGATCATAATGGGGACATTACCAGACCACACACCATCCCACTTGTTCTCTCAGGAGTGTATTGCTCCCCTGGCTCTCCGCTTAACACAATCTTAAATATCTTACAAAAGATGCTAGACCACACACCCAGCAGTGAGCAAATCATACTTGGAACTTCAATGCCAACTGGCTGGCTGGGTCTAGTTGTTCCCCACCCACCACTCCACTCAAAAATCAAAGACCTGCAACTCAAATAGGTGACCCTTTTTCCCCACTAGATTCAATAACAGAACTAACAACCTTAATATAACTGACTGGGTGCTGAGTCGCACCCATATTAAATCTTAACCGATGACACCCTACCCAATATATTCCATGATCACTGCATGACCTATTGTGTGTAGAAGATCAAAACAGCAAAAGTCCCTCGTAGTATTACCCTAACCTGTTCCTAAAAAAGTTCAGTCTGGATGCCCTTATTACAGACCTTCGGCCGGGCTCCCACCCTGTCAGCCTGGGACCCTGATGAGATGTCAACCCTTTCTCTGACACCTTCACTGAAATTTGCAGCAAGCATGCCAAGGTCAAATAATAGATAGAGAGCCAGTCCAGTGGCACAGAGGGCAGAGATGCCTTGTGTCTACCTATCCCATGCTGGTGACCTGTGTTCATGTGAAAGCTCAGGACGCCGGGGTTTGGCTGCGGGGAGAGCCGGGAGTGGATTAGGTGGCCACCAGGCAACTCTTCACTCTCGGACTGGGGAGAAAAGCCCTCCAAGTCCTTGACTGCCACTAGGTGGAGGCCTTATAATAGTTTCAGGTGGGGGGGTGGTGCTAGGCCAGGTGGGAAGATCAGGGTAATTCAGGCCTCAGGCACATGTACACCTCCCTGCACATGTGCAAATGTGTTACCTAGACCTCAGGGATAAAGGCAGAAAATGGAGGAAAATCACACTTGACTGCAAGATGAAGACCCAAGCCCCTGCAGGTCTCGCACTGGTGGCTGGGCATCCACCACAGTCCTGTGGCAAATCATGACAGTGGCAAGGTAAGCCCCTATGGAACTGGGTGATGGTGGCTTGGGGTTAGTCAGAGGGGGGTTGTCATGGGAGAGGAGGAGAAACGATGGATTGAAAAAACAACAATCCTGAGTGCATGGCCACCACCTGCCCCGTATCTCTCCTGACAGTATTGAAAATTTCCAGCTCAGAGATGCTGCCTGGGCAAGACCAAAAGCCTCTGGCCTCCCATTGAACAGGAAGACCTTCACCACACTCTGCAACCTATGCACTAAGCTATAAAGGAAGGCTTAAACCAAGTACCTTCAAAGCAAGCTTGGGTGCAAAAGCACTGATCCATCCATAGTTTGCAAAACTACTTTAGCACCCTTTGCAAACTGTGTGAGAGGCCTTTCGGCACCATGCAATTCTGCTTAAAGTTGGACCAGCATAACATTCTGTGGTGATTTGCATATGCAGCCCATGATGCTTTGCAATGTGGGGGCATGTGTGATTTTGTACTATATACACAGCCTCCTCAGCCTTCCCACATTATCAGTCAGGGATTAAGCCACCCCTATCTCTATGCTAACAGCTGAAGACTTAAGTATTTCATCAAAAGACAGGGGGCTCCAATCCCCCTTTCCAACCTTACCCAACAGCCCTAACACTATGTAACTGTCAAACAGCTGCCTCCAGGCCATCCCAGCTGAAGTAGTCCTCAAATAGCTCTATACACTCACTACCCCTCCACCTGTGGTGATGATGGCATATCACCCAAGTTCCTGAGAATCAGTGCCCCTGTCATAGCAGCTCCCATTGCACAGATTTTCAACCGGTTCCTCATAGTCAGAGCCTTCCCTTGTAACTAAATACATGATCTAGTTGTCCCTATTTATAAAAGTGGACCTTGCTGATGCACCTTCCTACTTCCAATCAATCTCCCTCCTGCCCATCCTTTCCAAAGATGTTGAGAGACTGGTGAGCAGAAAGCTCTCTATGTTCTACACTAACATGGATATACTGACTCCATATCAGCCTGGCTTCTGCACAAATCACTCCATTTCCACCTCCCTCCTCCATGTCACTGACAGCATACAAATAGGCTTGGACAAGTGCATGGGTACAGGGCCATCTTTATTGACCTAGCTATGGCTTTCAACACCATAGACCACAATCTCCTCCTGGGTAGGCATGTGTCTTCAGGCATCTCCACACCTCCCTTGCCTGGTTCCACTCCTACTCATCCAATGGATCCCAATTAGTCAATCAGCTGGAAACACATCATTCCCCACTACCAGCCTTCCTCAGGGTTCTTTATGGTTCTGTGTTTGGCCCTTTGCTGTTCAGAGTCTTCATAAATTACTTCCCTTTAGCCATCTCCCCCTGTAACATCCATATATATTCTAAAGACAGTCATATATGTAACTGGGCCTGCTCACCTATCCTTCCCACCCTGTAGCCTCCTGGCCGAAGCACAACGTACACTTCAAAGACAGTGCCTCATACTGATACAGTCTTCAAACATACAGAACTACATCTCCTCACATGTTACCTACAACATGTGGGCCCTGTCTAAAGACAACACATCACATTTGTCCTTGTTTGCTATGAGAATGGAGTGAGCATTAGGGTTGAGAACCCCAAGGAAGACACCACCACTGATTTGCCAAGACTTAGGACAGCCAAAACAGTAATGTTTTTTTCCCCTTGTGCTGCTTGGGGGAAGGAGTGGGGAGTTAGGGTTTGAAACCCTAACACCACATTTCCCTATTCTTGTCACTTTAATCTGAACCCTACCTGGTACATTAACACAGTTTTTTGCAATTAACTTTGTTTCTGTTTGAGACAGAATCCTTCATTCCCTCCAAGAAAAATACATCCTTTAAACCTGGAGCAGGGTTCAAGGTAAACCCGCTAGATAACTGTACAGTATCCTGCTTTCCAAGCTCAAGGGTGTGATGGGATAACCATCTACTAGTTATGTGTATATAATTTTGGTTATAAATATATGTTTCTTTGAATTTCTGCTTGTGAAATACGACAGTCAGCACAGGGCATCATGGAATCTTGGATTTTCAAAAATACACTGTTCTCTCTCTGAGTGGAAGGAAACAGCTAACTTCAAAAGAAACTAGCACATGCCTAACAAAACCTGTGTGGAAATCGTAAAAGTTGTGTTCTCAGAGTGTTGGTGCTTTGAAGTGAAAATATTGCCTTTTTATGAGGTGACAGAAGGAGGAATGCTTCCTAGACAGTCTTTGTCAAAAATCTCCCGATGTTGTTAAATAGCTCAACAGGATGTTTTTCTGAAACATCAAAGGGGGTAAGTCTGACCTGCCATAAAGCATCACTAATTAGGAAGAATATATATATATATTTTTAATTGGAGTGTTTAGCAATGTGCAGGGGCATGTGACTGATCAATTAATTACAAGACTAAGAGTGGTCTCATGCCAGCAGCCCAGAGCTATGACATCACAGGATGGGAGGGACATTTTGGCCTCTATTATCAAGCTGGCTGAAAGGACAGACACTTTTACTTCTGGACTCATAAGAGAACACACACTTGTGTTCTGGAGTTAAGGGCACTTCTGTCAAGAAGAGGTAACACACAACTGAAAATTGAGTTAGAATTAGCAGAAGCAGACATAGTTTGGCTCAGGTAGATGTACTTTTCTGTTGCTTCTAAGTCTGTGGAGGGGCAGGAGTGAAGGATTTAGTTGCTGGTAAGCTTGGAACTGTTTGTATTTGTTTGAGTCTTACATTTAGGGCAGTAGTGCTGAGTTTAGTACAGTGTATTTTGTGTTAGTGTGATCAATAGTGGGAGCTGGTGATTCATTTATTTTTCCAACAGGTATTGGTAGCAGCTTTCTGGAAGGTTCTGTTCTCTCTCCTCAGCTATGATCAATTTACAGCTGTTTGTGGCTTAAATCATTCCTGAAAATAGGCATAATACTTGTCTAGTGTACTTACCCGGTAAACAAAAGCTAAATAAATAAGTACCAGTGGGTTTTCTCACACAGCAGTAGTGCAGAAGCAGACTTAGTTTGACTCAGGCAGATGTACCTTTCTGTTGCTGCTAAGTTTGTGGAGGGGCAAGGAGTGATGGTTTTAGTTGCTGATAAGATGGCTTGGAACTGTTTATACTTGTTTGAGTCTCTTACCTTTAGGGCAGGTCTCATAGTTTAATAGATTTGGGGGGATCTTTTTTTTTTTCTTTTTTTTTTCCTTTTTCATTGCGACTTGTCCTTTGTGAACATAGGGCAAAGGGGTCCTCGGCTGATTGTTCTGAACTCAGCCAGAAGGTGGACTCAGCCAGAAGGTAATCCCACCCCCCATCCCACCCACAGGCTAGTCTTCCTTTTATAGGATGTGGGCCCTTAGTGTTACACCTTCCTACACCACACAGGAAGTTCCACACTGAGGAAAGGCAGGAGCATAGGGGTTCATCTAGAGGGCATACCTAGGTTATATTCCAGGCCAGGTCACATCAGACATGACAGGATTGGTGCAGTACAGTTGCTGTGGAGCAGCAGTCTTCAGGGAGACATTCTGGAGGCTGCGATGCTGCCCTATCTGCAGGCACCTCTCTGAGCCAAGGGAGGAGGTTGCTTGTCTCTTTACAGAGGTGGCCAGGTTACAGGCCACATTCACCCCAACCAGAGACCACTGAGTCCACAGCATCAACCTCAGAGGTCTCTGAGGAAGAAGGATGACTGGACCACAGTGGGCTCAGGGAGAGTGGGGAAGGGTCAGAGACACATCCCCCAATCAGTACAGCTTAATAACTCCTACATTGTTTTGTAGGAATGGGACTGTCCCACACAGGCACCCACAGCTGGGACCAGGGAGGATGGTCGGGACCTCCAATCTGGAGTCCCAGGGAAGGGGGCTAGGGACCCCAGAGGAGGTGGAATTTTCTCCTAGTGGGGGACTCTATTGTACAGGGTGTGAAATTAGGGATTACTAGCAGGGGGAGAGGGAAGTCAAGTGCCTCCCAGGAAGCACTGCATGGAGGGATGGTAAGCAAATTCATAGGATCACTAGGGCAATAGCCAGGAGGGAGAAGCTGGATGTAATTGTCCACCTTGGGACCAATGACTTGGCAAGGAGAAGGGTAGAGTTAGTCAGAGTTCAGGAGGATTTCAGTAAGCTGGGAGAGGACCTGTAATGGGTAGCACATTCTGTGTCATTCTCGGAGGTGCTACCTGTCCAAGACATGAGGGAGGCCAGGGCACTCCACATCCAAACCTTCAACTCCTGATTGAAGGATTGGTGTGGAAGGGAAGGATTTGGCTTTATAGGGGACTGGGGCCTAACCTGGGCAGATGGGAGCTTGTATCAGGAGGACGGCCTGCATCTGTCCGGAAAGGGGACCTCAGTCCTTAGTGAGAAGTTAGAATGCTTCATCAGAGAGCATTTAAACTGGCCAAGGGGGGGGAGAGCCAGGAGAGACAGGTGGCTTTTGGAACACCCCCTGCAAAAACATGCAAAAGTACAAATTGACAACTGGAACAATGCAAGCGAGCAGTGAGGGGCAGGCAGGGGAAACTTTTATAAGGGGTGATAAGAGCACACTAGCATGAATACTGGGGCAGGGGAAGAGGCAAAGTAGAGAAGACAGGAACAGAGGGAAGGCAGGGAGTAAAACATGAAAGGTCATATTCACAAATGCCTGCAGTCTGGGAAATAATGTTCCAGACCTGGAAGCCTTGATGACAGATGCAGACCTTGACATAGAAGCAATAACAGCGACATGGTATTCTGATACTCACAGCTGGGATGTCAATGTACTTGGCTATACACTGTTCAGAAGGGACAGGGAAGGTAAAAAGGGAAGGGGTAGCCCTGTACATCAGAGAAGGCATAAAGGCTACAGAAGTACAGGAAAGACAGGGGGAGCCTGAGGCAATGTGGGTTACCCTTGAACCAAGAAATGGCACAGCAATACATACGGGGTGATCTACAAACCTCCAGCACAGATAGAGGAAGTGGATATGGTACTAATGAAGGAAATTCATGACATGGCAGCAAAAGGCAAAATCCTGTTAATGGGAGATTTTTAATATTCCGGACGTGGATTGGATCACCCAGGCAGCTGCTTCAGCCAGAAGCATGGCCATCCTGGAATCCCTGCAGGGGGCTGGACTCAGACAGCTGCTGCATGAGCCAACCAGGGACAAATTAATTCTAGATCTGGTATGGACCAATGGGACCAGAGTCGAAAGAATCCAGGTAGAAGGGCAGCTGGGATTCAGTGACCACCACATGGTGTGGTTTGACATGGACATAGGGATTCAATTAAGCCACACAAGGGCAAAAGTATTAGATTTCAGGAGGGTGGATTTCAGTGAAATGGGTAGATGTTTAAAAGCAGCCCTGGAGAAGGTAGAGATAATGGAGGGGGTGGAGGAACAGTGGGGGAGACTAAAAGGAGCCATTCTGTAGGTAACTAACTAATGCATTAGGATAGTGGCCAAAGGGAAAAGAAGAAAGAAACCACTATGGTTTTCTAAAGAGGTGGGAGAAAAAGTAAGGGCTAAAAGAGCAAGTTTCAGGAAGTATAAGGGGGACCCAAAGGGAGGAGGACAGGGAGGTGTACCTTGAATGTCTCAGACAGGCAGGGAAGGCTGTTAGGAAAGCCAAGGCACAGACAGAGGAAGATTTAGCGTGGTCTGTGAAAAAAGGGGACAAGACATTCTATAGGTGCATCAGCAATAGAAGAAAAACCAGGGCGAGGGGGATTGTGATGCTCAAAGGGGAGGAGGGAGAGTGTAAGGAGGGAGATCTAGACAAGGCAGAAATACTGAACAAATACTTCTGTTCAGTATTCACTGAGGAGGAAGAGGGTCAAGGACCACAGTTCGGGAGCAAAGGCAATTGGGGAGGGGAGAGAAATGGACACCAGTCCATTCACAGTGAAGAGAATTCTGGAGGAACTCACAAAGCTGAAGGTGGATAAAGCCAAGGGACCAGATGACATACACCTGAGGATATTAAGGGAGCTGTGGAGGGAACTAGCAGCACCTCTGGCCACCCTGTTCGCAGAGTTATTCAACACAGGCGTGGTTCCAGAGGACTGGAGGAGGATGCATGTAGTCCCACTGCACAAAAGTGGCAGTAGGATAGAAGCAGGGAAGTATAGGCCAGTCAGCATCACCTCAGGGGTTGGGAAGATCATGGAGACACTGCTGAAAGAAAGGATAGTGGCACACCAGGAATCCATTGGTGCCCAGGATCTGAGGCAGCAAGGATTCACATCAGGAAGGTCTTGCCAAACGAATTTGACAGATTGTTTGGATTGGGTGACTAGGGAAGTGAATCAGGGAGGAGCCATAGACATGGCCTATCTGTATTTCAGCAAAGCCTTTGATACTGTCTCACACAGAAGGCTGGTTAACAAGATAAGTAGTCTGGGCATAGGACACAAGGTGATACAGTGGGTTAGAAACTGGCTGATAGACAGAATGCAGAGGGTGGTAGTAAATGGGATCCAATCTGGGGAGAAAGGGGTGACCAGCAGAGTGCCACAAGGATCAGTGCTGGGACCAGTCTTATTTAATGTCTTCATAAGTGACATTGCAGAGGGGCTGAAAGGAAAGGTCTGCCTATTTGCAGATGACACCAAGATCTGCAGCCAGGTGGATACTCCAGAAGGGGTGCAGATAATGAAGTGGGACCTGGAGAAGCTTGAAAGATGGTCAGAGGTGTGGCAAGTGAGATTCAATGCAAAAAAGTGCAAGATAATGCACCTGGGTAGGGGGAACCCTGGGGAGACCTACAGGATGGGGGAGGTGCTGACCATCACCAAAGAGGAGAGGAGAGGGACCTAGGGGTTATCAAATCTGATGATCTGAAGGTATTAAAGCAGTGTACAAGGGCTACAGGGAGGGTCAGTGGCATGCTGGGGTGCATAGACAGAGGTATTACTAGTAGGAGGCAGGAAGTTGTGATGCATTGTATAAAACACTAGTAAGGCCTCACCTGGAGTAATGTGTGCAGTACTGGAGATCACACATGCGTAAGGACATAAACATGGTGAAGGCTGTCCAGAGAAATGCAACAAATATGGTGCATTGTTTGCACCACAAAACATATGAGGAGAGATTAAGAGACCTCAATATGTATTTACTGGAGGAGAGGAGAGAAAGGGGCGACATGATGGAAACTTTTAAGTACCTCAAGGGCATAAACAAGGTGCAGTTCCAATGTAGAAAAGATACCAGAACACGGGGGCACAATATGAAATTGGAGGGGGGGGAGATTAAGAGGTAACATGAGGAAGTTTTTCTACATGGAAAGAGTGATGAACACTTGAAATAGTCTGCCACAAGAAGTGATAGGTGCAAGCACAGTGGAGGGGTTTAAACATGCCTGGGGCAAGCACAGGGAAACCTTAGGCAGGAAGGGAGTGATGAAAAGCCATTGACCTCTAAGGGTGAGTGGATGCATACATTTGAAGGGCCTATGGGCAGACTGGATGGGCCTAGCGGTCCTTATCTGCCGACAAGTTCTATGTTTATATGTTTCAATTCAGTAACAAAGAATTTTGTTTTGTAATATGCATTTCTTTTGACTGTAAGCATTAATGTTATATGTTCTGTGTTTTGCATTTTATTTACTATTTTAAATTTTCGTAAACTTTGTTTTCCTTAAAATCCTGCCTGAGACATTTTCTTATTTTGAGTGTGAATGCTGGGACAGTGTTGATAATTCTGACGGAACTGTTAAAGTGCTTATAGTGTGTCATCATATGCAGCAAGGTAAGGAAATACCTAGATCTCAATTGAGTCAGCAAGGGGATTGTAGAGCAGATGGGGTGCCCGCTGGGTTAAGTATTGCACTGCTTTCCCCGAAGAGGATGTGCTATTTGGACCTTTTACCTGGGTGTACTAGCTATAAAAAGGGTTCATATCTGACTCCAGGACTCAAGACTGGTTATTTTGGGTCTGAGCAACAAATAGAAGGGTGTCCCCATTTGTCCTCTGTTCACATATTGCACTTTGAGATTGGGCACTGTGGGAGCAGAGGGCCTGACCCCGGAGTACATTTGTGACAAAGGCTAGGGACAAATGTTGGTCCAAATACAGTTCCACATCCCTACACTTAAACTGGTTCACATATCCGGCCTTGAGGAATGCCTGCAAAATAGAAATCAGACTTGCAAAAACCAAATGCCGTAGAAAGCTCCTAAGCCTCTACCAGAGACTCTAAATGTTTCTGGACCCAAATCATGGGGCTCTTGGGTAACAGTGGATTCCAAACCCCCAAGACACAGTTATAAATAACACCAACTACAATAACCCTGTCACTATTGCAAATGTTTTCAACTCTCACTTCTCTGATCTTAACAGGTGTGGGACCCTCATGTCATGCCACTCCAAGGTCCCCTCCGCTCCCAACTGCTCTTTCATACTACTGTTGTACCTCCATATGTCTCTTGTAGAGAGGTTATGCGACTCATAAAATCTATCTCTCTCCTCAGGAGTGTCAGCCCTGATGGGAGTGAACCTAAAATACTTAGATTGACTGCCTCTTTTCTTGCCTCTCTGGTCACCTGACTTTTTAACCTCTCACTCACCACTTTCACTGTCCTCAAAAGTTGGAAAAGGGCTTATACCAGTGTTCAGTAAGGGCAACACCAAGTCCATTGAAAACTACCACTCATCTGCAATCTTGCCCTCCCTTAGCAATCTTTTGTAAAAAGTCATTTACTTCCAGGTCTCAGACCACCTACAAAAATATAACCTGCTATCCCCAACCCAACATAGATTTAGGCCAGCTCACAGCACTACTGCTCTTGTGCAACTCACCAGTAGTGGTGGGCGAAGTGGCTGAAATTCGCTCCGTGGAGTAACATGGAATCTGCAAAGTGCCCACAATGCGAAGAGGAGTACTTTGCGTTATAATGAGGAATGCGAAGTCCATTGAAACCAATGACTTTGCCTTACAATAGGTGGAGAAGTGGTTTGGGGAAGGCAGAATAATGTCAAGTACATTGAAATCAATGTTCTTCGCATTACTTTGCCTTGTAATTGAGCTCCAAGGTGAATTTTGCAGTGCTTCATGGGACTGCAGGTCACATGAGCTCTAGATTGTTCTGCACAGCCTCAGTTCTATGTAGTGTGTGTGTAGTGGAAGATGGAGACAGTTTCCTCTCAGAGCTCTGCAATTCAATTCCTTTAAAAGCTGTTAAAAAAAAAGCCTTTCTGAGCCATTTTATTTGCTCAAAATCTAGTACATCAATTGTAGGAAACCCTCCTGTGCTCATATCATCGAGTGTTTATTGTTTGTGTGTGGATTTTGCATGTTCATTTAGAACAGTCAGTCTGTGTACTGTGAAGTGTGCTTCAGAGGAGGGGCATCTGTGGTGTAGGTAGATTAACTGGGAGAAAAAGGCAGTCTTTCTGTTTTGGTTATATTTTTCTTGTATAACTGCGTTAATGTACACACAGTAATACGTTCAGTAGTTCTTGAAAATTTTTGCTGATTGTTGTGGTGGAGTAGTGTATAATTTCAGTTTTGTTTAAAACATTTGGTTATATTATTAAAGGTTTTCAATTTGCTACGCATCACTTGTAGTGTGTGTGTGTGTGTGTGTGTGTGAGATGCATGCCATTAAATCAGACACCTTTTATTGTGCCACAGAGTAATTGCAGCAGTGTGAACCTGCTATCCACTGCACCTACATGCATTTTTTTATACTGCTTTGTGGTACCTTTACTGGTAGTGGACTGTTACTGCCATGCACCCCCCAACTAGCAAAAGGTATTCTTTTCCAGATTTGGATTTGTGACTTGTGAGCACTGGTTAGGTGTTGTGCCTTTGCGTCTCCATCTCTTAATCTGTCTGTGCATTTGCACTTTGCAGTACACCATTAATTCTGGGAGACTTTGCATTTCTTGTTACGCTCTCATTTCACTTAGTCGGCACTGGGGAATTTTCTGGACACAAGACAGTAGCATTTTGGGGATGCACATTAATTCTGGTGACTGTGTGTGACCATTGTACGCATGACTGAGTGCACCATTAATTCTGGGAGACTTTGCATTTCTTGTTCTATCATTTCACTTTGTCAGCACTGGGGAATTTTCTGGATACAAGACAGTAGCATTTTTGGGATGCACATTCATTCTGGTGACTGTGTGTGACCACTGTATGCATGACTGAGTGCACCATTAATTCTGGGAGACTTTGCATTCTTGTTGTGCTATCATTTTGCTTCATCAGCTCTGGGGAGTTTTCTGGACACAAGACACTAACATTTTGGGGATGTACATTAATTCTGGTGACTGTGTGTGTGAGGGGCTGCCAATATTGTTGTCACTCCACATTATTTTGCGTTATGGTGGAATGACAACTTGAAGTAATAATTACAAGGTGAAGGGAGCCTTTTGCTTTAGCCACTCCGGCGTAGTGGGTGACAGCCAGTAGGCCGCCGGCATTCACTTACAGCCGAATTTAATTTTGCTGCATCTCTACTCACCAGCTATGTTAAATCTTGTATGGATAAGAGCATGCTTTCTGGGGCCATTTTCATCAACATTGCAGAGGTGTTCAATTTTGTAAATCACGCCCTTCTGACACACAAATTCGCATCCCTAGAAGTCTCCACTACAGCCTCTAGTTGGTTCTCTAGCTACTTCTTCAACTGCGAACAGTTTGTTCTAAGGCCCACCCTATCCAAACTACTATTAATGTTGGGGTTCCCCAAGGTTCTATCCTGGGCCCACTACTATTTTCCATCTTTGCAAGTGGCATGCCAAACACCCCTTCCCACTGTAACACCCTTCTATATACGGATGACATGTTGTTTTACTTTAGCTCCAAGTGCCTGACTGATATCAACACTTGGCTGAACTCTGAATTCCAGATAGTTCAAAACTGGCTAATTCAAAATTGCCTGGTCCTGAATGCCAGCAAGACTCAGGCCATGCTCTTTGGGTCTTCTTAAAAGGTTTGAGCTTGCACAACTGGCCTAGACATCCACAACCTCGATGGCTCCCCTCTCTGACTTTTTTAAATATCTAGACATCACCCTAGATCCCACTTTGGACTTTTTGCAGCATATCTCAAACATTTGTAAGGCCATATCACCAAACTTGTGCTCACCTACAGGGTCTGCTATGCCTTGACTCATGCAGCTAAGGATGCGATTGCCCAGGGTGTCCTGCTTCACAGCCTCTTCTATAAGCTCACCTCTTTTTATCAGACAAGTAGGTGAAACCTCTGCAAATGGTATGTCTCCTACAATAATGTTTGTTGGTTTGCCCTATCGGCCCCTTGACTGACCCACCACTGCATGCTATGTTCCAGTCTGGGCTTCTCCCTTCCTCTCTGTGCCTCTATACCCTAATCTATATGGTTGGCAACATCCTTAGGTCATCCAAACCTGCCTCACTGGTCTCCATGTCAACACCTGCTGAGTGTAAATACTGGATTTTTTGCCTTCTGCACTGCAACTTGTTGGACTTTGTAAATAAAATTCACATTTTTTGCACATGTTGTTCCCTATCTGAGTGGTCTGAGTCATCTTTAAATACCCATGCCTGGTGACACCCTTCCCCTACCCCTGCCAGGGTGGTTTATCTTTTGTTTCTATCTAGAACCCCTCCCCACCTTGACAGCTTTCTATTTAAATACATGTATTATCTTGCAATTCATTTATGTCATTTCCAGTACATTTTGTTAAACCATTTCTGTCTGTTATGCACTCCTACTCACAATCTGGATCTGAAGAGGTCTGCAATGAAGTGGTCACTATACTCCCTGGACCTCATGGCCATCCTGGGGTTACACCTACTGTATCAAGCTTCTTCTACACTACCTAGTGCACTGTCTTTGCATCTGCTACAGTGTTTCCCTCTTGGGCCAGCAGGCATATTCCACGGTTGAGTCCCATGTTGTTTAGTTTTCAACAAGCAAGGAATATTGCACAGGTCTTCTGAGGGGTATACTGTAGGGCACCACTAGAATGGTCAAGGCATCTAAACTGCATCTTGAGCATGCCAATGACCTGTTTGATGACTTTGTGTGTAATGATGTGTGCCACCATATACCTGTCCTCTGCACTGGATTTGGGTCACAGGACAGTTGTTAGCAGCCAGGGATGCAAGGGATGTGCAGAGTCCCCTGGGCAGGAAAATGACATTGGTTAGTAACAGCAGTGGTGCTGGGGTGGGCCTTGAGAGTATACTTACTCAGGAGATGCACACTAGGAATATTTCCACCTTCAAGCCTCTGGCACAGAATGTAACTGTGCCACATGAAGGCATTGTGGGTACTGCACGGGTACTGCCAGGGTACCATGCCAGGAGACTGATGATGCACCCTGTTGCATTACACACCACTTGACAGTTGACAGAGTGGAAACCCTTTCTATTCATGTAGGTCTCCACTCCATCCCCTGAGGTGCACAGATAGCAACTTGGGTGTATTCAGTGGCACCCAGTACAGTCAGTACTTACACAGTCCAATAGAGGGGCTGCATGGTTGCCGTTTGTTCTGTTGGTGTGGTGGGAATACAATTAACTCCCCAGCATACATCAGCAAGGCATCTGTGAACTGGCCCAATGGACATGAGGTGCCAACTGCGTGATACCAGTGATGTCAGCCATCGGTATCTGGAAGGTTCTGGTGGCCAGGAAGTACAGTGCTGCTGTCACGTTGAGCTCTACAGATGTTGCATTGCTGTGTTAGGTGTCTTTCTGGAGCTGATCATGCAGCAACTTACACAGCTGCATCAGCATGAGCCAGTTGAGTCAATACTGACCCATGATTTGAGCATCACTGAGGACTTTGAATGTGACCCATGGATATTCCTGTCTGTTTACAGCATAATGCCTCTGGAGTTTGCACAGGGGCTAAAGGAAGTGGGCATTTGCCCACTTCTCATCTTCCATGATTGGAGGGCTTTTACCATGCTGAAATGACAACAGTGTTGTTGAAGTTTGGCATGGCAAGATCCCCAATGTCCACAGGCAAAATTTCACCTGTCAGACATTGTGTGTTTTCTATCAGGGAGCTGCACCCTTCCAACACCCCTATGCAGGGGTCTGCCCCCCCATTCTAAAGATATCTAACTCTGAATCAGAGTTGTCTCAAAGGGGGGCAAAAGACAGCAAAAGGGTAAAATTTCGCCCTCGGGTCCCTCACAGTGACAATCCTCCAAACCTGTCGAGATTGTCGCTGTGAGGGATTTCGCCATCCTGGAATCGTTGTTCAGTTGGCATACTGATTTTCTCATAGGTGTCATTGTCATACCTCTTCACAAACATGGTGATTCCACCACTCCTGGTAACTTCTGTCCTATATCTCTCCTTCCCACTTTGGCCAAGTTACAGGACCACATTGTTCTTTCTCAGCTCACATCCTTTCTTGACAACTCCTCCTTTATCACACCTTTCCAGTCTGACTTTAGAAAATTCCATTCCACTTCTACCTCCCTCCTTTATCTCACTGACTCTATACTCACAGGTATGGATCAAGGACTGATTACTTCCACCATTTTCTGTTGATCTCACTAAAGCTTTTGCCACTATAGCACATCCTCTCTTTCTGGCCAAACTTAAAGCTGCAGGCTTCTCTGACTTACATTGATTGGAGGTCTCAGGCTGTCTAGATAGGAACATCCATTTCATCTCCATTTCCCATTAGCTCAGGTGTTCCTCAAGGGTCTGTCCTGGGTCCTATTCTCTTTTCCATTTTCTTAAATGACCTTCCCACTGACTGTTTCCCTGTGTCCATTCATATGTATGTTGATGACACAGTTCTTTTTGCTGCTGGTTCCTCTTCCCATGTCCTAACCTCCTGGGTGCAGTTGGATTTTGACAACATTCAGCACTGATTCAAGTCTAACCAATTGTCCCTCAATGCCAAGAAAACAGTCTCCTTGACTTTGGGCACACATCAGAGGCCTGCCAGATGTACTTCTCTCCCATTGATTAATACCCTTGTTGCAACTAAGATAGAAGAAGTTCCCTCTATTAAGTACCTTGGGGTCTGCCTTGACTAACATCTTGATTTCTCAGTGCATATTAATGTTATTCACCATAAGCTACACCCTAAGTCTGGAGCATTATACAGAAATAGAGTGAGTATTCCACTTCCGGCCTGCCAATAAATTGTAGTAAAAACAATTCTCCCTATCTTTGACTATGGTGACTTAGTCTACAGTGGTGCTGCTAAACCTTTCCTTGCTAGTCAGGACTCCATTTTCCATTCTTTTTGTCATTTTGGTTTAGATTGCCCCACTTGTACTCACCACTACACTTTTTACTTGTAACCACCACCGCCTCCCTGCTCCCGCTACTTTACACAGTTAGCTACCCCTTGGTACCCTTGACTGAGCACAAATCACTTTGGAAATTGGTACCATCCCTTGCTTTGGGAATGTAACCAGGTTCATTACTTCTAGAGGTCAGAAAAAGGGGTTGGGGTGTACAAAAGCAATACATTTGACCAATTAACCCAGGTCCTGAAAAGAGGACATTTTGCTAGGGCCATGCTAGACCTATGCGTCTGGAAGGGTACCAAGTAACTCCACACAGGAAGCAGTAACATGAATGTCCAAACCAGTCTGGAGTTCTAGAGTGTGACTATTCCAAATGATGTTCTCTAAAGCAAGGGTGGACCCCCAAGGTTTACACATCATGGCACAAGGTAATTTCAGAACAACAAAATGACTGTATCCAACAGAAACTCTACGTATTCCCATATTTCACAGGACATTGAATTCTCTTCAGTGGCAATGGCCTTAACTGAACACACATTTCTTCTAGTGACACTGGCCACAACTGAGCACACACATCTCCCATATGACATAGGACTTTAAAACTTCTGCTGGTGGCAACTGGCCACAATTAAACCATTTTTACGACTGTGGGCAGAGCCTACAGGAGTATTGCATGTACAAAAGGAGTGATGTGATGTTTTCTGTCAGTGGAACTGACTGAAGGTGTAAATAGTCTGCTCCACCTTACCCTCCTCCAAGAAATGTTTTCCGCCCTCAAATAAATACTCTTTTATGTTAGTCAATGGGTGCAGGGTACTATTTTCTTTCTTAAATGAGTGGTACAAGAACTGGAACCTGAGTAGTGGGAGGCAGCATTGTTTTTTGGGGGGAAGTAAGGTACACCCCACCTCCACCCAAGAAGCTCCAAAAGGTCCATCCCACCTGTTTTTTATTCACGTGGGAGGGGCATGAGGTGGATTTATTATCCTGAAAGAAGACTCACATGTTTGGGATGTGGACCAAGGAACAGAACAATTCTGTGGAGTTCCCTGCATTTTGTTAAGGACTAGAACAGAAGATACTTAAAATGCCTTCAAACTTGACTTAAAAACCTTTGGAACAAATTATTATCAGAGTCACCTGGTGCCTCAAAAGGAAAGACTAAGAAGCGTCTAAAAACTAAGGAAAATGGACAGCTTTCAGGTATTTCTTAAACATTTATATACTAAAAACTAAGTTCAGTTTTTGGGATTAATAATATTTGTTTACCATATTCTATCTATCTATATGTGTATATATATATATATATATATATATATATATACACACACACACACACACAGTAGTTTGTCTTTTTAGAAGTTACAAAATCTTGCATTGGTATTACTAATGCATTTAGAAATACATTTTTTAATTGTCTCTACAGATAACCTTGAAAGCATTGCTGTTACTAATGCATTTAGAAATGTTTTTTTAATTGTCTTTACAGATAAATCATACATGTTCATGTAAGGGCACATTTTTGGGGGGATGGGGTTCAAATTATTTTAATCATGGGCACAGTACTTTCTAAACACAGTCTATGATGAAGTGTATTTTTCTTTTTAAGTTTAAGAAAGCTATTTTCCTGGAACTTCCTGCATAACAAGTTCCCCATGGCACCTCACAGCATTTGACATCAACATCCTAAGAGCAGCCAGTGTGATACTTTACAGGACACTGCATAACAAGAGACCTAGCCTTCCCTTTTTCCAATAATATACCAACTTCATTCTCAGGCAGGCAGTTCTAGGCTATAGTTTATATTCTACTGAATCTTCTTAAAGAAAAACTGCATGTTAAAATCAGGAATATATGTATTACTACCAGTTTTGAGTGCTCACTTCAATCCAGTGTTTTGTTTCTGCCTAGGCTGTTAGAGGAGTTTCTCTAATTTTCCCTGGGTGTTTTATGATGTTTGGGGGCTGTCATTCAAGTTTGTTTTATTGCATCTTCTCCAAGTTAGTCTTCACAGTGTACCCTTTGGTTTGATGTCTAACAGCCCCTACAGCAGGTCAGTGTCTTGTTACAATGTTTTGCTTAGCCACAGCAGAGATAAAAAAAAACACTGCAGCCAGGATTCACAGTACTATACAATATACTATAGAAAGTTACATGTTTAAACACACACATACATACACACACACACACACACACACACCAAGCAGAGCACAGCTGGATAAGGTACCAGTATTTAAGAAACTTGTCATACTTACCCAGAGTCTAGCAATTTGAATCCTGGCTGTGACTATAGGTGTTTACAACTGAATGATAATACCCACATTTGCTTGACTTGCAGAGAGGTAGGCATTTGTGTCTAATTTCTGTTTGACTTACTGTAGGTTACACATAGAATCTGATCCAGAAGCAAATGATCTGATACCTTTTAATGGACCAACATAGATGTAACAACAAGAACAAAGTGCTCTAGCTTTCGGACCAACCAGTCCTTCTTCAGAAGCCTAATGGCCATTGTTTAGAAAAAAAAAACATTTTTAACAACTAGATCATGCAGAAAAAAAAGAAAAAATCAACATTGGTTTAAAATACTCATTTAAAAGATACAGATGATGATGTCAGAAAAGTTTAACAGTACCATTTTAACTTCAGCTAGGAGGTTTCCAGGGTCAAAGGTGCTTGGTGCAAAACACATACAAAGAATTCTACTGCATATAAATTTAATTGACATAACATAACACTGCTGGAGCAGATGATTCTTAAATCAAGCTATGAGTGTCTCAATGTGTATAAGGATGTGATTACTGAAAAGCAACCCCCACCCAGATTAAAGACATACTAAGAATGTCTTAGGACTCCAAGAAGTTTCAATGCATGCATTATAGACAATAAATTACTAGTAAAGTTGTCTTAAAAACATCAGTGCACACTGTATGATGTATAAAACTTAGCTGGACCAATCACCCACCTGTACTCTCCAGCTAGATATCATGCCCCATAATTTCAAACACCTCTAGTATAGTGACAGGACTTTATAAATGATCATTTAAATATAACTTGACAGTATTAGTGTCAATGAAAAACTGTAGTCGAGGACCACCAAGGAATTAAGACCATGTAGCCTGATATGTACTGATGTCAATATACACTGAGAATGTAACAACTTGGTGTACCAGAAGTATCTAAAGAATCTGAAAAAGTGATAAAAATGTAATTTCTCTCCTCCTCTTCACACAAACAATACACCCTACTCTACCCCACATCCCCATAATGTGGGGAGGGGGGGATAACTAGCTTTAAGGAGATACATTCTCTCTCTCTCTCTCTCTCTCTCTCTCTCTCTCACACACACACACATACACACACTCTCCTAATGAACCTTTATTCACATCAGTCACTGCAATTTTTCCCCAAATGAATTCAACTTGTCATGAAATCCTAAGTAAAAGGGCTCATGTATCCTAATACCTACAGAGCAAAAATGTGACACTATTTAACTGTACTCATATCTGCATAGTAACACTTCCAAGGTTTCTGGATAGAGCTACAATGAAATAAAAATGCCACCCTCCCCAGGATAAGGTAACTAGAAATAAATATAAAGCATGTGTGTAAGACCAGAGGTCTAACATACCTACATTTCCACAAATCACTACAATATTACCCTAATGTAAAAAGATCTGTCCAGGACCCCCATGCAAATGAGATATCACACCCCAATATGTACAGAGTTAAAAAATATGTGATAGTCTATGATAACACTCCTGTATGTACAGTAACAGGCTAGGTAATCTGAATATGTTGCAACAGAATCAACCCCACTTCAGGGCAAAATAAAAAGTAGGGAGGAATTAATATCCATTATGTGTGTGAAGTAAGAGTAGTAACACTCTGTAACTTCATGTATCTAAATAGAGGCCTACCTCAATGTGAGAGCAAGCCCCACACCGGTTATATCATGTACCTCACAACACATACCCACACACATACGTACTCACATGCACCGACATCCCACACATGCTGAAGTCCTATAATATGCCAGTCTGAAGAAGTCGCCTGTGGATGTCAGTTTCTGTAATGTCCCATGAAACCCAGATCAACGTTCATCCCATCTGCTACCATATTAAGATGTAAATTAAGTTTAATCTCAAAAGCTTGTCTCTGTTATGTGTTTTCGAGATTTCCTTTTAAGACCATTACTGACATATTTGAAATTGAGTGGTCAGGCTGGGAGAAATGGTGCCTCACTGGTTTTTCAGTTTCTTTGTTCTAATAATATGTCTGTGCGAGTTCATCCTAGTGGGGAGCTGTTGGCTTGCCTCTCCAACATAACCTGTTTGTGGACATCTTTTGCACTGAATGAAATAAACAACATGTTATGATGTGCATGTATAACTCCCATGCACCTTGAATTGTCTATTTTGTGATGTAACCACACAGTCTGAGGTGGAAATGAGCTCACAAGTCTTACAGGTGTGTTGATTGTAGGATCGTCTGCCATTGTGTGACATGGTATTCTGTTCTGGTGAAAGCTTGCTCATAATAATAGTACGCAGATAGGAGTACAGTCAAATAGTGTCACATTTTTACTCTGTAGGTATTAGGATACATGAGCCCTTTTACTTAAGATTTCATGACAAGTTGAATGCCTTTGGGGAACAATTGCAGTGATTGATGTGAATAAAGGTTCATTAGGAGAGTGTGTGTGTGTGTGTGTGAGAGAGAGAGAGAGAGAGAGTATCTCCTTAAAGCTAGTTATCCCCCCCACACACATTATGGGGATGTGGGGTAGAGTAGGGTGTATTGTTTGTGTGAAGAGGAGGAGAGAAATTACATTTTTATCACTTTTTCAGATTCCTTAGACACTTCTGGTACACCAAGTTGTTAAATGTTCAGTGTATATTGACATCAGTACATATCAGGCTACATGGTCTTAATTCCTTGGTGGTCCTCGACTGGAGTTTTTTGTTTGACACTAATACTGTCAATTTATATTTAAATGATCATTTATAAAGTCCTGTAACTATACTAGAGGTTTTTGAAATTATGGGGCATGATATCTAGCTGGAGATTACAGGTGGGTGATTGGTCCAGCTAAGTTTTATACATCATACAGTGTGCACTGATGTTTTTTAGACAACTTTACTAGTAATTTCTTGTCTATAATGCATGCATTGAAACTTCTTGGAGTCCTAAGACATTCTTAGTATGTCTTTAATCTGGGTGAGGGTTTGTTTTCAGTAATCACATCCTTATACACACTGTGACACTCATAGCTTGATTTAAGAGTCATCTGCTCCATCAGTGTTATCTTATGTCAATTAAATTTATATGCAGTAGGATTCTTTGCATGTGTTTTGCACCAAGCACCTTTGACCCTGGGAACCTCCTGGCTGAAGGTAATATGGTACTGTTAAACTTCTCTGACATCATCATCTGGATTTTTTAAATGAGTATTTTAAAACAATGGGGATTTTTTTCTGCTTCTTCTGCATGATCTAGCTGTTAAAATATTGTTTTTTTCTAAACAACGGCCATTAGGCTTCTGAAGGAGGACTGGTTGGTCTGAAAGCTAGAGCACTTTGTTCTTGTTGTTACATGTATGTTGGCCATTAAAAGGTATCAAATTATTTGCTTCTGGATCTGTTCTTGCAAGGACCAATACGGCAAATACTAAATCTAAATTTCAACATAGAATCTGAAAAATTCATAGCACGCTGTATTGTGATTCAATGAACTGATAAATGGGGATTTGTTTTTTTTTTTACAAATTCATTTTTCCTGACCATGGATATACTAAAACCAAAATTTCTCAACAATATGTTTTTTAATAAAGAGTGGAAGTAGGCTGTTGGTTAACTAGAATCGGCAGCTTATCCAGTAGGTAAGGAAATGGGCAGACTGGGTGGGCCAAGTGGTCCTTATCTGCCATCAAAGTCTATGTTTCTATGACTTTGGTAGAAGATTAATTGTGACTGGGGGCGAGGGAGGGAGTGAGTCTTGATATTTGTAGCATAATGGTTTTCTGAAACTTCAGCCTTCAATGGGTTAGACTCTGCAGCCATCTGTACAGTATATAACTAAGCCATATGCAATGTGGTATGGGTAAAACCCAGATTACCAGACCAGGACCAGTGCTGTAAAATCTGCACTGGGCACAGCTTGTGCAAATATTGCTGATCCAGCAGATCAAATAAATACGTGCAAATAAATACTAGGCTTCACCTCATGCTTCAACCCACCCCAGGAGTGATGTTATTACATGATAACACACACTCTCTCATGCCTTATTGCTTAAATATGCCCTTTCTCAATGTACTATACTTTGATTCAGTTAGTGCATGCACAGCCTTCATGTGACCACTCTGTGCTTCTCTTTGACTCCTGATGTCTATTTGCTTTAGCTATTGTATATTGTTTGAACTGCTTTGGTCTTCTTGATGTGGTGCCTGTGTGCCTAAACTATGTCATCTGTTTATCTACTGCTACCCATGTATCTCCAGTGAATGATTGTTATAACTGTCTGCTCTCTGAGCCATTGTTTTTGGTCTTGTTAACTGTGCTGTCTTTGTATTAGTTTCAACGAGGTGCCTTTGTAAATGAGTCTCTGACTCAAAGGTTTGTAAATCTGATATTTTTTAAATAAATAAATGTTTATGTTTAAGCCCATGAAACACCCTTATCTAGTTAATGCATTCACAGTTGTAGTGGCTCTGCCAGAGCTTGTTTCTAGTGACACTGGCCACATCTGAACATACAGGGCTCATTACTAGCACAACCCACACCAGAGGGTAAATTTCTCTTCAGGCATTGGCCATGCCCTGTGCCTAGGGTTATCTTGGGGCAACCTCCACAGGCTGCAGCTGGTGCAGAATGTGGTGGCAAGATTATTAACTGGGGAGAGACAGAGTGATCATATCACCCCGGTCCTCTGCGGACTGCACTGGCTGTCAGTCAGGTGGAGGACTGTCTTCAAGGTATGGCTCCTGACCTATAAATCCCTACACAAAGGGGGACCTGTCTATCTGCAAGATCTTCTTTCCCCCCTACCATCCACCCTGGGCACTCTGTTCTGCCAGGAGAGGCCTTCTTGGAGTTCCCAGAGTGAGGTTGTGGCATTCTTGGGATAGGGCATTTTTGGTGGCAACACCCACTCTGTGAAACTCCCTTCCTGGTTATTTAAGGGAGACCTCCTCAGTAGAAGTCTTTAAGAAAGCAATAAAAACGTATATGTTCCAGCAAGCTTTTAATGACTGATTTTGGTTTTAATGGGATGGATAGAATTTTAAGTTTGTGTTGAGCTGCTGCCTATATGTATTTTGTTATTGAATTGTTTTGTACAGCACCCAGAGTCCATGGAAATGGGTACTTTATAAATAAAATCAATCTATCTATCTATCTATCTATCTATCTATCTATCTATCTATCTATCTAACATGTCCTGAATAACCAAGTGCCCTTACGGAATCTGTAGTGCAGAACTGCTACTCCCAATATTGGGGGGGGGGTGCTGCCCACCCTTCGCTTCCATATTGATACCCAGCCATTCTTTCAGAGTTACACATTAAAATGTCTTAAAAACACTTAGAAAATATATTTTGGAATGAACTTTCACATCCAGCATATGAAAAACACTACTCCAGGAGTGTAGAAATTAAAGTCCTGAACAATGTGCATTAATCTACCTCTGGACCCCACAATTGTCAGCCAACTTTAAATAGAGAAAAGTCTCAAACTTAGAACGGAACTGGTGTGCCTTTTCTGTTTTAGTCAGAGAAACACCCAAATCACAGGTACTTTCTTCAGGAAGCACAAAGTCAGATTTACTCACTATTAGAACATACAGGTAGCTTCAAAGTGTCCTGGATCAAATAGGGGATTGCCCCTAGGATCCATTCTCAAGCAGTCCTTTTCATCTCTTTGGGGATGAAAATCAGGAGCTCCTGCTGTGGACACTGGTTTCCACCACTTCTATTGGCAAGCTGATGACTTTCAGAACTAGGGTGAGAAATTAGGCTCTTCTCACAAAGCCCACAGCAGATCTCACTTCTCACACTTCAACTCCTACTTCAAAACTCCTCTCAATAACTGACCTAAGGTTCTAAAACTCCCCACTCACAGGTCAAGATCACACCGGGAGATAAGCAACTTGTTGTTCAGTGTGCATTCCTGGTGAAACATTTCAATAAATAAATAAATAAAATTCACAGCCAGCTGCTGTGGCTCATGCTGATGTGAGAATTCTAAATGACCTCATCTCAGCTGAGACCAAGTAAGCAGAGAGTGATTGGGTGAAAAACCCATTTAACTAGTTATTCACCAGCTGCCTTCCCTACCTAGCACTGACACTAGTAATCCCAGGGGACTGGGTGGTTACACTCACCCCAGGCCAGGTAAATGACTGTCCACAGTCAATTCTCTACCCTGCACCAGGCCATCCTACCCTCTCTGTTACTTATGGGGAGGTAGTGCTACTTCTCCCCTACCATGTGCCAGGCACAGGCAGGCAACACTAAAGGCACAGAGGCCGGCTGATGACACTTCAGATCTATCCTACAATTTATCTATGGATACTCAGTGGCTCCAAAAAACTGCCTGATGCATGCCCTAATAGACCAGAGCTGAGGGCCCCTACTGCAGATCAGGACCCCAGCCTGTCTATCCCACTAGCTCACTAGGGAAAATCTCTCTGACTAGGCTGCTCACTGTGGAACCAATCCCCCAACTTCCCAGGGTACCTGTGAACAAAAACAAGGAAAACGCACATTACATTGCATTACATTTCCCCAAATTTCCCCACAGCCTTACACCTGTGAAGAAAAACATGTTAACACCCTGTTAACCACAAACAATACTAAAGACTCTAAGAAAAGGGGAACCCGGCTGAGCTCCAGCATCCTCTTCTTCTCTTCTTTTCTTCCTCAGGACACCTGCAAGAGAAGAAAACACAAAAATACATTCTGCATACCATACAGTGCCTAAACACCTAAGCACCTGAACACTAAAGAACCCCCAAAATATTTTTCTATAAAATTACAAAAGTAAAAAATGGAAAGAAGACATTTATACAACACATCTGGAGATGGAAGGCCCTAAAAAGTCCTACCTAGTGACAAATGCTGTTGCCCGTAGGCAGGGTCCATTAAAGAGTCTCTCCTAGGCTGGAGCCTGCTGAAGAACAGTTATTTGACAGGACTGGGCCTGTATAGCACTGCAATCCATGGGGAGAGTCTTTGATGACAGTCATTACAGTTCTGTGGACAGTCTTCAAATACAAGATGTGTTGTGCAAAGTCAGTAAAGTAAACAGAAAATTTGGTCTTACCAGTTCCTTGAAGACTGAAAACAAAGGATCACCTTACTTCTATGAGCTGAGGACCCTCTCCCTTCAGACCAGGTGGTATCTTCAGAAATTGCTGGGTGATGTCTTCTGGAAAACAAATGCTGAAACAGGAAACTGCTGGTTTGATGTCATCTAGAAAACAAATGGTGGAACAGGAAAACAGCTAGACTGATGTAATTTGGAAAACCAGGTGATGAAACAGGAAAACAGCTGGGCTGATGTAATCTAGAAGGCCAGGTGATGAAACATTAAAACACTGCTGGGATGACAAATCTGGATACACCTGAAGAATCCCAGAACACCAGAAGAGCTACATCTTCCTTCTTGGATACTGCTGTTCTAGATGACAGTCAACTGGTCTGCCACTGCTCGCCTCCCTCTAGGCATATTCACAGGGAGTGGCACCATTGGGGTAGTACCACTCAGGGTGTGGGGTGAGGACTATGACCCCATCTGGGCATTCAAAGTTGATGTTGTGAAATGTCTCATTCCCTGCCCCATGCACAATTTGCAGCGTCCATAAACAGAGTCCTGCCCAATTTCTAGAATTTAAGTCTATCACTTATGACTCTGTCCCTGACACATTCTGCTGCACCAGAGTACAAATTCTTGCTTACCTTTTCAACAACCAGGGTTGGCTATTCTATTTGATTTCCTCCCAAACTCGGTGAGGAAAGGTAGGAAAGGACTTCCCACAGATGGTGCCAGCCCTCCTATGTACCAGTCTCTCCTCCTTGCTATTCTTCACAAGTCTGCACCCCATGGCCCGGGTTTGGGAGTGGCCAGTCCTGGTTGAGCCAGTGTCACATACTTAAAGATCAAAAGAACTTGTCCCCAACCATCTCTGTGGGCAGGTTACTGGGGCCTTCTTCTTCTTCTGTTTCTGGCTCCTCTGAGGCAAGAGCTTGAGGTGACTCACTGGAGCCCTCAACATGAAGATACATTTCTTAATCCTCCTCTTCCTAACTCATGATCTGAGCCCAACAGTGAGCAAATGTTGTCACTCCTGAGACATTCCACTCATCACTGGGTGCGGAGGTAGACACTTTCCAGTTCAGTTTCTGTTGCAGTTCATCCTCCCCTCCACTAGGCTAGGACTTGGACCTCGCTTCCATGGGCCCATGGATCCTACTGTTGCACTGTCCACCTGGGACACAGGCATAGAAACCTTTCTCTGTTCCTGCCCTTGCAGTGGATCAACATTACTCTCTTTTTCTGTGACACACTCTGTGGAACTTTCCCCAACAGGTTCAACCTGGTGCATGCTGCCACATGCAGAATACCCTACTTGAGTCCACGTGGGAGTCAAATGAATTTGTGATGCCCTCCTCTGGTGCTGCACTCCTGCTCATACTATTCTTCACAAGGCAATCCGAACAGTGGGATATCAGAAACACATCCCTTCCAGCCTTTAGGCACACAATGCACAGTCTCACTGGATAGCTAGGGATTGCTACATCTGGAAGCAACCTTTCACCATAGAGAGTTATCTCTGTTACTCTTAGTACCTGCCACCTCCTCTGTGATCATAACTTGGGCATGATCCGGATATGGGGGAGTTTGCAAAGCCGTGTTTGAAAGCAAAACACACACAGAACTTGTTGTTACTGAATTGCTCACTAGTCTCTTTACTGTCTCACAAAATTGCTTCCTGCTATTGTGTATAAATTGCTGACCACGTCCTATAATGGCTGCGGTAACTTTCCTCATGCATCAAACTTTGTTCATTGACTAAAACTGTGTTTCCAACCTTTTCTGGCTGCAGAATTTACTCAGAACTGTAATCAATTGCTCTGTTGTTGTCTTTCAGCACATTCTTACAATTTTAAACTTGACTTTGCGATCAGCATCAATTCAAAGAACTATTTACACATGCTCAAAGTCACTTGCAAGCCCATCTTTCTTTGCACAGGATTGCCTGTTTGCTGCACTCTAATATACAACTTACAATCCCTTTTTGCTTAGAAACATTTACTGTTGTTGAATCCATTATCACTGCTCACACTCTATGCTCAGAATTGTTGTTTGTTGCACTTGCTCTAACAACGCATAGTCCTTCTTTGTAAAAAAAAATCACACAGCTTACATACAGATTCAGCTGACTTGATAATCACACACAGTTTGTTGCACAGTTAACTGGTTTTACTCACTGAATTCAGTAGCTGGCTTCCTCCAATGGAAATTTTCAGCCTGGTGCCAATCCTGGAAAGGCCTCTGGGGTGAAACAGGCTGGTGGTCCTGCCGATCATAGCCTCGAATGTCACATTCACTTTCCAGTCAGTCTGACAATGGGTTGAGCCCAAAATTACACAGAAATAGTTTGTTTACTACAGATTAAAATGTTCATAAGCCCCTCGATGGATGATCCTGGTCTGACCAGCTCGCACGCCTCGCTCTCTCTCCTCCTCGAATACTCTGCAGTGCACAGATGCTGGCCAGGGGGCGGGACTGACTATAGTTATACTAATCACTCGATGAGCCTCTCTCTTTCCCTTGCTTACTTTTCCTTCACCGCAATCATTCAGCAGGAGCAAAAACAATCAGGTACCTTGAATGTGATCCTAGCTGAAGGTAGCTCAGAAACCTCTTGTGCTTGATGGCACAACACTGTGTGTCAGCATTATTCTGTCACTGTACGGGATGTCAGCAGATTTGCTGTCAATGAACGGTGGTGCTTCCCTCTATATATAGAAGTGTGTTTTATTTTCTACTTGCATTCTTTTATTAAATTGCCTCAAATTATTTATATTTATGCTTTATGTATTACTATATTATTGCAACTGACTTCTTATTTTCATCAGTTTATTGTTTAGCTATCTCCTTCTTCCCTTTCCCCTAGGATGTATCTGGAAACTAGTTGTTCTCAGCTTAGTGTGTCTTTCCTGGTTGAACTTTTAAATATATAAATAAGCAGACAATATGCATTTTGTTTGATTATGTGTGAGGCAGTGCTGGGGTATGTCCTGGTTAGACCTACTTTTTATAGACCATATTTGCACTGCACTAGGTTGAGCTAATTGCCACTAGTGCAGCATTAAACTGTTGAATACTGTGCTGCACTGAATATTCACATCACTGCCCCATTTATTCTGCTGCATAAATGAACTTTAAGATCAGATGCTAACACATCTGACTGGTGCTGCAAAAATGTCTGAATATGGCATTTCAGTGCAATCAACTGTTTGTGTTGATGCAAAGGGGCTGTGCCAGGTGCAAATCTCTTTAATGGGGTGGCTGGTATATTTTTTGTGAATTGATGTGTATTGTATGCTTTGACCTCACCAGCATGAAAACTCACATTTTGACCTTGAGCAAGTCAGTTAATCCCTCAGTGCTCCAATCCACCCAGGTTTAGCAATGGGAAGAAGCAGCACCTCACTGGAAACAAAATTTTACAACTCAGGGTGGATAGCGTGGAGAAATGTGTGTTTAAAAGATTGATCTGTACATGTCCCCACAGAAAGCAGTTGATCATGTAGCATTACAAAGTTATTTCCACAAATGTAATACATATGAAACTTATTTTTCAATCTATTGTACGTTGACTTCTAAATACTGCAAAAAAAGTCCCACTGTACATGTGCTCATGTCAACAGAATATGGATCAAAATGGGACTTTTTAATTCCACAGCCAATTGTTAACAATTCATGTAAAATCAGTATTTGCTGTTAAAGATGTTCAGTTTAATTATAACTATTACATATTAATTTTTCAGTGCATGGGCGTGAATAGTTGAAAGGTGTGAGGAAAAGGGTTTTAAAGGTAAATGAGCATTATCCTCTGGGGAAACATTCTGTTTTCCTTTGCGTTCCTTTAATGAGACAAGGGAATGGCTGCAGTGATATTTATAAGGAACACAAGCAGAACATTCAAATGCATTCACAGATTCTGCTGTTGCAGGTTAACATTCCATTCACAAAGTGACAAGGTACAGAGCTTCAGTTTTAGTATTAAAAAAAAATCTGCCTAAATAATTCACTGTATGTTTATTTTTAGATCTTATCACCATTATTTGTTTCTGTTTTTCTTGTAATTTCTCATCATCTTCTACTACAGTATTTCTTCTTGATGTGCCATTGTATTTCAATTAGTTTTGCTTTTTTGTTTAAATAATTTTGTTTGGATATATTATGTTTAAGCAATATATCATGACAGGGTATGGGTTTTATTGCGATTTACTCACACCTGATGTGGTTCAGCCAAGTGACCAAATCCACACCAGGAGTGGGTACAGTAAATCCCAGCATAATCCACACTCTGGAGTGGTATATTGCAATTATACAATGGGCCAAAGCAAATAAATTAAAAAATCAGATGCAGAATTGTGGGTAAAAGTAATTTATTTAAAGTTTAAAATTAATTTAATGAATTTGTTCTTCCACTGGAAAAAAAATAGTTCCACTACATTTAGCTTAAACCTGTAGTGGAAACTTTCTGAGGATTTGGTGGTTTTATTTGTTAAGGAAAATGTTCTTTTTTTTTTTTTTTTGGCCTTCCTGCTCAAATGCTGCTGGTGAGTAATAGACAGTGTGAGAGTACAACCTGGGGCAAGAAGTGTGGCTTGAAAGTGTAGCTGCTGAGAGAGCAAGGAGTCTGGGATTAGCAGGCACTATGTTTCCTGTTTTGAGTTTCTAACTCCTTCCCACGCTCCCCCTGAGTGCAAGTGGAAGAGGCAAGATGATTCCTGCAGGAACAAGTAGCTGAAAGTATGTCCACTAACTGTTTTGAGAATGTAGCCCCCACAGTTTTCTATAGTGCGGTGAGAGAGAGTGTGATTTTGGCAGGGATGAGTGACTGGAAAGTGCAGCCACTGGTAAAGTGGAAAATGGCTCCAGTCTTTAATTGCTCTTTCAAGCAGAGCAAGCAAATGAGTTACATTTTGGTTTTTGCCATCCAGTGAGCAGCTTTACAGCAGGTCTCAGACACATACGGTAAAGTAGCATGCAGCTGTCCATTCCCGTTGTCAATTGCACTCACTCTGGAAACTGCTTAGTATACTACAAGAGTAGTGGGTGACCAGGCACTGTAGAAACAAGAAGAACTGAGATGACAGAGATGGCAGATGGATGCTGCATCACGGTTTACTGGAGGGCACTGGGAGTACATGTAATGAATAGGGGGCCCATCCTAACTGGAGGGTTTGTTGAGGAGCCATCTGTAGCTGGGAAGTACAGAAGTTGTGGTCCGACTTTGGCCTGTATTGTGTATTGGAGGAATGTAACTTTTTGGGCAGATTAAGAAGTGCACTACATGCATTTAAAAAAAGAAGTGATTGTCTGTTATTGAAAATAGGTTTGGTGATGTGGGGGGGCAGTTCAAAAGTGACTGCAGGTTTGAATCGCCACTTATTTGAATGATTTTGCTTAGTTTGAGTGTTGCGGTGGGAGATGAGTTGTCTGTTTAGCAGTGATTTAAGATGGCAGAATTTCTTTGTATTTTCCGGGGTATCATACTGATCTTGGTGAAGCAGCTGACTGGCACCTTTTCCTGTGCGTATTGCCAGGATTTACCATGGGTAGAAGGTGCCAGTCAGCCAATCAGAAGGCATGATTCTTGAACCCCATTGTATAATTATACTTCTAGAACTACTATGATTTGTTCCCAAGCCCTTATTTTTGCTTTGTTTTTATTCTCTGTATGTATTGAAATGTATTATCAATCGGTAGACCTTCCTAGGTTATTAGAAAGGGCTTGTTTAATAAGGTCATTGGTGGGGTCATATGCATCTTTATTTTGTGTGTTTGTGTTTTTGTGTTATTAACATTCTTAGGGTATATGCTGCATATCTTTCAATTTCTATTATTGCATTCCCAACTGACAAAGTAACATACTGTACTAACAAAATGATTTAAGGTTGGAACTGATTCTAAGTTCATCATGTCTATCTAAAAAAACATCAAAAGAGGCATGCTCACTGCAGGAAGGGGGTGCAGTTTTGAGGGCAGCTAACCACAATATCAAAACACAAACTATGTTGTACAGTACTTTGTTCTATACTCACACAGACGTACTTTAAATAAAATACCTATGGCAATGTATCCTGCAGTATTTGTTCCTTCTTTCTGTTTCTACTGTTTGTTGGCTTGTGTAGTGCAGTTTTTTGTTTTGTGTGTTCATCATATCCATTCCCCTGCTTCATAAGCAAGGAAACATAATTATGCTGTTCAAACACATACCAAATTATAAGGATTATGTACCCACTCTGTTATCCAGGGTATTCAGTGATTCTAATAGTAAGCAGAAAAATGTCCAGGCTAAACTTAAAGTGCTGTTCTGTCTTTGCGTCCACTTGTGACAACTGATAGGCTATTCTATAGGTTTGCCACCCCCTTGGGAGAAAGTCTGCTAAATTAACCTCTGAATTTACCACCCCTTAATTTTAGGGCATGTACCCACATCCTTCTTGAAGACACGAGATTAAACATCTATGATTATTTGATCTTGTTGATACCCTTGACTATGTAATAAGTGAGAGATATAGATTATCTTCCCTCTCAGCCTTTGTTTCTCCAAGGTGACCATGGTAAGGGACTAGGGCATCTTCTTGTAGCGTTTGTCTCCTATACCACTGATCAAATACTCAAAGGTTATATCCATAGTCAAAGGAGTCTTGTGGTATTCTGTCTTTTACATTATGTAGTCACTTCTTAAACTAATATGCTATGTGTTATAGTTTGAAAAATAAATCAAATCTTATTTGAAATCTATAGATATCAGTTTTTAAAACTTTGGAGTGAGGGGGAGATACTATTTTAATGGAACAGTAATATGTTTCCATTCATAGAAAAAAGAAATACAGTCAAGGAAGTTTATTTTGCTGAACAGTGTTGTTATATTTAGCTTATTATATAAAATTCAATACAGCAAACTGTATAGTTAATCAGATAAAAAATATGTCATTTTTCTTTTCAATCAACAGGTGAGATTTACAATCTCTTGCATTATAATGAAGACTAATGGAAAATAATTCAGGCACCACTTCTGTCGGACTTAGAATTGAAGAGTCTGGTAACATGAGATATTTTTTCTTCATAGGTTCTCTGGTGCTGTATCTTGGAACAGCTTTAATAAACAGTGTAATTGTATATGCAGTTGTAGTAAAAGATCTTCATGAACCCATGTACATTTTTATCTGTAACTTACTAGTGAATGGACTCATTGGCAGTACTGCGTTCTTGCCAGCATTAGCCAATAATATCTTATCAGAAACTAAAACTATCTCTCTTTCCTGTTGCTTCACTCAGACATTTTGTATTCACTTTTTTATCAGCACTGAAGTAGGACTTTTAACAGTCATGGCATATGATCGATATGTGGCAATTTCTAACCCTTTAGGATACACTGTTGTTATGACTAATGTGAATATGTGGAAGCTTCTTGGATTTGTATGGATATATTCATTCTCAATTAATATGATAGGGCTTATGATGATTATTAGACAGCCCTTCTGTGGTTTCATCATAGAGAAACCTTACTGTGACAATGTCTCTATTTTTAAGTTGTCATGCACAGATTATTCTGTTAATAATATTTATGCATTGGCTGTAGCTGTGGTTACTATAGGAAGTTCACTGACAGTTATTACATATTCCTATATACACATACTCAAAACCTGTTTACAAACATCCAAAGGATCTCAAAAGAAAGGTGTTCAGACATGTGTCACACACTTAATAGTCATTATTATTTATTTTATTGGCATTCTTTTCATGATAATTCAACACTGTTTAACCACAAGCCATGCCCCACAATCTGTGCACACATTGCTTTCAACTGAGTTTCTGATAATACCTCCCCTTGTCAATCCAATAATTTATGGATTACGAACTACAAGAATAAGAAAGGTGATAATACAACTGGCTATACAGTTTTTCAACAATGCCCACTGAGTAAATGAACTAACAATTTAGTGTATCAAATAACATTAAATCAGTATGCACAAACAAAATACAGATTCATTTATTCAACCACTCAGTGCATGACTATGGGATTTTGTCTTCTGAGACAGAATGTCTCATTCTCAGTAACAGCCCACCAATGGTTGCTTTATGTGAACATCTGAAATAAAATATAAGGATGAAAAATAGTAACTTGTGCATGCAATATTTATTTCATTGCTGTCTAAGTGTGATGCTTTTTAATTCAAGTGTGAGGTGCCAAGAGGTAATTCAGTTAAAGGAAAGCATCATGTATAGAGCAACCTGCTTGAACTTCTTACATAATGGATTATAGTCTATGGTGAAATGCAGTTGTGTATGGAAATTCATACACCGCAAAAAGTTGTTCTACTGCAGTAGTGACACCCTCACTAACGCAGAACGACTTTTCATTCTGCATTAGTGAGGACGTCATAATACAAGGGACTACAGCAGGCATTGTGGTCGGTCCCCTGCTGTGTGAGAGTGGTGCGTAGAGTGTGCTGAGCAGTGGCAGTTGCACATCGAGGGCATCAGCAGAACTGAAAAAAAATATGGAAAAGTGAGTCTTTTTTTCTTATTTTCAGTCACCATACACTATATATAACTTGGTTATTCTTTCACCTCATAAATAGAATGTTGACTTGGAGACTTCTTGAGCTTCACTCTCAAGGTCATCCATTGGCATTGTATCCACTAGGTGGAAGAATAGCCTTGTAGTGTATGGCTACCCATGCACTATCTTATATGTTTCAAAAAAGCTAAAAAAGGATTTACAAGTATAGGCAGTGTGTGTGTGTGTGTGTGTGTGTGTGTGCATGTGTCTGTGTGTGTCTGGGAAAGGGGGTTAATATATCCATCTATCTTTACTTTATTATCAGGGATATCAATTGAATATTCCTCTTTTGTTATGCGCATACACTATGTGTAGTAAATAGTAATTTCAGTCTTGTTAAAAAAGGTAACTCCAGAGTGTAATTTATTCACAATTGTAGTTGTAAAAGATGCTTCAGTGGGAACACATACATTTTAAAATATAACTGTATGTACTTTAACACAGAAAGATCAATTATAAATTCAAATAAACATGATACATTTTTTGGGAAAAGGATCTCAATATGGTGATAAGACCAGACTATGTGTGGGAGTGTCAGCACAGCAACTCTCCTGACTTGGATTTTGAAGAAATGAAACACCTTCAATAATCTGCAGTGTGCAGGTAAAATTAAGAAAATGTGCAGGTAAAATTAAGAAAAAAAAATTACTTACAATGAAGGTAAACTTGGGGATACTCTAGCAATTATCAGGAGACATCATTGCTCTAATGAAGGCTGAGAGAGATCACAGATTTTAACAGTGCACAGAAACACTCCCTTCGGCACAGGTGCAGGCAGACCATAAGTTCTGATATCTCTGCTCTGGTTGCAAGTTTTGCCCCAGCTAATGCCACTTAATGTTTAGCTGCAACTGCACAAGCTGCATTACAAAACTTGCACCTAAACCAAACAGAAATATCCAATAGTTTATCAGAAAAAAAATGATAAATCTGGTAAGTTGAACTTCAGATAAGCATTAGTAGCTGATACCACCTGGATCTAATGAAATGCCAATGTATTCATGTGTAAGGCAGAAGAGCAATCCAGGACCACTAAAGAACAAGAGCAAAATGAACAAGTTTGTGTTTATGTCTTCTGTGTGAGAGGCCTTTCGGCACCATGCATTTCTGCTTAAAGTTGAACCAGCACAATATTCTGTGGTGATTTGCATATGCAGCCCATGATGCTTTGCATTATGGGGGCATGTGTGATTTTGTAAGTTCTGCTTTAGTTTTGTCAGAGGTTTGCAAATCTGGGTGAAGTTATAGATTCACTTTAACAGTCAATTTCTTTACACACCATACCTGGGAACTTGAGGAACCTATTTCAAATATCAATTATCAATTGATACCTTTACAAAAAAAGGACAGACTGGATAAGTATCATGTAAGTTTGCATAACAAGCTGGAGGACCTAGGAATGAGGTTTAGGGATAATAACATCAGGAATGACAACGTACCTAAAGGCATGGAAGGCAGTAATACTATAGCCTTTTTTAAAGAGATGCTGACCAGAGATACAGGTAAAAAGTACAGGATGATAAGTTAGAGCTGAATCTGGTCCACAGAAGACTGAGGAAGCATGGAGATGATCACCAAAGATGGGCGTTTTTAAAGGTGCAGTGATATTAGAATCAAGAGAGTACTTTGAGAAAACACTCATTTACGAAGGTCTATGTGAAAGAAGGTTCTGCCTTTAGCTGTTTCCAGAATTACCTCCACATGTTGTGGCTTTGCAATGGGCATATTACCCTATTATGAATAACCTAAGATCAAGGGCCACCAGACTTAGAGTGCAGTTGATTAAAATAATCCGCCTTTTCAATGATCCACTAAAAGTTGCAGACTTTCTTAATTTAGATTCCTCCATGAGAGGTCAGTCTTTTGCACAACAGAAATCAAATGTATTTCCTTATTCAATTCAATTAGTATTTCCTTATGCAACATTTAAAATTACTTCAGACAACACAAAATGTTAAAAGTCAAATACCCAGCCAAAGTTGGACGCCACCTCCACTACAGTCAACAATACTGAACTGGATTCTGACATAAGTCTTCAGTGCCACTCCCAAAACCTCCCTAGCCAGACTGGACACTCTCAACAACTCCTTCTGCCATTTTGCACTTGATGCTCCCCCTCACTCTTATCACTCTGACCTCTACAACTCCCTCTCCTTTCTCTCTCTCTCTCAGGTAGGACATGCTCCCACTGTATCTCCTTCACTGCCAAATACTGGTTTGGTTCCCTTCCTTCCTATCACTCATCCTCATTTTCACCATTCCCTCCCCCCGACACTCACTCTCTCTGTAGATATGACCTCCACTCTATAACTATTCCTAGAAGATCCACCTCTGAAGGCCAATCTGCATTCTCCTACCACCTGCCCAAATTGTGGAACTCTATCCCCTGCCTCTTTGTCATGGCCCTTCTTCAGCTGCTCTTTCCTTTCTCCTTCCCAACCTCCATTCCTACATCTGCACTTGCAATTAACTTCTCTCCTCATGATCCACCCTCATCCCCCCCCCTCCTAAATCCCACCCCTAATTCTTCTCCATTTATATGGGGGGCAATCTAGCTTCCTGGTTCCTTGTCCCAGCAAACCACCCCCTCCATTTCTCATTTGTCCAAACTCATCCAATTCATTCACTGTCATTGTGCACAATCATTGCTTCACTTCTTTGCTGGATATTTGCAGTTGTAATTGTACTGCCTCTAAATATTTACACATATTATATTCCATATCACTGTAACTGTTTACCAGACTCTATTCTGCACTACAGCTGGATCTTGGAATACATAACTGTACTATCTGTTAATACTAGTGTACTGCTGATTATCCCACTCCCCCTTCCCTGGTATGCTGTCAAATGCTTACTAGCTTGTACTGTATATACAGTACTGTCAGTTACAAATGTCTGTTGTAGTTCCCACTTCCTCATCCCCTGATTTCTGCCATTTCAAATGTTGCACTTGCTTGTATATTTATTTGTATGGATATGTATTTCTGTGTTCTCCCCCATCTCCCCTCCTCCATGTCACACCTGGAAACGAGCCTCGGCTCAGTGTGCCCTCCTGGTGAAACATTTCTAAATAAATAAGAGCTTGGGGACCAATTGATAAGACTACCACAGGCCATCAGACTGGTGGTGAGCAGTCTACCTCAGAGTTAGACATAGACAAAGTACACATAGGACTTCTGCCTCAGCACTAGTGCTCAGGCTCCACTGGATGCAAATGGAGCAGCGAGCATCTAGCACTCAGCTCTGGAAAAAAAACACACATCACACTCTGAATGTGTGTTAAAAACCCAGATTTTTGATTCATTTTAAAGGTGCAAATACAATGAGGTTTGAGAAAAGACCCCACAGGAGGACCCACAGGAACCCCACTGTTTCACACCTGCTGCTACTGGTACATTCTCAAGGCATGTGTCCCCTATTGCCCATTACCTTTATAGCAGGCATTTAAAGGCAAATAGTAAAATTATAAAGTGCAGTGTAGCCACAACAGTGTGCAAAACGTTATGTAATTCTAGTCTACAGAGAACTTTGCTACAGAACCATGCAACTATAACTAAATCTGTTCAGAATAATATAATCTGAACTTTTTAAATATTTTTCAAACGATGTTCTCACTGTAGTTGTGTAAATGGGTGATGGGGGGGAACAACTGGTCACAAGGGCATAGTTACTGTTATGAAATCATAATTGGGGAGGTGGAGGGAATCATTGAACCCTAGGGTAAGGGTAGGTGTGAGGTGATGGTTTTCATAGGGTAACCTGAGTACATAAAATAATTAACAACTGATCTCAAAAACAACAAAAAAACATAAATACATTCAGTTAAAACAAATACGTACACAGGAACATAAAAGTATGATATCTCAGCATACATCTAATGGTGGACAAAAACACAACATTTCTAATCTCATACTGTATGTACCCACTGTGAAATCTCTATGTCAATGTCAGAAAACTGTGAATGGATGAAACCCTGTTTTATACACTGATTTTGATTTGAGAAGTAATCAGCAAACCAATCAACAACATTATTTGAAATATTAAAGTTCAGGAGCTTTACCATCAACTGGCTGTGGCTGACCAAGTCAAAAGTAAAAGGATGGGTATCATCTTGCACCAGAGACTATGATTCACTTAGAAACATAGAAATGCTCTACAGAAGAAAGTCTGTCAGTTTATCAAGTGTTTTGAGTATGAAGGAACATGCCCTCTACTGGTTAATGTACACACCCCTCACAGAGTCTGTGTGCCTGTCCTACCATCTACTAAATTTTTCCATTAATTTTGTCCTAAACAGCATCTCCAGAAGCTTGTCCCACCCTCCACCCTCTTTATGCAGTATAAAAATACACCCTAGTGTCCCTCCTGACCCCCCCATACACACAGACAAACACATCAGCTTGCTGCTGTTCTCCCTGGTGGTCTTATTTCTATTCATCTTGAACAGTTCACTACAATCCACCTTAATAGACCCCTCATGTTTTTCATATAAACGTAGAATTTGATGGCAGATAAGGACCGCTAGGCCCACCTAGTCTGCCCATTTCACTACCTATTGGATAAGCTGCAGATCCTAGTTAACCAACACCCTACTTCCTCCTAACCCCAACTAGAATTGCCTTATGTCTGTCCCATGCATTCTTGAATTCCCCCACTTTTTTGACCCCACAACCTCTTTATGTCTTCTGTATCCTTCCAGAGGGTACTCCAGAGAGTACAGGTTAAGGCCTTCCAGTTTCTATTGCTATGTCTTCCCCTTTGGACTATGAATTATCCTGGTCACACTCTTCTGCACTGATTCTAACTCACTGATGTCCTTCAAATGAGAATTTCAAAACTGCACACAGTATTCCAGGGCCATGCATAGCCACACCACGGTTCTGTGCAGGGAAAAGATGACCTCTTCCTTCTTACCTATGCATCCCAAAATTTTATTTACCTTCCCCACTGCTTTACTGCATCAAGCAGATGTTTTAGGGTTGGTTGCAACCACTAACAATAGATATCTTTCCTCCTCAGTCAGCATGACTTCCACTCTCCATAACAGGAACTCAGCCTCTAGATTCCTGCTTCCAGTGAGCATAGCCTTGTACTTTTGGCGATGAAGCTGAGCTGCGATAAGCCTCTCAAGGTTCTCCCTCATGTACTAGATCTCTTAGTTTGTGTCAGCCATACCAAAGAGCTTGGTGTCCTCTAACAGAAATCAGATTTTTACCATTGAAATCAGCTTTGATGTCACTAGCTAAAATCTATTGGAGCAAGTACAATCCGTATGAGAGCTGGTAGTGACCTCCTCATGTCTGTGTATTCCCCTTTAACCATTACTGTATGTGTTCTTCCTCCCAGCCATTTACCCACTCACTTAGTTAGTGTGTCCTCCACACCAAGGTCCCAGAGTATCTTGTTTGATCTCCAGTGTGGAACAGGGTTTGTGGCTTTTCTAAAATCCAGACACAGTATTCTACTGCCTGTCCTTTATTCATAAGCCTTGTTACCTAATCAAAAAAGTCAATCCAATTTACGTGAAATGATCTTCCTCCCACAATCTTATATTGTCTGTTGCCCTGCAGCCCATTTATAGATAGGAACTGTACCAGCCTTTCCTTTAACATAGATCTCATCAGTTTGCTACATAGTGATGTCAAACAGACTAGCATGTTGTTCCCTGGCTCATCCCTAGCCTACTCTTGTGTAGAGGTGCCACATCTGTTGTTCTATAGTCCATGGACATTATTCCAGACTCCAGGGAGCAGTTGAAGAGGGGTGCAGCTTGTGTTGGGCCATTTTCCTTAGCACCCTAGTGTGTAGTTTATCCGGTCCTGGAGATTTATTTACTTTCAAGGCTAAGTTCTCATTGAGTACCCTATCAATGGCAATGGGATCTGTGCACAGTATTTGTCCCCTTATGTATCCATGACAACCCTCTGTTGTGGCAGTGGTATATCCTTCCTTTCATAAATATTGAACAGCAGTTTTGTTCAATATTTAGTCCTTACCCTTACCATCCTTCACCCACCCCAACCTCACTTAAGCTTGACAATGGCTGTCTTCATGTGTCTCTTCTCACTAATACAGGAAAAGATGGCCTTGTCGCCTTCTTTGACTCCTTCAGATATCTTTAACTCTGTGTCTGCATTGGTCCTTCTCAACACATTGTTAACCTTCATCAGTTTACCTAGGCAGCCATGCTTGTCTCTCTCCATTTGACTCCCACTGACTTCCTTAAAGGCCTCACTTTTCCCTTCACAACTCTTTCCACATCTCCTGTAGACCATATTGATTTATTTTGCCTTCCTGTTTTCCCACCTGTCATAAGTAGGAGCAGGTGATTATCTTGAAGGTTATTCATGATAATGGCCCATTTTCTTTCAAACTCATGCCCCCTGGAGCCTTTCCAATTTTACTTTAAGTTTCTCTCTCATTTCACTGTCAGTCAAGCATGTGTTTTGGAGGTAATGCGTTCCCTTCCCAGCGTGACAGCAAACCACACTGATAGGTGGTCACTATTTCCTAAAGTATTATCTCTGATGATGTCCCTGATGTAATCACTGTTCATCAGAATGAGTTTTAGAATCACATTATCCCTCACTGGTTTTCTGCCCCCTTTGACTAAGAAGCCATCCTGGGACATGTTAATGTGTGCTGGTCTGCTTCCACTGCAAGCCCTCAGCATTATGCTATATACATCTGGTAGGATAAAGTTTAGAATAATCATCACCTCCCTTCTAGGTTGTTTCTTTCTTATTTCATCTTCAAATTGCATTTGTAGTCCTTTGATCTGTAGACCTCACCCAGTTTCACCATCCTTCCTCTATCTGATGCCATCTGGCCACTCAATGTCTCTGTTCCTTCATTGCCTACCACCTCCCTTATAGCCTTTATATTGTCTCTCATGTGTAGGGCACTCTGTTGCCCTTCACCTTCACACTCTCCTACCACTAAAAAGTGACAATCCTGATATAGACAGCCACTGTTTTGGACTGGAGATGCCTAGATCTCCATAATGGCAGGGAAGATGGCCCGCATCCATCCAGGAGGGGAACCACAGTCCTCAGTGAATGGTTTAAATGTAACACTGGTGAGCAATTAAACAAGCAGAGGTTGACCTGGACATTGCCGCCATTACCAAGACATGGTGCAATGAGAACCATGACCGTGATATAGCCATACCAGCCTGTACTCTGTTCAGGAAGGACAGGGTGGGAAAGAAAGGGGAAGGAGTGGCTCATTATGTGAGGGATAGCATAAAAGCAACAGAGACACAGGGAATACAGAGAGGGTCGGCAGTACTGTGGGTCATCCTAGAAATGGGGAATGGAGCTGCAATTCACACTGGTGTGATCTACAGACCTCCAGCAATGGGGGGGTGGGGATGGACAAGGTTCCGGTGGAAGTCTTTTCAAAAGTTGGCAAATAAAGGGGAGGTGCTGCTGGTAGGGGGACTTCAATCTGCCAGGTGTAGAGTGGAGAATCCCAGCTGCAGATTCAGCTAGGAGCAGGGACATCCGGGACTCCCTGAAGGAGGCTTTCCTCAGGCAACTAGTAAAAGACCCTATTCATGAGGGGTGAATACTGGACCTTTTACTCATCATTGGGGACAGTGTTGCAGACATCACACTGAGTGCCTACCTGGGGACCAGTGGCCACCATACAGTGTGGTTCAATATTAGCACTATGGCAGAATTAATCTACACAATGGCATGGTTCCTGGACTTCAGGAGGGCCAATTTTAAAAAGATGGGAGAATGCCTCAGGGATGCCCTGGCAGTGGCAGAGGACTTGGGTGGAGTGGAGAGACAGTGGGGAAAGTGAAGGCAACATACCTCTGCATCAGGCAAGTAAGCAAAAGCAAGAGGAAAAAAGAGACCACTATGGTTCTCAAAAGAGGTGACCAGGAAGGTAAGGGCAAAAAAGTTTGCATTCAGGAGGTATAAGGAGACACAGAAAGAGAAGGATAGAGATGTGCATCAGGAGAAATCGATGGAGGCAGGGAAAGCAATTAGGAGCGCAAAGGTGTAAACTGGGGAGAAAGTAGCCCAAGCAGTAAAGAATGGTGACAAGATATTTTTCAGGTATGTAAGCAAAAAGAGAAAGACCAGCTGAGAGACAGTAAGGATTAGAAGGGAAGGGGGGTGAGGAGGGACCAGTAAAAAGCAGACATCCTGAACAAATAATTTTGTTCAGTGTTCATAGAGGAAGGGGAAAGTGAGAGACCACAGATAAGTGTCAGAAGCACTGTAGGAAGGGAGGTGGCACTAGTCCATTTACAGAGGAGAGAGTCCTGAAGGAACTCACAATTCTGAAAGTGGACAAGGCAATGGGGCTAGATGGGGTGCATCCAAGGATACTGAGAGAGATTTGAGAGGTACTGGCTGCACCTCTGACAGTCCTGTTCAACCAGTCACTGGTGATGGGAGTGGTTCCATAGGACTGGAGGAGGGCAGATGTAGTCCCACTTCACAAAAGTGGAAGCAGGAAGAAGACTGGTAATTACAGGCCAGTCAGCCTTACTTTGGTGGTGAGGAAATCAGTGGAATCACCACTGAAGGAAAGAATTGTGGAATATCTTAATTACTAAAGGAAAGGATTGTGGAATATCTTGAATCCAGTGTCTTACAAGATCTGAGGCAGCATGGATTCTCTAGGGGGAAGTCATGTCAAACAAATATGATAGATTTATTTGACTAGGTGACCAGGGAATTAGATCAGGGAGGAAGGTGGATGTTGCCTACCTAGATTTCAATAAAGCCTTTGATACCATTCCATATAGAAGACTCGTAAACAAGCTGTGCAGCCTAGGAGTGGGTCTAAATGTACTAGACCTGGGTAAGGAATTGGTTAGGGGAGAGAAGACAGAGGGTGATGGTAAATGGAGTTCACTTCGAGGAAGGGAGGATGACCAGTGAGGTGCCACAGGGATCAGTATTGGGACCAGTCATCTTTAATGTCTCTATTAGTGATATTGCAGAGAGGCTAGAAGTAAAGATATGTGTTTTTGCTGATGACACTAAAATCTGCAATAAGGTAGACACTGAAGGGGGGATGAAAAAATGATTAGAGATCTAAGAAAGCTAGAGTAATGATCAAGGGTGTGGCAGCTAGGTTTCAATGCAAAGAAGTGCAAAATCATGCACCTGAGGCACAGAAACCCAGGAGCAAAATACAAAATGGGGGGTGTAGTATTAACAACCACCAAACAGAAAAGAGACCTTGGGGTAATCATATCTGATGACCGAAAGGTGGCCAGACAGTGTGACAAAGCATTGATGAGCTAATGGGATACTAGAGTGCAAAGGGAGGCGTATCATCAGCAGAAAAAGGTGGCGTTACCACTGTATAGGTCACTGATGAGACCTCACCTAGAATACTGTGTCCAGTTCTGGAGACCACATCTCTGGAAGAACATAGACAGTGTACAGGTGGCCTAGATAAGGGCAATTAAAATGATGCAGGGTTTACATCAAAAGCCCTATGAGGAGAGACTAAAGGACTTCAATATATACACCCTGGAGGAAAAGAGGGAGGTGGGGATATGATAGAGACTTTGAAATACCTCACGGGTATTAATAAGTTTCAAGAAGGAAGCATTTTTCAGAAAAAAAGATGCTAAAGAACAAAGGGAAATGCTATGAAGCTGGAAAGGGGTAGACTCAGGAGAAATGTGTGGAAGTACTTCTTCACAGAAAGAGTGGTGGATGCCTGGAACAGCCCCCCAGTTGAGGTGGTGGGGGCAAAAATGGTAACAGGATTTCATAATGCATGGGATAGGTATAAGGGAACCTTAGTGGTAAGGAAGGGGGGGTAAAGCTGGATATCAATTAGGGTCTGTAGTGTTACAGTAGGTAGGGAAAATGGGCAGACTAGGTGGGGCAAATGGTCCTTATCTGCCATCAGATTCTATGTTTCTATGGCTACCATGTACAGATGAGCCAATGACATAAAAACCTGGAGGTACCTTACTCTGTTTCCCAAGCTCTTGTTGTCTTGTGCCTTAGTAGAACCCCAACCCCTTCCTAGTTGAAATTCTTGCCAACATACTTTCCTAGTTACCCCCAATCTCCTGGATACCCCCTCTACTGAGGTGCAGGTGGTCCCTCACAATCAATGCTTTATTCTTCCAGAGAGTTCACCAGTTCCCTGCAAAATGAAATTCCAGCTTACTGGACCACTGTTTAAGCCACTTACTTGGTCTGACTAACCTTTAGTACTGGCAGCACTTCTGAAAAGGACACCAAGACTGCCCTTTCCCAAAGCCTTTCCCTTAGCACCCTATATCTATCTTGGAGTATCTCAAACCTGCATCCTTCCAGGCTTTCAAATTGTTTTTTATTTTTTTTGTCTTTTGGTAACCAGGTAAGGCCCACTAGGCACAAGTGCCTGTTTTCAGGGAGCACTGGGCAGTTAAGTGACTTGCTCAGAGTTACACAGTATGCAAGTGGAAGTTATAAGAAACAAACTCAGGTCTGGTCTGCTGGATGTATCAAGCTCGTTCACACCTCATTCCTCTAACCTCTAGGCTATAGTGCCAGCTCTAAATTGATGACAAAATCTGGCTGCTCTTTGACCTCTCTGGTCAGGGACTGAAGTCTGTGTATTATCTTGTTTGCCATTATACCCTGAAGCCATGCTACCTTCCTCCTGTTAGGCTCCTGTTCCCCCTGTTATCCTCTTACCCAGCCTAACAAGTAAGCCACAAAACACCAGGTTTCTTCTCATTATCTATCCCATCTATCTACTTATGCCTAAATCTTTAATAGCCCTGTCACTTGCAATCACAGATTTGTGCTGTATGTTGTTCTGCCTAGAAAAAGTTTTTAAGTCATGAAAGTTGCTCAACAGCTCATTGAGAAGTTATCATTTTGGAGTATCCTGACATTATTCCTATATAATGTAATTGTTTCATCACTACACTGGCCAGCATCACCCAAGTTACCATACGAATCTGCCAGCAGAAACAGACCACCCGGTCTTTCAGTGTCTGCCCGAGTGTACAGCTAGCACCCTAGACTGCAGCTGCCCCTCCCCATCTGTCATTCTCATGACGGCCTCAGCCCACACCACCCAGACCCTCCCTCTTGCTTTGCCCCACTCCCTCTTAAAACTTCCTACTGTCTTACATGATACCACCCCCTCTGGTAGAGCATTCCATTTAGACACCACTCTCTCTGTGAAGTAGTGCCTCCTCATCTCCCTCCTAAATCTTCCACCCTCCAATCTTAGTCCATGCCCCCTCGTGTCCCTACCCCTCCTCAGGTTAAACAGCCCTTCAGTAGTAGCTTTGTTTATCCCCCTCAAATACTTGAATGTTTCAATCATATTCCCCCATCCCTCCTCTCCTCCAGTGTATACATGTTCAGCTAATGCAGCCTGTCTTCATAGGCCTTGCCCTCCATCCCCTGTAACATTTTTGTTGTCCTCCATTGCACCCATTCCAGTAAATTAATATCCCACTTCAGAGATGGCCATCAGTACTGCGCACAGTACTCCAAGTGCAACCTGACCAAAGATCTGTAGAAGGGCAGGATCACCTCCCTATTCCTGGATGAGAAACCCCTTGTGATACAGCCCAGCATCCTGTTCGCCTTAGCTGCTACTTTCCTGCATTGGGCATATTTGTTCATGCTCTGTGTTATCAACACCCCTAGGTCCTTCTCTTCCTCAGGTTCCCCAGCCCCAGGTGAGGCCCAGAGTTGCGGGATTTCTGTATTACCCCTAAATCCAGTATTTGTTCCACCTCCCTCTTATTGTCCTTTAGGATGCCTCAGACATTCAGTAGGCTGTCCACCATATGGGTGCTTATGTCCCCATGTCTACATTGTGTGTCGCTAAGGGGGTTCATCCAGGCCTGGCTGTAAACAAAGGGGCAACGTCCTCTAAAACCTCCCCTCACTTCCTGGGATTAGTCCAGGGGCAACTGGGGGGACAGTTTGATTGTCTCCATGGAGGACTCCCATTTACTTTCCTCCAGCAAGTCCAGTAGGGTGTCTTCTTCATCCATCCCCTTCCCAGAACTACACATTGCAAATACAATGTCAGCCCTATTTGCATATGGTTTCATCATGTTGTCATGGTACATCCTATGGGTATGTCTCCTATCAGGCAGTTCTACAATATAGTTCACGTCATTTACCTGTCGGACTCCCTTACATTGTCCCGCACACTAGGCCTGTAGCTTTTTCCTTCTAGATTGGAATTAGGACCATAACTTCCTGACCTACACTGCATGAGCGAGTTCTGGCTCAGCGGTCATACCAGACCTTTTGCTTCTGTTAGGCAGCTATCAGGTTGCTCTGGGCTACCCCATAAGCTCCTTCAGCTTCTCCCTAAACTTAAGGACATATTTCACTATGGGAGTTCCCTGGATGGCATGCTTGCTTTCCCTGTCTTCCCAGATCTAGTCTAGGGGCCCATGCACCCCACGTCCATATAAGAGTTTGAAAGGGGAGAACCTCCCTGTATGTGAACAACTAGTGGAGAAGGAATTTTCCCAGTCCCTCCTGTGCTGTTCAGAAAACACTTACAGCATCGATTTAGGGTACCATTAAACCTTTCCTCAAGCCCACTAGCTTGTGGGTGGTAAAGTGCCATGCATCTCTGCACCACCCCACATTTCTCCCACAAACAGTTCATCAGGTCCGACATGAAGGTACCCTCTTGATCAGCGATAACATCCTGTGGAAATCTGACATGGGAGAAAATCCCTAGCAAGGCATCTGCCACTTTGTCTGTCCTAAGTGAGGAGAGGGTGACCGCCTCTGGATATCGGGTGGTGTAATCTACCACTATCAAGATAAACTTCTTCCTGGAGGAGCTTGGGGTACTCAAAGATCCCTCAATATCCGTTCCTACTCTCTAGAATGGCTCCTTCACAAGGGGCAAGAGAATTAGAGTAGCTTTGATTTTCCTACCCGCCTTTCCTATCTGTTGGCACCGGTGACAAGACCTGCAACATTCCAGCACATGCTGGGTGAAGCCGGGCCAATAGAAATTCTGGACCAATCACTGCATGGTGTGAGAGATTCCCAGATGTCCACACATGGGGATATCATGAGTGATCTTGAGCAATCGCCTACGGTATCCTTGGGGAATGACAAGCTGTATGCCCATCACCCCTCCCTCTGTCCTCACATCCTCTGTATACAACAGTCCATTGTCCCAAAATACTCTGTCATATGTCACCTCCCTGTGCCCCATCAGATTCTGCACAAGCCCTCAGCCTCTCCAAACTAGGGTTAGATCTCTGAGCAGCTGCAAAATCTTCACATTTTCCCAAGGTATGGGATATGTCGTCTTCAGTTCATAAACTGGGGCCGATAGCTCTAGCATCAGGGAATTCAGTGTCACTGCCATCCTTAACCTTCTGACCATATGTTACCCCTCCCTCCTAGGAGTAACCTTCTGTACCTGTCTTGGGAATGGCTATCTGGGGAAGCCCTACCTCCCTTTCACTGCTCTCCATTTCAGGAGACACAGGCTGGGGAACCAGCCTTCATTTTCTTTCCACAGGGGCTTCTATGGGGCTCAGGGAACTACAATCAGCCTTTGCCATCTGTCGTTGGCTAACTGCACACACCACCCCCTTCTAGAGATTGTTCCCTATTATCACATCCAGGGGGAGGTTTTCTGCCACTGCCATTTTTGCACTGTCTCTACTGTCTCATCCCAGTCCAAGAGAACAATAGCAAGTGGCAGAGTTTTCTCCTCCCCAGTGAATCACCCTACCATTACAAACTGATTAGGTATAAGCTGTTCAGGCTCAACCAAATCTCCTTTTCCTAAGGTAAGAGATGCCCCCATGTCCCATAATCCATGGGTCTGCACCCCATTAAAGTAACCAGGTGTATGTGCTCCCTCATGCTTAAAGGCATGCTTTCAGAGATACACAGTGCACCCAATTCTTTTTGAGCACCACTTTGTCCACTCTGTGCCTTTTTAGGACACTGTCTATCAAGATGCCCTGGCTGTTTACAAAATCAACAGTCATCATTTCTTTTATCTGAGACATCCGTTTTTGTAACCTGGGGCTTCCCACTTTCTGTGGAGGCAGTGAGAGTTTTAGCTGCCCTGAAAGTGCAGTTTTCCCCTTTGACTCAGCCACACCCACTCCACTTCCTTTCAGAGCAGGCCTGCTCCTCACATAGCGGTCCGAGAGCTCAGCAACATGCAGTGCTGTCTTTGGATCTTGGTCCTCTAGCCAGGTTTCCATCTCTGCTGGGAAAGCACAAAAGAACTGCTCTAAAAGTGCAACCTCCTCAATTTTCCCCACAGAATTTGCTTCCTCCCCTTCCCACCAATGCTTTAAAAACTGCCGTTGCTTTGTGGCTAGAGGGCCTTTCCGGAGTTTATGGAATTAACCATGTAGGCCTCAGGAGTCAGTTCATACTTTTTAAGTAAAGCAGCTTTAAGTTTCTCATAGTCTTGGTTATCATCATTAACCAGTTGGCATAACACCTCACGGCATTTACCCATAAGCAGTGGGAATAGCCAGAAGCTCCAGAACTCCCTGAGTTCCTTGGCCTGGATAGAGACCTTCTCAAATGAATTCAGAAACACATCCATATCCTCCCCTTTTTAAATTCAGCTAATATTTTGGAACTTAATTTATACCCCAGCCCTGGAGTTTCAGGTCAATCCCTGCCACTTACCTCCTCTGGCACTTGTCCTTAGAGTCTTAACTTCTCCAGTTTGAATTGAATCTGTGCTCTTTTCCCTTTCTCTCTCTCTCTCTCTCTCTCTCTCTCTGCCTGTCTCCAGCACTGGTTTTCTTTTTCCTGCATCTCCAGTTACATACAAACATACTAACCTACCAGCAGATAAAGGCCATATGGTCTATTGAGTCTGCTTGAATATGCAGCTAGCAGCCCTTATGCTGCAGCTGCCCCTCCCTTCCCTCCCACTCCAGTGACCCTCCCTTCCTTCCTCCTCCAGTGACCCTCCTCCTTACTCTGTCCCATCCCCTTATAAAGCAGCCTGCCATATTACAAGGATACCACTTCCTCTGGTAATGCATTCCAACCTGCCACCACCCTCTCTGTGAAAAAGTGTCTTCTCATTTCCCTCCTGAACCTACCCCCCTCCAATCTCAGATTTTGCCCATGGTTGTCCCTCCCTCTCCTTAACTGGAAAAGCCCTCCCGTGTCCATCATATTTATCCCCTTCATGAATTTGAAGGTCTCAGTCATGTCTCCCCATACCTTCTCTCCTCCAGGGAGCACATGTTCAGCTGCTTCAGCCTACTCTCATAGGGCAAGTCCTCTATCCCATGTATCATTTTTGTTGCCCTATGCTGCACTGCCTCCAGTAGCCTAATGTCCTTCCTCAAGTACAGCCACCAGAACTGCACACAGTACTCCAGGTGAGGTCTAACCAGTGATCTGTACAGTGACAGAATCACCTCCTCCCTCCTGGAGGATATGCCTCTGGCAATACAGTGCAACATCTTGTTAGCCTTGGCAGCTGCCTTTCTACACTGTATGGAGTTGTTCATTGCTCTTGTTATGATTACCCCTAGATCCTTCTCCTCCTCCTCCTCCATCTCGGCCAGCTGACTACCCACTATCTGGTAGCTCCTCCTTGGGTTCTTTGCTCCAAAATGTAGCACCTTGCATTTCACAGCATTGAACCCCAGCTGCCAAGTGTCTGACCAGGCCTTCAATTTCACCAGATTGTTTTGTAACCCATGCCCCCCCCCAGGTCATCCACTACCACTCCCATCTTGGTGCCATCTGCAAATAGACTGATCTTGCTCTTGATGCCTATCGAAATGTCTGCTATGAAGATCCCAAATAACACCAATTCCAACACAGATCCCTGTGGCACCCCGCTTGTCACTGTCCTGGGTGACGAGAGCTCCCCTCCCACCACCACCCTCTGCTGTCTCCCTTGTAGCCAGCTCACTACCCATCCCACCAGTTTTGCCCCAACCCCTGTGCCCTGCAGCTTACTACCTAGTCTCCCATGCTGCACTGAATTGAATGCCTTGCTGAAGTCCACATACAGGATGTCCACTGCATGGCCCCTGTCCAATTGCCTGGTTACCCACTCATAGTACCCCACCAGGTTAGTCTGACAGGATCTGCCCAAAACATACCCATGCTACCTGCTATCATGCAGCCCATTAGCCTCAAGGAGGGAAACCAACCTCTTCTTCAAGATTGTTTCCATCAGCTTTCCCATGATGGATGTGAGGCTTACTGGTCTTTAGTTCCATGGCTTGTATCCTTGGGTCCACTCTTGTGGAGGGGCATCATATGTGCCATCCTCCAGTCCTGTGGTATATACACCGAGTCCAGAGAGGCATTGAACAGGTCTGCAAGTGGTTCATCCAGGACATCCGCTAGTTCTTTTAGCACCCTGGGGTGTATGCCATCCAGACCCGGTGCCTTGTCTGCCCTCAAGCCCTCCAGTACCCTGCACCCAGTGATTTCCCTGTCTGTCTCCTCCCCCCTCCACCTGTGACCTTCCCCAACTCTCCCAGGTAACACCCTTCCCCTTTCTCTCTTTGGTAAGAACTGAGCAGAAGTACTCATTTAATGCTTCTGTCTGTTCTGCCTTAGTATCCACCCCCCCCTTTTAATCCTCACAATTTGGTCTCTGTAGTTCATGTTCTTGCTGATGTGCCAAAAGAAGTCATTCTCCCCATCCTTAATGCCCTGTGCTAGCCTGAGTTCCTGGGATGCCTTGGCTGCCCTGACTGCCCTTGTCACCTCCCTTGACTCCTTCAGATATTTATCTCTGTCCTCCCTCCTCTCTGTTCTCTTGTACATTCTAAAGGTGGCTCCTTTTCTTCCTAATTTCTCCATGACCCTCCTGCTCACACAGCTAGGCTTCTTTGCCCTCACCCTCTTACTCTAGACCCTTGTACATGTTACTATTGCCTCCTATATCCCCCTTTTAATGACCTCCCACCTCTGATTAGTGTTCATATCTGAACTGATCCTTGCTAGAGTCCCCCTCACTATTTCTCTCATCTTCCTGAAGTTGGCTCTTCTGAAGTCTAACACCCTTCTGACTGATCCGACTCCCTCTTTCTTCATGTTTATCCTAAACCACACTGAGTGATGATCACTCCCTGACAGTGGTTACTCCAATCTCAGTTCCCTCAAGAACTCACCATTGCCAGGATGAGGTCACAGGTGTTCCCTAACCTGGTTGGCTCAGTTCAAACCTCTTCTGCTGGAACTCCCTCTTCTGCTGTGCTTCAGACTTTCTCTGTTCAAATTCCAGCTCCAATTTCCTTAACTCCAGCTGCAGCCTGATCCCTTCTAGCCCCAGCTCTGTGGTGACATTCCCCTGCTACTGTGGATCTGGGTTCCTTCTGGTATCGCTGTCCTCCTCCCTGAGACTAGACTGTGTGATGGACCGTAGCACACCCACACCCAGGCTCTGGTCTTTTTCAGTCACTAGCCGTAACTCAAGGTTCTTGGCAGCCAATAGCTCATTGGCTGCCACAAGAGCCTCCACAAGGTTCTTTTTGGTTCACCCCTCAGTGTATTCACTGAAGTTGGAAGCCATCTTCTTCCCTAACTACTGCTACACTTACACCGAAAAAACAAAAATGTGAACCAGTAGAGAACTTTATACTGTAACCAGATTATTTTTTTTCCAAATCTCTGCCTTGATTGTGTGTGGTTTGTTTTGTTTATCAATCTGATACACTGGCCTTAAATCCTTTATGCCTGTGCCACTAATATCTCTCAAATCTCACTGCTACCAGATCTCTCAGATCCCACCACTGTGCACCATATCTGTCATGAACCCACTCTTAAACATCAGGTCCACTGAGCTCACAGGCCCCACCTCTAAGTGCAATCCGTGACAGGGTGGGGGAAATGGGGAATACCATCTTCCTGTTCTTCTGTAGTGCTCACTGAGTTCATAACTGAACACTTGCCACAAAGTCCCAGGGTCTCCTCTTTACTCTGGATCAGGGTACAATACTAGTCTCGAGTCTTGTAGCCAAATATGAACCCTTCTGGGGTGTTACACAAAGGGGGAAGACCCAGGCATTACAATCTCTTTGGGGAAGTGTTTTAACCCTGATTCTGCCTTCTCCCTCAAGGCGTGCAATAACCTGGTTCAAATCCCCACAAACCCTTCCTTGAGACTTTGGTATTCTCCCTTTATCCAGACTTTCCCTTTTCAGACCCTTGTTCGATTTGGTAGCTTATGATGGCACCCCTTAGCAATAACAGTTTAGTCACAGATTATTACTGAACTTCCCACAATCGTGTACACAATTTAACAGTCTCGCTCAGGCAGGTTTCTTAAAAGCAAATGTTTTTACTAAATAATTATCATACATTTACAATTAAAAGGTTTTATCAATTTGATCACAGAATAACACAAATAAAAGTGGAAAATATACATGAAAAACACACTATACCTTATTTAAAGTTCTGTCTTAATGTTCGTAGTGAATTAAAAGTTCAGAAGAATAAAAGTCTGAAGAATCCTTTCCTTCTCTTGCAACCACTGGTCTTCAGTGTCTGCTGACAGTTGGTCTCATTTTGTCAGGAGAGTGTCCAGAATGAAATGCTCTAGGAAAATGAGAAAGTTTGCTCTGTGTCAGAGCTGCTTAAATAGTCTGGTTCCAGACTGTCAAACTCTGTCTGATCTTACAGGGTGGCCTTCTCTTTTAGGCCAGTAGAGATCTCTCTTGCACTTTCCCCACAACCCAATTTTCTGGCTGCCTTTGACGCCCTATTGCCTTACTGGTAAGACAATTTATACCAGCTTGCCAAAAAAGGCTGTTTTCCAAAACCTGGCTTCCCCAGCATCCTGCCTTTCAAGTGCAAAGGTATATGACAGGTGATGGTTTTCTGGCACATGCTTGTTGAGCAGCCCTTGAAGTAAGTTTATTAGAGGCATATGGATTTAGGCATATCCTTGTTGAGTAGCCCTTGAAGTAATTTGGCTTCCTACCCAGCAAGCTTCCCCCTCAGGTCAGAGGATGGTCAAACATTTTAAAAATCCAGTCTTTCTCTATGTGACCCTGTCATCCCATTTTCCATGTGGCAGTTTAAATATATACAAAATAAAATACTCATATATCTGTACATTCGATTGACATGACTAGCTATTTGTTCGTTTTTCTGTTTATGAGGTGTGATGCCTGTTGGTCCATGGAAAACAGCATCACACTTATTCATCACATGGCAAGGATCCAGACAGGAGACGTAATGGTCGTGGGGGTCCGTAATTGTCATGGAGTTGCCACAGAGGCACCAATACATAGGGACACCCACACATGTTGACTTAGATCTACACCCCGGCATATAGTTGCATGAAAAAATAATAAAACAGGGGAATTTAAACCAGAAAACACTCAGAGTGATAAAATAAGAAAAAAAGAATAAAACTCCGGAACCAAAATGGTACCAGTGTGGTGATCTATGCCACTGCTCATAATGCTGTGCCGACTGCACAGTGAAACCGCCACAGTGACAGAATTTGACAGAAAGCATTGGGTCACTGTGATGGTCCCCGCTGACACCAGCACTGCATCTTCTGGTATTTTGCCCAACCCTTCCTGAGAGAACTCTGACTTGGAGTTAAATATATAGAAATTAGGGTGTGTGAAGGGGTGGAGCTCCCCGAAGAAAATACACCAACATCCCTGACAGTACAATGCTGACACTCAGCATTGTGTCTGTTGCTGTCAGGGATGTCATTGATGTAGATGTTGCTACTTGATAGGTAAACCACTTGTTATTCATGTGGCATGGTTGGGGAGAGACCCCTAACTTTCAGAGTGTGTCAATGCACTCAGGATACCACAACATGGTTTCTGGGCTCCACCCATGCCTCCCTGGCTCTATAGGAGCCAGCAGTAATGGGAACCCCTCTGCTCCACAGCTTACTGGTGCAAGGGGTCCCAGCGAGGGTTTGGCAAGGTCCTTGGAGACATGGATGACCATTGGTGTGGAGATTGAGATATAAGTGGGCTCTGCTCCAACAGTCCCTTCAGTGCTGCAGTTAGTCACCACCTCCACTGCCATCTCTGGTGTCAGTGAGCAATGCGTCATCGACTGAGTGATTGGACTACTCTCTGACACCGCTCATGATGCTGAGAGGCTGAGAATCAGGATCATGATGATCCCAATTGGGTACTGGGCTCTGAGGAGCCCTCAGAATCTCCATAGGCCTCTCCAGGACCTTCAGAAGATTCTAGTTTAGTGCCATTGTTCCAGAGCCTTCCAGCTCTGACTCTGGTGCCAGAAACTCTGTTGGGGGTTTTCTGGAGCTCCTGGGAGTGGCAGCACCAGGGCAGCACCAGTTCAGTGTGATGGCACCACTGCTAGTGCAGTTTCAAGGGGGCAGTGTCATGGTTGGTGCCATCTCTGGTGCCATGACCAATTCTGACTTGTGGGCCAATGCCATCTCTAAGACTAGATCTAGACCTATCATGATCTAGATCCCAGCTGATGAGGAGGATACTCAGGAGAGCTCCACTGCCCCCATGTGGAGTCTGGGGTCTCTCCCCCTCAAGGCGGTCAGTCTAGATTCTTCTGCCTTGCCTCTTTTTAGGGGCAGTTCCCCTTCTTTGAAGTTGGGGATTGGCAGGACCTTGTATGAACATTTACCCTGTTGGGGAGCCTCTTGGGAGCCCCCGGCAGGAGTTGTAGTGTGGACCTATCCATGCCTTCCTTCATTTTTTGAAGGAGTCCTGCAGTTAGTGGGGACAGAGGCCTTCTGGTGGGCTCTGCACAGTTCCAGTCTCCTTACCTGGGGGTTTCTCCTCAAGGACAACACCCAGTCCACCCCTCACTGGTTGGGCACACTGTGGTGGGCAGGATAGTCCTGCATGATCCCACAGTCCTTGCAGAGCACCTTCCCTGCTTCACCTGGCTGTCCCTCCTTCTGTTCCTCTGCCATCCCCAGTCTCTTGGAACCTGGGGGACCCTTGACCTGGGGACAGTTCCGGAGTTCAGCAGCTGCATTTCCCCATTACCCCAGGGCCATCTTTGAAGTCATTTTTAGACCTCAACCCCCCCCACTGCCTGCCTCTGACCCGAGCTCCTCCTAGTTTTTGACTTCCTCCACCAATGAAGAGGATGCCTCTTTCCACTTATCAGCTGATGCGGACTTTACATTCTATCAGCTTACAGCTTTTCTTGGCAGAGATGATGGAGGAGCTCCACACTTCCTTCTTAACTGGACTTGACCCATGACGTGCAACAATGTTATTGCTGGGGGATTACAGTGCTGACACCTTAGTCATACCTCAATGGCCACAGCCATTTACAGAGGCCTCACATGCCATCTGGCTCCTTCCCGTTGCCCTATCTCCTGCTCCTAGAGACTGCATGGGTAGGTACTGCTCTGCAATGGGGTCTCCAGGTGCCATGCCCCACCCTACTTTGGGAGTGGAGCTCCTAGACACCCCAACTGGGCATCATCATCCTCATCACAACTTCCCCCTCAGACTCTGACTAAGTTGAGTTTGACAGATGGGGAGAAGGGTATTCACATCAGCATGCCTTCTTCTACAGATTGCTGCTCATCAGGCTCATGAGGTGAACTATGCTAGGCACATCTGGATGCTGTTGGACAAACTCCTTGAGGCAATGCCTGATAGTGAGGAAACCCGGCAGGCCATTTGCCTCATTGCTCAGTGCCTGGATCTGGCAAGACACCTCTCAAGGACATTATATGATGCCAACGAGGTGACTTCCAGGCTGGTGGGAACTTTGGTCTGGATTAGGCAGACTGCATGGCTCCACCCATTGAGATTGTTACCCTTGGATTGGCATAGGGTGCTCTACTCACCATTCCTGGGAGCCCAGTTCTTTTCTTGAAGGACATGACATGAATTTCAGGAGTGCCTTCCCTTTCCCAGGTCTTGGGAGCATCACCCATCCCATACCCATCCTCAGGCTTTGCCAGGCCTGTAAAAAGGCCATTTTCTCCCATGGTAATCCCCCCATGGGGGGCTGGGGGAAAATCTTTTTCCCTCAGTATTTGCCATCTTGGCACTCGGACCCGTTTAGTAATGAATGGTGAAGATGAATATTGGAAAGATATGAAAATGCAAAATATGTGTAATGTACCGATAGTTCATCATGTGTATCTAACTGAATTGTTCTGTTGATCTTTTCTAAATATTAGTGGGAGAATGGAGGTCTTGGATTTGAATTTCTGGACACTGTCTGTCGTATGTCCCTGAATTCTAGCATAAAAGTACTGGTAGTTCAGTGAGAGTTTTCCATTTTATAGAATTTGATGTTGTTGCCATATGTTGATGTTGTTGTGTGACTTTGTATGCAGAACATAATGTGAACCGAAGGTATTTTAATTAGGAAATCAAGTATTTAACCTTGATTTATGTCAGACACTAGAAATGTACTAAATTATTGTAATTATACTGTTTTAAATTATTTGTCACAGTCACATTAAGCCCCAGCCTTTTTATACATTGCTAACACTAGGGGGACCATCCTCCTGATGATGAACTAGTCAGTTCAAAACTGGTAGAGGCTGTGGAGCCTGAGCTGTGGTGGTTTTGTTACTCTGCAGTTTAATAAAGCTGTTTTTTGCACGCTTTACCTCGAGTAGTGATGTTTCTTGCTTTTTTGGTTTGTGCTGGAAATAGAACCTAGTGGAGAAACAGAGGCATTTAGAGAAGACCATACTCAAGAAGAGGGCACTGAAGGAAAGAAGGTGACTGAGGCAATATCAGAAATATTTCAACAGTCCGCAGGAGGTGGCTTCAGGTACTATTTCATATTCTCCCATTGAGACTGCACATGAGGGGTTTGAGACTGAGTGTCCTGAAGGTTTACAGGGCTCAGACATTCCCCCACATACTGAGACTGGAAAGTGATTACTGATAATCCCCAAGATGAAGCCTCTAGGGAGGGTACAGTGCCAACTTTTGCAAGTTTATTTCAGAAGCCAATTGAATTGGCAAAGAGGAGAAGCATAGTCTGTTTCAGATATCTTGAGGGTATGGAGATACCCCCAGATAGGTTTTATGTTGGTAAGACTCTTCTGAAGTAGTCTTTGGGCTCCACACCTGTGGACGTGTATGCACTAACACACACCCCAGGTGAATTTACATTCAACATTGGTTTTCTCACACCAGATGTGTTGGAAAGATTCTGGGGAAAATATAAGACATTGAAAATGAATCTACTATGGACCCCCTTCCAAGTGATTCCTCTGACAAAACAATCCTTCAGAGTTATAACAGTCCTCTTTAGAAATAAGGGTGTCAATAATGTAGATATATTGTACTGGTTGGAAAAGAAATGTATCATTCAATACAATCAAGAACCAATACTTGATGGGGGAACCTACGACTTTCAAGTTAACTACTATAGAGTGCTACAGGGAGCTGACTATGCATGATAACGTTTGTGGAGAAAACGCAAGTTGCAGGCTGCACAGCTTGTTTTAATTTTGGAAATGTATACTACCTGTTGCCTGAGAAGTGCAGCCTTTCTAGACCATCTTATTGTCTTCTCTGCCTGCCAGTTTAATCTTTTTTCTTGTCCCTTTTCCCACCTGCTTTAGGAGTTGATGCTGTGGAGACAGGCCAGAGCAGTATGGGGGAAGAGAAGCTGGTCAAACAGCTGGGACAGGAGTTAGAGACACAGCAGGTGTCCAGACCAGAGGCTGGTTCACTTGGCTAAACTAAAATGAACAAATGAAGAGACAAGTTGCATTAAGTGGAAAAGGGATTGAGAAATCTGGAGCGAAGGGGTGAAAGAGTTTTGCTAAAGAAAAATTAAGGGCAGTATTTTGCCTTGCATTTATTTCTCTCCTGTTATAAACTATTTTGGCTCCAAATATTATTCTAGTCCATCCAGGTTTTATGCTGTGTGGCTTATTTATTTTTTGATTTATACAGGAGCCTTTTGTCTTTTTACTTTTTACATGTTTTATTGTATTCTTAGTATTTTAACTTAATTAAGTTATTCGACTTACTCAGGGTTAAATTTTGCACCACTCAAACATGCTTGTCATGTAATCTAGGTGTACTTAGTGCGCAGACTCCAGTCTGGCATCTAGATTCATTCGAGATGCCACTGAGAACCTGCTACACATTATATGCTTCTGTGGAGAAAGGATATTGCAGCAGTCACCTGGGTTGGGACTATAGAGTTTGTAGCTTAAAGCTAAAGTAATATAGTTGTCCTATTTGGATGTTTAGACATGGGATGAGAAATGCCCTCAGCAAGATAGCATCTTTTTACACTCAGATCATTTAGCTTCTTGCTAAACCTGTCCGTCTGTGGTAGGTCTGCTGCATCTCCAGGAGCTAGGTGCCGTTTGATTGTGGTGGAGTGTTCTGCTGGGATAGCCCTATCGACATCTACGAGTAAGCTAAAATTAGAAACTTATTAAGCTATGTTTTGATTTAGACCTTTGCATTATTTTTAAATAGCTTTGATCTTTGATGAAATATTAGGGATCATTGATTTTACTGCACTGTCTCCATTATCTGTTCTAGTCAAATTCAAAATAGATATATTTACTGTATGGTATTATCCTATATTTCTCTTGATAGACGCATAAGTGTGCCTTTTGTTTTTTAATTTAGTGGAATGTACAATGAAGCTTCCCTGTGTTGTAAACATTTTGGGAAGAAGCTGTGAGCTGTCATTCCACCCTTCCCTTCCAGACAAGTGGTCAGCAAGGACAGATATTTCGACGGGCTTCTTGTGCACTTCTACAAGGCTACTGCAAGTTTTTGTTTGGTACTGTATTTTTAAACATATACTTGAGACGCTTTAATGGCTCCTCTGTTTCTGTGAGTGACTTCTGTTGATTTTTCGGTGATCTCTATATAGAGATTTTCTGGACTTGCGTTACTTGGAACATTTTTTCGTTTTATGAACATGTTTCCAGGGACCTCATTGGCATCAAGAAGATCATTTCCACAGAGAGCCTGTGAGACTGTGTTGCCGATAAACAAACTTTTTTAACATTGTTCTATCTTAAATTGCTTTTGTAGAGCTTTGTTATTTGACTATCCTATCCTGATAAATTTGATAAACTGTGATTTTTTTTTTTTTAGTTGGTGTTTCTAGCATGGGTCAACACCATTAACATTATTTAAATTACATCCATTCAGGTATTTAGCTACAATTAGACATAAACCTTAGTAGTAAATTTGTTTTTTCTGCAAAAAAAATTAAAAATGGTTATTACAAGGAAACGGGCCCTAGAGTTTCTAAACTTCAGCATTAATAACTTAGCTCCTATTGGTGGTGTCAAACAGCATAGCATTGTTAATATGAGAGGGCGGGAGCCCATCGATATATCTGATGAGCAGTTTTATTTACATTCTACACCTAAAGGAAAATCCAGGGCAAAGAACAAGGTCAAAAAACATTGTGGCAGTAATCTGGTGACAAAGGCCATTAATCCTCAGAAGACTCGAACTAAAGGTGTCAATAATAAAAAAAAAATTACAAACAAAAAACAAACAGCAAAAATTAATTTAATCAGCAAACAAGGAATACAAACCAAAATTGATCAATTCATGCCTGGACTACCAGTGGTTAGTACAGACATGAACACAATGGAAGCAGTGGAAGGAATTAATGACCAGGATTAAGTCCGGGTATTCACAGTTCCTGATTCTGAAAATGGTGATACTATGAAACAAAACAAGGCACAATCAGGACCTGAAATTAAAGATTGCCTTAGCTGCACTGATGGTGGGAAGGAACATTCTAGGCTCCTCACCTCCCCTGTCTTAAATTTTACAAACTTTCCCACTAGAATTTCAGTCAATCACTGTGCTAGTGATAGTTCTTCTGAACTAACTCCTGAAGGTAAATAAATCATAAATCTTGTGCCTCTATTAGCTATACAGCATCACAGTCTCTTGCTTCTTCCCCTGACTATTTTAAATAATCCAATCCCCTACTGAACTGGCAGTCCAATCTAAAAGAGATTGTTACTGATTTACAAGAAACCATTAGTGGTTTAAAGCAGATATACTGTATACACCAGGTAACCAGGACAATGTAGGAGGTTGTCACTTTGCAGCCCCGACATCTGGTCACCAACCATCACACTTTACTGTGGGGTACCCATTAGGTGTTAGTGAAGATTTAAAATAAAATTGTACATAATCCTCATTCTGCCCACCTGGTGATATCTGAGCAACTTATCAACTTTAGGCATGAATTTGATGTACTTAATGTTAACATTGCTATAAATAATGAGAAGCTGGATATTATTCTGGGAAATTGGAGTTACTTGCACCTCAGATTGAATCCCCCTCCTATGTTCTAGAAAATCAAGAAGTACTTAGACATGATTTCTTCCCTATTTGCTTCCCATGTAATGAACTTGATAATGGAAGCAATACTTCAACCAAGGGGGAAAACAAAAGAAACAAAAATAAGAAGACAAACAGGAAAAAGGGTAGTGATGCACTTACTGATATAAAAGAACCAAGGCAAAATAGATTATTTATATTTCCCAATAAGCTTGAAGGAATTACCAAAAAGATATGCAAGGTAGATGCTAAATCCAAAGAATCAACTCTTAAATGTCCTCCCAAATCTGTTCAAGATATGGTGGTTGAAAAAGAGGATAGCTTTTTATCCTACCATCTTACTGATATTATCACCCCTTCTAAAATGCAAAACGGGTTTGAACAAAGAGACATTCTTGCGTCCATAAATGCAAAATTGCAAAAAGTTGATTCTGATATGCAAAACTTTAGAGCAGAAGTGAACTCAAAGCTAAATTCTGTTAGGATAAGGGATATATCAGGATGTATGGATACTCTTTGTACTGTGAAAAATGAAATGGTTGGATCTAGAGGTCTGGTAAATATTAATGAGTGTGCAATAATGACCTTATATGGCTATAAGTTGGAGGGAAATATGGTGACCAATGATAGCAAGAACAAAATTGTGAACCTTCTTAGGGCAGTTATAGATGTGGATATTAACCCTTCTGATATTGTTCAGATATGGAATGATAAGGATGAAAGGGATAACTATCTTTATCTTTAGTTCGGTTCCTAGAATAATGAATCACATTTGACTTAATAATAAGCTTTTAAAGAGTCAGCGTTATGACACGTAGTTTGTAAACAGGGGAAAATTTAATAGTCCTCCCAAAATTGAACCTATTAAAACAAAACAGTTTAGTATATTCAGGTTGAATCCCATACCAAACAAAACTACGGGGAAAATCAAAAATGTTTTATTAAATTTATTTGTACAGGTTCTCAAAAATAGACACAACTTATCGCAAAATCACCAGTACTCACAGATGGAGGAATATGCAATGGAATGGCCAGGTAGATGTTATAATACAGGGAGATTTGATTGATTTTATTTTGCAAAAAGCTCCCCTATTGGATAAAGTGGGCATTTACATTATTGAAAGCTCTTCTGTTTTTTAGCAAAGGGATGTAAGCACCATTGAAGGTAAACATTTAAATCCTTCTTTTTAAATGGTCTGTCTAAAGCTAGGTATGAAACTAACGGTAAGCTACAAATGTTATTATTGATTTTCTAGAACAGCTTTTAAATGTATCTATCTTGGATAACGATGCCATCCAAACTGCTAGGGTAGCTCCAAATTGCCAATCAGATCAAGTCTTGTTAACTATAAAATATCAAAGCCTGTATAACAAAATATGGAATAATTCTGCCCTGCTTGATTCAATGGGCCTATATTTGGTGCCCATTGAAGTATCTGACAACATAGTGGGCAAAATTGCAGTGCCAGTGAGGGATCAAACAGATGTAGCAAGCACCTCAGCTAAACAGTTAGAATTTATGCCCAACATACCAGTTAGCAATAGATTTGAGGTCCTTGATGTAGACAACTGACAACTAAATATTTAATCTAATAAATGTACTAAAAATTCATCACCTCAGCATTCTATGATACACTGGAATGTCTCTGGGCTAGCTTTCAAGCTGCTAGATGAGGAATGGTTATCTTATATAAAATCCTTCCAGGTAATTTGTTTGCAAGAAACATGGCATGCAATTAACATTGATGTATCCCTAAATGGTTATCAATTGTTTGAGGTCCCTGGGACAAGGATAACAAAGGTTGGCAGATATGTGGGGGGATTGGCAACCTGGTTTAGGACTGATGATAGTCTCAAATTTGATCTGTTAATGTCTAACGCCAATATTCAAGCTTTTCTTGTAAAGTATTTAGATAATGAATTTAGCATTGTTAACACCTATATACCCCCTGCCGGGTACTAAATATTATGTTGAAACCCTATGGGATACTTTGGAAGAAGTAATACATTTCATTTTGGCAACAACAGGCTGTGCGCTTATTCTTATGTGTGGCGATTTCAACACTAGGATTGATAATTTTGATGGTCATTCTAACAACAATTATAATAATTGGTGTTCTCCCAATGCTGCTATCTATGCTAGGATCACAATGGATAAAAAGGTTAACATAGCTGATAGCAAATTGATAAACATTTTGGATACCCATTTTCTAGCAGCTCTAAATGGTCAAATTAATGGTGAAAAAGGGATCTCTTTTACTCTTATTAGTCCTTTTGGCCCAACAGTACTTGATTTTATTTTTTGGAATGGAAGAGTGAACTGCTGGAAATGCTGCTATGTAGATAAATGATTAGACAGTGATAATTTTCTTGTTCTTTTAGATTACAATAATGTAACTGGGGCCATGTTAGATAGGAATGATGAAGGAGTAATGATTGAAATAAGTAACAAGATTAGATGGAAAATGTCCAGTGAAAAAGTAATTTTAGATAATGTTAGCTGTCTACTTAGAGATTTATTTAATGACCATTCTTGCGATAAACATGAACTAATGAAAAGCTGTCTTAGCAATATTAGGGAACTTTTAATAGCAGCTGCTTCTCAAAAACCCACACGATTTATCACTACCTAGTTTGATAATGAATGTTGTATTGCTAAAAGGAGATTGAATCATATTGTTAAAAGTACAAAAAGATCTAAATTAAAAAATAGAAAATATCTTAGTTCAGAAAGGGAACAGTATAAGCTATTACTGTTTGGTAAACAGAAGGACTTCCAGCACAAACAGTTGGACAACATGCTTTTCATTATAAATAAGGGAGACCAGCAGTCTTATTGGCTGCTGGTTGCCAAGGGAATGAATAAATTGAAATATCAGATTGACTCTGATATATCCATGTCAACTTGGCTTGAGTATTATTCAAGGATTTTCTTTGATCCCGAAATAGAGAACCCCACAAATCTAATTAAACAATATATGTCTTTATTTAAATTACTGTCTTATAAGGATACTTATTTTTCTATTTTACAGTTAAAAATAAACAAGGCACCTGGGCCTGACTTGATTCCTCCAGAGGTTTTTACTATGGCACCAACACTTTGGACTAGAATTTTAACCAGTTTTTTTCAACATTTGTTGCAAGAAACTAGAGTCCCCCAGTCTTGGAAAGGAGCAACCATTATTTCAGTTTATAAAAAGAATGATAAAACAAACCCCCAGATGTACAGGCCAATATCATTGCTGGATGTAATGGGAATGATCTTTGCCAAAATCATTTTAGATGAGTTAAATATAGAACTTTCCCAGCTAGGGGGTCTCTCTGATTATCAAGCAGGCTTCAGGAAGGGGCATTCTACCACTGATAATTGTTTTATCTTAAAACCATCTCTTTGAAAAATACATCAAGCTAAGGAAGCAATGAGTCTATGTAGCCTACATAGACTTCAGCGATGCATTTGATTCTATTTCTCAGTAAACTCTCTGGAAAGAAATGATAAATAAGGGTATTTCTCCCCATTTAGTGTGTATAATTAGGGAGCTTTATACAGACTCATGGGCTCAAATTAGGGTAGGGCTTGCTAACCAGTTATCATCTTCCTTCCATGCTAATTGAGGAGTTAGACAGGGATGCATTCTTGCACCCCTTCTGTTTTGTTTATTTATAGACAAATTGTTGGTTTTGTTGGAGAAGTCCTCTGATTCCCCTAAAATACTATCAAGGGAATGTCCTGTTTTGACTTTCACTGACGATCTAATCTTAATTTCTCTGTCTCAGTTGGGTTTATCTAAAAAATTAGAAATATTAAATGATTTTGCCACTGAATAGAAATTGGAAATCAACAAAACCAAAAGTCAAGTTATGATATTTGGATCTAGACACTGTATAAAAAATTGGAAAATTGGTAATAAAAAACTTACCACTGTTAACAATTATAACTATCTTGGTCTGAACTTTGCTTCAAATGGCCTATGGGCCAAACGTGATAGTCAATTATTGATTAAACTAAAACAATCAGCTAGCTCCCTAAGCTTATTCAATAAAACGTATGGTGGTAGATCAGTAAGTCCCTTATTACAAGTAATCAAATCAAAATACAATCCACAACATTTATATAATATTGAAGTGTGGGATACAAATATATTTAACTTCCTTGAGGTTCCCCTTATGAAACTGCTGAGAAATACCCTAGGTTTAAGCCCTACCATTCCAGCATCCCTAATCAGAGCATAATTAGGTATAACACCATTACTGGCTTTAATACAAGCCAGGAAGGTAAATTATTGGATAAAAGTAATTCATATGAATCAGAACTAATTACCATCTATGTGTGTTAAGGAGAAATACTCTTGGCTCGATCTAAATCTTCCTCAGTCAAGTTGGCTTAAAAATATACAAATGTTTTAAGCGTTAATAACTTGCTAATTTTGGAGAAGTACATTTTGAAAGAAATTTCTATTAGTTCTAAATATCAGAAGTTTGTTACCACTAAATTTTCAGATAATCATAAATGGAAAGATCTTGAGAATAATCAAAAACTTTGTATCTCAAACTGGCTGATCAAATTTGATACTAAGCATTTTTACAGACATTGGGCCTGATTCTAGAAGAGTTATGCCTTGTGTAGCTGCACTTGCACCAAGAAGAATGGCGCACGTAGCAAGTTACACCAGCAGTTGTGACATGCAGTATTCTATGAAGTGGCCTGTGACATGCTGCAGGCTACTTGCGCCAAAGTGGAGTAACGCCAGCAAATACACTCTAAACCCCATGCAACATGGTGCCAGGGGGTTTACAGCACAAGTTGTGTCCTATTCTGGAAGGGCAGCAACTAAGTCCCCAATGTCAGGATTCTACAAGAACCCCCAGAGGAGAACCGTCAATGTAAGTTAAACCAGCATGTAGCTGGCATAACTGTATGCACACCCTCTGGGGGTTCTGTAGACCCACCAGCAGCCCAGCATGCAATCCATGTGCCCTTCCCCCATACCCAGAATATCCCTGTAGGTACTCTGCAGGGCATCTTGCACCATGTCCCCCCAATTCCCTAAACAGTTCATGCCCCACAGGGCAGCATACACCCCAGCCCCCAAACCCCTGAACCATAAAAGCCCCACAGGGCTGCCCACACACCCTGTACCCCCAAATCCCCCACCACTTAAAACCCTGCAGGGCAGCTCTGTCCACCCCCCCAACCATGCCTAGACCCCAAGACACAGAGCTGCAAATGGTAATTCCTTACCACACAACTAACCCTGGTTAGTCTAGTGGCTCCCACCCCCACCCAGCAGTGCTAATCCACCCAGCACCCCCAACTATCTCTCAGTCAGCAACTGTCACAGCCCACCTCATTCTCCACAGCCAGCAGCTGACTGAGTTCTGTAGGAGCACTTACTTTATAGACATGCTCAAAAATGAATGAATACTCATTAATTTTTGAGCACATCTATACAGTAAGCACTCCTATGGGAACTCAGCCGGCAGCTGGCCATGGAGGTGAGAGGTGTGCTGAGCCAGTCGCCGGCTGGGGACGGGTGGGGGTGCTGGATGGACTGGCACTGCTGAGTGGGGGGGCTACTAGACTACCAGGTATATGTGCCTATAGTCCCATTTCGGTATGGGACATCAGAATGCATGCATTGTACATACTGTACAGAACACAGTTGCATGGCTCTCCAGATAGGGGTAGGAGAAACTTGGTGGCATGACAGTGGGTAGGGAGCCTCTAGCCCTGTGGGGCTTCACCGGGATCAGGCATGAGGGGATAGGAAGCACTTGCACCTTGTGGGACAACAGTTGCTGCTTGCGACATCCTCGCCAGGTACCCCCTCTGTTCAACATACCTGACTGTATGTCACAAGTCATAAGACTTAGATGCGGGGACCCTGCCTCTTCTAGAATAGGGAGCAGGGTCCCTGTCACAGCTGCGTTTGGTGCAAGTCACCTTTGGCAGCAACTTGCACCATACTTCTAGAATCCCACCCATTACCTAGATGTTCTAACTGATTTCAATCAAAGAAGGCTATATACTCTTTATTGTATGGAGCTGTTCCCAAGCAATGTTATTAAAGCTAGATGCAGTATCTAGGGCTAATGAAGACTGTAGAAAATGCTATGGTTGTACTGCTTACAAAGCTGAATATCTGAAACATGTCATGCTAGTTTGTAGATGGTACGACAGAGCCAGATCTAGATGACTTACTCCACTCTTGCAAAATACACTGACAAATGATGTGCAATTGATTCTACAGATATTGTTTACTAGCAATGATGAACTGGTTATTAAGACTACCATATGTTATCTAGATAGGATATACAAAACTTGTTTAAAGAAAGGGTTCTCAATCCCTTAGGAGCTATCTTTCCTTTCTTAGATTCAGTGATGAATCATTAGAATTGTTAGGATGTAGGAATTTAGATGAACAGATTTTATATGTAACATCATGGTCCTGGAATTATTATATGTGCTGTTTTTATATCTTTTATCTTATTGTAACATGAAACAGATGTTGTATTTAATTCATATTCATTTTTGTTAAAGGTCTATGACTGAACAATAAACCTTACCTAGTACTACTACTTGATAGGGAAGGCTTCTGGAATGGTGGATGGAGAATAACAATCAAGCTACATTATGAAGGAAATGATCTGAAACATCTACCAAATTGTATGTACATAGAGAAAAAGGATTTATCTTCTACCAAGGTCAGCCCCGCAGGTGTTTTAAAGGCTGATCGGTAAGTCATATAAGCCCTAATTGTGAAGCCTCAGTGTGGGGAAATGGACCATATGGGATTTCATTGCCAAAATGAACAGAAATGTAACCTGTATGATGGAGGGGGTCATTCTTTTATAGGCTGTCCCTTGGCCTCTCACAACATAGGAGATGCAGAATATGGGGTGTAGGATTTTTGCATCCATCAAACCAAAGCGACTTCAGGTTTTCGGGTCCCTAGGACTCCCACCATTTGCACAACAGAACATTCTGTCCTCCCCCCTCAAAAGAGAAAATAGGACACAGAGTGTGGTTCCCTCTGATCCTCTGCAATCCTCTGAACCAGATGCTACAGTTCAGAAGGTACACACAGTTCCTGAAAAGGATGTTAGGGCTCCTCCTCTCCCCCCTCCACCTAAGGAAGGGTCATGACAATTTAAAGCAGTGCAAGCTAAAGGAAAAGGAAGCACACCTAAAGTGGTGATTATATTACCAACTGACCCTTTGTCATTATATAGCCCCTCCTCAGTTTTGAAAGATGGAGCCTCAGTAGAAGATATAGACTAGGACTCTGGCTCTTTCACCTACTCTCATGCTGATGCACAATCAGAGCCAGAGAAGGAAAAGGTGCAGCACCTAGTAAAACAAGGAGAAGTAGAAGAAGGATGGACTCTAGGGCTCCATCCAGGAAAATGCCATGAGTACAGTTGTGTGCACTTTTATTGTTTTAAATGAGACACAATGAAGTAAGGTTGGCCTCCTTGAATACTAATAGTATTCTATTTGAGAGAAAACGTTTAGCAACTTTTGCCTTATGTTCTGACTATGCTTATAATATAATCTTTCTAGAAGATACTAGATTATCATCTGAGACAGACATAACAAATGTGGATAATGTGTGGGTGTGGGGATCATGCTATTGGTCTGGAGAGACTAATGTGTGTAGTGGGGTGGGTATTTGTTTTATGGATCATAATATCCATGTTACTCACATGGTGGAAACTGAGCCAGGTAGGGCTTTAATGCTGGATGTACAGATACAAGGGGTAGATTTTCATCTTATAAATATTTATGCTCTTCAGGTGAAAACTGCAAGACTAAATCTGCTGAAACTGATCTTGCCATACTTATATACCTCTAGGAATGTCCTTTTAGAAGGGGATTTCAGTATTAGTTGATTTCTTACAGATAGAGGAATAAAAACGTCAAAAATGTTTTGTGACGCTTCCTATTTGAATCAGGTACTACAAATGTCCAGCCTGATAGATGTATTTGAAACAGATATGAATAAGGCACCTCATACTTATTTTAAAAGGTAAAGTCTCCACCAGGATTGATTCTTGCTTTGTTTCCTCTATTTTGCCAGTTAGGTCAAAAGTAGTATTACCAGTTTTCACGTCCGACCATGGTTTACTTAGTGTTACCCTGTCTGATTTTGCTGGAACTTCAAGGGGACATGGCTACTGGAAAATGAACTGAAGTCTTAGAGAACCCAGAAATACAGGAAGGCTTTAATTAGCTTCTTGATGCTAGGTAGTCAGTGTTAATTCTATATGACTTTCTAGACGAATGGTGGGAGGATAGCAAAGAATATTTTCAAAAGTATATGCAACTAATGGGGAAGTTAAACGGTAAACAAAAAAAGGAAAACAATTTTGAATTAAGTAATACATTATTTGCTTTACATCAGTTACACAAGGACAGTGAAATATCCTATTCTGATCAAATTAGGGAGATTAAAGAAGAGATGATGGACATACAGTATCACTTCTATCAGACAGCCTTTGATCGGGCTGTGTGAACTCACAACTTGGCTGGAGAAGTCAGACTGCTGCTTGACTCACCACTGCTATCCTTGCCTCCCTGGAAGCCTTTCTATCAGGTACAGCCTTTGATTCTGGCCGGGAATGCAGCTGACCCTGCTATTGGCTGCAGCCCCTTGTGCTGTGTGTGGGATTGGCTAGCTACATTACGGCTTGCTACAGGATTGGCTGTCTGGAATCTCCTTCTTTGTTATGGCTTTTTTCCTTGTCTCCTTCGGCTTTTTCAGCCCTCGTAGAACTCTGAACTGCTAGCTTTTCAGGAAACAAATCAAATCCGGGACTGTATTACTGTGGGGTTTAAAAGAAAAAAAAAGTATTCTAAATGCTGTTTAAATGCACTGTAATGTTTATCTAAAATTAATTCATAGTGTCTGTATATTGAATATACCCTGCTTTGCCTTTTAGCCTAACTAAATCTTCATTCCTTGTCTGCATCTCAACTTTGCTAAATCTTTATTCTCTGTCTGCCTTTCAGCATCTCAACCTTGCTAAATCCTTATTCTCTGCCTGCTCTTCAGCATCTCAACCTTGCTGAATCCTTATTCTCTGTCTGCCTTTCACCATCTTAACCTTGCTGAATCCTTATTCTCTGTCTGCCTTTCAGCATCTTAACCTTGCTGAATCCTTATGTTTGCCTTTCAGCATCTTAACCTTGCTGAATCCTTATTCTCTGTCTGCCTTTCAGCATCTTAACCTTGCTGAATCCTTATTATGTTTGCCTTTCAGCATCTTAACCTTGCTGAATCCTTATTCCCTGCCTGCTCTACAGCATCTTAACCTTGCTGAATCCTTATTCTCTGTCTGCCTTTCAGCATCTTAACCTTGCTGAATCCTTATTCCCTGCCTGCTCTACAGCATCTTAACCTTGCTGAATCCTTATTCTCTGTCTGCCTTTCAGCATCTTAACCTTGCTGAATCCTTATTCCCTGCCTGCTCTACAGCATCTTAACCTTGCTGAATCCTTATTCTCTGTCTGCCTTTCAGCATCTTAACCTTGCTGAATCCTTATTCCCTGCCTGCTCTACAGCATCTTAACCTTGCTGAATCTTTATTCCCTGCCTGCTCTACAGCATCTTAACCTTGCTGAATCCTTATTCCCTGCCTGCTCTACAGCATCTTAACCTTGCTGAATCCTTATTCTCTGTCTGCCTTTCAGCATCTTAACCTTGCTGAATCCTTATTCCCTGCCTGCTCTACAGCATCTTAACCTTGCTGAATCTTTATTCCCTGCCTGCTCTACAGCATCTTAACCTTGCTGAATCCTTATTCTCTGCCTGCCTTGCAGCACCTTAACCTTGCTGAATCCTTATTCCCTGCCTGCTCTTCAGCATCTTAACCTTGCTGAATCTTTATTCTCTGCCTGCCTTGCAGCATCTTAACCTTGCCGAATCCTTATTCTCTGCCTGCTCTTCAGCATCTTAACCTTGTGAATCCTTATTCTCTGCCTGCCTTGCAGCACCTTAACCTTGCTGAATCCTTATTCTCTGTCTGCCTTTCAGCATCTTAACCTTGCTGAATCCTTATTCCCTGCCTGCTCTACAGCATCTTAACCTTGCTGAATCCTTATTCTCTGCCTGCCTTGCAGCACCTTAACCTTGCTGAATCCTTATTCCCTGCCTGCTCTTCAGCATCTTAACCTTGCTGAATCTTTATTCTCTGCCTGCCTTGCAGCATCTTAACCTTGCCGAATCCTTATTCTCTGCCTGCTCTTCAGCATCTTAACCTTGCTGAATCCTTATTCTCTGCCTGCCTTGCAGCACCTTAACCTTGCTGAATCCTTATTCTCTGTCTGCCTTTCAGCATCTTAACCTTGCTGAATCCTTATTCTCTGCCTGCCTTGCAGCACCTTAACCTTGCTGAATCCTTATTCCCTGCCTGCTCTTCAGCATCTTAACCTTGCTGAATCCTTATTCTCTGTTTGCCTTTCAGCATCTTAACCTTGCTGAATCCTTATTCTCTGTCTGCCTTTCAGCATCTTAACCTTGCTGAATCCTTATTCCCTGCCTGCTCTACAGCATCTTAACCTTGCTGAATCCTTATTCTCTGTTTGCCTTTCAGCATCTTAACCTTGCTGAATCCTTATTCCCTGCCTGCTCTACAGCATCTTAACCTTGCTGAATCCTTATTCTCTGTCTGCCTTTCAGCATCTTAACCTTGCTGAATCCTTATTCCCTGCCTGCTCTACAGCATCTTAACCTTGCTAAATCTTTATTCTCTGTCTGCCCATCAGCTTAATATAATTTCTACAGCTAAATTAATTCCTTCTTGGTGCCAGCCTAATGACCCTTTTCCCCTCCCCACCCCACCTACACTAGTCTTCTATTCTTTTGTGCTCTCTTCCTATTAGAGATCCCTGCCCGCCGATTAACCCTTTAGCCTGCCTTTGTCCTCATCAACTATTTTAACATCTGCCCTCTTTATCTTTACTTTCAGGCCACCCTAGATCGGGCTGTGTGGCCTCGCGGCTTGGCTGAAGAAGCCAGACTGCCACCTGACTCATCGTTGCTATCCTCTTCACCTTGGAAGCCCTTCTATCAGGTACAGCCTTTGATTCTGGCCAGGAATGCAGCTGACCCTGCTATTGGCTGCAGCCTCTTGCGCTCTGCATGGGATTGGCTGACTACATTACGGCTTGCTACAGGATCGGTTGCCTGGAATCTCCTCTTTGCTATGGCTTTTTTCCTTGTCTCCTTCTGCTTTTTCAGCCCTTGTAGAACTCTGAACTGCTAGCTTTTCAGCCCACCTCCCCATCCACCCCAGGCCACCTTTAAATACATGTTGGCTCCGCCCACAATAGGGGCTATAATTCTTATTGGTGAGCGCCATTACTGGCCATTATACTTTTAAAGACATGCAATTATGACGTAAATTTGTGTACTGAAAGATCCTAGATTATTATACATTACCCTGAAGAAGCAAAGTGTGGATTTTCATGATCCTAGATTACTACATACTGCTTTGCAGGATCTGTTTATTACCTTGAAGGAAGGAGAGTGTGGATTCTCTAGAGACTTAATTCATTGGTCCTTGCCATTTGACTATGAGTTGGCAGTACCTCGTTGTGTCTAATTACTGATCTCTGGAATCAAGGAGGCGTGTCAGTATATCTTGGTGTCCCATTACTTCGGATAGTGATTTTAGTAGGTGTATTATCTGCCTCATCATTTCCTTAGAGTGGGATTTATGAATAAATAATTTCTCATCATTACTGTGAACAGGTTTTTAAGATGAGAGCCATTCACTCATTCCTGTATTTCCTACTTATCCTGTTATGTCACCTTAAAGGTTACCTTGCACCACTGCAGTATACTAACAATACATTCAAACCTGCCATTTCTTTGGATTGTCCAGACCTAACTGGCCTTTTTGAACACTGTACATAGCTTGTCGAGCTACCTCCTCTGTATCATTCTATGTGGCTAACTGGGCAGCTGGGAACATCATCTGGTGGTACAAGAGGCGTTAGAACTTTGCTAGCTTTACCCCCAGTCACACAGTTCTCACTGTGGTGTTTGGCCAGGGTACTACTATATGCTACGTTAGGCCCTTTTGGTATTCAACCTGATGTCCCCCCAACCTATTCGAAGAGCATTACAAACATAAATGGACTAGGCTACACAGGCTGCTTTTAGGTACACTAAAGAAAATTTTGCTGTTACTATTGATATGTTTTGGCAATGCTGAATTGAACCCGGGTCCTCCTGCAGCTATCTCATCTCCAGCTGACCTGGCCTGTATTAAAGGGATGAGCTTTATGCACATTAATGCCTGTAGCCTGCTAAAGAAGCTTCTGTCTAAACAAACATGGATTAGCCACACTAAGCCTGATGTTCTAGTGCTCTCCAAATTCTGGCTCAGACCTGATACTGCTGATCAGGAAGTGAATATCCCATCTTATACAATATTCAGATCAGACAGGAAGACTAGAGGAGGAGGAGTAGCCATATATGTTAAAGATAAATTCTCAACCTCTGTTATAAACTCAACCTCAGTTCCTAAAGAATTTGAAAACCTTGCTCTAAAAATCAAGCTCTCCTCTTCTGACGCACTGTGTTATAGGTTACTATACAATGGCAAGAAAAAATCCTGGACTTTGATTGGTCAGTCTTGGGCTGGACCCATGATGTTATCCCAGCACAACATCACGGGTCTAGTCTCAGCCTCACTGTGCACCTGTAGATGAGCTTGAGCACCTTGAGCACCTCATGGATTGTTTCCTCTTCTCTTAAAAAACCAAAAAAATTTTCCACACAAAAACATCTTTAAAATGATTTTTTTTATTCTGTATAACAGTGAGCCATTGTATAATAGCAATAATGCCCTCCAGGGTGTGTGTCGTTTGGCATAACATCAAGCCTCAGTTGTTGGATGCACTCAGCCTGCGGCCTCATACCCAACCACCTGAGGCATGATGTTATCCCAGCACGACACACACCCTGTTGGACATTATTGCTTAATTATAGGCCCCCGTTGGCTGGGTGTCAGATATTAGACCACTTAAGTGGTCTACTGTGTCCTATGACCAGAGAATAGATTATATTGGGAGATCTTAATCTTGACTGGTTTACTAGTATCTCTAAACCTTTAAAAAACATTTGTGACTCCTTGGTCTAACCCAACTCATTACCAAAGCAACACATCCCAATAAGAACAACCCTAACAATAGTACCCTGTTGGATCTTATCTTGGTTAGTAAACCTCATATATTTTCTCATGCTATTGTGTTCTTTATGGACATTAGTGATCACTGTTTCATCACCTGTGTGAGATCTGTCACAAAATCAGCCTCTATCTCCAAATACACCATCTAGAGATGTCATCGCAATTTCAACCCTTGCGGATTTCTCTACAATTTGCAGAGGTCATTGAGCTGGCAAAATTTTTACTTTGCAAAAATGGTAAACCTGGCACACGATATTTTTCAGGAACTAGTGCTTGGGACTCTGGACAAACGTGCATCACTGGTTAAGAACTGCATTAAGAAGAAATCTTTCCCCCGGTTCTCAGCTGACCTAAAGGCTGCCCTACTTAATTGTGATTTTCTCTGGAAGAAAGCCTGGAGAACAAAACTTCCAGCAGACTGGATCCTATTTAGGAAGACTAGGAACTCCTGCATTAAGTTGGCAAGAGAAGCAAAGGCCAATTATTATAGGGCAGAACTGGATTCATCTGCTAAATGCTCTACCAAATTCTGGAAAACTCTAAAAGAAGTCGAAGGTCGTACATCATCAAACTCCCTACCTACAAAACTTACCTTTAATGATACCTCAGTTACAGATAAATCAACAATTATGGAACTACTCAATAATCATTTTGTTACCATGGCACTAGCCTTCAACACATCTCCAGCTAATAACCTATGTACACAACTCTGTGCTCCAGACATGGGCACCCCAGTGACTACTGGATCTAAGACTGGGGCTGTTTTCTCATTTCAGCCTGTTTCTTTGAAAGAAGTCGAAGATCTACTTTTACATTTGGATACAAGGAAAAGGGCTGGGGCAGATTCCATAGACACTTGCTTCCTGAAACTTAATTGCTCTGTCTTGGCCATGCCAATTATACACCTTTTAAACCTATCTCTGTCTCAAGGCGATCTTCTATCTATATGGAAAATGGCCCATGTAATACCACTATTTATATCTGGAGATCTTGCTGATTTGAACAACTATAGACCAATCTCCCTTCTCCCCATCCTATCTAAAGTATTGCAAAAATAGTAAGTGCACAACTACGAAACTACCTGGAACATATGAACCTCCTAAATACACTACAATCAGGCTTTAGACCATGCCACAGTACAATCTCGGCCCTTGCTAAGGTGACCAATGACTGGCAGGGTGCCCTGGACACAAAAAATGTTGTATGTGCAGTGTTTCTGGACATAAGCAAGGCATTTGATACTGTTGACCATGACTTGCTACTAGAATCCCTCCGTGACTTAGGCCTGGACACCTGTTGGTTCTCATATTACCTCTCTAGTTGCCAGCAGTAGGTTAAAGTGGAAGGGGAACTCTCTCCTCTTAAACCTGTATTAAGGAGCATACCGCAGGGTTCCATATTGGGACCGTTGCTCTTTGCCATTTATATTAATGGTACAGATGTAGTGATTAATGCTCGCTAATATTCATCTATTTGCTGATAATACCATACTCTATGTAGACAGATCAACTCTGAAAGCAGCATGTATGGACTTACAACAGGAATTCAATAAGCTGCAACTTCACCTACTGAAGCAGAAACTTCTTTTGAACGCAAAAAAAAACTAAGACTATGCTCTTTTCACCCCTATTGAATGCCACTATCCCAGTTTCTCATGGTTCTTTATCTCATATTATTATTACACTTCTAGGTGAATCCCTGGATTATGTAACTAAATTCAAATACTTTGGGGTTTGGATTGATTACAAATTATCATTCCAGGATTATATCGAGGAACCGATAAAAAAAAAACAAAAAAAAAACTTAAACAGAGGCTTGGCCTCTTTTATAGGATTAAGCTTCTCCTTACCCAGGATTCCAAGAAGAGACCTGTACAAACAACCTTCCTTTCCCTATTGGACTACGCCAACTTTATTTATTGCCAAGGCCCTGCCTCTGTGTTAGCCAAACTCGATATATTATATCATAGAGCCATAAGATTCATCATGGGAGCTCCGTAATCCACTCATCACTGCTCCCTATATGCTGATGTAGGATGGCCATCACTAAACTACAGAAGATAAAGAAATGCTGCACTCTGGACTTACAGAGCAATCACTAATAAGTTGATCCAATATATATTGGACTGCCTTTCTACAGTAGTGGTGGGCTATGTACTGAAAAGTTCTGCCCATATCTTATTAAATATACCGAAGGTCAAATCACACTTTGGAAGGTCAGACATAGGCTAGGTCCTTCCTTAGCTTTGGAATAATTTGCAAAAAACTTTAAAATTGGCCCATCCAATCAGTCTGTCTACATTCAAAATGTTATATGTGCCTAATGACAAGGAATCCTGCAACTGCTTCTCCTAAACTGTTGCCTATTCAACCTATATACAGTGATTCTTTTATGGTGCATATTGGCACCTCTCCTTACCCTTTCTCCTTTAACTTAATCACATGTCTTGGACGTTCCACTAGGTATACCCATTGACTGCTTTCCCTATTCTGTTGTTTTCCGTACCTTTTAACTGAGGCCCTCTGCTTGGTGTCTTTATACAACCTGTTTCCCTGTTTGTTGCCATGAGTCCTCATCCTGCAGAGGCTCTGCACTCTGATATTTCCCTGCTAATACTATTTTCTGTAACCTCTTTATGTGCTTCTTCTTACTGTATTTCTAAGCTGAAATGGTCTATTATCCAACCTCAGTTTATGTTCTCATAGGTATTCATGTCACATAATCAGTTCAACCTATGCATTTTTTGTACATAGTAATATAGGTAGTTGCCTGCTGCCCAGGATTTTGCTTTTCTTTCTTTTTTTTAAAGTTTATTGCCAACTATTTATTGTATATTGTTTTAATTACTACTGTATCTGTTCAGTCGTATATTTCAGATGTACATATTCTTTTCTCTACGATGGGTTTTTGTATGTTGTCCAGGTCCATCTTGAAAATGAGTACTCCTCAGTGGTGTCCACCTGGATAAATAAAGGCTTGATTGATTAACAAAATGAAATCGCTGGAAATTGTGTAATGCAAGTGTCAAAAGGGTTTACACTGCCTTGCTTACCCATTTGGCCACATTTTTACTCTAAGACAAAACAAAACAATCTCTCACTTAAAAATAACAGACGGGAATGCAGTAAATACAAAACAGGGAATCCTCTGAGAAATAGAGGGTCATGTGCATTTGAAATTTAAAAATAACTCCATTTCTGAGCAAAAGATCAACAGGTGGTTGACCTCCTGTGATTTACCAGAAATACCTGACATTTTTTGGGGGTTTTCTAAAAGCTTCAATTACAGAGCTTAAATTAAACTCATTTATTAACAATTTAAGATCAGGGGCTGCTCGAGGCCCGGATGGCCTTCAAATCGAATTTTATGAAATTATTTTTCCAAAATTAGCTGAAGAAGTGGTTTAGGTTTTAAATTTTTTCTTTCAGGAGAGTAAATTTACCATGTAGTATATATGAAGGGCTGATAATCTTCCTGTATAAAGGAGGAGAGAAAGAGTTCTTGGAAAATTGAAGACAAAGTACTTAGTTAAATGCTGACTGTAAAATATTAACTAAATTATTAAACAATCTGTTATCGCTGGCCTCAGAGAGTTTAATTCACCCATCTCAGTTTTGTGAGGTTCCTGGAAGAAAAATAGTAGATGGTCTCATTCTCCTTAGAGAGATTATGGAGAAAGGAAATAATGAAGAAATCAGTGGGTACTTGGTAAGCCTTGATCAGGCAAAAGCCTTTGATAGGGTGAATCATGATTATGAATGGCTTTGCTTGGTTGCATATGGATTTACAAGATGCTTTATTGATTGGATTGGGCTATACTATAAGAATGCAACAGTTAGACCTTATGTTAATGGTTGGTTGGGACAGGCATGTGAGGCAGGGCTGCCCCCTTAGTCCTGCTCTATATATCTTGACACTTAACCCATTATTTTATATGATACATCTGAGAGAGGACATTATAGAATTTTCTGTTCATAGTGAAGATTGGGAAATTAAAGTGATCTATTACGCAGATGACGTGAGCCTGATATTGGCAGATCATGCATCATGCAAAGCGGCAGTGCAGGTTGTGGATTCCTTTTCAACAATAAAAAAATAGACTTTAATTATGCTAAAGCAAATTTCTCCCCATAGGACCAGTACTAGGTGACAGACCAGTCTTTTCAGACATTCCAATCCATGAAATCTCTCATAAAATATTGGGGGTGTTTTTTTTGGCTCAGGAGACATGTGTATTTATAATTGGAATATTCTCACACAGGAAAACCAAGTAAAAATCAGATGTTTGAATTCCTGGTACCCACAAAAGAACCCCAGAGCAAATGGACTGGGGCATGGGTTATCCCGGAGGATATTAGCCATACGAACAATTTTTAAAGAAAACACAAATTGCAAATACCCTAATAATACAAAGCATCATGGGAAGCATATGCAAATGCCCCGGAGTTAATTTGGATTGGCTCAACTTTAATCAGAATTTCATCATGCCAGAAGGCCTCACAATATAATCAGCAAAGGCTAAGAACAGCAGATACATGTTTCATCCTCATTTGGACTCATGATTGTACCATATGTGTATCTCTCAGCCCATGGAGAGGGAGACAGCCACCCTATGGGGATCTTATTTGTTTGGTTCATGGGGAGCCCAAAGTAGACAGAGAAGAGAACTACTAAAGAACCCAGAGCAAATGCACTGGGGCATGGGTTATCCAGGAGGACATTTGCCATACAGCCAAATTTTAAAGAAAACAAAAATTGTACATATCCCAATAATGCAAAGAAGCATGGGAAGCATATGCAAATGCACATAAATTAATTTGGACTGGCTTAACTTTAAGCAGAATTGCATGGTGCCAGAAGGCCTCACAATACAATCAGCAAAGACTGAGAACAGCAGACACAGACGTGTTTCATCCTCATTTGGACTCATCAGTGTGCCATATCTGTATATCAGTGCAGGGAGTGGGGGTCAGCCACCCTATAGGGGATCTTATTTGTTTGGGTCATGGGCAGCCCAAAATAGAGAGAGAAAAGAACTGCAAGTATTTAGAGCAAATGTCAGGTAGCATGGGTTATCCAGGATATTGGCCATATAGCCAAATGTTAAAGAAAACACAAATTGCACAAACCCAAATAATGCAAAGCATCATGGGAAGCACACTGATGAGTCTAAATGGGGACGAAACACATGTTTGTATCTGCTGTTCTCAGACTTTGCTGATTGTATTGTGAGGCCTTCTGGCACCATGCAATTCTGCTTAAAGTTGAGCCAGTTAAAATTAATTCATGTGCATTTGCATATGCTTACCATGATGCTTTGCATTATTGAGGTATGTGTGTAATTTGTGTTTTCTTTAAGATTTGTCTGTATGGCCACTATCCTCCTGGATAACCCATTCCCCAGTGCATTTGCTCTGGATTTTTTTTGTACTTCTCTTCTCTCTCTACTTTGGGCAGCCCATTACCCAAAACAAATAAGATCACCTACAGGGTGGCTGGCTCCCTCTCCCTGGTCTGAGATACAGATATGGCACACTGATGAGTCCAAATGAGGATGAAAAACATGTCTGCTGTTCTCAGCCTGTGCTGATTGTATTGTGGGGCCTTTTGGCACCATGCAATTCTGCTTAAAGTTGAGCCAGTCCAAATTAATTCATGGGCATTTGCATATGCTTCCATGATGCTTTGCATTATTGGGAGTATGTGCAATGTGTGTTTTCCTGTAACATGTCAAACTCAAGAGAATTTACATCATTGCCTGTAGAGGAGAAATGATTGCAACTTATTAGAAAATGTGCAAAGAAAGTTCACCAAAACATATATATGGTCTTCAACATGAACCTTATTAAAACAGACTTCAGTCTCTTAATCTTATGACCCTTGCTACCTGTCGTATAAGGGGGGACCTTCTGTTCTTGTTTGACTTAATCCAGAACCCCTATCTCATGACAGAGCTTGGTCTTGAATTTAAGAATGATTCTCACAATACCAGGGGACACCCATTACAGCTTGCTGGGAAACCATTTCATTATATGAGCAGAAAATTCTGCTTTACACTTAGAACTGTCAGATCATGGAACAGATTACCCCTTGAGGTAGTCATAAATGAAACTAAAAGCATATTTAAATCCCATCTTGATAATTTGATTAATTCAGGGTATGTTCTCTCCTATTATACTTTGTAATAGCATAAGAGCTACTTGGGCCATTGGCCTCCTTGCTCTTCAACAACCTTAGTATGAACCTTAGCACATGGTTAAAATGTTTTTAATAACCATGTTTTTTCTTTTATGTTCAGTTTTTCCTCCTACAAAACAGTCAGAGGCTACCTTGTATAGCATTTTCTTTCAATGTGTCTGAGGTAGTAGGTTAAATCTTGTAAAAAAAGGTGTAACTTATTTAGCAGTTAAGGACAGAGGTTTAAATATGATCCATTCCCTTGTTTTCTTCTTTACTATGTTACTGTACACAAATCTAAAACCTGTACTACAGCAATCAGAAAACATTTTGGGCCCCTGGTTAGTTGATCAGGTGGATCCCTGGTTACAGTCCTGGGAACTGAACTCCCCAATACAAAAACAAAAATCTCTACAGGTCTTCCCATATCATATGCAATATGTTTATGGTAAATTAAAACTATGGGCAATAAAAAACAAACATTAATAAATTTAACAAGAAAGGAATTGTATGAATTTATTGTAATGTTATTTTTAGCCGAACATCCTAGATATTGGATACAGGATCCACAAGATACAAGACAAATTGGTAATATGTTGACGATCATTAGGATGAGAGGCAAGATGTGGGATGTGATGTGGCTTTGTACACATGAGAAATTAAATGTTAAAAATAATTTAAAACATAAGGAGGTGACTGAGAGGGTATGTCCTAGAGAAGAGACTTGCCCAGATGTATTGGAAATGATGGAATATTAGTTCTTAGAATGTCCATTTATTCTTCTTTTCTGGGTTTTGTTATATGCAAAATGGCATAAGTCTCCAATTCGGTTGATAACTAGGGATATTCTTTTTCTAGGGATTTTGCCCCAGGCTTAGGGTAAATATAATGAAGGTACTATTCAGTTGATTTTACTAATAATTAAATATCATATAATGTATGGGAGATGCTTATTATTAACTAATTTCACACACTTTACAATGTTGTTATACCATTGATATGTCATCAAATTGTTGTTATACCCTCTTCACTATGTCATAACAATGGTATAATAAAACAGAATGTTCACTCTGTGTAACATTCTGTACTGTGAATTCAATACAAAGTTGTGCGCATACACTATAAAAGCTAATGGATGGTCTTCGGGTAACAACCACACTGCAATCTCTTCTCAAGGTTGTCATGACAACAGTAAACTTCTCAAGCTTTGCTCTCAAGGTTTACAATGTCATGACAACCTCTCGAAGTGATTAGAATGTGGTTATTCCACAAAGACCATCCATTATCCTCTATATTTGGCACATTCGTTGTCAACTTACTTTATAAAAAAGAAGAATTACAACAGAACAATTGATCTTCCTGGACTAAAAGTCTGCACCACTCATTCACACTAATGAGACCAAGTCGGAGGTGCCAGGACCCAGCGGGAGCCAAAAATCTTCAGGAGGGCTGGCACCGAGGTAGGACTACACATGTGCAATACCATGAAGCTGGCTTCCACCTGTATAGGCTATCTCAGAATCTTCCCACCAACCACCTCAGTTTCTCCATTCCCTGCTGTTGAGTACGCTTCAGTAAATGATGTCGCTCGCCCGCCGGGAGTCAAATCTTCAAGTGTATATGACAGCAGCTTTAGTTGTTCAGTATTTGTTTAGTTTTAGTTTTTCTTAATAATATTCTTTATTTAAAAAAAAAAGAGAGAAAGAGAAGTAAAAAATAATTCTCCAGCCTGCCATCGATGGAGTCGACCATGAACGGTGCCAGTGACGGTAGGGAGACTTCACTTGAAAGCTGTTCTGGCTGCGGGTCTTGGTCTGGTCCTCTGCTCTTTTTGGAAGTGGAGGGTCTGACCATGGGCAGTTCAGTGCTCAGGAGGAGGGGAGACCCTTCAGAAAGCATAAAAAGAAGGATACCCATTCCCGATCCTGGTCGTAGACCTGGTACCGTGCAACCTTGAGCTCTTCATCCTCCCACTGGTCAAAGAAGAAGCGGTGCCACTTGAGGTCACCCTCTGGTATGTCTGTGTGAGGATCATTGGAGGTGGAGGGTGGAAGGCTGACTCCAACTCCTTTGGGGTCTCCTATGTCCTCTGTCCCTGGTGGCCACAATCCTTGACAACAGAGCCCTTCCCCACCACCTGGGGGGCCTCCAGAGAGCAGTTTCATTATTGGACCTCTCTTATGGAGCAGTGGGTTTGGCATCTGTCCTGACTTCCCTTACCTGTGGACTCGATCCCAGGGCCTTTGGTCTGTGGTCGGGGCAGTTGGGTCAGGTTGAATGCGCTGCACCTTCTCGGGTGCCATCAATACCAACCTCTCATGCCTTTCCCCCTCACATGGCTTTGAACATCCCAGTGCCAGGGTTGGGGACCCCAAATCCTCACCCAGCACCAGTGGTGGCACTGTTGCCAGTGCCATGTTCTGTGCTGGTGCTGAAGCCAGTGCTTGCACTGAATCGGGTACCGGGGTTCTTGAAGCCGATTCCAGGAGTGGTGCCTCTGGCACTCCCTCCCTCTTTTCCTATCTTTGCTGACCATTCTGGGGTAGAGGGGGGCTTTGATGAGTCTGATCCTGATCTGCATTTGTCAGAAGACATGGACGAAAACTCATTTTACCGGCTAGAAATTAAGCCCTCTACATCAGCTGAGTCTGTGGTTGAAGATCTTTCTTTTAAGTCTCTGCTGAAGAACATGGGATCCACTTTGGCCCTGCAGACCTCTGCTGTGGACCCTAGGAAGCTTTTGAGCTTGCGATATCTACATGTCCCTGAAATTCATACAAACATACAAAGAAGCCAGCAGAAGAAGGCCATTTGGCCCATTAAGTCTGCTCATATTACAGAGTCACAGCTTGAGCTAGTGTCCCTGCCCTCCCTCCCCACTCTTCCCATCCTCCCTACCCATGATCCTTACCTTCCCCTATGCCTATCCCAGCCTCTCTTAAAGCTGCCCACTGTCTTCAACGAGATGACCTCTTCCAGCAGTGCATTCTAAGTGTCTGCCAACCTCTCTGTGAAGAAGTGCTTCCTGACCTTCCTTCTAAACCTCCCACTCTCCAGCTTAAGACTGTGCCCCCTCATGCTATGGTTGTCACTCAGCTTAAAGAGACTCTCCTTATTAACCTTATTTATCCCTTTCAAGTACTTGAAGGTCCCAATCACTTCCCCTCTCTCTCTTCTGTCTTCCAGGGAGTACATGTTCAGTGCCCTCAACCTCTCCTCTCATGTCTTACCCTGCTGACTGGCTATCATTTTTGTAGTCCTCCTCTGGACCTTCTCCAGCAGGTTAATGTCCTTTTTGAGATGTGGGCACCAGTACTGAACTCCACACTCTAGATGCAGCCTTACCAGTGACTTGTGCAAAGGCAATATAACCTCCTCCCTCCTACTACTGATCCCCCTAGATATGTATCCCAGCATCTTGTTTTCCTTTGCTGCTGCTTTCTTGCAATGCATGGAGTGCGTCAGGTCACTAGTGATCATTACTCCCAGGTCCTTCTCCTCCTCTGATGCAGATACTCGGACTCCACCCAAGTAATACTCTGTCCAGGGATTCTTGGCTCCAATAGGCATAACTTTGCATTTCTTGGCATTGAAGCCAAGATGCCAGATCCTGGATGACCTCTCCAGCTTTTCCAGATCTTCCTGTAGGTCCTGTATCCCTTCAGCTGTGTCCACTCTCCCACAGGTTTGGTGTCATCTGTGAATAGGCACATTTTGCCCTGAATGCCATCCCCAATGTCATTGATTAAGACATTGAACAACACAGGCCCCAGCACCAAGACCTGTGAGACACCACTAGTTACCTCTCTGGTGCTAGATAACTCTCCCCCCCCACAACTACCCTCTTGGTCTGTCCCTCAGCCAGTTTTCCACCCATCTGGCCATCTTTTCCCCCAACTCTGAGATCCACCAACTTCCTGATCAACCTTTTGTGGGGCACTGAGTCAAAGGCCATGCTGAAATCAAGATAGAGGTTGTCTATCACTTGGCCCCTGTCTACTGTCTTAGTGACACAGTCAAGTAAGTCAATCAGATTTGCTTGACATGATCCCCCACCATGAATCCATGCTGCCTCACATCCTGGAGACCATGCTCCTCTAGATAGTCTACCAACCTTTCCTTTAGTATGGTCTCCATGAGCTTGCCCACAATGGAGGTCAGATTGACTGGTCTGTAATTCTCTGGATCATCCTTGGGCCCACTTTTATGGATGGTCATTACATGTGCTTTTCTCCTGTCCTGGGGTACCATGCCCGATTCTAGTAAACTATTAAATAGGTCTGACAGTGGCCCTGCCAGCTCCTCATCCAGTTCCTTTGGTACCCTTGGATGTACTTTGTCTGGGCCTGGTGATTCATTCACCTTCAATGCCAGCAGCACCTCCCTCACTCTATCCTCCTCTATCACTACATCTGTGTTCCCCTTCCCCATGCTTCTCTTTTCCCTCCTGAAGGCACTGGTCCATCCTTCTGCCTGGTGAAGATGAAACAGAAATATTCATTTAAAATCTCTGCTTCCCCCCATTATACTACACACACACTCTACCCCTTTCTTAAGCCTAATAATCCCTTCCTTCTTGTCCCTTTTCTCACTTATATAGTGAAAAAAAGCCTTCTCCCCCTTTTTAATTCCTTCAGCTACCTGCAACTTCTTCTGTGCCTTTGACTTCCTTGCCTGCCTCACTAGCCAACCTTAGGTAACTTTCCCTGTCCACCTCTCTCTTGGTCTTCCTGAATTTTCTATAGGCCAACCTCTTTTCCCTTACTGCCTGGGCAACCCCAGAACTGAACCAGCTGGGTACTTCAGCCCTTGTGTTCTTCCCCCTGAGCCTAACACACTCATCTGTGGCAACCAGTATGAATTCCTTAATGATGGACCACCTTTGGTCCATCCCCATATCTGCTCTGATGCCTACCAGATGGCTCCTTAGCATTTCACCCATTTTCCTGAAGTCCACCCTCCTGGAATCCAAGATTTTGGTTTTAGTTGGGATGCTTTCCCTGCCCATATCCAACTGGAACTACACTGTGCAATAGTCACTTCCACCCAATGGCTCCCTGACCATTATTTCCTGTACATGCTCCCCATTTGTGAGCACCAGATCAAGAATTGCCTCAGCTTTTGTTGGTTAAGTGATACCCTGAGTCAGGAACTCACTCTGCAGTCCTTCCAGGATCACCTGACTCCTAGCAGATTTTGTTGATGGTATGCTCCACTCCACCTTGGGCAGGTTGAAGTCCCCGACAATTACCACCTCTTCTTTCCCCGCAGCTTCCAATATTTGTGAGCTCAGTTCCCTGTCCCTCTCCTCATCCTGACTGGGTAGTCTGTAAACACCCCCAACCTCACCTTTCTCCCTTTATTGGATCTTAACTGAACCCATAATGCTTCCACCTCTCCTTCCTCTGACTCCACCCCCGTGCAAGTTATTCCCTCCCTGATAGAAACTGCCACCCACCCCCCTTCCCGACTACCCTGTCCCTCCTGTATAGTTCTGTATAGTTTATATCCAGGGATCGCAAGGTCCCAGCCATGGTGTGATGTTGCCCAAATCTTGGTTACTGCAGCTATGTCCACCCTCCTATCTGCTAATAGTGTCTGCAGGTCATTTATCTTGTTTCCAAGACTCCATACATTCAGAGAAACCACCTTCCACCTAGAATCTGAACTTCCTTCTCTTCTCTCTATTATTCTATTCACATTTATCCCCTCTGTGTGCACCCCTCCACATACTCTTACTATGTGTTCCTCACCCCCTCCACCCTTTGCTAACTGTGTTCTCACCCCTTCCACCTCTTCCCTCCAGACCTCTTCCATCACTGTGGGGTTGAGGTTCACTGACCCCCTCCTGTCAGAGTCTGTGGGCCTGCTCGCCCACTACCCCCATTCAGTAGTTTAAATTAAGTGTAGTGGTTATGTATTCCTATAGTTTGTCCCCGAGTACCCTCAAACCCTCCCTACTGAGGTGTACTGTAGCCTGTCAGGTGAAAAGAGTGTTTTGTTTGACCAGGTCTCATCCCAGTCCCCAATACAGATGAACAACTCCTCCCTGCACCACTGCCTCAGCCAGTCATTAAAATCCTCTATTCTTCTTTTCCTGGCTGTGTTGTCCCTTGGTACTGGTATCACCTCTGGACCTGACACCACCGGTACAACCCTCTTTTGAGACCCTTTCACAAGCGGTATGGGACAGACCAGTGCTGATTCCTTCCATGGCTAAGTCTATAGATAGAAAGTACATCCCTCCTAAAGACAGGCAAATTCTTGCCTCACAACCCTTCATGGATGCCCTGGTGGAACTGGAGGAGAATGACAAAGTCATGCTCCCCCAGGAATCCACGGCACATCTTGTGAATAATGAGTCCCGTAAGATTGACACTCTGGAGAAATGGATGTTTGCAGCAGCAACCCTGGGCATGTGCATTGCTAGCTACCAGGGCCATTTCTCTCAGTATGAATATACCTTTCGGCACTCACTCAAATCAATGATTGAGAACCTCCTGGAGTTTGACACCAATGCAGAGCTTCTGCAGACCATTACCAGGGGCATAGAGTCCAACAATCAACAGCTGAAAGCTGCTATGGACACCTTTGACACTGCCTCTATTACAGCAGCGGCCAGGATTTGTACCTGATGGCATTCCTGGCTCAGGACTTTGAGTTTCACAAATGATGCTCAGCAGAGAGTTATGAATTTCAACTTTGATGGTGTTTATCTGTTTGGCCCGCAGGTGGAACAGGCACTGGAGGCCACTCAGAAAACCAGGACTGCCATTAAAACCACTAGGCTGGCTTCCGCCACCCCTCCGAGGGGCGGGAACTGCTGACAGTTTCATAACAGGCAGTCCTATCGAGGTCAGGGCTAAGAAGCCTTTAACAGGATCCAAACCCCTCAGCCACAAAAGAAAATGAAGCAAAAGGCACAGGTCTTGAAAGCACCCAGTGCCACCCTCTGAAGACCTGGCCCAGGTACCACCTCAGCTGCCCAAGGTAGATACTGCTAAGGCAGTAGGAGGTCATCTGACTCAGTTTTACAACCAGTGGCAATCCCTTACAATGGGCAAATGGGTCCTCAGGATTATTTGAGAGGGATACTCTCTCAATTTCACAGAGATACCGCCAGATCTTCCAACCAAGCAACAGCCCAACCTGTCTACCGCTCAGTCAGACTTTCTTACTTCTGAGATTAAGGGCCTTCTGAAAAACAGGGCAGTAGAAGAGGTTAATCAGGCAGAATGGAACATGGGGTTCTACTCCCATTACTTTCTTGTTCCAAAGAAAACATGTGGCATGTGCCCAATTCTCAATCTAAGGAAGTTGAACACATATCTGTTCAAAGAAAAGTTCAAGATGATCTCTCTGGGAACATTACTGCCTTTAATTCATCAGTATGACAGGTTGTTATACCTGGACATGCTGGACATCTATCAGCACATTTTGGTGCACTCAAGCCATCACAAGTACCTCCACTTTGTGGCTCTGGGTCAATACTAAAAGTTCAGAGTCCTGCCCTTTGGGATCTCCTTGGCACTGCAAGTCTTTACAAAATGCATCGCAGTACTCATGGCATATCTCACAAAACTCAGCTTTCAAGTGTACCCATACCTGGACGATTGGCTCCTAGCAAGCCCATTCAGACAGGATACACAGGAAGCTATCTCAACAGCTTCCAAGTTCCTCACCTCTATGGAGGTGCTTCTTAACCTGGAAAAATCACAGATTCAGCCCTCCCAACAGCTTCTCTTCATAGGAGCCCTTCTGCACACCTCCAGGGCAAGGGCCTGCCTTCCAGAGGGCAGGAGAAATTACATTCTTCAGATGGCTCATTTCATCAGCGAGAACAACTCAGTTCGAGCTCTCTCAATCCAGCAGATGCTAGGTCTCACGGCATTTTCTGTATTCATGGTGCCTCTAGTCCACCTACACATGAGAACCACACAGTGGATGCTCAGCACTCAGTGGTCACCAACCATGCACCCACAATCCCTCCACATCAAGGTGACAGAGCCTCTGACAAGGTCACTTGCTTGGTGGACTCAGGAAGACAGGCTTCTCCAAGGTCTACCCTTTGCCCCACTAAAACTCCAGATCACCATCACCAGGGAAGCATCTCAACTGGTTGGGGAGCTCACTACCAGGACCTCCACACTCAAGGAATATGGAGCCAGGAGGGGTCCCATCTACACATAAATATCTTGGAGATGACAGCTGTCTTATATGCTGTCCAAGCAATGAAGGATGTCCTCCATCACAAAGTAACCCTCCTTCAGACGGAAAACAAGGCTGTGATGTATTCCATCAACAAGCAGGGTGAAGCGCACTCTTACCCTCTGTGCAGAAAAGCCATAAGAGTGTGGGAGAGGTACCTTGAGAATGATGCTCTTATCCAGGCAGTCTACCTGCCAGAAGTCCAGAACAATCTGGTGGGTAGCCTCAGCAGAACAGAAGCTGATCTGCATGAATGGTCACTCACCCCAGATGTCATGCAATTGCTGTTCAAAGAGTGGGGCACTCCAGACCTGGACCTTTTTTTTGTTCCCACTCAATGCAAAACTGCTTCTATTCTGCTCCAGAAATCTAGAACCTGGCATTTCCTGTCAGGATACATTCAGACTGCAGTGTAAAAAATGCTTTCTATATGCATTTCTTCCTCTTCCTTTAATTCAGAGGGTGCTGCTCAAGTTGGAGGCACAGGGGAGCAGGATGATTCTCCTTGCCCCATACTGGCCTCGACAAATATGTTTCCCATTGATCAACAGACTGTAGAGGAAGTTGTCTCAGAGGGACTTCTGACAAATGGACCTCCTAACTCATGGACCTGTGGTCCTTCCCAACATGAGCTCCCTACATCTCCATGCCTGGCTCCTGAGGAGATAGAAATGGGTAGGTTTAGCATCTCTCAAAGAATCTCAGAAGTCCTCTTAGTGGAGCGTAAGCTATCCACTAGGAAGACTCACATGACAAAGTGGAAACATTTTTCCATTTGGTGTGCAAAGTCCATCCTGGACCCCTTTGCTTGCCCACCAAGTAAAGTGTTGGAGTACATCCTAGGCCTGTCAATTGCAGGACTGAAATACTTGACAGTGAAGGTACACCTCTGTGTAATTTTTGCCTACCATGAGCCTGAGAAGAATATGTCACTGGCTCAGTTGGCACTAGTCAGGAGATTCCTTAAAGGCATTCTGCACACTAGGCTCCCGGTCAGGAGACCGGTGACTGTGTGGGATATCAACCTCATGCTAGACATGTTCTCCCATAAGCCCTTTCAGCTTCTAGCAACCTGTGACTTGAAGTTTCGGACCTGAAAGGCTGCCTTCCTAGTAGCCATTACCTCCACTGGCAGAGTTTCCAAAATACATGCCTTGGTCACAGACTCCTCTTACATGGTATTTCACAAGGATATTGTGGTTCTTAGAACTCTCCCTGAATTCTTACACAAGGTGGTCTTGGAGTTTCACCTTAACCAGTCCTTGGTCCTTCCAACCTATTTTGCCAACTTCCAGAATGAAGGGGAATGCACCCTTCACTCCCTGAATGTCAAGAGAGTTTTATGATTCTACATCGACAGAATGAAAGAGATTCACAAATCAAAACAACTCTTTGTATCATTCAGCATGACCGGACTGGGTCAGCCTGTTGCCACCAGATGCATTTCTGCATTGTGGGTGGCATGCCTTCACCACTGCTACTCAATGGCACAGGTCAAGTTGGATTGCCGGGTTTATGCCCACTCTACCAGAGTGGTTGTGGCATCCCTGGCAGTGATTCAGAACATGCCCATCGCAGACATTTGTAATGTGGCCACTTGGAGTTCTGTGCACAGTTCTGTGAAGTACTATGCTCAGGATGTCCATGCCAGAAAGCACCCCTTCTTTTGGCAGGATAATCCTTAATGGACTTCTGTCCTGAGTGAGCTTCATTTCCTGCTGCCCTACTCGGGGGACTGATTTTAACTCAGTACTCTCCCATTAGTGTGAATAAGTGGTTGACACGTTTAGTCCAGGAAGATATGAAAATTACATCCCTACTGTAATTCTTGATCTTCTTGAAGTCCCCACCACTCATTCACATGCCCATCCACCATCCCCCTGAGCTCACTCACTCTGTTCTGGTCTTTGTTTTCTAATTGGTCTTGGCTGTGAAGACACTGTTGAGTTGACTCTTCTTACATGGATTATACAGACTATCTTATGTCTTGATTAGGTTAGTTTCCTAGGTTAGTTCATGCTGTTCTTCCTTGGCCAAAAAGGTACAGATGGTTGGAGGGTCAATGCCGATATAGCCTATACAGGCGCAAGCCTGCCTCATGGTGCGTACATGCATGGTCCTACCTCAGCACTGGCTCTCCTGAAGATTTTTGGCTCATGCTGGGTCCTAGTATCTCCAGTGTAGTCCCATTAGTGTGAATGAGTGGTGAAGACTTCATCCAAGAAGAGCAAGAATTATGGTAGGTACGTAATTTTCATTTTTGGACTATTCATAATGTGCTTTTAGAGTCAAAACATAGGGAAAAACATAATTACTCTGCAGGGCAGTATCAAACCTGGTAGAAACATATGGATTTGATTGAAGAGGTATAAAATTATGGTAAACACCCTGTTAATAGGTATAATAGATAGAGTTTACCAATTATTTTGTTGGCTTTCATGTGGCACTAACATGGTTGTGTAAGTTTTTTGACTTTGAAGTCATAATAAAAATTCCCCTACATTTAATTAATAGGGAGGGGGGCAGGTTTTTATGACTTAATGCTTTTTGAGTAACCTTATGATTTAGTTGACCCTTTTAATATTTCATGGGCCAGATATTCAAACTGTGCCATTCTGTGGCGCAAGCCCTTGCGCTGCTCAAAAAAGTTGTGCAGGGGTGTGGCCAGGGCGATATTCAACGGAGTTGCGCTATTGAGCAACTTCTTTGAATATCGCCCCTGGCCACAGCCACTGTGCAGGGCGCAGTGGAACCTGCACCACCACAAGTGGTCAGAGTGGAGCATTCAGATGCGGTGGAGCAAGTTCCATTGCGCCATGCGCAAACCTGCGATATTCAAAAGGTGACATGCAAATGGTGCCATAATTTATGCAAGGCACGGGGGGCCATTTGCATCTAATTGTGGCCCCATTTGCATGCCATTAGCATGTGGGTGTGCCGATCCCCGATGACTTGAGCCTGGTGCCCTGCCAGGCAGCAGCAGTCAGGGAGCGACGCCCCCTGCAGCCCAATCGCGGGCATAACCAAAATAGCCTGATCGCGAGCATAATAGTGCCCCAAATTAGCCCGATTGTGAGCAGAATGTTCCATCCCCATTAGCCGACGGCCGTGAGCATGGCGTTATTCCCCATTAGCCCGATCACGGGCAGAGCGTTCCGTTCCCCTTTAGCCTGATTGCGGGCATGACATTATTTCCCCCATTAGCCGATCCGGGCATAACGTCAACCCCAAAGTCCAATATCTCTGGTGGTCTAGTGGACGTGAAGCCCGATCATGGGCATAACGTCAAACCCACCCCCAATGTCCAATATCCCTGGTGATCAAGTGGCCCCACCCTACCCACCCACGAGTCCCACCACCTCTCCCCATCAGCTGGCGGATGGCAGCACCTCACCTGGCTGCCACCCGCCACCTGCTGACTGACAGCTCAGTAGGGCTGCCGCCCATTGGTTCAGAGCAAGAGCCAGATTGTGCAACCCATACCACTACAGGCAGTCCAGATATGTGAATGAATTCATTCACATATCTGGATACTGCTACTGACTATAGGCTGCGCCCAGGCTCTTGCTCTGAACACATGGGCGTCAGCTATAAGCTGTCAGTCGCGAAGCGATGAGGCGACGGCGTGGTGGGGTGCTGCCACCCGCTGGCTGGCGAGGGGAGCGGGGTGGTGGGGCTCCATGGAGTGGTAGGGTGGGGGGCCACTAGATCACCAGGGATATTGGACATTGGAGTGGGTTTGGCGTTATGCCCGTGATCGGGCTTGAGTCACTGGACCACCAGGGATATCAGACTTTGGGGGAGGGTTGACTTTATGCCCTTGATCGGGCTAATGGAGGACAGAGCGTTCTGCCGCGATCGGGCGTAATGGAAATATTATGCCCATAGTCAGGCTAATGGAGGACACTTCAGCCTGGGATCGGGGCATGGGGGCGCCGCCCGGGAGGCAGTGGAGGGCCACCAACAGATGGCAGCTGCTGTGTTGCACCCTGCAATGTGGCAGCTCACCTGTAAGTGTCCCTCGATTGTTCCTTTTAAATAAAGTTGCAGGCTTAGGTAGGGATTGGCGCTTCGCATAACTCTGCATGGCCCGGCTGAATATCGGGCTGTGCAGTTTATGCATGGTTCCTCCCCCTTCAGTTGCGCATGCCTTCATTAGCATTGTGCTGTTGCTCAGCATGATTTGGGGGGTGCAACTGCCTCCTGCTGAATATCGCAGAATGGCGCATTTTGGACTTGAGCAGGTGCAACCCTATTGCGCATGGCTCAACTCTTTTGAATATCTGGCCCCATGTGTATAAGTATCATTTGACTTCTTAGATGTATGAATTGGAAAAGGGATATGAATTACTGTTTTTTTTTAGTTTACTTTTTAACTCACATAATTAATTTAATTTAATGCGAAGTTAACAGATAGTACTATTTTGATTTTGAAGCCTTAATATAAAAATTCCCCCACTCTTTTAGTGTGTGTGTCTGTGTGTGTGTGTGGGGGGGGTTCGTTGGTTTCTAATTTTGATTGGTTTCCCATTTTTCTTTTTTGTGATGAGAACTGAAGGGGGTTATGGTAAAAATACTTTCCTTGATTTTCTTTTAATTTTGATTTACAAATTAATTTGATGTGAAGATAATGTTTGCAAATATTTGTTTCTGAAGTGTAATAAAATATTCCTCTACCCTTTTTGAAACATGCTATGTGGGCTCAGAGGCTCCAAATGTGGTCTGGGTCATGGCCTACGGGTGACCAAGGTCCAGTGTTTGTGGCTTATGCAAGCTGCAGCTGCAGGTACAGAACCCTGCCAGCACACAGTCACACTAGGAGTCTATCCGACTCTGGATGGGCTGCTGGAATTGTCAACACTGTGGAGGTGGTGGCATTTGGTAGTGAATGACTGCCATCTGGACAGCATTCGCGGTTGAGGGTGGGCGGGCAGTTCAGTCAGTTCTTGTCTGAAATATTCATCATCTTGTCGATCGTACGGAGGAAAGCCAAGGATGGGCATGTGTAAGTTGCAGACAAAACCACCTGTACTGTTCTAAGCTGACTAGGGCCCTGAAGAGTCTAAAGGCAGTTCTGAATGTGATGGACATGGACTGAGGCTGTGCCACAATCTACAGAGATGCTCACTATGAGGCATTTGGCAGCTTGCAGAAAAGGTATGGGCAATGGAATAAAAAGTGCTTTAATGGGATCAGGGAAGTTTGCAATGAGTGCACAATTTGAAGTATGTGATTATTTTATTTTGAATTTTGCTAATGGTGAGGCTTCAGTCAACTGGCTTTAGTCATAAGTTTAATGCACACACGTTGCTGTCCTTTAGTGCCACTATGAGAACTGATGTGGTGTTCATCTATTTCATTGTTTTGCCCCAACAGGCTATGTAAAATGGGTAGCTGGTACTTTGGAGTCACAGACAAGCTTTCCAGCTGTTATATTTATTCTAAAGACAGTGCTGGGCAAGCAACAATCATCAGAGATCCTTGGACTTCCTCACGGAAACAGTGTAAGGCCACCTCCAAGCAAATGTTCTTGGGGTGCATCGCTTTCTGTCCAGCCCAGAGCAAGTTAGTGTTTGGGGGGGATGCCTTATATGATGTGTGTCTTTAAGCAAGTATGGATGTACATTTTCTATTATGCACATGTTGTACACTAATTTTTATTTACAAGGGTTCTGTGAGTCCAGGAGTTAGACTGTGTGTGCGTACGTGTGTGCATGCGAGAGCTGACAATGTTGGGTCAGGGCGGGGGGCTGTTGTGGGGCAGACTGACAATTTGTTGTCTCTGATATGGTATGGGCATAGTCTTCTCTGAGATATGTGGAAGGATATGAGGGGGGAATTCTACATTGTGTGCCCCCAATGAAGTCAGAGTCTCAAAGTTTGTAAATGGGGCCTTACATTTACTTAGTTTTCAGGTGGTGAGAGTTTTGTCCCTGATCAAGTCAAAGTGTCTGTTTTGAAACTTGATTTGGAGCAAGCCACAAACTACAGAAACCCTCAGACTTGCTCATGGACTTGCAGACTTCCCACTTCTCAAGTATGTAAGCCGTCCATGCAAACTGAAACAGTTGTGAGTGTTTTTGTTTTCTGTATGTCTTTGTGCCTCATGCTCCTGTCTGAGTTGCCAGTACTGCCTGGCTGCGTTGAAAAAACATTTCTATTTCATGCTGGCTTGTACAATGTTCTCATGACTTCTCCAACAGACCCAGTCTCAGCTGACTACTGTTTGCTCCAAACCCCCTGACAGCTGCCAACAATACTGTGTTTGCAGAGCTCAACCCCCTGCCCATGCAGAGCTCCAAGCACCCAGCGGACTAATTTTTCATTTACTGATCCCCCAGCCAGTTTTTTTGTTTATCTGCTAACCCCCCCAGCCAGTTTACTTCATTTTAACCCATAGACTAATAACTTTTTTGCTTCGCCTCCAGTGAAGTTGACTTTGCTAAACCCCCTACCCGATTGTTTGCTCCCAACACCCATTTCCACTCTTGGAGAAACTGGTTCAAATGATCTGCCCTTGGCTGCCCTCAAATGTTATCATGTGATAAAATTCAATTAGCCTGGATTTTACTTTTGTTAGTCTGGTGGAGTTGTTGTAGTGCTCAAATCCTGTTGCTCCAGGTGGGTAGTGGGCATGTTTGGAGCAGTCCGCCTGGGTGTCAGAAGTAAAGAAACTGTGGGGATGTCAGGGGCAAACTGATTTGGTGTTAGACCCTGGGACATAAGTTCAGTTACTTTTGTTAGTCTGGTGGAGCTGTTGTAGTATTCAAATCCTGTTTCTCCAGGTGGGGGGTGGGCATGTTTGGAGCAGTCTGCCTGGGTGTCGGAGGTAAAGAAAGTGTGGAGGGTGTCAGGAGCAAACTGATTTGGTACTAGACCCTGGGACATAAGTTCAGTTACCTAGTTTGTGTTTAAGCCTCTCAGTTCCACTACCATTCGGCACTGTGCATTTGGGCAGAAGGTGGGGTACAGCACCAGTTGCCCCAATGCCTGTCTAGGTATATCCCATTCCCCCAGTGTCTCTGGTAAACTGATCACCATTCACACTGCTGGGGACAGGATAAACCAAGGGTCAAGTGTAGCCACTAGCCAGCAGTACTATTAACTGGGAAAATCTACTAACCCTGCAGACTTTCTTACTGGCCCAACTGGTCTACTTATTGAAATATTACCTTCTCCAGTACAAGCCCACAGAGCTGCTTAAATTTCTTTACTAGCCTGCCCCATACAAAATCTACCAGCATTTGGCTGGTGGGACAGTGCCAGTTTCAACCCCTGTTTTTGCTAAATCACCGGTTTTCATACATTGCCTGCATGCAATCCCAAAGTGGTGGTGACTGGTTCTTCTGCACATTCTGGAGGTGAGTGGGGAAGGTTGGACTCTTCCTCTGGGTGGTGGTGAATGGGGGTTGTCATGGAACTGCTTGTTATGAATAATAGAAAAAAATGCCTTTTTGCACTTGGAATTTTATACTTTGCCATGGAAATAAATGTGAAAAAAGTGGATTTCAAGCAGGCAGCTGACAGCCGGGCAAGATGGAGGTCAGTGCTGTTGCCCAGTTGCCCACCACTGCTTCCTCAGTTGCTGGCACTGTAGCACTTTCACAACAGCAGCCCAAAGATTAAGCTGGGCAACTACAGACTTGTTAGTCTCACTTCCATAGTGGGTAAGTTAATGTAATCAATCTTGAAGGAGAGACTGGTAACCTTCCTAGAGCTCCATGATCTCCAGGATGGGTGGCAGCACAGGTTTGTCTCAGAGAGAGCATGCCAGATCAGCCATTTTTTTATTTATTTGTACAATTGGATTTGCAACCTTTGAGCCAGAGGCTCATTTACAAAAGTACTTCATCACAGAGAGGACAACAGTGTTGCAAAATTACAGTAGGTGGAACATACAGACCATGAGGGAGTTGAGGAGAGTTGGACGAAGGTTGGAGAGGCGTTGGCGGAGGTCCGGTTTGGATGATGACAAACTTAGTTTGATGGACCACTATACGGTCTATCAATCCGCAATCTCTCGTAAGAAGGCAGAATTCCTGTCCAGAGAGATTGCGACTGCACAGAATAGGCCAGCTCAGCTCTTTCGGACTGTGGACAGACTGTGCAATCCAGTCTGTCTTCAGCCCAGAAGAGCCTTCTCTCCAGAACGGTGTGAGGAGTTTGCTCTTTTCTTTGCAGTTAAGGTTGCCAAAATCAGATCGGACTTCCGTTTTTCCCCCTTCAATGGGAGTTGTGATGGTCGGCAGGAGATGTCGGACACCCAGTTTGCATGGTCCGACTTCAGCCTCCCCACAATCAATGACATTGTGATGATCATCCAAGCGCTGCGACCGATCAACTGTGATTTGGACCCTGGCCCCACACATCTCTTAGTGGATTGTGTGGATAAAATCGGCCCAGTCCTGGCTTTGATAGTCTGGAGGTCCTTGGAGAGGGGGATCTTTCCAGATCCTCTTAAGGAGGCTATAGTTAAGCCTGTATTGAAGAAGTCCTCCTTGGACCCGGATTGTCTAGTAAATTACAGATCCGTCTCTAACTTACCCTTTGTGGGTAAAGTTATTGAGGTGGTGGTTGCAGTGCAGCTGGATGGTCATCTGACCAACAACAATGTTATGATTCTCTCCAGTCTGGATTTAGGAAAAGGCATAGTACCGAGACATCACTTGTTCGGGTACTAAATGACCTCCTAATAGCGAGAGATGGTAGGACCTGTTCCATCTTGGTACTTCTTGATCTCTCTGCAGCATTTGACACTGTTGACCATGGTGTGCTGTTAGAGCATTTGCAGTCCATCTGTGGATTGTCTGATACGGTCCTCAGGTGGTTTCGATCTTACCTCGAGGGTAGGACCCAGAGGGTGGTGTCAGGAATTTTTTCTTCGGCATCAGTCTCCCTATCCTGCGGGGTACTGCAGGGTTCTATTCTAGCACCCATGTTGTTGCAAGTGTATATGCTGCCATTAGGAGTGATTATTAGACAATACGGTTTGGGTTTTCATTGCTATGCAGACGATACCCAGCTGTATATGTCTTTTGTGCCTGGCCAGGATGCTGCCTTTTTGGTATTTAATAACTGCCTTGCTGAGATCCAAGACTGGATGAATGGGAGTTGGCTGCGGTTAAACCCTGAAAAAACTGGGGTGTTGGTCATGGACAAGGGTCGCTGTGAGGCGGGTTTGTTAGCTGGATCGCCCTCAGGCTTATGGCTTGGGGGCGTCCAGCTGACGACCTCAGACCAGGTGCGGAATCTGGGCGTAGTATTTGATGACCGCCTGACGTTTAAATCTCAGGTGTCAGCAGTAGTCAAAACTTCCTTTTACCATCTGAGGAATATCACCCGGGTGAAGCACCTGGTTCCTCCAGAGGATCTTCCAACATTGATCCACGCATTCGTTACCTCCCGCCTTGACTATTGCAATGCCCTTTACCTGGGGCTACGAGGTTGAACCGTCGTCTGCAGCTGGTGCAGAATCGACGCCAGGTTGTTGACTGGATCTGGGTCAGCCATATAATGCCAATGCTCCATGGACGCACTGGCTGCCGTTTTCTGGCTTAATCACCTTCTTCAAGGTCGGTTTGCTGACCTATAAAGCCCTACACGATCAGGACCTACTTACCTGAAAGAGTCCTATGTCCCTACTGTCCTCCCGCCCGTCTGATCCACTGACAAGGTTGCTAGAGATTGCCAGGGTTCGTTTAAAAACTTCAGGGGCTAGATCATTTTAACATTTTGCCCGACCCTGTGGAATTCTCTACCTCGTCAGGTGCGTAATTGCCCGACTGTCCAAAGCTTTAAAGGAGCTTTGAAGACACATCTTTTTAGTATTGCTTTTAATGATTTATGTTAGTTTTAATTTTGTCTATTTATTGTTTTATGTACTGTACAGGCGCTTTGGTTATAAGAAAAGTGCCTCATAAAAATAAAGAATGAATGAATGAATGAATTTACACAGATTTTACATAGTATTATACAGACATTGCTACATATATTTTGTACACTTTATAAAAAAAACAAGTTACATAAATACAGACATCTGGCAGGGGGAAAACCAGGAGGGAGGAAGCAGGGGTGGGGAGGCAGTCTGGAGGACTTTGTCGGATTGCACTTTGTGATGTGCAAGCAGCCTGTTAGTGACAGGAACAGCAGCAGGTGTTGAACAGGTGGTTCTGAAGAGCAGTTTTGAAGGAGGCAATTTGGGGAGTGTTAGTGATGGTTACAGGGAGAGTTAAACCAGGAAAGGGCCCTGTAGCAAAAGGATCTCTGGGCCAGGGAGGTCATAGTTCTGGGTACCAGTAGAGTGGCCTTGTCCGAGTTGTGGGTGGAGACTGTGGGGGATGTATGTTGGAGGGAGGCAGATAACCCAGGGGGGAGAGCTCGAGCAGAATTTTCTTTGCTAGGAGGCAGGTTTGGTAATGAAGACGTTCTTCCAGGTTGTGGAGATTAGCAGTGGAATATAGATGACAGGTGTGGGTGAGCCTGGGGACACTGGTCAGTAGTCTGCAGGTCTTGTTCAGAGTGAGTCTGATCTTACTGAGTGCCATGTAATCAGAGGTAGGCCATAATCCATTAGGGACAGTAGTGAGGATGTAATGGCCAGACAGAGAGCATCAGGTGGAAGGCAGTCCCTATGGCGGTATAGGAGGCCAATCCGGGTGTTGGTGGCAGATGCAAGGGCATTAATGTGGTCATAAAAAGTGAGGGCAGTGTCAAAAGTAATCCAAAATATTTGTAGGAGTGCACTTGCTCGAGCGGGTGTTGAGTGCTCGGGAGGATAAGGAGGGGGTTACTGTTTGGGGGTCAACCTGACTGAATAGTATGACTGGGTGACAAGGGAACTGGACAAGGGCCATGCAGTGTGTGTCCTATGGACTTCAACAAGGCCTTTGACTCGATACTTCATGGGCAACTGGAGGAAAAGTTGGAACACACAGGAGTGTGGGCTAGGTTGTTTGACTGGATTAGAAATTGGCTTGGGGATAGACTGCAACAGGTGATGGTGGGGGGAGAACTCTCATCTCCCAAGGCAGTGACAAGTGGTGTGCTGAAGGGCTCTGTGCTGGGGCTGGTGTTGTTTGGACTGTTCATATCGGATATAGCACAAGGGGTAGAGAGCAGGATCAGTCTGTTTGCAGATGACACCAAGATGGGAGCTGTAAAGGATGACATAGAGGGGTGGTAGAGGCTACGGGGTGACCTCACCAGGCTTGAGGAGTGGTCAGCGAGGTGGCAGTTGGGATTCAATGCAAAGAAGTACAAAGTTATGCACTTCAAGGCAAGGAACCAGAGGAGGAATGTTGGCTGAGTGGGGTGCAGTTAGGGGTCACTGAGGAGGAGGAGAAGGACCTGGGGGTCATAGTAACTGGGAGCATGAATAACTCTGCTCAATGCAGAAGGGTGGCAGCTAGGGCCAATAGGATGCTGAGGTGCATTGTGCAGGGATTCTCATCCAGGCACAAGGAGGTGTTCCTGCCCCTTTACAGGTCCTTGGTCAGGCTGCAGTTGGAGTATTGCATGCAATATTGGCATCCGTACTGGAGAACGGAAGTCAAGTTTCTCGAGGGGGTGCAGCACAGGATGATGAAAATGATACAGGGGATGGAGAGCAGAACCTACGAGGAAAGGCTGGGTCACCCTGGAGGAGAGATGGGATGGGGGGACATGACTGAGACCTTCAAATACTTGAGGGGGATCAACAAATCTTGTGCAGAGGGGCTGTTTAAGCAGAGGAAGGGAAGAGACATGAGGAGGCATGAGCTGATATTAGAGGGTGGCAGGCTCAGGGGGGAGATTAGGCAAGGCAAAATGTATTTAAAAGACACCCAATCCCAGAGGCTCTGGGCACCATACAAATAAGAAGACACATATGCAGGAACAAATCAATAGAAAAAAAAAGAGATAAATATAAGCATATAAATAATTAATGCCTCATATAAACATTACCTATAGATAATAAACTAAACATCAGATTACCAACAGCTATAAGCAAATCAAATCTGTAAATTGACAGCTTAATCCAGAAAGACCTGAGCGAATAGGAGAGCCTTAAGGCGGGCCTTGAATACCTCCAGAGTAGGGGCTCCCTTAACCCCAAGGGGCAGCGAATTCCACAGAATGGGGGTAGTGACACTAAAGGCCCTGTCGCCAGCCGATTTCAACCTCATCCTGGGAATCGCCAAAGGGCCTCCACAGGAGGAATAGAGGGGGCAAACCGAGACAGCAGATTCAAGAAGGTCTAACAGATGAGCAGGCATTATTTCACGGAGAAGGTTGTATCAAAATGGAACACTCTGCCAGAGGAGGTGGTGGTATGCAGGTCAATGGGGAGTTTCAAAAGGGCATGGGACAGGACATGGAAGGGGGCTGGGTAAAGGACACTGAGCAGTTCCAGGAGGTGAGTGGGGGGGTGGGGCAACTGCAATATAGGGGTGCTAGCTGCACATATGGACAGACTTGATAGACTATAAGGCCTGGTTCTGCTGGCAAATTTTCATATGTTCATATGAATATGATGTTGTAGCACTGGCAAATCCATGCTTTCATCCTGATTTGTGGAATATTTATGATGCTGTTATTTTTCTCTGATACTAACATGGGTGTCATTTTATGGGTTAATAAAAATTGAAGAAATTGTTGCTGTTGAAAGTATTGTTTTTTTCTTATTTGTCCATGAGTAGAGTCACTATTCCCAGTGAATGAAGCTGATAGTGCATGGATCAACTTTTATTAACAAGAAAAATTATGCATGTTTTTATCGAACAAGAGAGAATGTTTAGTAGAAGCAAAAAAGGCTTAGGAGAAAAGATTCTTAAGATGAGCCCATCCTCTAATTGAGTTTGAATCAAATTGGACCTTTGAGACTAGCCTAAAATGTATTAGTAGAGAGCCGAAAACCTAATTAGGTGCTGTATGTCATTAGTGTTGCTCTCCTTGTAAGGCACTGACTGACCACATCAGAGTCATAATTAACTTGAAGATGATGTTCCAGTAAACTAGGAGGAGAAGGTGGGATGTACAGAGCTTAGACGTTTCTCACCCCAGGAGTACTTTACATCAGTAACAACAGCAGTAAGCTGACAAGGTTGAACTGCCTTGGAGGCGGAGTTATGAATATTCATGAAAATAGAGTGACCAATCAGAATCAAGCAGGAGGGTGTGCTGAGTGCAAAGAGCCCAAAGAGCTTCAGAATTTTTTCTCCACCTAACTGAGAAACACCACCTCTGAAGTTCTCTTTCTCACTCTTGAGGAACTAAGTTTTTGTGCCAAAATCTTCACTTCTGTGCTGAGTTTGAATATTTTACATTTTATTATCATTTTAAGGGGTGTTTTTAGTGATTCCTTGTTGGTTCCTGGGAACCGCACTTTACTTTTTTTCTGCTGTTCCTCGTGGTTCCTTTTAACTTTTATGAGGTAAACCACATTTTGAGAATTTTTACGGTTTTCAAGGTCCTTTTAATAGTGGTTCCCTTATTTTACCGGGACCCACTATTTTTTCTGTATTTCTACTGAGTTTGATATTTTAAATAGCAGTTCTTTACCGCTAGGAACTGCTCACATTTACAGTTTTTTTCCCTCTTGGGATCTGATGTTTTTCAGCTTTCTGATGCATTGTTATGTCACAAAAGCCAAAAAGAGGACTGGACCCACAGGTTTTAAAAATTGTATTAAGTGTGGCAAAATGCTAGCAAAAACAGATAGCCATGTTGTGCGTTTGCAGTGTGCCACAACCCGTGTTTACAGTGCTTAGGTCCAGAACATTTTTGCTCAATTTGCTCTAAATTCTGTTCAAAAACTATTAAAAAAGGGCCAAAAGATTAGAAGATATGGCCTCTAAAAATGCTTCTCTTATTAAAGAAGAGACCACTGCCCTGCCTAAGCCTAAAGACACGGACCCCTCGGAGAATAGGTCTGATAAACAAAACAATAAAAATGGTGACATGGGAAAAGAGAGAAATAGTGAACAGACCACTGAGTCTGTTCCAGCAAAAAAAACTATTTAAAGAGAAGCATACCACTGCCCCTCCCACATCAAGGCAAGGGGAGATGCCAGTGGCTAAAAAGCATAAAGACAAAGAAAAGAATAAAGAAGGTCAGTCACCCACTGAGGTCTCTGCCATTTCTTCTACAGGGAGTAAATCTTTACTGGAGTCAAAGGCATGGCACCTATATCAAACTTTACAGACTATGGGGGTCTTTTTCTCTGCTCCCTCTACTCCTGTTAACCCTAGCAGCTCTGTCCTAACCTTTGGGATATCCTGCTACTATATTCAAGGGGATGATGATGATACTGTTCCACACAGAAGATTGATTAATAAGCTGGGTAGGCTCAGGGTGGGTCAGAAGTTGGTCAACTGGGTGGCAAACTTTTTGACAGGCAGAAAACAGAGAGTGGTGGTAAATGGTACACAGTCAGAAGAGATGCAAGTCACAAGTGGGGTACCTCAGGGATCAGTCCTGGGGCCAATCCTCTTCAATATCTTCATCAGTGACATTGCAGATGGACTGGAGGGTAAGGTTTGTTTGTTTGCAGATGACACCAAGATCTGCAACAGAGTAGATGATCCAGATGGAGTGGGCAGAATGAGAAGAGATCTGGATAAACTGGCAAAATGGTCAGAAGAGAGGCAACTGGAGTTTAACGCAAAGAAGTGCAAGATCATGCACATAGGGAAAAGAAACCCTGAAGCTACCTATAGGTTGGGAGGGGAGCTGCTGGCAGCCACAAGGAAAGAAAGAAACTTGGGCATCATCATCATAGAGGACCTGAAATCATTCAAGCAGACTACTAAAGCAGTAGGTAAGACTAGGTGGATGTTGGGGTGTATTAGTAGGGGTATCACAAGTCGTAAGAGGGCGGTAATAATCCCTCTTTACAAGACACTGGTTAGGCCCCATCTGGAGTACTGTGTACAGTACTGGAGGCCACACCTTCACAAGGACATTAAACAAATTGAGGCAGTCCAGAGAAGGGCAACCAAAATGGTGCAGGGACTGTATCAGAAAACATATGAGGACAGATTAATGGAGCTCAATATGTATACCTTAGAGCACAGGAGAGAGAGGTGATATGAGCAAAACATTCAAACACCTTAAGGGCATTAACAAGGTGAAAGAGTCTAACATGTTTCAATATATGAAAAATAGCAGGACAAGAGGACACAACATTAGATTAGAGGGAGGCCGATTAAGGGATAATGTGAGGAAGTTCTTTTTTACAGAAAGGGTGGTGGATGCATGGAACGGCCTACCTCAGGAAGTGGTAGATATGAATACTGTGCAGGGCTTCAAACAGGCATGGGATAGGCATAAGGGAGTAATACAGATGAGTATGAATAGATAGGCCATTGACAGAGCAAAGGCTGATGGCACATTCATAAGGTAGAAAAAGAAATAGGCAGACTGGATGGGCCTTGCGGTCCTTATCTGACATCAACATCTATGTTTCTATGACGAAAATGATGAAGATAACATAGAAACATAAAACGTGATGGCAGAAGGGGGCCATGCGACCCATCTAGCCTGTCCATAATCCTACCCCATCCCTTAACTGCTTTTCAGTGTCATGATGCCCTTGTTATGCCTCTTATGCCTTCTTGAAAGTCTCCAACATTTTAGCCCCCACTGTCTCCTGTGGAATGCAGTTCCATGGATCAACCACTCTCTTGGTGAAGAAGAACTTGCATGTGTTGCCTCTGAATCTGCCCCCTCTAGCTTAATGTTGTGTCTTCTGGTTCTTGAGTGATTTTTGATATGGAACAGGTCCTGGACCTGCACCTTGTTTATTCCTTTTAGGAATCTGAACATCTCGATCATGTCTCCTCTCTCCCTCCACTGCTCCATGGAGTATATGTTTAATTTTTGCAGCCTCTCCTCATATGATTTGTCGTGCAATCCATGAATCATTTTAGTAGCCCTCCTCTGCACTGTTTTCAGTCTTGTAATATCCTCTTAAGGTGTGGTCTCCAGAATTATACACTGAACTCCAGGTGTGGCCTCACCATTGATCTATAGCATGGAAGGATGACCTCCTTTTTTCTGCTGGTAATCCCCCTTCTTATGCATCCCAACATACCATTTGCTCTCAGTGCTGCTTTTTCACATTGCTTGGTCATTTTTAGGTCATCTGTTGTAATTATTCCCAGATCCGTTTCCTTTTAGAGGCTTCCAGTTTGTCGCCCCCTAGGCAGTAATCCACTCCTGGGTTTGTCCTTCTGAGATGCATGATTTAGCATTTTTTAGTACTGAAGTTTAGTTACCACATTCTTGACCACTTTTCTTGAGATTCCAGGTCAGCCTTCTTCCCTATTTCTCCTGCGGTGTCCACTCTGTTTCCTATCTTTGTGTTGTCTGCCAACAAACTCTCCTTGCCCTCCAGTCCATCAGAAATATCACTAATGAAGATGTTGAATAGGATTGGGCCAAGCACAGAACCCTGTGGTACTCCACTAGCTATGTCTCTTTCCTCTGAGAGTGAGCCATTCACTAATATCCTTTGGGTTCTACCAGTAAGCCAACTCCTTAACCAGTTTACGACCTGATGTCCCACTCCCATGCTGTCTAATTTGTTTAGCAGCCTTCTATGTGGGGCCGGGTCAAAGGCTTTGCTGAAATACAGGTACACTAAGTCTACCACACCTCCCTGGTCTACTATTTTCATTAACCATTTAAAGGAGTCAAGTGTAACCCACCCCTACCTGCCCCCCCTTGTCTAACTAGCAGAGCTGCTCCTCTCACCACATGGCACCAAAGAGATGGATAGGGGTTGTCACTACAGTTTAGTTTACTAGTACATTTCCTTCTGAGCCTGCCATACACAGACAGGCAAACCAAGTGTGGCAACTACCTGGCACACACCTGGTGAGACCATTTACCATGACCATCAACCAAGGTCCCAGGGAGAAAACGTTTGCTCACAATTATGCTAGGTTTACACTTATGGACAGGGGCACTCAAGTAATTCCAGACACAGTGGAAGCAGTAACAGTACTGTCCAAACCAGGTTGGGATTCTAGAATGTGGCTTTTATTCACATACACAGAGAATAATTTCAAAGCGAAGATGGACCCCCACAGGGCTACTCCTACTAGTAATGCAGATTACTGAGGGGCAGACATTCCTAAATTCCCATTTAGCATAGGCATACTGAACACACACAGTGAACTCTCTGGTTCTGAATTACACAGCGAACTTTCTGGTTCTGAAATGGAAATTGGCATACATGGCCAGAACTGGTACATTTCCCTTGACTAGGCACACACAGCCAGTACTAGGACACTTTCCCATATTTCATGAGGAATTACTGGTGGCACCCTCAACCACCAAAGAGCACATCCAGGCTCAAAGAGAATCCAACCCATGTCTGGGTAAACTATTTTCTTCAGGCACTGGCCAAATGCACTGAGAGAAAACACAGGTGCCCAAACTGAACCCAGAAAGGTAAACTGGTTGCTCAAGACGGGGGGTCTCCCACCTTTTGCTTCCAAATTTCATCTGGTTAATAACACCCTCAGAAAACTTGCAGAAGCTATCTTGAAATGTTTTGTCACACTTAACATACTACATTACACACCTCTGAGGTGTCAGGAAGTTAAAAGTTCTGTAATTGGCACTGTCTCTTCACTAGACCCCAACTTTAGCAGACACTTTTAAACAGAAAACAATCTACGTGACATGATCCCTTTGACAGAGAAAATTCACCACAAGGAATGCTGGTGCCCCAAGGCTTTTCCAAACAAAAGTCACAGGTACTCACATAGCAGTTGAATCTCAGGCAGCTTCAACACAGTCCAGACTGGACCAGGGGATTGCCCCTGAATCCTGGAATCCACCCCATCCCTCCTGGGATAGGGCAATGTGAACACCACTTAGTTTGGTTTCCACCACTTCTCCACTAGGCTGTACTAGCTCACACTAGGGTGAGAAACAAACAAAAACACTACTGGTAGCTCTCTGTCAGAGCTAAAGCTGAGGAGCTGCTGCAGGCTGCAGCCTCCTCCTGGAACTCCACTCTACAGACTCTCTCACTCTAACTGAACATTCCAAATCTAATTCCCTGCAGCTAGCTCAAGCGTTTCTTGTGCAGCTGCGACAGTTCCATGATTACATCATCCTCCAGCTCAGCTGAGACTGAAACCAGAGAATGACAGTGTGAAATCTATTTAACTGGGATTTCACAAGCTACCTCTCCCTGCCTGCCACTGATTCTAATGGAATTCTAATAACCCCTGGGAACAAGGGGGTTACACAAGTAAATTGGTTTGACATGACTTCTCTGTGGTAAAGCCATGCTGTTTAGTGGCTAATTTGTTGCTGTTTTTGAGAAAGGATATAATCCTTTCCTTGAGAAGGGTTTCCATTGTTTCGCCCACAATTGATGTGAGGCTTACCAGTCTATAATTGCCCGCACTCACTCTGCTACCGCTTTTGTGTAGAGGGATAACTGTGGCTATTTTTCAATCTTGTGGGACCTCATCCAGCTCAAATAAGTTAAAACAATCAGCCAGTGAAGCTGCCAATTCTTCTCTTAGTAGTCTAGGGGGCATTTTGTCTGCTCCCATGGCTTTGTTTGTACAAAGAGGACCAGCCTCTGGAGCCAGACATTTCGCCTGACCCACACTTTTGTACCTCTCCAGATGTCCAGGAGAATCGCCTGACCTTCTTACAGCATGTGGTGGACATCCTGGACCTCCATGCTCATGAGTCCACTGAGGATGATTATGATGAAGAGGATGAAGACTATAAAATATGATGGGTCTTCCTCTTACAAAAAAGATTGTGCTTCCTATATACAAATCCTTCAAGAAATCCACTATGAAGCTCCTGTGGGCCCCTATTTCCCTGTCAGGAGGGGACAAGAAAGTGGATAGAATATATTGTCTGGCTAAAATGAGGCCGATTTTCTTTATACTCATCCCTGGCATGAAGGGGTGGTTCAGGCTGCAGCCTGTGATGAGGCTGAGGTCCCTCTCACCTCTATGCCTCCTGAAAAGGAGTCACAAAAATTAGATGCTATGGCTAAAAAATCTTATACCACAGCCTCTTTGCTTTTACATCTGTCCTGTTATTTAACAAACTCTGCTAAGTACCAGAAGGCTCTTTGGAGTTCTGTCCAGTCCATTCTGTCACACAAATCTGACAAGATGGTCCAGGACATTGCTGAAACAGTGAAATCTGGTCTGGAAGCCACCAAATACCAATTTCATTTGACTGCAGACACTAATGATGCAGCAACAAGGATCATGGCTCAGGCTGTCTCTCTCAAATGTTTTGCCTGGCTATGAACAACTAATTTATCACAGGACACCCACTCCAAAGCTATGGACTTCCCCTGTGAAAATAATTCTCTTTTTGGGGACGAACCTTAAGCATACATAAAAAAGGTGGAGGAGTACAAGTCCACCTATGAAAGTAGTGCAGCCAAACAGAAAGCCTCTACATCCCAGAAGTATCATCGTAGAGTAACAGAGGCAGGGGCTACTTCCCCAGGTCATTCTATTCTATGCCCATGCTTTTGGATTTCTGTCAAATAAGAGAGTTTTTCAGAGGACAAGGCAGGAGGTGTCAGAGGAAAGCTGACACCACTCCTGCCCCGCCACACAGTCCAAGTCCTGACTTCTGCAATCAGGTCACCTCCTCTCCTCCAATAGGGAGCAGGCTCTTCCACTAACTCTAAGCTTGGATCCTCATCACCATAGACAAGTGAGTCTTGGAGGTACTGGAAAAAGGTCTACCCCTACAGTTCAGTTTCCTGCCCTTCGGGGGCCAGCTCTGTCAAAACCCCTATCCCCAACAGAAAGATACCTGTTGGAGCTGGAGGTAAAGTCTCTATTGTCAGCCAAGTGGTGGAGAGAGTTCCCCCTTCACAACACGGAAAAGGTCTCTACTACAGCTACTTCCTTACATTAAAGAAAAACGGGGAGTGACGACCTATTTTAGACTTCAGATATCTAAACAGATACCTACTCAAACCAAAATTTAAGATGATTACCCCTCAAATGGTAATACACTCTCTGCAGCAGGGAGACTGACTAGCCTCCCTGGATCTCAAGGATGCCTATTTTCACATGCAAATAAGGCAATTCCACAGAATGTTTCTGTGGTTCCGGCTGCATTCAGGCCATTACCAGTTTGCAGTCATGCTCTTTGGCATCACCTCTGCTCCTGGAGTATTCATGAAGTGCCTGACTGCAGTGGCATCCCACTTGAGAAAGCAGGGCATCTCAGTCTTTCCATACCGGGATGACTGGCGCACAGTGGGCAAGACCCCTCAGCAAGTCAGAGAGGCTCTAAACTGCACAAGACAAACTCTGTCCTTGCTTGGATTTCTAATCAATGAGAAGAAATCCCAACTGGAACCCTCTCAGCTCCTCAATGTCATAAGAGCAGACTTGGATACTCAACAGACAAAAGCCTTTCTTCCATAGGACAGAATTCAAAACTTTCTGACTGTAGTAAATTCTTTTCTGCTAGGCCAGTGAAGGCCTGTGAGACATTTTCTACAGCTCCTGGGCCACATGGCTTCCATGATGGCTGTGGTCCCATGGTTAAAGTTTTAAATGAGCGGACATTCAATATTATTTGAGAGCCCACCGGTCACAAAAGAAAGATTCTTTGTCCAAGCTAGTACCAGTGACAAAAACACTTCTTCAAGCTCTTGACTGGTGGAAGGAAGAGGAAAACCTCTCAGTGAGCATCACTTTCCAGTTATCCTCTCCCTCAAAAATCATTACCACAGATGCCTCATTAGTAGGTGGTGAGCTCATCTGGACAGCTCTTCAGTCAGTGGCACTTGGACGCCAAAGGAGTCCAAATGCCACATACTGTAAATCCTCTGGAAGTCAGAGCTGTGTACCTGGCACTGAAAGCTCTCACTCCTCGGGTCAAGGGACACACTGTTCAGATCAGAACAGACAACGCCACTGCTATGTTCTACATAAACAAACAGGGAGGCACAAGATCTACTGCCCTGTGCAAGAGGCCATGAGAATCTGGTCCCTGGCCTATTCCCTGGATGTGAGTCTCTCTGCCATACACCTCCCAGACAAGGACAATACCATGGCAGATGCTCTGAGCTGCATGAGCAAAGGTCACAGTGGACGGACTCCGAGCAGGCAAGTTCTTGCCACAGTCTTCAGGAGGTGGGGCACACCAGAGGTGAACCTTTTTGCATCCCACCTCAACCATTATCGCCTTAATGGTAAAACTTACCATCCCCCACTCAATTCCAATCTACATAGCAGGTACATACTGCACTCCAGACACCAACACACCTGCCATACTGGACTACCTGGGTTCCTTAAACTCCCTAGCAGCAGGTGGTGAGATTCACATACTAGGGGATTTTAACCTGAACTGGCTTGCTGAGTCTCGTTTCAAATTTCGAGACAAGGTGACAGCCCTAATCCTAACTCAACTAATCTCTGAACCCACTCAGTTAAACCACAAAACACAGAACCACACACTTCTAGATTGGTCCCTCACATCACACCCGCACAGGATCATAGCCTCAGGTCTCCTTCCGGATGCCCTTAGTGACCACCACGGAATCTAATCTGTACGCAAAATTCACAAACCTAAAGCTCCCCCACCCCGAATCATAATGACCAGGTCCTACAAATCTCTGGATCTCCCCTGATTATTAAATGATTTGGGCAATTCTGACTGATCGCACATTAGTCAGTTCACCTCCATAGACGAGGCACTGTCATTCTTTAAGTCCAAGTTCACTGCCATCTGGGACCGACGCCCCCTCAGAGCGTCCAGAGTCCGAGGTGCTCACCTCCCATGGATCTCTCCCGAAATCCTAGCCCACCTCTGAATCCGAGACAAGGCCTGGAAAACCTTTAAGATCTCCAATTCTCAGGCCGACCTCCAGACTTACCGTGCGCTTCACAATACCAGTACCAAAAGAATCCGCCAAACAAAAGCCAACTATTTCATAGGCACATTCAATTCCTTCTCCCATCTCCCATCAAGATTCTGGAATGTGGTCAAATCACTTCTCTGCCCTCCATCGCAGCCTTCCACCCCTCCCCTGCAGGTTGGCCGACTCTCCATCACTGACCCCTCAGCAGTGGCCACTTTGTTTTACACTATCTTCACAACCACCAATGCTACTCCCCTGTCCACCCCCCACCATGCTCAGCATGCCTCTCCCATCCCCCCATCTTGTGGCATACCTGCAGCTCACTCCTTCTCCTTCCTGCAAGTCACCCCTGATGAGGTATATAATGCACTGGTTGTCCTTAACCCAGATAAGAGCAAATATCCCACCGGGTTGGACTTCAAAATGCTCCACCTGTCAGCCCCTGCCATAGCACAACCCCTGGCCTCCCTTTTTAACTTATCCTTCTTCCTAGCTGAAGTCCCCTCTAAGTGGAAGCATGCCATCATAATCCCACTTCCCAAGTGTGGTGATGCCTCAAACCCAAACAACTATCGGCCCAGATCCCTTCTACCGACCCTGGCCAAACTACAGAAGCACCTGGTTCTTTCTCGCCTGTTCACCTTTCTGGATTCCTCCCCCTACCAGTCTGGTTTTAGGAAATCTCACTCCATTACTACCTCCCTTCTCAGGATTACCGATTCCATCCTCACAGGGCTGGATGCTGGCCACATCACAGCTGCCATCTTTATCGACCTGGCTAAAGCATTCGATACAGTGACACACTCTCTCCTCCTGACCAAACTCGTCAATGCTGGACTATCCAACTGGGCCACATCTTGGTTCCACTCTTACCTCATTGGTAGATCCCAAGCTGTCCACATCAGTTCTTCCACCTCGGCACCCCTCCCAATCACCTCAGGAGTACCGAAAGGCTCTGTCCTAGGCCACCTCCTGTTCTCGGTCTTCCTGAATGACCTGCCCTCTGCCTGCCCACACACCTCCGCCCACATGTACGCAGATGACATGGTGCTGTACGCATCCGGCCTCTCGACCTCTGAGTTTACGACCAGACTGCAGCAAGACTTTATCTCGGTCCAACACTGGCTCTGCTTAAATCACCTCCTCCTCAATGCCAATAAAACAGTCTCACTAACCTTTGGCATGAGGCAGGAAATTTCTAGACTCCCCTCCCCGATTTTATTCCACACCCTGGAAGGGTTCCCTCTGGAGTCCTGCACCTCCTTCAGATACCTCGGTGTCTGTCTTGACCAGCACCTCAACTTTTCCTCGCATATTGACTCCTTACTCAAGAAGCTGCACCCCAGGCTTGGTGCACTTTACCAGAATCGTGACAGCACCCCTCTTCCAGCTAGGATGGACATTGTGAAGAAAATGATCCTCCCCGTCCTCGACTATGGCGACGTAGTCTACAGCACAGGCCCTAAGACCACATTAGCCAGGCTGGACCCTCTCTTCCACTCTTTCTATCATTTCACCCTGAACTGTCCCTACTCCACACACCACTGTGCCCTATATCAAGCAATGAACCTCACCTCTCTTGACAATCGCTGCCTGACCCATTGCGCCAAGATCCCGGGCAAGTATTGGTCACAGCGTCTCCCCTCCTACCCCACCAAAGCCATAACCAACCCCAGCACCCAAGCATACTCTCTCAGAAACTCAGAATCTAGGTCCCTAGCTGTCCCATACAGGTCTACTACCGTTGATCAGTCAGCATTCAGCTATCGCATTCCCACATTGTGGAACTCCCTCCCAGCTAATGTTCATCACTTCTCCACCCTCTCACACCTTAAATCCATGCTCCAAGCCCATTTCACCCCTACCTGCGCTTGTGTCTAGGCGTTTCCCAGTCTGTAGTAGAATATCAGTGTATGTCTGCACTTAGTAATTGCAATTAATCGGTACCTAACTATTGTTCTCTCGCTTTATACTGTTTCTCACATGGTCCAATTTTGCTAGTGGCCTGCACTATGAATTTATTCTACTCATGCTGTATTAACTGTGGCTATCTACCGATTCTCTCAACCCACTACTGTCTAGTAATCAGAACCAAATGTTAGTGTTCTCCCACTATGTATTCACTTGTTTATATTGTCTTCAACTGTCTTCCTATGTTCCCCCTTCCCCAGGACGCATCTGAAATCAAGCAGTAAACTGCTCAGTATGACTTTCCTGGTAAAATGCTTCAATAAATAAATAAATAAACAAACAAACAAACTACCAGCTTCCTTTTGTACTGCTGCGGACCCCCAGTAATGGGCACTCTCCCAACAGATTCACTAGTTTTGAACTGGGCAGGGAAGTTTCTGTATGTCTTCCCCCCATTTCCCCTGTTACACAGAGTGCTACTAAAGCTCAGGGATCATCTTGCAACCATGATCCTTATCGCTCCAGTCTGGCCAAGGCAAGCCTGGTATCCTATCCTGCTGGCCATGTCCCACAAGAAGCCAATTCGACTTCCTCTGATTCACTGTCTCCTCACCCTACCATAGGTAGAGGTGAATTATCCAGACCTGGAATCCCTTCACTTCAAAGCCTGGATTTTGAGGAGCAAGAATTCCCAGATACACAGTATTCAGAACAAGTTCTGAAAATTCTTCACATGGCTAAAAAGCCAAGCACAAAGAAAATGTACGCAGCTAAATGGAAAAGATTTTCAATCTGGTGCAAAGAAAAAAGAATAGACCCTCTGAAACACTATCCCTTCCCTTTTGGGCTATTTAGTTAATCTGCAATCATCAGTCCTCAAGGCCTCATCCTTGAGGCTTCACTTAGCTGCAGTTTCAGCCTACCTTTCCACTGGAAAGGAAAAATCTATAATTTCTGGGCCCATTTTCAAGAAGTTTTTCAAGGATCTCCTTCATTTGCAGCCTCCAATTAGGGAACCTGTTCCCCCTTGGGACCTTAACATCTGCATTGCTAAGTTCATGGAGCCCACCTTTCTGCCCATGGCTACAGCACACATTAAGTATGTTACCTGGAAAACAGTATTCCTAGTGGCTATCACTTCTGCAAGAAGGATTTCAGAACTGCAAGCACTCTGCACTGAGCCTAACTACATGGTCCTCCATAAGGACAAAGTAGTACTCAGAACAAATAGGAAATTCCTTCCCAAGGTGGTCTCTGAGTTCCACCTCAACCAGTCTGTTACTCTCCCTGTCTTTATCACAGACAATTCCACTCCAGGGAAAAGAAGACTTCACAGCCTAGATGACAGGAGAGCTCTGTCCTGTTACATGGAGCATACCAAACAGGTCAGAGGCTCCTCTACTCTACTTTTACATGCCTATGATGAGGTGGGCAAGGGAAAACCAGCCACCAAGAGAACTATTTCTCACTGGATAGTTTCTTGTATTCAGTTCCATTATGCCAAGGCTGGCAAAGAACGCCCTCAAGGCCTCAGGGCCCACTCTACTAGGGGCACTGCTGCCTCTGTTGCAGCTGCAAGGGACATCCCCTAGATGTCTGCAAAGCAGCTACCTGGACGACTGTACACACATTCAGAAAACATTACTGCCTGGATGTACAGTCAAGGTCTGATGCCAGTTTGGCAGGGCAGTCCTGCGGAGCCTCTTCCCTAAGTAGGTTCTGTACCCACCTCCCAACTGTACTACTTTGTAGTCTGTTATTGTTATTGATGCTAAAGGACTCCTGGAGTGAGAAGGAAAAAATACTCACCGAAGTAATTCTATTTCTTCCAAGGGATCCTTTAGCATCAGTAACCTCCCACCCTGCCTCCCCAGGCACCTACATTAAGAGGTCTCTGCTTCTGTATCTTTTTGCCAGATTTGTTCAGTTTTTTGGATTGCTTTTAGAACACGTTAATGGTTAATTATAGTCTTTTTATAGTTCATGCTGTTGCATGGTTTTAAAGCCTGTTGGCACAGTCATTTTAGTCATTGTTCTCCTTTCATCTTCAACAAAATTCTGAAGCCGTGTAGGCTTTTTGCACTCAGCACACCCTCCTGCTTGATTCTGACTGGCCATTCTATTTTAATGAAAATTCATGGCTGTACCTCAGAGGAAGTTCAACCTGGTCAGCTTACTGCTATTGTTACTGATGCTAAAGGACCCCTTGGAAGAAATAGAATTACTATGGTAAGTAATTTTTGGGCTGTGGGCAGAGCCTACTGCCCTATTGGGATTGGATCATAGTTCTAAAAATGGCCGATCGTGGAACCTTCCATTGGACATTTGGAAGTATCCTTCTGAATGTCCAATGGAGCTTGAAACAGTCCACCACAATTGACCACTATGGAATAACAGCCACACTATTTTGGCTGTTACTTCTGCATTCCATTGCATGAACTGAACATGCACGACTCATGCTGGCACCATCATGTTGTGAAAGGCAAAATGGCATTTACAGTCTCCCACTGCTGCTGTCCTCCCACTCTGATTTTGGGGTCCCCAATCCCTGTGTCACCATTATGTAGCCCCCCCAACTCATGAGGCACACTGGGAACCCACCCCAGTGTGCCCAAACGTGCCTAATTGATTTGCCCGTAACAACATCAGGGGTGACTCCAGTCCCCATGTTGGCACTATGACCCCCTACTGATGTGGCGTACTGAGAGCCCACCCCAGTGTGCTCAAATGTTTGTTTTTCTTCTCCCCTGCTGACATTGGGGTGCCCAATCCCTGTGTCAGTATCAAGTAACCATCCCCTAACTCATATGGCACACTGGGAGCCCACCCAAGTGTGCCCAAATGTGTGTATATATATATATATATATATATATATATGTAATAGATAAACCACTCTCAGGTGTACGGTCATGCTCTGATATATGTACACCTTGGTGTGCTTTGTATGCACGAGGCGACAGGCCAAGTGCGTCAACCACCTAAGGCTTGCGTATGTCAGAGCATGACCACACACCTCGGAGTGGTTTATCTATCTTATAAAATGTCAAAATTGTTTTTTAGTGGGGTAAAACTGCAGGTGGGTGGTTGCGCTCTGAGATACGCACGTTCACCTGATGGTGTTTGTCCAATGCTGTTGCTGGAAATGACCATTTATGAATTACCCATTTTATAAATATAGGTATATATTTTTTTTCCTGTAAATAAAGAAAACCTTCCCCCAACGTGTTTTTTGTTTTTAACCTGTAAAAAATACAATAGTCCCTCGTCATCACCCGAATATTTGTTTTTCTTCCCCTCTGCTGACATTGGGGTGCCCAATCCCCATGTCGACATCAAGTACCCACCCCCAACTCATGTGGTACACTGGAAGCCCACCCCAGTGTGCCTAAATGTATATATATTTTTCCTGTAAATAATTTGCTTTTAACATGTAAAAAGAAAATGGTCCCTCGTCATCACCCGTCCCCTCCCCATCCCCACCTCCACTGAGCACTCACATCCCCACCCCCCTTACCCCATACTTACCTCCAGAGGTTGGTGCTGTCATCGTCTCTGGACCAGGACACATCTGCACTGTTCAAAGCCGAACCGCAAACTGAAGACTCAAAGGTAAGCATGCTATAATGGCATTCAATGGGGTTTTCAACTTATGTTGATAAATCAACCATTTTCTTTTTATTTTGGCCCCAAATTTTCAATATGGGGTTCTTGGGACCCCACTTCATGAACAGTGTCACTGTCATGTCATTATTGGGTCCTGAAAGGTGATTTTTCACTGTTGCTGAGCAGGATCATCTTTTGGAACCAATGAAACAACAGTGCCACTGTTCATGAGGTGGGGTCCCAAAAATCCCATGTTCCAAATCTGGTGAAAAATTCCAAGAAATGTCTGTGTTTTGACGTGTGTTGCGTAGTTTCACGTTATACTCTAACTTAATTTTAGTATTTTCACTCAGGATTTTCAACATTGCCAGTTTTGCACACCTCCTTTTTAACAGTATAGCCATCATTTTTCACATCCTGCTTGAAACATATTTCCATACCTGTAGCGCAGAATGGTGCGGTCACTCTGCGAATTCACCTTTCGGGACAAATGAACGAAATGACACTGGCACTCTTCATAAGGAGGGGTCCAGAAAAGGACATGTTGAAAATTTGGTGCAACACCTCCAAAAAATGGCCATGTTACACCCGGATGGTGAATAATTTCTACGCACATGTGTAACGTTGATCATTTGGTAGCTCTTCACAGCCCTATCGGCTCTGGTTTGATCTTGGTTCTTCTGGCAGAGATATAGATTTATGCATGGCTTAAAATGTGCATAATAAAACATTAGGTTTGCTTCAGCCACACACTGAGGTACATGAAAAGGGGTTCCACCTTTAAGCAGCATGTTTGCAGTTACAGTTGTAAATCTGGGATATCACGGAGTCACAAAATTCTCTGCCTGTCTTCAGTTGTCTGGGGGAACTGCTAATGGTCTGACTGAGCACACTGAAAGAAAATCTGCTTAGTAGCACTGGTCACCTACGACTATTGTTGCATGATGTCTGTGCTGTATAATTCAACTGCAGATTACAATGTAATGGGCAGGTAAATAAATAGCAGCAGGAGTGGAGTGGACATTGTGGTAATAGAGGGAGATGAAGCTTGGTGTAGCCCAACATCAGTGACAGTGTGGCCTGACCAGATGAGCTAAGCTAGCAAAGGTAAACCTGGTTATATGTTTGGTAAAGTTGTTTATTGTTTGTTTGTCATTACCTTTGTAAGATTGAACAGTGGTAAAAATTATTTTTAGGAAATACTGAACCAGTGTGTGTCAGGTGAAGGACCATCACCTTAAGGCAAATTGCGTGGTACACATCGAAAGAAGACTAACGATGTCTGAGATGAGTAAAGTTAAATCTGGTGCCCAGAAAAGGAGACAGACTAACTTGTCTGCTCTGTTAGCAGCATCATCTGTTCTAAAACAGTGCAAGCTATCCATATTTACAAGCCAGCAAAACAAAGTGACTACCTTGCCCAACAAAAATACTCCTGAGGAGGCAGCTGTAATAAAAGAAGGTGGACAAACTGCATCTCAGTGTGTGACCAGCTGCACTGCAAGTCAGATTCTAAATATTCAAGAAAAACAGCCAGTGGACTCTGAAATGGGAACAGTTGGACAACTTTATATGGAGAAAACTAACAATCCTGATTTTCAAGGCCCAAAATGGACTGCCTCTCAATATGAAAATGTTGCCTTTGCACAAAGGCATCCAGTTCAGCCTGCACCCACTGATGTTAAATGCCTACCATTCTATCCTTCAAGAATCTACAAATGGATACTTCCTGGGAGCAAACAAGTTATACAAAGAAACTGGGTTACTGTGCAGTTGGTTGACGGTTTGGTGCATTCTAGCCACTGCAGTATCTGCATGGCATTTTCTGATGTGGAAACTCGATTTGTTACAAGATACCAAGACTTAAAGCACATCAATCAAGGCATGGAAGAACCCGAGGATGCCAATGCTCACAATGCAGCTGTGGATTCATATCTGGCACGTATAGTGGGTGCAGATGTTGAAATGCTGGTGAACGAAGATATAGTTGAGAGTCAGAGGAAACACGTCCGGCAGAACATAGCTGTTATATGGAGGATTATTGAAGCTGTTGTTTTTTGGATGCCAGTGCCTGCCATATCAAAGAAAAGAGGAAGCTTTATATAGCTTGGCAAACTCAGTGCTTAACCATGGACAATTCTTGGAGTTGATTCTTCTGTTGCTACAATTTGATGTTCCTCATATTGCACTGCACTATCTTTTTCTGTTTCCATCCTGTTATCTCAGAACTGTGCTCAGACAGGGAAAGCATAGGTCTCAACCTCTGGAGGTGTGTTGCCAGGGCATTGAGCTTAACCATCGATTTGGTTTGAAAGGGGAACTCTCGGGTCCCCACAGTAATGCAGTGGAACAGTGAGATTCTGATTTTGCAAAACACATGTAATATTGGCTGGGGGGGGGTCTTTGGATTACTTTTTAATAAGAAAATAAAAAATGATTGTGTTCACTAAATCAGGACCATGCTTTTCCATAGTATTGATGCAGGGGAGGGGAGCCAAATTCACGATTTGCAGTGTTTCTGCAGGGTAGCTAAGAGGTCACCTTAAATCAATGGGACTAAAACCTCCAACATAGTCAGTTATAACTCTAATACTAGTAATATAATAACTTTCTTCCAAATGGAATACATGCTGTTATCTTATAGTTAAAAATTGGGGCCACAGTATGCCTGGGCATACCACTGTCTATAAAATGGGCTACAGATTGTACACTAGGGCATACCATGGTCAGCACCAGGGCCCCCATAGTCTCATTTCCAGGTGGACCCCTTGCTATCCAGTCTCGCTCTGGCTGGAGGTCAAGAAGCTTCTGCAGGTGAATGCAGTGGAAACAGTTTCCATACCACAGTGGGGAAAAGGTTTCTACTTAAGATACTTTCTTTTCCAGAAGAAAAACAGGGAATGGTGACCTATCTTTCATCTCAGACTTCTAAAGAAGCACGTGACAAACCCCAAATTCAAGATGGTCACTTTGGCTATAATCAATCCTTCCTTTAAATAAGGGAACTGTCTGGCCTCACTGCACCTCAAGGATGCACACTTTCACTTTCCGATCAGGCCCAATCACAAAAAGTATCAGGTTCAGGCTACCTTCAGGTCACTACCAGTTCTCAGCACTTCCCTTCGGTCTCTTGTCAGCTCCCAGGGCATTCACAAAGGGCCTGACAGTGGTGGTGACGCACCTCAGGAGACTAGGGGTCACAGTGTTCCCTTACCTGAATGCTTGTTAGTCGTCAGAGAGTCTTACCAGCAGGTGAAGGACTCTCAGCCTAGCACAGGGTTCCCTGGAATCCTTGGAGTGTCATAAACTCCCAGAAATTGTTGACAGAACCCATACAGGTCCTGGAGTTTATAGGAGCAGAGTTAAGCACCCTGCAGGGAAAGGCATTTCTATCACAAGGCAGAATGGTCAGTATTCTGGCACTGGCAAATTCATTTGTTCTAGGGCAGCCCAGACCAGCAAGGTACTTCTTGAATTTCTTAGGCCACATGGCTGCCACCACAGCAGTGGTCTTCGGAGCCAGGTTCCAAATGAGGGACATATAGTTTCATCTGAGATCCCTTTGGTCCCAGAAAAGAGACCCTCTCTCCAAACTGGTTCCAGTCACAAAATTTTTCCTTCATGCTATCAAGTGGTGAAAAGAAATGGACAATCTCAAAGAGGGATTGCCTTTCCAACAGCAGGCCCCCACAGCCATTCTCACAACAGACACCTCCCTTTTAGGCTGGGGAGCACATCTGTCTGACCATACTGTAAGTGGTACTTGGTCACCTCAGGAGTCAAGCCTGCATATCAACTTGCTGGAGCTTAGGGCAGTCTTTCTCACCGTACAACCATTACATCTCAGATCCAGGGCAAATCAGTGCAGGTAAGGGCAGACACAACCACCATGATGAACTACATCAAACAGCAGGGTGGCACCAAATCCACCAAGTTGTGCAGACACCACAAGAATCTGGAACCCGGCCTACTCCAGACAGATCAGCCTGTCTGCAATCCCACTCCCAGGGAAGGACAACACCCTAGCAGATTCTTTCAGCAGAATCAGTCAGAGCCACCATAAGTGGTCCCTAAACAAACAGGTACTGGACACCATCTTTTGGAAATGGGTTACCCCAGAAATAGACCTTTTTGCTTCTAGGAAAAAATACCGGCTTCCTCAATTTTGCTGCAGGGCTCCAGCACTGGGCACAGTACTTCTGGATGCCCTTGCTCTGGATGGACAGGGCGTTCCTCTATGCTTTTCACCCTTCCCCCAATTACTGAGGATTCTCCTCAAACTGTGGAGCCAATCAACCATGATTCTGGTAGCCCCAGACTGGGCCAGACAGCCATGGTACTCCCATCTGCTAGCCCTGTCAGTTGCACAGCCTATTCACCTTCCTCATAGGCACAATATCCTGACTGTGTACCAGGCAGGATTCTGTACCCCATTCTCAGATCACTTGACCTCAGGGCTTGGCCCTTGAAAGCCTAGAGTTCTCCCACCTCCAGTTTTTTAGGGATGTCCTAGAAATTCTCAGGTATCCAGGAAGTCTGTAACTAGGAAAACCAATGCTTCAAATTGAAGACCATATCCTTGTGGTGTAAGCCTAAGAAAATCAGTCCCCTACAAGTAGGTCTGACTGCTCCTTGATTATCTAGTCCAGCTGCAGACCCTAGGCCTCAGGTCTTCCACTCTTAAGGTCCACCTGGCAGCAATTTTTGCTTACTGTATATCTCAGCAGGTAAGAAGAGGTCAGTTGCCTCTCACCCCATTTTCAATAAGTTCCTCAAAATACTCCTTCACCTGTATCCACCTCTCAGGGAGCTGGTCCCTCCTTAGGATCTAAACCTGTGCATGGCCAAGATCATGGAGCCCCCATTTGAGCCATTAGCTACTGCAGGCCTAAAGTATGTTACCTGGAAGATAGTCTTCCTGGTAGGCATCACCTCTGCTCAGAGGATATGCCAGCTGCAAGCTCTTTGCACAGACCCTAAATACATTGCCTTCCACACAGACAAGGTGGTCCTCAGGACAAATAGAAAATTTAAACTTATGGAAACCCTACTCAAGCAGGACCTTTTGGAGTACCTGGAAAGGAGTGGTCTTCAGGATGGCAGACAACATGGGCTCATGGCAGGAAGATTATGCCAGATGAATCTCATTACCTTCTTTGACTGGGTAACCAAGGAACTGGATAAAGGCCATCCAATGGACCTTCTCTACTTCGATTTTAGCAAGACCTTTGACTCAGTGCCACATAATCGACTACTACAGAGGTTGAGAACTTAGGCACTGCTAAGAATATTGTTAGGTGGGTGGGAAATTGGTTCAACAATAGCAAACAGAGAGTGGTTTTCAATGTGGTGAGATCAGCATAGGGAAAGGTCACAAGTGGGATTCCACAGGGATTGGTCTTGGGCCTGATACTATTTGTCTTGTTCATTAGTGACAAAAGTGAAGGTATCCAGGGCAAGCTGGCTCTATTCACAGATGACATGAAACTCGGTGGGAGGGTGGACAGTGCAGAAGCAGTTAGGGTCCTTCAGGAAGACCTCCTTAAACTGGAAAGATGGTCTAAAGTCTGGCAGTTGAAGTTTAATGTGAAAAAATGCAAGGTGATGCATATAGAGAAAGGAAACCCAAAGACAGAATACCGGCTCATTGAGGTCAAGTTCAGTACCTCACAAGAAGAGAGGGACCTGGGGGTCACCATTTGTGACTCACTCAAGCAAACTAGCCAGTGTAACAATGTATGCAGTCAGGCAAATATAATGTTGAGGTGCATAGGAAGGGGATTCAACAGTAGGAGGAAGAAGGTGATCTTTACCCTCTATAGGTCCCTGGTGAGGCCTCACCTGGAGTATTGTGTCCAGTTGTGGAACCCTCACCTTAGGAAGGACAGGGATAGACTGGAGGCCACACAGAGAAGAGCAACAAAGATGATCCATACAGGGGCTCTCGTATGAGGAGTGCCTTAAAACACTAAACATGTACCTGTAACCCTGGCGCTGGGTATCTGAAGGGCTACACTACCACTGCCTTGTAGGCCTAACCAAGGTTGAGGGGCCTGGGTCCTTACTTTAACTTTAAACTTCTTCTTTCCCGAGATAATAACATTTTGCTCAGTGCCTCCACCCAGAGTATACTTACGTGGGCTAAAATAAAACTTGTTACAACCCTCTGGGATGCTGTACCCACTCACATTACTGTAATACCACCCCAAGCATGACCCAATAAGCAATTCCCCACATTTCAGAAATTTGATTAATTAATTACTCTCTACTAATAATATGCTCATGAGACAGGATTATGCAAAAAACAACAACAATAATTTATTTACATGGGGTAGGGTTAGGAGCAGGGAAATTGGAATAGAGTCCAACACACAGGCACTTTGCGCTTACATGAAACGAGCAGGTGCTATGTCCAGAAAATACAAATAAAGACACAAACAACAGAAAGCACTCGGAAGCCAAATAAGCACACATAGGAGAAAGGCATTCAGGAGCAAATTAACCTGCAACACACACTACCCCAGCACTTCGTGTCCTCTCTGGGTAGTGTGTATTGCAGATTGATTTGCTCCTGAATGCCTTCCTCCTATGTGTGCTTATTTGACTTCCAAGTGCTTTCTGTTGTTTGTGTCTTTAAATTGGAATAGAGGTCAAGTTATTTACAGTATTCATTTTGTTTATTTATTGATTTAGGGATTCAGATAATACCTTTGAGCTCAGCGCTCTTTTACAAAGGTTCCATGTCAAACAGTGACAATGACAACAATAACAAACAGTTTATATACACTACTCGAATAGTAGGTAGCTAGTATACAATAAGGTTATGATGTCATTCATAGTACCAATGGTGATAGTACAGTGTCAAGAGCATTCAGCTAGGGTAAAGGACAGTGTTGATATGTAGCGAAGGAGATAAAGAGGTGTGACATCTAGTGTGAGAGTCCGAGGAGGAGTCAAGGTGAGGGGAGGGAGACTGTGGGGGGTGGCAAAAAGAAGTGGCTTTGTCTAGGAGGTTGGGAGTAGTGGTAGTAGGCTGGTTTTAAGGTTGATCCAGGGGGTTAAAAGGCACAGGGGGAGAGGAAGACAGAGGGATAGGGCAAGGGGGAAGAGTGGGGGTAAAGGGAAGGGGAATGAGAGTGTGGGTGAGTGGGCATTATGGGTGTTGGAATCCTAGTGGCAGTCACAAACTGTCCTAGTAGGAAGGTGATGCCTTAGGCCATTTTTGAATTGTGAGATGCATTGGGAGTTTAGAATGTGCACTGGGATTTCATTGAGCCATTGGGAGGGCCTATAGCTGAAAGCACACTGTCCCTGCACAGTTCGACAGAAAGGTGTTGATAGGGCCCCCCTCATCCTGCCTATAGTGGTATAGCTGGTAGCACTTGGTGTTAGGATGCTAGAAATGCATGGGAGGGTTACCCATCAGCACCTTTTTTCCAAGGAGATATGTTTGGAATATAATCCTGTTCTTTAGTGGCAGCCAATTGGTCTCCTCGTACAAGGAGCAGGTGTGGGTATTTCGATCTGCAGCCATTGTGAGCCTACATGCCTTGTTGAGGGCAATGTGAATCCTTTTTGGTGCAGTGCCTGTTGCTGAACCATAGACCACCAATCCATAGTCGATGGTAGAAAGGATGGAGCTGGAGACTGGGAGATGGAGGGCCTCTGGAGTGAGATACTTTTTATGCCTATAGAGTACACCCAGCTTGGTGTTCACTGCCTTTCCACTGTGTCGATGTGTTGGGTGAAGGTGAAGGAGTCATCAATGGTGACCCCCAGGTATTCACATTTGGATTGGGGATTTGGTTTAGATTAGCATGAGATCACAATAATCATTTAGCACTTTTCCCTTAGGCATTAATCACAGTGGCCACCCACCAACCTCTGAGGCATTCAGATCCCTGATGCTGTCTAAACTAGCTGCCCTAGTAAAGGTGACACAGTTACTTAAAACCCACACTGGTACCAGTCTCTAAACTGTATTAGGACCCTGCAATCCTATACATTTAACCCGGGTACCAAGTACTAAAGTTCTTAAAGGTGCAGGCCTGTTTGGTGCAGCTGTCATTGGCCGGTTAGTTGGGACCCTTAAAGAAATAAGCAGATTAACTTTATGCTGACTGCTGTGTTTGCAAACTTTAACCCTCTTCTGATTTAGAAGGTTTACATCTAGAAGCTGAACTTAGCAACTCACTGAACTATTTACATGGCTCTCCAACAACAGGGTTGCTCTCTGTATACTCACTGTTTGGTAGTCCTCATCGGTAAGACGGAGTCAAGCTATACATGGCAAAATTAGGTGCTTTCAGCAAGCAGACTCTGACTCCCGAGGCTAAGATGCAGGCAAAGGCTTACAACCAGGCAACCCCATTTCTGACTGCAGGATCATACAGCTTTTGCAGATTGAAACAACACTAACTTATTTTGGCAGTGCCCCTCTCTAGGCTGAAATCACTCTCTGGGAAAAACAGGCAGGGACCAGGGCCAGCACACTTCAACCCCACATCTAGGCTACCCCCTCAGGGGAAGCGCATATAGCAGCACCCTAGGTGGCACACTACCAGGCTGTGTCCCAGGCCAATCGATGGATGCATTGCATTCAGCACATTTATTAATTTAGCACATTTATTTCTCAAAGTCCCATCAACCATGGGCCAGTGTGGCTGCTATTGTCCTTTTAGCTTTAGATACAAACTTTCACACAGGTGGGTGCTTACACACTTAGGCTAGGGTGACCCAATTGCTCACAGTCCATACCAGACCAATTCACTGCACTTTGACTTGGTAATTCAAACAGTTACTGCAGCTTCTCTCAAACATGGATCACAAAATCTCAGTCCCTTGTGGCTTTGCTGGTGTTAGCAGCTCCAACTGGACGTTTAGACACATCAACAAGATCTACAAAGTTACTCCTGGCTGTGATGGCATTAGCAGCTCCAGCTGGAGAGGTACTAGCCTCCCAGGCAATGTCAGGAAGAGCCGCGTGCTCTGGGTGCTCCCCTTCCAATCCTATAGGCACTTTCACAACAGTCACATTAACAATTTTCAAAACTGGACACTTCTCTGGTCACTTGCAATAGATGTCCACCCTTTTCTCAGCATTAGACAGATGCAGGGTGCAGATAGACAGTCTCTCTCTAATCTTTCTGGTCTTTTATGCCCCTCACATATCTTTTAAAGCTTGCACATGTCTTGTGAAAGTTGCAGACGCTTCTACAGCACTCCCATTGCTGTTATTGCACTTCATTTGTCACAATTTTTTGGTGTTATGTTTATAACAGGGGCTTAAATGATAAAATCGTGCAAGCCCCGGTCTTGTAAAATGCAATATTTATGCTTAGTGAGCCTTATGCTGCACTTCATTTAAACTATTTTGGACTGTCTCTCTATTGCTGTAACTGTACTGTAATATCTGTACATCTGTGCCATGATTTTTTCTGTAGGGGTACACTTGTTATAGTGGAGGCTCCTGTTGCTATCTTAATACTATTTGTTGCTATCTCAAGTTGTATTTGTATATGGTTTTAAATTATGTGAACCTGCAATTCTAATAGATTTAGTAGCAGTAATGCTGGTCCTGATAACTTCCTGCTTTTAGGTACCTTAACGATAACAACAGCAGCTTCTGATGCTACGGTGAGCACTTTAATTTAAGAACCAAATATCTTATGTACAGTATAGCACATATTACACACTGGCGGGATTATGTGTTTGTTTTTAGGTCATCCCAGTCCATGTTGGCATGCTGCAGCTCTTTATTTACTGCTATATGAGCTCTTACTGTTTTAACATAAAAGAATCCATTGGCAATACCGTGGTTCTTTGAGCTGCCCTTTTTTGGGCTGCAGTGAGGGGAGCCCTGCAGGCCTCTTGCTGTCAATAAAGACCTTATCATATTCCTTCCAACTGAAAAACATATTGGAGTTGTACCACAGTCTCCTCCATAAGTGAATAACTCCACTGTCTGTATTCATTGCAACAGTCCCACAGTGCTATTTTTCCTGTATGTGGGACAGACAAGAGCACAATGTTTTGTATATGTGGGAGGGACAAGAAAGAAAAAACAGTGTCTGTTCCCTTCCCCCTGTCTCTTTCTCTCTCTCTCTCTCTCTCTCTCTCTCCCTTCCTCCCATAATCTGTGTCTTCACTCCGTTCCACTGTCTCTGTCTTTATCTGCCTCCCGTGAACTGTGTTGCCTCAATGCCGATGTTTAATGATGGATCAATTACCTGCAGTGTGTGGAGATGGTGAAGTTCTGCCTTACAAACTGTCTTTGTTTCTTATCTCCCTCCCTCTGTCTCTCTGTCTCTGTCTCTGTCTCTGTCTCTGTCTCTGTCTCTCTGTCATTGTCTGCCTCCTGTGATCTGTATTGCCTGAAATGCTGATGTTTGTGAAGTCATTAATTTGTGTCCCATGGTGGAACGACTTGCACTGGTCTTCTTGTTCCAGTATACAGTACACCACCAAAAAAAAAAATGTCACTCAATAGTTAAGTTGGGCCTTATTCCAACATTTTTGAGGGACAAAATATGTTTTAGAAATGTTGAACCCTCCTTGAGAAAATCATAAGTAAAAGAAATGGTAGTCCCTTTTACAAAAACTAAGTGTTCCCAATTCCTCTTTAGTTACTATGTTCCAGTATACTGGAACAGTCTTCCACCAGAATTTAGACAATAGAAAAGTACGCCTCTGTCCATTTCACAACTAAGAAAACATCTGTACTCCTCACAGAAGTCCTGTAATTGTTATCATTAATTGTTTTGGTTATTGTGTATTTATTTTATGTATGTGTGTATTTTTGTAAGGTCACCATTGCGAATGAGCTTATACTCAATGGTTTTACCTTGAATAAACAAACAAACAAACATTGAATTAGCAATACCGGCTTTTCTAAAATACAATTACTACTTAACAGGGCAGGACCATTTATTATAGGCAATTTTCACTTAATCATTTAATTCTCAGTTTGTCAGAGTCTTATTTTGATGGCTGTGGGTTTATAAACTTTTCTGACTTTCTTTTTGCTCTTGGTCATTTCTTTCTCTTCTGCCAGTCTGTTCCATTGCCAGCTCCATGTCCTTCCTCTGCATTCCACAAAACAAGTACTGTATCATACTGCTACTAGCAGAAAAAGGCATAGAGGACTAAGCACCAGCCACGGAATTCATTGGGGGATACCCAGTATTATTATTTCATGCCATTTTGCCTGTCAGGTGACCTACCCTGAGTGAATATATTGTAAAAATGGATAAAAGCTGGACTCTGTTGAAATTGAGATATTGCATCTCAGCTTGCATATTCTCGGTGCAGCTGCTAGTAGTTTCACATCTCAGCTCCTGCAGCCCCTCTTCTGTGACCTTGGCTGCAGCCCTATTGGCTCTGGCCAGAGTTGGTTTTAAATGCAGCAATTAAAGTGACATACCCATATTAATGCATACATGTGCAACATGTGCAAACAACTTTAAAAAACATTACATTAAATTCTTGTATATGCTAAACACATCCTTTGGAGAATAAATGTCATGTTCTTTGTCCTTTGCAATGGCATCAAACAGGTTTTAACACCAGGGCAAAACAAACGGAAGCAACTTCATTTAAATTTAAACTAGACTGAAATTAGAGGGATGCAAGAGAAATATTTTGTAAATATGCTGGATTATGTACCTTGTCAAATTATTAATGTATTATGTTTTGGAGTTTTTTTTTGTGATGTGACACCTTTGTGGAGGAGTCTTTGACTCAAAGGTATATTCGAATTACTCAATAAAACAATAAAATAAATAAAAGAATCATTGTTCATGCCAACACACTACACTGGTAAACAGAAAAAAGGTTGCAGTGACCTTCCCTTAAGCCACCACGTGTACTGATGCAGGTGAAACGAAGTGTTCTGTGAGTGAGAGATATGCAGGTACTGAATTTGTACTGGTCCATACATCAGATGTGTAGTGGAAAACCCTGCTTACAGCCATGTTCAGCAATTTCTCCGCCACCTGACTGTGGCATGTCTCATAGATATTTGGCATGATTGTACAAAAAACAAAGTAGTTTGCAATGGAATGTGGTATTGAGGTAGCAAAAAAATGTTGATATCTTTGAAATCATCTCACCTATGAACTGTGTGATCTGAACAGCTGTGGGATGAGTTGGCAAGAACTTTGTGTGGGCCTGAACTGCTTCCTTTATTGTGAAAGTAGGCTTTTGAAATGTCATAGCCTAGCTGCATGCCTGGCCCCAGAGTTAACAAATGCAGGTGATTTAGTCGGGGACGGGAGCACCACAAACTGCACATCTGCTGTCTCACCATCTGAACTGGTTTGTGAGGGACTTGGTGTTGTCCAGAAGTAGCAAAAAACACTGGCACTAACACCAGCAAGTTTTTTTTTTATTATTTGATTTCTCCTCCTGTCATGGCTAGCTGTTCCTTCCTTCCCCTAGCCCTGTCACCCGGAGTCCCAGGGACTTACCTTCCATCCCAATCTACCCCCACAGCTTCCACCTGTGGAAGGGGTCAGTGGCTCCTGCCTGCCAATGGCAAGAATCCAGTTTCGGGAAAAGGGCCTGTAGCCTGGGTGTGAAGCCTGTGAGAGGTCAATTTCATCATGCTCACCACCAGCCCCTTTTATATTTTTATTTTATTTTAGTCTTTGGTAACTGGGTAAGGCGCACTAGGCACAAGTGCCTGTTTTCAGGGTGAGCTGGGAGCACTGGGCCGTTAAGTGTCTGACTCAGAGTCACACAGTATGCAAATGAAGGTTGTGAGAATCAAACTCAGGTTTGGTCTGCTGGATGTAGCAAGCTCATTCACACCTCATTCCTCTAACCCCTAGGCTATAATGCCAGCCCATTTTTCCATCAGTTTTCCTCCCATCAAAGGAGTGGACCTACAATGATATCCTGATGTACCTATGCACACTCCCCTGCATAGGAAGTCGATAATCGCTGCTCCTCCATTCCCCCACATTGCAGTCCTGGCTGTCTTTACCCCCAGCCACTGCTAGAGGTCAGGTGAATAACAGAGCAGGTGTCCCCCCTCCCCAGAGAGGGAGAATTGTCCTCTGGTAGAGACCATCCTCTCTTCGGCTGACCCCCGATGCCCCAAGTTTGCTCCTGATCTCAGACTGCTACTGTGGTGGCAGGGGAGACTTGGTGCCTCAACCCTCTGCGCCACGTGGCTGGCTTGACACCAGCAATTTAATAGTAACTGCCTTAATAAATACTTACAAATAGATCCACATTAACAGTGTGCAATTGTGAAATAGTGCACATCCAACTGAAGCCTCAACCAGTTTCACACATGCGCGCTTCCTCTAGGAAGTTGGTCGCACACTGAAGCCCACAATTTATACAAAATTCTAAATTTTGAAGTGATAATATGCCCATAAGTAACAGTTCAACACCCAAGATAAAATCACCACAAATGTGCTTGTCAGAAATTCATAAAGCAGCATAATCAAATACATACTGCATGATGTTATTTATGTTGGCTCACTTGCCATACAATTTATTGGTTTACAGTGTGGAATAGCAGGTGTCCTGAGTCCAATTATTAAATACAGATCACAATCTGTGGGGGGGAGGTGTATATGGGGAGGCAGATAACAAAATATCCAGTAACCAATTTTTCATATAGATCAATAAATAAAATCACATATGAGGGTAACCAGGGAAGTGTCACATATTACAATACAGGAGTAAATGGATAATATCAGAAATTCACAGGTTGTAGTTACTATGCTCACATACAGAATTCCATTTTTCCAAGTCTATGTTTAAACTATTAGTCTAAAGATTACCAGAAGGTCAAAGGGGTCACATGCAGCTAATTTAGGCTGGGGGCATCATGAACTGCATATCTGCTGTCTCACCATCTGAATTGGTTTGTGAGGGACTTGGTGGTGTGTCTGTTATAGTACTTGTATAAGGACAGGAAAGAAGATTTTACAGGTGTTCCATCAATTGTCGACTGCTCCTGCCACCATCACCATCACCACCATCAACAGAGTCAGGAACTGGTTTTTGAAATACAGTGTGCAGTGGCGTGAAGAGAAAACACCAGTAGGGGCTTTCTTAAGGTGGCCCTGAAGTGAGAAACACAAATAAAAAAAAGTACTTTGCAATCTAATAAGTAAATCAACAACCAAAAAAATGAAATTCAAACAAAAAAGTAAAACATTAAAAACATGAGATGCAAACAGCTATAGCATAACTGTGTTAATTTTTGTTTGAATTAATTTTGCAATGTATAGCAAACCTAAAAAAAAGAATGCAAACTAAAAGTATGCAGTCAAAAAATTAGTATGAAACATGAATGCAAACAGGAAAGCAAGTAAAATATGAATGCAAATAAAACAAAAATAAAGCAACTACAAAAAGTAAGTCTAACTGAACAACAGAAAGATATATGGTACAAACAAAAAATGAAAGCACCTAACTAGATTAGGCACCAAATAAAACAGTAAAACAACTCAAAAATGAAAGATGCAAACCAAAAAAAAAACAGCTGCACAACAAAAATAGTAAACATGCCATAAAAAAACGTTGACATCAAGAAAAGGTAGCATGCAAAAAAAATGTAAACGAAAGTTGCTTCCACAACAGAAATGACCTACTCTTACACACCCACAAGGGAGAAAAAAATGTAAAGGAAGTTTTTTACAGAACAGAAATGAGCTTACCAAAGAAGAAGTCAGCAGCCAAATTGCTTGAATATAGTGCTGCTCAAATATTTTACAGTAGTTTATTTCTGCCCTAGTCTCTGTAGATTGTTACCTTTTGTTTGTTACAGGGAGGAAAGGGGTATCATGTGTTACCTGATCGGTGGCTGAGCCTCTCTATAGTCCCACAAACACAGCAGATGGAGATTCTGGGAGCCAGGATTTTTCTTTGTGAACTCCTGGGATATACCTCCTGACCCTGCTCAGCCAGCTGCTCACGGAGTTCGATTGCTGTTGAGCTGATGCAGATTTATGGGATGTCCGCCTTTACATGGGAGGGATCAGAGCCCAACTGTTCCTCCTTACAATTTTGGCCCCTGAAAAGCCATTAATACTGTGGTGACTAAAATGATTGACCACAAATTTGGATTGTTTTCACATTTTGCCTTCTTCCTGTTGCCATTATGGACCTAAAAGTTTACAAGTTACGGCAATTCCAATGACTCCAACAGCAGCTGGAGCACATTTACTGTGTTATAAAGGAGTGATGCTCTTCCTGACAGTCTGCCTGTCTTTATTGTTCTGAGAAATTCTCCCATCGTGTTTTGGAAAGGCAGCTTGCCTAAGAATAAGACAGCAAGCTGCTCAAATTTCACAGTACCATTGTGTCATTGTGCTTCATTTGCTGTGTGTTGGGAGGCCAGTGCAGTCTGCCATTCATGGCTTGTTTACCTATAAACATGTTTCCACTAGAAGTAACACAGAGCCATTTTATTTGTCTGCCGTTTCAGTGTGTGTCACTGTTTTTCTGGAGACCCTGCTAAAATACCTGATCAGCAGCCTCTGGCCTGTCCTCAACCCACCCCCCCAGCAAGTCTATCAACTCCAGTGAACATAAACACTCCCCCCTTCCTGCTAAATTGGGCATAGCACTAATCAGACGTTTATAGCCCTTCCTGACTTTTTCCATGTATATAAATATCACCACATGTACTTTAGCTCAGAACAGTTTTTTTTTTAACAATGGGATAGATATTATGCTCCCATATCATCCAGCAAATTATGAAAAACTGCATCGTGGGATTCACATCATGCAGTATGTCATACTGTACCACATTATTGTGACTTAGTGGTGATAAACAGGGGTGAAAAGTCACATTAATAGACCTACAGAAGTCTGTAAATCCCACAGTAAACCTGGTCATTAGGTCAGGGAATGAGAATGTGAGAGCAGCTTTTGCAGTGCTGATGCCATTTGGTACTTTGATACTGCAGTGCTTTCAAAACAGTTGAATTTAGACACACAAATGGAATAATAACTGGGGAACTATCATATACTCGGCTAGCCTATAATTCTGTTAAGGGGTTCTGGTGCTATCATAACCACAAAAGCAAAGTTCAAGTGGTTCTGTCACCAGAACCCCAAAATGGATCATTATTTATTTATTTTATTTTTATTAATTTTTTTGCTATTATAGTAGGAGTGGTGGGGTGACCAAAATCAGTCCATGGGATGCTGACTCAGTGAGATGCAAACTACAGAAAGGCTATAATGCAGTGCTATAGATCGTAAAAAGATCCTGGTATTGGTGAAGGACTAAGGACCAGCATTAACAGCGTAGCATTGTGTTATGCTTCGCTATTTGCACTACTTAGTTAAAACTGTCAACCATGCATTTAGTTTGCTTATAATCATATTGTTGTAGGATTGGTAACATCTCTGGAGTAATTGTGGCCGATTATCATCCTCTGCTCACAGTTTTCTGCCATACAGGTACATTAAGTCCATGTCATCAATATTTTCATGTTGTGTTCTTTTGTTAGACATACTTTTATGTTTTCTGTGGGTACTTGTACCAGAATGGACAAAGAAAATTGGTAGTAGTAAATGTGTCCACTTTCGAGTGGAAGTAAGCTTTTTTTTGTCACCAAGAATGTTGGCAGTGTTTTTAAATGTATGACTTTGCAGCACTTTGAACTGGTTAATGTTTTGGAGCTGATGGACACCTGTGACTCGATATTTGTCAAAGAATACAGTGCTTCTTTCATTGACAGACATGCTGGCTAATACTTCTTTTTGCAGTGCTATTGAGATGCATTGAACTGGCATCAGACACTGAAGGCACCTCGTTATGCTTTTACAGAGATGATATAGCCCGACTATAATATTACTGGCCTTCACCTATGTCTGTGCTATAAAACTCTTGTTACAGGTTGATGATGTGGCAGTGGTGGTGGTGGGGGGGGGTGCAGGAACAAAAAAGGGGTTTTCTGGGATTACTTTATTTTTGGGGGATTTGTATGCAATATGAAGCACAAGGTTTGGGGGGAAGGGTGGGTGGCAGACAAAGGTAATTAAAAAGAGTCTCTGTGGTGGTTCACTTGATTATCACAACCAATTTTTTTTTCAGTTTTATAAATGTCCAGAAGTTAAGCCAAATCCGGAATTGCTTCTCATTGCTGCTAAGGCGATTAGCACAGCTCTTTTAGTTTTCCAAACCTGAAATTTACTGACTCTCTTCCCAACTTCAGCAGTACTCCAGCATGGTAATCCCCACCCCAACTCACAGTTGATTCTGTTCTTTCTTCATTTTCCTAATGTGTCTTCAGATTTGAAACTACTCACACCTAGAGTACCTGACAATTGGTTTCAACTAAGGCACTGCTTACATTGGTGACTCATGTGTGGGCATAAGTTTGGAAGTGGGAGTTGGCGTGGTTGAGGCTGTACACAGGAGAAGGGAGGAAACTTTAAAATTGCTGGATGGCATTTCATGAAATGCAATTCATACCCAACTATAGGGTTCTAATAATGAAGTTCAGAGGTACTCTGCATTCCCACCAGCATTACAAATATGAATAGCGCCTGCTGTGATGATGGCTCGTAGGGCATTTGTGCCATTCGTTACTGTGTCACATTTATGGTATCCTAAACAGACTCCCTCTTCCACTAAATGCCTCCCTCCTCCCTCCCAAGCCAACACAACCACCATGGCCACCAGTTAGGGAATCACCTAACTGACAAAAAGTGATGTGTATCTTCAGATCAGTAAGGACCCCATGACCGAGCTGTGCCATGGTGTTATAGTGCAGCTTGCTGCTACTGCACAACTCACCTACCCCTCACAGCCACCATTTGTAAATAGTTACTATATTGTCCATTTCATCCCGTGAAGCCTCAGTTCTATAAAAAATAAAAACAGATACAAACTGCACCCTTCCAGATCAGCCCAATGCAGCATTATTTTACACCCAAAAATATTTGCTCTTCGTGTTGTCATTTCTCTATTATTCTTTCACTGGAAGAATGCATTCAGTGTATCCCACACAGGACACAGACACACCTGGCACTTGATCAGGATATCATCCCCTCAGTTGATACAGTCTCTCCTCCCTCTAAATTCGCAGTGCCACTCAGACTGACTTTCTCACTCTGAAGAGATGCCGAATCCACCACAGTTTCATCAATTAAAAATAAAATGAAATAACCACACAAATACAACTGTAATATAACAATCCATTTGAAACCAAGTGATGCAATCTACAGATTCCGCAATGTCCCCAACGGTTGACGTTGTAGTACTCAGTGGCAGGTGGCACCCATCAGGAAGACCCCAGCATGTTCTCTTGTGTAAAGCCCTAGCATTCTTTCACTAAATAACAGTCGCCCTAACTGTTTTGGTGTTGCTGGTCAGTGTTGTGTGTTCGTGGTGGGGGCCACTACAAGGATCACCATATGAATGTGACTTTAATGCCCTCAGATCACAAGCCACTAGTTACTTTTTCAAACTCAACTGCAGACAAACAATTGAAATCTGCGGCATGAGTTGTTATGATGAGATTCTCATTACACTGACCCAAAATGATAAATAGTAACATTACCTTATTTTTACTTCCCCGTCTTGCCGTATTACAGAAACACAGAAGTTGAATGCAGATAAAGACCACAAGACCCATCCAGTCTGCCCACTTCTTTTTCTACTTTATAAATGTGCCCTCGATCTTTGCTGTGTCAATGGTCTAAATATTCATACTCATCTGTATTGCTCCCTTATACCTATCCCATACCTGTTTGAAGCCCTGCACTGTATTCATATCCACCACTTTCTGAGGCAGGCCATTCCATGCAACCATTGCTCTTTCTGTGAAAAAGAACTTCCTCACATTACTCCTTAATTGGCCTCCCTCTAATCTCATGATGTGTCCTCTTGTCCTGCTATTTTTCTTATAGTGAAACATGTTAGACTTTTTCACTTTGTTGATGCCGTTAAGGTGTTTGAATGTTTCAATCATATCACCTCTCTCTCTCCTTTGCTCCAGGGTATACATATTGAGCTCTATTAATCTGCTCTCATATGTTTTCTGATGCAGTCCCTGCACCATTTTGGTTGCCCTTCTCTGGACTGTCTCAATTTGGTTAATGTCCTTGTGAAGGTGTGGTCTCCAGTACTGCACGTAGTACTCCAGAAGGGGCCTAACCAGTGTCTTGTAAAGAAGGATTATTACCTCCCTCTTCTGACATGTGATGCCCCTACTAATACACCCCAACATCCCTTTAGCCCTACCTACTGCTTTAGTAGTCTGCTTGGATGATTTCAGGTCATTTGTGATGATGATGCCCGCGTCTCTTTCTTCCCTTGTGATTGCCAGCAACTCCCCACCCAGCCTATTGGTGGCTTCAGGGTTTCTCTTCCCTATAATATGTGCATGATCTTACACTTCTTTGCATTAAACCCCAGTTGCCACTCTTCCAACCAGTTTGCCAGTTTATCAAAATCTCTTCTCATTCTGCCCACCCTGTCTGGATCATCTACTCTGTTGCAGATCTTGGTGTCATCTGCAAACAGATAAACTTTACCCTCCAGTCCATCTGCAATGTCACTGATGAAGATATTGAAGAGGACTGGCCCCAGGACTGATCCCTGACATACCCCACTTGTTACTTGCATCTCTTCTGACTGTATACCATTTACCACCGCTCTCTGTTTTCTGGCCATCAACCAGTTTGCCACCCAGTTGACCAACATCTGACCCACCCTGAGCCTACCCAGCTTATTAATCAATCTTCTATGTGGAACAGTATCGAAAGCTTTGCTGAAGTCAAGGTAGGTGACATCAACTGCTCCCCCTTGGTCCACCACTCTGGTTACCCAGTCAAAGAAATCTATGAGATTAGTTTGACAGGACCTTTCTCTTGTAAACCCATGCTGTCTTGGATCCTGTGCTCCTATGGATTCCAGGTGTTGCACTATCCTTTCCTTAAGGAGTGCCTCCATGATCTTGCTCACTACTGAGGTAAGACTGACTGGTCTGTAGTTTCCTGCCTCCTTCTTGCTACCATTATTGTGGAGTGAGATCACATGAGCCCTTCTCCAGTCTTCTGGGACCTCTCCTGTGCTCAGAGACTCACTGAACAGTTCTGATAATGGCTCTTCTAGTTCCACCCTTAGCTCCTTTAGTACCCTGGGATGTATGCCATCAGGTCCCATTGCCTTGTCCAAAAATGTTATAAAAAAGTAAGATATAATCCAAAGTCCATCAAAACTCATATATTTATTAAACTCTTTTTCTTCACACCCATATACATGAGGCAACAGTTTTGTGGCTTAACGTCACTTCCTCAGGCCAATCGTATATGAGCAGTGTTGACACTAAATTAGAAACAAATAAATCCATTCAGGTACAGTTTTTAAATTTCTGCTCCTTTTCCATTAATATGTCACATTGGTATATACTGCCAATAGTTCTTTATAATAACATATTGAATTAAGTCAAATTTTCCATTAAAATTTCATTTAGAAACTAATTATAAAACATCTTCTTTCTTAGTTAAACTTCAATCCATTTTATATTATTGTCCCATATTCAAGTCAAATTTAGTTCAATGTAGTATAAACTTTTTATTATTTTCAAATATGCAAAAAAATACCTTAATTCTCATTTATTTGAACTCCACTGATCTGGAAGTCCTGATATATTACTCTCAAAACAAGCACCATGCTGCCCTGTTCCTATTACCATCTATTAGAAAAACATATATTTATTTCAAATGTTAGTATCTTTAAATCTTGTATAGTTATTCTTTAAACATCTTATTGCCAGTCATCTGGCCACACTCTAAAATGGGCCAGTTCACTTCTCAAAATTTTCATCCACTTAATAGTAATCTTGCTAGGAAAACCACATCTAATGTTTCTTTGGCAATTGTCCTCATGAATTGAAAGTGGCTATGAGGAAGGAAACAAACATAAAAATTAATTTCTAACACTGTTTTTTACTCAATTTAATACTATTATTCTGTTAATGATATGCTTGCAATTCCATTCATGTGTTATGTGGGTTAAACTCCCACCAGAACCACTTATTTTTGACTGTTTCATTCTTGTATTAACAAATTAAATGTGATCTTACCATAAAATGTATTTTACTGATTACATATACTTTCACGTTCATTCATGTTATTATATGGGTTAAACTCCCACCACGGCCACTACTAACTCCTGTTATTTCCACTATGTTTATGTCCACTTTAATATTTATGTTAACCAATTAAGTTTGGTGTTACCAGAAAATTCTGTTGATGATATGCTTACAATTCCATTCATATATTGTGTGGGTTAAACTCCCACCAGAACCACTTATGTGATTTAAATCTTCCTTCATACTAATATTGATGCCAAATATTTGCTACAGATTATATGTATTATTAATATTAAGCAGGTATATTCAAATCCTAGTTCCAATATAGGTTCCAATTGCATGATTCGTTCATACCAATCCTTGGGTTAACACTGTCCATTGTGTATATCCAATACACTTCTCTCTTTAATAACAAAGCGTCCCATGAATTTCTGTGTCCTTGAGGTTCCAAAACTTTTTCAAGTCCCCAAAACCTCAGTGATGCTGGTGTATGTCCTTCATGGCTAAAATGTTTTGCTACTGATGACTTCTCGTCTCTCATCCTGATGTCATTTTTGTGTTCCCTGATTCTTTTTCTAAGTTCTCTTGTCATCTTCCCAACATACAGTTTGTCACATGGACATTGGATTATATAAATTACATGATGTGACTTGCACGTTATGTGTTGTTGAATTATATATTTCTTGTTAGTAAAAGGATGTTCAAAATATATTTTCTTAGATGTATTGTTACAGTGGCAACATTGCCCACATGGGTAATTACCATCCTTTAATGGTCCTAAAAGTAATTGCCTCCCCTGGACAGGATTCTTTTCATATTTCCTGTGTTGTGTATGCACTAATTTGTCTTTTAATGTTTTATTTTTCTTGGATGTAACTAGCGGTATATCTTCAAATCTTTTATTTGGACTACCACCTGCCTGGAGTATATGCCAATTATTTATTAATGTGTTCTTTATTTTTTGACTCAAATGACTGTAGGGTGTTGAGAAAAACATTCTATTTTCCATTTTCTTCTTTTTCTTCTGTTGTAATAAAGAATCTCGAGTAATTAACGACACCTCTGTGATTACCTCCTTGACCTCTCCATGATGATAACCTGTTTGCACAAATGTGTCCCTCATGACCTCTGTTTCTTTAAAAAAATCTTCACCAGTGGTGTTATTTCTCCTGGCCCTGATTAATTGTGATTTTTGGGATACTCCGTTTTAATTTTGGATCATGATAACTCTGAAAATGTAATAAAGTATTATGATCTGTTTCCTTGCGATATAACCTATTCCCTAATTTACCTCTATTCTTAAAAATTTGTAAATCCAAGAATGATATTTTTTCTTTATCACTTTCTACTGAAAAATTCAAATTTTCATCTCTACTATTAACATATCTAATGAAAGATTCTAATTCACTTTCTGTCCCATTCCACAACAATAATATGTCATCCACAAAGCGTTTCCATATGATAATATTGCTTCTAAATGAATTATTGTTTGCATTTAATATATGTGTTTTCTCAAAATGCCACATGAAGAGATTGGCATATGATGGGGCCATTGTACTCCCCATTGTTGTACCTTGGACCTGTAAATAAAACTCATCTTCAAATGCAAAACAGTTTTTCAATAGGACTAATTCTGCCATACCTATTAAAAAATCTGTATCAGGAAATAAATTCTCTCTTCCCCTCAATGCTATTCTTAAAGATGCCAATTCTTCCTCATGTGGTATGCTTGTGTAAAGATCCTTCACATCAAGGGATACCAACCAAATATCAGCTATATCAGTGTTACTAGTGTTTACTTCTTGTATTATCTCTATGATATGGCTAGTATCCTTGATATAAGTATCCATTTTTCTTACTAGTTGTTGCATATGAAAATCTATATATTTGGATAAGGGTTCCAGTAAAGATTCTGAACCCAATACTACGGGTCGACCAAGTGGATTTTGTAAACTTTTATGTATTTTAGGTAAAATGTAAAATTTTGGTATTCTAGGATTTTTCTTAACTAACATTTCCATCTCAGTATCTGTACACCAACCTAATTCTACAGACCTTTCCAAATATTCTTTTATGTCTGCTTTGATTTCATCTGTAGGATCATAATCCAACCTGATATAATTCGTATTGTTCTGTAATTGCCTATAACACTCTGCCTTATGATCCCCAATATCCCATAGAACTATACCACATCCTTGGTCTGCTGGTTTGATAACTATGGACTCATCTTCCTGCAACTTCTTTAGTGCCTGTCTTTCTTTCCTTAACGTATTATTGTATTTTGGAAACTTGGGTTCTTTCTCTAGTAATTCCTTAATGTCTTTTTCAACAATCTTAATATATGCTTCTACCAACTCCTTACCTTTTGGGGGAGTAAATTCGGATTTAATTCCTAATTTTTTTTAAGTTCTTGTTTTCTTGTTAAAGGTTCCTCAGGTTTATCTTGGAACCAGTCTGCTAATCTCAGTTTTCAGTTGTCTTTATACTAGTTTGAAAATAGATGCATTCAGGGTAATTAAGGAAGTTATTCAGTTATTCAATTAGTTAATTTTGCAAGCTTTTGGAGGGTATTTAAAACCCAGATCAGACTGCTTGGCTCCTTCCAGAAAGCAGTCTTTTGCCTGAGATTAGGGGCACTGCATGGAGCAAGGTAAAAGTTAAAGTTTATTTTAAATCCGTGGCACAGGGATCAAAAAAGTTTTCAAATACTGATGTCCTCTTTTCCTTCTTATAGTAAGTTGAAAAAGATGCAAAGACACTAAGTTCTATCCCAGAACGTGGTTTAATGAAAGCAATGAGCAACTGAGCTCCGTGTAAGAATAGACAACAGCAGGTAGGGATTACTGTAGTAAAATCTGAAGTTTAACAGAGAAATGAATACTAGTATTAAATTGAGTAAAAAACAGTGTTAGAAATTAATTTTTATGTTTGTTTCCTTCCTCATAGCCACTTTCAATTGATGAGGACAATTGCCAAAGATACATTAGATGTGGTTTTCCTAGCAAGATTACTATTAAGTGGATGAAAATTTTGAGAAGTGAACTGGCCCATTTTAGAGTGTGACCAGATGACTGGCAATAAGATGTTTAAAGAATAACTATACAAGATTTAAAGATATTAACATTTGAAATAAATATATGTTTTTCTAATAGATGGTAATAGGAACAGGGCAGCATGGTGCTCGTTTTGAGAGTACTATATCAGGACTTCCAGATCAGTGGAGTTCAAATAAATGAGAATTAAGGTATTTTTTGCATATTTGAAAATAATAAAAAGTTTATACTACATTGAACTAAAATTTGACTTTAATATGGGGACAATAATATAAAATGGATTGGGATTTAACTAAGAAAGAGAAGATGTTTTATAATTAGTTTCTAAATGAAATTTTAATGGAAAATTTGACTTAATTCAATATGTTATTATAAAGAACTATTGGCAGTATATACCAATGTGACATATTAATTTAAAAGGAGCAGAAATTTAAAAACTGTGTATCTGAATTGATTTATTTGTTTCTAATTTAGTGTCAACACTGTTCATATACGATTGGCCTGAGGAAGTGACGTTAAGCCATGAAATTGTTGCCTCATGTATATGGGTGTGAAGAAAAAGAGTTTAATAAATATATGAGTTTTGATGGACTTTGGTTTATATCTTACTTTTTTGTAACATTTTTGAACATTGAAGTCTATAAGTAAGAATGTCCAGAATTACACTATATGTAAGGGCATCCTGTATCAACACCAGTAACCATTGCCTGGTCCACCCTGATCTTATTGAGTTCTTGTAGGACCCTTTCTTTTGTGAAGGGACTAGTGCACACCTCCCCCCCCCCACCGTGTCCATGGTGCTGAGCTGTGGGCCCTGTTCTACCTTCTTTTGAGTAAATACTAAGCAGAAGTATCCATTTAGGACAAATGCTTTTACATAGTCCTCCTCCTCCTCCTCCTCCTCACATGCCCCCTTATCTCTTTTGATCTTAGCAATACCCCCTCTGGACTTTCTCCTTTCACTAATGTATCTACAGAAAGTCTTGTCACCTTCCTTTACTGTTTGTGCTAGTGTTTCCTCAGTTTGGGCCTTTGTCTGCCTTACTGCCTTCCCTGCTTCCCTTATGGAAGTTTGGTATGCCTCCCTATCTTCATCCTGCTGCATTCCATTATATTTCCTGAAGGCCATCCTTTTGGCTCTGACCTTTTCTGCTACTGTTTTTGAGAACCAGAGTGGTTTCCTTCTTCTTCTTTTGCACTTCCTTTTATCTCAAACACAATGGAATGTTGCTTCAAGTATTGCATCCTTAATGTTTGCCCACTTTGCCTGTACCCCCTCACCTGTATTTCTTTTTGCCAGGGCTAGCTTAACTCTGTTGGCCATCTTATCAAAGTCGGCTCCTCTGAAGTCCCATATTTTTGCCTAGGAATGGGATGATTTAGTTCTAGTGGCCAAATTGAACCATACCATGTGATGGTCACTGGCTCCCAGGTGACCTTCTACCTGGAGATCTGTGATCCTTTCCCTGTTAGTCTGTACTAGATCTAGGATAGCCCTGTCTTTTGTGGGTTGTTGTACCAGTTGTTTGAGGCCCTCACCCTGCAGGGAATCCATCATGTGTCTAGTTCTGGCAGATGTTCCTGCTGGTATTGACCAATCTGTATCTGGCATGTTGAAGTCTCCTATTATCAGAACCTCTCCTTTAGCTGTCATGTTTTGTATATCTTCTAACAGTAATGTGTCTATGTCCTCCCCCTGGTCTGGGGGCCTGTAGACAACCCCAGTTTATATGGCTGTCCCATTTCCTGTTTACAGGGTGACCCACAGTTCTTCTGGCTCCTTATGTGTACTCTGAATTTCTGTAGCTTTGATATTTTCATTGACATACAGGGCCACTCCACCCCCCCCCATTGAACCTCGGTATCTTCTGAACAGTACATAGCCAGGTACTGAAGTCTCCCAAGTGTGATTACTGGTAAACCACATTCGCTAATTGCTACTGTGTCCAGTTTAGCCTTTGTCATTTATGCCTGCAGGTCGGGGATCTTGTTTCCCAGACTGCGAGCATTTGTGTACATGATTTTCCATTGTCCAGATTTTGGTGTGTTAGTTGTTGGGCGAGGTCTGGCATTTCCCCTGTGCGTCGTATGGGGAGCAGGACCTTTTTCCTTACCTGATGATGCAAATGAATTACAAACTCGCTGAACTCCTGTTTGACTACTAGCTGGGGGGAAGGGGTGTTCTTCCCATTCAATGTATGGGGTGCTGCACCCCTCTTCCCATTTGCTAGTTTAAATATTCTGCAAAGATGTCAAACTTACAATGCAGTTGGCATGATATTCACATGCCCACTGCATTGAAAAGGAGGCATTACATTTTTTTTTCCTGCTGTAATGTCATCTACCCCTTTTCTAATTTCCCCATGCACCTGTGCCAATCAGTTCACCCACCACCACCTCGCCACAAAAGCGGCAGCACAGCAAAGGATGCCTTTTGGCAAGAAAAAAGAAATCTGTGGCTTGACATACCTTGAGACTACAACCAGCTTCAGGCTGTGTTCCTGGAATGTGTTTCCCAGTCCGATCTTTCAGAAGAGGAGTTATAAAATATGATGTGCCATTGTTTCACGTTTGGCAGCCAACCAGCAACCTTCAGAGGCACATAGTAGGCAACCAGGCTGGCAGACTATGACTCCCCAGGCAGCACTTCACAAGTGTTCCACACTTCTCCCAGGGTCCTCACATTCAGTGATCCCTGGGGTGGGGTGGGGGAGAACATGTTTTTAAGACTATACTCTACAATATTGAGAGTGTAACAGAGACAGGACCATGTGCCAAAGGACGAGGGTGTGCAACTGAGTCATCCTAAAGTTTTCTCCATTGGACACTGTGATCATGGATCCCATGCATTTGATGTGTCAACATTCAGGCCAGAAACTGTAGATTGCTGATGCTGGGCAACCCCCCCGCACAGATGCAGATTGCTCAATATAGATTAATTGGTGAATGAGGATCAGTCTGCAGACTAACATCTGACTACACACCACATTTTACTGAAGACACATGTTCATTTTGCATGCAATGCAAACATGTGGTGTTCCACTCCGTATGTGTGGCCATAAGATTATTCTTTTGAGTTCCATCTCTGTATTTGAATGCAGAATACACTGATTGTAATGACTTCAGTAACTCTTCTTGGGAGTATCACCCAATTCAAAGTGCCATCTCACCCAGTAAGAGTGGGACATACCTGAACACACAAAGCAGTGGTCCTGCAAATCCACAAAAATGGCATCATGTTAGCACAGTGGACATACACCTGTGGACCAGTAAGGAAGTATATGCTGAGCCGACAGATGGCTGTATCCAGGTGATCCCATATGAATAATTTTCAATTTTAGCCTTTTTTTCTGACCACTGGGTTCTATGCTCACATGTTTCCAGTCTCTCATCACATTGATAAGGGATGTGGTCTCACTGGTTGAGATGGTACTTTGGATAATGCAGTAGGTCTATGGATCCTGGATACAATGAAAAATCAGCAGCAAAGGCTCCTTGGGTCAGGAAAGTAACAATCATAGGTAATGTCTTGATTCTGGCAAAAAAAAAAACAACAGAGTATACACTTTGCCACTGTTCATGCTCACGTAACAGCTCATACAGTAGCTATAGTTGGCTCCATGCAAAAAGTAGTGGACTTGAATATTGGTCAAGCTTTCTCCATGTACTCAGCATCTTCCCATGTAAAACACTCTAACATCAGTCTGGATATCACACTGCAGTGGCATATTGTCATCATTTTACAGACCATACTTTGAACTCACCCTCAGATGCCTAGCCTGTCTGTGGTCAGCAGTAGATGTCTGCATACTCTTGCTACCATCACAGCCTTCTGCATGTTGAATACACTTTCTATTAGTGTCATGGCCATCATACGCACCACAAATGTTGCCAGTGTACCATATGTATTGTCCTTGTTTTGCTTTTCTCAATCACTGCTATGGATTTTGTGCCTGCAGAAAGTGTGCTGCAAGTGTGGTGTTGGATATATAATGATTATAAGACATATTTTTTTATTTATTGGGAAATATTCAGAAAGACCTTTGAGTCAAAGACTCATTTACAAAGGTTCCATGTCATACATTAAAGTACAGAGAAAACATTAGCTAACAGAGATGACAGTACGGTATAATACATAATGAAGAATTACATTACATTTCATTACATGGCAGTCAGGGTTGATCAGGAGGAGGCCTAGGTCAGTACAGTAATTGAGTTGCATTTTAGCACAGCCACATAGTTGCAGAGAAGACTGTAACCGGCTGTTAGTCAGATAGTGAGATAGTAGAGATGTTGAACCAGAAACAGAGGTAGTTATGGGTGCTAATAGGACCGCAAGCAGCAGGACTGTGTCAGGGGCAATCACACATGTTAGAGTCTTGGAGGAGTTCCCTTAGTCTACCTTTAAAAGTACCTAGCCTTGTTTCATTAGCTATTTGGATAGGAAGAGAGTTAGTCCAATTAGGGGCTTGGTAGCTGTAAGTCCTTCGCAGTTGGGAGGTATGAGGGCAGGGAACCCATAGTAGCGGCTTGTTCGAGTTATGTGTAGATCTGGCCGGGTATGCTGGGCAAATAATACAGGAGAGGAGAGAGGGAGGGGCGAGACCTAAGAGTATCTTCTTTGTCATTAGACATGTATGATACCGGATTCTGCTATCTAGGTTTAGCCATTTTGAGGTGTTGTAGAGTGTACAGGTGTGGGTGAGGCGATCACAGCCTAGGATGAGGTAGCAGGCTTTGTTTAGTACAAGGCAGACTGTGTTTAGCATGGAGATAGGGGCAGCACAGTATATGGTAATACCGTAGTCAAGGAGGGCGAGGATGGAGGAATTGACGGTAAGCCATAGAGCCTCTGGGGTGAGGCAATGTTTGTACCTATAAAGTACACCTAATCTTGAGTTTAGGGCCAAGGCAAGGAGGAGAATGTGCTGTTTATAGTTGAGGGCCAGGTCTAGAGTGATCCCTAGGTGTTTAAAGTTGCTAACTTGCTCGAGGGGGGTGTGGTTGACAGTGAGAAATGGGGGACAGAGGTTCTTGCAGGGATTCTGCGGGTGGGAGAAGATCATGACTTTTGTTTTCTTCTAATTGATTATTAGTCGCTGGGTGGAGAAACAATGTTGTGCTTCATGGAGGCTATGTTGGAGTGTTTGGTGGACTTTAAGTGGGTCGGAGTCAGAGGTGAACAGTACGGCGTCATCCGCATAGAGGAGCAGGTTTCCAGAGACTGCTGATGGGAAGGAGTTTAGGTATAGGCTGAAAAGTAGGGGGCCAAGAATCGACCCCTGTGGGACACCAGAGCGGACTGGGAGGCAAGGGGACAGGACAGTGCCTACCTTGACCTGTTGAGTTCCATCCAACAGGTAGCTGGTGAACCAGATTAGAGTATTGTTGGAGAAGCCACTGAAGTCAAGAATGTTTAGCAGTAGGGAGTGGTTGACAGTGTCAAAAGCTTTAGAGAGATTCACGAAGATAGCACCTGTGAGGTGGCCGTGATCCAAGGTGGAGTGAGCATGCGGGGTGAAGGCGAGGAGGGCGGTGGAGGTACTATGCGCCTTAAGGAAGCCATGTTGTTGGTCGCAGAGAAGATTGTATTTTGTGAGATGGTCAGTGATTTGGTCAGCGACGATACATTCTTAGGCTTCAGAAAAGGGGGGAGAATGGATATAGGATGGTAGTCGTTGGTGGAGGTGCGGTCCCCACTCTTAAAGATGGGGTGATGTTGGCCAGCTTCCAAGGGAGCTATTTAGGATATGGGTGAGAGGGTAGAGGACTTCTGGGAGAGAAAGGTTAAGAAGTTTCAGGTCTAGGGAATCACTGCAGCTAACTGAGTGGCTAAGAGCTTTGGCTAGGTAGGGTTTGGCATCCGAGGGGGAGAGAATGCGAAGGTGAAAGAGAGGGGCAAGGGGAGATGGGTGGGCCCGGGCCAGCAGAGGGACAAAGAAGTTGGGGGGGGGGAGAATATGGTTGAGATTGGTGAAAGCAGAGTTTAGGGCTGAGGCTATGTTGAGGGGATCTGTGGAGGTGTTACCGTCTATTTCTAATTGGTCTGGGGGCTGGTTTGGGGTTTTGCCACAGAGTTCCTTAATATAATTCCAGAATTTACACCCATCACCCCAGGTGGATGTCAAGGACGCTTTGTAATAGTCTGCTTTGGCAGTGAGGAGGGTCCACGTGCATTTGTTGTGCAACTCCCTATAGCATTGCATTTCAGCTCACCATTTGATTTCATTAGCAATATGCCAAAGGGAGTCACGCTGTTGCATTAGACCCAGAAAGTGATCAGAGAACCAGGGGACCTGGTTGCCCTTGGACATTTTCTTGGTAAGGGGGGTGAAATTATCACAGATACTATTGAATGTGGAGATAAATAGATCAAGCACATGATCGGGGTCTAGGGTGTTTAGGAGGGGTGTCCAATCCCAGTTTCTAAGGAAGGCCTTGAGTTGGGAGAGTTTGCCAGGGCCAGATTTGCACTGTAAGGTAATTTTGGGGGGGGGGGTTTGGGAGTCCTGCAGAACCAAGAGCAGAACACAGGAGAATGATCACTTAGAGCATTGGGGAGTACCTTGGTGTTGGTTATTCTGTGAGAGTGGTTTGTGAAGACCAGATCCAGGAGGGAGGATGTCCCTGTATGGGCATTTACCCTGGTGGGTGAGGTGACAACCTGAGTGAGGTTGAGCGCTGTGGCATCATCAGTATATGGGTCTGTTTTCTTGGCCAACCAATTGATGTTGAAGTCACCCATGACTATTTTTTCATATTGAGGTGGTAGAGTCGCGATATAGTTCAGAATGACCTGGAAGGCTAGTTTGTGTTCATTGGGTGGAATGCAGACAATGGTGATTAGGAGGGGGGCAGTAGACCTGCCTAGAGCTAATTTTAGATTTAGAGCCTGTGCCCTCGATGCTAGCTGTGGGGTAGGAAGCAGTTGGCCTGACAGCGAGTCTTTAAGGTAGGAAGCTCAACCACCACCTCGTTTACTTACTCTATCAGAGTGATAGAGGATGTAATCAGGGAGGTTAACAGCAGAGTCTGGTACAGAGGGGGAGAGCCAGGTTTCACTCAATCTGATGATGTCAGAGTGGTGCTAGAGTACCCACCCCTGAAAGGGGTCCCATTTTTTTGCAGGCTGCAGATGTTAAGTGAGGCGATGCGCAACTCATTGGAAGGGGAGAGGCTAGGGGGCAGTCTTCAGGCCAGGGTTGGAGTGAACGTTGCCCGCTAGAAGTAGTAATAGGACAAGTGACTGGAGGCATTTTTTTCTCATTTGGGTATATATTTGGTGACATTAGTGACAGCACCCATTCTGAATATGTACAGATTATTATCTCTGCTCATGGTGTCTGTCATCATATGGTTAGTTCCATTTCTGTGGTTCTGTTGCAGTTAGCATTTGTGCTGAGATACAGTCATGGCAGCTAGGCAAGGTACTTCTTATATTTTTGGTGGTTTCTACTGAATACTATAGACATATGCGTCAATAACTTGCTACAGTGACATTACACAGTCCATGTAATATAAAGTTTGAAACTGTTCTGTGGTGTCTAATCATTGTGTGTGTCTAGCCAGACTATCCCAGATCTAATCATGGCACTGTATGTCTTATTTCTGCATCACTACTACAGAATGTCCTCAGATTTAGAATCTAGTCCTGATGAGTATGGCCCCCTACCATTCAGATCTGGCCTTCTGCCTTTTCAGTTTGAGCCAGAACAGAGTGACATTAGCACAGATGGTTCCGATGATGATGTCTTGAGCTCTTCAGAGGCTTCAGATGAGGAAGACGACAGGGGTCGAGTAGGAAATAGAAAATGGTGTCTGTGTGGCAGATGTGAGGTCATGCCCTCAGAAAAGGAGAGCATATGCTGCCATGAAAGTTCAGCTGGTTGACCCTAAATGAGGAGGTACTGTCATATACTGGAATACTATATTAGCATAAGTCACATGCCTTCTGCAACCCTGCCTATATGCATATGCCACCTCAGTAACGGACATCGGAATCATGTTAGTAGTGAAGCCATGCTCGATAGCCTATTTCTATCCATAAACATTATAGATCTATCTCTGCCTCTATATCGTTATCCAACACATGTGAGGTTGTTTATTGGCAGCATCTGGTGATAGTTTTGCAGCTTCCAGAGCTACACGTAGAATAGCACAATATTCTCATGTAAGGTTGTTATTCTTTCTTATAGAAACCCATATAGTTAATCTATTTTACACTATGTGATCTGTTGGCAAAACCCCATACTTTATGATTGCTTATGTTGTCAAAAATTGATTGATGCTGCTCGCTGTTTTATCTGTCTCCTTTTTAGTACAACTGTAATGCATGCTGATGTATAGTTACACCCAACGGTATGTTGTTTCAAATTCTTGATCTACTCTTATTGCATACATCCAGAAATGTTAAAGAAAAAAAAAACATTACATTCACTCATGATTCAATAGGCTGCTCACCTCCCACTGCATGGAGAGTGGATAGACTGTGTTGGAGGTGTACCCAAGTCCAGAAAAGATGCAGTGGGAGTTGATCAAGGGAATGTAAACAAATATATTTGGGTGTGGTCCTACCAGTATGCATTTTTCACTTTTTTAAACAATAAAGACATCAGAATCAAACTCCAATTACATAAAAAATCTCTACAGAATGTAACTGATCATTTCATGGGTTTTAGTAAACTTGTGACATTTTGAGGCCTAAGGGGGTTGGCAGTGTTCCTATATGATCCAAATATTCTCACTGTAACATTGCAACATTCTCATTGAGAATGTTTGGCCTCTGTAGGAGTACTAACTGTTTATGAATGCCAATAATTTCAACACAAAAGAATAATAGCATGGGGCTGTGATCAAAAACTGTGTTCTGAAGAAAAATATCAAAACAATTAGTGATATTTCACTTTTGGATACCTCATAATTTGATAATAATTTGCTGTAAACCAGCCTACAATCCTTTTTTTGGAAGGGGATTTGTTTGGGGTTTGAATGTTTCTGAAAAAGAAATGTGAATAACTTTGTAAACCATTATGCTGTTGTACAGTTTTCAACACTCGTGACTTTTAAATTAGTGATATAAAAAGTCCGGGTTGTACTCGTTATAACTATCACAAATTTTTTACCCAAGTTTGTGTCTTAACCATGATACATATACAGCTGTACTGGTAATCATGTCATGACTGTACAGTTCCAAAATAAGACATGGTTCATGATGATGCAATGTATGTAGGGGTTATTGACATTAAGAGACTGTTATACTTAACAACATATTTTCCTGTTTGCAGATATGCAGTGTATCACACTTGTTCCAACATTTATGAATGTCTGCATTGACCAAGAAGTCTTATGTACAGTGTTGCTATTATTGCATGAAGTCCGTCATGACAATTTTGAGGATCCCATCACAAATAGGTTAGTCCTGCAACTACTAGCATCCACGTATGCTTATGTATGCTTTAGTAATGCAAATATGACATGCAAGTTATTTTAGTAAACAAACCATACAGACAGAAACTTGAAATTCACTAGGTTTTTCAAGCTATTTGCTATGTGTCTGACCAGTAGCTGAGAGGTTCAGCAGAGAATCACTGTACGTAGCTGTGGCAACCCGAGCATGTGAGGTTAAACAAAATAACACACCATGCATTACTTATAAAATGCTGGACAGGGTAGGCATGTGCTGTGCTACCTGGGTCACATTTGTATCCTGTGCATGTCTTTCACAACAAAACTTCTTTGGCTAAGGGGAAAGGGTGCTTGCTAGACTTAATTTTGCCCCCCATCCTATCACCCAAACAATGTTGTGCATAAGCCCTACTTCCTGCACTGGCACTTCATATTGTCACCCGTATGATGTTGTAACATAGCTATATGTCTTCCTGTTGAAGTAATCCAGTCTCCAGACCAATTAAACCAGTACAGTCATTGAGCAATCATATTGGATGTGCCTTGTACATGTACCTATGAACCTCACAATTATATGGGTGGTCATGGTGGCATAGTGTGGAACAAGCAGGGTGTTGATAAGGCCATCCTTGAGCCATCCAGAAAAGTGCTTTAATGCACATATGTGACCATGGCCTACTGTGGTTAGCTATGTATCTGTTGATTATTAACGTATGTCTGTTCTGTCTTTGTTTCCTGTTTCAGATCATATAATTGGGGTGCATATTCACAGTTCACTAGATGGATCCGCAATAAACTTGGTCGATAAGTCAGGAGGGTGATCCCGTCTTTTGAGGTGTGGGTGATTTGTCATCCCTATCCCGAGGAGAATGGCATTTATGAAGGATATCATGATGTTGAGCTGGTGTGAATAACATTTTTGAAAGTATCATACACATATGTGTTTTTTCATTTAGTTATATGGTTTCAGTTGGGTATCAACAGCACACATGTAGCAATTATTGTGTCATGATAGGACTAGGCATGAAAAACAATACTGAATATAAAAGGTTTTTCCCTAGTGCTTATTTGTAGTGGAATGTTTGCCTGATATGGTGCCTTTACTGTACCCAAAAGAAAGTGCAGGATAACAGCATTATGAGTCAAAATGTGAGGACAGTGTTCTCTGCAGTTACCTCAGTGACCAACCTTTAAGCCAGTGCCATGTGAACTACAGCTCATTGGGCTAAAGGAGTCAAGGTATGAATGGATTTGTGCATGCACCGATGTTGTGACCATGCTGTGCACCAATGTAGAGATCAAACCACATGGACCTACTTCACAGAGACTGAGACAGAGCTGCAGACCCCCCCCCCGACCGACTGGTGCGAATCACTCAACCATAGCAACATGAAACATACAAGTTGATGGCAGATAAGCACACACAGGCCCACCTTGTCAGCTCATTTTCATGGCGTTCATGTCCCAGTGAATCTTTACCTAACCTACTGTACTCTACTGTTGTGTTCTCAAGCTCCCTATGTGTCTGTCCCATGCCCTCTTGAAGTCTGTAACCATTTCATCCCTACCACCTCAGCTGGCAGACTGTTCCGATTATCCAACAACCTTCACATTGAAGAAGTGTTTCCTCACATTCCCCCTGAGCCACCCCTCCAACTGCATGTTGGGGCCTCTGGTCCTACTGCAATGTTTTCTCTGGAAGATTACATCCACTTGCACTCTGCTTCTTCCAGTGAGGTATTTAAATGTTTCAATCATGTCACCCCCACTCCTTTCCTCCAGCACATACATATTCAGCTCCCTCAGCCCATATCCATCAGGTTTATTGTGCAGGCCACCAACCATTTAGGTAGGTCTCGTCTGCACAGCCTCTGCCCTGTTTGTCTTGCTGACAACAGCGTCTCCATTACTGGGTGCAGTAATCAACGTGAGGCCTCACTAGTGAACTATACAATAGGAGTATCAGCTCCATCCTTCTGCAGATTATTCCACTTCCTGTGCAGTCCAGCATCCTGCTAGCTCTCCTTCTGCTGCCTTGCCACACTGATTGGTCACAGTCAGGTCATAAGTGTAGGTGACTCCCAGATCCATCTCCTGTTTGGAACTTGAAATGTTCTCTCCCCCTAGGTAGTAAACAGCCCCTGGTTTATCGATACCCATATGCATCACCTTGCATTTTTTCACATTGAACCCAAGCTGCCACTCCTTAGATCGGTCCTCCAATCTTTTTAGTTCCTGTTTCACTTTCTCCACCCCATCTGGTGTGTCCACTGTGTTGCAGAGTTTTGTGTCATCTGCAAACAGGCAAACATTCCCTTCCAGCCCCTCAGCAATGTCACTGATAAAGGCATTGAATAGATGACTTGGCTCAACACTGATCCCTGGGGAACTACGTTTGTCACCCTCTGCTCTGCAGAACCTTGTACTTAGTTGCCATGACACTCCGTTCATCTCTCTCTGCAAAGTGACCCATGGTTTCCCTTGTTTTACTATGGCAAAGGATGTCACACTGCAGTCATTGTCCAGACAAGTCCGCACAGTTCCACACCACTATTCATTCATTATATGCTTGTTAGGCATCTCTGTGAAACAAATGATGTGGAGACGAAAAAGCATAAGTGTCTTCTGGCACAGACATCAAGGTAACCACAGATTCACTACACAGCGTATACCAGAGGAAGTCAATAGCTGCACCAAGCAAAATTGTATAGGAACACTACTTGACTGATTGTGGTCCTGCAGGTGTGCTATGATGTAATGGTACTGTGTTGGAAAGATGTGTGATTTCATTGAAGATTATTGTCTTTTTTCTGCCTGTTTATTTATCTGTTTTATTTATTTGTGCTTGTTTTTTGGGGTAGAGTAACATGTGCCTTTATGTTACGCAGATATTTATCTCCCCTTGCCTTGAGCAAAACACCACAGTAACAACCTTTATGTTATGCAGATATTTATCTCCCCTTGCCTTGAGCAAAACACCACAGTAGCACAATTGAAACACAGAACAGTGAAATGTACATTCATATGCGCAGCTGGAGAGGTGAAATGGAAAAAGAAAATAACAATATAGGTAATAATTAGCATGCTGAATAATGATGAAATTCTGAGATGACTTTGGCATTATCATTGTTCTGCCCATGAGGAGGTAATTTCGATTGCCACTGGCAAGCCAATGAATATCATGAACTGCTAAGCAAGGACAAGATACTAGACATATCTGAATTTGAGCACTGTGTGATTAAAAAAAAAGTAACACATGCGATCAATAATGAACCCTGTAATTGAATCAAGCCACTGCTTAGCAAGTTCATGAGAGGCATAGCCGAGCCAGATTTAAAAAGATATTATAGAGTAACCCAGAGTGTGGTACACAAGCCGATCTAGCTTCAGATTGATACAAGGAAAGAAAGCCAATAAGTACACAAACTAAACAAGGAACAGTTCCACATGCAGGCAAAACTTGCTAGGTATAAAGAACAGACCGCATAGCGGATATGAAAGCCTAGATACAATGACAGATTGACTTGTGTCTCATTCCCCTAGGTATTTGCCACTACCAACTTTCAGATCAGTATAAGCACAGTACAGTATATTACATGATTTGGTACCATATTACAGCAACTGATAGCTACTGTAATTTAGGACCTGGAGGTCAGAGACAAACAGGATGGGTTACGTTACACAATGCTTATTGATGTAGAGCAGAAAAGTGCCTATGAAATGTGGGTTATGCCTTCTAATGCTACTCCATGCATGTGTTTAACAACGGCTCTGTTGTAGTATGGCTCTCCAAATTTATCACATTTGTTTTGGTTGGGGGTGGGGTTTGATATGAGATGCAACAGGTGCTGTAGTCTTTGGTTGGTTGGCACGACAGGCATTATCCCTATTGCTACATATGGCTTGCTCATTTTACAGGAATAATCACACAACCCACTACTGCACCAGATAATATAATAAAAGCTAATATCCATTAATGGCTGTATCCCATAAAGAGTGCAGCATGTAGGTGCATAATGTTCAACTGTGTGATGGCTGTACTGCCTGATCTATCCTGGTTCACATCACGGCATAGGGTGCTGATTAGAGACAATCCCCTCGCCTCCATGAATTTATAGCAAGACTGCCAATGATCAATCAAAAATGAAGACAGTGTCATTAGTGCAAAGTATGATGGAGGTGTCCATCCCAGTGATAGGTGTAGTGTGATATGATGACCATTTGTTTTGGGGGGGGGTTGAAGCAATGTTACTGAAGTGAGCCTTTGTGTTGCATCACCCCTCTATTCTTGTATGTGTCGAGCAGCCGTTGTCACAGTATTGTTGGGGTTGCCTAATGCACAGATGCCACATGACATAATGCTTATGGAGTCATTTTGGGGACCTACAAAAAAGGAGCAGTTATTTTACATTGTGTGCAGCAAAAGCAAATTGGAGCCATTAAATGTGGTTGTCCTTCAGAGGTCTAGCCAGACAGAGTGTGTGTGTGTGTGTGTGACAGGCTAAGAAATTTTCCCTTACAAGGTGCACCATGCGTGTGGAGGCCAGATTTGAGGCTACCCATGGTATCAGGGAGGTGGGCAGGCTGAGGAAAAAAAAAAAAAGAGAAAATGGATCCTGCTGGCCAGATAAATTCCAGACTGATTGCTGACCCCATGCCACTGATTTGGCCCTAGCTTGCTTATTTAGATGAAACAAAAAATAAGCTGGGCACACACCAAGGCTGAAAATAATGAAAGGGTTTTATTTACCTGATTGCAAAAGCACGGCAGACTACTGGTAACACCCCTATGTATCGACCCGAGGAAGACCCATGTGACTGGGGCGATAGGTAGGGGTGTTCGTCCAGTAGTCTGCCATGCTTGTGCAATTAGTTAAATAAAACCCTTTCATTATTTTCAGCCTTGGTGTGTGCCCAGCTTCTTTTTTGTTTCAGTTATATGTTTCTCTAGCTGGAGCACCTTTAAGGGCTTGATGTGCGCTCCCTCATTTGTTTTTTGCTACAGTGTTGTTTATCTAGGTGTAGACTCTTGGGGCGGGGGTGGAGGATGGCACTTCCCCATTCTGGTCCACCTCATGGGTAATGCATGGGGGGCTTGGAGACCTAGGTAAGTCCTGGAGATGGTGGGTGTTGTGGTTGAGTGGGTGAGAGGCAGAAGGGGGCTGGTGGAGGATGGGGCATAAAAACTTGATTAAGAGAAAAAAAGACTTTTGGCAAAAAAGAGATCATGACTGTAGGTAGTTTGATGAAGAAACAGTTAATTTTATTTTGTATTCATTTGCACTGGCTTAGTGGGAAGGGGGGCTATCAATTTTTATGTTTGCTTCTACGCATGTGCAAGAAACATAGTGCCATCATCCGAGTTTTCGGAGGTGTGGCAGCCCTCTTCCAATTCAGTCAGAGTGTTTGCAGGCACGACCGCAGTTCTCCAATGCCTGCTGGAGCTGTCTATGACAGCAGTCCAAAATGCAGTGGAGTGCAGTTGAAAGGGGGAGCTACACCTCAGTGAGCAGCGATAAGATATCGCCTGCTCATGCGTGCTCCCACTACACACACACACTCACACATGCTGCGTGCTGCCCCCCCCACGCACACACTGTATAGCCAACGGGGGGTACCCAATCCCCCTTCAGCTGTGCTGTGCCCCCTCAAAAAACAGAGTTCCATATGACACGCTGGGTGCCCACCCCAGCGTGGGCTATACGCCGTGATAGCTGACGAGGGTGCCCAACCCCGCCGGCTCAACTGGTTCCCTCCCTCACAGGGTGCCACGCCTGGGAGCCCACCCCAGAGTGGCAACAGATGCTATCACTGACGGGGTGCGCAATCCCCTGGCCGGCTCCACGCCCCAACCAGCCATCCTTGTGCCATGCTGGGAGCCCACCCCAGTGTAGCAAATGTCCCGCCATCATCATTAAAAAAAATTAAATTAAAAACGTCCTCGCTGTCTCTGCCCCACCCGCGCCACCACTCACACCCTGCCTCCCCACACCCCCACCCCATACTTACCTCCGGACTCTGGCGCGACGATCTTCGGTGGACCGGGAACACATCTGCACTCTTCAAAACTGACTGCGAACTGAGGAAATGCCGGTAAGCTGTATAATGGGATAAATACGGTTTTTTCAACTTTGCTGCATATCTCAGGCATTTTTTGGAATTTTTGCACCAAATTTTCAACATGGGGTTTTTGAGACCCCTGCTCATGAATGCTCTCACTGTCATGGCGTTAATCAGGCCTGAAGGGTGATTTCGCAGTCACTGCGTGAAATCACCTTTCAGGACCGAGTAATGAAATGACACTGCCACTGTTCATAAGGTGGGCTCTCAAAAAGCCTATGTTGAAAATTTGGTGGAAAAATTCCTTAAAATGACTGTTTTACGAGCGTGTGTTGTGCAGTTCCTACGCACGCTCATAAGTTTGCGAATTTTCTATATTTTCACTCCAGATTTTCCACATTGTCATTTTATTACACTTCCTTATGAACAGTACAGCTGCCATTTTTCACAAGTCACCCAAAATGTGTTTCCGCATATGTAGCGCACAATGGTGCAGTCGGTGTGCGAAAGCAATGTCTGGGACAGATTAAGAAAATCACAGTTACACTGTTCATGAGCAGAGGTCTTAAAATGGCTATGTTGAAAATTTGGTGACAAAAGTCCATAAAATGACTGTGTCACGAGTGAGCATTGCGCAGTTTCCACACACCCTCGTAAGTTCATGACTTTGTAATATTTTCAGTCCAGATTTTCACCAGTGGCATTTTTCCACACTTCCTATGAACAGTACGGCTGTCATTTTTCACAACATGGCCGAAAAGTGTTTTCACACTTTCAGCGCAGAGATGCGTAGTCGCTGTGGGAAATCATTCTTCAGGACAGATAAAGAAAATCACAGTGACACTGTTCATGATCAGAGGTCCCAAAATGCCTGTGTTGACAATCTGCTGTAAAAAATTCCCAAACTTATTACATTGCGGGTGTGTGTTGCACAGTTTCTATGCACGCTCGTGACTTCACCAGTTTTTTTAATATTTTTACTGCAGATTTGCAACATTGCCATTTTTTCCACCTCCCCATGAACAGTACAGCTGTCATTTTTCATATCCTGTTCAGAATGTGTTTTTGCACCTGTGGTGCTAAATGCCATAGTCGCTGTGCATAAGCAGCTTTCAGCTAACAAACTGATATTGCCACTGTTCATGAGGTGGGGGTCACAAAAAAACCATGTTGAAAATTTGGAATGAAAATACCAACAAATGCCTGAGGTGTTAGGGTTTTCAACCATAACACCCCACCCTGTAGAGAATGACAGGCATCAGGGGTGTGACTTGGGATTCTTGCCTGTAATGCTCATACCATTCCACACCCTGCAGCCAGTGAGAGGTATTGAGGTACGCCTTGGATTCTTCGGCCCCAAAGTTCACCCCATTTTCCTATACCGCACCCATCTCACCGTAGTTCCTGATGGAATGGGGTGCGCATAAGGGCCAAAGACCCCAAGGCACACCGTGACACTTGTCACTGTCTGCAGGGTAGGGTGTGGTGAAATGGCATGGCCGTTATGCCTGATGACCCAAAGGCACACCCCAATGCCTGTCACTCTCTGCAGGGTGGTGGTGGGGTTGGCTTCAGTTCAATACTTCACTGCCATTCCTATTATGCAGCTCTGTAATTTCTACACTACCAATGCCAATGCCAGAAAGCAAACATTCGGCATTGACAAATGCTTGTTTGTTGTGTAGTACTGGCAGAATTTAAGGTGCTTATTACAAGTAAGGCAAATATCAAGTTGCCAAAGGTAACATAATTTGTGTGTGTCATGTGTACGGCTGACCTTCGTGTGCTGGAATAACATCACTGTCGAAGGTGGGTACTTATGACAAATCAAAGGTCAGGATTTTTCTTTTCATATTATGGTCCATATTCTGCCATTGTAATCTACTGAATCTGCACAGAGTTGCAGAATATAAGCAGATTTAGAATTACATCTCATAGAAGTATTTACTGTATATGTAAGTCAATTCTATCACACTACCCAAATGAATACCCTTATGCTTGCTGCATACTTGCATGGACACTCACACACATCCATGTGCATGCAAACATGCAAATTCCAAGGTGGTTGGCCAAATAATAGTATGAGGTGGGGAGCATAATACCATTTGTCAGGCCTCCTTGGAAAGGGGGAAGGGTCAAGTGCTTGTACTGGACCTGGGCACACATTGCATCTGCCAATGTAAGCAGCAGCAGATCAGCACTTCTAGAACCCATTGGATGGCTCTCCCTAGAAATTATGAATAGAGCCATCACATGCCAGGGTGGGCAGCTGCACAATAGCTCTGTAATCTGAGGGTGCTATTGGAAGCCTTCCTCAGCCAAAGGATTAAGGTAGTCTAGGAAGAGTAACAGGAACTGGCAATACCCTGACTGGGGATATGGCACCACAGAAAGCCTACATGCCATCCTGTAGGGGTATTGTGCTCCCAATGTCCCCTTACACAACTTTATTTAAAATGTGGCACTAGTCAGAGCACAGGTTTGTAAATTTGGAGACCCAGGTTTCAGTCCTACCCGAGCCTACTGTGTGAACCTCAGCAAATCTTTATAGCACCTAATGCTTCGAATGACACAGTTGTAATTAAGGGTAAAAGCAGGATCCCACTAAAAACAAAAGCAAAGCTATGTGGGGGTAAATAAATGATAAAAATAATTCCTTGTTGGCCTTTATAAACTAACCCTATCCTAATCATCCTTTCACCCCGTTCCCTTCTCATTAGAAGCCTCCTACCCTTGCATCAGTGAAAAGGGTTCAGTTTACTGCAGTACTGTCCACATCCTGGGAGACATATTTAAAAACTCAAAGAACTGATACATCTTAAGGGTAGCAGGTTTGTGTGCCCCACATCCCCCCTTCTTTTGAGTCCTGTTAGCTACTTCCCAGAAACCCCATTACATGGGGGAAAGCAGGAGATGGGGAGCATTCAGCTGTCTGGGCATGGGGTAAGAAGGACAGCAGGCTGGAGCTGAGAAAGGATGAGTCTATGCCATTGTCTGGGAGTAGGACTTATGTTACAGTGTCCAGTTGCAAATTATGCTGTTACATAAGTCTCAGCCACAAACCTCATCACTCCGTCTCTGCTAGTACCTGCCTTCTATCTTGCTTCCCTCATGCCTGGCCAGCTACATGCTTCTCATCATGCTGCTTCTCACACTTAATTGGGCATCTGGGGAGCAGCAAACAGGCCTGGAGAAATGGAGTTACAGTTAATTGGGGGGGGCACACAGCCGTGCCCTGAAAATTAAACCCAGGTGTTGCTTTTTTTTTTTTTTCCAAATATGGCACACAAGACATGGCGAGTTTTGTAGTACAGCAGTGTCAGGCACGATGCAATGTAGTAATGCTGCAGTGTATCACAAAATGTTGCAGTATACTGCAGGGAGCTGTGTAATTCAATGACAAGTACACCCTTTTGTCATGCAGTATTTTGTGGAATGTCATTTACTGCAAGTTACTCTGCTGCATCATGGCTGACTCCACTGTATATTGAATTTATAAAGCCTGTGAACACACATGCATTTTCCCCCTAATTTCAAATGCATATTAAAGTAAACATTTCTGGCTCCCAGACTCAGGGCTCAATCCACAGATATGGGCTTGATATGCATGAATCAACATGCTTGCAGATTCCGCCACACATGGCCAAATCAACAGCCCCTGGATACCTGGATCCATGCAGACCGAGGGTTGCCAGTTGGGGGGGGTCATTCAGGGGACAAAGGTAGGCTGGATTCCCGGCATCAGATTAGATGCTTTGGCCAGCATCTATATGAATTCTATGTACCTTGTAAAATTCGAAGGCTTTGCCTGTTGTCTGAAGGGGCAGTGGGTGACATGCCAAACAACCCTCTGCAAGGTATATAACCACCCATGTCCAAGCATCCTTTGGACACTGTTTCTTCATTGATCTGCAGGGCTGCTCTTTTCCATCCCACCCCTCATACCTTTTCTGCCATGTGGCTTCCCTCCAGGCATCCTCCGGCTGGGCATCTTCCTGTTCCCCTATGCTGTGTGTGGCCTTCTGGCCATTCCTCTCTACTCTTTGTGGTGTTTTGGATCCCGAGTGTTTGCAGCATGGCATACGTTGCATCCCATTCAGCTGGCTCAGTTACTTCAGCTGTCCCATTTTAGCTGGCTACTGGTGCACTGCCCCTATCAGTGCTGTGTGTTAGATCCTATTAGAAAATAGAATTTTTTAGAGGTTCAAATTAGAAACAGAAATGGATCTCTCACTCGTTAGTCAGAGCACAGAACCAAGAACTTGGAAATCCCAGGTTCGTTTCCTGACACAGTCACTGGTTGTCTAAGGAGTAAGTGGCTTGACTTCACTGTGCTTCAGTCCTTGTAGCTGTAGAACTGGGTAGAAGCTAAAGGGTGGCCCTAATCAGCAATATAAGCTCTCCAGTTTGGCCATACTGCTCCACCAGTCTGCTTCACTGGATGCTACCCACTGGGGTCCTAGTGCCTTCCTAATATTTATTTTATTTATTAATGATGTTGGAATTACAATCCTTTGAGTCAGTGACTCTTTTACAAAGGTTCCTCATCAAGAACAGGCACAGGTACAATAACAATAAACAGTCAACATGAATACAATACATAAACAGAATTTTGCAAGGGTAGTGCAAATAAAAGGTAGGACACAATAGTGCAATTTTTATACAAGCAGCGATTTGAGTGAAGGGAGACTGGACAGAATCCAATGTCAAAGGTGAAACGATGTCAGGGAAAAATGGGATGGTCAGGTGGGCAGAGACTAAGGGCAATTACAGTTGCGGGTGGAATGGAGGTGGCTCTGGAGTGACGATTTGAAGAGCCCAAGTCTGTTCTCATTGGTGATGGAGGCAGGGATGGAGTTTATCCATGCTGGGGGTCTGTAGAAGAAGGACCTCTGAGCCATGGCAGTCCTGACTATGGGCACATGCAATAACGCTTTAGTGGAATTACGGGATTTTACAGAGGGGGCAGGCTGAACCAACACTGAGAGTCCGGGCGGGACCAGACCAACCATTATTTTTTATTTTGTGAAGATGCATGACTGGTACGGGAGCTGCTCTTCAAAACAGAGTAGGTTAGAGAGGGTGTAAAGAGTGCATGTGTGGGTGACTTATCACAACCTGAGAGAAGGTGGCAAACTTTGTTGAGGAAGATTTTTACTCTTTGGATGGCTTTGTTGGTGGCAGCACCATAGACATGGAGCCCATAATCTATGAGAGAGAGGATTGAGGAGGTGATAGTGAGCCTAAGGGCATGAGAGAGGAGGCAGTTCCTATGGCAGTAGAGCAGGCCAATATGCAAGTTAACAGAGGAACAAAGGAGGTGGATGTGATCATGGAGGGATAGTGCCGGGTCAAAAGTTATGCCAAGGAATTTGAGACTGTGAACCTGTTTGATGGGGTGGAGACCATTAGACATAATTTGCAGCTGGGAGTTATGGGACCTGCTCTGGTTGTGGGCAAAGAGCATGGATTTTGTCTTTTTAAGGTTGAGAACAAGCCCTGTGGTCAATGAACCATGATTCTACCAGGCTGAAAGATTTTTGAAGGATGCCTTGTAGTGTGAGTGGATCAGGATGGGAGGTGAAGAGCACTGCATCATTGGCATAAAGGAGGACCCACTCAGGACAGATGGTGGGGAGGGTGTTGAGATAGAGACTGAAAAGAGGAAGACCCAAGACTGATCCTTGAGTTACGTCAGAGCAAACTGGGTGGCAGCAAGAGATGGTGTCATTGATTTTGGCACATTGGGAGCGTAAGCACTAAGCCAATGAGTCAGGCTATTTACTCCCTCTGTTCCAGAGCTCTTTGGCTCCATAGTCAGCTAAAAATACTTTTCTGCTGTCCCATTGCAAGTCTCAAACCCTATACGCGTAACACCAAAGTCAGCAGCTCTACCTCTCGGCCAACAAGCCAAGATAAATTTTGGTTTGTTTTTAAAGCTCTTAAAGCTTTTTGGCTCCATAGCCAACTAAAAATACTTTCTGCCATTCCACCACAGGTCTTAAACCCTGTACACTCAACACCAAAGTCAGCAGCTCTACCTGTAGACCAGAAAGCCAAGATAAATTTCTCTTAGTTTTTTAAAGCTCTTAAAGTTTTTTGGCTCCATAATCGACTAAAAATACTTTCTGCTGTCCCACCACAGATCTCAAACCCTGTACCCTTGAGACCAAAGTCAGCAGCTCTACCACCAAGACAAGATACTCTTCCCTTGGTTCTTAAAGCTTTGGCTCCCTCTCCCCCGGCCACTTTGCTCTGCCTCCAAGGCTACCTGGCACCATGAATGCTCACCTCCACTTTATGTGTCTCATCTTCATAAGCATCCTGGGGCTCACCTCCCACCAGCCAGACCTTACCCCTTGCCCTTTATCGACTGCACCCGCATACCTCACCAGTGTAACCCACTCATCCCCCACCTAGTCAATGCACCCTGGACCCCTGCATCCACTCCCTAGCTGCCCCCCCAACCCCACCACCCACCCTGGCTCCCCTTGGCTCCACTGCCGCCTTTGTGTCTTCCTGACCCTCCAAACCCTGCCCACCCCTTGATCCCCTACTGCCTGCCCCTCAATGTACTCCCAAAAAGTTAACAAACTGCCACCCCAGTGCTTGAACCTTGATCATTCTATTACTCCTCTCTGGTAATATCTACCCTAACCCAGGCCCTGCCCCCACCAGTCCACCAACTAGGTCCAATGGACTCTGCATTGCCTCCATGAACATATGCAGCCTGCTGAAAAAATTCACTGCCATTCAGTGTTGGGTCATTCTACACCAACCAGACATCATAGCCCTAGTAGAAACCTAGCTAACTAAGTCCACCTCAGACTCCTTTGTCTCCCTTCCAGGCTACACCCTATATCGTGAGGATCGAGCAGGTAAACGTGGAGGTGGTTGTGCATTTTACTCTTGTGACGCCGTCACTGGCCACGCACTCCCTGCCCCCAAGCTTGTAGGCGGTACTCAGGCCCTTACCCTCAAACTTATGACAGACCCATCCAAGAGCCCACTCTATCTCACAGTCTCCTATGTACCCCCAAGGAATCAGACCCCAGCGATGTCATCTCTCACTGAATATCTCTCCTCCATCCCCCATAAAGCACAGCAAGTCCTAGTCGGAGGCCTCAATGTGAACTGGCTCAGTCCCTCTGCCTCACCAATAAGAGACACCTTTGCTGCATTAGACCTGACCCTACTCGTCTGCAAACCCACTAGATGTAACCAAACTACAGGGACTTGCACCCTCCTAGACGTCATTGTCTCCAACCGCCCTCAAAAGATTCAGGATATTGAAGTCCTCCCAGACTCCTTAAGTGACCACTCCCCTCTCCTATTCCTCTGGTCTGCCCCCATCCCCAAACACATAGCCCAAGCCACATGCCGCAGGCGTCTCCGCCCTGGCAGACTGAAAAAACTCAAACAGTAACTCGCTCACATTGATTGGTCTCCCATCCGCCATGCAACCAACATTGACGCTACCTTCGACCTCTTCTCACAAGCCTTTAGCAAGGCCTGTGATCTTTTTGCACCCTTCACCATGATCAGCTCCAAAAATGCACCTTGGGTAACCCCTGCTCTACTCCAACTGCTCAGGGATAGGGATGACCTCTGGCATATAGCCACCGACACTGGCCAGACGGCTGACAGACAGGCATATAACGCTGCACGTAACAGGTGAACGTGAGCCATCCAAAAAACCAAGGCAGACCACTACCAGGCCATCCTCACCTCCTCATGGGGGTGTGCCTGGAACATCTGGGACAATACAAAAGAAATAAATGGGAAATCATGCTCCCACCCCCCATCCCAGCTTACGGTCAATGGCTCCACCTTTACTGACCCCACTGACATTGCCAACTGCCTTAACTCCTCCTTTACAGATCCTAGCCCTATCCTCCCAAGTAACTTTTTTGACCCAACCCCTGACCCGACGCTCTCAGATCCTCAGCGCCCCCGGTTCTACCTATGCAAACTATCTCTCCAGGAAGCCAGACCACTCCTGCTTAAAGTGCTAAACAGCAACAGTCCTAGCAGTGACTCCCTTGATCCAAAAATAGTCTGGCTGGTCCTGGATGATGTCCTGGTCCCACTCACTGACCTACTAAACTGGTCCCTCTGTCTGGGGCAATTCCCCACAGCATGGAAAACAGCTATAGTCACACCGATTCACAAAGGAGGTGACAGCTCCACCACCAGCAACTATCGTCCAATCTCCATCCCCCCCCAAAGCCTTAGAAAAAGTGGTGGTCACTCAACTCACTGAATATCTAGCAAAATACAACATTCTATGCCAGGAACAGCATGGTTTCTGCACTGGTCACAGTACAAGTACAGCATTAATGGAATTCTCCAACTTCCTGCACTCCTCCCTGGACTCCAGTTCCCTAGCTGGAGCAGTGTTCATTGACCTCTCTAAGGCCTTTGACACTGTCTCCCACCACCTCCTACTAAATACCCTCAACCATACAGGTTTCTCTGCTGGCCCCCTTGCCTGGTGCGTGAGATACCTATCAGCCCACTACCAGCGTGTCAAAAACAATGGGATACTCTAGAAAACCACTCCCATTTGCTCAGGGATTCCCTAGGGCTCTATCTTGGGCCCACTACTCTTTAGCTTCTACCTAAACACCCTGCCCAGTGCCTGTTCTGGCAATATTCTCCTGTACACCTACAACGTTGTTGTTTATGCCACCCACAGAAATCCCACCTCCCTCCAAGACTCCCTCCAACGCTCCTTCAGTGATGCTGAGAACTGGTTTAAGGAGAGCAGACTAGTCATTAACCTTAAAAAAAAACTAAAGCAATGCTCTTTTCCCACCACCAGAACAAAGCCAGCAACAACCCCCTCCAAATCTTCCCCAGCACTCATCAGCCACTTGAACAAGTTTACTCTTACAAATACCTTGGGATCACCTTTGACTTGGCCCTCACCTTTCATGCCCACATTACAGCCCTCGCTTCCGCCGCTAACGCTCGTCTTGGCATCCTCTACCGTCCCAAGGACTGCTTCCCACCTGTTGCCCCAAGACTTGCCATTACATCCTCAGTAATGTCCCTTGTCGATTACGGCCTTCCAGTCTATGGTGCTGCTGACTCCACAGCCCTCAACAAGATTCTACTCACCCTAAACAAGGCTTGCAGACTAGTGACCAGTGCCCCAGGCTCACCCACAGTTGTCAGCTCTATGAAATGGCCAAACTCCTTAGCCTCGATGAATGCCTCCACTACCAAACTTGCCTACTAGGAAGATTCTACTCGGGCTCTCCCCCCCTTGGGTTTCTGCCTCCATCCAACTTATACCGTCCAGAGTCACTAGCCGAACCACTGACAAGGTCACCCTACTAGTACCCAGAACTAGGACTACCCGGGTATAGAAGTCGTTCAGCTACAGAGCCTCATCCTGGTTCAGCTCGCTCCCTGCAGCCATTTCCAACACCACCAAAACTGCCCCCTTCAAAACTGCCCTACAGAACCTATTGTTCAACACCCGTTGCTGCACCTATCGCTAACAGATGCTCTGCTGCTCTCAAAACACTACTGACATAGCCCTCTGGGCCGAACTCCCCCTCAATCCACCCCCGCCCACTCCCCCATGGCCTCCCTCTCCACTGCCAGTACCTGCTGGTACTAAACCTGTCAATTCTGAAATGTTTTTTAATTACTCTTTATGTTCAAGCAATTATGTAAAACTATGTTATTCTATATGATTGTATTCTGTAGGTATGTTGACTCTGTATGTTCTGTCTGTGACAAGGTACCTTTGTAAATGAGCCTCTGGCTCAAAGGTTGTAAATCCGATTACACAATAAATAAATAAAGGGAGAGGTAACTTATAAACCAGGTAGTGACTCCCTAGGAGAGGCCAAGATGGGCAAAGGTGGACAGGAGGAGTGCGTGGCAAACAGTGTCAAAAGTCTTCTACAGGTCTATGAAGACTGTACCCGCCAGGTACCCCCTGTCAAGGGTAGAGTGTAGATAGCTGGAGAATTCCAGGAGGGCTGTGGCAGTACTATGGCCTGGGTGGAAACCATGCTGTTCTGTGCAAAGGAGGTTGTGGGAGTAGAGGTATTCTGATAGCTGGTCCAAGACTATTTTTTTTAAGGCTTTGGAAAGAGGGGGAGGCTTGAGATCGGATGATAGTTACCAGGAGTGGTGCGATCTCCACTCTTGTGTAAGGGGGTGATGACCACTACCTTCCAGGTGGAGGGGAAATGGCCAAGGCAGAGGAAGCAGTTAAGGATGTTAGTGAGTGGGGAGAGCAGTACATCGAGAACCTATCGGTGCAGTTTAAGATCAAGTGAATCATTACTGCAGCTGGTGCCATTAAGGACTTTCAGGAGGTAGGGTTTAGCCTCCTGAACAGAGAGCACATGGAAATAGAAGGAAGGATGATTGAGGGGTGTGGGTGGCGGGGTGGGCACGGAGTCAAAATAGTTGGGGGGGAGCATTAAGCTAAGGTCAGAGAAGGTATAGTTGATGGTGTCAGCGATGCACTGTAGATCAGAGGAGATGGTGCCATTGATATTGAGCTGGGATGGGGGTGGGGACTGGGACTTGCCATTGAGTGCCTTAATAGTGTCCCAAAATGTGTGGGCAGAGCCCCATGAGGAGGTAAAGGTGGACTTATAGTAGCTAGCTTTCACCTTGCGGATGGACCAGGTGTATTTATTATAGGCCTCCCGGTAGAGTTGCCTATCAGAGGGCTTGCCAGAGTTGATGGCTCTGTGCCAGAGGTTGTCACACTGGTGCATTTAGTTTAGAAGGGATTGGGTGATCCAGGGAGTGTTGGAGTTTTTGACTATGTGTTTGGTGAGAGGCGCAAATAGGTTACAGGCTGCATTAAAGGAGCAGGTGAAGAAGGTGAGAGCTGTGTCAATATCAGGCGCTTGATTAATTGGGGAGCAGTCCCAGTGAGCAATGCAGGTTTTTAGTCACTCCAGTACCTAAAGTTATCTGGAGTTTTGTTTTGATGCCTGCAGTTGATCCAGAATGATACAGCCTGGCTGATTGTGTGCTTCTCTCATAGGGACCCCATTACACTGGTGACGTGTCCTCTACCCTGGCCGATTATGTGGTGATGCATAACCTTTATGATATGCTTGATAACTTTCAAGGCCCTACACTGTTTGGGACCAGACTACTTAGAAGACCTTCTGGCACCCTACCACTCAGCTCACTCACTCTGCTCTTCCTATGCTGGTCTGTTCCTTGTCCCTATGTCTAAGCTTTGACAATCTGGGGACAGAGCATTCTGTGTGGCAGCTCCCACTTTATGGAATGCTTTGCCAGAATATATCAGATCTGCCTGCACCATAGAAGCCTTTAAGTCTAATTTAATAACCTTCCTCTTTGCTGAGGCTTTTCTCTAAATTCTAATTATTGTTAATTATGATCTTATACATTGCCTGTTTTAAACTGAGGGCTTGTAGTTGCTTTCACTGTAAAGCACCCTGAGCCTTTGGGAGAGGGCGCTATAGAAATAAAGTTGCTCGTCTTGCCTCCTCACCGGTTTTCTGTTCTCCCACTAGCAGCACAACTCCTGCTGTTTTACACTGTTCTTAACCCTGTATGCGCTGTTCAGTCTGTCTTAGTCTCATTTTCAGCATAACACTTGAGCAGCACACTGCTCTAGAAATTCCATTACAGCCAGCTAAATTCCATGCTCTCTTTTAGAAGTGCCTCGTTTTCAGTTTATTCTGCCTCAGCGTAACTGGCCTTATCAAGCTTTCTCTGAGAGTGGCTAGTGTGAGTCTACCTTTGTGGTCATTTTGTCACCTTATCATTTAAGCCTCATTTAATATTAGTCTCATACCATGCTCAATCAGTCATTCTAGACTGCTTCATTCCTTCTCATATCTGTCTGTATGTCAACAGCTGTCAGGCTTTGCCATCAGTCACCTGCAACAGTCATGCACTTGTACTAGCTCTTGGATGCATGCCAACCATGACTATATTCATGGTTTCCAGGGTTCCCCTGCCATGTAAGCCAACAGTCTCACTCTGCTTCATTTATGTCTAATGGTGGGCCAAGTGGCTGAAATTCACTCCACGAAGTGATTCGCAGTGTGACACAGAATCCGCAAAATATTCCGCAACGTGAAGTGGAGTATTTCGCGTCATGATGAGGAACGTGAAGTCCATTAAACCAATGACTTTGCGCTATTCCACCTTCCCCAAACCACTTCTCCATCAAATTTAAGGTGAAGTACATTGAAATCAATGTGCTTTACATCACTTCACCTAGTTATTGAGCTCCAAGGTGAATTTTGCAGTGCTTCATGGGATTGCAGGTCACATGGGCTCTAGATTGTTCTGCACATCCTTAGTTCTGTGTAGTGTGTGTGTAGTGGAAGATGGAGACAGTTTCTTCTCAGAGCTCTGCGATTCAAATCCTCTAAAAACTGTTAAAAAAGCCTTTTTGAGCCATTTTTTTCTCAAAATTTATTACATCAATTGTAGGAATCCCTACTGTGCTCATATCATTGAGTGTTTATTGTTTGTGTATGGATTTAGAATGTTAATTTAGATTAGTCAGTCTGTGTGCTGTGAAGTGTGCTTTGAGGGAGGGGTGTATATGTGGTGTAGGTAGATTAACTAGGACTGGAGCAAAAGGCAGTCTTTCTGTTTTGGTTATATTTTTCTTGTATAACTGTGTTAATGTACACACAGTAATATTTTCAGTAATTCTTGACATTTTTTGCTGATTGTTGTGGTGCAGCAGTATAATTTCAATTTGGTATAATTTCAGTTGTTTGAAAACCTTTAGTAATATAACCAAATATTTTAATTTACTATGCATTAATTGTAGTGTGTGTGAGTTTGCGTTCAATGCGTGCCATTAAATCAGATACCTTTTACTGTGCCATAGAGTAATTGCAGCAGTGTGAACCTGCTATCCACCGCACCTGCATGGATTTTTTATACTGCTTCATGGCATCTTTACTGATAGTGGACTGTTACTGCCTTGCACTACCCCCAACCGGCAAGAGGTATTCTTTTCCAGATGTGGATTTGTAACTTGTGAGCACTGGTTAGGTGGTGTTGTGCCTTTGCCTGCATCTCTTGAGTGCACAGCGCAATCTTAATCTGTCTGTGCCTTTGCAGTAAGTACACCATTAATTCTGGGAGACTTTGCATTTCTTGTAGTGCTCTCATTTCACTTTGATTGCACTGGGGAGTTTTCTGGACACATGACATTAGCATTTTGGGAATGCACATTAATTCTGGTGACTGTGTGTGTGTAAGGGGCTGCCAGTATTGTTGTCACTTCGCCTTACTTCACATTAAGGTGGAATGACAATGTGAAATAATAATTACAAGGTGAAGTGAGCCTTTTGTATTGGCCACTCCGCATAGTAGAGTGACAGCGCGAAGTGCCCACTTCTCGTTCACTTCGCCAGTGAAATTTAAATTCACTGCATCTCTATTTATGTCCATATCTTTTTTATTATTTTGTTTTTAACCAGGAGTAGGACACTAAGTTGAAAGCTTTTTTACAGGAGTGACCTGGGAGCACAGGGAAGTTAAATGACTTGCTTAGGGCCACACAGTATGCAAGTGGAAGCTGTGGGATTCAAACCCAGGTATGGTCTGCTGGATGTCACAAGATTTGCAGCTCAGAGCCTTAAACCACTGCACTACACTGCCTCCACTCTTGAGACTGGGTACCTCAACTCAGTGGGGTGCTTCTCTTTCTGTCCATTGGATGAGAATGTCCTATACTCTGGGATAAACTTCAGCCATGCATATCAACTCAGCAGTACCACTTGATGCAACAGTTAAAACTTCCAATATTGGAAAGTGGGTCCTCTAAGTTCTTAGGGGCTCCTTCTGTGCAGACCATTTTGGCAGCATCTTGAAAAGTTGTTCTTTGCACAACCACCTTAGCTTCAATTGGTCTCTTCAGACTTCTCTTCCTCCGCCCCTCAAAGGTGATGATTATACAACTACTCAAATGCTCTGCTTCATGGGCTCAACCCTGATGCCTTGCCCCTCAAGTACTTTCCTTCCTATTTAGGCCTTTCCTCAGTTCAAAGGCCAGGTGAGTGTCTTTCATTGGATGTTGCTCTCCTTTTCCCACCTTGGGCTATGGTGGGTCCCTTCAAAGGGGAGCTCCTTTAGCTGGAAAGATCAGCTTGCAGTACCCTCCCTGTGTTCCCGATAGAGGGATGTAGGGAGACCCCTTCCTCAAACTCTTTCCCTGGATTGTGTCTCTACATCGCAGTAGCTATCCCACCATCACTACTACTATCCCTAGTATAGATGGATGGTATCCTAGGCCTTGGAGCTTGAGGTTTCCTCCTAAAAGGTATTTTTTACTCTCTTCCATGTTGAAAGTCATAACACTAGTTAGTTTCCACAGGAATTGGAGATGGATGGAGGTTTCTCCCTACTAGGGGTCCTAGTCTGGCTATGCCTTCTCTTCTTAGGAAGAATGTGCCTCTCTATGTTGTGCTTTAGGGCCTTCATCCCTAACATGCCTTTAGTGTTGGAGACCTCATCCCTGTAACACTGAAGGGTTTAATCCTTGTCAACAAGGCTTCCTGTGTTCTTATGACACACCAACAGGGTGGTAATCCCAGTAACAGGGACAGATAGATCATAAGCCACAGTATAGAGCTGCATAAGCATCACATACAACTTGGTCTTCAGTCAATCCTAAACCATGCTCATAGAGCCCGATGACCCCGTGAACATAGAACTGTGGGATATGTCAGTCCTTCAAGACACACCCAACTGAAACTGCACCACATGCTATTTAGCTTAGGCAAGAAATGAGCATTGTAATGCTAGAAATCTGCGTGAAGGGAAGTTTGGAATGGTACCCCTGGGTGGTCTTAAATGAAACTAAGCACAGACTCCAAGTGGTTGCAACTTATTTCAGATAAAAAGTTATAATCTGAAGCTAGAAACAAACGGGAGACTGAATCCTAGTTGTTCTAAAGCCAATAATGAAAGAATTTATTTAGGAACGCAAGCAATGAGCATTGTAATGCTAGAAATCTGAGTGAAAGTACATTTGGAATGGTACCCCTGGGTGGTCTGAAATGAAACTAAGCACAGACTCCAAGTGCAACCACCTCCACACTCTTCTAGTCCCCAGGCACCACATGTGATAGTGCCACTATACATGAGGTGCAGTTCCAAAAAGACCATATTGAAAATTTGTAGTGAAAATACCAACAAATGCCCAGGGTGTTAGGGTTTTCAACCATAACACCCCACACTGTAGATACTGACAGACATCAGGGGTGTAACTTGGGGTTGTCATCAGTAATGCTCATGCCATTGCACCCCAACTTGCAGCCAGTGACAGGCATTGAGGTGTACTGTGGGCTCTTTGGTCCTAGTGTTCACTCCATTCTCCTATACTGCACTCATCTCAGCTTATTTCCTTATGGAATGGGGTGAGCATAAGGGCCGAAGACCCCAAGGCACACCATAACACCTGTCTGTGTCTGCAGGGTGAGTGGAGTGAGGTGGAATGGTGTGAGCTTTATGCCTGATGACACTAAGTCACCTCCCAATGCCTGTCAGTCTCTGCAAGGTGGGGGTTGGCTATAGTTCAATACTTCACTGCCATTCCTATTATGCAGCTCTCTAACTCTTGCAGTACCAATGCCAATACCAGCAAGCAAACATTCGGCATTGACAAATGCTTGTTAATTATTGAGCCACAGTCTTATGGCAGGTCAGAAATACCTCTCTGATCTTCAGAAGCTGAAAGCTACTTCTCCTATCTGTGTGAGAATTTTCTCAGGTATCTGTCAGACGTTGCTTTCCTCCTGATAGGTCATAAAATGTAGTCTATTATGGTCAGTTTCCTAGATTCAAAGTAAATGCTGGTTTTACAATCTGTTACAACCTGATGTCTAAATGAAGATCTTAATTAGATTTTCCACTGGGTAAGGGATAGTGCAGATCCCCTCTTTTCTCTCTGTTCAAAAATCCCATGTGGCTTTGCTGCTTGGCCTGTGTTTCTAAGCAGAAGTCTAAACATGTATTTATCAAAAATATAATACAAATAATAACAAGCAGAGGCTATCTGTCACAGTCCTCCCTCCTAGATTGAATTTGGGGGAAATCTATTCCTAGGCATGGGATGAGTTTCCCAAATTCAGTTCATTGCTATAACTGACGTGATAGCCCATCTGCATTTGCATTTGCTGCCCCTGCCCTGTGATTGACAGTCATGTTATAACCCTGAAAGGCAAGGCTCCATCTTAAAAGCCTACCATTTGTTTTACCCATTGTGCCAGCCAAACCAGGGGGGTATGATATGTTTGTACTTCAAAGTGCCACCCGTATTGGTATGGCTCTAATTTCTTTAGTGCCCATACCATTGCAAGGCATTTTTTCTCTACTGTAGAATAAGCCTGCTCCATGGGAAGTAATTTCTTACTGTGGTGCGCTATTGGGAGATCTTTCCCTTGGTTAGAAGTCTGGCTAAGTATTGCCCCAATACCCACACCTGAGGCATAGGTCTGGAATGGCTAATATAGGAGCACCACACAGTGCCTCTTTTAGCCATATAAAGGTTTGTTCACAGGCTGGTTCCCATTTTACCTTTTTAGACATTCTTTTCTTTAACAGGCTAGATAGGGGATCTGCCAAGGCACTGTACTTTGATGCACACTTTTTATAGTACTCGCTGTGGTGTCTAGAAAACTGCAAACCTGCTTCTGTGTTTCAAGTATGGGCCATGACTTGATTGCCTCAATTTTTGCTTGATTAGGATGGAGCTGTCCCCGGCCTACTACATGCCCTAGGTATGCCACCTCAGCCATGGCCACCTGGCACTTTTGAGCTTTGACAGGTGAGTCTGGCCCTCTGTATCCTACCCAACACTTCCCTAAGGTGGGATAGATGTTCCTTCCAGCTGGCACTGAAGATGGAAATATCATCCAGGTATGTCATGGCATACTCTTTAGTACCATTTAACAGCTGGTTCCCCAACCTTTGGAAAGTAGCAGGGGCATTCTTTATTCTGAAAGGGATTATTTTAAATTGATATAACCCTATCAGAGTGATGAAGGCTGACCTCTCCCTAGCTCTGGCAGTTAACTCCTCCTGCCAATACCCTTTTTTCAGGTCAATAGTGGTAAGGTATGTCATCCGTCCCAACTTGTCCAGTAGTTCATCCATCCATGGCATTGGGTGGGCATCTGTCTTTGTGACTGCGTTGAGTCCATGATAGTCCACACAAAAATGAGTAGAGCCATCTGGCTTGGGAATGAGGACTACGGGTGAGGCCCAGGGGCTGTGGGATTTCTGAATTACCCCTAAATCCAACATTTCCTCCACCTCCCTCCTAATGCCCCTTTAGACAGCCTCTGACACCCAATATGCTGTTCTATGTATGGGCACTTGCATCCCTGACTCTACATCATGCATCACTAAGGGGATTAGCCCAAGCTTGGCATTAAACAATGGGTCAAAGTCTGCTAAAACCTCCCTTACTTCCTGGATCTGTTCTGGGTTCAATTGGGGTGACATTTTGATTGCCTCCACAGATGACTCCTGCTTGCTTTCTTCCAGCAAGTCCAGAAGGGGGTCTTCCTCATCCATCCCCTTCCCAGGACTACACACTGCAAAGACTATGTCAGCCCTATTTGCATATGGCTTCATCATGTTGACATGGTACATCCTTTGGGTATGTCTCCTGTCAGGCAGTTCTATAATGTAATTTACATAATTCATATGTCTAACTACTTTGTATGGTCCTGCCCACTTGGCCTGCAGCTTATCTTTCCAGACCAGGATTAGGACCATGACCTCCTGACCCACAGTTTATGAGTGCGCTCTGGCTCTGCAGTCATACCATACCTCTTGCTTCTGTTGGGCAGCTGCCAGGTTGCTCTGGGCTGTTCCCACAAGCTCCTTCAGCTTTCCCTAAATTTAGGACATAATCCACTATGGGAGTTCCCTGGATGGTGTGCTTGCCTTCCCAGTCCTTCTGGATCAAGTCTAGGGGCCCATGCACTCTGCGTCCATATAAGAACTCAAAAGGGGAAAACCCTGTTGACTCTTGGGGCACCTCACTGTATGTAAACAACAGGTGAGGAAGGTATTTCTCTCAGTCCCTCCCATGCTGTTCAGCAAATGCTTGGAGCGTCGATTTAAAGATACCATTAAATCTTTCCACAAGCCCACTGGTTTGTGGGTGATAAGGTGTCATGCATCTCTGCACCAACCCACTCTTCTCCCCAAACACTTCATCAGGGCTGACATGAAGGAACACCCTTGATCAGTGATAACCTGCTGCAGGAACCTGACATGGGAGAAAATCCATAGAAAGGCATCTGCCACTTTGTCTGTTCTCAGTGAGGATAGGGTGACTGCTTCTGGATACCAGGTACCATAATTCACCACTGTTAGGATAAACCTCTTCCTGGAGGAGCTGGGGGTATTCAAAGGCCCCACAATATAAATTCCTACCCTCTGCAATGGCTTCTCCACTATGGGCAAGGGAATTAGGGCAGCTTGGGTTTTACTATCTGCCTTCAGTATTTCTTGGCACCGGTGACAAGACCTGCAATATTCCTTCACCTGCTGGGTGAAGTTGGGCCAATAGAAACTCTGGGCTAATAGCTGCATTGTGCACATGATTCTCAGATGTTCAGACATGGGGATATCATGAGCAATCTTGATCAACCACTCACAGTACCCCTGGGGAATGACAAGCTGCCTGCCCATCACGCCTCCCTCTGTCCTTACATCCTTCGTATACAGCAGTCCCTTGTCCCAGTACACTCTATGTTCACCGTCACCTCCCTATGCTCTGTCAGATTCTGCCCAAGCTCTCAGCCTCTCTAAATATTTTTCTGAGCAGCTGCAAAATCTTTACACATTCTCAAGGCATGGGACAGGTCCCCTCCAGTTTCTAAACAAGAGTCCCTAGCTGTAGCGTCAGAACATTCAGGATCACTGCCAGCCCTAACCCTCTGACAATTGGCTACCCCTCCCTCCTCAGAGTAACCTTCTGTAGCTGTTCTGTTAACTGCTACCCTGGGTAATTTCTAACCCCCTTTCACTATTATCCATATCAGGAGACACAGGCTGGGGAACCAGCCTCCCAGTGTTTTCCACAGGGGCTTCTATGGGGTCCACTTAACTACAATTTGCTTTGCCAGACTGTGGGTAACTGCACACACCATCCCTGTTTTGAGATTGTTTCCTATAATCACATTCAGGGCAAGATTTTCTGCCACTGCAACCTTTTGCACAGTCTCTCCTGTCTCACCCCTTTCCAGGAGAACACTAGCAAGTGGCAGAGTTTTCTCCTCCCCAGTGAATCCCTGTTCTGTTATAAACTGATTGGGTATAAGCTGTTCAGGCTCAACCAAATCCCCTTTTACCAAAGTAAGGGATGCCCCCGTGTCCCTTAAACCATGGGTTTGCACCCCATTCACAGTGACTGGGTGTATATGCACCCTCATGTTTACTGGCATGCTTTCAGGGGTACACACACAAAAAAAAACACTTCTTTCCCATCACCACTTTGTGCACTCTCTGCCTTTATAGGACACTGTCTTGCAAAATGTCCAGGTTGTTTGCAAAACCAACATTTATTTCTTTTACCAGGCAAATCCTTTCTTTGTAACCTGGGGCTGCCCACTTTCTGGGGAAGCAGTGAGGGTTTGCTGTCCTGAAGGCACGGTTTCCCTTTCTGCACTGCCACACCCACCCCACTCCCTCACAGAGCAGGCCTGCTCCTGGCATAGCGATCTGAGAGCTTGGCATCCTCCTGCACTGTTTTTGAGTCTCGGTCCTCTAGCCATATTTTCAGCTCTGCTGGGCAAGCCCAAAAGTACAACATCCTCAATTTTCTCTACAGAGTCTGCTTTAACCTCTTCCCACCAACGCTTCAAAAACTGAAGTTGTTTGGTAGCTAGCTCCTTGTAGCTCATGTCAGGGCTTCTCCTGAGCCTACAGAACTTAACTCTGCATGCTTCAGCTGTCAAGTTATACTTTTTACCACTATAGCTTCAAGCTTCCCATAATCATTACTGTCCTGATTGTCCATTTGACCCAATGCATCACGAGCTTTCCTGGTAAGCAGCAGGGATACTTGGAAGATCCAGGACTCTCTGGGAATTTTTGCCTGAATACATACTTTTTCAAATAATTTTTAAAAATGCATCCACATCTTCCCCCTTCTTTAAATTTAGCTATCAGTTTAGAATTTAATTTGTAACCCAGTCCTGGATATCCAGCTTCACCCATGCCACTTACCTGCTCTGGCACTAGTCTTTGGAGTTGTAGCTTCTCCAGTTCAAATTTCCTTTGGCACTCCCTCTCCTCTCACACGGCCTCTCTCTGATGCTGGTTTTCTTTTTCCTTGACCACTTGCTGCTCTCGCATATCCTCTTTCTTGAATTCTAGCTCCATTCTCCTTAATTCTATCTGTGGCCTGATCCCTTCTGGCTCCAGCATGGTGGGGTGACCTTCCCCTGCGGTTGTGGTTCTCGGTTTACACTGGTCCCGCTGTCCTCCTCCTTGGGTCTGGACATGTGATGGACCCTGGCCTCTCCACACCTAAGGTCTGATCCCTTTCAGTCACCAACTGGGACTTGAGGTCTTGGGCATTGGCTGTCACAAAAGCCTCCATGAGCTGCTGCTTTTTTTGTTCCTTGCAATGGACTCCTCTGTCCTGACACAACTGCCTCAGGTATTCTGCAGTGTACTCACTGTAAGTGGAAGCCATCTTCTTCCCTAATCTATGGCTACACTAGCTTGCACCTGAAAAAAAAATAAAACAGGTAGGGAACTTAGACTGTAACTGTAATCACAATGTTATATATTTTTTGTTCTTTAAATCACTGCCTTATTTTGTGTGTGAACTGTTACAGTTTATCAATCCAACACACTGGACTGTTAATGCTCGTGTCACCAAATAATTTCACAGTATGTAAACAAATCTTTTTGAGTGCAGCACTTCACATCAAATCTTTTAGATTGCACCACTGCCAACCAGATCTGTTACAAACACACTCCGGGGGAGTCAGGTCCTCTGCTCCCACAGTGTTCAACCTCTAAGTGTAATATGTAAATGGGAGACAAACAGGGTAACCCTCCTGTCTGTTTTGGATCTGATCACTACCAGTCTTGAGTCCTGGGGTCAAATATGAACCCTATTTTGCTAGCACGACCATGTAACAGGTCCAAATATCACACCCTCTTTGGGAATGCAGTGCAATACTTAACCCAGTGGACACACCATCTGGTTCACAATCCGCCTTCTGACTCAGTTGAAATCTTGGTATTTTTCTTACCTTGCTGCATATGGTAACACACTGTAAGCGCTTAACAATTCTGTCAGAGTTATCAACACTGTCCCAGCATTCACACCCAAAATGAGAAAATGGCTCAGTTAGGATTTCAAGGAAAGCAAAGTTTACTAAAATTAAAAATAGTAAATAAAATACAAAACACAGAACATATAACATTAATGGTACAGTCATAAAAAGAAAAGGACAATTATAAACAAACCGCCTTTTTACTGAGTAACTGATCCTACCCCGGTTTCTGTTAGTAAATAGTGGTGTTGAAATTACCTATCTTTGGTAGAAGTGCTTCTTAAAAGCCCAGAAGTAAAAAGTGTCTCTTGAAAGTCCAAACACAAGTATGCATTGTTCCCTCTGCAGCTTGACAATTTCTTGAGGGTAAAAGGTCCCACCCAGCTTGTGAGGTCACAGCTCTGTGGTGATGCTGGCTGGGAGGTCACTCTCATTCCTGCATACTGAATTAGTCACAGGCATCTGCATATTACTAAGCATCCCACTTAAAAAATATATATATATATACTTTTTAATTAGTGAGCCACAGTTTTATGGCAGGACAGAATTACCCCTTTGATCTTCAGAAGGACATCCTGAAAGCTATTTATCCTATCCTATTTGTGTTAGAATTTTCACAGGTATCTGTCAGAAGTTGCTTTCCTCCTGATAGGTCATAAAATGCAGTCTGTTATGGCCAGTTTCCTAGATTCAAAGTAAATGCTGGTTTTACAATCTGTTATAACCTGGTGTCTAAAGGAAGCTCTTAATTAGATGTTACACTGGGTAAGGGATAGTGCAGATCCCCTCTTTTCTCTGTGTTCAACCCCTCCATGTGGCTTTGCTGCTTGGCCTGTGTTTCTAAGCAGAAGTCTAAATATGTATTTATCAAAAATATAATACAAATAATAACAAGCAGATGGCTATCGTCATATTGTGGACTTGATGCTTTTTAATGTTCTTCACTATCGCAGTACCCTGTGCTGGCAGCAAAATATTTTGACTTGTTTATGGCAAGCAAACAAAAAAGAGTGGGGGAAAGCCTATTTAAAGAGTGACTCCAGATGACATACCTGTTCGTCTCTTTGATAGATGATACCCATGTTAGCCAAAAGGCACAGGTTTTGCATTTTTAAAAAATACCATTAAATAAATAGATTTAATTTAAACAGCCAGCAAACCAGGAAGTAGCTTAACTGCACAGTGTGTCAATCAGGTCAGTGACTGCACAGTGCGGGATGTGATGTATGCTCCTGATCCTGTATTGTAAAATCTTGCCTTGCACACATCAGTCCCCCTACTGAATGAATTATTCCCTAGTGACACCCCCATATCCTTATCACTGTCCCTTTTATAAAGTACTTATTTCCTAGTGTCTAGTGGCTCCCCCCCACCTTCTGATAACTCACTTGTGTCATATTCCCTGGTGTCTAGTGGCCCCCCGTCTTCTGATCACCATCCCCATAGTAATCATTCCCTGGTGTCTAGTGGCACACCCCACCCTCTGATAGCTTGCTATGTCAAACTCCCTGGTGTCTAGTGCTCCCTCTGTCCTCTGATCACTGTTTCCATAATGAAGTACACCTTCCCATTTGTCTAGTGGCACCCCCCTCATCCTCCAATCACTGTTACCATAATTAAATAATTCTTCCCTGATGTCTAGTTGCACCCCCCCCATGCTCTGGAAGGGGGATAGTGAGGCTGCCACTAGACACCAGGGAAGACTTATTTCATTATGGGAACAGTGATCAGTCACTTGCTGTTATTGCCTAACAGAAGTCCATTGCATCAAGTGGAACTCCCATTCATGAGCATCCATCCCACAACAGAACTGGCATTCCATGGTGTCTAGCGGTCCCATCAGCCCCAGGTATACCTCACTGCCACCCCCCACCTTGGTTGTTGATGCCACGGGGTGAGGATACAACAACCATCACAACCCTCCTCTCACCACCTTAGCCAGCTGCTATATGCAAGGACAGGGAGTGTGCTTACTAGTATGTGTATTCCCTGTCCTTGCATACAGCATCTAGCTGAAGTGGTGAAAGGAGCGCTGTGCAGGTCACTGTATCATCGCCCCGTGGCACCAGTGACTAAGGTGAGGGGGGGTGACTGTGAGGTATACCCAGTGCTGGGTGGGCCACTAGATGCCAGCGAATGCCAGCTCTTGTGGGATGGGTGCACTGGAGGTGGGAGGTACACTTAACCATAGGGACTTCTCTTAGGCAATAGCAGCAAGCAATCAGAGGGTGGGGTGGGGGAGTGCCACTAAACACCAGGAAAGAATTACTTCATTTCAGGAACAGTGATCAGAGGATGGGAGGCATGAAACACCAGGGAAAAATTATTTCATTATGGGAACAGTGATTGGACAATGGTGGGGGGTGCCACTAGGCATCAGAGAAAAAGTACTTCATTACAGGAACAGTGATCAGAAGACGGGGGCATTAGACACCAGGTAACAATTACTTTATTACAGGAAAAGTGATCAGAGGATGGGGGCACTAGACACCTGGGAAGAAGTAATTCATTAAGGGAACAGTGATTGGAGGACAAGGGGTGCCACTAGACACCAGGGAGTTTGACACAGTGAGTGACCGGAGAGTGTGGGGTGCCACTAGACACCAGGGAATAACTAGTTTATTATGGGGACATTGATTGGAGGACAGGGGGCCACTAGACACCAGGGACTTTGAATATTACAAAATATGTGACACTTGAATTTCCCCACATAGGGCTGTCAGTTGGGGATTCAGGAGATGGCATCACTTCTGGTGAGTCAGTGGAAACAGAGTGGCTGTGGCTGGGAAGAGCAATGTGGCTAAAAAACAACTGAAAAACTGATTTTATTACAGATCTACTAGTTAAGATCTCTGTGTGTGGTAGGTAAGTAAGTCCACTTCATTATTGTTCAAGTACAAGGGTCCCTCTTTATAATGTAGTGGAGGAAATGGGGTTGTGTACAGTATATTTAAAATGGGAGACCAGAAGACTTAAAATGGAGGAGGGGTGGATCCCTTAAAAACGGGGTGAGAAATGTAGCATATTTAAGCTATGTGGGGCATACCTTTAAACCTTTCTCCATCAAAATGTAGAACACCCTTGAAATGCACTTGAATGTACTGACCCTAGATGCAGGCAAATAATTTGATTCATCTCTTGCATTTGCAGTTGCTTGTCTGCTGCATTTATAACTGCCTGATATAGGAAGTAACATCCATGTGGTCAATCATGGTTATATATTAGTGCTGTGCAGAATTTTTAGATTCCAGCAGAATGAAATATCACAGAATTTTTGAAATCCCACTGAAATTCCATTTAATTTTGGTGGAAACAGAGCATCAGACTTCTACGGCACAAAAATAGAAAAAGAATTTTTCTGCAACATTTCTGCTGCATTTTATTCCTCAGATCTCAATATTTTCCAGTGAAATAGTTGAGGAATGATCTTCCATGGAAAAAAATGGTGCTCCAGATACTATTATTTGGTGGATCGCAGCAGGCTGAATACTGCAGAAGAATCAGTGAACTTCCTGCAGAAATTCTGCTGGCAGAATGGTCATTCCATGATAGTTTTGCCAGTGGAATTCCATATTCTGAATAACACTTTTAAATATAATTCTGTGATGACCACTGTGGACCATGCTCTGACCAACCTAGGCTGGCAAATATGTACTACAATGGTCATCAACTACAGTAAAAGCATGTTAAGCAATTTCCATCATGGTCGAATGTGGCTCTATGGTCAAATCATTGGTGGGGCTATTTACAGGATCATAGGATTATAGGATTTGTACAAGTCCAATAGGGCTAGCCACAGTGACTTTATTTTATTTTATTACTGAGGGTAGGGAGGTCAGTGAGTGAGTGTCTGAGTGTGTCAGTCTGTGAGTGAGTGAGTCAGTCAGTGAGATATTGGGCTGATCAGTGACTGAGTGAGAGAGTTGGTTAGTCATTGAGTGCCTTGCTTCATTGTGCTGTGTCTGATGGGGTGAGCGAGATTGGTCAGAAAAGAAAGCTGAGGACTGGTGCACAGTAGGGGACATTAAGCTATGTATAAAAATGAAGTAGGGGATATTAAACCTAGAAACATAGACTTTGACAGCAAATAAGGACCACTTAGCCCACCTAGTCTGCTCATTTCCCTACCTACAGGATAGGCTGCAGATCCTAGTTAACCAACAGCCTATTTCTTCCTAACCCCCACAAGAATTGCCTTACGTCTGTCCCATTAAAATCAGTAATTAATGGCTGGGTGAGAATGCTGGTGGTGTGGGAGTCCAGGTTCAATGATCCCTGCTTTTTGAGGATGCACATCATTCACAAACACCCGTTCTGAACTTCTCACTGAGCATAAAGGATGTGGGTACCTGTGTGCCTGACAGCCCTGGTATTTGTCATAAGTGGGGGTGCCAGTGGATATCAGGGAATATTAGTCATAAGAGTGAATGCCACTGAATACCAGAGAGTGTTTAACACCAGGGTAGGATGAATCAGGGGGTGCTTCCAGGTCCAGAGACTTCATGGCATGGGGCAGGATGAGGGAAGGGATGCACTTGGTATAGGATGGATTGAGGGAGGAGGTGCCATTGGAAACCATAGAATGTTCAGCATGGTATAGGGTTAACGAAAGCAGTGCCAGTGAGACACTTGGCTCAGGACAGGATGAAGGAGAGGGCTGACACAAGATACCAGGATGTGTTTGGCATGTAACAGTGTTAGGGAGGAGCCGTTGGACACCAATGAGTAGTTTGCAGAGAATACAAAGAGGGAGGTGGTGCTACTGGAAACCATGGAATGGTTGAAGCAAGATGGAGATGTTGTATAGGAAGATGCCACAGGCACAAGGAACTGCATGGCATGGAGTTAGGTTAATGAAGGGGGTGCCACTGTACAACAGGAAATAATTAGCTTCAGAAAGGAACATATTGCCTCTGGATGCTAGAGAGTCATTGGCAAGTAGGGGGTACTTACCAAGGGATGTGATAGGTAGGGAGTACTTAGCAATTAATGCAATAAGGGTGGAGAATGGCAATGGACAGCAGGAAAACTTGGTAGAGGATGTATTCATTTGCAGTTAGTATTTCAAAGCAGCAATCTAAGAAGCAAGCTAGCTCTTGGATATTTAGTTTTTCAGTTTTTGTTTGCAAATATGCTTTTTTGTTGCCATTCACTTTTTATTTGTGCTGTACTTTTTTATTTGCACTCACTTTGTAGTTGTGCTATGCTTTTTTGTTTGCTTTCACTTTTTAGTTGTTTTGTGCTTACTTATTTGCATTCATTTTTTTGTTGTGTTGTGCTTTTCTTGTTTGCATTCACTTTTTGGTTATGCTGTGTGTTTTCGGTTGCATTCAGTTTTGTGTTGTGCTGTGCTTCTGTGAATTGCATTCATATTTGTGTTGTGCTATGCCTTTTTTTTTTGGATTGCATTCACTTTTTGCTCTGCTACGCCCTTTTCAGACTGCATTCACTTTTTTGGTTGTGCTGTGCTGTTTTGGTTAATGCTCACTTTCTTTGTAGTGTTGTGCTGTGCTTTTTTGTTTGCATTCACTATTTTGGTTGTGCTGTGCTTTTTTGTTGTTTGTTACTTTACTGTTTGTGTTTGCATTTATGTTTTTTGGTTGTTGCCTTACTTGTTTGATTGCACTTTACTTTTTTCATTTGTGTTTTGCACTTCAGGGCTACCATACTTTATCCAAGTTTGCTACCTCAGGATGCTTTTTCAGAAGGTGGTTCCAAAGACATGTTGTTGTGCTCAGTTTATCAACATGTTTACCATGACTGAGACTCTGGCCACTGTGTGGACACACAACTTTCCTTTTATCATACTCCTGCTCAGAAAAATATGTCTAGCTATCAATGGAACTTGAACTTGCACCTGACCTCAACCTTCTTGTAGGCTGTTTGCACTCAATGACCACTAGTTTCAATTTGAAATGGTGTAGAAGACTGCTGTGAACTGACACCAGATGCAGTATCAGAACCACTAGGATGAGCAAAAGTTGGACTGCTTAGTTTTTTCAACAAGAGGTTCACATGATGGATGAAAAGGAACAGTGGTAGATCTATTGTGCCTGCCTTCAGCAGCTGATATTTTGGATCATTTCTGACCCAAGTGCTTCCTTGTGGAATGAGGTGAGGACTAAGTTTCAGCATCCTCACTCACCCAGGTCATTGTTCTCAAAGGATATGTCATGGAGCACATCTTGAAGCCTTGTTAAAACTTCTGGGGTAGAAGTATATTCTGACCCAAAAGACATTGCCTTACTATTCTTGTCATTCTCAGAGGAACTGCTTGGACTGAACTGCTATGGCTGTGGCTGAATACTTCTATCATGTACCATGGTCATGGTGGTACTGGTGGATTTGATGGTGGTGATAATGGTGTCAGCAGCAGCAGTAGTGCAAATGGAGGTTATGGTGGCAGTAGCAGTATTGGAAATAGTGCTGATGGTGGCAGTGGCAGCAGCAGTAGAGGAGGTGGTGGTATTGGAGGCAGCCAATGTAACAACATCAATCAGTACAGAGGTGAGGACCTGCACTGGAACAGTGGTGGTGGTAGTGGTACTTGTAGTGCTAGCACTGGTTGAAGTAGCAACTGGTCTAGCTGGAGTGAAGGGGACAGCAGGATGGGAAATATGTGTCAAATGTTGACCCCTGTCTGAATCACTTTTTCTGGGGCTGGCCCATAGACACATTTTGATGGTATTTTGTTTGTGCGACAGTTTCATTTATCAGATAAATTGCAAAAAAAGTAGAATAATGTTTTCAAATTTTTTTTATGTTTTATTTTTTTGATGCTATAAATAGGGTTGCCAATAAAAGGCAACCTAAATTGTTGGATGGCAGCCCAGAAGAAATGGAGGAGGATGGGGTAAGGGGAGTGTGTGGGGTTAGGGAGGGGGGCAGAGGTGGGTGAGGTCACTGGTGACACCAGCTCGGGGGATGATGCAGACAGAAGGGGGATATGATTGGCCAAGGGGAAGTGTTGGGCAGGGGTCTTTGCTGGGGTCCTTAATGGGTTTATAAGGCACTGCACAGGAGGGGATCTTCCTCATTCTGCTGGGATTATTTATTTTGAGTGGGTTCCAGCACATCATTGGCAAGCTTTATTGGACACCTGAGGTAACATATGGCAGCTCTAAGGGCCTGAACATGGGACTATCAGTGCTGTAAGGCTGGATGTATTGCTGAGCAAGAGGGCACACCTCTCCCCCAATGCTCAGTTCATTCTTTTGATGTTTTAGTTTTGAGAAAAAAAAGAGAATATTGTTTGCATTTTTGCTGTATTATAATGCTTAGCTGTTGAGGTATAGTTCTTGGTTGTGCTGTGTGTTAGCAGTGTGTTTTTTTTGTATTGTCTGTCTAGTCCGAGTGAGCTGTGGATTGCCCCAATGCGGTGTTTCAGGTTAGGGCCTAGGGTTTTTACTGTTATAGAGATCGAGTTTCAGGCTCCTGGTAGACCGGACAGTGTCCCTCTGCTGTGCTCATGTAAGGGTAGTTAGCAGCAGGCCAGATACAGGACCCAATGTGAAGGATATTTTCATGACCAGGTGTACTTACTGGTGTCCAGATGGGTGGTGCTAGTATGTCCCATCCGCTAGCTGTGGCAGCCAGCGTGAATTGTGTGTTGATCAGTTGGGCCCATTGTGGGTGAGAGTGGTGCCTGGGCCCACTGGAGGCAGAAAACATGCTGGTGGTTTCTGCTCAGTTGAGCAGTTTTGTTTCGGTGCTCTGGCATGCTCCCGGTATACACATGCAAAGAGAGGAGGCATTCCGGACTGATGGCCGAAACCGAGAAGACACAGTCAGATGGCATGGGGGCAGTCACGTTGCAAGGGATGGTGCTGCATGGCTTGTGTGGCCTGTAATGGCAGACAGCTTGGGCATGTTCAGGCTTGGGCAGGCATTGGGTGGGACCTGGCCCAGGACAGGCAGGAGGTCCGTCCATAAGGCAGCAAGGTAATAGGCAGTTGAGCCGGGGGAGAGTTAAGCCCCGGTTTGCATGAATAAGGAGGCAGCTGCTGAATTATTTTTAAAATTGCACACTGGATGTCCATGGGCCCCTGATTGGTGGAGAGGGCACCAAGTGGACTGGGACACTGATGTGGAGGGTAGCCTGTTGGCAGGGATGGGTTCTGTGGACTGCCATACAAAGAATTTTCCTGACAAGGGGCGAGGTACCAGGGGGAGAGGGGAGGTGTTTTCCTGGCTGGCTACTGGATGGAATGGGGATTGTGGTATGGGAGTGCTGGAGACATGAGTGCAGTCTGGCTACACACATGGTGGGGAGGGGTTGGGGACAGGGGCTCTGTAACGGGGATCAGGGACCTGGGCCATGTAAGAGGATTGGGTATAATAAAAAAAAAAAGAGACATATGTTTTGTTGCTTTTAGAATAATATGCTGGATGGCCACTGGATAAACAAGTGGCCAAGGTTGTTTATTGGGCAGAGATCAGGGAATAGGCCTGGATCCTGACTTGAGGTACACAGGCCTAGGGAGAACAAAGCAAGGGTGGGCCCGGGGTAGGCCGGGTGGGCCTTGAGTGGATGGGATATAAATTTCAATTACACTAGAAAGTAGCAAGTTTAATTTTATCTGTGTGCACCTTGAAATCTGTTATAGGCTTAAAATAATAGCAACAAATACCAGAGATAAATTCTAAATGTCCCTTTAAGATATATTTGGATATTTTCCCTTGTTTGTTATATTATTAGGAACCCCTTGCAACCTACCATTGGATTTTTTCTATCTTTGTTTGCTAACTTAAGGTTCTAGTTGGGACATTTGCCAGAACTATTTGAATCCAAATCTAAACCACCCCTCTAAGTTCTGGAAGGTAGTCAAATCTCTTTTCTTACCACCCTCTAGTCCCCCAATCCCTACTCTTGCCCATGGTAATGCAGCCATTTCTGATCCTCCTTCTGTTGCAACCAGTTTCAACACTTTCTTCACATCCTGTGCCTCCTCGCTACTCTCCTCCCTTGCCCACCTCCTGCCTCCCCTGTCCCTCAACCTGCTCCTCATTCTGTTACCCCTAACCAATTTTCTTTTTCTCCCATAATTCAAAATGATGCCATCAAGGCCCTCCTAGCCTTAAACCCCTCCAAAGGCAAGAGCCCAGCTGGCCTTGATCCCAATTTGCTCCAGCTCTCAACACCTGCTGGTCCGCTGGCCTCCCTCCTCAACCTTTCTTTTGCCCTATCCTTAGTTCTTACCAATTGGAAACATTCTACAATTATTCCCCTCCCCAAAGGTGGTGACCCCACCTCTGCTGGGAACTATCACCCTATCTTCCTGCTCACAATCCTAGCTAAACTACAGGAATGTAGTGTCCTTGCCCAACTCAATTTCTACCTTGACTCCACCTCATTTTCATTCCATTCCAATCTGTCTTCTGCCAGTTCCACTCCACCACCACCTCCCTAATATGCCTCACAGACTCCATACTCTCCAATATGGATCTGAGTCACAGAACCTTGGCCATATTTGTTGATCTGGCAAAAGCCTGTCACATGGTATCCCATGCTTTTCTTTTCCAGACACTTGCTAGGGCTGGTTTAATCCCAACCGCTATAGCTTGGTTTAGTTCCTACCTCTTCACTCCCAATCACTACTGGAGTCCCACAGGGCTCTGTACTTGGCCCTATATTATTTTCCATTTTCCTTAATGACCTCCCCTCTAGCTGTTCCACTTCCCAGATCCATATGTATGCAGATGATACAGTCCTCTACACGTCTAGCAAATCTCCCAGTGATGCCCAGTCTAGACTGCAACATGATTTCACTTCAGTTTAGAAATGGTTGCAGTCAAATCAACTTTTCCTTAATGCTAAAAAGACAGTCTTTATGTCCTTCAACACCAGACAGAGGCTATCTTCCCTTAATGCATCTCCAGCTTTCTACACACTGGATGGTACCCTGATTGAGAATGTTACTTCTTTCAGATACCTCAAGGTCTGGCTAAACCACCATTTGGACTTTCCAGCACATGTGGATACAATCCATAAGAACCTACTCCCCAAGCTTGGGCTTTATATCAAAACAGGGACTGCATTCTTCCATTAGCCCACTGTGCTTTTGTGCAGAAAAGGAACCTTCCTACCTTTGACTATGCAGACATAGTCTACAGTGCCACCCCAAAGCTACTCTGGCCAGACTGGACACTCTTCAATTCCTTCTGCCATTTCATACTATCCTGCCCCCCCCCCCACCTCGTACTCACCACTGCGATCTTTATATAACATCATCTTTCCCGTCACTGGAGTTCCGGCATCTAGCTCACACTGCTACTTTCATGGCTAAATGTTGGTCTGGGAATCTTCCCACCTATGTTTCCTCTCTCATCTCTGCCTCTTCATTGAGCCCCTATTCCCTTCGGAATGTTGACTCATTTATTCACCATCCGGCACCACTCCACTACTGTTAGCCATTCAGCCTTTTCCTATCGCTGCCCTAAAGATATGAAAGCCCTCCCCTTTGCCATCCACAATAAGCCTTCACCCAATGCTCTCTCTCTTCCCTTCTTAAAGTGTATTCATCCCATTTCTGCGCATGCCAATCCTCCTGACTGTATCTGAGTTCTGTATCACTTAAAGCTTCTTGTCCTTCTCTATGCTCCCAGTGCCCAATTAGCTATGCTCAACTTAGTACTCAGTATTATCTCCCAAATACTCACTAAGGCTATTTCCCTCCACTCTCCAGTTTTAACTGATATTTCAATACCCAGGCTGCACGCTGTTTTTTTTTTTTTTCACGTATTTCCTTTGTCTCCTGATTTTGTAACCATGCATCACTGCTTGTCTGTAACCTCTCATGTTCTCTTGTTCCTGCTTCTGGTCTCTGCAAATTGTACTCTTTGCACTTTATTGTTCATATTGCATTTATGTCCACAATTTTGTATATTGTATTATTTGAATTATGTTTTACCACATTGTTAAAAATAATTAAATTGTAATTTTGCACTGCTGTACTTGTACCTCCATTGTATCTCCAATTTCCCCATCCCCTAGGACATATCTGGAAACAAGCAATTTATTGCTCTATATACTTTCTTGGTGAAGCATTTGAATGAATAAATAAATAAAATAAATAAGTTACCCTCTGCTGTTTCTGCAGTAAATTCTAGTGCACTGTTTCCACAACTGCTCTTGCTTTATATACTACTGGGTGCACAGGTGTTTCTTTCAATAGGTTAACTCTTCCATTTCACTCAGAGGATCTTTCTCTTGCTGACTTAGCACTACTTAGAAGTACAGAACCCACATTAAGCCTTACAGGCAGAAGTAGTTTTGTTATCCTTTATATCTGGAGCTATTTGATAAAATAGCAAGTACATCTGCCTCATCTAACACTTTTGAAACCAATTCTGCCTGCTGGGGCAACTGAAGGAAATGGTGGCTCAAGTCCAGGGGAGGCCAGCGCCTGCTCATACCTCTCAAATGTCCCTGATTTTCAGGGACGTCCCTGATTTTACCTCAAAGTTTTACTCTGTCCCTCCTAAAAATTGTGTTTCCATGACCAAACAGTGGGGGTTGTAAGCATAAAATAATGTCACACATTAATGTTACAGACGTGTTCTTCCTTAGAAAATGCATTTTACACTACACCACTTGTTCTACCAGCTTTCTGAGTGGATATCACCATTTTTTCAGTTGTGTCCCTAATTGTAAACCTTTGTCCCTGATTTTTTTCAGCCTTGTCCCTGATTTATGAGGCAGGATGTTGAGAGGTGTGCGCCTGCTCTTTATTGTATTAAGTCACATGAACACTGTAAGGTGAATTTTTAAACTGTTTATTTGAAGTGCTTAGTGATATGTACCATCAAAATGTCCAGGCAGGGGCTTGGAGGCCATTAGCCCATGGAGCAAGCAGGACTCAATGCATGTGTTAACATGAATTTATTATCATTGTAGCAACACATTGATGAAGGAATGGCACCAAGATGAACAGCAGCACCCGCTACCAGTGCCCAGCTGAGGGAAGAGTCGGCAGCCCTGATGGGAAAAATTACACAGCTGATTGACCAGGATCAGAAAAGAGAGGAAAAAGAAGAAGTGGCTAAGAAGAGGAAAGCCTCCACTGGCCCAAGGGGAGAGAGGAGGACCTGCCCCAGAACCAGATCCACTGCCAGAGCCCACTCCCGAACCATGGGATCTGGACATGGTAGCGGAAAAGGGGACAGGGGATCTGTCAGATGAGGGGAACTTGAAAGATTATTTGGAGGGTCTTTTGGGTGATACAGGGGAGGAAGGGCTGGATAAGATGGAAAAGGTCCTGATGGAACTAAAGAAAGACAAAGGGGGCAAAACAGGGAGGGAGGTGCTGGAAAGGGGACAAAGAAGCTATATGATGGGCCCCCAGGGTTCTCTTTGGGAGATCACGTTCCTTCATCCATTAAAGAAAAAATATGGAAAGAAGAATATGTGGATATTTTCAGTCGGGTCAATAAAGACGCGGCCAAGAAGTATGAGCAGAAGGAGTCTGTGGGGAAGTCCGAGATGGCAATAGCATTAACAGTAGTTGGTCATAAGGAGGAGGGGACAACTTATAAGGCCAATAATTTGGACACCTGGCAGGCAGGTTTCTTGATCTGTAACACGATAGTGCTAGAGAAGCAGCCAGAATTGGGGATACCGCTGTTGACATACACGGCCATAATAAGGGATGCCTATAAGACAAAGATGGGGTACGGATGGCTCAAATATGATGAGGCATTTCATCAAAGAATGGCGGCAAAGTGAGATCTTTGGTGGGATTGTACACACTTGGAGTTGTATGTAAGGACATTGTCAGGGCAATTTGGGGAGGTCAGAAGGGGGTAAGACGAGTGTAGCAGCCACAGAGAGCACAGTGGCCAAGGCCTGTTGGGGATACAACAAGGCCTCATGTAAAGTACTTGAACCAATTGCAAATTCTGGCATGTGTGCTCTAAATGCAGTGGGAAGCTCTTACTCTATGCAGACAACACTGTAGTTTTCTGGAAGCACCCCCATCCTAACTCCCTCCAAACTGCCCTTCAAGGCTTGTTTAGAGAAATAGAATCCTGGTTCACTGAGCATCACTTAGTACTCAGCTACAACAAGAAGAAATCTATGATCTTTGCCCACCGCCAAAGCCCACTCAGTAGTGCCCCTCTAACACAGCACCCCATATGTTGAATGGGAAGAACACCCCTCCCCCCTCAGCTAGTGGTCAAACAGGAGTTCAGCATGTTTGCAGTTCATTTGCGTCACCAGGTAAGGAAAAAGGTCCAGCTCTCCATACGATGCACAGGGGAAATGTCAGACCTCACCCAACAACTAACACACCGGAATCTGAAAATGGAAAATCATGTACAAGATCCCGACCTGCAGGCAATAATGACAGAGGCTAAACTGGACATAATAGCAATTAGCGAGACATGGTTTACTAGTAACCACACTTGGGAGACTTCAATATCTGGCTATGTACTCTTCAGAAGAGACAGAGGTGCAAAAAGGTGGGGGAAGGGGTGAATGGCCCTGTATGTCAATGAAAATATCAAAGCTACAGAAATTCAGAATACACATAAGGAGCCAGAAGAACTGTGGGTCACCCTGGAAACAGAAAATGGGACAGCCATAAGAACTGGGGTTGTCTACAGGATCCCAGACTAGGGGAAGGACATAGACATATTACTGTTAGAAGATATACAAAACATGACAGCTAAAGGGGAGGTTCTGATAATGGGAGATGTCAACATGTCAGATACAGATTGGTCAATACCAGCAGGAACATCTGCCAGAACTTGACACATGGTGGATTCCCTGCAGGGGGAGGGCCTCAAACAACTAGTACAACAACCCACAAGAGACAGGGCTATCCTAGATCTAGTGCTGACTAACAGGGAAAGGATCACAGATCTCCAGGTGACCATCACATAGTATGGTTCAATTTGGCCACTACAACTAAATCATCCCATTCCAAGGCAAAAATATGGGGCTTCAGAGGAGCTGACTTTGATAAGATGACCAACAGAGTTAAGCTAGCCCTGGCAAAAAGAAATCAGGTGAGGGGGTATGGGCAAAGTGGGCAAGCATTGAGGATGCAATACTTGAAGCAACATCCCATTGTGTTAGAGAGAAAAGGAAGTGTAAAAGAAGAAGGAAACCACTTTGGATCTCAAAAACAGTAGCAGAAAAGGTCAGAGCCAAAAGGCTGGCCTTCAGGAAATATAAGGGAACACAGCAGGATGAAGCTAGGGAGGCATACCAAACTTCCCTAAGGGAAGCCGGGAAGGCAGTAAGGCAGGCAAAGGCCCAAACCAAGGAAACACTAGCACAAACAGTAAAAGAAGATGACAAGACTTTCTATAGATACATTAGTGAAAGGAGAAAATCCAGAGGGGCTATTGCTAAGATCAAAGGAGATAAGGGTGTGTGGAGGAGGAGGACCATGTAAAAGCATCTATCCTAAATAGATACTTCTGCACAGTATTTACTGACGAGAAGGTAGGGCAGGGCCCACAGCTCAGCACCATGGACACAGGGAAGAGGGAGGTGAGCACTAGTCCCTTCACAAAAGAAAGGGTCCTACAAGAGCTCAATAAGCTCAGGGTGGACAAGAAAATGGGACCTGATGGTATATATCCCAGGGTACTAAAGGAGCTAACGGTGGAACTAGCAGAGCCATTATCAGAACTGTTTAGTGAATCTCTGAGCATAGGAGAGGTCCCAGAAGACTGGAGAAGGGCTCATGTGATCGTGCTCCACAAGAGTGGTAGCAGGGAGGAGGCAGGGAACTACAGACCAGTCAGTCATACGTCAGTAGTGGGCAAGATTATGGAGGCACTCCTTAAGGAAAGGATAGTGCGACACCTGGAATCCATAGGAGCACAGGATCCAAGACAGCATGGGTTTACAAAAGGAAGGTCCTGTCAAACTAATCTCATAGATTTCTTTGACTAGGTAACCAGAGTGGTGGACCAAGGGGGAGCAGTTGATGTTGCCTACCTTGACTTTAGCAAAGCTTTCATACTGTTCCACATAGAAGATTGATTAATAAGCTGGGCAGGCTCGGGTGGGTCAGAAGCTGGTCAACTGGGTGGCAAACTGGTTGGCGGTAGAAAACAGAGAGTGGTGGTAAATGGTATACAGTCAGAAGAGATGCAAGTCACAAGTGGGTACCTCAGGATCAGTCCTGGAGTCATTCTTCAATATCTTCATCAGTGACATTGCAGATGGACTGGAGGGTAAGGTTTGTCTGTTTGCAGATGACACCAAGATCTTCAACAGAGTAGATGATCCAGATGGGGTGTGCAGAATGAGAAGAGATCTGGATAAACTAGTAAAATGGTCAGAAGAGTGGCAACTGGGGTTTAATGCAAAGAAGTGCAAGATCATGCACATAGGGAAGAGAAACCCTGAAGCCCCCTATAGGCTGGGAAGGGAGTTGCTGGCATTCAGAAGGGAAGAAAGAGATTTGGGCATCATCCTCACAGATGACCTGAAATCATCCAAGCAGATCACTAAAGCAGCAGGTAAAGCTAGTGGGATGTTAGGGTGTATTAGTAGGGGTACCACAAGTTGGAAGAGGGAGGTAATAATCCCTCTTTACAAGACACTGGTTAGGCCCCATCTGGAGTACTGCATGCAGTACTGGAGGCCACACCTTTACAAGGACATTAACCAGATTGAGGCAGTCCAGAGAAGGTCAACCAAGATGGTGCAGGGACTGCATCAGAAAACATAAGAGGACAGATTAACGGAGCTCAATATGTATACCCTAAAGCAAAGGAGAGAGAGAGAGGTGATATGATTGAAACATTCAAACACCTTAAGGGCATTAACAAGGTGAAAGAGTCTAACATGTTTCAATATACGAAACATAGCAGGACAAGAGGACACAGCATGAGACTAGAGGGAGGCCAGTTAAGGGGTAATTTGAGGAAGTTCTTTTTCACTGAAAGGGTGGTGGATGCATGAAATGGCCTACCTCAGGAAGTGGTGGATATGAATACAGTGCAGGGCTTCAAACAGGCATGGGATAGGCATAAGGGAGCAATGCAGATGGGTATAAATAGATAGGCCACTAATACAGCAAAGGCCAATGGCACATTTATAAGGTAGAAAAAGAAATGGGCAGACTGGATGGGCCTTGCAGCCCTTATCTGCCGTCAACTTCTATGTTTCTAGGTTTCTAACCATCTCCAAACTCACAGGGCCTACATCTCTAACAGGTCTCAAACTTCAAATATCTGGGTGTCACTCTGGACATATCCCTCACATACCACACACACATTCAACACCTTTCCTCCGCTGTTAACACCAAACTGGAGATTCTATTTAGACATAAGCACTGCCTACCACCTCGGGCCTTACGTCTCGCTGTATCCTGCTCAGTCCTCTCACTGGTGGACTACGGCATTGTAATTTAAGGTGCTGCAGACCAAACCACACTACATTGCATCAACCTAGCTTGCCGACTGGTCTCAGGCTGTGACAGATTACCCCACACGTGCGAGCTCTACAAGCTTGCTGACTGGCTTACCTTCAAAGGGAGGCTTAAGTATCACACTTGCCTCCAAGCCAAAAAAAATACTTATGAATTTAACACCCAAAGGCCTCCACCCCCTCATCCAGCAAGTCCCACGCAGGAGGGCCTCCAGACTTCCTGCAAACACCTCCCTCCTAGTCCCCCACTGTAGGACCTCACTAGGGCAAAGGTCTTTCCATTAGCGTGCTCCCTTCTGGCTTAACAACCTACCACCATCCATCTCCCTGGCCCACAGTCTTGGACAATTTAAAACTGGTTTCAAGAACCTTCTCCTTGACTGTGAGGCTTGTGACTGTAGCCAATACTCCTCTCCCTTGTCCGTATCACAAAAGGAGGCAAATTGCAGGCAGCCTCTGGCTCCAGAGCAGGGAGAAAACCCCTCAATGTTAAGGATAAATGTCTAGCTTATCATATGACTACATCCTTAGGACCTATAATCTAGCTGTATATAAACTCTGACTCAGGGCTCTGTTAATGACCCTCCAAATCTGTAACCTGACTTGTCTCACAACGATGACTCAGGGTCTTCATAAGCCCCTAGATGCGGTAACCCGCCAATGTAAATACACTGTACTGTGTGACCTATGTATAATGTTTTAAATATGTTTATGCTTTCTTGTACTGACGTGGAGCCTTTGCAAAGGAGTCTATGACTCAAAGGATTGTAATTCCGGTTCTCTCAATAAATAAATAAAAATGTGTGGGGCAGCATCTGGTATTGAGATGCAGGTCAAATGGGGAAAGGGCAGGAAGCTCACAGTATACAGATCAGCCATTTTGAGTGGGCACAGGGGCGGAAGAGGCCAAGGTAACTATGGTGGGAGGGGTAGAGGGGCCAACTATGGGGGTTACAACTCCAACTATGGTTGGAACTGAGGGGATGGGGAGCAGGGCAGGGAGATGGGGTTTTCCGCTGGTGGAGACACCCATAAAGTTGAGGGTTGTAGAGGACTGGACTGAGGTATATCCTGATAAGAAGGTGGGGGACTATTATGGGAGGGATTCATGAAGAGGTTTCTGATAACTTTCAACAGGGTGCGGCGGGAGATGAGAGGCAAAAAACTTGGGCTCAGTAAAGGGGAAGGAGGAAGTAGTGTGAAAGAAAATCATGAAAGAATTGGAAGTAGGTAGGGTAGAGAGTCCTTTTCAGCACCACCATGTAGTGCGTTCTGGGTCTCTCCACTTAGGGGCCATGCCTAAGAAGCAGCCGGAAGAGTACCGCCTGATACATCATTTATCATACCTAGAAGGGGAGTTGGTTAATGACAGCATTGCGGAGGACATGTGGGTGATGTCCTATGCCTGTTTAGACCAAGCAATAAGCTTGGTAAAGGCGCTACAAGGAGCATGGCTGGCTAAGATGGACATGAAGTCTGCATTAAGGTTACTGCTTGTGAGACCAATGGATTTGGACCTGTTAGGATTCCAGTTTGAATGGGTTATTGCTTTGATAAAGCCATGCCTATGGGCTGTTCAGTGACATGCTCCACTTTTGGACCTTTCAGCTCTTGGGTGCAGTGGGTCTTCAGACATAGGCATGGCTGCAGGAGGGTAATGCACTATTTAAATGACTTCCTGCTGATAGGTGAGAGCTGGAAGGAGGTAGAGGATATGCTAGAGAATTCCAAGTGCTTATGCCAGGAGATAGGAATACCTTTAGCAGAAGGGAAAACTGAGGGACCGGCTCAGACCCTGGAGCTTCTGGGAATGGAGGAGGACACCGAACACGAGCATTTTCATTTGCCTGCTGACAAGGTAGGGAAGCTCAAGATGTTACTGGGGCTGGTCACAGGGAGAAGGAGGGTGCTACTGACATTAGTGCAGCAACTGCTGGGGCACCTTAACTTTGCCTGCAAGGTGATAGGCCCAGGGTGGGCATTCACAAAGAGATTGGCATGGGCCTCGAGCAAAGCTAAGCTGCCACATCATTGAGTGGATATCAGCAAAGGTGCCAAGCAAGAGCTGTCCATCTGGGGCACTTTTCTGTGGGAATACAACAGGATAACTTTTTGGCAAGAGGAGTGGGCATACAACACAGACAGAGTTGTACAAGGACACCTTGCGGATGGGGGCCTATTTGAAGGGGCAGTGGGTGTCAGAGGCATTGCTAGACAGATGGAGGCAGGCCAGCCTACTGAAGGATATCACTTTTCTAGAAATGTTCCCCATATGGGTGGCCATGATGGTATGAAAGATAAGGTTCTGTTCTGGTGCGACAATAAGGGAGTAGTGGAGGTTATAAACAAACAAAGAGGTTCCACAGACAGTCACTAGAGTGATGCAACAGCTAGTATTAGCGGGACTCAGGCTCAACCTGTCATTCAAGGCTTGGCATGTAGAGGGGGTCAGGAATGATATTACTGACAGTATTTTCTGCCTTCAGTTGAACAGGTTCCAGAGATTGGCTCCTCGAGCAGAGGAGGTGAAAATCCGGATACCAGACCAATTGTGGGAGACTGGGTGTCAAGAGCCCAAATGTTATACCACAACACCTGGCTGGCTAACACCCTAAGGGCATATGAAGGTTTGATTCTTACAACCTCCACTTGCATACTGTGTGACTCTGAACAAGTCACTTAACCACCCAATGCTCCCAGGTCACCCCTGAAAACAGGCACTCGTGCCTAGTGGGCCTTGCTTGGTTACCAAAGACTAAAATAAAAAAAATTAAAAAATGAAGGGGCATGGGAAGACTTCCAGGACTTTAGGTAGTGGCAGGGCATGGTGGTAAGTATGTCTGCCACAGAGGAGCAGGTAATGCAGTACATGGTGGAGAGGTGGGAAGCAGAGAAGGCACATTCCACAATGGGGGTACAGCTTGCAGAGCTAGGTTGGGCATGCGGCTACAGGGGGTGGCCCGAGCCAGCTAAGACAAAGAGGGTTAAGCGCATGTTACTTGGCTGGCAGAAGGGCCAGGGGCCACAGGCAGATAGTAGGAAGCCGATCATGGGGGAGATTGTGGGGCATCTGTTGGAAGCCCTGGGGGCAATCTGTATTTCTGTCAATGAGACTAGCCTATTTCAGGCTGTATTTGTGGTTATGGCCAAAGGGGTGTTCTGGGTCAGTGAAGTAGTCGCAAGGAGCAAAGCTGATATGGGGGGAAGGCCTCCAGAGGAGGAGGTCACTTTGCAAGAGGATAGGGTGGTGATATGGCTCAGGCAGTCGCAGATGGGCCAGCTAGGCCAGGGAGTGGAGGTAGCCATCCACTGAGAGGAGGGAGACAAAGGGTGTGCAATAAGGGCAATGGAGGAATATGGTAGAGTCCAGGGGAGTGGGGGCGGACCATGGTTCAGGCATGCGAATGGGGGAAGCAGTCACGAGGTGCCAGATTGGTGGGGTATTGAAGAAGGGTCTCAGTTTTATTGGGCAGGACCCCAAGGAATTCACCCCCATTCTTTCAGGATAGGTGCTGTTTCAGGGGCAGCAGCACAGAGAGTACTGAAGGAGGGAATCAAGAGCATAGGTAGATTTTCCCCCCAATTATTTAACCAGGAGTGGCACACTAAGCTGAAAACTTGTTTACAGGTGCAACCTGGGAGCACAGGGAAGTTAAGTGACTTGCTTAGGGTCACACAGGATGCAAGTGGGGGGCTTTGGGATTCAAACCCAGGTCTCCAGATTTGCAGCTTAGAACATTAAACCACTGTGCTATACAGCCTCCTATGGCAGTTTGGTTGCTATAAGCAGTACATCAGGAACTGAAATGACCTAGTCTCTTTTATATACCAGCAGGTTTGTGCAGGCGGTGGAACATCTGGACAGTGGGACATTCATTTGTCTGTGGGCTGAGAAATATGGGGCAGCAACACCGGGAGGGAGGCAATTATGTTGGGAGCTCGAACTGAAGTAGGTGTGATGGAGAGGGGTCCAGGGCGTGCAATGGGCCCAACTACTACCACTTTTAGAGGAATTGAACCTGATGTGGGGAAGGCCAGATTTGTTAATTATCCATCTGGGGGTGAATGATCTATGAGAGACACCTTGGGGCATTGTTCCAAGCCATCAAGGTGGACTTTGTGGTCATAAAATGGTGGTGGCCATGGCTGGTAATTGGTTGGTCCAAGGTGACATCCAGATGGGTATGGAGGCATGCAAGGGATGTAAGAGCAATGGAGAAAGCCAGAAAATGACTCAATAGGAGGGTGGCAGGACTGCTGGTAGAAGTGGGGTGGGTTATATGTGGAGCATAAAGACATAGCATTTGACAAAACCGGTGTGTACAGGTCAGCCGAGGTCCACCTTTTGGAAGAAGGCATTCTTCCTGCTGCAATTGTTGGAGATAGTGGGCAAGTGGGACAGGGGAGGCTAAGTGGTCTACCCTCGGGAGGGGGGCCCATCTTCCAACGCAAGCTGGAGATGGGCTAATGGAAAGGGGTAGGAATAAGAGTGGGATGGCAGAGCGAAAAAGGGGGACAGGTAGGGAGGGGGTAAGGTAACATGAGCTGGGGTCAGTAGCACCTGGACCTGATTTAAAGGTGGGTGGGGGGATGTAGAAGTACTAGGGGTTGGGTCACTGCATCCAGGCCTAGGAATGGAAGGAGGGCTAAAGCAAGTGGTAATGGTGTGGGGGGGTGTCAGATTTGGCATCCGTACCCAAAAAAAGGAAGAAGAATGGAACAAAATGGAAAGGAATTCAATGAAAGATTGAATTATGGACAATGCATGAGTGGAGAAGTGAATTGTGTAAATGAACATTTAAAGGATTGGAAGGAATGTAATGTTAATGATAAAATGGTGTCAATAAATCTTTGCTATTCGAGCGCCCGATATATGTATGGACCTGAATCATTTTGGAGGAGCTGGTCAGATGACAAATAGGGTTGCCAATAAAAGACAACCTGAATTGTCGGATAGCAGACCAGAAGAAATGAAGGAGGATGGGGGGAGGAGTGGGGTTAGGAAGGGAGGGGGCAGAGCTGGGTGAGGTCACTGGTGACACCAGCTAGGGGGATGATGCAGACTGCATAAAAGGGATATGATTGGCCAAGTGGAGGAGCTGGGCAGGGGTCCTTGCTGGGGTCCTGAAGGAGTTTATAAGGCACTGCACAAGAGGGGATCTCCCTCTTTCTGCTTGGATTTTTCATGGCCCACCCAACTGCCCGATTAGCAAGGGCTGGGGGAAGAAGGAGGCAGTAAAGGGAGGATCCTCGGGAGAAGGCTTCCTGTCCAAGTGGGGACTTGGTCAAGGCCAGGGCAGGTTGACAGTACCTGCAGGTGGGGAGTGGTTTGCTGAAAGAGCAACACACATGAAGGGGGAAGAGATAAAGGGGAGAAGGAACACGGGGAGGGCAGAGCGAAAGAAGGGGGCAGGTGGGGGGAAGGGGTAAGGCAATACAAGCTAGGGTCAGTAGCACCTGGACATGAATTAAAGGGGAGGGGGGGATGTAGAAGTACTAGGGGTTGGGTCACTGCATCCAGGCCTAGGGATGGAAGAAAAGCTAAAGCAAGTGGTAATGGTATGAGGGGTTGAATTCAGAATCTGGACCCCAAGAAAGGAAGGAAGAAAAGGAAGAATAGAGCAGAATGGAAAGAAATTCAATGAAAGATTGAATTATGGACAATGCATGAGTGGAGAAGTGTATTGTGTAAATAAAGATTTTAAGGACTGGAAGAAATGTAATGTTAATGATAAAATGGTGTCAATAAATCTTTGCCATTTGAGCACCCAATATATGTATGAACCTGAATCATTTTGGAGGGGCTGGTCACATGACAATTATTTTTTCTAATCAATGTATGCAAAGTACGAACCAGAAACAAAAAGAATTACTATCTTCTGCTCATCCAGCAGTGGCAGTTAGCAAATGTGACTAACATCTCAGACAACTTCTGTAGCATCTGGACTCCAGAAACAAAAAGACTTCAATTACATTTTTACATTTTTGCTTGTAACATTTTATTGTAATAACAACTACAGTCAGAAAGTTATGTCTAGGCCACCAAGGTACTCTATGGCCTCTGCCTTGCCTACCCAAGGGCACAGAGAATGTCTGTGGCATGTGGTCCAGATACAAAATGACTTCAACATTTTTTTTTATATGGTTGTTTCAAATTTTCACTGTTTTAACAACAGTCAGACTGCAAAGGTGCCCCCTGTGGCCCCTGCCCTTCCTATCCTAGGGCACAAATAACATTTGTGATGTGTGGTCTGGATACAAAAAGGCTTCAACAGTTTTTTTATCCATTGTTGTTTCAACTTTTTACTATTTTAGCAACAGTCAGAAAGCAAAGTCTAGGTGCAAAGGTGCCCCTTACCCCGTGCCCTGCCTGCTTAGAGCACAGATAATGTCTATGGCATCATGAGACAGAGTAAAGTCTTTAACAATTTTTTTATATTGTTGTCTGTAACATTTTGCTCTAACACCTCCGGAAACTACATTAAAGCCACTCACAAAAGAGCCTCCCTGGCCACTGCCTACTCAAGGGCTTAGATAAAGTTTGTGGCATGCAGTTGGGAGACAAAAAAAACTTCAACAATTTTTATGGCTGCCTGGGCAGAGCCCTGCAGGTGTTTTGGGATTACTAGAGAGAGAGAGAGAGAGAGAGAGAGAGAAAGAGAGAAGACTGACAGGACATGATGACTGTGTCCTTCCCCTGAGTGCTTCAGAGTGGACATTATAGAAAACTCTCCGCTGTTCTCTAGATTTATTGCAGTGGTCTGTTTGTGTTGCTGACGTCACTGGAAGTAAAGCCTTCTACTTCAGCAGAGCTTTTGGCTGAAGACCTGTCCTTTAAATCTCTACTGAAGAATATGAATTCCAGCCTCTCTCTCCAGACTTCAGAGGTTGATCCAGGGAAGCTGTTGCTCCTTCAATATCTGAATGTCCCAGAGATCCCTTTGGAATTGACACCTCTGGTACAGCCCTCTTTTGAAACTCTCTCACAGATGGTGTGGGACAATCCAGCACTTATTCCTTCCATGGCCAAGTCCAAAGACAGGAAGTATGCACCCCAAAAAGATCAACCAGCGCTGGCCTCTCAAGCCTTTGCAGATGCCATAGTGGTCTTGGCAGAAAACAACAAAGTCGTTCTCCATCAAGGGTCTATGACTCATCCACTAAATAAGGAATCTCATAAGACTGACACATTGGGGAAGCGAATCTTTGCCACTGCTACCCTAGGCATGCATATTGCTAGCTACCAGAGCTATTTCTCACAATATGGAGTATACCCTCTGGCATTCGTAAAAAGCCACTGTGGAGGCTCTTATGTAGTCGGACGTTGCTTTAGAGCTTCTCCAAACTATCATTAGAGGTATTGAATCCAATAATAAGCAACTTGAGGCTGCTATGGATGCCTTTGACACTGCTTCTAGAGCAGTAGCAGCTGGGATATGTACTCGATGCCACTCGTGGTTACGAACTTTGGGGTTTACAAATGATGCCCAGCAAAGAGTCATGAATTTAATATCTGATGGGGTTTATCTGTTTGGTCCACAAGTGGAACAAGCACTGGAGGCCACACAGAAAACTAGGACGGCTATCAAGACAACCAGACCGGCACCTGCTGCCCCTCAATGGGCAGAAACTGCTGGCAGTTTCATAAATGTCAGTCCTTTCATGGTAAAGGCAGAGGGGGCTTCAACAAAAACATATGAACACATGAAATTTGCCACCAGATAAAGGCCTAGAGGTCTATCAAGTCTGCCCCAATGTGCAGCTAGCACCCCTTATTCTGCAGCTGCCCCTCCCTTCCACCCTTCCCCTCTATTGACCCTCCACCTTGCCCTGTCTCATCCCCTTTTGAAGCAGTCCACTGTTCTACTGGATACCACTTCTGCAGGTAACGCATTCCACCCAGCTACCACCCTCTCTGTTAAAAAGTGTCTCCTCATCTCCCTCCTGAACCTTCCTCCCTCCAGTCTCATATCATGGCCCTGGTGTCCCTCCCCTCCCTTACTTTGAACAGCCCCTCTGTACCTGTCTTGTTTATTCCTTTCATATACTTTAAGGTTTCAATCATGTTGCCCCTGTCCCTCCTCTCCTCCAGCAAGTATATGTTCAACTCCCTCAGCCTCCTCTCATTTGATAAGTCCCCCAGCCCCTTGATCATCTTTGTCGCCCTGCGCTGCACCCCTTCCAGTAACTTAATGTCCCTCTTCAGATACAGGTGCCAGTACTGCACACAGTACTCCAGGTGCGGTCTAACCAATGACCTATACGGTGGCAGAATCACCTCCTCCCTCCTCGAGGATATATCCCTTGCAATGCAACCTAGCATTTTGTTGGCCTTTGCAGCTGCCTTCCTACATTGTGCCAAGTTATTCATTGACCCTGTAATGAGCACCCCCAGATCCTTCTCCTCCTGTGACTGGGCTAGCTGCACTCCCCCCCCAGCTGGTAACTCATCCTTGGGTTCTTTACCCCAAAATGCAGCACCTTGCACTTTTTGGCATTAAACCCCAGTTGCCAGGTATCTGACCAGGTTTCAAGCTTTGCCAGATCATCCTGCAACCCCTGCCACCCCCTAGGTCATCCACCACCGCTCCCATCTTGGTATCATCAGCAAACAGACTGATCTTGGTGCACAAGGTGGGGTGGAAAGGATGAGAAGGGACTTGGCAAGGTTAGAGGAATGGTCAAATGTATGGCAGCTTAGATTTAATGCTAAGAAGTGCAAGGTAATGCACCTGGGAAACAAAAACCCAGGGGAAGAGTACACAATGGGGGGTGAGATACTAACAACAACAAAAATGGAACGGGACCGGGGGTAGTCATATCAGATGACTTAAAGGTGGGCAAGCAATATGAGAGGGCAGTAAGGAGGGCTGGGGGGATACTGGGATGCATAGGGAGAGGCATCACCAGTAGAAAACAGGAAGTTGTTATTCCTCTGTACAGACAGCTGGTGACACCCCATCTGGAATACTGTGTGCAGTCCTGGAGACCGCAAGAACATAGACAAGATGGAAACTGTCCAGAGGAGAGCAACTAAAATGGTGCAGGGTCTGCACCGGAAGATGTATGAAGGGAGACTAAAGGAGCTTAATATGTATAGCCTCGAGGAAAGGAGGGAGAGGGGGGACATGATAGAAACTTTCAAGTACCTCAAGGGAATCAACAAAGTCCAAGAGGGTAGCAACTTTCAAAAAAAGAGGTGTGCAAGAACAAGGGGGCACAATTTGAAGATGGGGAGGGCGGCTCAGAGGTAATGTAAGGAAGTATTTTTTCACAGAGAGGGTTGTGGATGCATGGAACGGCCTTCTGGAGGAGGTTGTGGAGTCAAAAACAGTGGTTGAATTCAAGCATGCATGGAACAGTCATAAGGCAATTCTAGGGGGTGGGGGTAGAAAGAAGTAGGCTACTGGTTAACTAGGATCTGTAGCTTATCCATTAGGTAGGGAAATGGGCAGACTAGGTGGGCCAAGCGGTCCTTATCTGCCATCAAATTCTATGTTTCTATGTTTCTATCTTGCTGTTGATGTCCAATGACATGTCTGCAATGAATATCCCAAACAACACTGGTCCCAACACTGAGCCCTGTGGAACACCGCTCATCACTACCCTTGGGTGTGAGAGCTCCCCACCCACCACCACCCTCTGTTGCCTTCCCTGAAGCTAGTTCCCTACCCATCTCACCAGCTTTGCACCTGCCCCATGCCATCTAACTTACTTCCCAGCCTCCCATGCGGCATCGAGTCGAATGCCTTACTGAAGTCCAGATACAGGAGAGCCACTGCATGGCCCCTGTCCAGTTGCCTAGTTAGCCAGTCATAGAACTCCACCAGGTTATTTTGGCAGGATCTGCCACATATGAAGCCATGCTGTCTGCTGTCCTGTAGTCCTTTGGCCTCTAGGAGGGCCACCAGTCTCTCCTTCAGGATAGTCTCCATCAGCTTACCCACAACGGATGTGAGGCTCACCGGTCTGTAGTTCCCCAGTTCATCCTTGAGACTACTCTTGTGGAGGAGCACCACATGAGCCATCCTCCAATCCTGAGGTACACACCCTGAGTGTAGTGAGGCATTAAATAGGTCTGCCAAAGGTCCCACAAGGATCTCTGCCAGCTCCTTCAGCACCCTGGAGTGGATGCCATCTGGGCCTGGTGCCTTGTCCACCCTCAGTGCCTTCAAACCGTCCCAAACTCTGCCCTCCATGATTTCTCCATCTGTCACCCCCTTCCCCCATTTCTGCCGTTCCCCCCTTGGGTATCACCCCCCTCTTCTCCTTAGTAAATACCGAGCAGAAGTAATCATTTAGTGCTTCTTCCTTATCACACCCTGCTTCTGCCCAACCCCCCTCCTTCCTAATCCTTACTATGTGATCCTTATAGCTCCTTTTCTCCCTGATGTACCTAAAGAAGTCCTTCTGCCCCCTTCTTAATGCCTTGTGCCAGCCTGAGCTCTGTAGATGCCTTGGTTCCCCTTACTCCCCGTGTCACCTCCTTCGATTCCTTCAGGTACTCCTCCCTGTCCTCCCCCTCCCTGTTTTCTTGTACCTTCTAAAGGCAGCTCTTTTCCTCCTTACCTTTTCCATGACCTGCTTGCTCACCCAGCTCAGTTTCTTAGCCCTAGTCTTCTTGCTCTGGGCCTCCACTATCCCCAGCTTTATGAGCTCCTACCTCTAGTTAGTGTCCATAGTAGGCTGAGTTCTGGCCAGGTACCCTTTTACCATGTCCCCCATCCTCCCAAAGTTGGCCCTCCTGAAGTCAAGTACTCTTGTGCCAGATTCCATTCCTTCCTTGCCCATATCCAGTGTGAGCCATACTGAGTGGTGGTCACTCCCTGACAGAGGTTCTTCCACCGTAAGTTCCCTCACAAACTCCCCACTTGCCAGCACAGGCCCCCCCAGATGCAAAAGAAAACACAGCAGAAGGCACAGGGCCTGAAAGCGCCTAATGCCACCCTCTGAAATTCCGGCCCAGGTCCCACCTCAGCTGTCCAAAGGGGACTCTTCTTCGGCAGTAGGGGGGCATCTAACTCAGTTTTACAATCAGTGGAAGTCAGTCACTTCAGACAAATGGGTTCTCAGGATAATTTGTGAGGGTTATTCTCTGAATTTTCCAGATACCCCTCTGGATCATCCACCCAAATGACAGCCCAGACTGCCAATCACTCAGTCAGACCTCCTTGCTTCTAAGATTCAAGGCCTTCTGAACAACAGGACAGTAGATGTAGTTCCACAGGAGCAACAAAACACAGGTTTCTACTCCCATTACTGCCTAGTTCCAAAGAAGACAGATGGTATATGCCCTATTGTAGACCTCAGGAGGTTAAACAAATTTCTCTTCATGGAAAAATTCAAGATGATATCAATCGGTATGCTTCTACCTCTGATTCATCAAAATGATTGGCTGGCCTCCCTGGACATGCAGGATGCCTACCAACATGTTCCCATGCACCCAAGCCACCACAAGTAACTTCGATTTGTGGCCCTGGGTCAGCAACTACCAATTCAGAGTACTGCCCTTTGGGCTGTCCTCAGTGCAGTGAGTTTTTACAAAGTGCTTGCAGTACTTCCAGTGCATCTCAGGAAATTCTGAATTCAAGTATTCCCATATCTGGATGACTGGCTGCTAGCAAGCTCCTCCAGTCAAGGGACACAGGAAGCAGTGACCACAGCTTCCAGGTTCCTCATATCCATGGGAGTTCTGTTGAATCTGGAAAAATTGCAGCTACAGCCCTCCCAGCAACTCCTCTTCATAGGAGCCCTCCTGGACACCTCCAGTGCAAGAGTCTTCCTCCAGGAGGACAGGAGAAATGATATCCTCCAGACGGCTTGCTTCATCAAAGAGACCGACTCAGTCCAAGCTCTCTCGATGCAGTGCATGCTGGGTCTCATGGCATCATCAGTGTTCATGGTGCCTTTGGCTCATCTTCACATGAGGACCACTCATTGGATGCTCAGTACTTAGTGGTCCCCGATCACACACCCGCAGTCCTTTCACATCAATGTGATGGAACCTCTAAAGCAGTCACTCACCTGGTGGACTCAAGAGGACAACCTACTGCTAGGCTTTCCCTTTGCCCCACTGGAGACACAGATCACCATCACCACAGATGCATCTCTAGTCAGCTGGGGAGCTCACTGTCAGGATCTCCATACTCAAGGTCTGTGAAATCAGGACGAGTGTCATCTCCACATAAATGTCCTGGAAATGAGAACTGTTATGTATGCAGTCTGAGCCCTGAAGGACATCCTCTGCTGCAAAACAATTCTCCTTCAGATGGACAACAAAGTGGTGATGTACTACATCAACGAGCAAGGTGGAGCACACTCTTACCCCCTGTGGAGGGAAGTGATGAGAGTGTGGGAATTGTGCCTGGATTACGAAGCTCTGTTCCAAACAGGTTACCTGCCTGGGGCCCAGAATTATCTAGTGGATCACCTTAGCAGAACAGAGGCAGATCAACACGAGTGGTCTCTCTCGGCATAAATGTCATACAATCGCTCTTCGGAGAGTGGGGCACACTGGACCTGGACCTTTTTGCATCCCCACTCATTGCAAAGCTGCCTCTATTCTACTTCAGAAATCCAGTACCTGGCATTTTCTGTCAGGATGCATTCAGACTGCAGTGGACAAGATGTTTTCTGTATGCATTTCCTCCTCCTCTTCCCTTAATTCAGAGGGTACTGCTCAAGTTGGAGGCACAGGTGGAAGAAAGATCCTCATCACCCCATTCTGGCCTCATCAGATTTGGATTATGTTAATCAACAGATCATTGAAAGTTCCACCAAGACAACTACCATTTCAAATGGACCTTCTGACCCATGGTCCAGTGGTCCATCTCAACCTGAGATCTCTTCATCTCCATGCATGGCTCCTGAGGATATAGAAGTGGGTAAATTTGACATCTCCCATAGAGTTTCAGACATTCTCCTAGTAGTACGCAAGCTATCCACTAGGAAAACTTATATGGCAAAGTGGAAGCAATTGTCTGGTGTGCAAAGTCCTCCCTAGATCCCTTATCTTGCCCAAAAAACAAAGTCCTACAGCATGTACTAGACCTGTCAAATACAGGGCTCCAATACTCAACCTTGTAGGTTTATCTCTGTACTATCTCGGCTTATCACAAGCCTATATATACACTATGTCTATGGTTCAGTTGCCTTTGGTTAAGAGGTTCCTTAAGTGTATACTCCACACTATGCCAGCAGTCAGGAGGCTGATAGCCACTTGGGATATTAACCTTGTGCTAGACATACTCACTTCTAAACCCCTTGAGCCTCTAGCAATCTGTGAGTTCAAGTTCTTGACCTGGAAGGACACCTTCCTCGTAACCATTACCTCCGCCTGCGGAGTGTCTGAAATACATGCCCTGGTCACAGGGCCTCCTTATACAGTATTTCACAAGGACAAGATGGTTCTCAGAACTCACCCTAAATTTCTTCTCAAAGTAGCATCAGAATTCCATCTGAACCTGCCCTTGGTCCCTCCAACCTACTTGGCAAACTTCCAGAATGAAGTAGAGCGTACCCTATATTCTCTGGATGTTAAAAGAGTTTTGCAATTCTACATCAACAGAACTAAAGAGATCCACAAGTCAAAGCAACTCTTTGTCTCATTCAGCATGGCTCAGCTGGGTCAGACTGTTGCCATCTGATGTATTTCGGTGTAGCTGGTAGCATGACTCCACCATTGCTATTCCATGGCACAGGTTAAACTGGAAGGCAGGGTATATGCCCATTCTACCAGAGCAGTCATGGCATCTTTGGCAAAGATACAGAATGTGCCTATTGCAGACATCTGCAATGTAGCTACTTGGATCTCTGTGCATACTTTTGTGAAGCACTGTGCTTTGGATGGCCATGCGAGACAGCATCCATCCTTTGGCAGGACAATCCTTAATGGACTCCTCTCATGAGTCAGCTCCTTTCTCCTGCCACCCTTCTTGGGGGATTATTTTAGCTCAGTACTCTCCCATTAGTGTGAATGAGTGGTGGAGACTTTATGTCCAGGAAGATATGAAAATTACATACCTACCATAATTCATGATCTTCCTGGTTGAAGTCTCCACCACTCATTCACACACCCACCCTCCATCCCCCGAGCTCACTTATCTGTTTTTGGTCTTCAATCCCACAATGGCTGGGCCGTGAAGACTCTGTTGTGTTGATCCTTCTTGTACAGGTCATTCGGACTATCTTATGTCCAACATAGGTTAGTTTCACTGGGTTCATTTACGCTGCACCTCCTCAGTAAAAAAGGCACTGAGGTGGTTGAAGGGTCGACACCGAGGTAGCCAATATGGTGTGATCCGGTCTCACAGCTCCGCATCTGCGCAGTCCTACCTCAGCGCAGGCCCTCCTGAAGAGTTGTGGCTCCCACTGGGTCCTAGTACCTCCGGTGTAGTCCCATTAGTGTGAATGAGTGGTGTAGACTTCATCCAAGATCATCAAGAATTACGGTAGGCATGTCATTTTCATTTCCTTACTGTCCCCTTGCCACACCATGAGAATATCATCAATAAAACATTTCCACAGGCAGATATTTGACAGACAGGGGTTTGCATGCTGATTCCAGGTAACACCCTCCTCTCAATGTCCCAGATACAGATTTTGCATGGTTGGGGGGTGAAGCTCACCCCCATAGCAGTGCCCTCTTGTTGCTGGTAGTGCTTATCTCTAAAGGTAAAAACATTCTCTTCCAAAACCACTCTTGTCATCTCTAGTAACAAATCAGTCTCTGGCTTCACCCCTTCTCCACGTTTATCTATGTAATAGCATATGGCCCTCAGGCCCCCTCAGGGGGTATGTTAGTATACAAAGACTAGATGGCTAGTGTTACTAGCATTGAGTTTTCTTCAAGTTTGAAATCCTCTAGTATACTCAAAACATCCCCAGTATCTACTAAATGAGATGAGAGTTTAGTTACCAAGTTGTTAATGTTGTCATTAACGAACCTAGCAAAAGGTTCTGATCTTTCCTTGTCAGTCTTCATCATTCATTACTGCTGGGTGTAAGTTGGAGGCACGCACCTGCACAGGATTTTTTTTTTGGGGGTAGGAGTCGATGCCGATGGCACCACCCACGAGACGCAATCACTGCATGGTGCATGATGGTTGGCCGTTAGGCACTGCAGGCTCCTCCTCCACACCAGTTCTGTTTCTCCCATCATCAAGGTCGCACCTCCTGCTGTGTGAGTTACAGCGTTTACTGCATCACTGGACCTTCACCGAATTTCAACACCGTGTTACTTCTTCTCCATCGCAGTTCTGACTTTCCCCCGATGCCATTTGGAAACTGGTAAGCTTGTTCCATTTATTTGTTATTACCGATGGCATCATTCTAGGAATGCCATGGCAAGATCTCTTGACCCTGCCTCTAGGTCCCCTTCCGGGTCTATACAGCCCGGTGAGGAGGAAACCTCCTCTTCTGATTCCAGCCTCACACACTCTCTGAAATGTGGCTACAGCAGTGGACTGGGTGGACAAAAAGAACTGGGTTTACTGCTAGTAATACCCTTATGGTGATAGCTGCTTCTTTTATTTTCTATTAGGCATTACACATTATCAGCCTCAGCTAAAGGCTGCATAACATCCAGAGTGTAAACAATACTAGGCAATTCTATATTACAGGAAATAAGTGATTATTTTATACTTACACTTGTGTTAGTTACCCCCATATTGTTTTCCTTAGAATAAAAGCACCTTTGGTTTAATACTCAACCCAGCCAATATAAATCCACAGTAAATAGTCCAGGTCCATGGTGGTGACAAGTGAAAGCCCTTTGTTTAAAATGCTTATTTCACTTTCATTTAATACATAATTTGATAAGTTAATAACATTGTCCCTGTGGAAAGATAGCCACTTCCAGCAATTATTTGCAGATATATTTCTGTTATATTTATGTGATTTTGTGTGTGTTAAATGCCTCAAGAAAATGTCAATGTTAAGAAAAGAGGCCACGTAGAAAGAGAGGGTTGATTTTTTTAAATGTCTGATACTCCTCTGTGACATAGGAAAACAGCTGCTTGCCAGGAAGCTAAATTGCACTTAGGAATGGAAATGCCTTGTAAACCTAACTGAGGGAAGCAGAGGTAATAAAAAGTTTCATGAGATAAACCTTTGCACGTCAAAGGCAGGATGCCTGGGAACCAGGATCTGGGAAACAGCCAGTCCTGACAGGCTGGTGTGAATTGTCTTACAAACGTTATATTGTAAGGCAGTAGGACTTCAAAGGCACCAATTTTGAAATGTTATTAATGTGCCAGGAAGTAGTGATATAAGATCCTAAATAAAAAAAAAGATAATTCCCTACAATTTTGGGAAAGCACAAGAGTGGCATCTACTGGCCTAAAAGTGAAGAACAGACAGGAGTTTTGTCAGGCTATTTAAGTGGCTCTAAACCAGCAGCAAACTCTCTTTTTCTGGAGCATTTCAAAGGACACATTTCCTGACAAGGACACAGAACAAACTGCCAACAGAAACTGAAAGCCAGTGGCTGAGAAAGGTGGAAAGGATTTTTCAGAGTTCACTTATTCTTCTGGACTACAATTCAATACAAACTTAAGGTAGAAATTAGATAAAAGTTATAGGTCATTTTTCTTGTATGTGTCCACTTTTATTTTGTGTTATTCTGTGACCAAATTTTCTAAAATCTTTTAGTTGCAACTGTATGATAATTAATTATTTAGTAAAACTATTTGCTTTTAAGAAAACTGCCTGAGTGAGATTTTTATATTGTGTGTGATTGTGGGACATTTAGTAATAATATGTGACCAAACTGTTATTGCTAAGGGGTACCACCATAAGCTACCAATCAAACAAGGATCTGTAAAGGGAAATCTGGGTACAGACAGGAAGCACACAAAAGTCTGAGGGAAGAGTATGTGGGGATTTGAACCAGGTTATTGCATGCCCTGTGGGAGAAGACAAAATCAGGGTTACAAGGCTATCTTGAAGAAATTGCAATGCCTGTATCTTCCCCCTTTTTGCAACAACCAAGCAGGGTTCTCATTTGGCTATAAGATTCAAGACTGGTATCACACCCTTAACCAGAGTACAGAGGGATCCCTGGGACCTTGTGGTGGATATTCAGTTGTGAACTCAGTGAGCACTCTAAAAGGACACAGGGAGGATATTCCTGTTTTCCCCCTCCCTGTCATGGATTGCACTTATGGTGGGCACTGTGACCTCACTGGAACTGACCCCCAGGAGAGGGTTCATGACAGTCCTCACCTGTATCTTCAGGCTCTAGTATTGCCATTGGTGCCTGTTCTTTTCAGTCTGACCTCCTCTTTCCTCATCTTTTTCTCCATGATTTAACTGGTACTGGCCTTTTCTCTTGCCACATCAGGTCTGGATGCTGTCTTCCTGATCTAAGAAAACAGTGGGAGGGACCACTAGGGCTCAGGAATTACAGTGTACATATGGGGCTGGCAATTGGAGGGTGGGGGACCACTAGGCACTGGGAATTATGGTGTACGTAGGGGACTGGCAATCAGAGGGTGGGGAAACCACTGGATACCAGGAAAAGTTTGAATAATATCTGGCATGGTGATTGGATGGTGGGGGGGGGGACCACTGGATACCAGGGAATATTTGACAACTATACAAGATGGTGATCAGAGGTGGGGGACCACTGGACACCAAGAACTTACTTGATTTTAATGAGGCAAGGGCTCTGATTGTGGGTGTACCACTAGCCATCAGGGAGCAGGTGTGCTCCCCCACCACCAATGAGGTTGTTGGCTGCAGTGGTTCTGTTGGCTACTAGGGTCGCCTAGTGTAAGTCAGGCTACTTCTCAGCAGTATCTGCACTGCACAAAATGGCCTTTGCTAACCCTTTTATGCAGTGCAAATGCACAAAAAACATTGCACTGCACCAGCATTCCTGTGCCCACCCCTCCCTTTGCTCACTGCCTACATTAATTTTTTTTTTGGTCCTGTGTCCCCCAATCCTCATTTCAGAGGTCAGACCTTCCCTGCCTGTTGTTCCTCCCCATGCCTAGGCTTACTCCCCCAGCCAGGACTGCCAGGAGGGCACCTCCCCCAATGGACACTGTAGGTGAGCCCCATCTTACCTTCTGGGAGCCATGGGAGTGGGACCCCCTGGTGGACATCGAAGGCAGTGGAGATGGTGGCAGAGCAGGTCATCGTGCTGGGGGTGGCTTTTTTGATGCTTGCTGGATTCCTGTGTGTGGGGATGTGCAATGACGTCCAGCATCCACCCTGTCCCCCTAAGGTGATAGAGCCAGCCACAGTGGAACACCCAGTCTCTGCCAGGGGTTTGTAAATCACTGGACACTCTTCCCCCATCTCAGCTTGAGAAGGAGAGAAGTCCCCAGGATTCTCAATCCTTCTCCACTGGCCAGTCCTCTGACTCCCCAGTCCATTCCCTAACCCCGTTCATCAGCATCACAAGCAGAAATCTAATTGCTGCATGGTGGGCCAGCTATACATTACTTTTTTGCATGTATGCTTATCCTTTTAGCATGTACCACTGCCCCCTTTGAATACTGCACATGGGTGCAAATCCCAGGCAAAAAGAGTATAATCACTTTGCCAACTAGGCAAAGTTTTGAATATTTGGCCCCTGAAGACAAAAAGACTAAAAACTTCAACAATTTTTTGATATTACTGTTTACAATGTAGCCACAAAGCAAAGTTGGCAGTGCTCCCCCCCCTTGCTTTTGATATATTATGCAATGACTGCAGTGGTGGCAAGCAAGCAGCAAATGCCTAAGTGCACTACCAAAGCAAAGACTGCAGTGTCAGGAGGAAAATAAGATTTTTTTTTTAATAACGATAATTAAAACAGTTACAGAAAAGGAAGCAAAGCTGCTGCCCTTGCATGGTCGCAACAGCTTCAGAACTCAATAACCACACACTAATGTTTTTGCACAAACAGATGCAGTAGTATTTTTTTACTGCAAAATGAAAGGTTTTTAGCAGTGTAAGTCTATAGCCCCGTTTACACTACCCTATTTGCAGTGCATTAACCCATGTGCAGTGGTTGATGCACTGCAATGTCACCATGTGGACACTCACTAGAGTGCCTCAGGATGTGTTCAGTTCTCATTTTTGGATCGGTGCATGAGAGGGTGCCCATTTCGGATCGAGCACATTTTCCAGTACTGTAAATGCAATTATGTGTTTGATCCACTACAGTCCTTTTTTCCCCATCATCAGGAAACATGCCTCTGCTGAAAGAACAGTTACCCCACAGCACAGCAGGGTGAGCACAAGCGGGGTGAGCATGCGACTACGCGTGTGGAAATGCACGCAGAGACACACGTGTCTAGTGTGTCCAGTGTGAACAGTGGGACCTGTGGATTAGAGTTGATGGTAAACTGATTAAACAATTGAAGCTTTGGTGGCCTTTCAGGGACAGCAAGTGCTATTGTTTATCTGTTGCTATACCATTAGTATCTGATTCACTTGGCTCTTGACACCTTCTGATTTCCTATTGTATTTTTGTTTTATTCATTTAAGATGGAGTTGTTCCCCCCGGCCTAATCATAAAACTATTACTACATCTGCTGAGCTTACGGGTTTGCAACGCATAGACTGTCTTATGTATGCAATCATGACTGGAGAGTGTTCCACCTGGCCCTTTTTGTGTAAAAAGTGCATCGAGAGCAAGGAATTACAGCTCAAAATTAGCACATTTAACTCTAGATTAGCAGCCTTAGAAGTCAGACAACTGCAAATGCACAACACGTTTAAAAACGTCAATGATCCTTCCCATGTGGTTAGTTTTATAACTCCTTCACTTTCTACAATTGCCCCAACCTCAGATACCATATACACTTCTCCGACTGCACATAAGGCCACTGTATTAAAAGAACCATCTGACCCCTCCAGAAAATGAGCAAGGAAAGATGATATGTTAAATCATGATGACAACGATGATCCCTGGTATACTGTACAACGTTCTAGAGCTTGCAAAAGAGGGAGAAAGGCACAACTTTACAACATCCAATTACAAAATAGATTTGACCCCCTTTTTGTTGATACTGATGGTTCTGGCTCTGATGACTTCAGTCAGGCTAATGATATTGTGGTTAACTCTATTGGCCCATTGCCTAGTACATTAAAGCCCATTACTGGGGGTCCACCCCCAGTCTGCTCAAATTAATCTTTCTACATTTGGTGAACCATTAATAGACTTATCTAAAGAATTATCCCCCCCCCTTAATCAATACCACTTTACCTGGACCTAAACAAACTTATGTACTGAGCGATTCCATCATTAAACACTTGGACAGGTCCATTTGCAATCCAGGCAAGGCTAACAGAACATGTTCAAGTTTCAGTGGGGCTAAGATTGACGATCTAACTGGTATGTTAGACAATATTCTTAAGGATAGCGGGATCAATCCCCTTACAATAATACATATAGGAGCTAATAATATTTACCGGGACTCCACACAGGACATTAAGGAATCCTTTGTGGCTATGACTAACAAACTTGTTGAACTTGGGTATGACATCGTTTGTCTGAAATTCTCCCTATTCCCCACTTTTCATTATCACGTAACCATAAAATTAAGAACATTGACGAATGGTTGCGCAGGTGGTGTTTTTGCAACAAGGCATCACCTGTGTTACCCATTGGGAAGATTTTAATAGTGTTAATGAATTGTTTTGTGTGGATGAGTTACATCTTAGTAGATAGGGCAATGTTCTTTTGTGACAAAAATTCTTATTAGTCATACTCAAACATTTAAACTAAATAAGGGGGTGGGATGGGACTTCTCACTCATCTCAAAAATCTATATAACCCCAGTAAATGTAGTAGTCATTTTTTACAGTGTCTTAGCTTTAATGTTAAGTGTCTGACTCATAAATTTGATGATTTAAAAATAAAGGCTCATACTGATAATATTGACATAATCTCTATTTGTGAAACCTGGGGAGATGACAAGGCATCCTGGGAAGCTATTATCCCCAGCTACACTATGTATAATCTAAACAGGTTGTATAGAAAAGGAGGAGATGTTGCCTTATTCATTGATAACCAAATTAAATCTATTGACGTTTCCAGTTGTGTTAAAAAACATGACAAATACACAGAGTCCATCTGGGTAACATTGTATCTATCTGTCAATGAGTTTTTGATTTTGGTGTCTTGCTATCACCCTTCTAATTCTCCAGCAGATATCGTAGATGCTTTACTCTGTGAATTAGAACAGGCGAGCTCTTTAGGGAATATTATTGTCACTGGTGACTAATCCGGGCAACACTGATTGGCATAATCACACTGCAGTTGGCAGTAATGGCAACAGACTTTTGTCTAACTGTTTAAACAAATATAAAACAGAATGTACTCTCCTCCACCAGAGGTGATACAATTCTCAATCTAGATATTTGCAATGATGTCTTGGCTATTGATAATGTCAAAGTTAATGACCCCATTGGTAACAGTGACCATAATATCATCCTTTTTACAATTCATAAAGAAAGTGTATACCATTCTAATCCCACGGTAGTATATTTGTATGACAGGGCTGTTCTTCAATCAATAATTATATGAATAAAATTAATTGGGATACAATTTTCTTTAACCTATCCCCTGAACAATGCTAGGATACTTTTAAACATACACTTTGAATGAATGAGTCTCTGACATGACAATCTAAGCCAAAAATTCTCAGTCACAGACGGGACCCTAAATGGATGAACAACTCCATCAAAAAATTAATTAGACTGTAAGGGTAAAAAATATAACATCTATGTAAGAAATAAGTCCAGCCTCAACTGGAACTCTTATAGAAAAGTCCAAATAAGGTGTAAAACTATGATTCAAAGAGCCAAAAGTAGATGGGAATATAATGAGACCATAAATGTTAAAAAAAATCAAACAGTAAGCATTGATTTTCATATATTAACTCCTTAAAAAAAAACATAGCTGTCAGGTTGGCCCCTTACTTGAAAATAATCAGCTTATTTATGATGCCACCTCTATGGCAGATTTATTCAACACCAAATTTTGTAATGTCTCCTCTGGCATCCCCCACAATACCACATGCAATAACATGGCAAACATTGATCTGCCTATTATTTTTAGTGCTGATAATATTAAAACCAAGCTGTTGTCCTTAAAGGGAAAATACAGTCCTGGCCCAGACAATATTGCAGGTCATCATTTATTTTTGCTAGCCAAATCTCTTTCCAATCTCCTAAAAACAATGTTCGATTTTTTCCGGCCATAAATTATGTCCCTAATGACTGGAAGGAGGTATATGTCATACCTATTCACAAGTAGGGTGAAAAAAATAATTGGGAGAATTACAGGCCCATTGGTTTGACCTTGTCAATATGTAAACTCTTTGAAAGTCTTGTTAAAGACATTATCACTCCCACCCTCAATAATCATGACCCTGAGCAGCATGGGTTCAAGGGTGGCAGAAGTTGCCTTACCAATCTATTCTGCATTTATGAGCACGTTAGCACTATGCTCGATAAACACCTTGTGACATAGTTTTCATTGATTTTAGTAAGACGTTTGACATCATGCCCCATTGGGCCTTGATCCAAAAATTACATAAACATAAAATCAATACTTTTATTATTAGGTGGATTAAGAACTGGCTTAATAATCAGACTCAACAGGTTGCCATTAGTAGTATCAAATCCAGCAAAGGGTTGGTGAGCAGTGGAGTGCCTCAGGGTTCTGTCCTGGGCCCCTGCCTCTTACAAGCATTTATTGCTGATCTAACAACTGACTGTTTCTCCACAACAACTAAATATGCTGTTGAGGTTAAAATAGGGGGATCATGTGCTAATCCTTCACATGTTAAAGATATACAACATGATCTTGACATCATTACTAATTGGGTAATAACTTGGGGGATGAAGCTGAACCCCTCAAAGTGCAAGGTTATGCATTTGGGTACCAATAATTTGCATAATACTTACACATTAGCAGTTTCAACTTTATGCAAAACTACTGATGAAAGGGATCTGGGGATTATTATTTCAGATGATATGTCATATAATAAACATCTACATGAAGTGATCTATGAAACTAACAGAGTTATGTGGTCTGTCGTTAGGAATATTAGATTCAGGGCCCCAGAGGTAATGATGCCTTTGTTTAGTGCATACGCTTGGCCTCATTTGGAGTATGCCTCTCAACTCTGGTGCCCGTATCGAAAATCAGATTGTAACTCTCTTGAAAAGGTTCAAAGGAAATATACAAAACGTATATCTGGACTTCATATAGTCCCATATGACAACAGATTGCAGTTCTTAAATTTAATGCCACTCTCAACTCGTCACCTTAGGGGTGATCTCTTACTGCTCTATTACATAATTCAAGACCCTTATTTAATGTGCGAACTGGGGTTGAATTTCAAAGATCATTCACATGACACTTGAGGCCATCCACTTCAACAGGTTGGTAAAACATTTCACTCCTCCAAGTGAAAATATTTCTTCACTTTAATAATTATAGGGCCATGGAATAAACTAACACTGAATGTTGTCATAAGTGAAACCAAGAGTATTTTTAAGTACCAACTTGACAAATTATTAACTTCTGGCTGTGTTTTTTTCCTATTATTCTCTGTCTTAGTATAAAAGCAATATGGGCCTATGGCCTCCTGGCTCTTTCTTCTACTATAGTATGAACAGCACGACTTGTGGTGCAGCAAGGGGGAGCTGTGTGAACATGAGCTGCCGAGTCTGCAGACAATGCAGCGAGCGAGGAGCGGTGGATATTTTCAACTGCTGCCGCAGTGTAAGCAGGGCTTAAGTCTCAAGAAGTCACAGAAGCAGGACCTTTTTCAGCCAACTATCCAACAGATATGAAGTAGACTAAAGCCTAGCCTGCAACTGTTGCTAGACTTTGGCCTGAAGATTGCAACACTATTTGTTCTGTTGTAAACAAAAAAAAACTGCTTATCAATCAATCAGTCAGTGAAGTGGAGTGCCACAGTCTCCACCAAGATTCAGAAAAAGAAAAGTAAAAAAAAAAGACTGCAAGGACAATTTTGTTTCCTAAACCCAAATCAGAAAAGCAAAGTTCCCTGCTTGATGTGATTCTGTTCTATATTTTATCATTTAAAGCCACTTGGGTCACTCCCATGTGCCTCTAGAAAGTGTGCCCCTCTGCCATTTTCTGTGTTACCATTTTTTGATAGCACAAAGGTGGTCTTCAGTTCTGACCTTCACTTTCCAAACTGTTTAGTTTACATAAGCTTTTTCATGGGCACCATGCCGCATATACCACATAAGTGATGTTGCATTTAACCCTTAGGCTGCCAACAGAATTAGAATGTATAGAAATTCTGGACTGCTATATCAGTCCGTGGCACAGCAAAGGTTAATATGCTGCTTGACTTGAAAAGAAGATTCTTGTCTGGAACTTTCTTCTAGGGCAGCCAGCAGCAGGGCAGTAAAGAACCTAGGGCTCTTAACACTGATCCTTTCTCCATAAGGGCAGGCATCATTGAGGGCAACTGGATTCAGAAGATAAGTAGGTCCCCCAACGATTAATTCTAAATACACAGGGACTGAGAGTAGGGGAGTGGGGATTCAAGGAGTGAGAAGGGTCTGTTTTGTGATTTATGTAGTGCCCCAATTACATTAAAAAGTCTAACTCTAGCCAAACAACCCAAACATTGTCTGGTTTTAAGTGAAACGTTTAGGCAGCTGACCCTGAGAGTTTCTCACAAAGCTCTAAGCCAAATGAAGGGCTACTTAACATATCATGTAGAGAGATGCTGAGGACATGGTGAAATGAATGCTTTAATTTCCATGAAATACAGTAGGAGGCTAGTTGTCCAACAAGGAATGATATGAATTTCTGCTTTCAAATTAATTGTATAGCATTGGACACATGTGATACGTACTAGAGTTGCTCAAATATTATATTGACTGTTACACCACTTATCTGCAGACAAACTGATCATTAATATCTGTATTTATATCTGTTTCAGCCCTCAACACCTCAAAAGGCTTTCTATGGTCTATATCTAAGTAACCGTGCATTAAAGTTAAATGTAAACCATTTTCATAAAAATATTTCACTTCTTTCTAAGTTCAGTAAGGGTCATAATATTTTTTTTTTTCTTTCAACAGTACTAATAGTTTATTGTAGTTAGAAGGAAAAAAATGTCTTGTGCTCAGGGCCATAGTATAGGCCTTTACCTTTCTCCTCAGAGTGACCCCTCCTGGTCTTGACTCCCTGGTTTCATTCTCCCAAACAATCAGAATCTCCAGCAATGCCTCTAGATCCTCACACCTTATACCTCGCTGCAGAACCTCACAGTGTCAAAGGGCCTTTTTATACAGTGCTCCAAAACTACTTAATGCTCTCCAATCAGTCATCTTCCTTCTGCCCACTTTAGGCCCTTTCAAATCTGCCTTTAAACACTATCTCATGGAACATTCTTCCTGTGACTATCCCTAACCCCCCCACGTCTCCTACTCAGCTTCTACCCAAGTCACAATTAACTGCTCTCAAGTTTGATGATGGGTTATAATTGCCTTGATATATTCTAGCCTGGCAACTACTATTTACAGTATTAACTAAGGCCCACTTGGCCAGATTAACTGTTGTGTATAACCTGTGTGTAGTTATGTGTATATGCATATAATTTCACAATCTACACATGTGCATTTGCATATAACCTACAATTTGTATAACTAGGGTCCACTTGGCCTGATTAACCGCCGTGTATAACCTGTGTGTATCTGGGTATAATTTTCACTACCTGCTCATGTTCATTGGTATAAAACCTACAACTGTATAACTGGGGCCCACTTTGGCCTGCTTGTCAGTTTTATGTAATGTCCATTTACTCTTTCAACTCTGTATAGCCACTGCCTGTTTTTTATTGATAATGTAATACCTACCCTTTTGTAATCTCTATACCCTCCTGTATTCTGTGATGAGGAGACTTTGCAAAAGAGTCTTTGACTCAAAGATTGTATCCAATTTATAAATAAATAAATAAATAAATAAAATATACATGTAATACAGTAGAATGTCTCTAGCAAAATGACTTTTCCTGGAAGTATTGCTAGAAATATTCCATCCATACCGGCAAGCACTGGCATGTTGTTGTGCACGACCAAGTCTTTCTAAATTATGCAGTTTCAGACTCAGTCAACAGTGCCCTGCTAGGGTGTGGATCACCTCCCATAGTCACACATTACATGCCTGTACATGCAGAGTACTCTGCAGCAGACACAAACCTCAAGCCAAGAGGTGCAAGTGTCCTTGTCCTGATCCAGCTTTGCCAGTAGATTTACACAACTGGTCAGGTCAGGTGGCTGGAAAGGTCTGGGATGGTATGCTTCTCATCCTTCATAACTAGGTACATCTCTGGGAGGACATGGAGGTTATGAGAAGCATTTTGGTCCACTCAATATTCCTACTGGGGGCTCTCAGGCATCTGAAACTTCACATAGGGCAAGAGGTCTTGCCATGTAACTGTTTCATTGTATTAAAAAAAATGTTTTTTTGAAAAGTGATATAGCCATATCCCAAAATCCCCTGCATGTGCAAACAATGGATCCACCACACAGATGACATAGGAAGTCCAGAGTCCAGCCCAATTATAGCCCCAGTCCATCCTTGGCTCCTGTCAGATCCCCTTCCCTGCAAATGGGATGGGTAAGAAATGTAAATGCTGTCCTCAAGTAGGACTTAAGATCTAGAAGTGGAGCTGCATGGCATTGCAATGAGCATATGCTGACTGAATTAATATAGACAAGCAAACTACTATGGAAAAACTGGGGTGGAACAGATTTCACCTGATATTTTGGCATCTCTGAAGGATGAAATGATTCTAGACCATTATCTAAAACTTATTCAAGAACCAGTTACGAAAGCTGTTATTACACAATTCAGATTTGGTACTTTTCCAAATAAAATATGGGAAAAAAGGTTTAACTCGCACAATAAAACCATCACTGACGTATGCCTATGTAATTTAGTCACCAACAAGACCTGACATGTCATCTTGCATTGTCACCTGTATAGAGGACAAAGAGACAATTGGTTAAAAGGTGTATTTAGAAATCTTTTTTCATCCATATTTTATTCCTCTGTCACCTCCTGTCACCACCTTCAGTCCAGTCCCCCCAGCCCCGTTACCCGATTTCCCCAAGACTTACCTTTGTACCAATGCCCTCCACTTGCAGGACTGATGGTGAGGTGTCTGGTTACCCATGCAGGGCCTTTGAGGGCCTGGATGTCATCCTGTGGCCAGAGGGGTTTTTCCTCCATGGTGTTTCTCCCCAAGCTGCACACCTGCAATGACAGAACGGATAAGCTCCACCACTGTGGAGAGGTCCTCAAACACCTATGACTGGCTGCATTCTAGTGTGCTGAGACTGTGCTGCCACCTGGATGCCTCCAGGTGGCAGGCAACCAGTGGGTCGCCTAACCCCTCTCTACTGAGAGAGGAGAGCAGCCCTGTGGATGCTCAATACTCCCTCATCCAGTCGGCATCAAACGACCCAAGTGTGTTCTCAAATCTGGGTCACCAATGTGGTAAGAGGTAAAGCTCTGAGCACCTCAGCCCTCCACGCCACTGGGTCAGGTGTGTTTAGAAATCCACATCTGCTTTCTAATGATGTCATATGACATTTATTTAAATCTAAAGATCAAAGGTTTTTATTACATCTGGGGTATTGTCTCAAGTCTGCACTGAAAAGAAATTTGACAGAACCTTACTGTTGCTGATGTCTAGCTTATATTGCACCTTATATATATGTTGTACAGTATGTATACTGTGGCCATATATTTATTGTCTATGGTTTTACATCTTTTGTATTGTTGATCATTTTTCATTGAAATGTCTTTGGACAATCAATAAACGTAATTTATTCATTTATATGCTGGTCTATTTGTGGAACTGTTGAGGTGCAGTTTTAGTCACTGCAAAGCATCTGGAACACAAATTGTAAGAAAAAAGAACTAACATGGCCTAACAAGGAATGGAGCCCAAGTCCCCCAAATAACATCCCGGCACTGTAACAGCTCGGCTGTTAAGTCAACTGGCTAGCCTGAGCAAGTTTCATACTCTTTCTCAGACTGTAATCCTGAAGCTGGGAGCAATTATACTGATAAAGAATTGCTTGCCCAGTTGTGGCCACTACTAGGCCCCCATATTCAAAGGAGATGCTCGGTGCATCTCAGCAGAAAATGGAGGAGATATGCCGTTCAACTCCAACAATGCACCACAGAGTGATATTCGAAAGTGCGGGATGCGCTGACCACAAGGGAATGGGCCAGGGTGCATAAAAACAACTGGAAGCCACACAAGTGGAGGGGCGTTCCCATGCATATGCCACACAGCGGCATATTTAGTGGGAATGTGCCCCGCAAGTGTCAGAAATGTGTGGTGCAAAGATAGGCCAGGAAAAGCAGGTCTAAATTGGGCCAGCCACCCACAGGTGGGCCATGGCAGTGCAGGCAGGTGCACAGAAGCCAGCCTGGCCCACCAATCTAGTGGAAACCCCCCACCCATGCCCAATCCCTGAGTGCAATAAAATCACCCCAAGCCCCTTTCCATAGTGTAGTGGTACCCCGCCTCCCAGCCCTGAACCCCAATTGCAACAGAAATACCCCCAAACCCGTTTCCATAGTGTAGAGGTACCCTCTCCCATCTCTATGCTCCGATCACAATTACAAGACCCGTGAGCCATTTTCCATAGTGTAGTGCCTCCCACCTCCCCACCCGCTCAGGTACCCACAGCCCACCCTGCTCCTGCCCCATCCCCATCCCAGCACGGCCGATCTGCCAGCGAGCAGCACATCCCTTCTCACACCACCATGGCTGCCCTCTGACTGAACTGTCCGTGACATTGTACAGTATATACTACACGCCCATTGTGTGGGTATAGTACATATTGTACACTGTCGCAGACAGTTCAGTCAGTGGGCAGCTGTGGCTGTATGTGGAGGGATGTGCTGCCCGCCAGCGAATCGGATGTGCTGAGATGGGTGAGAGGGAGCATAATGGGCTGTGGGTACCTGAGTGGGTGGGAGGCCACTACAACATGGAAAATGGCTCATGGGTCTTGTAATTGCGATCAGGGTACAGGAATGGGGGGGGGTACTGCTACACTATGGAAAGGGGTTTGGAGTAAATGTATTGAAGTCGGGGTTTGGGGATGGGGGTAACTCTAGCTATATAGGGTTAGCAGGGTTGTTGTGGACTCTGTTCATGTACGATTGGGGCAGGGAGGGGGCAGGCCTGGTGCATTCAGCCAGGTGCAGCCATATGCTAAAGGGCATGAATGCGCATGCACGGTGCCCCTTTGTGCCACGCATACCCAATGAGCTCATTAGCATTTCCCAGCTGAATATTGCCCTTGGGCTCCTGGTGCATCCAGGTATGCACCACGCATGTCCTAGTGGCGGTAGTCTAGCCCTGACCATGGGTACTCTGTGCCGGATATGGTGCCAGACCACTCTGAGCAGCACATCCAGGGTCGGCTATTCAAATGGTATACACGTTCAGACCTGATCACTCTTAACATTTGAATATGCCCTTGAAGCCGGCCAGCACATCTATTCTGTGTGACACATCTTTGCTCGTGTGCAACTGGCAGGCTCTGAATATGTCCCCCCCTAATGTTTACCATTGAATAGGCCCACATAGGGAAAAGCAACAGAAATGTACTGCACATAGATGTCTTGGAAACCTAATGTGGCCACTCTCTGAGACCTTGAGTTGTTTTTATTTTGATGAGGGCACTGTGGGATAGTGGCTAAGTGTGCCTGGATGAGGAAAAGGGTTATCCAGCACTTGGTCGCCTTTTTCTGGTCAGCTATATCATTCTAAGGGCAATCAGTCACTCAGCCTGCTGCCTGGGACAGTGTTTTCTGATTAATTAACCTGGACAATGGTGGATTGGTTGACACAGGGCAAACTTGAGTAGGTGAAACTAAAGGTTACTAATCTGGAATTAGCCCACAGCAGTATGGCATGCTTGTGTGGACATTTTTGCAAAAAGTATTTTTTTTTTTTTTAAGAATATTCGATCAGTATGTTTTTTCTTATTGTTCTTATTATTTTCTTATTGTTGTCAAATTTATCCCTAGGTCCTTAAAACACAAACCTTGAGCAAAGCACCTCTACATACTGTATCAATCAATCAATCAATCAATCAAATCTTTATTTATTCAGGCGAACATCATTGAGCAAAGCTCATTTACAAGGTGGACCTGATAAGGTCAAGGTTCAATAGTTGATACACAGCAAATACATCATACGCTTTATAAGACAGTTATACATACAGAGAAAAATAATGTTTATAACACAATGATGTACAGTGAATTCACATGTTAAAACTCGGTTAAAGGAAGGTTAAGCTAATATCTATTGTAGGAGGCAATGATGACACTGGATAGTGCAAACATACACTGAATTACAGCATCAGGTGCTGCAGGAAAGAACAGAAAGACACTTTCATTTCATAGTAGTCAGAATGTATAATTAATGCAGTTGACTTTTCAAGTTGTTTGAATGACAACAAAGTAATATTTAAACACTTTTAAAGACCTGAACAATAACACACGTGAGTAATATTACTAGGAATAGAGCAGGGAAATTGGGAATAGAAAAAAAGAGCAAAATAACAAGTCTCTCCTCTTGTGCATTTGCTGTCGCATACAGTAATTAATGTTAGTCTCTTATGTCTTGAGCAGAGCCCACAGGATATCAGGCAGCGTGATAACATCTTCCATTTAAATGAGTCTCTCAGGCCTTCATTAGTATAACTCTGAACAGGAAAAAATTGTACTAATTAACTTACACTGTGAGCGGCATGGAAAGTAATGAGCCCTGACAGTTAGCTATCATAACAGGTATTGCAGCCATAGCAAAATGTAGCCATGTTTGGACAACAACAGACAGTTATATACACAGTTAATGATATTACTAGACCTAATAATATAATATTAATGATTAAACTGGATTCATTTAAGTAAACAGTCTCCTGCCTTGCACATAAGCATCCATTTCCTTAATAGTGTATTAAAGGGCTAGTGTACTGTCAGAAATATTAACTTTCAAAGCAACACAATTATTTTTTTTTCTTATACTGTGTCAGAAGTAATTTTTTCTTTTCTCTTTTGATAATTAGAAGATAATCTTCTTGGCAATACTTGAATGTTGTATAGAATTGCACTCTACCTGGAAGCTGACATACATAGTTCTAGTCCTTCTTATGCATCATCAGCCCTACAATCTGATCTCACTGTCTGTAATATCATAATTTAACAAGAAGAGACAATCAGCTTTTAGAAGATCAATTCACTTGTGATGTCACAATAAAGGCCCAATCCATAAAAGCTTCTGCACCTGCAGAGGAGTGGATGCATGGGATTGTGGTGTGCAGAGGTCCCACTCTTCACATGTAATGGACATCTGTGTATTCACAGCCCTGGGTGTTGGGCCCCCTCCATGCTAGATTCTGAGCCATGTGTGTGGCTACATGAGTAGCAGGAGTGGGGGTGGACCAGGGGGTCTGTATGTGCTTTATTAGTTGAATGCAATTATGTGTTGTGGAAGGCCAGAGGGTGGAGTGGAGGCTACACTGCCCAGAGAGCTGCCATAGTAGCTATGTGCCATTCCCACATAGCCACAGTTCAGTCTTTAGGGCTAGATCACCCACCTCCGCCACTAGCCCCCGGCCTTTTGAACCTCCACAGTGGGTTGGGAGCTGTACAAATGGAAAATGTTGGCAGTTCCAATTGGTCTGAGCATATGACTAGATGCTTGTTGTACAGCACAGCTCCACCCCACGGCCACCCACTGCCCTCCACAAAACTCCACACCAGCAGAGCACAGCTGGCAGGGGCTATGAATGCATTGCCTTCTGGTGTAGATGGGTATCAGGGTGTGGGGTGGCACTCCAGGATACCATCAAATTGAGCATATCATGGTCTGCTTTGTGGATCAGACCTTAAATGAGGTCACAAAAGTGATGTAATATGAAGAAGAATATAACTAGATATGTCAGCCTCCAGATAAAGTACTGGTCTTACATCACACTTAATAATGGGCCCTATGCATGGCAGCATGGAAAATATGCCAAAAACCAGTGTAGGCAAGACACGCACATACACGATGTGGAGCGGGAAGGAGGTACGTGGTATGCACAAAGACTGATACGCGCTGGGGAGAATGGAGGCAGGGACCACAAAGCGCAATGTGCAGACATGGTGAGCGGGAGAGACATACCTGGGAATGCCCCTTGACCCCGCCATATAAGGCAATGCTCCACTCACGTGTAAGTGCATGACCAAGAATGTCACTTGACAGAAATGCGCAGAACACAATGGCGGATCAGGAGAGGGATGTGGAGCAAGAGTTGGAGACTGAGGGGGGTGCATGCTGAGGTGGACACGGGTGAGGACAGGCCCAAGGGAGAGACGTGCAGTGGTCCAAGGCAGGCAACTCGCCAGTGGGCAGGTTGCCATAATGATGGTTGACATACGGCAGAACTATAGCCACCTGCACAGTGTGGAGGCCTCAGCCACACCGGCCGAGGTAAAGTCCACGCTGTGGCTGGACATTCAGGCTGCTGTCAATGCTGCCGGGACAGAGGCACAGGCCATAGCAGCAATGAAACACAAATGGCGGGACCTCAGGGCCACCATCAAGTGCAAACTCGCCACTGGTGGATGAGCATGCAGTGGAACATAGGGTGTGTCACCCAACACTGACAGCCAGCTGATGCCACTGGAGTGGCTGGTGGTGGAGACGCTCATGGATGTCGCCATCCACGGGGAGGTGGAAGGCATGGATGCCATGGCAGGTAGGTATAGCACACAGTCATGCGGCAGTGACACCACAGCTCAACAAGGGCCATTAATAGCAATGCCATGTATCCACAGGTGGCACACTGCAACTGCAGGTGTGAAGCGGTGGCCACCATGGCCCAGCCGTCCACCACCGGGGGAGCGGCAACACCTCCTGCATGGCAACAGGGAGAGGTGCGTGCAGGTTGGTATGCACACCACAGGGGTGGTGCTGTGGGGGGGGCAACCATCCAGCGCCAACCTAACATGTAACATGGCCACCAACAGGTGCAGTGGCAATGATGGAGACCCCAGCAGAGATGCCCGCCAGGGAGAACAGCACCATCGTCCCCCATGAAGAGGACACTGGGACAGGGATGGACATGCAGCCACCCCATGGGGCTGCAATTAGCATAGGGTGCCAGACTGGAGTCAGTGCCAGAATCCTTGCAACACAGGGTGCAGGTACATGCCCCCCCCCGGCCAACACAGCAGCACCACACCGTGACACAGCATACCAACAGCTGTGATGAGAATCCCTCAGACCACACCCTGATGTTCACCAGGGCCGGTAGGACACAAACATACATGGAGGGGCAGTATCACCAGCTGCAGCAGCAGGACTGTGACAGGTTGGATGCACAGTGGCATCACACTGCGGTGGTGGAGGAGCAGACTGTCATCCAAAGGGTGATACACATGGCCATCCTGCTGTGTGCGGTGGCATTGGAGGACATCCAGGGACAGAGGCTGCACACCCCCATTGGGGGTATGATGCACCACAAGCACAGCTGGTGGCGATTGATATGGGCATGCAGTACACGCCGACATTGGCCCACACACTGCAGACAGGGGAGGGGGATGGGCAGACACCGCCACACTGTGACAATGCCCTGAAAGGTGCACAGCGCACTGTGGATGCATTGCTGGTGAAGTCACAGCCGACGCAAGTGTACCCTGACACTGCAGAACCGGTGGTCCATGATGTGCTCTTGGCCACAGCAAATGGCGACAACAGTGAGGGCAGTGGCAGGGACATTGCCACAGCAGGATGCAGGGGCAGGGTCACACCCCGTGGCAGGCAACCATCGCACAGATTCGGCAGCTGGGTATCCGTGAAGCTACAGGCACGCCTGGAGGCAGAGGGCACAGGGGCACAGTGCCACAGGCCATGACACCTGTGAGGCAGATACACAACTATGCATGTCACACACACCACACCATGCAGCATGGTGGTGCCTGTACCCGCATGATACACCGGCGCACCGCCACCCACCACACACACACACACACACACACACACACACAAGCACAGGTGTACATGCCAACCCACCCCCATGCGCGGTGCACTCAGGTTGCACACATCATCATCGTGCACCACCAGGACCCTCCCCGGCATGCAACACCATCGACATGAGTGATATGGGCCAAAGTGCAGGGCACACAGCACACAGTGCCGGGGTGGTGTTGCACACCATGGCATGGTGCACCGGCTGTGTGCCCCCCCAGGGAGCAAGCATGCCATGGTGTCAGTGCCTGAACATGCCCACCATGAGCACCTGACAGGCCATGCAGCCACCAGACATCCCAGGCAAGTGGACAGGTGCCACGTCATCATCCCCCTCATCCGCAGGCAGGTTGGGGGCAGAATTGGGCAGTGGCATGTTCTTCCTCTTTGCAATGTTGTGCAGCATGGCACACACCGCAAACACCTTGCACACCTTGGTGGGACACAGCATGAACCTGCCGCCATGTGGTCCAGGTAACGGAACAGCATCTCCATCTGTCCGATGGTCCTCTTGACAATGGCCCTGGTCCACTTGTGTGCTGTGTTGTAGATGACCTCCTCTGGTGTGGTTGGGGCATGAAAGGGGGCCATGAGGGTGGTCAGCAGTGGGTAGCCGCTGTCACCTGCAAATGGAGAGGGCATACGTCAGTGCATGTCAGTGTATTCGTGGCAGGTGTCCCGTAGCACACATACAATATGGTACTCATCAAGCAGCCACCCATCCAGCTGTCCAGCCCGCTGAAGTGCACCCATACCTGAGCCATCTAGGACACAGGAGTCATGTGTTGAGCCAGCCCTGGACACAGACAACTGACCCACAGCAACAGCAGCTCATGTCACACGCTGGAATGAGCCATTGGCATAGTACCGTAGGGAACATAGCAGCTTTGTCTCCACTGACATGGCGTGGGACCGTCGTGTGCATGGTTCGATTTCACCACAGATGCTATCGCACAGCCGGGAGATGGCCGGCCACGGTAGCCTAAAATGCTCTAGATAGTGGGTGTCCCACAATGCAGCAGCGTCCAGCCGTGTGTGGAACACGTGCGTCCGGGGGGATCGGCGGCGCTGCCTCTCGGCAAGGTCAGCAATGAGTTGTATGTGTAGCAGTATCACTGGTTACATGGCCATGCCCCTTGAGGGGGCATCAACACACTGCCATGTGCCCTGTTGGAGTGGCACACATGTGCACCAGCAACGTGATGTGCACGACTGAGTGGCACTGAAACATGGCAGGTGTCATGCTGACCCGCAAGAAGCAGTTCCCAGGACACCTGTTCCTTGTGTCCAAACAGGACTATGTGGACAATTGGGGTCATGGCGACCGGTGACCCATCAGGGCATTCTAGAGGGTGAGTATGGGTCTGTTGGATGGCCATGCAGTGGGTCTAGGGCACAGGCAGGTTTGCAGGCATATGGTGTACTGACTACTTGTCCCATTCTGTTCAACAAGACAATCACAGCATGCCAGGCCGCATGGAGCTCACACTCCAGGTGCAGCAGGATGGGGCTAAGGTGTTTGTGTCCTCTTTGCCAGCAAGGCACATGCTGTACTGGGAATGGCTGCTGGGGTACCTATACCTGAAAGGCGCTGGAGGAGACCTCTACAGTGAGGATAACAGTTACCATGACCGGGACATATATGTCCCCTCACCAGTGAGTACAGTGGCCCATTGGCAGTGTGGCCTGTGGGTGAGAGTTGCTGCTGTTACTAATGAGTACACCTTTCTCTTGCAGCATTGCAGGGGACCAGTGAGGAGGATCATGCTACACAACAGTGGCTGCCGGCTGCCTGTGGAGGTGGTGGATGACTCGAAGGATGACTCAGAGAGTGTCAGCAGCAGGGCAACACCATCCCATCCAGTACCACTGCACCAGTCGGTGAGCACCATAAGGATGTGTGGCAGCAGAGCATCCTAGGCATCATGGGTGGCCTACGGTGTTGACAGCAGCCACGGGCACTGATCTGTGTACTACGTGCCCCATGTTGTGCCTTTTTGCCCGCTGATGGGGCTGGACTGTACCATTTTGGACTGGCATTGTGGGTTGTGTGGGTGGCTGTGTGGCTATGGGCTGCTGGCCGGGGGGGTTCTGTTCACACATGGTTTTGTACTGTCTGTTGTTGGGGATGGTGGCAGGTGTGCAGGGTTTGCGCTGTACATATCTGTCAATAAATGGTCTGTTATGTATCTCTGTGTGGTCACTGTCTCTGGGGGGGATATCATGGGCCTGGCCTTGTCGGTTGGTCTCACTGGCAGGCATGGATGTCCAGGCATGCCCAGCCAGCTACTGGGCATAATCCCACAGGTGCAGGCTCATGGCGTGGCATCTGAACGTTCCACTGGTGTGTGTGTGCTGTCTGCCCTGCATGTCCCATTCTGTGGTGGTGCATGTGGTGCCACTCCACACCACATGTGGCAGTGTCAGCTGCCCACTGTGCTGCATGCCCACCATGCACCATGGCCATGCTTCAGCAGAGTCCCTTGGACACATGCTACAGCTGTTGTATCATGACCGCTTGCTGCCGCATCATCGGTGTGAGAATGTCAGTCCTGTGATGGCAGTCTGCTGATGCCAGCACACCTGTGCTGGCATCCCCCAGAATCATTGCACTCCCCTACACCACCCTGTACATGGCGTGCCTTATGCAGCTGTCCGTTGTATGTGCCATCATGCATGTGCATCTGGCCTGCTTCCGCATGTTGATACGCATCCCTGCCCCCACGTAGTGCACAAGCGGGGTGTTTGCATAGCGGTACGCACCACTGCTTGTGCACATGCTGCTCACCTGTTGTGAATGCCTCCATAAGGCAGCATTCCCGTACTTGCGTCAGGGCCCCTACGCACTGCCTGTGTGTGCTGCTGCATGGGGCATGTAGCGTTCATGCATAGGGCCCAATATTAGGTAGAAAATCATCAAATGAGTAAATGGAAAAAGAAAAATATGTAATTAGAAAAAAGAATACTTTCTGCCAGCTGTTTTTGGCACTATTAGCTCTTTGAGGGAAAGGATGCCTTGATCACATATAATAGTTTGTTTCTATTAGAGAATCCAGCACCTCGCAAACCTTTGGGACAAATCTTGAACTTTAAGTTTTGTCTTGTTAGAATGCTGTGGTCCAATCCTACCAGTTGAGCTGACAAACAGGTGAACCACTGTTTACCAACTGTTGAGTTTGCATGATTGCTATAGTCTGCCAAAGAGGCAGTTACACAGTACAGCTGGGTGTTGACAACACCCAGAGCTGGTTTTCAGTCAAACCAACATTTGACTCCTAGCAGAGGATTGCTAGGCTCACCTACCTCCTCTTCTCCTCCCATACCCTCAATGGCACTGGGTGTTTCCTCCAAGTACCTCAGGGTCTGGCTGGACCACCATCTTGATTTCTTGGTGCAAGTAGATGACATGTACGACAAGCTCAGTCATATGCTTGGTGTGCTCTACAGGAACAAAGTGAGTATCCTGCTTTCTGCCCACCAAGGGATCATCTCAATGGTGATGATTCTCTTTATCTTTGACTAAGGCAACCTTGTCTGCAGTGCCTCACAAGTCCACCCTTGCCAGACTGGATCATCTCTTCCATTCCTTCTACCATTTTTTGCCCCTCGTAGCCCCCCTGCTCTCTTTATTCCTCCGTCTCCCTTCCCTCCCTTGATGCAAGGAACCCCACACACTGTGCCTCCTTTATATCCAATTTCTGGCTTGGCTCCCCCTCTCCCCCCCTTTCCTCTATTGTGTCTTTATCCCCTCACAGTAACTCTATTTATTTTATTAATTTACTTAAAAAGTTTCACCAGGAGAGACATTCTGCACTGATAACAGCTTGTTTCCAGGTCTGTTTTGGGGGTGAGAGGTATGGGATATAGTTCAGAAGGAGAAGAAATAATAATATAAACAGCATTACTAAAGTAAAAATCATATACAGTAACAGTATATCAAGGAGCATAATCATAAACATTGCAAGGCAACTCAGTATAACAGGTACATATAGTGGATAGAAAAAAAAGTTTTATTAGGCAGGGGAAATTATTCATACAGGTGCAGTGAGGTGAAGAAATGAAGTAAAGGCCAGGAAAAAGTGAATGGGGTGGGGGGAGGAAGTCAAGGGGTAAAGGGCCATGGACAATTACAGGTAGGAGAAGAAAAGTCATGAAAACGGTACTTAAGGGAGAAAGCAGAGGAGGAGGAAGAGTGAAGTGACAAGGGAAGGGTGGAAAAGTATTTAGGAAAGCAATATGAGAAAGCAACTTGAGCAGTAGTAGATTTCCTAGATGGAATAGAAAGTTCATGAGAAACATTACAGCAGAGAGAGTAAGAGGAAGGAGGATAATAGGGAGGTAAGGTAAGAGGGAAAGGAAACAAACCAGAATTTGGATATAAAGGAGGTATAATAGGAAAGAAGCCTTGCATCAAGAGAAAGGGAGGGAGGGAAAGGGCAGAGTAGACCAAGCAGTGGTGGGTACAACAGGGACAGTCTAAAGCAAAATGACAGAAAAAGTGAAAGGGGGGGTCCAGTCTGGCAAGGGAGGATTTGGGAGCTCCACTGTAGTCCATGTCACCACAGTCAAAAATTGAGACCATCATCTTTAAAACAGTCTTTCGGTGGGCAGGAAGCAGGATAATCACTTTGTTCCTGTACAGTGCGCCAACCTTTGGGTGGAGCTTATGGTGTATGGCATTAATATGCACCAGGAAATCAAGATGTTGGTCCAACCAGTACTTAAATGAGGAAACATCCTCAATCATAGCACCAGCAAGGGTGTGGAATAGAGGGAGGGAAGGGAGTCTAGTAAGTCTCTGTTGGTTGCCGAAATTAATAGAAACAGTTTTTTCTTGGCACTGAGGGACAGTTGGTTAGACTAGTTGTTGGCTTGGCTGGTTGGGTTGTTACCCATTCTCTAACCCCCAGGACATTTTCTTCTGGCCAAGTTACCTTCTCATCTCATTCCTGTGTAAGAAATAACTTTTTTAAAGCACTTTGGGATGCAATGCATGAACATCACTACATAAATATAAACTCAATAATATTTTCCAACCAGTAGTTAATCAAAATACCAATGGTGCTGGGATATCCCAAAAATGACTGTGTCACTATGCAGATTGCACCATAGCCAGGCACTGCTCATGAAGAGATAACAATATCAAATCCACAACTTCAGCTTCAAGAAAGGGGTGAGATCTAGCAATGGTAAAGGCTGTCCCCAACTACAGTACATATGATATCAGGAAAGCCAGGGTCAGACTCTTATGAAAAATGACTTGGTGAATTCCATAATGCTGTGCAGTTACTCTTACTTCAGCTGCCTGAGGGCAGATACAGTTTAATTTCACTTCTTAATGTTGTAGTGAGTGAATGAAATAGGTGAAGTAATTTAAATGTTGCTGAAGAAAAGAAGAATATGTACTGTAGAACATATAAATGATACGACAAGTCAGATACGACTGGGTATCAAATGGGTAGGACAGGCTATGGCTGGAGAATTAAATAATGATGGCATAACTGGGATACCAGGTGCTGGTGCTGTTGGTGTTTGAACTGGTTATGCAGGTGAAACTGGATAAGGCAAGGATTGCTGCTGAGACAGCATAAGTGAGGCTACTGATAAAAGCTGATGAAGTGCAGGAGGAACATCAGGAGTTACTAGAGGCTGAGTTGAAGGACCTAGACCTGATGGTTGGCTAGAAGGTCTGGATTCCAGTAATGCAGCTCTGTTATCCAGTTATGTTATGGCTGAGTCTACTTGGAGGATTAGATCCAGAGAATCCTTAAACTGGGATGCTGCAGGAACAGCAAACGGAGTGGTACTTGGAGGTGGAGAAGCCTGATTGGCCATTATTGCTGCAACAGTCCTGCCAAATAGTTCCTGATTAATTGCACATGAACATATGAAAATAGTCAGCAGAAAAAGACCACTCAGTCTATCGTGTCTGCTCAGGAAGTGATGCAGGGTCTGGCCTTACAATTTATGCCAATGACCCTGCCCCCCCCCCACAAACTGTCCTTCCCCCTTCTCCCCTTCTTGGTCTCAAGGATTCCCTTTGTGCTTGTCCCAGATTCTTTTGAATGCTCCCACTGTCCTCGCTGATACCACCTCCTCTGGCAGCTCATTCCAGGTGGGCACCACCCTCACCATATAGAAAATGGTTCCTTACATCCCTTCTGAATCTCTCCCCCCCCCTGCAATTTTAGGCTCTTCCCCCTATTGGCCCTGTTATCACTCATTTTAAAGAGACCCTTCCTTTTCACTCAGTTAATTCCCTTTATGTCCTTGAAGGTCTCTATCATATCACCCCTCTGCCACCTCTCTTCCAGGGAATACATCACCAGGGCTCCCAGCCTCTCCTCAAGGTCCTACCCTGTAATGCCTTGATCATCTTGGTTGCTCTCCTCTGGACTCCCTCCAGCATGCTGATGTCCTTCTTAAGGTAAGGATGCCAGTACCTCACCAATGACATGTACAATGGTAAAATAACCTAGCTCTGCCTACAACTGACTCCCCTTGCAATACACCCCAGCATCATATTAGCCTTTGCCACTGCCTTTTTACACTGAGAGGTTTGTTTCAGGTCACTCATAGTCACTACTCCTAGATCCTTTTCTTCTTTGGAAGTAGTTACCTGAGACCCTCCTATGTAATACTCTTTTCTAGGGTTCTTGGCCCCCTATGTGCATCACTTTGCACTTTTTGGAATTGAAACTAAGTTGCCAGATTCCTGATCATCTCTCTAGTCTGGTGAGGTCCCTCCTCAGGTCCTGTATCCCCTCTTTGGTGTCCACTCTTCTACAGAGTTTGGTGCCATCCGCAAAGAGGCACATTTTGCCTGTAATTCCCCTATGTCACTTATGATGACATTGAACAACACAGGCCCCAGCACCAATCCCAGTGGGACCTCCACTGGTGGCCTCCTTGGTACTGGAGAACTCACCTCTAACCACTACTCTCTGGGCTCTACCACTCAACCAATTTTCAACCCATCTTACCATATTCTCCCTTACCCCTAGATCCCTCAGCTTCATTATCAACCTTTTGTGTGGTACAGAACTGAAGACCTTGCTGAAGTCCAGGTATATGATGTCCACCTGAAATGAAATACAAAGGATTTAGTGGGTAATGGTTAGTTTCTTCTCGTTCTTCAGCCCCCAGAAAGGTTTGTTTGACATAAATCTGCCTGCCACAAACCCATGCTGTCTTTTGTCCTGTAGACCATTCTCCTCTATGTACCTCACCAGCCTTTCCTTTAGAATGGTCTCCATGAGTTTACATACTATTGAGGTCAGACTGACTGGCCTCTAGTTACCTGAGTCATCCTTGGGTCCCCTCTTGTGGAGTGGCACATGTGCCATTCTCAACTCCAGCAACACCCCTCCTGACTCCAGAGATCTATTAAAGAGAACAGCTAGAGGACCTGCCAGATCCTCCGCTAACACTTTTAGCACCCTGTGTTATAGTTCATCTGACCCAGGGGATTTGTCCACCTTTAGGGCCGTCAGTCCTTCCCTCACTCTTTCAATCCTGATTACCCCTACAACTCCCTCCCTCCCTCCGTCCCCGTTCCTTTCCTCCTTCTCCCTGTCCGTGGCACTGGTCCATCCTTTTCCTTTGTAAAGATGGAGCTGAAGTAATTGTTTAATACCTCTGCTTTGCTCCTGTCTTCATCAACTCAACCATCCCTCTTCCCCAGCCTAACAATGCCGTCCTTCTTATCCCTCCTTTTACTTATGTAGCAAAAAATTGCCTTTTCCCCCATTCTTTATTCCTTTGGCTATTTGGAGCTCTTTCCGTGCCTTTGCCTGCTACACCTCCATTCAATTCAATTTTATTTTTAACCAGGAAATATATCATTGAGATACTCATTTGCAAGGTGGTTCTGGGGGGACACACATGGTATACATAAAAGGAAAACACTACAGATTTATACAACAGTTCACACAATACAGTCGGCAATACGTAACATGGTACAGTCAGATTACTCAGAGTTTTACATATCTACATACAGTAAGTGCAAGCAGCTAACTGCATAATACAATTGGAATGGAAGGAGGTGGGGGGGAAGGTGGAGCATGATCCATAGGGTGAGGTAGGCATAGTCGAAGATAAGTAGGATGAGAAGGAAAAAGATGCAAGGGAGAGAGGCTCAGGGAGTAGCAGGGCACAGACAGACAGGAGTGCAAAACAAAAGAAGGGGAGCAGGGAGAGCCGGGGCAAATACAGTGGTAAGTGCCATATAAAATATCAAAAGGGGGGACCCTAGGCATCGCACTGGCAGTTTTCTTTCAACAGAGGTTTCAGAAGAGATTTAAAGGAGGATAGTCTAACAAGGTGAGTCAATTTTAGGGTATTTTGGAAGGAGGTCCACAAGGCTGGTAAGTCGTGGCTAATGGATATAATGCCAAAACGAGATTTTACCCGGGGATATCAAGCAAGATATAATCATATTTCCTAAGTGAGTATGTTCAAGGTGTTGATTTAAAGAGGCTAGATATGTAAAGAGGGAGCTTGTTAGTGAAGGCTTTGAAGGTCTAGATGGAGGCATTACACGATCTTCTGGTAGATAAGGAAGTCCAGCCGAGTTGGCTGTAAAGTGAGCAGTGGTGTGTTTTGAACGTAGAGTCGATCACAAATCTTAAGGCCCTGTGGTAAAGGACATCCAGCTTAGTAAGGACAGTTTTGGGGCAATGACTGTAAAGAAAGTCAGCACAGTCAATTAGTGGAAGAAATGTTGTTTTGACTAATCGTAGTTTTGCTTCATAGGTAAGCAAACGTTTGCTATGGAAGAATAATTCCAGCCTTTGTTTTAGCTTTTTGGAGAGTTTTTCAACATGAGGGATATACAAGAGCTTACAGTTAAACCAGAAGCCTACATACTTAAATATGTCTTCTCTCTTTCCAAGGTTTCACCCTGCATAGATACTATATGCATATTGACAGGCTGATGTGATCTGGAAGACGCATTAGTTGATGGGGAGAAGGATATGACCTTAGTCTTTCTGGCATTGAGTAGAAGTTTCAGATGTAGCAGATTTTTCTGTAGGATATTAATTTCTTGCTGTAAATCCCTGTAGGAAGATTCAATGGCAGGACAAGAGACAAAGCACAGTACCATCTGCAAATATGTGAATACTGGCAGATGTAATATTGTGGTCAATATTGTTTATGTATATTGCAAATAACAGAGGGTTCAAGATTGAACCTTGAGGTATCCCTCTCAGAAGGATTCTGCAGGGAGAAAGGTTGCCCTGCACCTTCACCTGTTGCTGCCTTCCAACAAGGCATGGAAACCATTCAAGGGCATTATTGTCCAGCCCGATGTGATGCAATAGGGTCAGTAGCAGATCATGATCCACCATATCAAAAGCTTTGCTTAAGTCAAGTAAAAGTGTAGCGACATGATTCCTCATCGTGCCATTTGCCAATTGTTAGACAGCTTGGCTAATGCAGAGACTGTGCTGTGACTTGGCCTAAAGCCAGACTGTAGAGGGTTTAGTAGGTTGTGATTCTCCAAAAATTCTCTTAGTTGACAATTTACCAGCTTTTCAATAAGTTTTGACAGAATAGGAAGAGGAGAGATGGATCTGTAGTTGTCCATGTCACTTGGTTCACCAGATTTGAGCAGAGGGATGACATGGGCGGTTTTCCAAACTGGAGAGAGTGCTCCTTGAAGGAGTGACATATTGAAGAGGTGAGTGATTTGCAGGGCTAGATGACAATAGCCAAGTTTCAGAAAGGGGGGCAATTTGATCAGCCCCTGTACTTTTTTTTATATCTAGGTGGGTTAGGAGGTCTTCAATTTGCTTGAGTGAGGCAGGAGTTAAACTAAATTTGGTTAGAGCAGGTGGAGGTGCTGGAAGGGGTCCAAGGTGTGGTGATGCTGGTTTGCTGGTTCAGCAATTTGCCTACGGGAGAGGGTATCAAAGGCTAGGCCAGCAGTGGCAAAGTGGTTTTGAGGGATTCTAAGATGTCATGTTTGTTGGTGCTGGTAGTATCTCCAAAGATGATTTTGGATGGAAATGAGGAGGACAATTTATATCCTTCTACATCATTCAAGACTTGCCAGAATTTAGCACCATTATTCTTGTTGGACTCCAACACACTTTGGTAGTAATTTGCCTTTTCAGATCTGATTAGTTTAGTACAATGATTCTTAATCATTCTAAAGGCAGCCCAATCTGATTCTGGTTGGGTTTTTCTAGCCTTTTTCCAGAGAGCATCCCTGTGGTGTAGGGCTGTTTTTTAAGGTGCTATTGAACCAGGGACATGATTTTTCCTCGATCTGGATTTTACAACAGGTGCATGAGCGTCAATCACCTTTAAGACTAGAGTTTGAAAGGTGGTGTAGGCATTGGTGATGGATTGAGCAAGGTAGAATTCCTGCTGTCTAATTCTGCTAAGATCAACCAAGAATGCTGTGGGATTGAATTTCTGGTAACTCCTTTTGTAGGTGTACCCTGCCCAGGAGGATATTTTTGGCATGTGCCTTACACAAGCTATAGCCCTGTGGCCACTAATGTCGGTGTGAAATACTCCGATTTGGGAGATTTTATAGGGTTTGTTAGTCAAGATTAAATCCAGGAGTGTACTATGAACTGGGCTTTTATTGTTGGGACGTGTCGTTTCTGAGATTAGCTGATGAAGACCATAGGCATCACAGGAGTCCTTTAGAGGTATTGAACAGGTAGAGTTCCAGTCTAGGTTGAGGTCTCCTATAATGATGGTTTCCAAATCCATCGAGTTTAAAATTTTGCAAAGAAAATTTTGTATCTCTAGCCCTCCTGACAGGGGTCTGTAACAGCCTACCACACAAACAGATTCACTTTGAAAGAGATTTTTACTGCTAGACTTTTGTATTCTTTTTGAATAGAGGAAGAGTCAATAACAGGCTGAGAATTTGTCTGACACATATATTGCAACCCCACCTCCTGTAGTAGGCATATCAGCCCTGAAGATGTTATATAATGGGATACTGATACTGTGGGGTCGGGGTGGAACCCCTTAGCCATGATTCTGATATCACCAATACATCCAAGTATTGTGTGTAGTACCCAGGTCTGCACTAGGTCAAGTTTTTTTCAACAGACTGCACGCATTAAAGTGCAGTATGCTGATACCATTTAGCTGGGCTAGCTCAGCTGGGGCAGCAATAGGCATGAAAGGTCCTGGGTTTAATTCCATGTTGCCAGAGCACAGTAGCATCAACAGGAGAAGCTTTAGTATTCCATTCATCAAGACTTTCAGAAGGTGTTGCCTGGTCTGTTTGCGATCCCTTCTTGCCATCTTAGCTAGCCTCCAGTATTCTTCCTCATCCTCTTCCTTTGATGTTCTTTTGAATCTTCTATAGGCTGCCCTCTTTCCCTTACCACTCTGGCCACCTTCCCATTAAGCCAGCTTGCTGATCTGGCTTTCAGTTTCTTCCTCCTCATTCTGATATAGCTGCTTATGGCCTTCTGAATTGCCCCTCTAATGGTGGCCAATAATCGGTCCACCTCATGCCCTCCTCCATGCTCTCCAGGTTTTCCCTTAGCACTTCTCATCCTTTTAAAATTTGGCCTCTTAAAATCCAATGTTTTGGTCTTAGTGGGGATGTCACCCTTGCCCATATCCATACTGAAGCACACTGTGTTGTGGTCGCTTCCACTCAGGGGTTCCCTAACATCGCTCTCCTGCACGTGCTCCCCATTGGTGAGTACTAGGTCCAGGACTGGACACTCCCTGGTGGCATCAGTCACACACTGAGTCATGAAACTGCCCTGGATTGCATTTAGGGTTTCCTGACTTCTGGCACAGGATGTGGTGGGAGTATCCCAGTTCACTTTAGGCTGGTTAAAATCCCCCACCACTACTACCACCTCCCCTTTTCTGACTGCGATTCTTAACTGGGAACACAGCTCTCTGTCCTTGTCCTTACCCTGGTTGAGTGTTCTGTATACAACCTCCATCCTGATCTTCCTTCCTCTGCTAGCCTGCAACTGGAGCCACAAATTTGTTTCTAAGTTCCCCTTTTCCTTTTCGTCATCCCTCATGCAAATTATTCCCTTCCTGATGTATGCTGCCACCTGCACTCCTTTGCCTGTCCCTTCTGTATAGATTGTACCATGGGACTGAGAGATCCCCATCATGGTGTGTTGTAGCCCAGGTCTCAGTAACTGCTGCTGTATCCACCTTACTCTCCGGTAGGAGGGCATGCACTTCTGCCATCTTGTTCCCTAGACTGCGGGCATTCAGAAACTTCAGCTTCCACTTTGTTACTCTAATTTATTTATTTATTTATTTGAACATCGGCTTACAACCTTTGAACCAGAGGCTCATTTCCAAAGGTACCTCGTCACATTGAGGACAAATACATAACAGACTTTTGGTTACCGACTATGGGTTACATAGATTGCAAGCACTTAACAGAACTTTGGTTACAGCATACAGGTTACATAATTAGCAAGCACATGTGACTACACCAGGTAAACAGATAAGCCAGTTTGGTTACAATTGCAAGCACTTAGCAGAACTTTGGTTACAGCATCCGGGTTACATAGTTAGCAAGCACCTGTGACTACACCAGGTAGACAGATAATCCAGTTTGGTTACAATGGCACACTCTTGCACGATGGTAAGAGCAAGCAGCAGGATAATAGCAGTACAAACAGCAATGGGTGTGGATTAAAAGAGGTGTGGTGTGGATGCTGCCCATTGGGCATTGTCAGGGCACAGGGAGCTATGCCTCAGTTATAGACAGGTGCAGCTTCACTTATTAAATGGTTGGCTGTGAAGTGTGATTTTGAATTTGGAAATTGTGGGGGCATCTGAGATGGGGGCAGGGAGCGAGTTATACCAGGACAGAGCTCTATAGCAGAAGGACCTCTGTCCATGGGATGTCCTAGATCTTGGGACCAGAAAAGTGGCCTTGCAGGAAGACCGTGTGCAGACCAAGGGTTGGGCTTGGTGGAGGGAGGCTGTCAGCCCAGGTGGGGACAGCCCAAGATTTTTTTCTGTTATTAGGCATGTTTGGTAGCTTAGATGTTTGTCTAGGTTCAGCAGTTTTGCCATGTCATAGAGCTGGAATGAATGCGTAAGCCTGGGGGCCGCAGTGATTAGCTTGCATGCTTTATTTAAGATGAGGTGAATTTTATTGAGGGCGATCGTGTCAGCAGCGATGCATACTGGTAGGCCATAGTCAACAAGGGATAGTATAGAGAGTAACTGGTTATCACGGAGGAACGTGAGGAGGAGACAATTTTTATGGTGGTATAAGATACCTAGCCGCACATTAGTGGCTGAGGCAAGTGCATCAATGTGGGTGTGGTAGGTGAGGGCTGAGTCAAAGGAGACCCCAAGGTACTTGTAGGAGTGGACTTGCTCTAGTGGTTGTTTGGAGCTGGGGAGGATATGGAGTGGGAAGTTGCTGGCTTTGTTTTGGGGGTGGGCAAAAGCATTGTTTTTGTTTTTTTGAGATTAATGACCAGCCTGTGCTCTTTAAACCAGGTTTTGGCATCATTATAGGATAGTTGTAGGGAGTCCTGGAGGGAGATAGGGTTATGGTGGGTGGCAAAGATGACAGCATCATCTGCATACAGCAGAATTTTCCAAGTGCATGCACTGGGCAGGGTGTTTAGGTACAGTGAGAAGAGTAGGGGTCCCAGGATGGAGCCTTGAAGAACCCCTGATCAGATGGGACAAGTTTTGGAAACTGTCCCGTTAATTCTGACACATTGGGAGCGGGCAGATAGGTAGCTGGTGCACCAGGTGAGAGGCCCAATAGAGAGGCCAATGTGGCAGAGGGCATCCAGAAGGAGGGGGTGGGAGACAGTGTCGAATGCCTTTGAGAGGTCGACAAACACTGCCCTGGCTAGGGAGCCAGAGTCTAGAGAGGAGAGTGGGAAAGTTGAAAATTCAATTAGTGCAGTGCCGGTGCTGTGTCCTGCATGGAAACTGTGCTGTTCAGGGCAGAGGATGTTGTGTTTGGTCAGGTATTCAGTGATTTGCGTGGCAACCAGCTTTTCTAGGGCTTTGGAGAGGGGTGGCAGTATGGAGATAGGATGGTAGTTCCTGGCAGAGGACCTGTCACCACATTTGTGAATGGGAGTAACAATGGCGGTTTTACATGCAGTTGGGAATTGCCCCAGGCAGAGGGATTTGTTGAGAAGGCTGGTAAGTGGGGCAAGAACCTGATCCAAAACCAGACGGAGAATGCTGGGGTCCAGGGAGTCATCACCGGGACTATTGCTTTTTAATGCTCTGACCAGGTGGGGTCTGGCTTCCTGGGCAGTTACCCTATGCAGGTAGAAGCAAGGGTGCTGGAGGACTGAGGCAGATAGGGAGGGTGGCGGGTCAAAGAAATTACTGGGGAGGACAGAGCTCAGGTCCGTAAAGGCTGTGTTAAGGTAGTTTGCAATGTTTGCTGGGTCCGTAACGGTTGTGCCGTCAATGGTGATCTGGGATGGGGAAGGGGAGCGTGCACTCCCATTTAATTGTTTGACATTATCCTAGAAAGTACGGGCACACCCCCAGGAGGAGGTGAGAGTGGCCTGGTAGTGGTCGGCCTTGGCTTTTCGGATGGCCCAAGTGCACTTATTCCGTGCATCATTGTAGACCTGTCTGTCAGCCATCCGGCCTGTTTCTGTGGCAAGGTGCCATAGGTTATCTCTAAGCCTGAGCAATTGTAATAGGGCAGGAGTAATCCAGGGCACAGTATGTTTTTTGGTTCGGGCAGCCGTGAGGGGTGCAAAGGGGCTGCAGGCTTTGTTAAAAGTTTGGGAAAAGAAGGCAAGGGCAGTATCTATGTTAGGAGCGTGGTGAATGGGGGACCAGTTTATCTGAGCAAGAAATTGCTTGAGGATTTTTCAGCCCACCTGGTCTGAAACACCGGCGGAGTGTGGGCTGGGCTGTGAGTTGGGGTGAGAGGGTCACCCAGTGGAATAGGATAGGGGAATGGTCACTGAGTGCATCAGGGAGGACTTGGCTGTCCAGGATTTTTTTGGGACGGTTGGTGATGATAACATCTAGGAGGGTGCTGGTACCACTCTTAGGGCTTACTCTAGTGGGTTGGGAAATGAGCTGTGTCAGATCAATGGCTGTGAAGGAGTCCCGGGTGGTGGCAGAGGTGGCACTGAGACAGTTCACGTTAAGTTCCCCCACAAGGACTTGTTCTGCCTTGTGAAGGAGGGTGGCAAGATAATCAGTTAAGGACAGTAGTGCCGGGTTTTGGTTCTTTGGGGGAATGTAGGCAGAGGTGAGATAAAGGGGGCCCCTGGAGGGGTCTGGAGTAAGTTTAAGTTTAAGGGTAAAGGCCTGTGCCCCGCTATCAAGGGCCGGAGCAGGGAGTGCTTGGCCAGTGAGTGTATCCCTGGTATAGATTTCACAGCCACCCCCACGTTTGCCTACACGATCCTCCCGGTATAGGGTGTAGCCAGGGAAGGAGACAAAGGAATCAGGGGTGGACTTTGAAAGCCAGGTATCCACCAGTGCAATGACATCTGGTTTGTGCAGCAAGACCCAGCATTGGAGGGTATCATATTTTTTCAATATGCTGCGTATATTCATGGAGGCAATGCTCAGACTGGGGGACCCACCTGGTGGGTTGGTCTGGGTAGGGCCTGGGTTAGGATGTATATTGTCTGTTAAGAGTAGAAGGAGGACCACGGCTCTGGCCAGGGAGCGGTGATGTGTGGGCTTCTGACGGGTATGTGGGGATGGGGAAGGGACCTTCAGAGAACAGGAGATGGGTAGGGTTTGCCAGGTTGGGAGGGCGAGAATGATTAGCCACCAAAGGGAGCCTGGGTAGGCGGTGGGGAGGTACCCAGGGGATGGGTGCTGTGGGCCAGTGCACATGGTCAGTGTAGGGTGAGATCGAACTATGTCAGTGAGAATTGTTGGCGCTGGTACCAGTGAGCCAGGGGAGATGACTGGCTGGTGGGACGAGGGTACTAGAAGGTAGATGAGGTGGAGGTATTTTAGGAGGAGGTGGACTAACATGGCTCTTGTAGTAGCCGAAGGGTAGAAAGGTAGAAGTATTTAGGTTGTCTTCCAGAAAATGTGGATACCACTTTGAATTAGTGGTAGTGACACAGACTCTGGTGGACAGGGTACAAGGTTCAAGTCTCTGTCAGGGCAGCTAGAAGAGTGCCTGAGTGAGAGCAAAGATCCACGTTCTAGGGGTCCGATGCAGGCTGGGTTGGGGCTGAAAACAGGGTGAGAAATAGTGACTCCTAGTGGTCACTGGGTGTAGGTTTGGGGGCGCAGTTAAGAGTCAGGATGTAGAGAGAGGTGTGGGCAGAGGTAGGTGTGGGTTGCAGAGGGGAGAAGGGCACTGAAGGTTAGAGAAGTTTCAGGAAGTTGGGGGGAGGAAGACAGGTAGTGGAGCTTGAGGTGGGAGTGTGTGGGTCCCGTTGGTGGCTGGCAGGTATAACCTGCAAATGGAAAAGTGGGGACTCAGTAATTCAGCAGGCAGGAAGTGATGTCAGGAGGGAGGGCCTATAAATTAAGGGACACCCCTTGGTGGGTGGTTGGGGCAGTTGATGGGCTAACACTCCACACAAGGATGCTAGTAAAGGAGGTAGATTTAATTACCTCTAGACACCTGCTTAATACCTTGGCTTTGTCCTGACTTGCCCTCCTTACCCCCACTCCTAAGCTGCCCCTGCCCACCATCCCCATTTGTTGTTAGTGCCTTTCTGGGAGGGGGAGGTCTACCAACCTCCTTTTTCGAATTATGTGGGCCTTCCTACCCCCCCCCCAACCCCAACCCATAGCAGTTTAAACCAAGTTCCTTTCCCATATATTCTCCCAGCCTGTCCTTTAGTAAAGTGAAGTCAGTCTGGGCAATAAAACCCCTCCTTTGACCACGTGTCCACCCACCCACCTATTAGACTGTACCCCTCCTCTTTACACCAAACACAACCTATTAGACTGTACCCCTCCTCTTTACACCAAACACCCAGCCACTCACTGAATTCTGCTATTCTCTTTTTCTTTCTGTGCTGGTCCTGTGGACTAGGATTACTTCCAAAAAGGTCAGTGAGTTCACAGAATTTCTGCATGGTCCTGCTATTTCCTTGAATCACACAGTGAATGCAAAATGGCAAAATCCCTCACAGCGACACTCTTGACAGGTTTCGAGATTGTCGCTGTGAGGGACCCGAGGGAGAAATTTCACCCTTTCGCTGTCTTTCGCCCCCACCTCGAAACAACTGTGACTCAGAGTTAGTTATCTTAAGAAGGGGGGGGTGGGGGTTCTGCCCCCCCACATTGGGAGTATCAGGGGGCGCTGCCCCCAATAGAAAACACACAATGTCTGACAGGCAAAATTTCACCTGTCGACATTGGGGATCTCGCCATGCTGAACTTCGACAACACAGGTGTTGTCGTTTCGGCATGGTAGAACCCTCCTCACCTGCTAGATCGTTGGTTCCAAGGTGTATAATCAAGTCAGGCTTCCCTACTGTCTCCCTTAAAACCTCCTTGATCTTAAGTGTTGCTCTTTCTGCCTCCATTCCCGACATGCAAACTACCAGCGTATTATTCTGTGGTTCCCCCTTTCCCCCTGGGTTGCCTTCTCTATGCCATCCCTTAATTTACCCCACGCCGGCAATCCAACCTCACTAGATCATCTCTGAGGCATTCACCCATTTCATAAAACCTGTCCTCATGAAATCCTGATGATGGCACAGTTTCTGCTACCATACGCCCCCCCACCTCACACACACACACACCTAAAAATGCCAGACTTTAATGTCTAGCTAGGTTCCATGCTGGGACTAACAGAAGCAACACAAGGGCTGCAGTTTCCAGTACTGCAGTCTACTTGTACTTTTTGTGACTCAGGCTATCAGTATAAAACTTTGCTCTAAGACAACACACAAAAATGTGCATGGAGGGGCTAATGTTACTGGAGTCCCTCCTGACCATTCACTAAATTACCACAAACAACTTAATCTGGTTCTGTAAGTCAGTCTATATCTGTACACATATTCCATTTCCTTTGCCCCCCAGGTCAGGGAGGCAGTATAGTGCAGTGGTTTAAGACTCTGAGCTGCAAATCTGGTGACATCCAGCAGACCAGACCTCGGTTTGACTCCCATAGCTTCCACTTGCATACTGTGTGACCCTGAGCAAGTGATTTAACCCCATTGCTCCTGTAAAAAAAGCTTTCAGCTTAGTGTGCTACTCCTGGTAAACAACTAAAAAAAAAAAAAAAAAAAAGGTCACACCTGGAATCAAGTCGCTGCTTAGCATGCCTCTCCCGGTCACAAACTTTCAAAAAAATAAAATAAATAACTGTATTTTCATAACTTGTGATCGATGGTTTGCATAATAAATGCAATAAACTTTAACAACATTTTACAGTTGCTCTTTCTTTCTGTATAAGACAGTAAAAAGACCTATCTTAATATGATATGGTACATAACTGTGGTGCAGAAGAGATGTAAATGTCAGATATGGGGGTGGCTACAGAGAATGGAAGGGCCTCACAGAGGGTGTTTTCACAGGGCCCCAGAATGGTTAAGGCAGGCACGCCCCCCCCCACACTGTATATCCTTTATTACTGAATCCCTGAAGACCACTACCTTTCTGTTGCTTGTGTGTCTGTACCCCAACTCCCTTCATCTTCTAGTAGCTATTGCCCCGTACCTCCCTTTTCCTTTGCTGGAGTCATCCCATGTGTACCAGCAACTCCCCTTCTTCTTGCTTCCTTACTTTCATTTGATCCCCTCTCTCCCTGGTTCCCCATCCTTGCTCCCATTATGCCTTCTCCATTCCATCCTGTAACTCTGCCTCTCTCATTGTTCTCCTCTCCCTTCTGGCTTCCCCTCACTCTCTGCTCTCTTGAGCTACTCACCCCTCTCTCTCTCTCTCCCACTTGGCTTCCATTCCTTGTTTGGCCTTCTTCACTCCCCCGGCCCCAACCTATGTTCTTGTGGTTCCATGGCTCTTTCTCCTTCCATAGTCCCTTGTTTCCAAATGTCTGCCAGTACTGTATCTATTAGATGTAGGAATCTCAACCGGAGAACTATCCTCTGTTTCCTTTGCCTTTCTTAGAGTAGATCCTCTCACCCCCTTCCGTTCCTTACCACCCACCATTCCTCATCCTTGTCCTGTTCCCTGATGATGGCATGCTCTCAGCCCCTGTGTAACTCCTTTATTTTCTGTTCTTTGCCTGCGATCACTGTGCCCTGAAGCAGCTACTACCTACCATTATCAGCCCATACTGATCCTCTCTGCTTCCCCCTCTCCTGCGTTCCAACTCCCAACTAAGCCACTGTACCTCTCTACTTAATTGCTCTAGGCTCCTGCACACAAAGAAAGGGGAATCTTGCAGTTAAAGAAAAGGGAATCTTTCTGTAGTGCTTCACATTGTCAATGGGAACCCATAACTATTGAGTATGGTGCACTCCTACCAGAGGAATGACACAACCCAAGCTTTAGAATGTTGGGCACATGAGGATTCCAAGCAGCAGTCACTCCCCAGTTCAGTTGTGCCATTCACAGGAAAAGCAGCTTGTCTACCTTCTCTCAAGACTTTTCAATTGGGACTCCAATTCTGCATAGCAGGTTGGGGTTATCTGGTTCCAGGGAGCACCCCAAAATTAAAAGCGTTCCTGTTAAGCTGCAATTTCAAATTGACTAACCTACCTCACTCATTTCCATTCATGGACAGGGGGCCATATCTGCCTTGCTCTAGGGCGTTCTAATGGTAAGAAAGAAAGAAAGAAAGAAAGAAAGAAAGAAAGAAAGAAAGAGTGAGCCACATGTGGGTACATTCTATTTTATGTCTGGGGTAGTGTAGGTCTCCTGAGGGGTTCCCTAGACTCTTGCATCAGTTCCCAACCCCCAACCCCTAGTTTTCACATATATTGATGCTAACTTAAAAAAAACAAAACTGCTGTATTTTTTATATTGGGGCATTGCCTTGTCATCATCCTATTAACAATGACTGTACACTCCCTCAAACAACGTTTTAATCAGTGGGCTGCTGAGGACTCAGCCACTCTTTGCCAAGCATCGGTGCGTGTTTTTTTTTTTTTTTGTCATTTATCATTTTATTATCTTATTTACATTCAGAGGGCATGCAGTAACTTTTCTTTTTACCTTAGTCTTCTGAACATTCATGCTAACACCATTAAGCTGTTTTCAACAAGCAAGCTATTTATTTCCGCTAGTTCTGTTAATGTAGTATAGCATTCATAATTATAAACAGGACTGTCATACTGGCACCATGGCTTACCTGAGACCATTATTTATGAAAAGGTGTAAGACCTGTAAAAGAGTGATGACGCCCTCACCCATGGGTTCCTATTGTATTCATTGTGTTGCCCCGCACAATATTTCTCTAACGGTTCCTTACAGCCGGTTCTCCGAACTGGGTAGGGTGCCACCTGGATCTTCAGTTGGCAATGGCAAAGCAAAATGGCGAAATCACTTTTGACGTTCCTTGGTGAGTTTTCGAGCCCTGATGTTCTGCATGGCATTCCAGCAGACACACCTAACCCCCAAATCAGGCCCCTCTGGTCAGGGGACCCCACACAGACACATCCAGGTGTGTGGCAGTGAGAAGAGGCTGCGGAGACAAATGTGGAGGCAGACCCCAGCCCTGACTACTTAGTGTGTCAAGATGAGGATTTCAGGGATCTTGGGGAAACTCCTGACCTTCAAAAATTGATCACTGACAAAAAGGACATCACCTCTGAGGATGAGGAGGAAGGGGAGTGGATGGAGTCCAGGGGTATCTAGTGATAAGGGCATCTGCTTGTAGGCTGCTGGCACAAGGATGAGGGCAGAACAGCGACTGGAGCGTGGGCAACATTCATGGAACAGCGCTGCAAAGGTGGCCTAATGCCAGTCATGCTGGGCGTCATTATCATGACTAAGAATCATGGCGACAGCAATACCGGCGCGAAGGAGTACAATGGCAATAGCAATAATGGCAGCAGAGGAAGAAAGCCAGTGGAGGAAATGGCAACTGTAGACAATGAGAGTACAAGGAAACAGCAGTACACGAGTGGCAGAGGAGGCACATGATTCCCCCACCTCACCCCCAGCAGTGCACAGACCAGGTATGCCAATCCCCCTCCCAGCAGCAGCACACACCCCCAGCAGTGCACAGAGCAGGTATGCCACTCCCTGTAGCAACAGCACACGGGCACACACCTCCCCAGCAGTGCACACCTACTGCTCAGTGGCATGGCCCACCCCCAACACATAGAAGATGCACGCTGGGGACCCACCTCCGAACCGCTGCAGTAGCTCACGTCGAGGATTCATGCTGCCAAAGCAGTGCTGGTATTCTATGCCTGCCTGCAGGGAGTTCGAGTCCTGCAGATGCAGCCTACAGCAAAGAAACCCTGCTGTATGAATCAACCCACCAATATGCCATATATATGAGGAGCAGCACCGGACACAATGTAAGCACCATAATCTGAGCGCCTGTACTTACCAGGGACATTCACATGCTGGTCCTGCGGGAGTCTGTCCACACACACCCACTGCTGCACTGCACCCAATGGCCACAGAAACTATAGTGCGGTGCCTGCCCATGGCAATACCTTTTATACTGCAGAGCTGTGAGGGCAGGGCAACACACACACACCAGCATGCACACAGGTGTGCGACCACGTGACCTGCACCAGCCTGTTAAAGGTGTGCAGTGCGGAAATGCTGGCCTCCCAACCAAAAGGTGAATAGAACAATGGATGAAGTCCTTTATATTGTAAGCCAGAAGGGGAAGCCACTCTTAGCTGACCAGGGATTCCTTTACCAGTGGGAGAAGGAGGTTAAGAATAAAGTGTATTGGCACTGTGTGCAGGACCACTGGTTCAGCTGTCCTGCACACGTTTATACAGAGGCCGATGCAGTGGTGTTGGTGAGATGGCCCCATAACCATGTCCCTGATGCAGGGGAGGTGGGGGTTCGAGGTCCTTGCCAAGGTGCGTGAGCGGGCATGCACAAGCATGGAAGGCATTTCCCAGGTGTGATGGTACTGAACTGGTAGACCGTGCTGTATGGATGGACCTTGGGTTTCTTAGCTCCAAATGGTGAAGGGAACTGTCTCACTACCAGCAGCACCAGTGGCACCCTCAGCAGGTAAGATGGCGAGGGGCCGCTTAAGATTCAATTGGGAGTGGGTTGATGGAATCACCTGACAGTAGAGGCAGGAGTCATACACAGAGGTCAGATGAAGCAAAGACTTTTATTAGACAGGAGAGGAAGGAGGACATGGTCGTACAAGAAAATACCAACAACAAAAACAACAGGGATTATGGACAGCATTGTGGATATCTAGGCAGTAACCAATAACATACAACTATATAATGCAAACTATAAAATGTCCAAACTCTGTGAATAGCTCTACATGCTATATAACTGCTATACAGGCTGTATGGACACTCTATTCCAACCCTGAGGTGCTAAGTAGAAAAGAACCACCACTAAAAGTATGTTGCTGTTAATGGAAGTCCAACTTTTCTTTGTTATCTTTGTACATACAGTTGAAGGATGGTGAAGAAATGGGAAAAGGGGGGAATCTTGCTTGATGCCAAGCTACACCAGTAGAAACCTTGGAGAGGTTGGAAAGGGAAGCAGAGAGATTTTTAAACAGACCCTGGTTCTTCCGCCAACCCACTCTAAAGGGTTGCTGGAATACTTGTGACATAAAAGGACCAGATTTTGCTGAGCTCTTTCCTGGCACAAACCCTCAACCAGGACTGCCAAGGATAAAGAACACAAGACTTAGTGAAGAATCCACCTGAAAAGATTGCCAAGAATGAAGATTCTGCTGCTGTTTCCCCAGCGCAAACCCTCGACCAGGGCTGCCAAGGATGAAGAACACAAGACCTGGTGAAGAATCCACTTGCAAGGATTGCCAAGGATGAAGAACATGAACTGCTGAAGCTTCTTTGGTCAAGGATCCACCCGAAGGACCACCAGACTCAAGCTGGATCCCAGAAGACCAGGCAGTGCATGCAGGACAGAACAAGCAGGAAGAAAAGGTTGTGGGGTGAAGATCTGGATTCCACAAGTTCAAGACCAGAAAACAATAAACCATCGGATGCTGACACACCTTGGCGATGATGGACTCGACTTTCGGCAAATGACTGGGAGTGACAGTCGAGGCTTCTTTCAAGGCGTTCCACTTCCAAGCTGACTGAACCACAAGGCAAACCAGGACCTGGCAGCCGCAACTCACACCAAGGGACGTCGATTTCGGCTTATGGCGGATGACAAAGAAGGAAGATGCTGTGAAGTTCTTTGCTGACTGAAGACTGCTTCAGTAAAGAATCAATTGCTGCTGAAGATTGAGTCCATACACTTTGAGCTGAACACTGGTACTATTACTTTGCACTAAACACTGGAATTCAATAGTTGCAGGAGCAATTTGCCTGGAACAGGGGGCAAATAACCACAAACTAGGGCAAGTGTTTAGTGCAGGGGCAATTTGCCTGGAGCTGGGGCAAACTGCAGTAATCTGGGGCAATAATCAAAGTCCAGGGCAATTATTCACAGCAGGGGTAAATAACCACAATCCCAGTATAATACAGTCTTGGTGCTTTTGCAATCTACACAACATTTCAAATGCTTGGGTAATATACAGTTCATATAGACAGTTCATCCAATAGCAGTTGTGTGCTAAACATCCCTTGTTCTGACCCTTCACACTTATGGGTCCCTCTTTAACTATGATCTGGCTACCCCTGGCAACCCTGAGCACGATGACCTCTTTTCCATAGCCTTCCTTGCCGTCTTTATCATTGGGTCCCCTCTATCCTTTATGGGCCTTTCTGATGGACCCCTTTAACTATGGGCCTTTCTTTACTGAGCCCCTTTAACTGTGGGCCTCTCTTTACTGGAAAATACAAAATCACACATGCCCACACAATGCAAAGCATCATGGACTGCATATGCAAATCACCACAGAATGTTATGCTGGTTCAGCTTTAAGCAGACTTGCATGGTGCCGAAAGGCCTCTCACACAGTTTGCAAAGGGTGCTAACAGATGACATAGACATGTGTTTCGTCCTATCAGGACTCATCAGTATGCCTCGTCTGTTTGACACCCCAGTGGAATGAATCAGCTACCCTAAGATGGTCTGTCTGGGTTATATTGTGGTGAACCCATTAAAATAAAAAACTATGTAAAAGACAAAGAACCTCTGTGCGCAAACATTGAGGCAAGGGTTACCCCAAAGGGCATTTGGCTGGGAAGCCAAGTTTCAAGAAAATACAAAATCACACATGCCCATACAATGCAAAGCATCATGGACTGCATATGCAAATCACTACAGAATGTTATGCTGGTTCAACTTTAAGCAGACTTGCATGGTGCCGAAAGGCCTCTCACATAGTTTGGGACTATTCTGGGGCTTGCTCTACTGGGCCCCCCTTGAACCTGTAGTGGGCCTTTGATGCTCCTTTATCTGCTAGGGCCTAAGCTGTCCCTTTAAATAACTTGGGCCTAATGTGCCCCTTTAATTCTTTAGGCCTGTCTATCGCCTTTCTGTTAGTCACTGGGGCTGCCTCACGTCTGCACCGCCCCTTATAGTCCTGGCCCCTCCCCTGGGCGTTGCTAGCCCCAATCAGCAATAAAATATCTAAATACGGCCCTCTGGCCCGACCCTCTTTTTCAGCCGTTACCTTCAGGCACCCTATTGGTGCTTTTAATAAAATTAAAAAACTTAAAATTGCTTCGGGTGGACAGCACTTTGCTGTTAATTCTGCCACCGACTCACCACCCTGGCCCAGGGTGAAGGAACTGCTGTGGGAGGCAGGAGGTCTATTGGCAGTGGGAGGGCACCTCAGGCAGTGCGGCAGATGGCAGGCGCTTTTTGGGACTTTCCAATGCCGACTCTCTCTGTCTCTCTCTCTCGGCACACTGAAGATGCGGCTCTGCTATCACCGCCTATGGGGGAGCAAAACCTAACTTTTAAATATTTAAAAGAATAAAACCAGGGCACAAGCCCTTTGGCCACATAGCGGGACTTTACTTTTACTCTTCTGGTGCTCTGATGGCACCAACGACTGCGCTGCAGCTTCAGGCAGTCTTTAGGAGCTGGAGGCAGAGCAGGCACTCAGGCAAGCCCTCAGGGATGGCTTCAAACCATCAGGTAAGCCCTTTTCCTTATCCCCTTACACTTGCTGTGTCCTCTCTTCTCAACAGCTACCTGGGATCTCCTCTAACTGAACAACAATTTTTCAAAAGCTAACACTCTGGTTCTAGATTCTTTGAAGAAGAATGCTGTGCATGAGCAGCTCAGCACAACATTCCATCCAGGGCAATTGCTTACTTTTGCTGGCATAGCAACCTGGTTTCCTTATTTGTTCTGTGCTCTGGGCACCTTTTCTATTTTTCTGTTGTGCCCCCAACTCTGGGGTGCTACACAGGTACTTGCCTGCTGTACCACTGGCGTGACCGATGCCATGTCAGGCAGGCTACCTGCACTACTGCTAATGAAGCTTACAGTGCAGCATGTTCAGCAGGCCAGTAGGGGTATCCCTGCCACACCAACGTTGCTGCAGGACCTTAGGATACCCCTGAGTATGCCATCACAAGGGGTGGTGACACCTTCCTGCAGCATGACAGTTGTCCATCCGAGGACCGTGTCCTCATCTTTGCAACCCAGAGGTCACTGCAGTACCTTGTTGGTTGTACCAACTGGTTTTTGGATGGCAGGTTTCGCTGCTCACCACCACTATTTGGGCAGATGTACATGGTGCACAGTATGTGCAAGGGTGTGGTCCTAACGGCAGTTTATGTTCTTATGCCAGCTCGGACAGAGCGAGCATACACGCAGATGTTCGGGGAGGTCTGAAAGCTAGTCGGTGGTGTGCGTTCTGACACAGTCATGCTGGATTTTGAGAGGGCAGCCTGGATTGCATTTGCAACCACCTTTGAAGGGGCAACACTCAGGGGCTGCTTCTTCTATTATTGCCAGTCCATCTGGTGCAAGATACAGCAGATCCCTGGGTTGCATGCATGTTATATGCCAGGGAGGAGCAATTTGCACTGAAAATCCAGATGCTTCTCTACCTGGCCTACGTACCTGTGGATGCCATGGAGGGGGGCCTATGGTGACTTGCTTGACCAGCCCCTACAGGTCCCAGGAGGAGCTCCTCTGACCCCTACTTGAGTATATGGTGGTAAGATGGGTCACCCGGGTGGTGGGCAGAATGGCACACTGCCGACCTCTATTTCCAGTGACCACCTGGAACATGTACCAGGCAACACGGTACGGGCTTGCCAGGATGAATAATTCTGTTGAGGGCTGGCACCGTGGCTTTTCCACCAGGATGGGGGCCAGCCACCCAAGCCACTGGTGGTTCCTGGACTGCCTACTTGAGGAGGAATGCCTGACAGGGTCCAGATGGAGCAGCAGCTGTCTGGTGCTGGGGCAGCATGCCAGAAGAAATGTTACCATGACCTGATCAAGCAGATGAAGGTGATTGTCAGTGAGTACAACAAGAGGAGCACACCTAACTGCCTGCAGGGCCTCACCTATAATTTCCAGCTGCAGGTGTAGTCAGGTGTGGCACAGGACGGGATGTCATCCCAGCTCCGCTGGATGCCCTGTGGCACTATCCCCCTCCTTCAAGGGATGTGTGACTCTCTGCCACATGCCATTGTGTGCTGCATCGGTGCCCTGTATACCCCTGTTGGGGCATGTCCCACTGCTGTTTTCCTGGGTGGCCTCTGTGGATGTCCTCCAACGCACCCATGTGGCACTGCTATGGTCACTGCTGTACCTTCTGCCTGTGGCATCATGGTGGTATCACCATACTGCACACATGCCTAGCACTCTGTGTCTCCTGCACCCCCTCCAGTGTTCTTACTCCTCACAGGTGCTCCCCCCATCCCTCTATGATCTCCTCCCCTTAGTTCAGTCCCCTGTTTGTGTTTGGTGGTGGTGGCGGTGTTTTTTTTTTAAATTTTAAAACCCTCTCCCCATTTGCCCTTCTGACTGTCATGCCTGTCCCTGCACACCATTCCAGTTCTCCTCATTGTGCCTGCACCCTTTTCCATGGGATCACATTCGCCAATCAGCCGGTCAGACTGCTGCCTGTGTGCCATCTGGGTTTTCTCGATCCTGCAGGCACCCTGTCGACGATCGTGATTCTGCAATCACCCTTGTCACATAGAATCGAGCCCAGATCAAGGATTCCTATACCTCCCCTGTTTGACATCAAGTCCTTGTCTTTTTTGATAGCTGAGTCATGTAGGTCCTTGCAGCTCAAGGAGGAACAGTCCATGGAGACAGTGTATGGCAATCCGATTCTGTCTGCATCCCCCTCTGCTCCAAAATGTTTTCTGAGTTTTATTCACTGTGACTAGGTTATTGAACAAGAATGGGCAGTTGTGGATCAGATAAAGTATCCTTCAAAACTGAAGACATGGTCTTTCCTCTTTTTATTTTTTTTTTTTTTTTATTTTTTTTTATACTTTATCTTTATACCCCCTTCTACTCCCGGAGCCCACTCCTTCCTTCCTCTCAACTTCCCCCATTTCCACCTCCGGTGAGATCTGCCCCTAGAGTGCCTCCATCCCCTCCTGCACATTTGGGGTCTGTCCCCTCTTTCCGGTGGTCCTGGGATGGTACCGAGAGGCTATCATCTAGTGCTACCGGGAGGGATTTTCTCGTTTTTCTTCCCCTAGTTTCCCCCATCCCTCTGAGACGACCCACGCTAGGACATACGTCCCGAAGGCGGCGTGCTGACGCACGCTCATCCTTCATGCGTAGCTGACGCCTCCTCCCGGCTCTGGCGAACGGAGCCACCGCCTCCCCTTGGTCGGTGCTTCCACCGCCACGAGAGGACGTAGATCGTGTAATGCGATCATGGCTTCCACCCCTGAGGAGAGAGCATCCATTGGGGCCTTGATCCTCCCTCCCCTGCCGACCCCGGACAGCGAGTCCGTTCCTGAACTGGCCGCCGCGTGAGCGAGGTGTGTGGCGCTCAGCCAACCTCAGCGCCACCGGGCGCTTTTCCTCTTTTAGAGGAAAAATCCCACAGGTGTGAAGCCCCTCAACTGGTGGACAAGGCTGTGTATAATTCGATTAAGCACACCGTTATTCCTATCGAAGACTCTCTGGCTTTATCAGATTCCTATGACAAATGAGTAGATGCTGCATGTAGGAAGGTCTTTGCTTCTAATGGCACAAACCTTCGTACCTTCTATGTCTCCTTTATTGTTGCCAGAGCCTTAAACTTGTGGGTCACTACCCTGGGCGGCTTTGTCCTGCTGGATTCAGAAGGGTCAAGCATTATGCAATTGATTGCCATGGCCTCCACCTTTCTCAGTGATTCTACAGTGGAGAACTACCACACTGTGTTGGCCATGCAGGATGTATGGCTTAGGCATTGGGTCACTGATTAAACTTTTTAACCTCCCCTTTGAGGAAGGTCTGTTGTTCAGTTCCAGCCTGGGTGCTATTTTAAAGGATCTCCAGGACAAGAAAGGCCATCTTCCAGTGTCAAAACAACAGCATAAGACTACCTCAGCCCAGAAGGGTCAAAGTAACAGCTGGTGCGGGTGGTTTGTGGAGATTTTCATTCTTTTCAGAAGTTTGGTAATCAGAGAAATAGAGGAGCCTACTCAGGTAAAAAGGGTTACAGTAACAGAGGGGCCCTGGCCAGACGCCATGCAGGAGGTCCAAGCCAATAGCCTGTTACATCACAATGAGGGTATGCGGGCCCATCCCTGCCGCACTTCCCTTTGTGGAAGACTACTGGACTTTTCCTCAAGATGGGCCCAAACAACGTCAGACATGTGGGTTCTGGAAATTCTAGCCCTGGGCTATGCGATAAAATTCTCAACAATTCCCTCAAGGGGGTGCTTTTTACTGTCCCTGGTCTCCAAGGATGCTGCAAAGAGACAAGCGGTGCCAGAGACTCTGAACTACCTCATTCAAATCAGGACAATAGTACCAATTCCACCAAGAGAGCAAGGTCAGGGATCCTACTCAATCTATTTTGTAGTTCCCAAAAAGACTGAGGGGGGGTTCAGGCCCATCTTGGATCTGAAGCATTTTTTTTTTCCTTATGGACTTTGTAACTCCTTCTCGGAGCAGGCAGGCAGCTCCGGACCCTCCCTCAGTGGGAACTCATCTCTCCGGTAGGCATCTCCTGCACCCATCCCACCCTGCCATCCCCCATGGGTTATTTCCCCATGACAGGGCCAGTGGCGAGAGGCGCTGGCCTGCCCCCATCCCCCTAAAAGCCAACAACCAGATTGCCGGAGGTCAGCATGGGCACAGCAGGCCATCATGGAGCCTGCCAGCTCAGCTTTTTTTCCTCCAATTTTCACACCGAACCCACGCACGTGCAATGGGCAGGATGACTGTTGCCTCCTCCGCGGAAGCAGTCTTATGCCCTATGCATTAGTCCACCCCTCTGCTTAGCATCACACCTGCGTTAACCCCCAGCTTCTGCTGGGTGTTAGTCTACAGCGCATTGCTGTGTCCCCCCAACCCCGAGGAAAGAGAGCTGTCAGCGGATGCTCAATCCTTCCTTGCCCTGGCCAACCCCTGAGCAATCTGAGTTTGTTCCCGAAACTGGGTCGCTGGCATGGCACAAGGTGTGGTATCCAGTGCCTCAACCCTCAGTGCCACCAGGCCAGCCCCGAATCTGAAGCATTTGAAGAAGTTCATGTGATACACGATGTTCAAGATGGAGTCCTGGAGGTCAATCATTTATGTTGTTCAGTCAGGGGATTTCTTAGCTTCAATAGATCTTATTGATGCCTACCTTCATATCCTCATCTGTCAGTCTCACCAGACATATCTCAGGTTTTTGATACTGGGCCAACCTTTCCAATACAGGGCACTTCCCTTCAGCCTTGCAACAGCCCCCAAGGTCTTCTTGCAGGTGCTGATAGTCATGGTGGCTCAGCTTTGATAAGAAGGGCCTCATGTCTATCCTTATCTAGATGATCTGCTTATTCTTGCACTGACATTATCCTTGGTAAAGAGGTCAGTGCTCAGGACTCTGGAGATGCTCAAATCCCATGGCTGGGTGGTGAAGCAGAAGAAAAACTGTCTCAAACCACCTCAGACCTTGGAACACCTGGGGGCAGTCTTCAACATGAAACAAGGGAAAGTTTTCCTCTCACCATCCTGGAAAGAGACTCTCGTGAAGAAAGTTCAGTGGCTCAGGTCTCTGACATTGACTTGAGCCCTCAGTCTGCTATGCATCCTGGGTCTCATGGTGACAGTGATAGATCTTGTCCTGTGGGCTTGTTTTCATATGCAACCCCTGCAAATGGTATTGCTGATGACCAGGGATCAGATGTCTCAAGATTATCCAGTCAGAATCTCCCTCTCCTCTCAGCTACATCACTCCCTGAGTTTGTGGGTGAGAGTGCGAAGAATCTGAGCAAAGGGGTTTCATTGGAATCCCCCCCTCCAGAACTGATTCTAACAATGGATGCCAGTCTGCATGGTTGGGGAGCAGTCCTGGGTCAATTACTCACTCAGAAAACTTGGTCAGTCCAGGAACAACATCTCCATATAAATCTTCTGGAAATGAGGATGGTCCGCTTAGCTCTTCTTCATTTTCAAAATCTGCTGCAGTTAAAAGCAGTGAAAATAAGGTCAGACAACACCATCACTGTGGTGTATATAAACAATCAAGGTGGTACAAAGAGCAGGGAGATGCTAAAAGAAGCCTCTGATCTTCTCAGGTGGGCATAGGAGAATCTTCTCTCTTTGACATCAGTCCACCTGGCAGGGGAGTTGAACATTCAAACAGACTGGCTTAGCAGTAAAAATGTACACCCCGGGGAGTGGAGGTTGAACCCAGAAGTGTGCAACCTCCTGTGCGGGAGGGTCAGCTGATCTCAGATTGAACTGTTCTCCAGCTACAATGCCCAGACTCCAAGGTTTTTCAGCTATTATTGGTGTCCGCAAATGGTAGCAGTGGACTCTCTGTCCCGGGAGTGGACCTTCAACACAGCATATGGGTTCCCTCCACTGCCTCTTCTCCCAAGGGTCATACAAAAGATAAAACACTCAAGAGGAAGCTTTCTTCTAATAGCTCTGAAGTGGACAAGAAGACCATGGTTCTCAGAGCCAGTGAACTTAGCTCAGCAAGCACCTTCTATCTCAGGGTCCTATTCTGCACCCAAACCCAGGGGTGATGCAGCTTGCAGCCTGGCTCCTGAAAGGAGGAGACTCCTAAAGGGATCAGTATGATTTCCCGACATGCGTTTTACTGACAATGTTTTCCCCAACACTGTTTTCCCATGTGGTACTATATCCCGGCAACACAAATCCCAACATTATTTTCCCTGACGGTAATATGCCTGCAAGCCCAGACCGTAATTTAACAAATACAATCCCCCAATAATAAATGATAATAAAACATTTTACTCCATCCAGAAGTCAAGGATGCGGATTAAATGTCTGTGTGCATCGTAAACAAAAACACATTATTTGCCCTGACAGGAATGTGCCTGACTCACTGCCCGCTTCTGCACACCCCGACTGTAATTAAAAAAATACCACGTCCATTTTAATTGATAATACAACATTTTACTCCATCCAGGAGTCAGGGATGTTGTTTAAATGTCTGTTTGCATCGTAAACAAACACACACACACACACACCATTTTCCCCAGACAGTAATGTGATCGACAAAAACACTTTGGCAAGTTACAGTGCCTGAAATGAGATAATAAAACATTTGACTCCATCCAGGAATCGCAGACACAGTTTAAGTGTCTGTGTGCATCATAAACAAAAACACAAAACAGGCTGAACTGCCAATTGGAGCACGTACCTGTGCCTTTGTGCAAGGCCAGAAACTCCGTCAGAATAAAATCCTCGCCAGCCTCAAAAGCCCAGACATTAATGGTATGAGCATGGAATGACCTCACAGACCTCTGGCACAGCAGTTGCCATTGTAAGACAGAGAAAAAAGGACTGCCTGATTTTGCTTGCTTTTATTCTTTTATACTTTTTTTAAGGGAAGCAGTATAGTGCAATGATTTAAGGCTCTGAGCTGCACATCTGGTGACATCCAGCAGACCAGACCTGGGTTTGAATCCCACAGCTTCCACTTGCATACTGTGTGACCCTGAGCAAGTCACTTAACCTCCTTGTGCTCCCAGGTCGCTCCTGTAAAAAAGCTTTCAGATTAGTGTGCTACTCCTGGTTAAACAACTAAAATAAATACTAGCCAATTGACAACAGCAGGACAAAGCAGCACATACTAGCACAGAACAGTATGGTACTTAATTACATAGTAATTAAATGTAATTGTCTATGCCTGTGTTGCCTATAGTACTTTAAATGTGGTGAGCTGTGACCGTGTCAGCTCTATGTGAGAGAGCGAGAAAGAGCTAAGACGGAGCTGTCAGCCAACTAGCCATTGGAGCTGCCATAGGAACTGAAGTGAGTGAGAAGTACTGCATTCTGCATTACAGAGCATGTAAGTGCTTTTAATGTGACAATAGTGGGCATGTAAATAAGTATGTGTCAGCTCTATGTGAGAGAGCGCAAGCCAGCTGAGGCATAATTCCCCACATATCTAGACGGAGATGCCCCTAGAGCATTTTTGAAAAATCAGTTGGCTGGAATGGCACAAGTGCTGTAGAGGGTGGAAGCATGGCATGTTACTCGCATTGATGTCAGTATTGTTTATAGCAGTAAAACATACCTATTGGGGAGATCACAGTCGGGGAAATAAGAGTCAGGATTTTAAGCATCAATCAGTTACATGTGGGGCAATCATTTTTTATTTTATTTAAAATTTGATAACCGGGAAAGGCACACTGAGCCAAGGTTCGTTTCCAGGTGCGACCCAGATACAGTTTGTACAGAGAGTAACAAGAGATTGTAGAATACAGACAGTTTGCAGAACATTTTACGTTTGTACAGAGAGTAACAATACATTGAAGAATACAGACAGTTTGAAGAACATTTTATAGCAATAAAATCACTGGTTCTGTGGTAAGACAGCAAAACAATTGCTTGTGGAGAGGGAGAAGGGAGATGAGGTCAGCTAGGACTACGTGGCTGGGGTAGGTGGGTGGGGACTGGGTGGTGCATTGGCTGCGTGCTGGACCCATTAGAACATTTAGGGCAGTGCGGGGCGGGTTGGAGCTTGATGAGTCAAGTAAAGGCAGAATGAGAAGGGGCCAGGCGAAGGCTGGGGGGAGGTTGTTCCAGAGAAGGGGGAAGCAGTACGAGAAGGCAGCTTGGCTGTTAAGAGAGCGAGGGAGAAGGAGGTGGAAAGTGCAGGGGTCCCTGTGGCAGAGAGGGTAGCTTAGGGAGGAGGTTGGGGTGAGGAGGGAGGTGAGGTGGGGGGAGGGACCCATACCAGTATTTAGCTAAAAAGGATGCGCCGTGAATGGTATGCCTATGGGAGAGCGGAGCCAGGGAGAGGGGAGCATAGAGCTGGCAGTGGTGAGTGAGTGGGGGCGAGGCAGTTGCGAAGCAGCAGAAGGAATTAAGAAGGATGTCAAGCCTGGAGAGAGAGGAGGATAAGGCCATACCATAGACTATGTAGACATAGTCAATGACTGGTAAGATTGTTTTTTGAACTGGCTCACGCCGGTTGGGGATAGGTAGGCTCACTTTGTGGTGATAGAGGATGGCAAGTTTGGGCCGGAGTTTAGTGCTGATCACCTTGATGTGAGTGGAGAAATTTAGGTGGCTGTCCAGCCAAACTCCCAGGTGTTTGAAGGCTGAGACTTGCTCCAGGGGAAGTGTCATCCTTGGTGGTGATAACTGGGGGGGACCGGAAGGGAGGCCAGCTTCTGTCTGGAGCCAGACCATTGTGACCATTTTTTTTTGCATTTAGAGTGAGCAGATTTTCAAGGAACCAGGATTTGACTCTCTCAAAATCGTTCTGTAGAGTGGGGAGGACACTGTTGTAGGAGGGGCCCAAGGCAATCATACTATACCTCTCTTAAAACTAGGTTTTTCTAAAAAAGTACTGTAGTAGATATGTTAATGGTTGTGAGGAAGGCTTCTACTTCTGCAGCTTATGTCCGTGTATGGACCACCCTTTCGGCCTGGGCCAGGCAGAAGGAGCTCTGGCCTGCCAAGGCTTCAGTTCATTAGATCTTGGACTTCTTGCAAGAAGGCATGGGGAAAGGTTTGGCCCTGAGCACTCTGAGAGGTATGGTCTCCACCCTCAGAGTGTCTTTGGGCATCTTTCTGGGGACTAAGAGAAAGGTCATTCATTTCTACATGTGGTTAGCAAGAGTCACTCTGCCTTCTGATCTCCAGTTCCTCCATGGGATCTAAATATGGTTTGAATGCTCTTTGTAAGGAGCCTTTCAAACCACTGTCATCCATTCCGCTGGATGCGTTGTCTTACAAGGTGTGTTTTTTTTTATTGCTATGTGCTCAGGCAGGAGCATTGGTGAGCTCCAGGCCTTGTCCCACAAAGAACTGTACCTTATATACATAAGGACAAAGCGGTACTCAGAACAGTCCCATCTTTCATCCCAAAAATGCCCACAGCTTTCAATATGTATGAACCAGGAAATACGTCTTCCATCTTTCTGTCCACAACCATCTCACCCAAAGGAGAAGGAGTTGCACAAGTTAGACTTGCGACGGGCTGTTAAGACATACAGTAAATCAAATGGACAGCTAAATTCCGGAAATTGGGTAGCCTGTTTTTTTCTCTTCAGAGCAGCCAAGTTGGGTCAAAAAGCCTAGAAGGCCACTCTAGCTAGGTAGGTGAGGGCCTGCATTGCTAAGGTTTATGTCACGGGAAAGAGGAGGCCCCCAGCCCTGATCGAAGCTCACTCCACCAGGGCTATGGCTACTTCCTGGGTAGATGGGAGTGAAGCATCTGTTTGAGAGCTATGCAAGGCAGATACATGGTCTTCCATCCAAACTTTCACTAAACATTACATACTAGATGTTCAGAGCTCTTCTAATGCAGCCTTTTGTCACAGAGTACTGCAGGCAGCAGGTCATAGGTAATCTTTTACAGTATTTTTTTTTTGACATATGGGATAATATTCTCCCCCTCCCGGTTGTTCTGGGTACTGCTTCTTAGAACCCAGTAGTTATGATTTCCCACTGACAATATGAAGTGCTACAGAAAAAAGAAATTTACTTCATACTTACTGTAATTTCCTTTTCTTTTAGCTCCAACACTGTCAATGGGTCCCACCCAGGAACCTGCTCCTGTGGGAGAATATTATCCATTTGCCAGTGGGAGATGTCCATTGTTTAATTGAAACCCCTATTATGACTTTTCTGGGCATCCCACTATTTAATCTGCTGCACTGTTTTTAAAAAAACCAAAAAACAAAGATTTCTCAATCTGACTGCAATCACATTTTAACAGGGTTAGTTGTAACTCACTATGGGTGCTTTCTTTGTTGCAGGTAGTTTTCACGACATACAGTTTTGCTTGCCAGAATAATCATTGTGTTTGTTGTCAACTTCTAAAGTTGCAGAGGAATTTGCTGGTACAGGATGATGAGTCAGTTTAGCTACCCGCCTTATCCAGAAAGAGGATCAATTCGATTAAACCTAGCGTCAGATGCGAGGGGGCACCATTTTTCTGAAATCAACCAACAAGGTAAGGCAGTTTCTGCTAACAATTAGAAGATAGATTATATTTAAGTATTCAGTTTAATGTTTGACTCTTATCAAATGGACATTATGGTAGTTAAATTTATTGAGGCACTGCGAGGTCTGTAGTGACTGGGGAGTTGTTGATGCTTGGAACCCTCACATGCCCAACATTCTAAAGCTTGGGCTGTGCCATTCCCCTGGTATGTGTGCACTATACTCCGTACTTATGACTTTCCTTGACAATGTTGGATTAACAAAAAAGGAAATTTCAGCAAGTATGAAGTAAATTTCTTCTTTAAAGCTCAACTAACAGGCATGAGCTTAGGAAATGTCTATGTATTAATTTAAAATTGAGAGTTTGAGGTGGCCTTCCAATGGAGAGTTGTTTGGTAGTCAGACTGCAAGGGATTTGAACCCTCAGGTCTGATAGAAAGAAGCAGGTGTCCTTTGAGTTTGCAATGCTGGACTAGGTAAGAATGAAAGGAGAATTATAGCAGATGAGTGAAGCTTGGGGTGTTGAACCTATGCCAAAGAGATAACTGCTATGGGTGGATGGTCTCTGGTGTCCCAAGTGACGCTCTGCTACAGGACCTAGTTCCAAGTGCAGGATAGGCTAGACACTATTCTTTATGACTCTTGCTTCTACAGAACATTACACTAGTGCTATGTTGCTTATCCCAGAAGCAATAAGAACTAACAAGGAGGCTCCAGATTTGACACCCAACAAAGTTTCTCATAAGGGGATGAAAGGAACACATGAGCTGATGAATGGAACAGGCTGGACTTAATTAAGAGCAACAAGTGAAAACAATGTAGGCTGCAGGACTGACAGCAAGGACTGCAGGATGAACAACAGGAAGGCTGAAGCCTAGTAATGCCGTTCTCCCCCAGGGAAAGGAGATAGTTGACCAGTTGAATACAGAAGATGCAGGTAATGCAGAGTAGAAAGTGAGTGATTACCAGAGACTGGAACCCCTAAGCACAACACAGGGATAGACAGGTGGCAAATGCTATGGACTATAAGAATGAGCATAAGAAAGCAGATTGGCCAAGCAAACATACAAATGTAGGGTGGGGTCTAGGCAGAGGAGCAGCAACATGAGGTCAGAAGCACCAGAAAAGAAGCATGACATTGGCATAGGGAGACAACAGGATGAGACCAACCAGAACAGACATGCAGGAGGAGACAGCAGGGAGGATGGGAAACAAGCAAAATCAGAGGGAGTGGCAGAGCCATGGGGTGAGCGGGGAAGGGCAAAGACATGAGTGGGGATGACAAACAAGAACAGTGAGCGCAGCAGATCTGTGGGCTGGACGCAAACAGAACAATGAACAAAAAACAGTGGACAGGCAATGAACGGGAAAGCAAGGAGTAATTAAGGAAGAAAGGGCAACAATGAGAGCAAATCAAAGGGAGAAAGCAACAGAATGAAGTCAAGCAGCACACAGGTAAGACCACACATAAGAAATACTAGGTAGTAATTGAGTGACTGTTGTGGGTTTATGTAGTGCTGGGGGAAGGAGTCTGGCAGTTTCACATTGAACTACAGGCTTAGCCTTTTAACTGTCTAGGTCCTAAAAATACCTCCTCCACCTCACTATATCCCTCCTCTTTCACCAGAACCCAAAATATATTATTAAGTCTCACTAAAGAAAAGGCCCCCCAAGAAATGTCTTATCCCAGGTGCTCCAGAAAGATACAGGTCAGGACTGGGGGTGGGCAAAGTGGCCAAAACACACTTTATTAATTAGTTTGTGAATTCCACACAGTTTGTGAAGTGCAAATTCACCAAATTCACAAAGTTTTCCCTGGCAAAATTGTCTTTTTTTTTGGTGAATGACCAAAATTCGCTTGTTGTAAAAACCTTTCAACTTCTTTAAACTGGAAGTTCCTGGAGTTTGCAGATACCGCACAAAACTTTACAAAGGTGAATTTCAACCACTTTGCATCCACTGCACTTGTGAAGTTTAAATTCACAACCCCTCTAGTTAGAACCTGGCTTATGGGATGTTATGAGAAATTGTACTAAAGTTTGCATAGATCACCACTCCATTAATACATATCACTAATAAAATGTCACCAGTCCAGTTGTGGTTAGAGGCATAACACAAAGTCTTATTAAAACAAGCATTTGTCAATGCCGAATGTTTGCTTGCTGGCATTGGTATTGGTAGTGCAGGAGTTACAGAGCTGCATAATAGGAATGGCAGTGAAGTATTGAACTGAAGCCAACCCCACCACCACCCTGCAGAGACTGACAGGCATTGGGGTGTGCCTTTGGGTCGTCAGGCATAACGGCCATGCCATTTCGCCACACCCTACCCTGCAGACACCGACAAGTGTCACGGTGTGCCTTGAGGTCTTTGGACCTTATGCGCACCCCATTCCATCAGGAAATATGGTGAGATGGGTGCAGTATAAGAGAATGGGGAGAACTTCGGGGCCCAAGAGTCCAAGGCACACCTTGATGCCTCTCAGTGGCTGCAGGGTATGGGTGGGGGTGGAATGGTATGAATATTGCAGGTGACAATCCCAAGTCACAGTCCTAATGCCTGTCATTCTCCACAGGGTGGGGCATTATGGTCGGAAACCCTAACACCTAACACCTCAGGCATTCGTTGGTATTTTCACTCCAAATTTTCAACATGTTTTTTTTGTGACCCCTACCTCATGAACAGTGGCAATATCAGTTTGTTAGCTGAAAGCTGCTTTTGCACAGTGACTACGGCATTTGTCACCACAGGTGCAAAAACACATTCCGAACAGGATGTAAAAAATGACAGCTGTACTGTTCATGGGGAGGTGTAAAAAATGGCAATGTTGAAAATCTGCAGTGAATATATTAAAAAAACTGGTGAAGTCACAAGCGTACATAGAAACTGTGCAACGCACACCATAATGTAATTAGTTGGGGATTTTTTACAACAGATTGTCAACACAGACATTTTGAAACCTCCGATCATGAACAGTGTCACTGTGATTTTCTTTATCTGTCCCGAACAATGATTTCCCACAGCAACCACGCATTTCTGTGTTGAAAGTGTGAAAACACATTTTGTCCATGTGAAAAATGACAGCTGTACTGTTCATAAGGAAATGTGAAAAAATGCCACTGGTGAAAATCTGAACTGAAAAGATTACAAATTCATTAACTTATGAGGGTGCAATGCTCACTCGTAACACAGTCATTTTATGGACTTTTGTCACCAAATTTTCAACATAGCCATTTTAAGACCTCTGCTCATGACCAGTGTCACTGTGATTTTCTTAATCTGTCCAAAACATTGCTTTTGCACCATTGTGAATGTGCACTACATGTGCGGAAACACATTTTGGGTGAGATGTGAAAAATGGCAGCTGTACTGCTCATAAGGAAGTGTGGTAAAATGGCAATGTTGAAAACCTGGCGTGCAAATGTTAAAAATTTGCAAACTTTGAAGCGTAGGAATCATGCATAATGAAGGCCCTAAAACAGTCATTTTGGGAATTTTTTCACCAAATTTTCAACATAGCCATTTTAAGACCTCTGCTCATGAACAGTATCACTGTAATTTTCTTAATGTGTCCCATTCATTGATTTCGCACACCGACTGTGCCATTGTGCTCTACATGCGCGGAAACACATTTTCGTAGAGATGTGAAAAATGACAGCTATACTGCTCATAAGGAGGTGTGGTAAAATGGCAATGTTGAAAATCCAGATTGAAAATATTAAAAATTCGCGAACTGACAAGCGTGCGTAAGAACTGCACAACGCAAGCTGGTAAAACAGTAATTTTTAGGAATTTTTGCAACATAGGCTTTTTGAGAGCCCACATTATGAACACTGGCACTGTCAATTTGTTAATCGGTCCCAAAAGGTGATTTCATGCAGTGACCGTGAAATCACCCTTCGGACCCGATTAACGCCATGACAGTGATAGAATTCATGAGGAGGGGCTCAAAAACCCCATGTTGAAAATTTGGTGCCAGAATTCCAAAAAATGCCTGAGATATGCAGCAAAGTTGAAAAAACCCTATTTATACATACATTAACATTATACAGCTTACCGACATTTCTTAAGTTCACGGTCAGCTTTGAAGAGTGCAGAGGTGTTCCCAGTCCACCGAAGATCGTCGTGACTGGACTCCCATGGGTAAGTATGGTGAGGGGTGTGGGAGGCAGGGTGGCAGTGGGTGGAGTGCTGGTGGGCAGGGAGACTACGAGGGACCTTTTGTTTACAGTTTTTTATTATTAAGATGACACTGGACATTTGCCATGCTGGGGTGGGCACCAGCGTGGCAGCTGAAAAAGCTGTTTGGAGGCTGGAGCCAATGGGGATTGGCACCCCATCAGCTATACATTGTGTGTGTGGAAGAGGGGAGGAGCGCATGAGCATGCAATATGCATGCGTGCGCACATCTGTGTGGGGAGACGGAGTGCTGCTCACTCAAGCAGTGCTCTCTCTTTCAACTGTACAACACTACATTTTGGATCATCGCACTTTGTTTTTTGCACATGCATGCAAACAAACATAATAAAGGAATTTTCTCTTGCCAACCTGTGCTGAGAACCTTTAACGTTAACAGACCATTGATTCTTCACACCATTAAGGGCATCTACTGTATGGTTGGCCTTGGGGCACTAGGTTAGGATCGCACATGCCAAAACAGCTTGGTCCACAAGAGTGCAGTAAGAATGACCCTTCTCCACAACAGCACCCACCAAAAACACCAACAGCAAGAAGAGCGGCAATGGTAGCAGTCTTCAAGGAGATGAACCACTACCGTGAAAAAAACACATAGATTTCTATTTTTGCAGGTGGCTCTGCCTCCCACACTCCACCTTAAGGGGGGCTTCACTCCCAAACCCCCCATCTATATATAATCACCTCCAGGGGGAGGCAACTCAGGGAAGGGGCGAATCCTTGGGGGGGATGTTGTAGAGGGGAAGGGGAATGGCAAAGGTCAACCGGGGTTGGGGAAGACAGTACCCCCACAGGTTGGGAGGGGGAGAGAAAAAAAAACACACATCCCAGGATGACAAAAGAATGAAGCATACCTCCTGGGACAATAAATCAAACCCCAGTCCACCAGCATTCTTCTGCACTCCACTGCCTGTGGCACCAGATCCCCTCCTAGCACAGAGTTCATCCCTTTTTCCTGCTCTCAACTCTTGCAACTGCAATATAGCCAGAGGGATAGCACTAACCTAACCTCACCTCCGGCACTCTATCCCTATTGCTATATTGCAGTTTGTTATTCTGAACACGCACTTCAGGATTCACTCTTTTAACCAGTTACTGACCTAGGGCAGTTTTGTCACAATCATTCAAGGTGGTTGTAACACCACATTCTGTATATGAGAAAGACCCTCCCCCCCAGTAATGTTGCTGAAATCATTTAAAAATAGTGTCCCATACTCAGCCAGCTGCAGCATGACTGCACTGTGATTCCTCTAGCACTAGCACCATGCAGCGGAACATGTTAGCACAGGCATAGCACATGGCAAACGTGCATCCCTGAATGCAGCATTGAATATAGCACTGTACATGTGTGCAGTAAGGGGGTGTTATGGGTGTGAGAAGATGGCACCAATGAAAGACATGCAACACAGCAGCAATGGCATCAGAAATATTTAATAAGCACAACTGGGCAACAGCCCATAAAAATAAAACAACAACAATAAGGTACCCACCAGTAAATTACACAAACTGAAAGGGTACCTACCCATCAATAATGAAAAAAGGACACCAGACTTACAAAAAGAAAAACAGCAGAAAGGGCACCTGCCATTAAGAATAAAAAGGGCACCCACCCATCAAAAAATTAAGCAAAAAGGTCACCCACACATTAAGAATATAAAAAAGGCACCTGCCCATCTATAATAAAACAAAAAGGGCACCCCCTAGGAACAAAACTTAATTAACATATTTTATTATAGTATATTTAATCATATTATTATTTACATTATTAATTACTGTTTTATATTCTTTATAAGCACTTAATTCTTAAGTATGGGAGGCATACTAAACTTCAGGTTGAAATTACTATCCGCATGAGTTTCCTAGAAGCAAAAGGAAATACTGCTGGAATGGGACTTAGGCAAGAAGAGAAAAAAAATCTGCTTTCAACTTTTCTCTTAAGTACATCCTAGACACAATTTATTTATTTATTTGAATTTTGTTAACTGTGTAGCCCCACTGAGATGGAATGTCCCTTTTTCAGGGGCCACCTGAGGAAAAAGGGTTACAAAGGTAGACACTAAAGAGGATGATGCATTAAGCCTAAGCTTTGTGTTTTCAGAGCAATACTAATAAACGTTTTGCAGTTACCAGCTGAGAGAAAAGAGGCCCATCTACATTCCTGAGAGGTCAAAGGTGCTAAGTATCCTTGACAACGAGAGACAAGAGGCAGGTACAAGCTATCCTTTGGAAGAAAAAAAAGTCAGAACTCATTTGAATCTTTATAAAATTTCACAGGAAAAAGAAGTCTTCAGTCTCTTGCAAGACCAATTTTTAAGCTGCCAAAATGAAACTTTTACAATTTCTAGGAGAGATTGCAACTGCTTCTCTAAGTTTTGTAAATGCAGATACTGAGGAAATATATATTTTAGAACAATAGTCTTTAAAATAGACTTCTCAAGTTTAGCCTTAAATAAAAGCTGGCATCATGACAAATCCAAAGATACGATTTTTGGATATGCAGCTGATTGCCATAAAGAGATAAACCGTCTGGAAAAGTCTGTAGTAAACATATTTGACAGTTTTGATTTATGACCAGCTTGAGAGAACAAAGGCATAGCCCTTTGCATAAGAAATCTAATGTTTTAAGGACCCTCCTAAAGGATTTTATGGACATACATTATTCTAAAGCCTAGAATATTTAAAACAAAAGTTTCACGTTGTTTTAAGAGATTCTGCTAAGAAAATTAAGTTATAGTCTTTATTAATTTAATTCAGGAAATACTGGTCCCAGGGAAATGAGAAGTGCTTTAAAAAACTCCATTCAATGAGAGAAGTTCAAATATGTTTGTTTCAAAATCATATTTATTTTGCATAAAAAAATAGAAGAAAAAGTAATTTAATGTTTAAAAAGTGAACTTTGAGTAAGGAGGCAGTCTTTTGGGAGGAGTAGAGAGCCACACATGCAGCCCCACGGAGTTTGCGACGTTGGTGGTCGCAAGGGTGCACGGAGCCGCCCTCCCCCTGAGGATACCCACGGCTACAAAGCACAGCCCCACAGAGTCTGCGACGTCAGTGGTCGCAAGGTGCACGGAGCCCCTCCCCGAGGAAACCCATGCTACGAGGCACAGCCCCATGGAGTTTGCGACATCGGTGGTCGCAAGGGTGCATGGAGCTGCCCTCCCCCCGAGGATACCCACGGCTACAAAGCACAGGTACTGAGACGGCAGAGCATCCACGCTGCTCGGATACATTAGTTGTCTGGTGCCTTAAGACCTTTTTCCACCCCACAAGAATGTTGATAGTTTTTGTGGGATTTTAAATTGTGGTCTTTTGTGACTTTCTAGCTGCTACTGAGACGTTACCTTTAAGTGTATAACCGTGTCCCTGCATGAGAGCTTATCCTCCACAACACTGTAGTTACCTGTACTGCTTTAACTGTGTTTTTTTTTAAGCAGTAGGAGACTTTTAAATATGTGTCCTAGTTTTTAGCAAGGGATGAAAGTAATCTCTTTAAATGCATCAGTACTCTATGTTGTCTCGATTACTGCGAAGGTAGCCCTAAATATTATTTTAAATTAAAAGTGTCCCGAGCCCCTGTCTTCTGTAACATTGCCTGGGATAAAGAGGGGACGAAGCCTTTGGGTGCAAGCAACCATTTTGGCATCAGTCTCCCATTTTGTAAACGTCCCCTGAGTCCTTGGCTTTTGCTCTTTATTTATGCCAGATTTAATGTGAATAACCATGCCCCTGTATTGAGAGCTTCTCCTCCACAACACTGTAGTTACCTGTACTGTTTAATTGTGTTTTTTTTTTTTTTGAAGCGGTAGGGAACTTTTTAAACATATGTCCTTAGCGTAGCGGGGGACAAAAGTATCTCCTAAATGCATCAGCACTCTATGTTGTCTTGTAACTGCGAAGGTAGCCCTGAAATTATCTTTACAGTTTTAAGTGTCCCGAGCCCGTTTGTGAATCTTTGCCTGGGATAAAGAGGGGGCGAAGCCTTTTGGGTGCAAGCAACCATTTTTGGAGAGACCCTTTTTGGTTAATACAGGCAGTCTCCCCGCACCTGTAAATTATGGCTTACAAGGCAACTACAAATACGCCACCAGGCAAAGCTACAGGAAAAACTAAACCATCCTGTACCGTCTTTTATACTCCCTCACCGCGCCCCTACAAGGTGAATCCGAGTTCAGGAATTAAATAGTAAATGCACAAATAAGATCGTTGCTTGATTTGCCTGCAACCCAAACCCCCCCCCAAATCGTCCACGTTTTTCTGTTCTCCATAAATACCTGTGTTTTCCGTTTCTTCTTCTGCAGCCCCACGGAGTTTGCGATGTCAGTGGTCATGAGGGTGCACAGAGCTGCCCTCCCCCCGAGGATACCCACGGCTACAAAGCACAGGTACTGAGATGGCAGAGCGTCCACGCTGCTCAGATATATTAGTTGTCTGGTGCTTCCCCGTCAGCTGCCCCGCCGCCCCCACCACTACCCTTGGTGAGCACTCCATTATATAGTGATCATCAGGTGACTGATTTTAGCCTGTCAACCAACTTTTCCATCTGCAGTTTATCGGAGCTCACCACTAGCGGCCGCTACAGCAATCTCTTTGTTCTTGCTGCATTAATTCCACTCTTGAAACGTCATGCTATACATAGTTTTTAAATCAATGCTAGGGTTAGCTCTCCCTGTTACACTTGCATCCCTACCACCCATGCTCCACCCTAATCCTCAGCCTGGCCCCCTAACCTCTCCCCTTTCCACTGCCACCCTAGTCACAGCTCCACCACTATAAACAGCAAATCCCCCTGGGATTAAGCTGTCCCTGGACTCCTGACCCATCCATTATCCCCCCCATCCTTCCACCCTGGACTGGCCATATTGAAACTACACACGTCAGGCCTTTTCCCACAACATCCCCAGTCTCCCTTACCCCACCGCAAGCCTATAAAAACACTGCCAAACCTAAAATTGGTACTAACCTTAGTACTCTTACTTGCTGGAGACATTGAGCTAAATCCTGGACCTGCCTCCAACACTAGCCAAACCCCTCCCCCACTGGTCAGCTACCCAGAAGCCTAAAATTAGCCCACCTAAACATACGCAGCCTCCTACAAAAAATGCCCCTACTACAAACACTAATACTAACTCTATGCCCTGACGTCCTAATTATCACCGTGACCTGGCTGAAACCATACTACCTGGATGCTGAAGTAGCTCTTCCTGGATACTCCATCATCCGCCATGACCGCCCAGGCACTAAGAGAGGCGGTGGTACAGCCATCTACGTATCCTCCCAGGTACAATTCTCACCTGTCTCGCTACCTGCCTTCCCGGAAAATATTGACTCCGTACTAATAAATATCTCCTTACTGTATTCCATCCCTATCTTCATAGCAGGGACCTACTGTTCCCCTGACTCCCTTTTAAACTCCGTAACAACACACCTAGACACCCTAAAAACCATTACCTGGGGTGGAGAGCTCCACATCCTCAGTGATTTCAATTTAAACTGGCTCACCAGTGCTAGCACCAAACTCCGACACCATGTAGCTAGTTTAAACCTGTCTCAACTCATCACTTAGCCCACGCGGCTAAACCACAAAACTCAAAACCACCTCCCTGCTCGACTTAGCCCTCACTTCTCATCCACACAGGATTATAACTTCAGGCTTCCTACCGGACTCTCTGAGCGATCACCATATGATATATATAATACGTAAAATATTCAAAGCTAAGTCACTGCCTCCAAAAACTCTCCTTATTAGATCATATAAATCCCTTAACCTCAATGATTTCCTACAAGACCTAGCAAACTTGGATTGGTCCTACATACCCAGGGTCCCTTCTATGGATTACGTCCTTGACTTCTTCAAGTCAAAATTTCTTGCCATCTGGGACTACTATGCACCACCCAGAAAGGTTAGAGTAAGGGGAGCTCATCTGCCTTGGATCACTGCCGACCTCATGGAGCACCTCCATGTCAGAGATCAGGCGTGGAAAACCTATAAGTCATCAGGGATGCACGTCCATCACCTACAATATCGAACGCTTCAGAATGCCTGCACTAGGCTTATCCACCAGGCTAAAGCTCACTACTTCGCTTCATCCCTCCAAAAAAATTTAAACCATCCAGCCAAGTTCTGGAGGTCGATAAAATCACTTTTATCCCCTCCTGCCCAGCCACCTACTCCTGCCCTAGATGTGGGTGGCTCCATCATAACTGAACCACTAGCAGTTGCCATGGCCTTCAACACTGTGTTTACTAGCAGCGGGTCCCCGGCCTACTCAAATCCCCCACCTGCTACACACAACGTGTCTTCCTCCTCCACACCCACACCAACCCCTCACCTGACCTTCTCCTTCTCCCTAGTTACCCCACAAGAAGTACTCAAAGCCCTGCTTGCCCTAAATCCCTCCAAGGGTAGCTGCCCCACAGGCATGGATGCCAAAATGCTCTACCTCTCTGCACCTGCTATCACCATGCCTCTAGTGTCTCTTTTCAACCTCCCTTTCACCTCTGCCTCTATACCTTCAAATTGGAAGCATGCCACTGTCATCCCCCTCCTGAAAAGTGGTGACCCCTCCTCCCCCAGCAACTACCATCCAATCTCCCTCCTACCCACCCTAGCCAAGATTCAAGAACACCTCGTTCTCTCCCAACTCACCACCTTCCTTGACTCTTCTTCCTTCTTCACCCCTTACCAGTCTGGCTTTAGAAAATCCCACTCCACTGTCACATCCCTCCTCAGACTCACAGATTCCATCCTCACAGGTATGGATAAAAGTCATATCACATCTGCCATTTTCATCGAACTAGCCAAGGCATTTGACACAGTCTCACATACCCTCCTTCTGTTGAAACTCTCTAAGGCAGGCCTCTCCAGTGCGGCTTCACACTGGTTTAGCTCATACCTGGGTGGCAGGTCCCAATCAGTAAAGATTGGCGCCTCCACCTCAAACCCCCTCCCTGTCTCCATTGGTGTCCCCAAGGCTCTGTCCTTGGCCCTATCTTATTCTCCATTTTTCTCAACAACCTTCCATCGACCTGCCTGCATGCTGACATTCACATGTACGCAGACGATACAGTCCTGTATGCCTCAGGATGCTCCCCGCTGGAAGTTGCATCCAAGATCCAGCAACATTTCACAGAAGTCCAGCACTGGTTTCGCAGAAATCAACTTATTCTAAATGCCAAAAAAATGATCTCCATGACCTTTGGCATGAGACAAAGACTCTCCCGCCTCCCTGCTTTCCCCACTCTCAAAACACTTGATGGGACCTCCCCTACAAGTCTGCACCTCTTTCAGATACCTAGGTGTCTGGCTGGATCAACACCTAGACTTTTCTATGCACATTGAAGCAACCCACAAAAGACTACACCCTAGGCTGGGGGCGCTATACCTGAACCGCAGCTGCATCCCTCTGCCTGCCCGGAAAGAGATTCTACAGAAAATGATCCTCCCTATTTTCGACTACGGGGACGTAGTCTATAGTTCTGCCCCTAAATCCACCCTGGCTAGACTGGATTCTCTTTTTAACTCCTTCTGCCACTTTGCACTGGATTGCCCTCCCTCCACTCATCACTGCAACCTCTACAGCTACCTTAACTTACCCTCCTTCGTCAATAGGCACCTTTACCACTGTAACAGACTTACAGCCAAATTCTGGACCCAGTTACTGCCCTCCTACCTAGCCTCTACCCTAACAGCTCAAACACCATCAACATACTCACTCAGAAGTTTCGACTCCTGTCTACTACAAATCCTACACATGGCTACCTCTACTGGACAGTTGGCTTTCAGAGTCCGTCTACCAAAACTTTGGAACTCTCTGCCAGCTGTCATCCGGCTCTCTCCCTCCCCTCGGCAACAAATCTGCCTTCTAAAAGGGCAAGTCCCCACTAGCTGCTCATGTCAAATTTGACATGCACTAGCATGGGCCGTGTCCATTGGTAAGGGCCAACCCCCAAATGCAATCTATGCTGCCCACTCAAATGCTTAACTAACAAATTTTGTTTGCCATTACCTTCTCTACATATTCTGCCTAATATTATGCTGTGCATTCTCTGTTTCTTGCCTCCTGTACATACTACTTCTAGATTTTTATCACTGTTAATTATAAAACCTTGTACATACTGTATGTAACTTATGTAAAGTTTTGCTGCTCTCTAATTTCTGTATGTTTACTGTATGTAACTTATGTAAACTTTTGCTGCTCTCTAATTTCTGTATGTTTACTTGTATGTACTTATCCCGTTCCCTCTACCCCCAGGACACATCTGGAATTGAGTGGTAGTCTGCTCAGTATGTCTTTCCTGGTAAAACTTTTAAATAAATAAATAAAAATCTGCAGTAACCAATCAGAACTGGTGATAATGTCACTCTGAGACTGAAAGATATATCCGAAGTCTGCTAAGTCCAACCCAGAGATGCCTGAAATCTTGGATCTGTAAAGACCTACGTCAGTTGGACTGAGTAATCTTGTTGTTTTAGACTTTTAAAAGCCATGCCTGTCTTGGAGGTCTGGGACCAGTATCTGGTCAAGCCCTTGATGTATCCACCAGCATTGCAAAAGCCATGCCTGAAAGCTGACACAATATTGCAACAAGATCCAGCTACAAGAACAGCTTGTTACAAAAATGACTTTTTCCAATAATGGATGGAGCAAAGCTGTGTTTTCAATAATGGACATCCTGACTGTAGTAAGGTTTTGAAACTCTTGCTAAAGCAAGAATACAGACTGTTAATTTCATCAGCCAAGAGCAAGTCTACAGTGCTGTTTGATAACAGATGAGTCTGAGAGGTCTTGGGTTCAAGTGGAAATGAATTGAAAAACAGAAACAGTCATAAAATCCAGTTGTCAACCAAGAAATTTGCTAGCCACAAGAAAATTCTTCTCTGCAAACAAGTGTGATGGTGAAGGAATCTACCATTGTGCCTTGAAACAGTTAGTATCTTGCTGTCTAATGTTCTCGCCTAAATCCTGATAAATGACTTTTAATGATTCATGACATTTCAAGCAAGGAGGATCCAGTCTGCACTGCTGAGTTGATGCCAAAGAAGTCTGAAAGTCCCAGGTTTGAGGATGAGAAAGGAAAGACAAGTACTACAACCAAGCCAGCTGTTAACTCATTTGCTCCCAGTGGCCATTTTAGGTCAGATCCAGCAATGGATGGTTCCAACACCATATGGTGTCTATGGGAACAAAGGAGACTTTTACCATCCAGAATCAGAAATTCTCACCAAGATTTTCAAAGCAAAAAGTAAATGAAGACCAACCTCTAGAAATAACCAAAATTTAAGTATTATTTTAATTAATAATTTTAATATTTTAATTTGGCTTATCTGCAGAGCTAACATAGGTAACAAAGTAAACTTAACTTTTTAAATACAAAATCTTGGGTATATGAGTTAAGATGGAGTTTAATTAAAACATACATATTTTTGCATGAGAACAGATATTTGAACATGTCATAAAGAAAGTCAAAGTATTCAGTGAACAAAGTCATTTGAAATATTTTTTTTTACAGAAAATCAATTTTAGTTATCAAAAGTTATCCAAACTGCAAATTGTTTATTTTGTTTGTTTTCTTTATTTTTGTTTATTTGATTTTCTGAAACCTTTGATCTTTCTGGACTACAAGTCTCCACCTCTCATTCACACTAATGGGACTATGCCAGAGGCACTAGGACCAAGTAGGAGCCAAAAATCCTCAGGAAGGCTGGCATTTAGATAGGGCTGCACATGCGCAGCCCCACGAGACTGTCTCATGCCCGTATAGGCATTCTTGGCATTGCCCCTTCAACCACCTCAGTTCCTTTTTTCCACACTGAGTGTGCTTCTGTGATGACATCATACAACAGCAGCTATAGCTGTTCAGTATTCAATTAAGTTACTACTTTCAGTGTTCTTTTCTTATTTAAAAAAAAGAAGAAGAAGAGGAAAAAAAGTCTTATTGAAGAAATTCAGCTTACCATCAACGGAGTCAACCTTAGATGGTAGCAGTGACAGTAGGGAGACTTCACTTGAAAGCTGTTCTGGCAGTGGGACTGTGTCTGGTCCACCACACTTTGTGGAGGGGGTGTCAGTCTGCCCAAAGCACAAAAAGTAGTGGGCCCATTCCCAACCTCGATCAGGGACCCTTCTCCACTCGACCTTGAGTTCTTCTTCCTCCCATCTGTTGAAGAAGAAGTGGTACTGCTCGTGGTCACCCTCTGGCATGTTTGCATGGAGATCGTCAGTGTTGGACAGTGGTAGGCCTGACCTGATTCTGATGAGGTCCTCTGTGGTTCCATTTTCAATGGCCACAATGTTTGACACAGGATCGCTTCTCTGTCCTTTAATGGGGCTCTGGTGAGCAGTTTCATCACTGGGCCACTCTTATAGAGCAGTGAGTATAGCATCTGTCCTGGTTGACTTTGCCAGTGGACCCAGTTCTAGGATCTTCAGGTCTCGGAGCCGCTGGGTCATGGCCGGGGTGGTTGGGCCAGGATATGTGCGTGGTGCCCTCTCCGGTGTCATTGCCAATGAAACTGACTCCACGTGCCTACTCCTCACCTTTTTTTCTTTGCAGGGGCCGGCACAGATACCATTTTCCTTCCCCCTTTCTTTCAGGTCTGGCAGGGCCACCAGCAGTGCTGGCATTGCGTATGGTACCAGTACCATATATGGTGCCAGTGCCCTGTGTGATGCCAGTGCCATATGTGGTGGTGCTGAATTACTCGACAACAATCTGGGTGGCAGTGTCTCCCATGATCCTGACCTAGACCTGCCTTTTGGAGGTTCTTCTGGGGTAGAAGTGTATCTTGATGAGCCTGATCTGCTTTTGTTGAAGATGCAGCAGATGACACATTTTATGGGCTAGAAAGCAAGCCTTCTGTATCAGTGAAGCCTGTGGTGGAAGATCTTTCTTTCTAGTCTCTCCTCAGGGATATGGGGTTCACCATAGTATTAGAGACTTCATCCGTGGACCAAAGTAGACTTCTACGTCTTGAGTTCCTACATTCTTCAGTACGAGTACACCCTGTGGAGCACACTCAAATTAATGGTTGAGAACCTCCTGGAATCTAATGCTCCATTACTTGGTGCATATAGTTCAATAATCAGATGAAAGCTTCTATGGATGCCTATGACACTGTCTCTAGGGCAGCTGCCACTGGCATTTGTAGAAGGTGACACTTCTGGCCCAGAAAATTGGGTTTCTCAACTGATGTTTAGCAGGTAATTAACATCCCCTTGATGATGTTTATCTGTTTGACCCTCAGGCTGAGCACTGGAGGCCACTCAGAACACCAGGGCTGCCTTTAAAACAGCCAGGCTGGCTCCTGCAGCCCTTCAGAGGGACGGGAACCATTAAAAATTTTATAACAGGCAGTCCTTTCAAGGTAGAGGCCAAGGAGCCTTTATCAGGAATGAACTCCTCAGCTGCAAAAGAAAATGTAGCAGAGGGCACAGGGCCCAAAAGCACCCTGTACCAACCTCTGAGGATCTGGCCCAGGTCCCACCTCAGCTGTCCAAGGTGGATACCTCTCGGCAGTAGGGGGCATCTGAATCAGTTTTACAATCAGTGGAATTCCATTACAGCAGATGGATGGGTCCTCAGGATTGTCCGAGAGGGATACTCTTCCAATTTTGCAGAGATTTCCCCAGACCTTCCACCCAGATGGTAACTCAGTCTGTCCACCTCTCAGTCAGAGCTTCTGACTTCTGAGATATGGGGCCTTTTCAGGAACAGGGCAGTAGAAGTTGTTTCACAGCAAAACAGAACACAGATTCCTATTCCCATTGCTTCTGGTTCCAAGATAACTGGCAGCATGTTCCCAGTTCTCGACGTTGGAAAGTTAAACGAGTACCTGTTCAGGGAAAAGTTTACTAAAACCTCGGCATTCAAGTCTTCACTACCGGACGATTGACTCCCAGCCAGCCCATCCAGGCAGGAGACACAGGAATCAGTCACCACAGCTTCTCAGTTGCTCACTTCAGGGGGGTTTCTGAATCGGGGAAGGTGCCAGATTCACCTTCCCAGCAGCTCTTCTTCATAGGAGCCCTCCTGGATACCTCCAGGGTGAGGGTTTTACTTTCAGAGGATGGGAGAAATTATATCTTCAGATGGCTCATTACATCATGGTAAATAACTCTGTTCAGGCCCCTTCGATGCAGCAGATGCTGGGACTCATAGCATCATCCACAGCATGCAGTGGTCATCGACCACACACCCGTAATCCTTCCACATAAAGCGACACAGCCTCAGACAAAATCACTCACATGGTGGATCCAGAAGGACAAGCTTCTGCAAGGTCTACCCCTTACCTCATTAAAATCTGAGATCACCATCACCACGGATGCATTCCTGATCGGTTGGGGATCTCACTGTCAAGACCTCCACACTCAGGTGCGGAGCGAGGAGAAGTCTTATTTTCTCATATATGTCTTAAAAATGAGAGCTGTCTTATATGCTATCCAAGTCCTGAAGGATGTCCTCTGCCATGAAGTGATCCTCCTTCGGACATACAACAAAGCTGTGATGTATTACATCAATAAGCAGGGTGGAGCGCTCCCCTACCCTCAGTGCAAGGAGGCCATAAGGATGTGAGATTGGTGCCTCAAACATGATGCATCAGTTCAAACAGTCTCCTGCCAGGAATTGAGAATGACCTAGTGGATCACCTCAGCAGGACAAATACAAATCCCCATGAGTGGTCACTTACATCAGACATTGTGCAGTTGCTATTAGATGAGTGGGGCAGTCTGGACCTGGACCTTCTTGCATCCCCACTCAACACTAAACTGCCTCTATCCTGCTTCAGAAATTCAGAACCTAGCTTTTTCTGTCAGGATGCATTCAGACTGCAGTGGATAAGATGCTTCTTGTACACGTTTCCTCCTCCTCAATTAGTTCAGAGGGTGCTGCTCAAGTTGGAGGCACAGGGGGGCAGAATGATTCTCATCATCCCATACTGGCCTCAAGAGATGTGATTTTCATTGATCAGTAGACTGCCAAAAGTTCCCCCGAGGCAACTCCCTCCATGAGTGGACCTTCTGACACATAGACCTCTGTCCCATCCCAGCCTGGACTCCCTTCATCTCCATGCCTGTCTCCTGAGGAGATTGAAATGGGCAGGTTTAAGATTTCCCAGACAATCACAGAAATCCTCTTAGCTATGCATGAGCCTTCCACCAGGAAGGCTTATGTGGCTAAGTGGAAATGCTTCTCCATCTGGTGTGCAAAGTCCCACCTGGACCCTTTCTATTGCACACCTAGTAAGGTGTTGAAGTGCCTCTTGGACCTGTCAAACGCAGATCTGCAATACTCGTCAGTGAAGATACACCTCTGCATGATTTTAGCCTATCTTGAGCCAGTACAGAACATGTCACTGGCTTAGTTACCATTAGTCAAGAGATTCCTAAAAGACATCCTACACACTAAATCCCCAGTCAGTAGACCAGTGGCCACATGGGATATTAACCTGGTGCTAGATTGCTCACTCGTAAACCCTTTGAATTGAAATTTCTGACCTGGAAGACAGCTTTCTTAGTGGCTGTCAATTTCACTCGTGGGGTCTGTGAAATCCATGCTTTGGTCACAGACCCCCCTTCCCCAACACCGTCTTTCATGAGGACAAGATGGTACTCTATACTCACCCTAAATTCCTACCCAAAGTGGTTTCAGACTTTCACCTCAACTAGCTCTTTCTCCACTTACTTTACTAACTTCCAGAATGAAGGAAAGCATACCCTTCGTTCTCTGGATGTTAACAGGGTTCTGTGATTCTACACTGACAGAACGAAAGAGATACACAATCCAAGCAACTCTTTTTATCTTTCAGCATGCCTTGGCTGGGTCAGCCTGTTGTGATTAGATGAATTTCTGCATGGTTAGCAGCACGTTTTAGACACTGCTATTGTATGGTGCAGATCAAGTTGGAGGCTGGGTTCATGACCACTTTACGTAAGCGGTTGCGGTTTCTCTGGAAGAAATTCATAATGTACCCATTGAAGACATCTGCAAGGGGCTACTTGGAGCTCAGTGCATACCTTTGTGAAGCACCACACTCTGGATGTCCATGTCAGACAGCATATTTTAGTGGTGCACAACTTTTTTTAAAGGACAGCCAGACTGAAGACTTGAGTCTAGGCCATGGGCCATTGTAAAATGGCCCAAGATGACAAATGTCCATCAAGACATTATAAAATGTACACATAAAGCAAATCAAAACATGCATTCATCTGTCTGTTTATTTATCAACATGTTACTGAAACTAAAAACAATAACAAAAAAATAGACTGCAAGTGGAAGCTGCTAGGTCCTCAGGGGCCACAGACAGCTTCTGTGGGGGCCATTTGTGGCCCCTGGGCTTCATGTTGTGCACCTCTGGCATACTTTCTTTGGCAGGACAATCCTTATGGACTTCTGCCCTGAGTGAGCTCTGTCTCCTGCCACCCTACTTGGGGGATTGGTTTTTAGCTCCATACTTTCCCATTAGTGTGAATGAGTGGTGGAGACTTTTAGTCCAGAAAGATATGGAAATCATGTACCTACTGTAATTATTGATCTTCTTGGATGAAGACTCATTCACATGCCCATCCACCATTCCCTGAGCTCTCTCATCCTGTTTCTGGTCTTCACTCCCTTGTTAGCATAGGCTGTGAAGACATAATTGGGTTTATCCTTCTTACATGAGTCACCCAGGCTATATTATGCCCTGATTAGGTTAGTTTCCTAGGCTAGTTTACGCTGCACCTCCTCAGTTAAAAAGGTATTCAGGCAGTTAGAGAGTCGATGCCAAGATAGCCCCTTTTGTGGGGAAAGTTATTGAGAAAGTTGTGGCGGTCCAACTGGATAACCATTTGACCATCCATAGTTTATACGAACCTCTCCAGTCTGGTTTTCGTAAGAGGCATAGTACCGAGACTGCTCTGGTTCAGGTGGTCAATGATCTCCTGAAGGCGAGAGATCGGAGACACCGCTCTATTTTAGTTCTCCTTGATCTATCATCAGCTTTTGATACTGTGGATCATGGGGTCTTGCTCGAACACCTGAGGTCCATTTGTGGACTGTCGAGTACGGTCCTCAGAAGGTTTTCATTGTTCCTCGAAGGGAGAACGCAGAGAGTGGTCTCGGGTTTGTATTCATCTGGGGCCTTCTCTCTGCCTTGTGGGGTACCTCAGGGCTAGGTGCTTTCCCCAATGTTATTCGCAGTACATATGCTACCCCTCGGAGACATTGTAAGATGGTATGAGCTGAGGTTTCGCTGCTATGCTGATGATACCCAGCTCTACCTGTCTTTTGCACCTGACCAAGTTAGTGCTATCTCGGTACTGAACAACTGCCTCGCAGATATCCAAGACTGGATGAACTCCAGCAGTTTAAAGTTGAACCCAGGAAAGACTGAGGTTATGGTGGTGGACCTGAATCACAGGGTAGAGGGTTTGAGGACTGGTCTCCCCTCTGGATTAATCCTGGGGGTGGACCAGATCCTCACCTCTGAACGGGTGCGTAACCTGGGAGTGGAGCTTGACACTGGTTTGACCCTCCGCTATCAGGTGTCTGCAGTTGTCAAGCTGGCATTTTTTCATCTTAGGAATATTGCCAGGATTAGGCACCTTGTTCCACCCAGTGATCTGCCGGTTTTGGTCCATGCCATTGTGACATCTTGCCTTTATTACTGTAACTCCCTTTACCTAGGACTTCCTGGGGTTGATATCCGCCACTTGCAGCTAGTGCAGAATGCAGCAGCACGTTTGTTGACTGGGGCATCTAGAAGTTCTTATATTACCCCCTGTGCTGCGCGCTCTGCACTGGCTGCCAATACAGTGGCAGATCACCTTTAAAGTGGGTCTTTTGACCTACAAAGCCCTACACGGTCTGGGTCCCGACTACTTCAAAGAGCTCCTGGTGCCCTACACCCCTCTGAGACAGCTCCGCTTGGCTGACGAGGGGTTGCTGGAGATTCCTAGGGTAAATTTGAAGTCATCTGGTGCCTGTGCATTTGGATTTGATGCACCTACCCTCTGGAATTCTCTGCCCCGTCAGCTCCGGGAGTGTAGGACGGTGGGGAGCTTTAAGCAGGCACTAAAGACTTTTTTTATGGGAGAAGGCGTTTTCCTTCTTTGTTTTAATTTTATATTGTAGTATTGTAATATCTGTTTATATTTGTCTTATTGAATGTATTGAATACGTTTTTGTTTGCTCTTGATGTACAGTGCTTTGAAAATTTTGAAAGGCGCTTAATCAAATACATTTTATTATTATTATTATTGTACGGGCATGAGTCAGTCTGATGGTGCCATACATGCATGGCCCTATCTTGGCACCGACCTCCTGAAGATTTTTGGCTCCCACTGGGTCCTTGCGTCTCTGGCATAATCCCATTAGTGTGAACGAACGGTGGAGACTTTGGCCAAGAAGATCAAGAATTACGGTAGGAACATAATTTCCATTTATTTCTGTATGCAATTATTATGTTTACAAGGTATATTTATGCAAATTATGGATACTTTGAATTAAGTTTGTGTTTGATTTCAGTATCTTCAGGCTGCTGGGCTGACTGGGGCTGGGCCTTTGTTTCTGCTGCAGTTGTGGAAGCTTCTAGCAGCTTGTAAGTGGGTGTGGCTGGATCTTCAGTTGCTTTAAGTATTTCAGTGGCTTTTCTGTTAATTTATTATTATTTATTTTTTTATTTAGTTTTTGTTTACCGGGTAAGTACACTAGACAAGTTTTATGCCTATTTTCAGGAATGACCCGGGAGAGTACAAAAGGGTACAACAGGTACATCGATATAGCAATTGGTTCTGACAAATACATTTAGGTACAGAAACAGGAGAAAAGACAATTTTCGCAGTTATTAACCTCTACATGGAAGGTAATTTCACTGCCTTTCTTTTTCATTTCGGTATCTTCAGGATGCTGGGTTGACTAGGGCTAGGCCTCTGTTTCTGTCGCAGTTGTGGAAGATTCTAGCAGCTTCTAAGTGGGAAAGGCTGGATCAGCCCCTGCCTGGCAACTCCTTGGCTGATTGTTATTTTTGGACACAGCCTGTGTAGTTAATCCCTCCCACAACCCACCCACCTCAAGGCTCTGCCTTCATTTATAGGGTGGGTCCCATAGTGCCTTGTGACATCCTGCAACCACACAGGATGTTACAAGCAAAACAAAACAAGAAACAGATAGAAGATGACAGATAACAATTAGGATGCATAAGCAGGCAGCAGAATGAGGAGGGTGCGGTGGTTTCTTCTTTTTTCATCAGCACACAGCCTAAGGGGAAAAGGGCTTTTATAGGTACGATTGAGGGGGGTCTTCTTGCTTTAAGACTTAGAAGACAGACTGCATTTATTGGGGGGGGGCAAGCGTTGTTGGTTGGCTAACTTTAACATGAGGGTAAGGTATTGGGGAGCTGGGGGAATCATGGACACAACAGGAAAAAGTGGATGGGAGGGGTCAAGAAGGGTGTGTGGGCATCCTCCTACTGAAAATGAGGAGGGATACTGGTGGGCGAACAATGGGATGGGAAGGGTGGTAGGCTGCAACAAACCTGCGGAGCAGCAATCTTTCTGAAAATTACTTGGAAAGTTCAAGGGTGTTTGGAGTGCAGGCAATTAAGGCAGTTTAGGAATGAGCTCAGCTGTTAACAAACAACTCAGGAGGGGACTGAGGGCTGCAATGGAAGACAACTCAGCAGCTAGGAAGGGAAGAAGGGCAACTCTGGAGGAAGGACAGATCAAAGAGGGAGGGGGGAGGAGTTAGAATATGGTAGCAAATGGGGGAAAGAGACAGGGGGTCCTGGTTCAAAGGACAAACAAGGGCAGGAAAGGGGAGAAATAGAGGACAGGAGAAAAGGAAAAATCTAACAGTCGCAAAGTCAGCAGAGATGAAGTGGTGAGCAGAAGAAAACAGGAAACAGGTGGTAGTGAAGGGGTATCAAAAAATCATTTCAAAGTACTGTCAGGATTGGAGGATGTGATGGGGGCGTGCTGGGCAAAGGAACCAATGACAGACAAGGCGAGAATAGAACAGGAGGGGGTCAAGGAGTTGAGGGGGTATGGTATCGGGGATTGGTCAAGTGAGTGTGTGGTGGGGAAGGAGGGAAGGGAGGTATGAGAATAGGGTAGGGATGCATCAGTGGAGGAGGTAGGTGGAGCCCAGTGGAGTGGGGAGGTAAAATCGGAGAAAAAAGGGAACAGGGCAGAGACAGGGAACATTATAACAGGAGTGGAAAAGGAAAAAACTGCACCAGAGAAGGAGGAGGAATGGAGAGGAAGGGGATGGGATAAAGGAAGGACAAGGTGAGCAGAACATGAAAACGAGGGTGGGATCCTAGTGCTAGGAGACTCAGTGCTGAAAGGGATCAGATGGGGAGGCAAGGGGGAGAGGCATAGTTGCAGATGGGTGGAAGCCTTGCCAGGCATGACTGCAGAAATGGTGGGTCAATCTGTTCTGAAGTATGCTAAAAGGGGTAGGGAGAAACCTCACATAGTTCTGCATTTGGGAACAAATGACCTGGAGGGAAATATGGTAGATGTAGTCCAGAGGAGGTTTGAGGAGCTGGGGCTGATTTGTGAGGAGGCAGAAAGATAAGTAATTCTCTCAGAGGTGCTTCCAGTACCCAAGGCAAGCACGGCAAGGAAGCTGAGGATAGAGGAATTTAACACGTGGCTAAGAGGATGGTAAGAGGATGGTGTCAGTCACAGATACACAGAAATGTGATGGCAGAAATAGGCCACACGGCCTATCAAGTCTGCCCAATAACCCCTCTCCCCCACTTTTTATACATCAACCTTAATGCCCAAGCCCTTATGTCTGTCCCATGCCCTCTTGAATCCCTCCACCGTTTCAATTCCCACTACCTCTTCTGGTAGCTTGTTCGAGGTCTCAACCACCCTCTCCATGAAGAACTGACCCCTGACGTTACCTCTGTAGTTCCCTCCATCCTCTTGTATTTGCTCCCCTCTTCATTTTGAACAAGCTCCCACCCACCACCCTATTTATTCCTTTCAAATACACGTTCAATCATATCACTCCTCTCCCTCCTAGTCTCCAGAGGGTACAGATTTAGCTCTCTCTATCTTTGCTCATAAGGTACCGCACACATCCCCCGCACCATTTTGGCTAGCCTTCTCTGGACCCTCTCCATCATCTCAATATCCCTGTGCAGGTGAGGCCTCCAGAATTGCACCCCATACTCCAGGTGTGGCCTTACCATGGTTCTGTACAATGACATCAGCACCTCCCTCTTCCTACTAGTAAAGCCCCTCGCAATGCAGGTCAACATACCATTTGCCTTGCCCACTGCCTTACTGCACTGGTTCCCCACCTTAAGATCGCTTGATGCCATAATCCCTAGGTCCTTTTTCCACTTCCTTTCCCTTGATCATCACCATCCCAAGGGAGTAAGTTTCCCTCTTGTTTTTCCTCCCCAGGTGCATCACCGAGCACTTTTGTGCATTAAATTGTAGCTGCCAGGTCTCTGACCACTGCTCCAGCCTCTCCAGGTCTATGACCACTGCTCCAGCCTCTCCAGATCCCGCCTCATTTCCTCCACTCCCCCTGTGAATCCACCCTATTGCAGACCTTTGTATCATCTGTGAATAGACATACCTGCCCTTCCAGACCCTCTGCTAGGTCACTAACAAAGATGTTAAAAAATAGTGGTCCTAGTACTGACCCCTGCGGCACCCCACTTGTCACTGCCGGTTCCCTTGAATGTGTCCCATTTACCACCACCACTTGACTCCTTCCCTTCAGCCAGTTTTCTACCCACCTGGTGATCCTCTGGCCCACCCCCAGTTTGTCCAGCTTATATACTAGCGTCCTATGCAGAACGGTGTTGAAGGCCTTACTGAAACTGTAACTTGTCGCTAGTGAAAATGGGCAGTTTTGCTCATCCTGCTTACAAGTATAAAAAATAAAAATGAAATGAAATGAAATCCAGACAGGCCACATTCCCTACTCCCCCCGGTCCACTATCTGCGTCACCCCATCAAAAACTCTATCAGGTTAGTCTGGCAGGACCTACCCTTGGTGAAGTCATGTTGCCTTTCATCCTGCATGCCATTTCTCTCCAGGTATTCCACCAGTCTAGTCTTCAGTAACATTACCTTCCCCACCACCGAAGTGAGACTGACAGGATGGTAGTTTTTTACCTTGTCCTTCCTTCCTTCCTCCCTTGTATAGTGCAACCACCTCTGCCCTCTTACAGTCCACTGGCACGATGTCTGTGTCCAAGGACAAGTTAAATAGCCTCACCAGATGTGGTGCCAGCTCCTCTCTCAGTTCCTTGAGTACCCTTGGGTACATACCATCTGACCCCATCGCCTTGTTTACCCTAAATCTACCCAGTTATTCCCTTACACTGTCAGCTGTGAATTCCATTGAATCCAACTGCCTGTGAATTTCTCCCTTCCCTTCCCATTCTGGCCGTCTGCCTTCACCCTCCTTCATGAAGATTGACCCAAAGTAGTCATTTAAAGCCTCCACTTTTTCATAATCCCCTTCCAGTATTGTTCCACTTTCCCCCCTTGACCTTCCGATTCCTTGCTGTGTCCTCCTTCTGTCACCCACGTACCTAAAGAAGGTTTTATCCTCCCCTCCTTGCCTTCTTGGCTATCCTCTCCTCAGTGTCCTCCTTCACCTTCCTTATCTGTTGTGCTGCCTCCCTCCTCTTTACCCTATAGGACTCCCCATCCTCAGCATTTTTTGTCATCCTGTACCTCTTGAAGGTCCTGGTTTTCTCCCTGACCCCCTTTGCCACCTCCCTAGTGAACCATAGAGGTATTCTCTGTCTTCTGTTCTTACTTATCCTTCTAATACATGTGTCCATGGCTTTTTGTACCCCTCCCTTCATCGCTGCCCATAATTTCTCCACCCCCTGTGTATCCCTCATCTTCATCATTTCTTCACTGACCACCCCCCTCATTTTGCTTGTCAGCCTTCCTAAAATCCATTACCCTGGTTTTTATCCTATTTCCCTCCCTTCCCACTCTCACCCTGAACCTGATAGCCCTGTGGCCACTGGTACCTAGCTCTTCCCCCACCACCACCTCCTCCACACTGTCCCCATTTGTGAGGACTACGTCCAACATGTTCCCACCCCTAGTGGGCTCAGTGACCTGCTGCTGAAGAAACATGCCCTGTATAGCCTCTAAGATGCCTCACTCTTTGATGAGACTGCTGTCTGGGCCTCCCAGTTGATGTTAGAGAGGTTCAGGTCCCCCACTAACAAAATCTCCCTTCCCCGCACCATTTTCGGTACTGATTCTACAAAGTGTCCAACCCCTTCCTCCCCTTGCATAGGAGGTCTGTAAACAACCCCAACATGCAGATTTACCCCCTATCTAGGGTGACTTATATTATCTCTGTCCCCCCCTCATCCTCCTGCCCTTCAATGGCCCCAAATTCTTCTTTGAACTATAGCACCACCCCTCCTCTCCTTTTCCCCTCCCAATCTTTCCTGAACAATCTATACCCTGGAATCACTGTCTCCTATGCATGGTGCTCATTCCACCACATCTCGCACACTGCTACAATTCACTAAAAATACCATGAACAGCTTAATCTGGTTCAAGGTCAGTTGGCATTCATCTGTATCTCCCTCCCCAGGGTCATGCCTGAAAATAGGCAGGATTTGTCTAGTGCACTTACCCAGTCAACAAAAACTAAATCAAAAAAATAAAAATAAAAAAAAGAATGTCAAGATCCTCCTCCTCCACCGTGGTGGCTTCCAGCTCAACCAGTTTATTCCCTAGGCTCCTGGCATTTGCAAGCAAAACTCTCCACCATCTACCTCCATCACCGCCTTCTCACTATCCACCCCCCCTTGCTGCTAACTGTTTCCTTTATGACTGCCTCGACATGGCGGGGAGGCTGACAGTCTCTCTGTTCTTCCTCCCTTAAGGATGGCCCTGCTGGCACCCCTGCCAGCTTAGTTTAAATTGATCTTCCATACTATGAAGTCCTCCAGTTTTTTCTTTGGTACAGCTGCCCCTGCAGAGCTCAGGTGGAGCCTGTCTGAAGCATACAACCCCTCCTCTTCCCATGTAGAGCCCGGTCACCTATCCATCCAAACCCCATCCGACTGCATAACCCCTGTAGCCATTTATTGAAATCCCCTATTTTTTCTTTCCTGCTCACCCTTGCTACTGGCAGCACCTCTGAGAAGGAAATTAAAGGAAATACCATGTTTCTACAGAATCTGGCAAGCTCCTCAAATCTTGCTTGTACCTCCATTTGACTCTTTCCTTCCAAGTCGTTTGTTCCCAGGTGAAACACCAGATGTGTCCTATCATCTTGCTGCTTGCCCCAAGAAGGAATATGGTGCCTGATCTCCAGCGTTGTCATCCCTGGCATACACTGCACCCATACTGCACTGCCTTTCACTCCATTTCTCCTCATCTGATTCCCTTAATTATTGAGTTCCCCAAGAGTGCCACCCTAGTGCCCCCTGCTTCCTGAGTGTCCCTTAGACCTCCAAGTTTATGTCCTGGGGCCCGGCTTCCTTTGGCCTCCCTATCCTCCCCCTCTAACCTATCTTGGTTTTGGCCCTCATTCAGCATATTCTCTCCATCCTTCAACCTGTCCCGATATTTGCGCTCACCTAACATTTTTCCCCATTCACCATCCCCCATCGGCCTTCTCACAGACCCCCCACACCCCTTCTTCCCTTTTTCTGCCTCTTGATTTCCTGTGGCCCTGCATCCCCTGCCTGCATCCCTGTGTGAATATTCACCAACCTCCAACAGCCCCTCATTTGATCTCCCTCTACCTACTCCTGGTTTACCCCCTATTGCAGAAAATTCTGAACACCGTATCCCCCTCGAGGAAGTCCTCCTTCTCACCACCTGCTCTGTCTGCAGATTTCCACCTTCCTGCACTCTGCCTGACACATCACCTGACTGCTTACTACTGCTCCTTTCCTGCTGGATACCCCCATGTTGGTTTGAGGCCTTCAAGGAGCTTACCCCCAGCTCTGCCAATGCCTCCTTTCTGCTTCTCATCCCATGCCTCTGGTCCTCTCATGTCTCCCAGTGTTGTGTCCCCAATTGGTCTGGCCCTACCCCAGCCAGTTCCCCTGCACCCAAGATCACACCCCCTTCCTCATCAACCAGCCGCCCTGCCCCCGCTCTGACCACTGATGGCTCCTCCTGGTCACTTTCCTCCCCAAGATCCTCTGAAGGCTCCTCTCAGTCATTTCCCTTCCCAAGATCCTCGACTAGGATACCAAGGGGGCAAAGCTGTTCTTTAGTTTCACCCCCATACTCACATTTTCTATGCTGGTATGGCCCTGAGATTTGGGCATTTGTCTGCCAATTCCCAAGCCTATTGTTTTGCACTCCTTCTGATCTCCCGTTGACCACTTTTCTCCTGGCTCAGGCGTCATCCCACCTCTGGGCTTACTACTATCATGTACTGCTGTTGATATACCACCTCTGAATTTCCTCCCATCCCCCTCACCCCGAACTCTTGCCTTCACAAACCCTATGTCTGATCCTCCAGTGGATCCCCCCAGTTTCCCCCTCCCCAACTGGTGTCATCCCTGCTGTGCTACCCCTTCCCCCACCATTCCTGTTGCTCTACCCCACACCACCCTCATTTAACACCCACCTGTGCCTCGCCACTTCCTCCCTCAGCTGTGTACATCCTCCCATCATCCAAGCCCAATTTAAAACCATGGCCACTCCACATTTGTTGCACCCCACCACTCTCCCAAAGAACCCTCTCCCTGTGCCACCACTCTTATTTTGCTGCTCTCCCATTTCTCTCACTTTGTTGTTTTTTTTTTATGTGGCACCCAGTTACCGATTTAGGATATGCCAATATCAGCCCCTTTAACCAGCTGCCCCTTTAACACTTTAACTGGCAGCTCTGTGAAAACCAGCAGCACTGTGAAAAGTTTAACCTAAAGGCAATATCCCCCCCACTCTGTCAACCCTAAAGGCAACAACTCAGTGCTGAACAGTACCTAACCCTATCACAGTGAAAAGCTTATCCTAAAGGCAATAATCCCCCCCACACGATCAACCCTAACAGCTGACAACATAGTACCGAACAGAGCAGTACCTGACCCAACCACAGTAGCACAGTATAGTTCCAAAACCTGAGCCAATCACAGTAGCCAGTACAGTCCCAAAACATACCCACTGTATATTAGGCTCCAGATCCTTTCCCCTTCCCCATCCCAACCAATGGCAATATGTATTTACCAGTTTCAGTCACCAAGTTAAAGAAGTATTAATAATCCATAGTCACCAGTTTAAAGTCCAAGTCCCCAAGCTTAAGTGTGCTCGACCCAGTTCCTTTGTCCACCTCAGATATGCAGAGTCCAAATGTCCAAGATCTGTAATTCCAGCTCCTTTGTGATGGTTTCCTAGATCAACCCTGTGCAAGCAGAAACAGTAGCAGTTACAGGTCCTTCTCTCAGCAAGGCTCCCCACTCAGCCAGCCATCTTTCCAATTCAGTGGCCACTCCTCTACCTCTCTAGCCTAAGACAATGCTCACCATGTGTCTGGCTCCTCCTCCCATCCATATTTAACAGAGGGTGGGCAGGAAGAAAAATAGCTCTCCTTAGCTCTGGCAGTCTGGCTGGGCTTTTTAAAGCCAGGCCATGCTTGGTGCCACACTGCATGGCTGGCTGGCTCCCTCAGCTATGGCCAAGCCAATTGGCACCCTCTGGTCATGGATCTGCTCCCTCTCTCTCACTGCTGATTGTGGTGAGCCCTCTTCTGGTCACTAATTGTGACCTGCTCAGCTCCCTCTCTCGCCACCGACTGTGGTGAGCCCATCTCTGCTCAAGTCGCCAATTGCGACCTGCTCCCCCAAAGCAAAAACAGCTCTCCATCCTAAGGGCATGGGCTGGTGGGGGGTGATAAAGGACCTGGGAGGGCAAGAATCTCTATGCTGACAGGCTACACTTGAGTGAGGAGGGAAGGTGAGTATTGAAACAGAAACTGGGGGAATACTTAGCAAACAATGAGAATTTAAACTAGAAGAGGGGTGGAGGGTGGACAGGAGTCAGGCAGGATCCTCAGAAAGGGAAGCTGAACAAGCTTGCCCCCATACCAGCAGCAAGGGGCTTAGGAAGAGGTCAGGACAGGATGCTAGAAAGGGACAGAAAGTAGGGAAACAGGGGAAGGAAGCAGGGTGGAGGGTGGTAACCTTGAATGCTAGGAGTCTAGGGAACAAAACAGCAGAGTTACAGGCTCTCATGGTAGATGGAGCGGTGGACATGGCAGCCATCACTGTGACATGGGCTACCCGTTACCATGACTGGGACCTGGCAGTGCCAGGGTATAGGGTATTTTGGAGGGATAGGATGGGGGCACTGTATGTGAGGGAAGGACTAAAGTGAGTCAGGGATGAAGGCAGCAAGGAGTCATTATGGGTGCAGCTCCAGGATTCCAAACATAGGACCCTCAGGATAGGAGTGGTGTACAGGACACCTTCTCAGACTGAGGAGGTAGACAGGGAGCTAGCAGAACAGATCTGAAGGACCTGCAGAAGGGGCAGGTGATTGTGGGGGACTTCAACCTGCTGGGAGTGGATTGGGGTACCCCAGCCACCACGAATATGAAGGAGCAGGTACTTCTCCATGCTTTCCAGAACAGCTTCCTATTGAAGATGGTCAATGAGCCAACCAGGTTAAGGAACACCCTAGACCTTGTGCTGGTGAATGGTGAGTTTGTGAGGGAGCTGGTGGTGGAAGAACCGCTGGCGGGAAGTGACCACCACTCGGTGTGGTTCACGATAAACATGGGGAAAGGGGGAGGAAGAACGGGCACAAGGGTGTTAGACTTCAGAAGGGCAGACTTCGGGAGGATGAAGGAAATAGTACAGGGGTATCTGGCCAGGATACATCCAAATATGGACACTAACCAGAAGTGGGAGGTCATTAAACTGGGAATTGAGGAGCCAATCACAACATGTACAAGGGTCCAGAGTAAGAGGGCTCAGGTCAAGAAGCCTAGCTGAGTGAGCAGTGGGGTTATGGAAAAAGTAGGGAAGAAAAGAGCCACCTTTAGAAGGTACAAAAAAACAGGGATGGGGAGGACAGGCAGGAATACCTGAAGGAGTCAAGGGAGGTGACAAGGGCAGCCAAGGTGTCCAGGGAACTCAGGCTAGCACAGGGCATCAAAGAGGAGGAGAAGAACTTCTTCAGGAACATCAATAAGAAAAGGAGTTGTAAGGACAAAATAGTAAGGATTAGGAAGGATGGGGTGGGTTGAAACAGGGGCAGAACAGGCAGAAGCATTAAGCGAGTACTGCTGCTCAGTATTTACTAAAGAGAAAGGGAGAGCTTTACCCAAGATGGGTGGGAGTGTGGGCAGTGGGGGAGGACATGACAGATGGGGAAATCCCACTTGGCAGGGTACTGGAGGGCTTGAGAGCACTGAGGGTGGACAAGGTGTCTGGACCAGATGGTATACACCCCAGGGTGCTAAAGGAGTTGCAGATGTCCTGGCAGAACCCTTGGCAGTCCTGTTCTCTGCCTCCCTGGAGTCAGAGAATGTACCTTAGGACTGGAGGATGGCACATGTGGTACCCCTCCACAAGAGCAGTCCCAAGGATGAGCCAAGAAACTACAGGCTGGTAAGCCTCATATCCATTGTGGGAAAGCTGATGGAGACAATCCTGAAGGAGAGGATGATTTCCCTCCTAGAGGCTAATGGGCTGCAGGACAGCAGACAGCATGGATTTGTGTCAGGCAGATCCTGTCAGACCAACCTGATGGAGTACTATGACTGGGTAACCAGGCAGTTAGACAGGGACCATGCAGTGGATGTCCTGTACCTGGACTTCAGTAAGGCATTTGATTTGGTGCCACATGGGAGGCTAGGAAGTAAGCTGGAAGCCACAGGGGTGAGGGCGAAGATGGTGGGATGGGTAGAGAACTTGCTGCAAGGGAGACAGCAGAGGGTGGTGGTGGGAAGGGAAGCTCTCATCTCCCAGGGCAGTGACAAGCAGGGTGCCACAGGGCTCTGTACTGAGCTGGTGTTCTTTGGGATCTTCTTAGCAGACATCTCAGTAGGCATCAAGAACAAGATCAGTCTGTTTGCAGACACCAAAATGGGAGCAGTAGTGGATGACTTACAAGGGTGGAAGAGATTGCAAGATGATCTGGCAAAGTTGGAAGCCTGGTTGGACACTTGGCAGCTGGAGTTCAATGCCAAGAAATGCAAGGTGCTACATTTCAGCACAAAAAAACCCAAGGAGGAGTTACCAGCTAGGGCTGGATTCAACTAGCCAAGATGAAAGAGGAAAAGGATCTGGGGGTGATCATAATGGCAGCAATGAATGACACAGCACAGTGTAGAAAGGCAGCTGCAAAGACCAACAGGATACTGGGTTATATTGCCAGAGGCATATCCTCCAGGAGGGAGGAGGTGATCCTGATGCTATACAGGTCACTGGTTAGACCACACCTGGAGTACTGCATGCAGTTCTGGTGACCGTACCCGAAGGACATTAGGTTCCTGGAGGGGGTACAGCACAAGGCAACAAAAATGATCCAGGGCCTAGGGGACTTAACATATGAGAGCAGGTTGAGGGAATTGCACATGTACTCCCTGGAGGAGAAGAGGGATGGAAAGACATAATTGAAACCTTCAAGTACATGAAGGGGATAAATAAGATGGGAAAGGAGGGTTTTTTCAAATTAAGGAGAGGGAGGGACACTTGAGGGAACAATCTGAGATTGGAAGGGGAAGGTTCAGGAGGGAAGGAGAGGATGGTGAATGGGTGCAACGTATTGTCAGAGGAAGTGGTATCTTTTTTTTTATTTATAATGTTTATTGTTTTTATCATGATTCAAACAAGGTATTCAATATAAATATAACATACAAGAGATCAAGTTTCAAGTGATCTTGCAGGAATACAATAAAAGACAAACAGGGACTATACACCGTATACCAGCATAACATCACTCTTAGACAAGTTAATATTCACAAATTCATCAAAGGAGGCAATAATTCCATTAATTCCTTCCATAAACCTCTACCCGTATCTTTATTGACCAAGTCTTCAATAATGTAACCCAGATTTTTCAGATAGTAAGATATCTTTAAATGTGTACCACCATTCATTTTTAACTTCTGTAATGGGGGGAAGGAGTGAACGTTCCAATTATTTAAGCTTACTCTTTTTAAGGTTAGGGTAGCAAGACTAATTATCTTCTCTTGTAATTGAGTAGTCTCTAATGAGTCAAATAGATTTAAGAGAAATATGGTGGGTGAACATGGGATATTTATTCCTAAAATATTTGAAAGTTCTTTTGCCAAGTCTTGCCATCAAGTTTTAATAAGTGGACAATTCCAAAAATTATGCGCTAATGTTCCTTCGACTGAGCATCCATACCAACGATTTGATGGGTATTGTGGGTTAATTTTAGTTATAATATTAGGTGTAATATATGCTCGGTTGATGATTTTATGTTGAATACTTCTGGTTTTTGCATACATAATTTTAGCATTAGCTGCTATTCTAATTGCTCTCCATTGATTTATTTGTAAAGTAACACCTAAATGTTTCTCCCATTTTATATATTGCTTTGCTTTTAAGTATTTTTGTGGTTTGATAATTTGCTTATAAAATAGTGACAATCTTTCATATTTTGCTAAGATGATTGTTCTTTCTTCATTTTTCCATTTCTTAAGAAGATTGTCCATTTCAATCCTATTTTTCAAACAAAATTTCTTAAAGTGTAGCAAGAGATTTAAGTATGAAATACAGTTTTTAATATTCCAATTTCTTAATAGATCTGTGTACATAATATGTGTAATACATTTCTCATTCTCAATGAAAAGATACCATTGTTTCATATCTTGTTTAAGTAGCATATGTCATATTTTGCATAACTGATGAAATGAGGTTATGAGTAATATAACTACAGGCGAATGTAGCCACAGAATCATATGAGATATAACTATTTTCTTTGATGTGGATAGCTGCCCTAACATAGAATATAATAATTCAAAGTCTTTCAGTAATTTGTAATTCTCAAAGAATAATAGATCTTGAATTTTAAAATTGAGAATTTTCCTTCAAATGATTTCCTGCATAATAAGATCATCTTCTTGTGGTGAATCAAACCAGCTCCATAATAAAGCATAAGTCTGTGCTTGTAGGTAACTAGATGGGTCTGGGCATCTGAGCCCCCTCCCCGCCATGGGCAAAATAAATAATGACCATGCAATTCTGGGTTTGCCTTCCCCCCAATAAAAACTTTGGAAACATTATTTTAATGTCATCGAATCATTTGGCATTGGGGATGCCAATTAAAGACTGTAGAACAAAATTTAAATAAGGGAGGACCATCATTTTAATAGCCTGAATAAGACCCCATAATGATAGGGACAGCTTATTCCAAAATTGTAATTTTCCCCAAATCTTTTCTTTTGTCCTCTGATAATTCTGTTTAATTGTTTCTTTAGTGTTATTTGTTAATGTGATTCCTAGATAAGTTAAATCCTGGACCTTTATTTTATTTTAGTCTTTGATAACTGGGTAAGGCCCACTAGGCACAAGTGCCTGTCTTCAGGGGCAACTTGGGAGCACTGGGCAGTTAAGTGACTTGCTCAGAGTCACACAGTATGCAGTTAGAGGTTGTGAGAATCAAACCCATGTCTGGTCTGCTGGATGTACCAAGCTTGTTCATAGCTCGTTACTGTAACCTCTAGGCTGTACTGCCAGCCCAGGATCTGGTTGCCAGGACCTTATTAAAATTTTAATTACAGTAGGGTAAATTCTTGTTCAGTTTTCCCTTCCAATAAAGACAGAATCAGAATTTTGCTGATTTAACCGATATCCTGCAAAAGAGGAAAAATAATCTAGGATTTTCAATAATGCTGATATTGATTTTTATTAAGTCTAAAATTATAAGACTGTCACCAGAGGAAGTGATATCCTGTAGAACAGTGGGCTGCTTTAAAAGGGGATGGGATAGGGTAAGGGTAAGGTCACTGGAGGGGTGGAGGGGAGGGAGAGGCAGCTGCAGTATAAGGGCTGCTAGCTGCACAATCGAGCAGACTTGTTAGACCATAAGGCCTTTATCTGCTGGCAATTTTGTATGTGTGTATGTTCATATATAATTATTGTATAAGGTAAATAAAATGTATTTTTCATACACCTAAGTGTGACAGAAATATTTTTACCATTATCTTGAACTTGGACAGCAGGGATTATATCAGATTTGAATTTTATAATTATTTATATGATTTTTGAAAATTTTGTGGGGTAATGCTTGAGGTGTGTCCAAGTGCCTATCATAAAAACTGCTATTCTGACCAATTGTTTTGATATAATTGGGGGCTGGTCCTCATGGATAATTGTTAGTAAACAACAGTCCACACCCTGGAGTGTATGAGGAATAAAGATTATTTTTTATTACTTGCAAAGTTACTGTATTGCAGAAATAATAATTTTCTGTTTTGCTTTTCTTTGAGTCTGAAGCTACCTTAAGCAAAAGGAAAGAGCTAAGACTGGTAGTAAGCAAGACAGAATCCCTAACAGTACAAGCTGCAAGAAAAATACTTTTGAAGCGTAATAAGAAAAATCTAGTTATTTGGTTTGAATTTTTTGTGTTTTATAAGGTCATTGCTATTATAACTGTTGTTCAAAAAGATACTATAGTTGTTGTTATTAAAGTTGGTAATCAGTATTGCAAACCGATGACAGCCTTGACTATGAGTGCCAATGCTGAAAGCACAAGGAGTGCAGTGTTACGGAACAAACTAAGCAAACCAGTGTAAAAGTTCCAAGCACATGCTAACCGTAAAGAAGGCCACTGAACCATTCATTGTGTTAAAACTTTATTATTTTAATAAATTAAAAAGAACAGTACACAGACCCCTGTCTGACATGTTTCAGACTCGTGTTTTTCAAAGACTGGGGAATAACAGACCAAACAGTTTAAATACATATCAAGATTAAACGTGACCTCTAATACCCTATCATGTTACTAGTTCTTGTTTGAAACCCATATACCTTTTAGTCTTTAATGGTTCATTAAAAAATAGTGCACATCAATTTTCACTATATTCACATCAAATCCCTCAGAGTGTGTGTGTGTGTATATATATATATATATATATATACACATACATTGGGGGTGAGTGGTAAATGAGTGAGATAAAACAGTGTATCACTCACTGCAGTGTGATAAATTCACCCTCTGCTCCTCAGTGATGATATGAGCCATTTACTCAAACAGGTCACCAAAGGTCAGTCATATCATCACAGTAGGCAGCTCTCCCCAATGATAGCCGAACAACCTATACTGTTACCATAGAAACAAATAGACAATTACAATTAACTCACCTAAAACACAGCTGCTGCTCCTAAAATGACACGTTGTTCCACATTCATTACTGCAGCTCATGACTCCAAACTAAAATTGAATGGTAATAAAATGGGTAAAAAAGAGCTTGAAACACCACTTATTATCTTGAAATATAAAATGGCAAAATGTTTTACTAGCTTCTACATCAGCCAAAATGGCACCAAAAATCAACAAACTAAAGCTTAAAAACCACTTTAAAACAAGTAATATCAAAGAAGAAGTGATCAAATTATGCAGTCAATTTGAACAAGACAAAGACCCTCTATCGGATCCAAACATCATGGAACAGAAGCCGACAATAACAAAAACAACAAGTGAACATATAAAAGTTATCCAGAAATGTCCTGTCGATGCTGAATACATAGAGCAATACATAGACAACACGAAAAATGAGAATACAAAAAGGAAAACAATTGCTGATATTAAAGACCTGCACAGCTACTTCTGATCCGAAATGAACATGTTTTAACCAATGGAAAGTATACCACCTAAAGAACTTGACCCACTTCTATGTCAATATTTTATTTCTTGTCAAAAAAAGGACAGCTCGGAATATGAGCGGCTCAGCATCCGTTCGAAATTACAAAGCTCTGAACATTATTTAAAAGAGAGACACTATCCAGAATCTCTTTCTACTTCAGTAAACGTTTTACAAAAACCAGACAAGTGATTTTATCTAAACAAAAACAACTGAAACAGCTAGGAAAAGGCAACAAGCAGCAAGCTGCAGACGAACTGATGGACAGCATTATTGAAAAACTTTACAACCTACACTACTTAGGACCACACAACCCAGAATCACTTTTGAACTCCATGTGGCTTACAATTACAATGTGTTTTGGCATTAGGGGAAACACCGAAACCCGAAATATGAAATGGGGAGATGTGACCTTAAAACTAGATGACCACAACACGCAGTACTTAGAATTCAGCCGTGAAAGGCAAACAAAAACTAGATCTGGAGCCAACCCAAAGAATACACGTATACTAAAACCGAGAGCTTATGAAATAAATAACATAACAAAATGCCCAGTAAAAAATTACATGTTATACCGATCCAAGCGACCAGACAAAAGTCATCATTCAGAAGCTCCTTTCTTTCTTGCTCTGAACCACACTACAAAATCTGAACCCCCAAAGTACTGGTATAAAAATCAAGCGCTGGGAATTAACACCATAAGTTGCATAGTAAAAAATATGATAGGAAAAGCTGGAATTGACACCCCCAAATGACTTACCAATCACTCAATACGTAAACATCTAATTCAGAAGCTCACTGATTCAAACATAGCCCCGACTGATATCATACAGGTCTCAGGACATAAGAAAGTACAATCTATCAACAGCTATGCAACATTAAATCAAGAAAAACAAAAGCATATATTGAACCTCCTTAGCAGTGATCCAAATCCAAAGCCAAGTACATCTTCAGCTCCTACCATCCCAGACATAAAATCAATCACAGATAAATGACCTGCAAGCCATGAACAACATGATGTAAAACCAGCCAAGCACTTTGAATGCATCCCAGCCTGTTTCAATCAACCAATGATTAACGCTCAACAAATCACATTCAACATCGTGCAAGGTAAATATAATAAAACACCAGCTCCTTAAAACATACACCTACAACATAGTAAAACATAGCATAACTTTCTCCTTTTTCTCCTTGTAGGTTCTCACTGTGAGCAAAAGCACAGAAAGCGAGCTCAAATAATTGAATCGGACTCTGATACAGAGTAACATGAAGCAGGAGACTCAAGCAGAATACCCTAATTTTCAACTGAATGTATCAGAGGACACTAGCAAAACTATAAATAAAGACTTTGTGTTCCAAACATGTAAAAGCGGTAAAGTAAAACCGCTGCAATTAAATAATGTAATAAAAATATTCAGTGATGTGAACTGAAACAAAGTTACATTTTCAAAAGTTACACAAGCACTACATTACCTCTCTGTATGATAAATTTTAGTGAACAAGATGTGCATAAACATGAAACGCCAACAGAATGAAGGAAACGTCTCATAACACCATATCTCGAATACTGACTGAAGCCCCCCCATAAACGAAGCAACCAATCACACAGGACCAACACACGCATCAACCAGTGACAACACTACTACATCCAAGCCCATTCACAAAACTCCACACCCCAAAAACTCATTCACAACCTACATACATACAACCCTGTCACTCATTTACCACTCACCCCCATTGTATATATCATACACATGATGTGCACATCGTGTGATATAGCAAATATTTCACTCCTGCATCAGTGAGCACTGGATATCTCACTCTGCAGGAGTGACAACATTTGCCATATCACCTCATGCCTATCATGTATCCTATATATATATATATATATATATATATATATATATATATATATATATATATATATATATATATATATATATATATATATATATATATATATATATATATATATATATATATATATGTAACTGAAATGTTTCATCTTCAAAAGGGGTAAAAAGAAAAGGGAGGAGAGGGAGGAAAGGAAATAATGGGGGAAGGGAAGGGAAAATGGTGGTCGGGCAGGGAAGACGGAAATGGGAAAAAGCAGATTTTTATAAAAGGACCATAAAAAGAGATATACAGTATAAGTCTAGAGAGTCCTGTACCAGGCATACATATAGCCGGATATTTGTGCTTAAGAATTCATTTAAAATTTTATGAAACATATGCTGGTATCAATATAAGTGAGATCTTTTTAGAATGATAACAGGCAGGGTGTCATCCTAGGTAATGAACAGAAAGAATAACATTTATTTTGAAAATGTGTTGAGTTCATAGACCTCTACGACCTTTCATTTAGAAAAAAAATCCATTTTACAGCCATTATCTTGGCTATTTATTTTCTATATTGCTTTTGTTTTGGATAAGGTTGAATGTCTAACTGTGAAGTTCAAACCTGGATAAAGAGTGCTTTTTAACTTCAAAATCCAGTAATTTTTTCTTATTAACATTAGATTTTCAAAATCTCCCCCCCTAGTGTTCCTGTGGACTTTATCAATGGCTACAAAATCAAAATGGTGTTGGGGTTCATGTCTCATTTCAAACACATGCTGTGCCATTGCATATGTGAGGTCCATTTTGATTATCACCCTCACATGTTCCCCCACTCTTTCTTTGAGTTTGCGCTTGATTTTGCCCACATAAAATGCTTGGCAGGTACATGTTGCTAAATAAATCACCCCCTCTATATCACACGTGGTGAATTGTCTAATCTCAAACCTCTCTTGGGTGTTGCTGGAGGTGAAGCTGATCGTCTGTCTAGTGTTGCTTCATATTGTACATTTCTTGCATCTAAAAGAACCCTGGGGTTTACATAGCCATGTCTCTGCTTGTTTGTCTGTAAAATGGCTGTGGACCAGCACGTCCTTCAGTGTTGCTGCTTTTTTGAAACACATCCTGAAGTTTTCCTGGCTAATTTTTAATAGACCAGGTTCCACTGTAAGGACATGCCAGTGTTGTTTCAGAATAATCTCCAGCTCTTTTGCTTGAGCTGAGAAATTAGTGACAAAGTTAAAACTCCTGTCTGTCTCTCGTTCTCTCTCTTCCTGTCATCCAATAGGCTAAGTCTATCCCTGATTTCTGCTTTACTTTTTGCCTGTTCTACTTTTGTTGTACTGTAACCCCTTTCCACCAATCTCTCTGTTAATTCTTGTGCACCCATCTCATATCCAGTTTCTGTGAACAGTTATGTCTAGTCCTTAAAAATTGTCCATACAGGATGTTTTGAGCCACGTGTGGGGGGTGGCAACTATTTGCTAACAATAAGAAATCCCCATCTGTAGATTTCCTATATCTGTTTGCTTTCTAACCCCCCCCCCCAGTTCTTTCTGTTGAGTATATCCAGATATGCAATTTCTGTACTGCTGCTTTGGTATGTAAATCTAACATTAGAATTGGTACTGTGGAGGAAATGTACAAAATCTTGAAAACTATCTTCTGTGCCTTTCCAAATCACTATCACATCATCTATATATCTCTTCCACATCGCAAGATTATTCCTGAAAATTTTCACTCTATCATTATAGATGACTTCTTGTTCCCAGTGGCCCAAGTACAAATTTGCCACGGAGGGTGCACATGTGGCCCCCATTGCTGTACCCTTGATTTGTAAGACTATCTCTCTGTTAAAAATAAGGAAATTCTGTTTAAGAACAAATTCAAACAATTTCAGAATAAAGTCTGTTGGTGGTATAGTTGCTGTGTTTCTGTTGTTCAAAAAGAAGGTTATCATGTCAAGTGCCCTTTCATGAGGAACATGCATGTACAGTGACTCTATGTCCACAGTAATGAGCATCATATTCTGTTCCAGTTTGATGGTATGGTACTCTTATGAAGTACCGAGGCTCACTATCCTGACACTGACCTGCCCAGGCAGTATTGCCCGAGAGGTTCAGTATCTGGACCGTGAGCATTCTGGCATGATAGAACCCGAGGGACATTGACAGGGGTAAGGTAGCGGATGCTATGGCTTGCTACCTTAACCCTGTCTGCAGCATTTAAAGGGAGAAAAAATCTGAAGGCTGGCTGAGCTGCCCCACTGGTGTTGCGGACTACACTACGGTGGCTTGGCCAGCATGCTATGTAGGTGCAGGTTCTATCCACTCTGCAGGCGGCATGTATTTTAGTGGTCCTACCCCCATGACATTTTATTTCTAACTCCGAGGTCTGCTCCCCCTCGGAGTTAGAATACTAAATGATTTTTCAATCAGATGCCCGAAATCATAATTTTGGGCATGTGATTGATTTGGCAGGCTGGATTTCAGGTTAGTGGGGTCGGTATCCCAAGACTCAAGTTACTGAGTTTAGGAATACCATAGTATATCCGATGGTACGTATCAGATTAAGGACTTCCTGCACATGAAAGAGGAATTACAGATACTAAAACCAAAGAATATCTGATTACCCATATCCAGTTAAAGCTACATTCTATACAGTACCCAAAATTCATAGAACTTTGCTAAATCCACCAGGCTGACCAACTGTGAGTGGCATAGTGTCCCTCATGGAACCCCTCTCTGTCTATTGTGACACCTACCTGCAACCACTTGTTACGGAACTACCATCATAATCATACATTAAAGATACTAAGGAAGCCCTTAATCTGATACATGACATCAAACTGGGACAGGATATGATGCTCATTACTATGGACATAGAATCACTGTACACACGTTCCCCATGAAGGGGCACTTGACTCGAAAGCCTTCTTTTTGAACAACAGAAACACAGCAACTATACCACCAACAGATTTTATTCTGAAATTGCTTTAATTTTTTCTTACAAATCAAGGAAATTTCAGGAATAATCTTATGATGTGGAAGAGATTTATAGAAGATGTGATAGTGATTTGGAAAGGCACAGAAGATAGTTTTCAAGATTTTGTACATTTCCTCCACAGTACCAATTCTAATCTTACATTTACATACCAAAGCATCAGTACAAAAATTGCATATCTGGATATACTAATCAAAAAGAACCAGGGGTGGGGGGGGGAATTAGAGAGCAACATATATAGGAAATCTACAGATGGGAATACCTTATTGTTAGCAAATAGTTGCCACCCCCACACTTGGCTCAAAACATCCTGAATGGACAATTTTTATAGACTAGACATAACTGTTCAACAGAAACTGGATTTCAGATGGTGCATAGGAATTAGCAGAGAGACTGGTGGAAAGGGGTTACAGTAGAACAAACATAGAATAGGCTAAAAGTAAAGCAGAAATCAGGGCTAGACTTAGCCTATTGGAAGACAGGGAGAGACAATGAGAGATGGACAGGAGTTTTAACTTTGTCACCAATTTCTCAACTCAAGCAAAAGAGCTGGAGATTATTCTGAAATGACACTGGCATGTCCTTACAGTGGAACCTGATCTATTAAAAATTAGACAAGAAGACTTCAGGATGTGCTACAAAAAAGCAGCAATACTGAAGGACATGCTGGTCCACAGCCATTTTACAGACAAACAAGCAGAGACATGGCTATGTAAACCCCAGGGTTCTTTTAGATGCAAGAAATGTACAATATGAAGCAACACAAGACAGACGATCAGCTTCACCTCCAGCAACACCCAAGGGAGGTTTGAGATTAGACAATCCACCACGTGTGATATAGAGGGGGTGATTTATTTAGCAACATGTACCTGCCAAGCATTTTATGTGGGCAAAATCAAGCGCAAACTCAAAGAAAGAGTGGGGGAACATGTGAGGGTGATAATCAAAATTGATCTCACATATGCAACGGCACAGTATGCATTTGAAATGAGACATGAACCCCAACACCATTTCGATTTTGTAGCCATTGATAAAATCCACAGGAACACTAGGGGGAGAGATTTTGAAAATCGAATGTTAGTAAGAGAAAATGACTAGATTTTGACGTTAAAAAGCACTGTTGATCCAGGTTTGAACTCACAGTTAGACATCCAACCTCATCTGAAACAAAAACAATATAGAAAATAGCCACGGTAATGACTGTAAAATGGAATTTTTTCTAAATGAAGGGTCGTAGAGGTCTATGAATTCAACACATTTTCAAAATAAATGTTATTTCTTCTGTCTGTCACCTAAGGTGACACCCTGCCTGTTACCAATATAAGTGAGATGTTTTTAGAATAATACCAGCATAAGTTTCATAAAATTTTAAATGGATTCTTAAGTTCAAATATTTGGCTATGTGTATGCCTGGTACAGGACTCTCTAGACTTATATATCTCTTTTCATGGTCCTTTTATAAATATCTGCATTTTCCCATTCCCATCTGCCCTGCCTCTGCCCTCAATTTTCCTTCCCCCCATTATTTCCCTTCCCTCCCTCTTCCCCCTTTTCCTTTTTACCCCCCTTTTTGAATATGAAACATTTAGTTACATATATATATATATATATATATATATATATATATATATATATATATATATATATATATATATATATTTATATAACACATATACACACACACACACACACTGAGGGATTTGATGTGAATATAGTGGAAACTGGTGTGCACTGTTTTTTAATGAACCATTAAAGACTAAAGGGTATATGGGTTTCAAACAAGAACTAGTAACATGATAGGGTGTTAGAGATCACATGTTTAATCTTGGTATATACTTAAACTGTTTGGTCTGTTGTTCCCCATCCTTTGATAAATGCAAGTCTGAAACATGTCAGACAGGGGTCTGTGTACCATTCTTTTTAATTTATTAAAATGATAAAGTTTTAATGCAGCGAATGGTTCAGTGTTCTTCTTAAGGGTTGACGTGTGCTTGGAACTTTTATACTGGAGTGCCAATATTCTTGACATTAAGGTAGTGATATATCCTCCAATAGCCTGTCTGACTTCTAAAATTCAAAAGGAAAGCATAGGGGAACTGGTTAAAAGTAACCAAAAATACTCATTGCTGCTTGATAGTGAAAGCCAGCTAGGAACAATGTGACAGGATAAATCTTTTTAATGTGCTAAACTTACTGGTCAGGTTGAAATTTTAGAAAAGCTTTTACAAGAAAGTAAGAAAGACTTTTTTAGTACTTACTATGGTTTAGTTAAGCTAGAGATGAAAAATGCTGTTTTGCAAAGTAAGTTACAACATTGGCAAGAGCAGTGTTTGAATTTGAAAAAAGGAAAAGTTGAACTAGTATATGTTTATGAAAAGGGTAATAAAGATTTTATTGAATTAAGGGAATAATATAAAAGTTTACAGAGTAAAAGTTAAGAGAAAACTGAAAACATTTAAGAGATCAGACTGCAAGGCTGTCTCTGGTATTTCATCAAGGGAATCATCTGACTCAGAAAATGAATTACAGAGCAAAACAAAGAACACCTCTAGACCAAACAGTGATTCAAATTCTGATTCAGAGAAAGAAATGTTTGGGAAATACAAGAAAAAGCGCAAGATTAGGCAATGGGGGGTTCCTCTGTACCTCAAGTTAAGGTGTTGGAGACCACCACCTTTAATACTCTGGCAAGGGGGAAGAGAAAATGCCTACTGTATGTCTAAAAAGAAAAAACAGTCAAAGCCTATACTAGACTGAACTGTGGCTCAGCAGCCATATTGAAACTCATTGCAATGCCAGCACCAAAGTTTCTCCGGGGGGGGGGCATGGTAAAGGATGTAGTCACAGAGAGTATAAGTATAAAGGTGACAGAAATGACCACATGGGGCACCACTATTCTGATTATGATCAACAAAATAATAGTGCACCTCAAAACAGGTCTAAGCATTGTTCTGCAAATAAAATGAAAAGGCTTGCAGAGTCACAGACTAAGAGAGAGAGAGATGGAGATTAAAGAAGAGGAGGCTTTTAAAAAATGGCTCCTAGACTTTTCATCCCATTTAGCCCAATTACATTCTGCCTCTCTCTATTTTGTACAAATGTCTTCAATAGTGCCAAGTGCCGGTGGGACTAGTAGTGTTATGTGACTTGTAGATCCTGTTCACCGTATTGCTGACATGGTAAAGGAAATGGTTACTGTGAAAAAGGATTATGAGATTAGAGTGAGATTTAACAGTGAAATGCCAAGTAAAATTGAAAATGCTATCTCTGTGCTTAGCCTTTCTCAGAAGGAATCCAGAGTTAGTTCCAACCACAGTATAAGATGTCATAGTGAAACTGCAATGTTGCCAGGAAAGACAGATATATTCTACCTGGAGAACTTGATTCCCAAAGGAAAAGCAGAAAGATTTTACTTTGACATAAACATTGAAAATGGTCTAAATCATGCAGCTTTGCTTGACTCGGGGCTGAAGTAAGTTTCATGTCTGAAAGTCTCTGTGATAAATTGACTGATGCCTTAGGTGACTCAAAGAAGCTAAAAACCCTTTCTAACAACTTACAGATGATAGGTTATGGAGAGGAAGCTCAGAAGACCTTAGGTAAAGTTTGGTTGAAATTGAAATTTGGTAATCTGGTGATTAAATATCCTGTGTATATTACAAACAAAGCAGGCAATGATTTATTGATTGTAAAATACCTTCTAAAAAGATTTCAGTCAATCATTGGCTATTTTCATGAAACCTTGTGGTCACAGATAAAAAGACCTATTCCATTTAGAAAAAATCATAACGTTTCTAAACAAAGAAATTCATGCTACTTTCAGAGAAAGATGATGTAATGATTAAACAGAATTTTGTAGGTTCCAATGTATTAATGTATCTAGTTTTGGTAATTTTAAAAAGTGGCTAAATGGAAAAGCTTATGTGGTTTGTTTGTCAACACAAGATGTGGTAAATCTGTAATTATAAAAAGGTTCTCAGAAATGCTGCAATCTGATTGGCTGTTAGGATTCCAACAGCCTTACATTAATCCATGTTATACTGTCATGTATAGCCTGATCACAATGGCACATGGATTCTTCCTGTCAGCATTCCATCCTCTAGCACTGCTAAATGACTGGAATGATGCATTCTGATTTTGAACCAGCATTCTTAAACTGTTGGTGGAAGAACTATTTTACTAAAAATCTCCCTCTAAATGAGGAAAACATTCAAAAAGTATTCTTTTAACCCTCTTCTTTTGGAACATTTTTTTTATAATAGCAATAAGGCACTCCCAGGAGTTAGATTAATAGTCAGTTAATCACCTCCTGGGACAATATGGCACTCGACTGCGCCTCGTGCCACATTACACCCCTAGGGGGTGATTAACAGACTGTTAATCTAACCCCTGGTCATGCCTTATTGCCTTATCATGCCAAGAAAGTAAATCCTGTTTTTCTCAGTGCCATTCTGTTTCTGACAAAAAGCATTAAACTCTAAGTACATGGCTCACCAAGGACTTTGGAAAGGAGGTCCACTAAATTAAAAAAGTGAATTTAAGATGCCAGTCAAAACAGAGGACTTGTAAACAACAAGTTCTGTGTTGTGCCTAGGCTATCCATTGTCTAATCAGTGCACAATGTTAAAAACAGTGGGTGGGATATTCAGACCACGCCAGACTGTGGCGCAAGCCTGGGCGCAGCATAACTGGGAAGCGCCAGGGCGTTGACCGGGTGATATTCAATGGTGCTGTGCCATGGCTCAGCACCGTTGAATATTGCTCTGTGGCCACCCGCATTGTGCATGGCACAGTGGTACTGCGCCAGTGCAAGTGGCCAGGGAGGAGCAGGGAGATGTGCCAGCACAAGTGCCATTGCGCTAGGTGCAGCAACTGCAATATTCAGCAGTGGATATGCAAATGGGGCCATGATACATGAAAGGCACAAATGGGACCATTTGCATGTCATTATGGCCCCATTTGCATGCAGGTGTGCCGATCCCCGGTGACTTGCACCTGGCGCCCTGCCAGGCTGCAGCCATCGGGGACTGATGCCCCCTGCCCCTTGGTGGCATAATGCCCCACTGTCTGATTGTGGGCTATGTATAAATAACACCATCCCTGGTGGTCCAGTGGACTGAAACCTGCCTGATCATGGGCTCAGAATAATGAATTATATCCCCGGTGGTCCAGTGGACTGAATCCTGCCCGATCGTGGGTATAAGTAAACAAATACATATAAACCACTCCCTGGTGGTCCAGTGGTACCCCATCCCCACCCGCCCACAGATCCCCGCAGTCAGTGGCAGGTGGCAGCTCCCCACCCGCAAGCCGCCTGGCCGCCCGCCAACTGACAATGTACAGTACAGCTGTTCGCCCATTGGTCCACAGCATGGGCCAATAGGTGTGCAGACTGTACTGTACTACAATCCCGATATGTGAATGGATCCATTCACTATCGGGCTGTGTAATACAGCAGTCTTCATTCCCACTGGCCCACGCCAGACCAATGGGCGCATATAGCCTGTACTGTATGCTGTCAATCAGTGGGTGGCTTGGGGTGGGGGAGCTGCCACCCGCCACTGACCGTGGCGGGGCTTAGTGGGTGGGTGGGGTGGGGGTAGCGTTGGACCACCAGGGAGTAGTTAATTATGATCAGGCTGGAAGCAGTCCACTGGACCACCAGGGATATTATTCTTTATTCCGAGCCTGCGATTGAGCAGGATTCGGTCCACTGGACCACTGGGGATATCATTTATTATTCTGAGCCCATGATCATGCAGGATTCAGTCCACTGGACCACCAGGGATGGTGTTTTTATACCTAGCCCATGATCAGGCGGAGTCCAATGGACCACCAGGGATTATCTTCCTTTTCCATTGCCCGCAATCGGGTGGTGGGGGGGCATGAGGCCGACAGACCCTGGCTCCAGAACTCGGGTGGCCACCCACAGCTGGCAGCTGCCATGTTGCGCCCTGCCATGTGGCAGCTCACCTGTGGGTGGCCAGCCCTTGCTCCTTCTTTTTTCGGCTCAACTGTGTGCAGCGCAGGTAGGGGTTGCACCTGCATCTGCTCAGCACATCCCAGGCTGAATATTGGGATGTGTGGAGTATGCATCGGCATGTCCCCCCCCTTCCTGGGCTGCATACCATACTGATGCAACCTGGCGCATCGGGATTTGTGCCGCACACTTTCCCCTTTTGAATATCGTGCCGGGGAACATCAGTGGGTTGCGCATGGTGCAACTGTGTTGCGCCATGTGCAACCCTTCTGAATATCCCACCCAGTGGCTACAAAATGTTACAAACCACAAAGAAAGTTAAGTATAGGCACTTGCCTTGAACCTCCAGATAGGGAAATAATATACAATATCCTGCATGTAATGCAAGGTTTGAAATGTCTCATGTCTTGAGTTAGACAACTTGTCCAGCTGGATGTGTATATAAGCCTAGCCAATGAAATTCTGTGCTCACAAATAAGGGGCTACCCTTATGCAATAAAAGTGACATCACATGCCTTGAGGTCTTGAGAAACTATTCCTCAAGTGTGCCAGGTTGTGAGTGAGTTCACTACAACAGTTTCAGATAATGTAAAGGAATTGTCTGTTAGGGTTAATGAAAAAGGTGCCTAATAAAACTGTACTGTTTGTGCCTACCCTGTGGTAGTGATTTGGATTTAAAGATCCATTCCACATCTTGCTTGCATATGTGCACTAAAGTAATGCATGTTTTTCTTAGTATGTAAATCCAAAAACAGAGCCTGTCACTTTAAAAGCTAACTGTGGGTTACACATAGTGACGTGGGGAATCCTTTATAATTCAGAAATTTGTTGTTCCATTTATTGGGAGGGAGACTAACAGTAGATATTACCTAAAAAGAAAATGAAACAAAGAGTTTTAAAGAAGCATATGTAGTTGATGATAAAAAATAAAACTGATAATGAAAAGTAAAATGATGAAAAATAAGGTAAATTCATGAAGCCCTTCTAATTTTAAAGAGTAAGTTAACCAAGAGTATACTTGTAGAGCTAAAATTAGAAAACAATTGTTTGTAAAATGTTCTTTCCATTGAAAGACATGTTTTCAAAAGATGCCATAATTGTGAGGTTACTGACCTTCAAGTTACCAGGAAACCCAAACCCTAGCAATGGTCCGGTTTATGTTCGCCAGTACAAAACACCACATGCATCTTAAAAACATAAACAAAAAATGTTAAATAAGCCTGATTTTGATTTTGTTTCTGATTTAAAAGGAAATGTACAAAAATAGTAAAGAACCTGATTTTGATTTAGTGAAAGTATAAAGTAACAGAACGATAGAAAACATTTGTAATTTTTACTTTCCTTAAATAATCCCAATGTAACTATGCTTACTAAAGGTAAACTACAAATGGACCTTAAACTAAAATCAATGCACTACCAAAAAAAGTAACTTCCAATCAAGGAATGAAATCCTAGTAAAATACTGGTAAAGGTTACGAGGGCCCAGTTAAGTAGTACCTTCAGCACACAGGGGGGACAGACCTTATGAAATACAGTATATAACAAAAAGTAGCCTACTAGCCTTACATGTACTGTAATACTAAGGGTTTTAAAAAAGGTGCAAGATTATGTAAAGATGAAAAAATAATGAACAAGAGTTACACTTAAGTGCTAATTGTAATACTGATCTTTGAAGGTGATGAACAAAGAGAATGTGTTGTATTTGTTAAACAAAGTGAAAGATTGTTAAATCAGTGAAGAAAAAGTGTACATAGTTGTAATCATGTTTATTCATGTAGTACTGTACATATTTCTATGCCAAAAGTACATCTCCAATGATGTCATCTAGTAATGTCACATTCTATGATGTCACAGCTGATGATGTCACATGTAATGATGCCATGAGCTGATGATGTAATAAGTTATCACATGATGATGCAACTTTGTGTTCTGTGTTTTGTTTTCCCAATAACGCTTATACCCATATAGTACGATTGCAGTTTTTAATTACAAAATGCATTTCTGGATGCATTTTTAATTCAAAAGGGGGAAAATGTAGGAACAAAACTTAATTGTTAACATATTTTATTATATTTTTATCATATTATTATTTCCATTATTAATTACTATTTTATATTCTTTGTAAGTGCTTAATTCTTAAGTATGGGAGGCATATTAAACTTCAGTTTGAAATCACTGTCCGCATGAGTTTCCTAGAAGCAAAAGAAAATACTGCTCAAATGGACTTAGGCAAGAAGAGGAAAAAAAATCTGGTTTCAACTTTTCTTTTAAGTACATCCTTGACATTAAAGGGGATGATGCATTAGGCCTTAGTTTCTTTTTCAGAGCAATACTAGTAAACATTTTGAAGTTACCAGCTGATAGACAAGAGGCCCATCTACCTTCCTGAGAGGTCAAAGGGGCTAAGTATTCTTGACAACTAGAGATTAGAGGCCAGCACAAGCTTTCCTTTGGAGGGAAAAAAAGTCAGAACTTGTTTGAACCCTTATAAACTTTCATAGGAAAAATAATTCTTTAATCTCTTGCAAGACCAATTTTTAAGTTGCCAAAATGAAACTTTCACAATTTGTAGGAGAGATTGCAACTGCTTATCTTTCTAAGTTTTGTAAATGCAGATACTGGGAAAAGAAGAGAGAGGGAGAAGGATAGAGAGAGAGAGAGAATATATATATATATATATATATATATATATATATGCAATGTTCTTTATTTTATTTATTGAAATCTTGGATAACACCATTGAGCAGATGCTCATTAATTGGTTCCACGTCAGTTGAATTACAAACTGGTACAATATACAAGGATAGAAGTACATATACATATAAAGTAGAGGTGAGGGTTGAGCCCCAGGGCTCACTGGGGGCCTATCATTTGGTGGGCCTTACCAGGGATCTCGGTGGTAGCTGCTGTGACCAGCGGCTGTCTGTCAGGTCAGTTTGAGTGGGCTGGCCTGGTCCTAGAATGGTGTCTGACCCTGAAGAGGCCTTCCTGAAGAAAGTATATTGTGGTACCTTGGGACTTCTTTCTCCTGCTCATGTTTCTGAATTATGGTCAGAGTGTCTTCATTTTATTTATTCACTGAAAGTGAGAGAATCTAATGATTAGTGCCAGACTCTAAAGAAGCTTTTAGAGGAATTTTACTTTTGCAACTTTCATTTCCTATTCTCCTGTTTTCATTGATTTATGATAAATTGTTTTTCATTCTTTTTATTCATTGACAGCGAGAGTGTCAATTAATAACTGTTTCCCCAGACTCTAGTAGTGAGAGTACATGATAGTTGGAACTGGGGGTTCACTTTGTCTATTGTTGGAAGTATTTCTATTTTGTTCCATCTCCAGGGAGGTGAGAGGTCCCTAGAAGACTGCCCTTTCCTGATGGTGGTGAGAGGACCTCTGGATTTGGACTTGTGAAATCTCTCCCCAAAACACTTTATGTTTTATTAATTGTTATGTTTATTTATGTTAATTGTGTTTTTTCAATGTATTTCTTTTAGTTTTATGTTAGTTATTGAGGGAGGGTTAAAAGTAACTATTATATTAATAGGATAAGATAGGATAGGATTGTGTATTGGTTTATTATCTCTTTTAAGGTTTGGTTTGTTTGGGTTTTGTTTTTTGAACAGTTGGATAGTGTGAAGAAGGTCCCCTGTTTTAAAATATGTTGGGGTGTTACCTCTGTGGATGTGTGCTATTCATCCTCCGCCCTTCATGCCCTCCGCCATTCCTGGTGATTGAGACCTCCAACTTGAGGGTGGAACCAGTTGGTTGGTCTGATCATTACACTGTGGGGGTTTAGTTTTAGTGCCCCCCTTTGTAGGCCAACCCCTGTAGAGATGACTTGGTACCACCCTTTGTGAGATATAAATTATCAAGGCCTAATGGCGGTCCTGGATCTCTCGTCCTTCCCAAAGGCAGACAATGATCCAGAAGCCCACGTGGTGGCTTATAACTCGGCTATTATGGCAGCTCTGGATATCATTGCTCCTGTCCGTGTTCATCCACTCTCCCTTTACCCTTGATCCCCATGGTTTGATGGGACTTTGAGGGAGATGCGGCGACTTGGATGAAGGTTGGAGCTTCGCTGGTGCAAGTCCGATCTTGATGCCGGCCACCTTAGATTGATAGACCATTATCAAGTCTATGAATCCAAAATCTCCCATAAGAAGGCAGAGTTCCTGTCCAGGGAGACTGCAGCTGCTCAAAACTGACCAGCTCAGCTGTTCGAATGGTGGACAGACCGTGCAGCCAGCCTGTCTACAAGTTCGGAAGAGTTTTTCAAGAGTGTGTCACGATAGGCAGTGCTCGATTTTTTGCTAATAAGGTTGCCGACATCAGATCGACCCCTCCATCTGGCACACTCTGTGGGTGCTGTGGCAGACCAATGCAGGTCCGAAAATCTTGGTCTTCCTTGGAGTACCTTTGGCCAGCCGGCTTTCGTGGATGTCATGCGGATTGTCCAGAGTGTGTGCCCTATGTGCTGTAGTTTGGATACGAGACTTACTTCCCTTATTTTGGGTTGTAATGATGTCACTGGCCCAGTCCTAGCTTGGACAGTCTGGCGCTCCCTGGAGATGGGTGAGTTTCCAAGCTTCCTAAAAGAGGCGGTGGTAACACCACTCCTGAATAAAGCATCTTTGGACCCAGACTGCCTTGCTATCTACAGACCAATCTCTAACCTTCCCTTTGTGGGGAAGGTGATTGAGAAATTAGTGGCCACACAGCTGGAGGACCACTTGACCATCCATGCCATCTATGAACCTCTCCAGTCCTGATTTCAAAAAAAGCATAGTACCAGGACAGCACTGGTTCGGGTGCTCAATGATCTCCTGATGGCTAGAGACGGGAGGAGCCATTCTATCTTGGTCCTCCTAGATCTCTCATCAGTGTTTGATACTGTGGACCATGGGGTACTGCTTGATCACCTGAAGTTCATTTGTGGACTGTTGGGTACAATCCTCAAGTGGTTTACATCGTTCCTCACAGGAAGATCTCAGAGGGTGGTGTCATTTTGTTTTCCTCTGACCTGGTCCCATTAACGTATGGTGGTCCTCAGGGATCAGTGCTGTCCTCCATGTTGTTCACAGTGTACATGCTTCCCCTCAGAGACATTGTAAGAAGGTATGGGCTGAGGTTTCACTGCTATGCTGATGATACCCAGCTCTATTTTTCTTCTGGTCCCGATCAGGATGGAGCTGTCTCAGTCTTTAGTAACTGTCTTGCCGAAATCCAGGACTGGATGCATACCAGCTGGCTAAAGTTAAACTATGATAAGACCAAGGTGTTGGTGGTGGATCCTGGTCACCGGATAGAGAGGTTGGGGGGGCTCGCCCTCTGGGTTATATCTTGAGGGTGAGCCACTCCTACCTCTGAACGAGAGCGGAACCTGGGGGTAATTTTCGACGATGGGCTAACCCTGCATGCTCAGGTGCTGGCTGTCATCAGTTCCACATTCTACCATTTGAGGAATATCACCAGGATCAGGTACCTTGTTCCATCTGATGACCTTCCCACTCTGATCCATGCCTTTGTGACCTCATGTTGGGACTACTGCAACTCCCTGTACCTAGGGCTTCCTGGGGTGGAAATCCACCTCTTCCAGCTAGTGCAGAATGCTGCAGCATGGCTGGTGACAGGATCCTCGTGGTCCTGTCATATTTCACCAGTGCTGCGTGGACGGCACTGGCTGCCAGTTCAGTGGTGGATTACCTTTAAAGTCAGTTTGCTGACTTTTAAAGCCCTACATGGACTTGGCCCAGACTACCTGAAAGAGCTCCTGGTTCCTCACTGCCCCGTGCATGTGATCGCTCTGCTCAGCCAACGAGGGGTTGCTAGAGATTCTGAGGGTACAGTATGCTTGAAATCTTCTGGGTAGGGTTGCCACCTGTCTGGTTTTTGACTGGATCGCCCACTTTTTTACTTATTTGTCCGGTTCTCCGGATTCCTCCCCATCTGTTCCGGTTTTGCCACTCTCGTTGCAGCAGCTACCCCCGACATAATACCTGTATAATGACTAACACAAGGAACTCCATATACAGCCACCACCCAGCAATGAACTAACCCACAGTGTGGCTTTTCTTTAAGTTGGAGCCCCCCGGAACAGAACACCCACCGCCCCCGACTGCAATCAGTGCAGCTAGGTAAAGGTTGCAACTGACTAGTCTTCGTTCTTCGAGCTAATCAATTTGGCTGACTGTTCGGGTCTGGGTTTTACAATTTTCCTCCACCGGTCCTGCCAAGATAAAAAGCCGCTGCTTGAAAGCTAGTTGATTCGCACTATGATGAATCGGTGGTGCTATTTGCTATCTAGACTAGAAATCGTCCCTGACTCCCCACCCGACCCAAAAAATCAAAATCGGAACGTTCCTGGAAACTCAAGTCAGCAATACCTGCAGGTGATGTGCAACTAAATATAGATGTTATTTTTTATGCTTTTTTTTGTCCTACCTTACTGTAACTGGACGAGGAGAAGGTACTTTACAGTGCTGGGAAATTAAGGCAAGCTGCTGTGCTGGAGCTGGAGGGACAGGACACCCTGTGTCGGGGCTACCTCTCTCTCTATGATGTTGTATTGGCTGTGATCAGGAAGGAACTGCAAGGAATCTGTCAAGTATTGAATTTGAAAACTGTCAGTGTCAGGCTAGGTAAGCAAACAACCCAACGGCTTTGTCAAGACTGCACTGCACTGCATGGAAAGGTCAGACAGAATCCTTGCTGGATCATGTACCCGTCCCATCCTGAACATTTTTGCTAAGACGACAGGCAACTGGCGACAGCATAAAAACAAGCCCTTCAAATTCGGTTGCTCGCTCCCATGCTCAGATGCTCTACACACCACTAACAGACAGCAACACCTACACCTTACAAACAAGATACCTACCCCAATTACTAGCTACAGTGTCATCATGTTGTCATCATCGCCTTTAAATTTGGGAATTGGGAATAAACTTGTGTCTCCTCTTAGGATTTCTATTCTGCTTCGTTTAATCGTTCAACGAACGGTCTGAACTTAAGCGGCACATAACGTTACTTTTAAACCTGCAAGGCTGCAAAATATATTTAATTTAAATAAAATTAATCCTGGGTCTATAATGCTGCTGCCAGCTGCCTGCCCGCCTGACTGTCCGAGACGAGTCCGATCCGACTCGAGTCCGACTTGTCTTGTCACTCAGTCACTGACACTGTGAGGTGAGGCTGAGACTGTGAGAAGGAAAAAAGACTAATTTTTCCTTTCTGAGCCCCAGATTATTTATTAGGCAGGCATCAGGCACAGCACGGACCACGGTTAGGGCTAGGTGGTAGTAGCGCACGCACAGCAAAGCGTTAATTCGTTAATTTTAATATAATAATTATTTTTACTTTACGGTCTGTACTCTCATCTGTTCTGTTCGTTGCTTGCTGATGTTATGTAGAGAAAGAGATTAGAATAGTGTGATGTCTGTCTGTGTTGTTGTTCTGATCTTCAGACTGTGCTGTGTGACTTTGACTACTGACTCTGTGAGTGACTGAAGTGAAGCCTGAGGCGAAGACTGGAGGACCGGCGAGTAAAGTAGAGCTGCAGCCTGGAATGAGTGATGCACACTGCACAGACTGTACTGTGCTGAGAATCCTACAGTCACTCTCAGACTCTCAGTCTGTTAATCCCCCCCCCGGCCTCCCCCACCCTGCTGGTGACTGGTCCCTGCCGCTTTCTCTCCTGAGTCCTGCCCATCTAGACTTCCAGGAGTTCGGTCTGTTTTTCACAGTAGCAGTCGGCATTGAAAGCCCTACCAATCAGTGGCTTCCAAACTGACTAGCTAATTTTCTACCAATCGGATTGCTGTCCGACTTGCAGTAACCACCCACTGAAATGCATAGATTTTTATTGGTCCTTAAAAAGGGACCAATCATCTGGCCCTGGAAAATATGAATATGCAGCGGGAATTTAAAAACAAAAGCCGGGCACCCCCTACTCCTGGCTATAAATACCCTAGCTTTTAGCTGCCTTATCTCATCTGTCCTCAGACAACCTGCTCTGCTGGCTGACTGAATAACTGACTGCATCAATCCTCGCTCAACGACCACCACTACGAAATTGCGAATCTGCGATATCTGCTGCTGCAACTGTCTGATCTCCCTAGGATCAATTTTGTAGGTAGGCTTGCCCTTTTTTAAAGTGGATTAAATTAATAATTTAAATAGTGAATTTCCAGGGCTCCCGGCTCACAGATTGGCTGTTTCTTGAATGTCCTGCTGCCATTCTGTTCATGTTTTTTTTTTACTTGGGGGTGGGGGGGCTACAGTATGTGATCAGAATTCAATAATTCTGACTGAATCCCATCACTATAGTGTATGCTCAAAACACATTTTAAATTTATATATCATAGCAACAAGTACTGCAGTTCTTTTTGGCTGCAGTGGAGTGAACTGTGGACAGGCTTGAAAAATTAAGTTAGTTTTCACAGGAATGCTTGCTGTAGGGGTCCAATTGAACTGGGCCAGCTGGCTCACCAATTTGAATAGTGTGTTATATTATTTATATTCTATTTTTAAAAGTTATAAAATTCTGTCATCATGAAACGCAGAAACGTCATTTCTATTTGCCGCTTTTGTTACTGAAGTTCTTTTTGACTGGACTTGAAACTACAGAATGCAGTTTCAAGTCCAACCAAAAAGAACTTTAGTAACAAAAATGGCAAACAGACATTATGTTTCATAATGACAGCATTTTATAGCTTTAAAAGTACTTAATTTAATTTAACAGGAACACTTGCTGTAAGGCTGGCTCACCAATTAGTATGGTGTGGTGTCGGTATATTATGCATTATTCTGCATACTGTCGGTATTAGGGGGTGCAGTGCGGTACTGTTGGGAAGTGCTGTCCTTCGAATGAGACGTTAAAACCAAGGTCCTTTCTACTCATCCTGGTGCTGTCCTGGTGGGTGTCCAGGACGGTGGAAGTAAAAGAACCTAAGGCATTCTTCACAAAGAGTAGAGGATATTCCAGGTGTCCTGACCAACATTCCCCTTCCCACAAAACTGGTTCATGCAATTATCCAGGGCAGGCTGTGTGTGGGTGATGATGTGTGATATGGCTACCACTATACATTCAGTCACTTCACTACCAGTCTAGCATTGCTTGTAAAAAGCACTTTAGGGTACACTGTGTATGAAAAGTGCTACATAAATGCTGATTCTTCTTCTTCTGAGATGCTGTGGCAAGTGGCAACTTGTATTTGCTCTGTGTTATTGATACTGCCAAGTCAAGGAGGAGTGCACACTATTTTCAGTCAGTCTGAGCTCCACCACAACTGCATGTGTGTCTCACTGCAATCTCTGAAAAAATATTACAGTAAAATGTTCATATTGTGCTGCCAACGGACTGAGCCTGTGACATCCTGCTGTCCTGGAACTTCCGTCAGTGGCCATCGCACACTGTTTTGTAGCTCTTTTTGACTCTTACCTCAACCTCTCTCTCTGCTTAACAGAAACATGAGTCTTAGTGGAAAAGATTCCAACCCACCATTTGTGATGAAGAAAGGAGTAGCAGTCCTCCTGCTAAGAAGGCCAAAATATTTTGCTGCTACAACAAGGCTTGGAAAGCAAGTATTCCTGGATCAGATCTGCAGGACCAGGAATGGAACATTCTGCCAAATGCACTGTCTGTGGCTCTGCTTTTACAGTGAAGTGGGATGCTGAGGCTGCAGTAAAGAATCATGAAAAAGTGAAAACACCAACAGCTAACACACCTGCAAAAGAAAATCATATCATGAAGAAATTTTTGTTGCAGAAAATAGTTCTGAAAGCAATAAGGTGATGGCAGCCGAACTTACAGAACTATACCATGGAGTCCAGCATCATCACTCCTACCTGTCCATAGACTGTGGAATGAAGATAGCCCAGCAGATCTACACAGACTCAAGTATTGCATCCAAAATGAGTTGTGGACAAACAAAGGCTGAGATCATTGTCACCAATGTCCTGGCACCTTTTGGGGAGGAGCTGCTGTTACAAGAAGAAAAAATTACTCACCTTAGTAATGTTGTTTCTTCTAATGGAGTCTTGCTATATTATGACTATTGCAGTTTGTCCCAGCCTTAGAACTGCTCTGGAGGTGAAAGAGTTAACTTCCATGCAGAGCATGGAGCTTAGAGCGTGAGCTCGGTTCAGAAGCTCTGTTAGGGTGGTTTCAAACCGAAACCGTCAGATCTTTACGAGCAAAAACTCACTAAGGTTCTGTGTGGAAGCTGTAACCTACACTAGCCAACTGGCCACTAATATATTAACACATTTTCCTGGTCCCAACACCAAGACTCAAGTCAGTGGACCAGAAAATAAGATAAAATAACTAAATAAACACAACACCAAACATGAAGGGGCATCAATAAATGCCAACAGAGGACTACCACCCATACCCAAAGTAGGAGTTCTGAGAGGGCAGGCTGGGGAGGGTCATAATATAGCAACTCCATTAGAAAACAACATTACTAAGGTGAGTAATTTTTTCTTCAAACAACATGAAGTCTTGCTATATTATGACTATTACAACTACAGCAGATACCTCCATGGAGGAGGACAGAACCTACTTAGGGAATAGGCTCTGAAGCACGGCTGTGCAAACCCGAGCATCCCTCCTGGCCTGAATATCAGGAGTAATGCTTGGTGAAGTGTGTACTATCTTCCAAGTAGCTGCCTGACATATCTCAAAGATAGGGATGTCTAGCAGCAACTAGAGATGCAGCTGTACCTCTGGTAGAGTGAGCCCTCAGGCCTGAGGGGAACCTTACCCAGCTTTTGATAGCAAAATTGGATACAAAATGATCCACCTGGCAATGGATCTCTTGGTGGCAGGTTTCCTTTTAACCTCACCATAAGTGAGAAACAGTTGGAGGAGTCAAACCTGTGACCCTTGGTACCTTCATGTAGTAACTTGAGGACCTCTTAACATCTAAGCTGTGCAGCCTCCTCTCACCCAGAGGAGGAATGGTCAGTGAAGAACACTGGAAGTGAAATAGATTGGTTAAGGTTGAAATCTGAAACCACCTCAGGCAAAACTTCCTGTTGGTCCTGAGGACTACTTTATCCCTGAAAAGGAAATAAGTCAGTCTCTACTGATAAAGCCTGTAACTCACTTATCGCCTGGCAGAGTGATGGCTACCAAGCTCAGTTTTCAAGTCAAATACTTAAGCTCTGCGAAGACAGAGGCTCAAAGGGGGTTGCATCAGCTGAGCAATGCATACATTAAGATCCCAAGCCGAGGCAGGGTCCCTGAATGGAGGATTGGTGTGAAGCAATCCTTTAAAAACTTGGAAAATACAGGATGAGCAGAAAGAGAAAGGCTTCCCTGCTGAAATGAAGGCAGAGACAGCAGCCAAGTGCACTTTCAGGGTAGCTGGTCTCAATCCCAAAGAGTAAGATGGACCATGTGGTCCAATACGGTGGGTGAATCAGCAGATTCTGGGAAACATGCTTCCCAGAACACCATATGGAAAACCTTTTCCACTTGGGTTATAGGTAGCCCTGGTGGAAGGCTTCTAGCAGCCTTCAGATTCGAGAACACTTTGAGAAAGTTGTAAATCAGCAAACTCTAACTGCTCAAGAGCCAAGACCCTGAGGTTGAGGGATTTGAGATTCGGATACCAAACTCTCCCTGAGCACAGGTTAACAGATTGTGGTTCCTGGGGAGACGAGGGAGAAGATGGACTGCTAAGGACAGAAGGAGTGGGTACCAGCTGCTGGCCCAGTCTGGAGCAATCAGGATCATTTGCAGGACTGAGACCTGACTTTGACTAGTACTTTGAACAGGAGAGGGAAGGGGGGAAAGGCATAAAGAAACTTCCCTTCCCAATTGAGGAGAAAGGCATCCAGGGGAACTGAGCCCAACACTGGGGGCCTGCAACAAAACAGTGGAAGCTGATGATTGTCTGGGGCTGCGAAAAGATCTATCTGAGGAGTCTGGCAAACACTATCCCCAGTACTAGGGGATCCAGTGACCATTCGTGATGGCCCTGGGAAATCCTGCTGAGAGCATCTTCCAGGACATTGTCCTTGCCTGGGAGGTGAACTGCTATGAAGATGTTCCGGGAATAAGCCAGAGACCACAACTTCGCATCTCGGTGCACAAGGCGAAGACCGAGTACCCCCTTGTTAGTGATGTACCACATTGTAGTGGTGTTGTCTGTTCTGACCTGTACCACCTTGTTCTGAACAGATGCAGAAAACCTGAAGTGCTAGAAAAACAGCTCTGAGTTCCAACAGATTGATGTGGATCAAGAGATTCCTGGGGGACCATAACCCCTGGGTGGAGAGGTCGCCCATGTGAGCTCCTCATCCCAAGAGGATGCATCTGTAGTAAGGGTCAGGAATGGGACAGAGGGATGAAGGCACCCTCTGTCTCAGATTGCTCTGATCCTGCCACCACTGAAGGGCCTGGATCAGAGTTCGAGTCACTGGGATTAACTTGGATGAGGATCTCTTCTTTGAGACAAGAAAGCTCTCAAATGGAACTGAATGTCCCTCATCTGAAATCTTGCTCCTTGCACCACAGCTGTGAGGCAGCCATGTGCCCTAGGAGCTGCAGGAAATGCCTTGCTGGTGAGAGACCTGCAGAGTGAAGGATGCGGCCAGAGCCACTCAGGTCCTTACCCTTTCCAAGGGAAGGAAGGCTCTGGCCATCATGTCAGTTCTGCGCTATAAAGGTGAGTACCTGGACAGGTTCCAAAACTGACTTTGGAAGATTGAGAAGAAATCCCAGAGAGGTAAGCAGCTGCTTGGTAACTAGCAGGTGTGATTTGACCTGGTCTGGAGACTGACCCACAATGAGCCAGTCATCCAGGTAGGAAAAATGGCAATCTTTGCCTTCTTAGATGAGCGACTGCTACTGCCAGACATTTGTGAACACCCTTGGGGCAGAAGTGAGGCCAAAGGCATTGCTCTGAACTGATAATGGCCTGAGGGCAGTTCAGAATCTGAGGTACTTTCAATGGGAGCTTCTGATAAGAACATGGAAGTAGGCATCCTTGAGGTCAGGGAGGCTAGCCAGTCCCCTGGCCTTAGGAAGGTAAAATCATTCCCAGTGTCACCATTTTGAACTTTGGCTTTAAAAGCTTTTTAGATATCTTAGATCCAGGATGAGCCCCCACTCTCCTGTCTTTTTGGGAGTAGGAAGTACCTGGAGTACAGACCCTTGCCCTGGTGAGGGAGAAACCCTTTCTACAGCTCTGAGAGCCAAGAGGGTTGAGACTTCTGTTTCCAAAGCAAGAGTCTCTAAAAGGTTTGTAGGTGGAAAGATCTGGCTCTCATCTGGAAATCTTTTGAAGCTGAGAACCAGACCCTGGCTCATTGCTTCCAGGACCCACCTGTCTGAAGTTAAAGACTCCCAGTCCTGGACCGAAGTGAGCCAACCTGCCCCTACAGGTGTGGAGAGCCGACCCTGGGCATCCCATCAGGGTGCCTGTTTGGCAGGGCTTTAGGCTGAGGGGTGGGAGCAGGCCTGCTTGAACCCCATCTGCCCTCCCTCTGAAGAACCCCCTCTGTACATAGGCTGAAGAGGAGGAGGACTGGGTCTGGTAAAAAGGCCTGTGAAAAGGCCTACCCCTACCCCTGGGAGGCTGCCTCTGAGGAGTGGCTTGCCGTTCCTTGTCTTGTGCACTCCTGTAAGTGGTTCTATATTCATCCATTTTCTTCATATAATTCTCTGTCTGCTCCCCAAACAGAGAATTTCCCACCACAGGAAAATCCATAGCCTTCGACTGGGTATCCTGTGACAAAGTAGTACACCCGACCAGGCCAATCTCCGAAAGCCACAGATGTAGCCATGACTCTAGAGGATACATCATTAGAATCCACTGCAGCATGGAATTGCACCTTAGATGCCTCAATAACATCAAGAGCCACCTGTTCCAGCTCCTTTGCAAGCTGGCCAGGGACCTGTTTAGCTAAGGCCATGACAGTATCCATCTAGATTTCTGGTATCTGCAACATAAGCCATATAGTTTGCTTGTCTGAGTCCCAAGGATGCTGCCATGTATTGTTTTTGGCCATGGCATCAATCTTCCTGGAATCCTTGTCAGGAGGATGTGAAGCCAGTGGAATATTAGCTTTATCACAGGCTGCAGCCTGAACTACCCAACATGACTACATTGCTGTGAAGAAAATCTGTATCAGGACCTGACAAAGTGTACCTCCTGTCCATCTTTTTATTCACAGGAGGCACAGAATTAGGAGCTTTTAACATTTTATTGTTTGTTTTCTAAAAGATTTATGTAAAGGGATGGACAACCTCCTGGACTCTGGGATATCCATCATCTCCACATAGTCAGGCTCTTCTTGCTCATCAAAGCCTCCTCTAAGGAAGCTGGAGGGTCTCAGCAACTTTTATAAAACAAAAAATGAGAAGGGACTCAGAAAACCTAGGGGAGACTCACCTGACGGTCTGTCTGGGAGATGTCCGTTCAATGGGCACATCCAGACTTTCAAAGTCACATTCACACTGATCATAATCCTCATCCCCCTCCTCTGGTTCATAGAACTCTTCTATATCATAATCCTGAACCATTGGAACCGACTGAACCGACCTTTTGTCAGATAGTGGCAGTTCAGAGGGAACCGGGGACAGGGACTGGACAATCTGTATTGCCCTGGCTATCTCTGCAGCAGTTGGAGAAGGAATTTTGGACTCCAAACCTGCTGATTTTTTAGTTTTCTTTGCTGGAACTGGCTCCTCAGAGCCAGCTTTCGTTGCCCAGAAGTCTCGCCCTGGTCAGAGGCACTCCCTCCAGTTCGGTGAGCACCGAACCGGGCTGGCCATCCGGGTCAGGGGACTTTTTGGCCTCTCGTTCCCTGAGCCTGCCCACTCTCTTGTCCAGGGTGGCTGCAGAATTTTACAAATCTGGCAGTCTGAATTGGGTGGTCAAACCCCAGACAATAGACACATGTAGTGTGTGGGTCAGCCTTGGCAAGGCTTCCCACAGAACACTACAGTGTTGAAACCAGTGGGCCGGTTTTCTTTTGGGTTTCTCCAGACATGATGCCAGCCCTAACCAACAAACTTGCCCTTTTAATGGCAGTGCCAGGCAAGACACCTTATCGGTTCCAAACCGTATCACGGAGTCGTGAAAAAACCGTATGAAATCCGTTTTTTTAGAACCGATAAGAACGAGGAACCGCACTCTAAGAAGCCTTAAAGGCTTTAAACTTAAATTTAACACAATTCGATCGGTTCAACCAGACACGATAACACTTACAAGTTCCACACGGAAAAACCTATCTGTACTTACGATTACCATAGACAGAGCTTGAACCGAGGTTTTGCGGTTAAAATAATTAAATAAGTTAAATTCAACAGAGAAATAAGCGCTTTGAACCGAAGAAATGAACCGAGCAACAGGAGGAATCTCTGGAGTGACTGTTCAGTGAGGCAGAGTAAAGAATCTGACGGTTTCGGTTTGAAACCACCCTAACAGAGCTTCTGAACCGAGCTCGAGCTCTAAGCTCCATGCTCTGCATGGAAGTTAACTCTTTCACCTCCAGAGCAGTTCTAAGGCTGGGACAAACTGCAATAGTCATAATATAGCAAGACTTCATGTTGTTTGAAATGGGCAATTCATTTTACTCTGTTTCATCAGATGCTTCTAATAAAGGCAATAAAAAAATGTTTCCAGTTGCTGTGCAGTACTTTGATCCCAAAAAGGGGATCCAGCAGAAACTGTTGGACTTTTATGAAGATCACAATGAAACTGCAGATGCTGTCACAGCAAATATTATTGAATCCCTGACCATCAGAGGTTTAAAGCTTGCACACTTATCAAGCTATGCTCGGACAATGCCTCTGTAAATTATAGGAAACATCATTCAGTTTTCAAAACTTAAGATCAAAAGTTGCCCACCTTGTGTCTGCCAACTGCCTGTGCCATGTCATCCATAACTGTGCCAGGAATGCCAGTAAGGCTCTGGGTAGGTATGATGTGGAAAGCTTGGTAGTAAAAGTATATAATGAGTTTTCCAGCTCTGCTAAGAATATGAATGAGCTAAAAGACATGTTTGCCTTTGTTGAGTTGGAATGGAAGGATCTGCTATGCCATGTGGTCACTCGCTGGCTTTCCTTCCTGCCAGCAATAAACAGGCTCCTCCAGTGCTGGCCTGCAGTTAAATCGTACTTCATCAGCCAGGGTTCAGATGAATGCCATCCTGCCATTTGGAGGTTCATCGCAGAAAATGAAGATGGGTATAGCAGCAGCGATGAACTTACTGAGGGAGAGTGCTATATCCATTTTATGCAGTATACAATGGGCATTTTCCACAAATCAATAGCACTGTTGGAGAGCAAAACTGTGACAAGTACAGAGGTGTATGGCATAATGCATAACCTAAAACAGGAACTGGATAAAAGACTGGAGGGCAACGTGAATGCAGCACTGCAGACATTTCCTGGAAACATCAGAGACAGAATTTTAAAAGACTTCTGTGGATTTTACAGTCGAGCCATTATGTATTTAAACAAATGGTTCCAATCTGAAACAAGTCCTCTTCAGGGGATGCAGGTCATGGCACTGAGCAAGCCAGAAATGGCATGGAATGAACCGCTCCGCTGTGCAGAAATTCTGCAGCTCACGAACATGTTGGACATGGATGAACTTTATTCAGAATACTGTCTGCTGAGTAATGCACTGCCAGTACTGAGTGGTATGACAAGGTCTGTGGCAGACAAATGGGTAACATTTTTGCCAAAGGCACCAGAATGTAAACTCTTCTACAGCTTGTACAGTTTGTGTTGTCAATACCTGTCAGCAACAGCTTTGTAGAAAGAGTTTTTTCTATCATGGGGAACTGCTGGACAGATGAGAGGAACCGTATGTCTGTCAGTTTAGTAAAGGCTATACTGCAGGTTAAACTGAACTTTCAGCATAGCTGCTCACAGTTCCATGCCTTTATAAAAACAATATAAAGTTGTTAGATGCAGCAAAATCAAATACAAAATACAAATTCAAAGTACAGTGCCAATGAAGTTTGAACTGATGAGACAATAGGTGCCAAACAACTGCCAATTCAATTCTGCCAGTTTAAAAATAAAAATCATATATGTGCACTCATTGTTTGATAGTGCATGTGTCCCATGTGAAAGTGTGTTTACTTTAAATCTTTAATTGTTTGTCTAACTTTCAAACTGCATTAAAGTGCAATAAACTATTATATTATTAATTCATAAGTGGTGTTGTGGTGCAGTTCCTTAATGTCCACCGAACCGATCAGTAAATTTTGTGTGGTGGTTTCAGTTGGTCATGAGTTTTTAAAGGGGCGGGCCCAAAAAGGGGGTGTGGTTTAGGGCCGAAATAGGGGCGGGGCTTAAGGTCCAGTTTTTGCCTTATTCAGAGGTGGCAACCCTACTTCTGGGGCCAGAACATTTATGTATGCTGCCTCTACCCTTTGGAATGCTCTACCCCGTTGGTTACATGAGCACATGACTGTAGAGGGTTTTAAAAAAGCATTGAAAACTTGGTTATTGGGTCAAGCTTATGGCATTTAAATGGGTGGAAAGAGTCTAACACTGTATTATTATATTATTGGTTCTGAGATGTGTTACTGATTATGCTGCTCTGGAATTTTAATTATGTGATTTTACTTTGTTAGGCATCTTGGTTTTGAAAGGTGCCATAAAAATAAAGCCATTATTATTTTTTATTATTATTATTACACATATTATACAGAGTAGACACTATAATACTAAGGCATTGTACACTGTATGTCTGCATCCTGGAGATACAACAGCAGTGGAGTGAGTACAGGGGAAAGAAAAGAGAGGAGAGGGCTAGAATTAGGGTAGCAGGAGGGGAAAGGTGGGGAGGTAAGACAGAGGGGTAGTAGATTGGGGGTGAGGTGTGGTAGTGCCATAGGGGAAGAGCAGAGAGAGTCAGGGAAGTGGTGAGCCAGTGCTACTCTGGGGTAACAATAGACTGGGTGGAATAAGTGCTGGTGGGGATTACTGCCTTCACCAGTTATAATTACTGACTTCAGAAGTTGTAGGTAAAGTCATTGATGGGAGCTAATGAGGGCAGGCACAGGTATTTGTGGCAAGTAGGTGTTGACAAAGCTTGTGCTTTAATGTGCAAATCTCTGTTGTGTCAGAGATACCTTGAGGTACTGCATTTGTCCAGAAGGGGGCATGATAGGTGAAGCCCCTTTGAGCCAGTGTAGTGCAGCACCTTGGTACACGGAATACTTGTGAGGTGATACTTCTGGTCTGTTTTGAGCCCTGAGGTATGGTCAGAAGATTCTGTACACCAGGTGGCAGATGGTTAAGAGAGACTTTTTTGGTGAGGAGGTAGGTCTGATATCTGATTCTTCCATCAAGCTGCAGCCAACCTGCCATAGCATGGAGATCACAAGTGTGTATGAGTCTAGCAGCACCTGTGAGGAGATGGCATGCTTTATTTAGGGCAACAGAGATGCAGTGGAGGGCTATATCTGTTGCAGATACATAGACTGCTAGCCCATAGTTGATTGGAGATACGATAGAGCTATGAATTGCCATGTTCAGGGCTTCATGAATAAGACAGTGCCTGTGTCAGTATAAGATCCCAATTCTTGTATTGATGGCCTTCATGGTATTATCAATTTGTTGGCCATACAATAGGGTGGAATCAATGGTGATGCCCAGGTACTTAAAATTCCGAACAAGCTCAAGAGTCGAACTGCAGTCATTTGTGATTTCAAGGGGGAAGGTTCTGAGTTTGCTTTGGGGGGGTAGAGAACAGGACCAGTCTATGTTCCTTAAACCACTGCTCCACAGATGCGAAGGCTTTTTGTAGATCTTCCTCTAGTAGTTCAGGGAAACTGTTGCTGGTAAACAGGACCGCATCATCTGTGTAAAGGAGCATTTGACATGGGCAGGAGGCTGGGAGATTATTTAAGAATAGGCTGAACAGTAGCAGCCCTAATATGGATCCTTGTGGGGCACCAGATCTAACTGGTCCGCTGTCAGAGAGGACTTCACTAATCCTTACCCATTGGTGGTGGTTGCTCAGGTAGCTATTGAACCAGTCCCGGGTGTCAGATGAGAGACCAATGCCAGATAGCCAGTTTAAGAGGAGCCCATGGTGCACCATATCAAATGCATTTAATAGGTCAATGATGGCTGCCCCAACCAGGTGGCCTTGGTCTAATGCATGGTGGATGTTCCCTGTGAATTCGAGCAATGCTGTTAGGGTACTGTGCCCACTCCTGAATTCATGTTGTCCAGGACACAATAGTTGGTGTTGATTAAGATATTCCACAAGCTGATCGGCCACAATCCTCTCTGGCTTTGGAGAGTGGGGGGGAGTATTGATATCGGCCTGTAGTTGTTGTGCAACATCCTGTCCCCGCTTTTGTGCACCAGTGTGATTGTAGCAGATTTCCAACATTGAGGAATTGGGAGTGTCTAAGGGATAGGTTGATAATGTGAGTCAGAGAACCTAGGATTTCCTCCAGAGCTAGGCCAACAAATTTAAGGTCTAAGGAGTCCCCACTGCATCTTCCTTTCCCAAGGACCTTTTCCAGATATTTTCTGGCTTCTGTTTTGGTGACTTTCTTAAAGTAAAAAAGTGGCTGGTTGTAGTGAAGGGCTGGTTTCCCTTGCGAATCTTTTGTGGTGCAGGGATTGAAGACATTAGCAGGGATCACACTGCTCAGGTCTGAGAAGGCATTATGCAGGGAGTTTGCAATGAGAATAGGGTCTGAAGATGGCACTCCATCAATGGTAAGCATGGCTGGGGCGGTTTTGGGATCAATCCCAGTGATGTCACTAAGGTTGTCCCGAAAGGACTTGCTAGAGTTCCAGGAACCAGTGAGGACTTCTTTGTAATAAGAACTTTTCACCAGATGGATAGCTTTTGTGCAGTCATTTCAGGCTTTTTTGTATCATCGTATGTTATATGTTTGCAGCTGTGCTATGTGCTCACACCACTTGCCAGAGTGGATCCCTGGTAGAGAGTTGCTTAAGTAGGTCAGGGGTAATCCATGGATTGTGTGGTCTTTTGACTGATCTTATTTATATGGGTGCCTGTTTATCACAGACTGCATTAAATTTTTTACTGAAGAGGTCAAGGGCTATGTCCACATCCTGAGTGTCATACAGGTCAGTCCAGTCTTGGTACTTGAGGTCTGATCTAGCTGTGGCAGATGTCCTTTTAGGAGGACATGGTTAGTGATATTTCTGACAGGTGGGTTGCAGTAGTGGTTATTCCAGGTACATGTGACTGGACAGTGGTCACTCAGAGAGTCCGAGAGAACAGAAACATTACTGATATGTGCAGGATGGTTTGTGAGTACCAATCCAACAAGGTGCTGGTGCCAGTTCTGTAGTTGGTTCTGGTTGGTGATTCCATCATTTGGGAGATGTGGATGGCAGACAGGGTGTTCTTGATAGCGGCAGATGCTGGGGAGAGCCAGTTGATGCTGAAGTCACCTAGCAGTATAATTTCTGTGTTAAGGCTGAATGTACTGATATAGTCCATGAGGTCACTGGTGCCCGCAATGATCACTTTAGGTGGAATGTAGACCGCGAGTATTGTGAGTACCCTATTGTATGCCCCAAGGATCAGTTTAATGGCCAGTGCTTGCACGTTGTCACTCCTGCTGGGGAGTGGCAGGCCATGTCCCTGCAGGTGGTCTTTAATGTAAATGACACGGCCTCTAACTCTTTTTGACAGATGGTCCTGTCCAAAGTGGGTATAGCCAGGTAATGTGATGGCCACAACCGGTATCTTTGGAGACAGCCAGGATTCCACTACCGATAGCACATCTGGGTTGTACAGAGAAACCCATACCTTCAGGCTGTCTATCTTGGGGAGTATGCTACAGATATCTATTGAGGCTAGTGTCAGCCTAGCTTGTCTTTGCGGCTGTGCACTCGGGGTAGATGGGGAGGTTCGGGTGTACATTTCTTGACAGTAGAAGTAGGAGTAGAAGCAGATGAGAGAGGTGGTCCATTTGAAGTTTGTTAATACATGACAGAGTTCTCTTGCTGGGAGGACTTCTTTTCATAGCTTCATATTAAATCACCAAATCAGTTAGGTACAGGACCAAGGTTGGGGGGGTCATTAGTTCAAGGGGGAAGATCCCAGATCATGCAAGGACCATGTTGTGTTCTGTGCATTTCCTCTTGGTAGCTTGCGGTCCCGGTTCCATATACATTTAGAACCAGTCTTGTGTGGTAGTGATGGTTATTTTGGTTGGACTCATTATGTGATGCCCCAGGAGGCAGATATGAAGGACTAGAATGGTGCCTTGTAGGATCCAGGTGGCCTTGAGTGGCATTGTGGGCTAACTACTTAATGAGGTGTTGTAGTATGTGGGGGTATATGGCAGTGGTTGCTGCTAGGAATGCTGGCATTTAGTGTCAGAGACTATGGGTTAAAGGTAGCAAATTCAGGCAAAGGCAGGGTACAAGGATAAAGTTACAATCTACAGATAGCAGTTGAGGGATTGTATGCACCCCTAGAGGCAAAGATGTATAAGCTGCAAATGGGAGATCAGGCACTTGGAAGGCACATGAGCCCTGGAACACTATACTGTATAAGAAAGTGTCCAGATAAGGCAGGTGGGAAGCCAGTGGTAACAAACTTAAGTGGTAGTAAGAGAACAGAGCTACCATACATTGGAGCAGGAGGAGGTCTCTGTGGAAGCTAGCCTGAGTTGCTTCAGCACTACTAGGAGAGTGGCTTGGGTCTGGGAGGGCATACAGCTGCAAGACAATCAGAAACTGCACCACAGCAGCAGGAGAATGCTCACTCAAGGCTTCTCACTTAGAAAAGGAGAAGATTTCCGTGAAAGGTGGCCTGGGTTGCTTTGGCACCACTAGGAGAGTAGTTTAGGTCTGGGAGGGTGAATGGCTGCAAGAGAGCCAGAAGCCACACCATAGCAGCAGGAGAATGTCCGCTTTAAAATAGACTTCTCAAGTTTAGCCTTAAATAAAAGCTGACGTCATGACAAATCCAAAGATATAATGTTTGGGTATGCAACTGATTGCCAAAGAGAGATAAACATCTGGAAAAATCTGTAGTAAACATGGTTGACAGATATGATTTATGACCAGCTTGAGAGAACAAATGGATAGCCCTTTGCAAAAGAAATCTAATGTTTTAAGGACCTTCCTAAATCATTTTATGGACAAATCTTACATTATTCTAAAGCCTAGAATATTTAAAACAAAAGTATCACTTTGTTTGAGTGAGCGTCCAATAGGGGCTGGCTACTGAGCAGACACGAAAGACCATTGGGCCTATTCTGCTGGCTTTTAGTATGTTAGTTTGTTTAAAGAGATGCTGCTAAGAAAATTAAGTTATAGTCCTTATTAATTTAATTCAGGAAATACTGGTCCTAGAGAAATAAGAGATGTTTTAAAATCCTCCATTCAATGAGAGAAGTTCAAATATGTTTGTTTGAAAAGCATATTATTTTGCATAAAAAAAAAGAAAAAGTAATTTCATGTTTAAAAAGTGGACTTTGAGTAAGGAGGCAGTCTTTTGGGTGGAGTAGAGAGCCACACATACATCATCTGCAGTAACCAATCAGAACTGCCGATGATGTCACTCTGAGCCTGAAAGATATACCCGAATTCTGCTAAGTCCAACCCAGAATGGCAGAAATCTTGAATCTGTAAAGACCTACATCAGTTGGACTGAGTAATCTTGTTGTTTTAGACTTTTACTAGGCTGAAAGCCTATAGCCACACCTGTCTTGGAAGTCTGGGACCAGTATCTGGTCTAGCCATTGATGTAGCCACCAGTGTTGCTAATGCCAAGCCTGAAAGCTGACACAATATTGCAAAATGATCCAGCTACAAGAACAGCTTGTTAAAAAAGGACTTTTTCCAATATTGGATGGAGCAAAGCTGTGTTTTCAATACTGGACATCCCGACTGGAGTAAGGTTTTGAAACTCCTGCTAAAGCAAGGATAAAGACTAACTGTTAATTTCATCAGCCAAGAGCAAGTCTACAGTGCAGTTTGATAACAGATGAGTTTGAGAGGTCCTGGGTTCAAGTAGAAATGAATTGAAAAACAGAAACAGTCATAAAATCCAGTTGCCAACCAATAACTTTGCTATCCACAAGAAAATCCTTTTCTTCAAACAACTGCAGTGATGACGGAATCTACCATTGTACCTTTGAACTGTTAGCAGCTTACTGTCTAATGTTCCCAACAAAATCCTGATAAGTAACTTTTGATGATTCGTGACATCTCAAGCAAGGAGTATCTAGTCTGCACTGTTGAGATGATGCCAATGAAGTCTGAAATTCCCAGGTTCGAGGGTGAGAAAGGAAAGTACTACAACCAAGCATGCTATTAAAGGACTTTTACCATACAGATTCAGGAAAAATTGTAAAGGATAAATTAGGCTAAGAAATAGAAGAACTGTTGCAAAAGATTTAAGAAAAGTTTGGTCTTCAAGAGTGGCAGGATCTCCCTGTCACATATCCCCACCTTAAGAGAGAAGCAGTTATTTCAGAATGCTTACCACCTTCCTGTCCCAGGAAGGGATGGAGCTTCTGCCCATCCAGCTTCAGAAGCTCCATCTCAGGGTCCCAATTAATAAGAATGATTCCATCATAAACATAGTGGATATCATTATTCTTTACCCTGAGGTGTTAACACATTTCTTAACAGAGACTAAAGGTATCTTTCCCCGTACTATATCCTTTTAGGAAAAGTCTGTCATACTTTATTGACATCAATTCCTGCACCATATCTAGACATGAAATCATCAATTACATGATTTGTCCTTGCCCTGTGGGACACAGTAAATCGATAGGGCTGAAAAGCTAAGTACCACCACATTATACTGGGATTTTTTTTCTCTCATTTGGTGCAACCTGCAAAGGAGGTTATGATCAGTTATAACCTTGAATTTAGCCCCCCCACACCCACAAGTAATATTTCAAAGACTCAACAGCCCACTTCAGAGCTAAGCATTCTTTCTCTATGATAGCATATCTTCTCTCCTTCTCATGTAGCTTCCTGCTGATATAGATGATCAAATGTTCTTCCCCATCTATTTCTGAGATAAGACTTCCCCAGTACCATTTTCTGATGCACCGGTTTGAACCTCAAACACTTGGTTGAAGTCAGGGCTTTTCAATACAGGAGCTGTATGTAGAATGGCCTTGATATTCCTAAAAGCCTCATCACAAATCCACTGAACCTTATTCAGGCACCTTTGTTTAGTGAGGTCAAAGGACTGGCAATGGTTGAGAAATTAGGAATAAATATCCAGTAATAACCAGAGAGGCCTAGAATAGATCTCATGTGCTTCTTCTTGGTAGGTATTGGGATGTTTGCTACTACTGTATCCTTCTCTACCTTGGGCTTCACTTCTCCATTGCCCAAAATGAACCCTAGGTATCTTGTTTTTGTCTTCACTAAGGCACACTCAGTAAGGTCAATGGTAACTCCTGACTCCTTCATTGCTTTCAATACCTGGGACAAGTGTCTAACATGGGTTTCCCAGTCTGGGCTGAATATGACCACATCATACAAATAGGCCACACAGTAGTCAGTGTGTGGTCTTAGAATGTGGTCCATAAAATGCTGAAAAGTGGCTGGGGCCCCATGCAGTCCAAATGACATTGTGACAAACTGGTATAAACCAACTGGGGTGCTAAATGCAGTTTTATTTTGTGAATCAGGTGACATGGGGATTTGCCAATATCCCTTAGTAAGGTCAAGGGTTGAGATATACTGTGCATTGCCTAGCCTGTCAGTGATGTTGTCTATTCTGGGCATTGGATAGCCATCGAATAGTGATACGTTGTTAAGCTTTCTAAAATCTAAGCATAGACATATCCCACCCTCTTTCTTGTACATTATGACCATGGTTGAAGACCATGCACTCTTTGAAGGCACAGTTATTCCTAACTGTTGCATTTTTTTGACTTCCAGAATCACCTCATCCCTCACCTTCATGGACAATCTGTAGGGCTTTTGGTGTATGGGCTTGTCTTGCATAGCAGTTATGGTGTGCACAATTCCTTTGGCCCTCCCGGGATGTTTAAGAATATGGGCTCAAATTCTTGTAATACCCCTGCACATCTTTCTGTGCTGAGGCTGCAATTCTGGGTTTATCTGGATCTCCTCCAACTGTCCTGACTGCTCTAGTCTTTTATAGGCAACCTCCAGCTCTGACTGCCAAACTTTAGGATGACTATAAAGGGAGGGGTTAGGCTTCTCACGCCATTTCCTAAGGAGGTTCACATGGTAATTTTTTTGGGGGGGTCTTTCCTGGCATGCTAAGCTCATAATTCACTGCTCCTGTTTGCCTCAAAATGGTGAAGGGGCCCTGCCATTTCATGAGTAGTTTGTTTTCTGTGCAGGGAAGAAGTAACAACACTTTGTCCCCTGACTGAAATGTTTTAGTCTTCAAACCCTGGTTGTATCTTTTTTTCTGCATGTCTTGCTTCTGTTCTAAGCTTTGGTGTGCCAAGTTGATATACCTCACCAGGTGTTTGCGTAACTGAGTCATGTACTCTATGACACTAAGATGTCCCACCACCTTCCCAGTGTTCTTTAACCATATCCAGTGGCCCCCTTGGGTTCCTCCTGTACAATGATGAAAAAGAAGATAAACCAGTGGATGCTTGAGAGATATCTCTGTAAGAGAAAAGTAAATAGGGGAGGTACCTATGCCAATCTCTACCCACTTCTTTTAGATACTTCCTCAACATTGTCTTTAATATCTGATTGAACCGTTCTATGAGGCCGTCAGTCTGTGGGTGGTATGGGCACTGCTACCACACCTAGCAGACGGTATAATTATTTTAGCAGGTGTGCATTAAAATGACTCCCCTGATCAGTATGTATTTCCTGAGGATTCCCATATGGCTAAACACCTTTGCTAGCTCCTCCACTATCCTTGGGCTGGTGACATTTCTCATGGGGATAGCTTCTGGGCAGCGGGTAGCATTTTCACATATGACCAGTACAAATCTGTTACCTTTGGAGGTCTTTTTCAGGGGGCCTACTACATCCATGGCTATCCTGTCAAAGGGGTTAGTCACAATGGGGATGAGTTGCAGTGGTACTCTATCCATTTTTCCTACCTGAGCTACTTTCTGACACTCAGCACATGCTTTACAATACTCAACTATGTTCTCGTGGGTAGAGGGACAATAAAACCTGGGTAATATCCTATTCAGGGTACTAGCTCTGCCTGCATGGCCTGCTAGATGGATGTCATATGCCAGATACATGATTTGGGAACTGAATTTTTCTGGAACTGTTAGTTGATCTACTACCTCTCCAGTTCTGGGGTTAGTGGATTCTCTATACAGTATTCCCTGTTTTACAACAAACTGTGGGGCACCTTTTTCCACTCCTTTCCCCACCTGTGAAAAAAATGGTTAAGTGAAAGGTCTGCTTTTTGCTCATGCTGCATATTACATTTAAAAGTGTGTCCCAAGTCTGTCTGTATACTAGCATGAGTATCAATCCAGTCCTTCTTTAGCTTCCTCTTCTCTACCTTAGTTTTGCAGTCCTTATCAGGATCCTCAAAAACATGATCATCAAACTGGAACACAGATGGTAAATGTCCCTGTTAACTTGAGCCCTAGTGGTTAGGGCAACTACAGCAGAGTCCTGGGTAGCAAAATAATGTACAAATGAAGCAAAGTCTGAGTGGTCATGCCCAGTAACAACTGGTATGGGTAGGTGAGGTACAAACCCCACTTCTACCGCATGTGTCTTTTCTTGAGCAGTCATTTGTATGGTGTCTGTAGAGTAGTAATAGGTATCTCCATGCATACAGATGACTGCTGTATCCGGCCCTTTATTATTCCCAGTCACCAGATCTGCTAGCACAACAGTCTGGCAGCTCCCCAAATCAAACAGTCCCATCATCTGCTGTGATCCAAACTGCACAGTAACCATGAAGTGACCCCAGTTCGCTAAGACTACGTGAGCTGTCTCTCTCTCTATACTAGGGCAGTTTCTTACATAATGTCCTTTCTTTTGGCACCCATGACAAAAAATCTCTGCTACTGGACATCGGCCCTTCTCTCTGCTCTCCAGTCTTGTTTCACTGAGGCTGGATTTGACAGTTTATAAGTAAAAGGGTTCCTTACCAGATTGCTGGCAGTTGCAGCTGCTGATGTCCCTTGGAACCCTCTTGGTCTGGATGGTCGGGCTGCCAGGAAGTCTTCTGCCAACATGATGATTTTATCCACAGAATCAGGTTTATGCTCCTGAACCCAAAGTTCTACATCCTGGAGTAAAACTTTAACAAACTGTTCAATAATTACAGCCTGCAGACATTGGTCCTTGCCCTTGTTATCTGGCTGCATCCATTTGTAGCAGAGCTCCTTTAGACAGGCATAAGTCTCTCGGGGGTATCCAGTGTTGGTATTTTAAGAAACTTAAACCTCTGGTGATAGGTCTCAGTGTTTGTGTCATAGCGCCTGAGGATCTTCTACTTCATACGGTCATAGTCCTCTGCCTCTCAGGAGTCCATGTGGCTATTAACCAACTGGGCACTGCCTATCAGGTGCAGTGCCAGTCAAATAAACCACTGTTCCCTTGGCCATGCGCATGTTCGAATGATCCTCTCAAATGTTGAGAGGTAAGCTTCAATGTCATCACTGTTTGAAAGTTTAGACAGTTTAATGTCCTTTGGGCTACTGTCTTTTTCTGTTTGCCCTGCATTGATGGCATGTAAGACCCTCATGGCATCCACCCATTTGGTATCTTGACTTCTCCGATCAATGTCTCTATCTCTCCGCTCAATGTCTCTCTCTCTCTCTCCCCTCTCTCTCTTTCCATCTGCATCTGTTTTATTCAGAGCCATTTAAACAACTCCCCTACGTCCTCAGGTAGTGTCTTCAAGAGAAGGCAGGTCCCTCGATTCCAGTTCTCTCGTCCCCTTGGATCTCTTCATCATCTTCAGGTTTGGTCTTCCTCTGAGCTCCCAGGTTCAATTCAGGCAGCAACTTCTCTCTCAGTCTGTCAGCCATGGTTCTGGTCAGAACTCCATGGACTTTCTTCTCCGGGTTCTCCTCTAATGACTCCTGGTGCATCGGTCCACCTGAAATATTTGGGCGATATCCACGAGAAAATGTCCCCCTAGCCCAGTCCAGATGATTCCAGCAAGTTATTCCACTTCTAACACCAAGTCTGTGGAGGGGTTGTGGTATAACAGGTGGAACAGATACAGAACTTCAGGTTCAACACACAGTCTCTGTGTGATGTTTATTTAAAACATAGGGGATAACCCTAAACAATGGCATATCGCTTCTTCAGTACATCAGTTTGCAGCAACAGACTATGCATGTCCTTCTTCTGCACTTAGTCAGCACCTACTGACCCACTGATCTACTGATCTATCTCTTTAGTGAAAATTATTTCATCCCTATGTTGGTCTTGTGTGTGTGGGTGATGGGGAGTTCAAAGAAAGAAAAAACCCAAAACACAGAACCTTAGTGCAGGCATACTGAAGCAAGGGTTATCCCATAAGGCACTGGCAATAAAGACAAGTTTCAAGAAATACAACATCACACATACCCCCATAATACAAAGCATCATGGGATGTATATGCAAATCACTATGGCATTTCAGACTGCTTCAGCTTAAAGCAGGAATGCATGGTGCCAAAGGGCCTCTCAAACAATTTGTAATTGAAATGCATTTAAAAAAACACAACAGGGGTTTTCTGATATCTCTACCCCAGTAACTTAATTTTTATATTACAGTCCTCAAGTACCTTTTTAACTTCATCAAAAACACCTAGTGCCATGGTATTTTCAACATTTGCAGGTTTCATACACATAAAGCATATACATTAAGGTATTTTATGATGTAGTGCTATTGCATACTACACCCAACAATGAGGAACACAGCCTGTTGTTTTACATCTGCTCAGAGGTTACCACAATAACCTCCCTGTACAAGGATCTGAGAGGGAAAAGAAATTGAAAAAAGAAAGTATAGCATAGTCAAGAACGGGGAGGGGGTGCTCATAGGTGGCCAACCTTATGGACTAAAAATTGCAAAGGATAAATTAGGCTAAGAAATAGAAGAATTGTTGCAACAGATTTAAGAAAAGGTTGGTCCTCAAGAGTGACAGGATCTCCCCTTCTCAGGGAGGAAGAGCCAACCATGACTACAGTATAATATCTAGTGGTGGGTCAGCCAGGGAGCCAACAAAGCAAACCTACATACTGTATGTTATTGTAGGTGATGTTCCATTTTGATCATGTGGAGATGTTGGCCTGGTAAGATGTGACAAGTCTATATAAAAGGATAGGAAACAGGACTCTGTGGGCAATTGCCACCCTAGCAGCAGGACTCTGGGCATAGCTGATTTTGTAGACAAGTCTAGCTTGGAATTTGCTGACTTGCAGATAATCACAACATGCAGTGAAAAATCAAGGGTGGGATCCATGGTAAGTCCTAGGTATTTGAATGAGTTAGCCATGCAGAGAGGGAGCTTTTCAGGCAGCAGATGTCTAAACTAGAGGGGCAAGCCCTTAATTTGTGTGTGGGCCCAAAAAGCATAGCCTGGGTCTTGCTGGAAGGTAGAACAAGGTGATTTTGGACAAGCCAGTTCTGCACTCTGTTAAAGTCAACACTGAGCTTTTTGTTGACATCGATCTATCAGTAGAGTAAAGCACAATGTCATCAGCATACAGCAGAGAGTTACAGTGAGAAGTGGCATTAGGGGTATCTTTAATAAAAATAGAGAAAAGTAGTGGGCACAACATGCAGTCTTCAGGAACTCCAATGTTATTAGCAGTTAGGACAGAGTAAATCTTATTAACCTTGGCAAATTGCTGCCTGTCACTAAGATAATAAAAGAACCAACTCATGACTGTCGGAGAAACCTCAAAAGGATGACAATTTGAGCTTACGCAGGGTGTGATTAACTAGGTCAAAATCTTTTTTAGATCTATAAATATGGCTCCAGTTAGCATGCCCATGCCCATAGAAGTTTTGATGTAATTGGTGAGTTGGATAAGTGCCATTATAGTGCTGTAATCCTGCTGAATCTGTGCTGGACAAGGGGCAGCAGGTTATGTGTGTGAAGGTGGTCCATAACCTGGGGGGCAACAAGTTTTTCCAGCATTTTGCTGAGCGAAGGCAGGCTGGCAATAGGCTAGTAGTCCTCGATTCTTTTTGAATGACCTTTTTTAAAAAAAGAGATAATCTTGGCCATCTTCCAACTTCTTGGAACAGTGGCAATGGTGAGGGAGAGGTTGAACAGTCTGGTAACTGGGGAAGCAAGAGGTGGGGCAGCCAACCTAAGTAGTTTTGGCTCAAGCCCATCTGGGTCAACTTTCCAACAGGTGGAGATGGATTTAAGTAGCTGCAGGACTTCCCTATGAGAAACATCATGTAGGTATAATGGTGGAAATGGTGGGGGGGGGGCAACTTGGTGTGGAAGGATACCCGTGGGAGAAGGACATTAGATTCTCAAACCTGGTTAAGTCAGAAAAGTGAGAATTTATAGCATTGGCAATGGTGTCAGGGTCATCACAATTGATGTTCTTGATAGTCATATGAGGTTGGGTTTGACTTTCACTATTACCCATGAGAACCTTAATGTGAGTCCAGAAGCTCCTAGAGTTCCTAGTGGAAGTGTATGGGGGCTCCTTGCAATATTTACTCTTAGCCAGTCAGATTTTGTTTGTACAAGCAGGTTTTCAAATGTCTTCTGGGTTTATTGTACCTCACCTAGCCTGCTTATTTGTACCCAATGTTCTCATGTCTGTTACTCCCTCCTTTGTATAATTCCTTTTTGACATGGAGCCTTTGTAAAAGAGCCCCTGGCTCAAACGTCTTAATTCTGAGATTCAATAAATAAATAAAAGGCATTCCTCAAGAACTGATACTCCAGTCAATCAGAGTGAAGTTGAGTAATTTTACATCTGTCCCAACATTTGTTCCTGAACTTAAACTTGGATAGCAAGTCATTATGCAACCATCTAGTGGTTTTACCTCTAACCCTGTGCTTGATAAGTAGGAGATAGTTCTTTTAAAGGAATTGAAGAGTAGAGGTAAAATAGGCAAGGGTTTTATCCACATCACAGGAGTAATATAGCAGAGACCAATCTTTGAGGCAAAGCTCAGTGAGGAAGGCATCCAGATCAAATGCGGAAAAATCCTGCAGAATTAGCTCCTTTGGGAGGGTAAGAGGGAGGATAGGCATTCCATGTTCAACAGACCAGAGAGTGGTCACTGATAGCATTAGTAAGGGTGCCAGCCACCCCTCATTCTCTCTCTGCCAACTAATACCACCCTCCACTCCCCACTACACACTGGGTATGACCACGGGGATCCATTATAATAACTCCAATGCCATTCTGCTCCCCTTTATGGCACACATGCTACCTTCTGAAGCATCAAAGGTCTAGACCTCTGGGAAACCTACATGTAATAGCAGCTCTCTACAATAAGGCAGGTCAACCCCACTACCTTAGCACCAAGGTGCGCAGACGCATTTCAAACAAGCATGCTTTCAAAATTCTTCAAACCTCTCTCCTGAGATTTCTCTTAATGCTACTGTTCCTCTCCAGAAATGTTCACCCTAACCCAGGTCCACCTGGTCCGTCTGCCTACCCCCAGAACAGGAAGGCGGGATCTCTCACTTTGGCTTCAATCAACATCTGCATCCTCCTCAGTAAACTTGATAACCTCCAAACCCGGATTCAACAACACAATCCTGACATCCTCTCTGTCATTGAAACATGGCTAAACACGAAGATCCCTGACACAGCGGTTGCAATTTCCGGATACTTGATCTTCAGACAGGACAGGATCTCTAAGCGGGGAGGTGGCTGTGCCATCTACCTGAGGGATACTCTCATGGGACACGCTATCCCTCTTTCTAGCCCAGGATCCCCATCTCAGATCCTCACTATCAAAGTTCTCCTTGGGGCCCATAACAAATACCTTACTGTAATCTCTGTCTATATTCCTCCAAAGTACCTGGCTAGTGGCTTCAATAGTGTCATAGAATGTCTTAAGGGGCTATGCCATAACTCAGAGACCATAATCCTGGGAGATTTTAACATCGACTGGCTTGCACCGGAGGCCTGCACCTATGAGGATACAGTCATGGCACAACACCTCACACAGTTGTCCCCACTCCTACCAGGTGCAACTATAGGACAGGAACCTACACCCTCATTGACTGGATACTGTCCAACTGCCCCGAAAGAATCACTAAGGTGTCTATTCTCCCTGACACCTTAAGTGATCACACACCTGTTATCTGTTCTTGGGCTAACAACTTCACCAAGCCCCCTCCTAAAATAATACACACCAGGGTACTCATGCAGGGGCACTTACAGCTACTAAAATCCCATCTCAGAAGGCTTGACAGGTCAAAAATGGACTCACTCAAGGGCGTAAACAATGCCTTAGAACTGTTCATCAGCCACTTCACTGTGGCCTGTGACATCCATGCACCGCTAAAAAAAAATGAAGGTTAAAGGTAGGTCTAACCCATGGGTAAAAATAGACATTATTAAATGGCTCAAGCAAAGGGGCTACCTCTGGCACTGTGCTCAAGCCACAGCTGCCCAAGCAGACATTCAAAAATATAAAAATGCAAGAAATAGCTGCTCCCAAGCTATTCGGATGGCTAAATGCAAATACTTTAGGGAGGCACTCTCCAGCTCCTGGAGTGATGGAAAAAAATTCTGGAACAACCTGAAGGACCTCACAGGCAACGATACTAAGACACCACCCACCATGCTCAACATTGATGGCACACCAGCGCTAGACCTAATTACCATTTCCAATACGTTCATCAATGCATTCTCCAACCTGAGCAGTGTCCTTCCTCCTGACTTTTTCAACGCTCCCACCACCAACCCCACCTATGCCGCAACATCCCAAACACACGCAGCTCCGCAGTTCTTCTTCAAAGAGATCCCATTGCATTTAGCCAGAATCTATATCTACAAAGCAATCAGCAAAACTGGCTATAGTGATGACTCACTTGACTTGAAGCTGCTGGCACTAGTCCTAGATGAGATCCTTGAACCCCTGACAAATATCTTCAACCTATCCCTAAGACTGGGTCAATTCCCTCCACTCTGGAAAAAGGCTACCATCACACCTGTGTTTCAAAATGGTGACAAGGCACTGCACACCAATTACAGGCCCATCTCCATCCTCCCCCCATTATCCAAAGCTCTGGAATGAATAGCCTCTGACCAGCTTGTAGATTTCCTGGACAAATATAATATCCAGTGCCCAGAGCAGCATAGCTTCCATAAAGGGCATAGTACCACAATGGCACTGTTGGAATTCACCGGTTTCATCCATGATGCCCTGGACCAAGGTCTCTGTGGGGGGGGGGCGATATTCATTGACCTGACAAAGGCCTTTGATACATTCAACCACCCACTCTTACTCAGGCAACTGACTGCTCTTGGGCCCTCCAATGATGCACTGCCCTGGTTTGCTAGCTACCTAGGGGAAAGGGTACAACGTGTTAGGATTGCTGGAGTCACCTCAGATGAAAAACCAGTCCTCTCAGGTGTCCCTCAGGGGTCTATACTGGGACCATTACTCTTTTATCTCTTCCTCAGCAGTCTCCCTGTCATCTGCCAACAGAGAATACTACTCTACATGGATGATGCAGTCCTGTTTTCTAGCAACCGAGATTTTAATCTACTTGAGAGTCAACTGCAATGTGATTTCAAGCTTGTTGAAGAATGGTTCAGCTCACACAAACTTGTCATTAATTATAGCAAAACTAAGGTCAGTTGGGAGTGTCAAATGCAAATACTTCAAGGAAGCTCTCCCCCACTCTGGGGTGATGGAAAAAATGTTGGAGTAACTTGAAAGACCTTACAGGCAAGGACCCTAAGTCACCACCCACCATGCTCAACATAAATGAAACAACATCTGGCCTGTACACAATCACTTTAACAATGCGTTCTCCAACTTGGATAGTGTTCTCCCTTCTAATTTCTTTGATGCCCCCTCTGGTAGTAACCCTCCTGCAACTACTCCTCTCCTACACCCTGCCCCACAATTCTACTTCAAGGAGATCCCAGTGTATGAAGCCAGAACCTATATTTGGAAGGCCATTCACAACGCAGGCTACAGCAGTGACTCCCTTGACCTGAAGTTGTTAGCACTTGTCCTTGAAGAAGTCCTTGAACCCCTGACAAAGGTCCTCAACCTATCACTAAGGATGTCCCAGTTCCCATCTCGCTGGAAACAGGCGACCATCACACCGGTACACAAAAGTGGAGACAAATCACTGCACTCCAACTACAGACCAATCTCCATCCTCCCTCCAATGTCAAATGCCCTGGAGCGCATCGCCTCAGACCAACTAGTCAAGTACCTGGAAAAATACGATATCCAGTGTCCTGAGCAACATGGTTTCCGGAAAGGGCACAGTACCACCACTGCACTATTAGAATTCACTGGCTTCATCCATACCACGCTCGATCAAGGAAACTGTGTAAGGGCAGTATTCATCGACCTTACAAAAGCCTTTGATACTTTGAACCACCCACTTCTACTCAAGCAATTATCAAACATTGGGCTGTCCAATGAAGTGCTGCTCTGGTTTTCAAGCTACCTTGGGGAGAGGGTCCAGTGGGTTAGGATTGCCAGTGTCACCTCGGAAGAAAAGCCAGTCCTTTCAGGGGTCCCACAGGGGTCCATCCTGGGGCCACTACTCTTCAGCCTCTTCCTCAACGACCTTCCCAGTGTCTGCCACCAGGAAATTACTGCTCTACTTCGAAGGACGAGTCGTTCACCAACCACCAAAACGAGAGCTCCTTTGAGAAACAATTACAGCTTGAATTACGCGCGATCGAAGAATGGTTCAAGTCACACAAATGGTCATGAACTACAGCAAAACAAAGGTTATGACCTTCTACAACGCCAGGAGCAAGTACAAATCCCGTGACCTCACCATTCTAAACCAAACAGGGACCTCACTTGAACATGTTCCAGATTTTAAATACCTAGGTGTCACATTGGACAGCTCACTCTCCTACCATCGGCACATAGATTCTGTTGCCAAAGCCACCAATACCGTATAGGCCTGCTCTACAGGCACAAACACTGAATGACTCCTGACACTCTCTGGTTGGCTATCAACAGCTCTGTCACCTCCATCATCGATTACGGACTAGCAATTTATGGCTCTGCCTCCGCCTCTGCCCTCCACAAAATTACAGTTGCACTCAACAAAGCATGCAGGCTGCTAACTGGGGCTGACTGACTTACACACACTTGTGACCTGTACAATCAGGCAGGATGGCTTCCTCTCATCAGCTGGATACAGTATCAAACCTGCCTCTTAGCCAAAAAAGTCCTCCTCGGGGTCATGCCCCCGGGCATTGAAAAGCTCCTCATTGACCACCACAGCACCCAGCAAACTAGAAGTTCACAAAAACTAACCTTCCTTGTCCCCAGATGCCGGACTGCCATGGGTCAGAGGGCCTTTGCCCACAGAGCACCACAGTGGTACAATCCTCTCAACAAAGAAACTCTTACTGCTGCTGCTCTTGGCCCTTTCAAGAGACAACTCCGACTTCATCTCATTTCAACTAGTTGTTGTGACTGCCTCGCCTAATCAGGGGCCCACTGCTCACTGCCCTCCACTTCAGTCTTGACATCTACCTCTCCCTGCCTTTCCCCCCTTCTACCTGCCTACCCCCTTGCCCCCTCTCCCTTTCCTCCCCTCTGGGCAGGGCATTTTCTGACTTTTATCCCTCCCCTCCCTCCCCTTTAGAGCTCTTACCCTCACCCTCTACCCTCTGACAATGGCCTTCCTGCCTGCATACCCCCTTCCCGCTCACCTACAGTGCTTAGTTCTAAGATTGCCCTTGGCTGGTATGTCATGCTACTTAACATTTGGCACATTTTGAATTATTGGAATTTCCTAAGCCTCAGTCTCTTACTTCTTTTATTGTGTAACTATGTATTATTATGTTGACCTTTGTATGTATGTATACCCCCCATTCCTTCAACGAGGAACCTTTGTAAATGAGCAGTTCCTGCTCAAAGGTATTTGTAATCCTAGATTTCAATAAAATAAAAATGTCATTCTGCAATGCACAGAGCAAGTATACACCTCTGTCCCTCACCATCAAGACCCAAGGAGGGGCTTCCCATGACCAAGTTCACGAGTTGAAATACTTCGGCATCACTCTGGACAGCTCACTCTCTTATTCACATCACATTGGTAATGTAGCTAAGTCCGCTAACATATGGCTCGGCCTGTTCCACAAGTACAAACACTGCATGACCGCTGATGCCCTTAGGCTGGCCATCTACAGCTCTGTCATCTCCATCGTCGACTACGGTCTAGTCATCTATGGCTCTGCCTCCCCTACTGCCCTTCGGAGGATATCTGTGACACTTAAAAAGGCTTGTAGACTTTTTACAGGGGCTGCCTGCCTAACGCACACCTGTGACCTGTATGCCCAGGCCGGGTGGCTATCACCCTTCAGTAGAATACAATACCAGACCTGTCTGATAACCAAAAAAGTTCTCCTCGGATTCATGCCATCAGGAGTGGCTAAACTCCTTACTGCCAACAGCAGCACCCAGCCAGCATGCAGTGCTCAATATCAGACCTTCCAGGTCCCCAGGCGCTGGACCTCTTTGGGTCAGAGGTTTTTCACATACAGGGCTTCGCAGTGGTTCAATACCCTTAACAAAGAAACACTTGCAACTACGATGCTAAGAGCCTTTAAAAGGCAACTATGACTATTCCTCACCTCTATCACACAATGTGACTGTCTCTCCTAAACCATGGTCATCACCCTCTACCCTAGTTGAAGGGGATTCTGTAACCTACCATTTCAGCCTTGCACTTTTGGCACCAACCTCCTCCCTCTCACCCTTGCCCCACCCTCACCCACCCATCCCTCTCAACTGGTACTCTCCTATTGGGCCCTCCAGCCCCTCCCCATGCTCTTTGCACCCGGGACTAACCTCTGACAATGGCTCCTTACCTGCCAGCTTCTTCCTGACTCCCTCCCTCCTTCATTCCTACCATGTATACTGTTTCTCCATGAATTCTGTTAGAAGCTAGTTTGTTGTCTCACTGCACTTTTGACTGAATTAACTATGCTTAAGTTATCTATATGTTAAGGCTGTATCCATTGTTTACCTTTGCATGTATGTTACCCCTCATCCTTTGATGTGGAACCTTTGTAAATGAGTAGTTCCTGCTCAAAGGTAGTTGTAATCCTAGAGTTTAATCAATAAACAAAAAATAAAAATAATCCTGTCTATCCAATTGGACAGAACCCAGTTCTATGAATGAGTGGTTGCCTCCTTTGCGGGAGAGTCTTGTAGGGTCATCAGTCAGCTGAGAGGTGGATTTTACTTAGAAGAGATTCAAAAGACTTATAGTTACCACTAAACCAGTCAAGATTAAAGTCACCCATGAGAATGATTTAATTCTTGCCTATAGCAGAGTGCAGGTAATCAAGCATCTCATTTAAGCCAGCCCTGCCTGCCCTAGGAGGATTGTATACACGTACAATGCGTTGTTGTTTTTTTGGTATCTCCTAGAGCCAGTAGGGAGAGAAGGACTTCACATGTGGATAAGTTGAGATGAAGTAGAACAGTTAGGTGCAGATCAGCCATGTAGTAAGGACAGTGCCCACGCCCCTTTTGATGTGAGGGACTATTCAGTCTAAGCAGCTTATAGCCTGCTAAGCAGCACATTAAGTCAGGAACTGAAGGTTTCAGCCATGAAACAGTGATATCAAGGATGTCAGGACAGTGGTGAGAGACCCAGGTTTCAAGTTCAGGAAGGCTGGTCATGAGGCGCTTTATGTTGAGGTGAGCTACCTTAATGCCCTTGATGTTAAACTGTGGGAAGGGTGATTAGGACAATGACTGCACTGTGGACAGGGGTTGGTTTCAATATCACTAGCCAGGATAATGGAGAGAGCTAGGAGTCACAGAGGGAACAGTCCTAGTGCCACAAAGAGACTTGAACAGGGACCCCGGTTTTCCATTTTTACCGGTAACACCGGTAACAATCACGGAATCCTGCTTAGTTTGCGGATTTTGAATTCTTGTACCAGTGCCTCACGGAAATTGCATGTCACTGCACAGAATCTCTAGGATTTCAGCATCTTTTTACATTTTTTTTTATTTTCTCTTTCTATGTCCCCTTCTCACAGCATCAGTCTCCACTTTTCAGAGATCCCTAGGCTGGGTATCCTTAGCTTCACCCCCAGGTAATGCTCAGGAGCTCCTGTGGACCTGCCCCTATCCTTCTTGGATTGTACCCCCCCAGGTGGGAAGGGAGGAAGGGGATCCCAGATCACCCTTCCACACTCCCTTAGTGTGTGTTGGGCAGCTCAGTGGGTCCCTCATGGAGCCTGGTTATGAAGTCTGGGGCACCTGGGTCCCTTCTGCCAGTGGCTGATGTGGGGTGATTGTTCCTGGTTTTCTGGTCTCTGTCCCTGAGGGCACCAGCACTAGAGGAGATCCAAGGAGGTAGGTCACATAGAGACATGCCACTACTCCAGATCCTGGCTAGCGTCCTCCCCTCCTGATCACTTGCTGCAGCACCATTGCACCACCACCCATGGTCACACAGGTGGTGGTAAAGCAGCAGGACCTGCAGCCCACCCTCACTGGATGAAGAGAGCAGTCACCCAGGTGCTCAATCCTACTCCCCTGTCCAGACCTCCAGCAACCCGAGTTCGCTTCTGACCCTGGGTCGCTGGCATTGCAAGCAATAGTGCTACTGCAGCATCAGCGGGCTGACCCAGATTTCAGCATCTTAAAATGAATGCTGCTGTGCTTTGCATTCTTTCTGCTTTGCTGTGTATAGAGTCAGTAAAGAAATAACCCGCACTGCTTTGTTGTAATCAGCCATTCAGTTTAAGCACCCATGCCTAGTGGTTAGAATAACAAACAGTGATTGAACTGGGTACATCCAGCAGACTTGGGTTTGATTCCCACAACCTCCACTTGCATGATGTGTGACTCCAAGCAAGTCACTTAACCTCCCTAGTGCTTCTAGGTCACTCATGAAAACAGACAGTTCTGCCTAGTGGGCCTTACCTGCTTTACAAAGAATATAAAAAATACCATATATTTACTACATCATAGAATAGTAGTCAGGGTACCATATAATTTACCTGAGTTTTACTTTGGCTGCAATGATTTTGTATAGGTAAAGATAAATGTTCAGATACATTTTATGTGTTTATAAGCTTGTTTTAGATTTTAGTCAGGTTTTATTGTATTCTTTGCATATAAGCATCTAGGTTGTAGATTGCTAAATGCAGGATCACTGTTACCAACTAGCTTATTCAAGTTTATAATCAGTAAGGCCATCCAAAATCCTCAGTTGTTTGAATGAAAACTAGTCTGAATGAAAGTATGTTCACAAAGAAGAAACTGCCTTACTACTTATGAAAAGATTTCACAGTTAGCACCCCATTTAGGAGAATTGGATCATTTGTACCTTTTCTCCCACCTGCTGTTTCAGTCTCTGTGACAACAAAAAGTTTTCTGATACACTGCTTCAACAAAAAGCAAATGTTAAGTATTTAAGTGTACTTATGTTTTGCCAGTGGATTTTGAAAGCACAGTCAATGACATACAGAAGGTAAGACCCCAGGGGCTGTATGATGCTGGTGGGCAGAGTGGTGCTCAATTCAGATCTGAACAAAGACATGAAAACTGGGAGACACCCTTTTCATGGACACCAAGTAAAATAAAAAGCATCCACATGTCTGGGAGATGCATGAATCCATTTGAAGGTCCTCCAATAATCACTTGTGGATTTTTTAGGTGAAGACACTTTATTTCAAAGAAGCAAATTCAAGTAGTTTTTTTTTTTTGCTCCTCCTACCCCCCCAGCCATCCACTCCTTCAGGCCTGCCAAGGCCCCCTACCACCACTGCTGAGTCCTGACCACCATCCACTGACCCTTACTGCTGTTCTACCAGGTAACCCAAAGTAACCCTTCATTGAGTGGGCCTCTACCCCTGTGGGAGGCTACCAGGGGAGAAGAATTGCCCCAAAGAGCTTCCTGTGTATCCTGGGCATGGCAGGGGTCAGAATGGACACATGTCTGGGGCTTCCGGCTTATGGAGGGATGAACGGCCGTCCTTTGGTTGGTCAGGGAGTGTTTTCCCATTTTCTTGGGAGTGTGACAGGTCACATGATGTCAAGGCACAAGCTGATATCTGTCACGCTCCCTCCTGCAGTAAGGGCTGACATGCTGTCATGCCTCTGGCCTCCACCAGGGGCCAGCAAATGCTGAGTCATGAACCCACCCTCCCTCCCAGGAGAAGGTGAATGGTCATTGGACACTCAAGCCTTCACCCAGCAGCTGGCCCTCAAACATCCAAGTCTGTTCCCTAACTATGGTCAGTGGTGTCACAGGCAGAAATCCAATTCAGGCAGTACAATTATAGATTGGAAAAAACAAAGGTTCAGATTAATTCACATCTGAGTTCCAACAAGCAAAGAGACCAAGTCATTTGTAACTTGTGCATGTGGCTTGTGGGTGTTGAAGAAAGGGGATCATAGTGCTGTCACTACTGCCATCACCCCAGAGGGATGTGGACTACCATCACACTGAAGGGGTGGGGGCTGTAGTGCTTGTGCCATCACCACTGGTGGATGGGGAATGTTGTACTGCTGCTGTCCTACCTGAGGGATTGGGGCCATAGTGCTGATACTGCCATCACACCTAAGGAATGGTGAATGTAGTACTGCTGCCATCACACCTAAGGGATGAGGGCCACAGTGCTGCTGTTTCTGTCACACCTGAGGGAGGGAAGGAGGTCATAGTGCTGTTGCTGCTGCCATCACACCAGAGGGATGGGGGCTGTAGTGCTGTTGGTGCTGCCATCGCACCTGATGGATGGGACCGTAGTGCTGCTTCCATCACACCTTAGGGATGGAGGCTGTAGTGTTGCTGCTGCCATCACATCTTGTACCTAAATAACTTTCAATTGGTACAAGGATGGAAGGATGTGTAATAGTGGAGGTCAACATTGCTAAGATGCATGTTAGCAGAGTTAAAAATTGTTAAATGTAATACACAAAACCAAACACCAGTAAAACTAGATTTTGGCTTGGTAGACACCGGTGACAATACCGTTTTTTACAATGTGCAAAATGGAATATGCCCTTTCTCAATCCTGGTAAACCAGTGTCCCTGGAGCTGAATAATTTGCACTTATTGAGGTGGCACATTATCAAGAACAAATACTTAGGTCTGAGCACCACATTTAAAATGACTGCGAGGTTGGGGCAGCCAAGGAATTAGAAAATTGGAAGTCATGGGATTGATTTGCTGGGGGCACATAGTGTTGGTAAGGGGCACCAACTATGCAGTCTACAATGACCATAATGCTTGCAAGAGCACAGCTAGTTTATACCTAGAGAGTGTAGTGACAACATTATTTTAAGATATGAATGTAGGCACAAGCAACTCAAAAAGCTAGTGAAGCAGGAACAGGCTTTGGATAAACACAGAGTCTATTTAAATAGTGATGTATAGACACCCCAGAACACAGCAAAAAGACTAACAGCTAGTTCCCCTATATGTACCACAAGATATTGTGTCCAATAAGCAGAATTACAAGCAACAGTTGTCACGATGGACATAGTTAACTAAGGGAAAAAAATAAACAAAGTAGGCAAACAGCTGAGTGTCCAATAGGACATCTTACATAAATAGATCATAGTGTATATTGTAATGCAGTCCACATGCCACCAGAAGCCAACCATAATAATGTCTGGGTTAAGCAGTGCTGACTTCTGGTGTGATGGCTGCCTGGTGAGAAGCTTTTTCTGATAGCTCCCCTGCCTTCCTCCACGTAATTGCTGTGCTTTTTATACAAGTATCCCAAGCTGTGAAACAAAGTTGCTTAAAATTTTCTGGATTACCTGGGGAATTCGATTAGCATCTTATCGGAACGTATTCCGACAATGGACGCCGAGATGAAAACGCCGGCTCTCCGGCACACTCCCCCACTGACTCCAGCAAAGGACAAAAACCCGAAAAGGCCCAAAGCGGGAGGAACAGAGGCTCTCACCTCACTAAAGCAACAAGTGGCTCTATCTGAAGAGCGGTTTTTGGAGGAGCTGGCACCAATAAAGGAAACCCTGCTCGCCCTTGCTTCAGACTTCAGAGGGCTAAAAGTTTCAACGGAGCAATTAAATATCCACACAAATGATAATGAAGCTCGGATTTCCTCATTAGATGACTGGAGAGCGAGAATGGACCCAGAAGTGGTTACCCTGCGACACCAAATTAAAAAAGCAGAGGATCGCCTAGAAGATCTCGAGGGTCGCTCAAGAAGGAATAATTTAGTAGTCCTTGGCCTTCCAGAGGGAGAGGAGGGGTGGCAAGCAGTAGTATTTGCTCAAAGGCTGTGTGAGAAATTAGCAGGGCCTTCTCCTAATGGACCTACATTTATTATTGAAAGAGCCCACAGATAGTTGCACCCTATGCCCCCCGTGGGATCGCCCCTCACCCTTTTATTTTCCAGATGTTGAACTTCCTTGATAAGCAACATGTCTTGTTAAAGCTAAAAGAAGTAGCAGAAGTGCAGTGGGAAGAGAAGAGAATTCATGTTGTTCAAGACCTCCCTTACTCAGTTCGTCAGAAGCGCTCAGCCCTCCACCCATTAGTGTCCAAATTAATAACTGCTGGCATACGTTTTAGAGTGCGCTATCCTGCTACCTTGCAGATTAACAAGGAAGGTCAGTGGCACTCATTTGACACACTGGACTTGGCTACTGAGACTTGCAAGAAGTGGTACCCAGACTTGATCAAATGAGCCCATTCCACTGAGTTATTGTGGCGAAGTCTGCCGTCTAGTGGACTTTTGCAGTAACTACATCGAAATGTTTTGTATAGCAATCTATATAAGGTTTTGCTAACTTAATTTTGTTGTCGATGTTTTGCCACTCTAGTAGATGGATATTTTTAAGAGGGCCTAATGGATACTATTAGAGGGATAAGTTTTCCTTCTTCTCCATAATTTTATTGATAATAAGTTAGTGTCCTAGGGTAACAAAGATGTTATAAAAGAAGACTTGGAACAGCTAAAATATTTTGTTCTTTTTCTTAGGAGATACAAACCTAGTTCTCTCTGGTAAAGGTCTCTATACCCTCTAAGTACTAATAGATTGTTAGTTTAACTGTGGGGTGTAGGGAGATTTTGGTTATTTATTTTGGCAGTTATGTTCTGATCTAGAGTGGTGGTTTAATAGCTACATAGTTTAGAGTTAAAGGGTTTGGGGCAAGGTTTACAGGTTTTACTGTTGTGGCTGAATGTCATAAATTTATAGAGTTTTATTCATTTTGTAAGGTAGGAACTAGGAATTATAAGTCTTTGGGGGTACTATAAGGAGCACAGTTAGCTTTAATAGTTTATAAGGTAGGAATGGTAAGGGGTAGGGGGGAAGGGAGGAGTAATCAGAGGTAGCATGATAAACATCGCGCCGAATAAGCAGTTGGGAGATCAGTCTTGGGGACTGGAGGTAGTTTATGTTATATTTACTTATAAGGGCATACCTTATAGTTCTGTAAATATGCCTGGGAGGGGTTTATTTGGGGATAGGGGTTGTAACTTTAATTTGACTGTAATACCTAAGTTTGTTGGTGGCTGGGGGTGGGTGGGTAGCCAGTCTTTGATGATATATTTTAAATTAAAGGTTGAACATGTAGGTCTAAAACCTGGAGATCCAATTAGGGGAACCTATATTAAACTAATATATCGGTATGGGAATTGCCTCATGGAATATTAAAGGGGCAAGAGCTAGATCGAAACGTCACTAAATCCATAAACATTTGGCTCTAGTGCATTCAGACATTATGTTTTTGCAGGAGACACACTTGATAGTGGGTGAAGGTAATTTATTTCGTAGAGAACATATTGGGTTGGTTTATGTGGCTGGCAATTCTACTTCCCAGAGAGGAGTTGCAATCCTAATTACTAAAGGGATACAATTCCAACTCTTACAAGAGATGGGAGACCCGCAAGGGAGATTTTTGTTTGTGAGAGGGTTGGTTGACATAGGGAAACTACCTTGGGCACTATACAGTATATAGGCCTAACCACTCCTCTCCTGAGTTTTTCTCCCAAATAGCTCTTAGGTTAGCTCCATTTAAACAATTGCCAATAATATTAGCGGGAGATTGGAACTTAACATACGAGAATAAGCTAGATAGATCCACACAGAGTAGCCAGAGCTTATCCCCTGCACAGAAATCCTTGCATGAAATGATGGAGGGACTGGGCCTCCTAGACCCTTGGTGCCTCCTTCATCCAAATGAGAAGGCTTTCACTTTTTATTCAGCTTATCATAAATCTTATTCCTGTTTAGACTTCTTCTTAGTGAATAAGGTCATGATGATGGGCCCAATGGAGTGCGGAATTTTCCCTAGAGTGCTATCAGATCACTCCGTGATATGGTTTGAGGGCAGGACACCCCAAACAATTCCTTAGGTCACCCAGTGGAAGCTTAACATTCAATTGCTATCCAAAGAGGGTATTGTGAACAAGATTTGTGCATTAATTAATCAATACATAGAACAAAATAGGGGTTCTATTAGAGCATATGACCAACTTTGGTGTTCCCTGAAATGTTTTTTAAGGGAGGGATTTTATTAGACTGGCTGTGTCCCACAAAAAGAAAAGGGAAGCAGTAGCGAAATCCCTGCTGGGCTCCATTCAGAGTTTAGAGAATAAGATGGGTACCTGCCCTACAAATGATGATTTAACTCAACTTGAGGTCCTTAAGTAAGCATTAATCACCGCCAGATGAGGGATCTGCCGGTGGATTAATGCCCGCTGAGGGAGTTGGTGCCGGGCGCGGCCGAGGGGTCAACGCCAGCGGGCGATAATCTACGGCACAGCCGGAGGCTGAAGGTGATTAATGCGCTGGCTAATAGGCTCGTCGCGGCGATGACGAGCCTATGTTACTGGCATCACCTCCAGCGGGCAGCATCGGCGCTGTTTGTCTAGCATTCCCCTGACTGCTGTACAACTGCAGTGGAGAGCCAGGATTCACTGAACGGCCACAGCTGCCTGCAACTGAGCGGGTATTAAGCCACAGGTAACGCCCGCTCGGTCAGTACCAGCTGTGGCCATGGAGGCACCCGAGGGTAGCAGCCCGCTCCGTTACTGTGAGCCCCCGCTGTCTATGTAGTGAGTGCAGTACCGTGGGAAGGCAGGGAACAGTTGACAACTACCATCTGGAACACAATATCTTCTGCCACCGTTTGGTTCAAAGGCGTCGACACCTCTACTAGGGTATGGGTGTTCTGCTCACAGTACTGCTCGCAGGGCGGGGCGGTCACAGAGCAAACACTGCGCCAAAACTCCGCAACCCCTGTGGCGGACGGCGGCGATCATCGGTTTCAGTCAGCTGTGGCCATGAAATCCTCGCTCACGTACCTGACAGTGAACCATGTTACAAAGATCAATATGCAGACACCCTAAGAAAAAGGGCTGAATATGCCCTGTTTAAAACCCATGTTAGGTATCTGGACCTGGGGGGACAAAGCTGGGCACCTCTTGGCTCTCAAATTGAGATAGCAGGAAGAGTCGAGATTAGTTGCCTGTATAGCTACTGCAGATGGGAACAATATAGTGACAACTCCTAAAGGTATAGTGAATGAATTTGAAATGTTCTATAGGAATTTATATAGTCATCTGGATAATAGTCCCACGGATACTGAAATTCAGCAATATCTTTCTAAACTTCTCCTTCTCACCCTTAATTAAGTCCAGAGAGCCCAGATGATCTCCCCTATCTCAGAGATGGAAATATCTACTGCCATTCAATCTCTTGCACTGAATAAAGCTCCAGGACCAGATGGATACCCATCAAACTTTTATCGTGCGTTTGTGAACGAGCTTACTCCTATTCTTCAAGAATTATATTCTCATATCTGTGCTCATGGTATTGTTGATTCCATCTTATTAGAAGCTACTATTATTGTTCTACCAAAACCAGGGAAACCCAAAGATATGGTAGCAAATTATAGGCCGATTTCCCTGATGAATTATGATGTTAAAATATTAGCTAAGATTTTGGCTTCTAGGATCACCAAAGTTTGGGATAACCTAATTAGCCCTGAACAGATCGGGTTTATCGGTGGTAGAAGTCCTTTAGATAACTTCCGCAAACTTGCCCATATTTTCTCCGCATCCAGGGAGACAAATGTGTGAATGGCCCTGATCTCCCTGGATGTGGAGAAAGCTTTTGATAGGGTTAGTTGGCCTTTCCTTTTTGGTACCATGAGCCAGTTTGGATTTCCCCTAGAATTTATCGGGTGGATTAAACACTTATATTCAAACCCTACAGCTAAAATATATTGCAACGGGATTTTTTCTAGCAGTTTCCGATTATACTCCGGTACACGTCAGGGGTGTCCACTGTCACCTTTGTTGTTTAACCTCTATTTGGAACCCTTGATTCGCAGTTTCCAATTATCTCCATTTATAACAGGTTTCTCAGCGGGACCACTAGAGTTGAAACTATCGGCTTATGCAGACGATATTTTGCTTCATGTCTCAGACCCAGCCGATGTCATCCCCAAAATGTTGGAATTTAATTGAGGAGTTTAGTAGACTGTCAAATTATAAGTTGAACATTAACAAGACAGAAATAATGCCACTCAACGTCCATGTTCATAAAGGAGTCTTAGCTAGGTTTAAGATGGCCTGGACTAACAGACTCAGATACTTTGGTATTATTTTGTCAACTTCAGTTTCTGTCTTGAAGAAACTCAATTTGGACAACCTTCTTCTAACTATTCAGCAATACTTAATTAGATGGTCTCCCTTATATATCTCTCTACAAGGTAGAATTAATGTTATTAAAATGAATGTGCTGCCTAGAATATTCTATCCTCTAAATATGTTGAATATTTACCTCCCCCTATCATGGTTTCGGAAACTCCAAAGTATGATTACTAAATTTCTATGGCAAAATAAACCCCCACGGAGATCTTATAAATGCCTAAGTGCTTCGAAAGCACTAGGGGATTGAAGCTCCCAAATTTTTATCATTATTATCTGGTGAGCCATATTGCTAAGTATATGTGGTGGGTGACTGTCCCCTCAAATGATAGGCAATCCCAATATAATCCTTTATGGCTGAAAATTGAAAGGAATCTTATTATAAGGTCCAAAGTAGCACTTGACAGTATTTGGTATATACTCCCCAATGACTTACCTAAGTCACTTCGGTCCACGGTTATTTTCACTTCGGTTAAGGTTCACAATCAGGTGTGTAGGACTCTGGGGATTACGCAAAGTAGGGATGTCTCTCAACCGCTATTTGGTAACCCTAATTTTAAGGTTGGTAAAGTCTTTCTCTCACCACATAGGCTGGGTATACCTTCTAACACGAGAGTCAGTGACCTAATTACAGTGGCGTGAAAAAGTATTTGCCCCCTTCCTGATTTTCTCTATTATTGCATATTTGTCACACTGGATGTTTTCAGGTCTTTAGAGAAAATGTAATATTAGATAAAGGGAACCTGGTGAACAAATAACACTTGTTTTTTTTTAATTTCACTTATTTAATGAAAAAAAGTTAACCAACACCAACTGGCACTGTGAAAAAAGTATTGCCCCTTACACTTAATAACTGGTTATGCCACATTTTAGCTGCAATGACTGCAACCAAACACTTCCTATAATTCAATATCAGTCTTTCCATCGCTGTGGAGGAATTTTAACCCACTCTTCCTCTCAGAACTGCTTTAATTCAGTAACATTTGGTAGATTTTCGAGCATGAACTGCTCGTTTCAAGTCCTGCCACAGCATCTCTATTAGGTTTCAGTCTGGACTTTGACTAGACCACTCCAAAACTTTAATTTTACTTCTTTTAGCCATTCTGATGTGGACTTGCTTTTGTGTTTTGGATCATTGTCTTGCTGCATGACCCAACTCACGCTTCAGCTTCAGCTGACGGAAGGATGACTGGACATTCTCCTTAAGAATTTTCTGGTACAGAGCAGAATTCATGGTTCCTTTAATTATGGCAAGTCATCCAGGTCCTTAGGCAACAAGACATCCCCACCATCACACTACCACCACCATGTTTGACTGTTGGTATGGTGTTCTTACTGTGGAATGCTGTGTTTGCTTCTACGAGACATTATGGGATCCATGTTGTCCAAAAGTTCCACTTTGGACTCATCTGTCCATAGAGCATTTTCCCAAAAGGCTTGTGGATCATCCAGGTGCTTCTTGGAAAATGAGAGACGAGCATTTATGTTCTTCTTGGTTAGCAGTGGTTTCCCTGCTACTCTCACATGAAGCCCATTTTGCCCAGTCTCTTTCTGATTGTGGAGTCATGAACACTGACCTTAGCTGAGGCAAGAGTAGCCTGCAGTTCTTTGGATGTTGTTTTAGGATCCTTTGAGACTTCTTGGATGATTTTACACTGTGCCCTTGGAGTAATTTTGGCAGGCCGCCCACTCCTGGGAAGGTTCACTATTGTTACAAGTGTTCTCCATTTGGAGATTATGGCTCTCACTGTGGTTCGATGGAGTCCCAGAGCCTTAGAAATATCTTTGTAACCCTTTCCAGACTGATAGAGGCAACAATTTTTCTGATCTTTTCAGGAACTTCCTTTGATCATGGCATAATGTGCTTGTTGAATCTTTGTGCTGGCAACGTGACTCTGATGGTAAGGGCCAAAATAAGTGAGGTTTATATTGAGCAGGGCTGGCTGTAATCAAGCCTGGCTGTGTTCAATCAGCTGACTCTAATTATCCCTTTAATTGGGTTGATTTAACTAGGGGCAATTACTTTTCACACAGTGCCAGTTGGTGTTGGTTAACTTTTTCATTAAATAAATGAAATAAGTAAAAAAAAGTGTTATTTGTTCACTCAGGTTCCCTTTATCTAATATTATATTTTGTCTAAGACCTAAAACATCCAGTGTGACAAATATGCAATAATAGAGAAAATCAGGAAGGGGGCAAATACTTTTTCACGCCACTGTAAATTAGGGAGGATACTCTCAGTCCAAGAAATAATGGAGAAGTTTCATTTATCATCCAGATAAGCTTTTTACATTTACCAAGTTAGTATCCCACTGACCAGGATCAAACCGAGTGGTAAGCAAGTGTCTAACCATGGGGATACTTTTTTGGAATGCCAAACCCTTGTGGATCTACCACATGCGGTTTCCGGTTTAGTGGCGACCCTGTATGGAAAAACGTACCCAAGTACAGCTGACTATTCACAATATTGGATAGACACTCTTCCAAACAGTTGTGCTAATTGGGAACATTTATGGAAAGGAATTTACATATAGAGTGCCAATGATAAGCTTAGATTGACACAATATTATACAGTATATTGTACAATATGAACCTGATCCCGGTAAAGCTGTGTAAGATGGGTAAATTGCCAAAAGATGAGTGCTTCAGATGTGGTCAGGCGCAGGGCTCCCTGATTCATATATTTTGGGAGTGTCCTTTAGTTGCTCCATTATGGGTTGAAATTAGGGCTAAAGCGGACCCTTGTTGGGGTTACAAGACCTCTTTACCCCTGAGATTTGTCTGTTAGGAGACTACACAAAGATTGATGTGAGGGAAAGGAGGTATTTTATTAATTTAATTTCACTCACGGTGAAAACCTTGGTATTAAAGCACTGGAAAGATCAGACTGCCATTACCTACCAGGAATGACTGGCCGGGTTATTACATAACTTAAGGATTGAGAAAACTATTGCCAGTTATAGAAATACAGTTCCTAGGTTCAGTGCCAAATGGGAGAAATTCCACGACCTATGGTCAATTGTTAAGTCATATTAGAAAGGAGGCAGAAGGCTTTTATAGCCCTCTGTTGATTTAATTTATAGACTCGGATGTAGGTTACTAGTGCCTTAAGGGATGACGTTCTCATACCACCCCTCTCTTTTTCTCTTAGGTTGTTGTCTTTAGACCTACTCCTAGTGGGAACAGGAGAAGTATTGATGTTATTACAATTTGTGTACTGGCTTGGGGGGAGGTAAATGGAGAGGTGGGAGGTTCTCTAGGAGGGATAAGAATGGGAGGGCTAAGGGAGGGAGGTGGGTAGAGGGTGAATTGGTTGAAGTACGGGTCAGTATCTAATGTAATGTATTCACAATTATTTTTGTCTAATTTCCTGTAACATGTATTGCATTGTCAATGAATGCTAATATTAAATAAATAAAGCATATTTAATTTAAAAAAAGCAGTGCTGAAGGTTTTCATGGGGGGCAGTGTGGCCACCTGGTTGCTGACTCCACATCTGATACCCACAGTAGACACACATTGTGCTGCAATCCTTAGCACTCTGGACCACAATTGCAGAGGACCACTAGGACAGGAAACATGGAGCCAAGAACTCTGATTGCCTCTCTGCCTCGTGTACCTGTCCCGATTGGCTATCCGTGAAGAGGGATTCCCGGGGGTCCATTTGCAGCAGGGAAAGCAGCCACTGCTCATTGAAAGAGAGGGAGTTCTTAGGGGGACACAACCCTCCCAACACCTTACTGCATTGATTGAACTGGGGGCGAATCCGGGAGGCAGTCCAAAGAGTCTGCTTTCAAGCCATAGCAGAAAATCCTGGATAGTGTGTTTATTTAAATTCAGGCACCAGGAAGCCTGATTGGCTCTTTGCCTGGCATAGCTGTCCCTGATTGACTGATGGTGACCAAGGAGTTCTGAGGGTCTATATGTGGTGGGTAAAGCAGCCACTGCTCATTGGAGAGGAAGGGGTCCTTTGGAAGACACAACCCTCATGACCCCCTGCTGCATAACTCAAACTAGTGGCAAATCCGGGAGGCAGCCAATCGGGTTGGCTTTTAAGCAATAGCAGAAAAGCCTGGAGAGTGTTTTTGTTTAAATTCTGGAGCCAGGAAATCAGAATGGCTGTCCGCCTAACAGGGAGTCCCGGGGATCTGTTTGTGGCAGGGAAAGCAGCTGCTGTTCGTTGCAGGTGAGTGGTCTTTCAGAGGACAAAACTATCATGACCCCTTGCTGCACCACTCAAAGTGGTGGTGAATCTGGAAGGTAATCCATAGAGTTGGCTTTAAGCCATAGCAGACAAGCTTGGAGAGTGTTTTTGTTTAAATATGAGTACCAGCAAGCCCAACTGGCTCTCTCCTGATGTAGCTGTCCTCGATTGGCTGGCAAAGAACAGAGACTCCCAGGGGTCCATTTGCAGTGGGGAAAGCAGCTTCTTCTCCTTGGAGAGGAGGGGATCCTTAGAAGGACACAGCCCTCATGATCACTTGTTGCATCAGTTGAATTGGTGGTGAATCTAGGAGGCAGTCTGTGGAGTCAGCTTTTAAGCCAGAGCAGGAAAGCCTGGAGAGTGTTTTTGTTTAAATTTCAGTGCCAGGAAGCCAGAATGGCTCTTCACCTGACATAGCTGTCCCAGATTGGTTGGCGGTGAACAGGTGAATAGGAAGTTCTAGGGGTCTTTGTGGCAGGGAAAGCAGATGCTGTTCTTTGCCGGGGAGGGGTCCTTCAGAGGATGCAACCTTCATCACTCCTTGCTGTAACAGTCAAACTGGTAGTGAATCAGGGAGGTAGTCCATGGAGTTGTCTTTTAGACCATAGCAAAAAGTCTTGGGAGAGTGTTTTTATTTAAATTCCAGAGCCAGAAAGCTCAATTGGCTCTCTGCCTGATGTAGCTTTCCCCGATTGGCTGGCAAAGAATAGGGAGTCCTAGGGGTCCATTTGCTGTAGGGAAAGCAGCTTCTTCTCATTCGAGAGGAGGTGGGGTCCTTAGAAGGACACAATCCCCATGACTACTTGCTGCATCGGTTGAACTGGTGACAAAGCTAGGAGGCAGTCTGTGGAGTCAGCTTTTAAGCCAGAACAGAAAAACCTGGAGAGTGTTTTTGTTTAAATTCCAGTACCAGGAAGCCCAACTGGCTATCCACGTGGATTAGATGTCCCCAACTGGCTGGAAGCAAACAGGAAGTCTCAAGGTCTATTTGCGGCTGGGAAAGCAGCTGCTGCTCATTGGACAGGAGGGTGGTCCGAAGCAGGACACAATCCTCATGACCTCTTGCTGCATCAGTTGAACTGGTGGTGAATCTGCCCAATGTGGTAAAATGTTCACGCTTAATGTTACAATAAGTTCAAAATAATTGAAACTAAACTTTTTGGTAGACACCGGTAGACTTCTTTGGAATTTTCCTGCAAATTCTATGACATTTCATAGAATTGCAATGGTAATTCTGCCTGAATTCCAATAGTGAAATGTTGCATTCCTCAGTGTTTTCAAGCACTATAAGAAAATCAAAAGAGATGATTCAATAACATGCACATTCCATAATGAAAAAAAAGTATGGATAAGATGATAGGACTGCACCTTTTGGAATGTTGGAACTCACACCCAAGACATCTGAAATTTGTGGGAGTGGATCATGTTGCTATATGAGGAGAACATATGAACAAATTATTACTACTAGAATCCAGCAGGGTTTATGGTATCGATAGTCAGAATCCTAAGGGATTAAAATTATTCATTAGACTTGAATCCTTTTCTTTAAGTATGTAACATAATTTAGTCATACAATGTGTCAGCCTTTTGATTTGTTCCAAATGAGATTAGTTAAGATGCTAAAATAATATTTGCTGTTGCAGACAATGGACCCATTTTTCAGACAAAAGGAGCCACTTGTAGCAAAGTCTGGCGCACTGGAGCCCTGCACCATATTCTGGTACAGCAGTGGTCCCAGCATCAAAGTTCCCTTGGTTGCTGCAAGCAGTACCCTGCACCTAACCATCTATGCATGGGAAGAGTTTTTCAGAAGCCACCATCAGCCCCTAGCCCCTAACACCCTGACCCATACCCAGGATGCCAATCCCATACCTTGCATTGTGGCTCCCAGCTGTGAATCCCAGTGGCACACAGGAGCCCAGGGTGACCCAGCGATGGGAGGATACTGTGACTACTTGCCACATGGGACATGGACAGAGTGACTCCTAGCAAGCCTATATCATGGGACCATACAGGGGCACCACACTGATAGCACAGTCCCAGCCAACATACAGTGGCCAGTCACCCTTGCAGCCCCTCGTGCACTGACAGCCTCCACGTCTTGCTCTATAGCACCTCATTTTGATCACCCCAACCAGAGTGCCACTGAGCCAGAGTCATCCTGCCATGTCAGTGGTGGTAGGGGCACCTGTGTACCTTCCTACCCAGGCACATGTGTGGCTTATGGTTATGGGGGCAGATCATCCAAGGACTGCATGGCACACATTCCATGTAACCACTGCCTGTCCCCATCTAGCATGACACTCCCCAACACAGTACAGTACCACCACTGCTAGACATCTAGATCCTGCTCCATGATCAGCCACTTGGGGTACCCAGTCATGCTCGTGTCCTGAAGTGGGGACCCATCTTTTCCACAGTGACTGTTAGACCAGCCCATTCTTGTCAAAGCACAAGGGGGTAACTGCCTGTTTCATAACATGGGGAAAAAGAGGAGGCTGAATCAAATTTCCAACGCAACCCCTTGTATGACAAGGCACAGCCCGTCCTTTGTTACAAGCATGGCGGAAGTCTGTTGGGTGCAAGGCTTCCTTGCTTTTGATGCATGCTGCCTCTGAAAATGTAGTATTGTGCATGGTGTGGTGCAGGGTGCCCCTTGTGCCATTTCTTTTTGGTGCAAGCACTGTGTTCCATTCTTGGGCATTTGAAAATTGAGCCCAGGATGTCCAGAAGTATAGTTTATGAGTGATGTTAGTAGAATTTCATTAAATTGTTTAAAATGGTGGCTTGGAAATTTTACAAGTACTCTATAGTTTTTGTTTTTCAGTGTTGACATAACATAGTAACATAATAGGTCTATCACTTGTCAGTAGCTTCAGTCATTTAAATTCTGCTTGCTATCTATCTTGCAATTCCTGGTGCTAACTATAGTACAAACATCTTTTTATAACCTCTTGTCTGGAGTCTAACAATGTAGAAGTACAGGAGCGTCCATTTCTTTTAGTCCATCTGACTTGTGATATAATGTATTGTCTGATACTGTAGCCAGCCTCAGAGTAACATTGCTAAAGCACAGCAGGTAGTAAGATTGCCTGCTCCCATTTAGCATACCTCCCTCTGAAACTTATGTGACTAAAAATTGTTGTAATGCAACATACCTGAAGGACAACAACTCAGTAACACTGGTGTATTAATGTCTACTTTTATTTATTTAGTTAGTTTTTGTTGACGGGGTAAGTGCACTAGACAAATTCTGCCTATTTTCAGGCACGACCCGGGGGAAGGGGATACAGATGAATGCCAATGCCAATGCCACTTTGAACCAGATTAAGCTGTTGGTGGTATTTTAATGAATGGTGGGAAATTTGGCCAGTGCTCTGGGGAAATTCCCCTACTCCAGGGGTTCTCAAACGGTGAGGCTGCTTCCAGGGGAGGCGCAGAGGCTTGACTGAAATACATGCTGAAAGCATGCAGCCAAATTGAAAACGGCACCTCCGTGATGCTGGAGTGGACTAAACTTGCGCAAACACACATCCCCATCGGATCTTTTAACATCATCCCTCCCCCACCTTTGTTTTGAATCTCAGGCAAGATGACTTGATGAGGTGTCAATAGCACCTTGATGAGAGGCACAAACTTCTTTGTTCCAGTGCTGGGAGAAACGCGAGTAAAAGCATCGGAACTAGAGGGGCTAGGAGGGTATCACAAGCCCACCAGTAGAGAAGAAGGAGTTCGTCTGTATCAGACCAATGAGGAGCACGCAATTAGTAGCCAATGAGAAGGGAGGTGAATGCAGCCAATCGTATGCCACCAATTTCCAGCCAATGACTGGCAGACTTCTTCGGCCACTCAGCTGCCTCTCACCCTGTGCTGCCGAACAGTTCCAGCAATAAAGCAGTGTGCCCAGTATGCTTTTTTTCTCCATCTCCCAAAAATCTGCTGAATCGGAAGATCTGTGCCAAAATTCGAACCGGGGACCCGCCGCCTCAAGCCACTGCCTGAGCCGCCGACTCTGATCGTGGTGCATTCGTCCGATTTAAAACTCTGTTCACCATTGATCTCCAACTTTTAAGCTGCCACCTGGAGCATAGAACTGCACATTCTTACGAAGTCATCTGTTGCTGAAGGGGCTGGTAAGGATTGAGGTTTTTTTTTGTTTTTGCTGAACGGGTTGGTAAACTCAGGGGTTTTGCAGCAGGGGCTGGGGGGCTGCAAGGCTGGTGTTTTAATATGTGTCTTAAAAAATATTAATTTCATCCCCCCCATCATGGAGGGGCTGTAAGGTTGGATCTTTAATGTGCCACAAAAAAAGATCATTTGACCCCCCATAGAGGGATTGCAAGGATGGAGTTCTAAGGAAGGGGCTATAAGGTTGGGGGTTTTACCTGCTGCTAAAAAAATGTTCTTGCCCTTCCCCCAACTTGGAAGGGTTCTAAGGAAGGAGCTGTACGGCTGGGGTTTTTATCTGCTGCTAAAAAAATGTTCTTGCCCCCCCATCTTGCAGGTTCTATCTGCTGCAGTGAAAATGGGACTCCAAATGCAGGCTCTGATCCTCTCAGCCAGCAGGTTCCATGAATATTGTTACTGGAAACAGGGGAGTGTACACAGACAGAGCTGACTATTTCACAAGAAGGATTGCTTCTAAATTCTAAAACAGCTAGTTCATTTTCTATGTCTGATTTATTTGTATTTATGGGAGAGGGTATGGTTGAAATGCCACAAAAGGAAGTCTTATGGTGATTGGGAGGGTGCTACAATGATGGACCTGCATCTTGGGGTAGGGGCTGTGGGGACTTTTGGATGCTTCTGTTTTGTGGGAAGATGCACAGTTGTTTCTGCTACTGTTTTTGAAGTGATGGACCTGTTGGTTTTGCTTGGAGGGGGTGTTATATAATCATGGTTTTGACTGTTTTGTGAGTGAAGGTTCTGCAGGTGTAGCTTGGGGGCATATATATGATAGTTCTCTGGTACTAAAATTGTGCCCTTTTTTGGGGGTGGGCTGCTGGTGTACCTTGGACATGAGGGGCTTCTTCAGGTCTTAAGGAATGCCCCCTCCAACCCAAACGAGACCCTTCACTACAAAAGCATAATTTTCCTTTCTTGTACGCTGTGGGTATCAAATGGTGCTTTTTTTTTTTTGTTCATTTTTGGGAGTGATGGGTCTGCTGGTGTAGCTTGGGGGGTGAGAAGCTACTTCGGGTTTTCAGGAGCGATCCCCCCCCCAACCTATCCAAGACCCTTCACTGCAAAAGCATTATTTGCCTTACCTATGTGTGCTGTGGGGTTCAAATTGTGTGTTGGAATCTTGTGCCTGCATATTTGGGAGGCTTTGGAGTGAAGATCCCACATGAATACCCCACTGACGTGCTGGAACTAACCGATAAGAAAATCATGATAAGTATGAAGGAATTTCTACTATGCTTCCCCCCTGCCCCCCCAACCCCAAGTGTCTTGCTTGTGTGGTGGACAGCATGGAGTGAAGGCTGTGCTCTTGGCTTACCTTTACATGGGGTGCATCAGCCCAAAATAGGCTCAGTGAATGAGTGGGGGTCTTTTGGTATTCACAGCAGGGCCCTGCTGTGAAGTCACCCAGCTACCACGTTGAGGTAGACCGCCCATCAGCTGGGTCCCTACTCTGAAGTTTAACTACATCTGCCTCAGAGCACTCAAGAGCACTGACGAGCACACAAGTCACATCAGCATGCCCTCGAATCCAAGCCACCCATTTCCCAAGGGCCTTTGCACAAGATGTGCTAGGATTGGCTGAGGTACACTGCAACCATTCTGTCACTGCATGAGTGTTCTGTGCACTTAAAATGAGACATTGAACTAACTGCACAGTACATTATCTCTCTGGGTGGCACCTTTTGCTTAAGACCAGGGCACAAGCTAAGGGGGGTTGCCATGTTGAGGTCAGTGAAAGTGCATGGAATCTGTGGGATGGTGTGCTGGCCTGGCTTGAACTGGAGGAGGGCTGCAGTGAAGCACAGGACTACCTAGCTTGGGAGCTCTGAGTGGCGCAGTGATGGCTTGGCATGCAAAAGTGACAAATGGGAATGTTTGAAACATAGAAACATAGAATTTGATGGCAGATAAGGACCGCTTGGCCCACCTAATCTGCCCATTTCCCTACCTAATGGATAAGTTTCAGATCCTAGTTAACCAACAGCCTACTTACTCCTACCCCCACTACAATTGCCTTGTGTCTGTCCCATGCATTCTTGAATTCCTCCACTGTTTTTGACTCCATGACCTCCTCAGGAAGGCTGTTCCATGCATCCACAACCCTCTCTGTGAAAAATACTTCCTCCCATTACCTCTGAGCTGTTCCCCCTCTATCTTCAAATTGTGTCCCCTTGTTCTTGCACATCTCTTTTTCTGAAATATACTACCCCTTTGGACTTTGTTGATTCCCATGAGGCACTTGAAAGTTTCTATGATGTCCCCACTCTCCTTCCTTTCCTCGAGGCTATACATATTATGCTCCTTCAGTCTTTCTTCATATGTCTTCTGGTGCAGACTCTGCACCATTTTGGTTGCCCTCCTCTGGACAGCCTCCACCATTCTGATCTGGTCCTGCCAGAGCTTTGTTGGGCTGGTTGATTACAGGTTACAAAGTGCTGCTGTGGAGCTGCAGTCATGTACTCCTGATCTGGTCCTACTGGGGCTCTGTTGGGAGGGACATTTACAAGGTGACGCAAAGCAACAATCTTGTTTTGGTCCTGCCAGAGCTGTTACTGGAAATTGCTTGATTTAAAATGGATGCGACTGCCCAGTCTTGATATGCAGATATTGCTTTCTTCTGTCTTCTTCTTTCTTCAAAATGTGCTTCAATTAATAAATGGTGTTCTTCTTGTCAGTGTGCCTCAGTTGGTGGTACATCTGCCTATGGACCAGAGGGTCGTGGGTTCTCGTCCCACACCAGGACTGGATTCATGCCAAAAACACTGGAATCCTAGTGCTGTATTGGGGGGTGCTGCCCTTCAGATGAGATGTCAAACTGAGCTCTTATTCTACCCATCCTGGTGGATGTCCAGGTGAAAGTAAAAGAAACCAAGGCACTCTTCACAAAGAGTAAGGGATAGTTCAGTATTCCCCTTGTTTACCATAAAATAGGTTCATGCAATTGTCCAGGCTGTGTGTGGATGTTGTGCGATTTGGTCGCCACTTCAAATTCCATCACTTTACTACCACTCTACCATTGCTTCTTCAGTGCTTTGGGATGCACTGTGTATGAAAAGTGCTATATTTCTGTTCTTCTTGGTGGGTATTGTGCCTGTAGCAGTTGTACTGTAACTATAGCAGCGCTGGTGGAACATTTGGGCATGCCCAGGATGGTCTGGCCACAGACTGGCTTAATTGATGTCAACTTCTCATCAATATGAATTTTCCATTGCATTGTAGACCAAGAATGGATCGCTTTCTAGTGACTGGAAGGAAGCTCGTGCATGAGTAGAACCTCAAGCAAAATGCAAGGCCAGAAGATATGATGAGGACTATCTAAAACTAGGATTCACCTGGATCGGGACCAGTGATGCACCACGACCCCAGTGCGTTGTGTGTGCTGAGGTTCTGGCACAAGGCAGTATGTGGCCCTGCAAGCTACGGCGCCATCAGAAAACAAAGCACCCCAGCTTACTTTCAAAACCAGTGGAGTTCTTCAAGAGAAAACTGAGTGATCTGCGAGTGCAAAAAAAATGTTGTGGAGCAGCATGGGACTGTACCTGCAAAAGCTGTTGAAGCATCATATCTTCTCTCTCTGAGAATTGCCAAAGTTGGGAAGCCACACAACATTGGAGAAGAGCTGCTGATTCCTTCTGTAAAGGAAATGTGTGCAGTGATGCTTGGAGAGAAGGCAGCTGCACAGCTGGATGCAATCCCTCTTTCAAATGACACAGTTTGCCATCATATTGAGGACATGTCTGCTGATGTGAAACGTCAGATCATAGATTCCATTCATCAGAGCCCATTCTTCTCCTCTCCAGGGGTTAGTGTCTCCAAATGTTTAGGGATTTCTAATACCATGGCAAGAATGGACCCCATTCTTTAGCCAGGGCATATTCAAAACTCAAGAAATTAGTACTGTATTAATCTTTGATGTTTGCTAAGAGCGCTCTTCTCAGCACATGCAACGTCCCCAAAATGGCTTCTTTTTGAAGTTCATAAGGTGTCAAAATTATTGGTAGCATACTTAAATGTGCCTGAAAGTTCTTTTTGATTAGTCCCATTGCTCCAAGCACTATTGGAACAATTTGTGTGTCCTTATTCCACATCAGTTTGGTATCTGACTGCATATCTTGGTATTTCATGATTTTGTGTCTCTCTGTATGCAGCACACTGTAGTCACTAGGGGTGGCTATTTCAATCAGTAATGCTACCTTTGTTCTCTTTTCTTGTATTACAATACTGGGTTTTCTTGCTTCCACTTTCTTGGCTGTTGGTATTGGGTGATCCCATGTGATCATTACTTCTTCATTCTCTGTGATTCTTTGTGGTTCATGTTTCCAGTGTTTCTCTGCTACCCGTATGTTATAGTGTTTGCACAGTTTCCAGTGGATCAATCTTGCTACATTGTTGTGTCTTTCAGTATACAGGCCTTCTGCCATGAGTACTTCGCATCCAGCCACGAGATGCGCAACTGTTTCTAATTCTGTACTACAGAACCTGCACTTGTCTGTTTCTCCTGTTTTTTCTATGGATTTTGTGAACCATCTTGTGCGTAGCCCACTATCTTGGGCTGCCATTATTAGTCTCATCTCGTGGCCTAAATTCACCTCTTTTTAACCACTCATGGGTCAGGGCTTGATCGACCTGTGGTTGCTCCAGTAGCTCCCTGTATTTTCCACTATAATTATGGGCTTTCCAATTGTTTTTTCTTTTCTGTTGGTCTTTATCCTTGTACTCCTTTTTCTGATTCTTTGTGTTTTCTGTTGCTGACAATTCCTTATCTACTTGTGGATTGACTTCAATCTCTGCTACCCTTCTGAAGGCTTCTCTTAATTTGATGAGTGAAGTCATGTTAGGCTTATTTTCTGCATGATGCAAGACCTTGACTATATTTGGGTCCAAGGATGTCAGTACGTACTGTATGTATGTAGCCCACTATTGTGGATCTATATGTGTAATCAATCTCAATGAGGCCCATGCCTCCCTGTGCCCTTGGGATGTATAATCTTGGCATGCACTGATTTTTGTCTATTAATTGGTGAGCATGAAACATTTTTCTTGTTTTTATATCTAGCTGGTTCAACACTTTCTGTGGCCAGTCTATCACACCGAAGCTGTATGATATCACTGGAAGGGCGAGTTGATTTATAGCTTGCACTTTCTCTCTCTGCAGATAGATGAGTCCACTGATATAGTAGAGGCTGCACAGCTTCTGGTGTATGCTTGGTATGCCATGGACACAGATCTTCAGGAGGAGTTTCTATTCTGCCATGCACTTCCTGCAAGAGCAACTGGGGAAGAGCTGTTTCATCTGCTGAATGCTTTCATTGAGAATGAAGGCCTTGATTGGGGTCATTGTGTTGGTATTTGCAGTGATGGGGCTCGTGCAATGACTGGAAGACACAGTGGGATGGTGGCCAGGGTACAAGTAGTGGCTCCCAGCACTGTGTGGAACCACTGCATGATTTACAGGGAAGCTCTGGCAGCCAAGAGGATGCCAGCTGAACTCAACAAAGTTTTGGCTGATGCAGTGAAATCCGTGACTTTCATCAAGGCACATCCAGTAAATTCCAGACTGTTTTCGGTACTGTGTGAAGAGATGGGAGTGAAACACACACAGCTGCTCTTACACACTGAGGTCCTCTGGTTGTCCTGGGGGAAAGTGCTGACCCACCTCTATGAACTGCATGATGAAGTTCACATATTTCTTGCTGACTGTAACTCCACACTTGTGGAACATTTCCACAATGCACAGTGGCTTGCTTTGCTCGCATACTTGGCAGATATCTTTGACAAATTGAACTCGCTGAATCTGTCACTTCAAGTACGGGACGCCAGTGTTTTCACCGTCCAGGACAAGATCAAGGCATTTGGTTCCAAACTTGAACTTTGGTCCACAAGAGTGCAGCAAGGGTCAGTTGCCACATTTTCAACATTGGAAGATTTTCTTCATGAAAATGAGCTTTCAGTTGACAGCGTCAAAGAAGTCATCACAGAACATTTAAGCGGGTTGCAAGGCAAGCTTCAAGCATACTTTCCTGAACATAGCAGAGAGGACAGTGATCAGTGGGTCAGGAATCCCTTCATTTTCAGGCCAAGCTCTGCAGACTCCTTATCACCAGAAGAACAGGAGAGCCTCATTGACCTGGCCACAGACCCAACTCTGAAAATTTCTTTTGCCCAACAGTTCCTTGCAAACTTTTGGCTGTCAGTTGGACATGAATTTCCAGCACTAGAAAATCAATCTCTTTCTGTACTTATGCCTTTTGCCTCAACATATCTGTGTGAATCTGGATTTTCAGCACTGACCACTATAAAAACAAAGTATCGGGCACGTCTTAAAGTTGAAGATGACTTGCGCCTCTACCTTTTAAATGTCAAACCAAGAATACACCAGCTGACTGCAAGAAAACAGGTGCACAGGTAACAGACTTAACAGACTGGCATTATTTGACTAACATACAGCAGAATTTACAATACATTTTTACTATACTGTAACAATAAACACACATTTTTTTATTTAACTGTAGCTGTGTGTGCTTTTGTGAGTTATTCATCATTACTGTTATCTGGCACGGTACAGTGATAATCATGCAAAAGGTGACTGGAAGCGCAATTTAGTGTGGTGCATGTGCAGTGCACTAATGGCCAGTTTTTATGTGATTACTGCCATATGCAAATGTGGTCACGACTCATGGGGAGGCCAGGAATTTTTTCAAGTCCGGTGGGGAGGCTCACCATGGCAAGGTCTGAGAACCCTTGCATTAGAGGATAGAAGAGTAAGAGGTGATCTTTTGCTTTTGTTTACGATCCTAAAGAATGAACAGTTGTTTATTGATTTGGACTTCAGGTTTAAATAGACAAGTCATAATTTGAGAGGATATAAAATGCAGCTGGTGGAAATAACTCATAAGAAAAATGTTAGCAAATATGCGTTCATCCCAACAGCGATCAGAATATGGAAAAAAATCCCACATAACATAGTGCATTCACATCGTTTTCTTATTTTTACAAATAAACTGGACAACTTAGTAAAGGATTGCTGCTTGCTCAGCCAGGCCCACTGAAAAGTGGCGAGAGGTGTGTAGCTATAATGCTTCACTCCATGGGTAATGGGATACTGTTGAGACACCTTGTTGAATGGTTCCCCTTATAGGACTAAGTCAGTGTTAATGCTCAAAAATGGGGGGACCAAAAATACTCCACTCGGGCTGTTGTAAAATTTCTCAAAGTTCTTTATATATTTTTGTTAATTGCCCTGATGTTTTGCACACTTGTGCTTTTTCAAGGGCTTTTCATATTCTGTAAGAATAATAGATAAATATTGTTTATAAATCTTACACTTTTGGATTCCATTTCTTTTCATTATTCTTGTATTAAGATTTTCTATTATACTTCATTACCACTGTGTTTCTTTCTCATGCTACTTATAGTACATACTCTGTGCTTTGTTCACTCCTATAATTAAAACTTTACAAAAATAATATACAGTAATAGAGAATATGTACCCTGTATTTGTGCTTTGTTTCCACACTGGCCAGACACTTTTTACTTCTGCCTTTGCTTGTTCTACTGATTCTTCATGGCAATGTATTGCACCAAACTTGTGTCTTAACTATAATATAAACAATATGTGAAAATGCCTTCAGCAATCTTATTTAGCAGGTTATTTTCAATACAATAATCAAAAAACTTTCCCTTATTGCTACCTTTTCTGTTATAACCTTGTACCATTTTAAAATACCTTAATTAGCTAAATGTTACCTTTTGCAGCTTTTTTTCAGCTCAGCATGTTCAGTTTCCTTTGTTCTCTGTCTTCCTTGAATTTTAGGTTCTGTTTTTAATACATTTAAAGTTTTAATACAATCAAATTTCTTAGTAACTGTTTAAACGCTTCTGCAATGTGTTTTTACCTGTATAACTGATTTTAACACTTTTTACTCACGTTTGTGCTGAACGTTGTTTCCAACTCCTTATTTCATTATTTTTTTTATTTTATTGTCAGTCCCTAAAAAGAGAATCAATCCTTTCAGTATCTTTCAATATTTTATTTTTTCAGTCTTATTAATCTTCAATTGTATGTTACTATCTCACTTTACCTGGCTAGTGTGTGTAGATACTGTGGGCATAGTGTTAGAAATCACCTTCAATTCTTTCTTTAGCTTTATTATGTGAGCCTTGTATCTGTATGTAAAGAAAATAAGCTCTTTTAATCACACTTTAAATTTATTTGACAAAGCTACAGCTCCTAGATATCTAAATATTTGTCTTTTCTTACCGTGTGCTGGTTCTGTTGTTGTCCCTTGCATTGTTTGGTGCTGCTACTGTGTGTATATGTGTATATGTGTGTGTGTGTGGTGCAAACTCTCTTGCTAAATACCTCTTGGCCTGATCACCACATGCAGTTTCACCTGCAAAGGATGAGCTCCAATTAAGCTCAACTCATGGTCGCTTAGCAATCTTCGTTGTGATCAGGCCGTTGCCTGGCCACAGTGTGTCTTTATTTATTTATTTAATTACTCATTTCAATGTTAAGTTTATTGAGAAACTAATGATGCTTTGAGGTGTTGGGTTTTCTTAATAAGCTGTGATTCTTCAATGTGTTTAAGTTTGTGTTTAGTTTATGTGTTCTCTATATGGGGAGGATAGTGCTATGGGGGTGGGGTGAAGAACCTCAGACTGTGAAGTATTCTTAAATGTATAATTTCTTACTTTACCACATTTTGGTTTAAATGTGCTTTTATATCCCTTCTTTTTCATGAACATTCAACTAATTGTGATGTTACTTTCATGTTTCTGACATATAGTTTGTTGATGGAATTTTGCTATCTTCTTTTATTAGATTTCCATATACCATTTGTATATTAAAGTGGAGGACAATTTTCATTACTGCTTACTAGCCACATTTTATCATGTACATGTTCGAGAAACAACATATAGTTTGGATTTAGCAATTAATCAATACCATAATAACATAGTAGGGTGGTATAGATGTATTGACAACATATTTTGTCTGTGATCAGGATCATATGCCCAATTACATGAATTTAGGGAATATTTAAATAACTGCAATCCAAACTTAAAATTTGTTGTGCAGAGTGGTTTGAACCAAATACCATACTTAGATCTCATGATCATTAAAGAAGCAGAGAAACTGATAACAAGTCTATTCCGTAAACCTATGGATAGAAACACTATTTTACATGATGCTAGTTACTATGTACCCCAGTTGAAAAAAAGTATTCCATACTCACAACTACTTAGAATACGCAGAAACTGCACCATAGATGAGCAGTTTGAAATAAACAGACAGGACATGGTGAACAGGTTTGAAGCTAGGGGCTATGGCAGAACAACAATAAAAGAAGCTGAATATAAAACTAAACAACAAGACAGGGACAGGCTGTTACAACCTAAACCTAAAACTCAAAAGGTGGATAGAGTGATATTTGCAACAAACTATAGCAATCATTTCAACAACATTAAAAGAATTATAAATAAGCACTGGCACTTGGTAAGTATAAGCAATCAGGAAAATGTGGCACTTAACACTAAACCCATATTGGCAGCAAAGAAAGTATCAACCATCAAAGGTAGAATAGTAAAATCTCAATTTGCATTACCAAAGATAGACAAACAACTGTTACTGGGTCCACTCCAACCAGAAATGGTCCCATGTACAAGATGCTCAGTATGTGGCCTTACTTCAAAAAATGTTTTCCAGCACCCTCAAACTAATCAAAGGTTCAAAATAAAGCAGCACATAACATGCACCTCAGAAGGGGTAATCTATGTACTCTGATGCCTCTGTGACAAACTGTACATGGGTCAAACAACTAGGCAGCTGAAGACATGTATTCAGGAACATAAAGGAGACATTAGAAGAAAAGATAAAACTTCACAAGTAGCAAATAATTTTAATAATACAGTACACACAGGAGCAGCACTATGGTTCTGGGGTTTAGAATTAGTGAAACCTTCTGGCTGAGGGGTTAATTACCAGTAAAGACTGGATAGAGCAGAAATGAAATGGATATATGCGTTACAGACCCTAGACAGAAATGTGAGCATGAATTCTGATACAAACTGGCAAGCATGCTGGCAATAAGGGCCCCATAACATATAATGAGAAATTAAAGGACCTCTTTTTGAAAAATAATATTCAATGTAACATGGTATAATGGATAACCAAATGCTGTGTAAAATTATAAACACACAATATAGAACATAGAGGATAATGGCTGGGGATCGAGTGATAACCACACTGTAATCACCTCGAGTGGTTGCTAGGGCAACATGGTAAACCTCGAGAGCGCAGCTTGAGAGGTTTACTGTAGCCCTAGCAACCACGAGAGGTGATTTCAGTGTGGTTGACACCCAATCCCCAGCCATCATCTTTTATAGTGTATGGTCAAAAAAACAATATTTGCATTCTATGTGTGAGAATTATGGAACTCTGGTGCATTCTTTTTTGTTATGTCACTGTTTGGAAGTTCTGAAGTGTGGTTAACAACTTTTAAAATTCTAAACAGTGCATAACAAAGCTGTGTGACTGCTGATTATGGTGGTTAATAGGCACTTACCATACATTATATGGAAATGCAATATATCAAATGCCTGAAACAATGGGACTTTGTTGTCAAAGGAGCTTATAAATAGTATTAATTAAACATGGATATTAAATAATTGCAACAAATCAGAATATACAATAGAAATCTACCTATGCAGCCAGGTCGGTCCACTGAGCCTGCCAGCTCCCCCCCCCCACACACACACACACCAAACAATGCTTAGTTTGAAATAAATAGGGAGACGGAGAAAGCAATTATTGTATATATCGTAATACAAGTGGGATGATCAGATGGTTTCAAGTGGTAATAAACAAGAAACCAAGACTTGAAAAATATATATAAATATTTATAAGTCACTGGCAGGAAACAAGCCATAAACAGCAAACGAGCCCACTCGTGTAGCACAACAGCTAAGCTGTTGACAGTTGCTATACAATGAAAATTCTCGTTCACCATCACATGAGAACATGGATGACTACATCACCTGTGACATACACGAGCGGGCTCAAGAGGAAGGGTGTGGCAGTGGAGTTTTAGGAACTGCACCACGAGTGAGTAGACACCATTGAAGAGTAGAAGTCTTTGAACCCTGAAAACAAGGTAGATGAATAACAAGCCAAAATGGATTTTTTCTAAAAGTAAAAGATTAAAATAAAGGATCAGGTAAACATGAAAAGTCTGAAAATGAAGATGTAGTCATGGTTTTTCCAACAGCATTGTGTAGCACAAGCAGGGGCACTGAACTGGAGTGAAAATATGAACAAACAAACATACAAAATTTGCCAGCAGATAAAGGCCTAGAGGTCTATCAAGTCTGCTCGAATGTGCAGCTAGCACCCCTTATTCTGCAGCTGCTCCTCCCTTCCACCCTTCCCCTTCATTAACCCTCCCCCCTTGTCCTGTCCCATCCTCATTTGAAGCAGTCCGCTGTTCTACTGCATACCACTTCTGCAGGTAACGCATTCCACCCAGCCACCACCCTCTCTGTAAAAAAGTGTCTCCTCATCTCCCTCCTGAACCTTCCTCACTCCAGTCTCATATCATGGCCCTCCCCTCCCTTACTTTGAACAGCCCCTCTGTACCCATCTTTTTATTCCTTTCATGTATTTAAAGGTTTCAATCATGTCACCCCTGTCTCTCCTCTCCTCCAGTGAGTACATGTTCAACTCCTTCAACCTCCTCTCATATGATAAGTCCCCCAGCCCCTTGATCATCTTTGTCACCCTGCGCTGCACCCCCTCCAGTAACTTAATGTCCCTCTTCAGATACGGACGCCAGTACTGCACACAGTACTCCAGGTGTGGTCTAACTAATGACCTATACAGTGGCAGAATCACCTCCTCCCTCCTCGAGGAAGGATATACCCCTTGCAATACAACCCAGCATTTTGTTGGCCTTTGCAGCTGCCTTCCTACATTGTGCCGAGTTGCTCATTGACCCTGTAATGAGCACACCCAGATCCTTCTCCTCCTCTATCTGGGCTAGCTGCACTCCCCCTAGCTGGTAACTCCTCCTTGGGTTCTTCATCCCAAAATGCAGCACCTTGCACTTTTTGGCATTAAACCCCAGTTGCCAGGTGTCTGACCAGGTTTCAAGCTTTGCCAGATCATTCTGCAACCCCTGCCATCCCCCTAGGTCATCCACCACTGCGCCAACCTTGGTATCATCAGTAAACAGACTGATCTTGCTCTTGATGTCCCATGATATGTCTGCAATGAATATCCCAAACAACACTGGTCCCAACACGAGCCCTGTGGGACACCGCTCACTGCCCTTGGGTGAGAGCTCCCCACCCACCACCACCCTCTGTTGCCTTCCCTGCAGCCAGTTTCCTACTCATATCACCAGCTTTGCACCGCCCCTGTGCCTACTAACTTCCTTCCCAGCCTTCCATGCGGCGGCACCGAGTCAGATGCTTTACTGAAGTCAGATACAGGACATCCACTGCATGGCCCCTGTCCAGTTGCCTAGTTACCCAGTCATAGAACTCGACCAGGTTGGTTTGGCAGGATCTGCCACGTATGAAGCCATGCTGTCTGCTGTCTTGTAGTCCTTTGGCCTCTAGGAGGGCCACCAGCCTCTCCTTCAGGATAGTCTCCATTAGCTTACCCACGATGGATGTGAGGCTCACTGGTCTGTAGTTTCCTGGTTCATCCTTGGGGCCACTCTTGTGGAGGGGCACCACATGAGCCATCCTCCAGTCCTGAGGTACATACCCTGAATGTAGTGAGGCATTAAATAGGTCTGCCAAAGGTCCTGCAATAGACCTTGCCAGCTCCTTCAATACCCTGGGGTGGATGCCATCTGGGCCTGGCACCTTGTCCACCCTCAGTGCCTTCAAACCCTCTCGAACTCTGCCCTCCATGATTTCCCCATCTGTCACCACTTCCCCCCCTGCTTCTGCCATTTCTCCCACCTTGGGTGTCACCTCCCTCTTCTCTTTAGTAAATACTGAGCAGAAGTACTCATTTAGTGCTTCTGCCTTATCGTACCCTGCTTCCACCCAACCCCCCTCCTTCCTAATCCTTACTTAAAAATAACACCGCAGGACTTCAAAATTAGAGGACATATGGTATGTCTTGGTTAATCTAAATGCAACAAGGAAGATAAATTAAATATGTGAATGAAGGAATATATTTTAAAATCCTGTGATTTAGTTTAACAGGTAAATGAATCAAAAGAACAAAGACAGTGTTTGTCAGACAAAGATATCAGCATGTAAAAGAAACAGGTGATTAAATATATAATTTATTAATCAAATCAATGGTTACAATTGTGGTACACAGTAAAAGAAAGTAGACTGGAGTCAATAATTATGTTTTAGGTACCAGAAGGGAAAGCATAAGTGCTGGAAGGAGAAAATGTTTATAAACAAACAACAGCTACAAGGCGCATATGCCACACTCAGCTAAGGGGCTGACAGGCTGAGGCAGAAGTTAAACTATCATGGAACTTTCCTTTTTGTGATTTTTCTGTAGTTTACTTTAGTAAAATATTGGTGATTGAACTTATGGTTTGGAAATATCATATTAAAGGCATTTAATGGAGTATGTGAATTATTATAAAAACTACAAAATAAGGAATTAGATACAGGCTATTTTCACAATAAGCATTTTAGTGAACAATTAATGAAGTGTATAAATGAGTGACTTGTAAAAATGAAGGAATAGTAACAGTACTTATTTTATTTTTAGAATTGAAAAGCCCTTTGAAAAAGATTCTATTGAAGAATTGAAATGTCAGGGTGGCTGTTATAAAGAAAAATAAAAGACTGTTTTGGGAACTTTATTCAAAAGACTCCAACCATTTCTTGAAGAATTTGAATGGTCTTCAAACTTTTTATTCTGACAGTTATTAGTTTATTACCGTCTTTGTAATCTTATAACTGTCCTAATACTACTTTTTTGAACAATTGATAAAGTTGGTAAAACAAATATACTGTAGGTCTATAGTTTCTCATAACACTTAGGTCACCAGTTTAAAAAAAAGTAAGTACCACAGCTTTCCAGCAAGAAGGAATTCAGCACAGGAATAATTTAATCATAAAAGTTACTAGCTTCACAATATCACATACTCCCAATTTTAAAAGTTTTATGTGAAGTCCATCAAATCAAGCTCTCTTACTACCATTTATATCTTTCAACAGTTCTGCAGCATCCTTCTCAATTTGTATAAAAAAGTTACATTTAAGCACATTCACTTGAGTATTTAAAGATTTTTCATCACACTTTGGAACAGCTTTACTTATTCACTCCTTATAACAGGCACATTAGTAAAAATTCATTTATTTCTTTGTCAATACTAGTTTCATCATAATATATGTCTTCCCCCACTTCTATACTATCAATCCCACCTCCTGTCCTGAGTTTGCAAAAATCTTGAAAAGACTCACAAAACGATTTTGAATTTGCCATACTTTCGGCTGTTTTATGTTTACAATAGACAAGTTACAGGAATGGCTATATTTCTATTGAAATCTTGTTCCAATTGACTCTTTTAATACTGTTTTGTAGGCAATCTCTAGGTCGCATCATTTTTAATAAGTTTGTACTTATCAAAGGATTGTTATTTCTAAGCCTTCATTTTTATCTAATATATTGCCAAATATTTCATTAACAATCTCAACTGCTTCATCAGTGTGTTTAGAAAAATATATTTCAGACCAGTCAATATTTTTGTAATCATTAGTAAAATTGTGTTCCTTTAAATTTTTAAAAAAGTCCTGCTTTTGTGTATTGTTACTTTAAGCACAGACTTTTTACCTTGGGTGGGAAATGATTGGGACAAAAAATAGGGTGTGAGATTGGGAGATTTTAGAAAGGCTGACTATGGCAAGATGGTAGAAATCCTTGGGGGGGGGGACAACTTTCCTGGGCTCAGAAAAGAAATGGGGGTAGGCTACAAATGGGCTGCTATCCAGGAGGGACTGTTAGCAGCCACTAACATATGTTCCAAAAACAATAAGCAAAAGATCTAGAGCCAAAAAGTCCAACTTCTTTTATGGGGAAGTTGCCCAGGCAGTCAGGAGGAAGAAGACAGCCTTCAGAAAGTACAAATGCACTGAGAGAGAGAGAGAGAGAGAGAGAGATGAGGACAAGGGAAAGTACTGTACTAATGCAAGGGAGGTGAGCAGGGAAGTAGAACTGGCCAAGGCCAAGAGAGAGCTGCAGCAAGCAGAGAAGGTGAAAATGGTTGAGCAGGTCTTTTTTTACATTACGGAAAAGCAGGACATCAAGGATGGGAAAGTTAAGTTGAAGAGGGAGGGGGTGGGCAGAGGGTACTGAGGAGAAAACAGAAGTACTATAGGAGTACCTGTTTTCTAATGAAAAGGATGGCCCAGTAACCTGGGGAGAAGGAAAAGAGAGAGATGGGAGGGGCCATGGATGGGGAGACTGAAGCTGACAGAGTGAGGAAAGGCTTAAGGTTAACAAGTCCCCAGGACTGGATGGCTTACACCTAAAGGTGTTGAGGGAAGTGGCAGACATGCTGGTGGGTCCCACTAGTGAACCTGTTTAACGTCTCTCTGGAAACTGTGTTAGTGCCCCTGGACTGAAGGACAGCACATGTAGTACCACTACACAAGAGAGGGCTAAGGGGTGACCCAGGTAACCACATGTCTAACCTGAGAGTGGGAAACTCCCAGAAACATACTGAAGGAAAGACTGGTAAGCTTTCTGCAGGATGAGAGGCAACATGGGGTTGTGTCAGAGCAGTTGTGCCAGACCAGCCTGATTGATTTCTTTGACTGGGTATCCAGGACAGTGGACTGTGGCCAAGCTGTGAACATACTCTTTCTGGACTTAAGAAAGCCATCGACTCTGTTCCCCACAGGAGATTAATTAGGAAAATGGAGAACCTGCAGGTAGGGGTAAAATTGCATAGGTGGGCTAGACATTGACTGCAAGATAGAAGCCAGAGGGTAGAGGTTGTTTGGGGGGGGAGTTCTGAGAGACTAGGCCAGTCACTAGCTGAGACTCACAGAGTTTGGTCCATGGCCCAATGTTATTTAACATCTTCAGTGACATTGCAGACAGGATAAAAGGTTAAATATGCCTATGTGCAGATGACACGAAGCTCTGTGGGAGGCTGGACATACAGCAGTGCAGACAAAACCTTAGAGAAGATTTGGACAAACTATTCAATGCCAGAAAATGCAAGGTAATGCACATGGGAGTGAAGAACCCAGAGACCAAATATTGGCCTCAGTCTACCCATCCATGACCTCTCCCATCTCTTTTCTTCCTCCTTCCCTTTTCTCTGGGGTACTGGGCCATCCTTTTCCTTAGTGAAGACAGAAAAGAGGTGCTCACGGGGCACATTATGAAGTCAGAGGAGGAGAAGAACTTAGGGTGCTAATTTAAAAGTGATCTCAGGCACTTAGCACACTGCAGGAGAGTGGCAACCAAGGCAAACTGGGTGCTGGGCTGTATAGCTAGGATGATTATTACCAGAAGAGCAAAGGTTATTTTTCCACTATACAGATCACTGGTTCAGCCACATTTGGAGTACAGTGTGCAGTTTTTTTGCCCTTATATAAAGAGACATCATTACAATTCAGGGGCATTGAGAAATTACAGAAAAACACCAAGAAGTGATCATTGGAATAGGGAGATGTTTTTGGATCTTCACATTGGATAGTCATGGAAGACCAAACTGGCATGAATGAAGAAGAGTACTGGCAAGCGTGTTGGTAACCGCAGCCATCTTCTTTGCAAATGCTGTTTCTGATTCTAGCCCCTGCCACTCTGCCCCTAATTCCTACCAGATGCAAAGCAGTAGGAAACTAAAATGTCAGAACCCCTCCCCCCTTCATTCCCATAAACTAGAGCACTGAAACAGCTGCTCATAAGTTCATAACCTCATTCTGTCTCACAAAAAACATTTTGCTCCGTAATGATAAGGGCAGTAAATGAGTCTGAATGAAAACATAAATATCATGCTGAGAGACATTTGTTTCCCAAGCTGTTACATGTCACCTATAAAAGGAACCCGAAAAGCATAATGCATATATGTCTGTAAAGCATTTGGGGCTGGCAGTATAGCCTAGAAAGTAGAGCAGCAAGCTGTGAATGAGCTTGGTACATCCAGCAGACCTGTGTTTTATTCCCACAACCTCCATCTGCATACTGTGTGACTCTGAGCAAGTCACTTAACCTCCCCCCTTCCCAGTGCTCCCAGGTTGCCCCTGAAAACAGGCACTTGTGCTTAGTGGGACTTACCTGGTTACCAAAGACTAAAATAATTATCTGTAAAAGCATTACTGTTTTAAACCACTCTGAATAACTCTGTTACAGTAATAGGCAGAGACAAGTGTCTGTGGAAAGGGAACTGCTATATCCTGGCCAGCAAGAGAGTTTGTAGCTTATCAGTGCTCCTGGTAGTGGAAGCACTCCCCTCAGCTGCCAGTACTCTAGCAGTTGCTGTAGTTGCCTGTACAACAGACAACAGGGTTGCAAGTCTGTGGGTGGGCTGTGAGGTGATGACATCAAACATCATGCGCCCATCAAGTGACTGTCGCACATGCTTTGCTGGCAGTACGTAAGAGAAGCAGTAAAAGTGCTCAGAGTGCTACTAAATTCTGAGTGGGAAATACACTATGCAGAGTAAGAAGCCTACCATTGGTAAATCTGCTGCCCTGTCAGCACTCACTCTGAACACATTTATAATATACAGTAAAAGGAAAAGTTATTTTTGAGGCTTAATATGTGTATTAGATCTCAGTGAATCTAACATGTGGTACTTTATAACGTGTTACAAAAAGAGAAACTCAGGCTGTTTAACAGAAGTGCAGATGAAAATGAGGTGTACAACAAGGTGACAGCATCAGTTGTGTAAGAAACTACTAAATATAGAATAACTATCATATACTTTCATTTTGATTTCCAGGACCGAACAGGTCTTACGTTTGGCCCTAATAATGTCTGTAAATACTCAGTAAGTGAGATAAATGATCACTTTAAGTTTTTTTTTTTTTTAAACAAAGAATATGCATTTGCCATAAAGCGGATTAATTATAGACTAACTAGAGAGATTATGAAAAGAGCACATGTATTAATTGTACTTAGCTAAGCGCATTGGGCATGGCAGCACTGTTGATATGCATAGATTTGCAATGAGGAACTCAGTGATTTTGAAGTTACATTTTTTTTGAATGTACAAAAGGTAGTATGAAATCAAAGTATTATGGCTATATCAGTGCTGGAAACAGAAATGCATGACACTGCACTGGAAGTTGATTGTGAAGCCGTGGTGACTGTAAAATGCACATTTGGTGGCATGAATATCACAGTGGTGATACATGAAAATATTTGTTTCTGAACACCAGGTGCATTGCCAGTGTGATACGTAGAGATGTGCAAAATTGGAAAATTTTGCCTTGTGAAATATTTCGCGTAATTCCCACATTACGTGAAATTTTTCACCTATGTTAAACGTAATTTTGCTTCTGATTCTGCTTTCGTGTAATGCGAAATTTCACCATTATCCTGAATTTCACCAGTAAATGCACTGTAGGTAGATAGCTGGACTATGATGTGTAGACTGTTTCCTGCACAGTATATTGTCTGTTAAGTCAGAGAGCAGTTCAGTGTGGTGCATCACAGTCAATAAACCCTTCAACAACCTCTTTATTTGTGATTTTTGATAATTAATTCCTCCCAAAATCTCATTTTAGTTCCTAGTGCTGCTAGTGAACCTTTTTTGTGTTTGTATCTTGGGATAATACTTAGTTACACTTGGGTAGTGTTTTCAGTTTTCTCTGTGTCTGTGAGGAAGTTGAGTGGGGAGGGTCGACCGTGTGGTGTGTGTGTGTGTGTATTTGAAAGTAGAGCAGGCTAGTTCCTAATATGTGACAGATTTCTCACAAGTTGTGAATGAGTTTCTGTTATTTCTTTTAAGTCTTAATATTTTTGTTGGTGTGCTACATATTTGTTATATTTTTCTTACGTAGTGACCCTTTTTGGGTAACTTTATCTGAACAGTTACTACATTCTGAGTAGTTCTGTTCCTCTTTCCCTTTACTTAATCACTTGTGTGCTTTATTTTTTTTATTGGAAGTATTTGTGTACATCGACCACTTGAGTTGTCAGTATCCAGGTACACTGCATTGTTGAATTGCTCACAGAAATTACAATTGTGATCTAGCCTCTGCATTGCAGTGTTCCTGTTTTTCTATTTAATTTGCCTACAATATTAACCTTTTCCTCCCTGTTACACTACTGTTGTTTACTACCTGACCCTGCTATATAAAAAACTGCATAGTTTTCAAGAGAGTGGTGGTCCCTGCATGGGTTTTGGAGGTGACTGTTTGTTCATTTCAAATCTTGTTGTCCCTTCCATCTGATATATCTGTAAACCAAAACTGTATTTAGTAAGTACTAACACATTGCAGTACTTGCCTTGTCTGGACACCACTTATTGAGACCCTAGTTCATATTTTGATTGAGAGTTGTTCTGTGTAGTTGGTTTACAGTTTAGTTTTTGTGAACCTACCAGCACCTACCCAGTTATTATCAAGTTGTGTAATAATCATTCCATTTAAAAACTGACATTTGATTAAGAACTACTTAAGTATTCTTTTCGGATTTACTGCACAACCTTGTTGTGGTGGTGTTCTCTGTCAGTTTTGTATTGAAAGTCTCTTACTTCTGTCCTCCTGTTACCCCATGTTAATTAACTTGTGTTTTTTTAAAAATAAAGTGTTTTCACACTCGAATAGGCTACAGTAGCAGTTGTAGGTAGTTATATACATATACACTACAATGCAGCTACCTGTTCTGATATCTGTTTGCCCTTTGTAGATAGCACTGCAGGTGTTAAATCACACTTATTTAATAGAAATACATAATAATATAGTTCCAGAGGAAGCCAAATGAAACAAGCATATACATATGCCTGCCAAGAGATGTTTCTGTTTCAGGTAAAAGTGTCAGAGTGGGAGGTGGCTCAAAGAAGTCGGTTGGAAAAAGCAAACCTATTTCTGAATCAGTGCCCTCTGTGGGCTCCGCTGCTGCTGTGGCAGCCAGTAGCAGCAAAATCGAAGTTAGAAGTGGCTTCAAGTCTGTGATTCATTTTTTTACTGCCCAATCTGTAGCTAGTACAGTATGCTTATTGGGGATCATACTGAGAATAAGGGAGACACTCACACCAGTGGAGGCACAGAGGTCCAGGAGGAGTTCGAAAAACTTGTCAGTGTGACCTTTGTTCCTGCTCAAGGAGGAGCTGATGGTGGTGGTGAGGGTGATAGTGTCCAGCTTCAGTCAGTTTCTCCTGGAGAAAGAGATAAGAAATCAGCCCTCCCCGTGAAGAGATGCCAGAAGGAAAAGTTTGTCTGGCAGTAGACAGTGATAGGGAGGAGGAGGAGGAGATAATATGTTTTGGTATATATGATGATGAGGTGTTGTATTCCCTCTGGGAGCCAGAAGTGAAAAAGATGAAGGTTGATGATATAGCCCATTCAGATGATAAGACTGAGGGTGAGGATATCAGCAAGCCTACAAAAAGCAGTCCAGTCACCCCACCTCCCAAATGTAGCATGCTAGATATCATACAAACTGCACAAAAAGCAAAAACTTTCACACCTTTGTTCAAGTCTCAGTCCCATGTTATATCTAGAGGTGCAAAGTCCCAAGTTTGGGATTTTTTTCATGCTTGATGCAGCTGATTACACCATGGTGATATGTCAGCTGTGTCAAGCACGTGTAAATCATGAAAAAAAGGGCAGCTACATAGGCACTGGTGGCCAGTGCGCCCACTTGAATAACAAGCACCCATTGCTCTGGCACCAACACCAGAAAGATACCAGAGCTGTTGGCGGGACTTCCCTTGTCAAGCTTAATGTTAGTGACAGCAGTGCAACAGAGCAGGAGGAGGGAGGGCTGAGTGGGTCGTGGAGGAGGAGTGGGAGGAGTTATTTTCTCTCTTGAGTGGTGGACATTGTAGCAGTGGAGCTGCCACTCCCTCAAATTATAAAAGTACACCACCAGGCACCAAATCCACCAAAATAACCAGTTTCATATATGCTGCACATCCCAGGCCCCAAGAGTCAGTTGGTACCCCAGCAAGAACAACACTGATGGCCCAAGTAAAGTGTTTTTGTCGACCCGCTCCCAAGATGCAGCCCACACTGAAGAGTGTGTTTTAGTGGCACTCAAAGTATCCCCCCAATCATGCTGCTGCACATGAGCTGAATGCAGCCACAGCTGAAATGCTCGCCATTGACCTGTTTCCCTTTTCACTTGTGGAGAATCCAGGATTCCGCCATTTGATGGCCCATGCCTGTCCCAAATGGCAGGTGCCATCGTGAATGTATTTCTCCAAACTTGCCATGCCCGCACTCTACAGCAGAGTTTCACAGTCTGTCCTACAGGCCATGAAGCATTCTGCCTCAAAATATATCCATCTTTGCAAGGATATGTGGACAAGTGGGGAAACAGTGAGCAGCTCATATCTGTGCATAGCAGCACACTGGGCACAGGTACTCAGGGTGATTGTTGATTTGGGGCCTGGCAAAAGATGTGTTAAGCAAAATTGTGGTGGTAGCAACACACCTGGTATTCGTCAGAATGCAACCATAACTATGCAAAGTGTTACAGGGTCTCACACTGGTGAGAAAATGCTGAATGTCCTACTAAATCAGATTGATGATTGGCTGAACGCACTCTCACTCACAGAGGGGTTTATTGCCAATGACAATGGCTCCAATATGGTTAAGTGCATTACTAACTGTGTTTTTTTTCAGAGTTCCCTGCCTGGCACATTGCCTTAATCTAGTTGCGCAGCAATTTCTGAACCACGATGAAATAAAGAAAACTATGGCTGTCGCCAGACGCATCTGTGTGCACTTTACCCGTTCTGCAAAGGCCCGTGACCATCTGTGTGAGCTGCAGCACACTAACCATCTGCCTCAGTACCGTATGAAGCTTAATGTTGTTACCAGATGAAACTCCACACTGTACATGTTGGACTGGCTATATGAGCAGTATAAGGCAATTTCAGATTATCCACTGCTGCACACCATCTGGGACAGTGCTGAAGTGTCCATCGCCCTAACAATGGAGCGGTGGTGACAAATGGATGGCATAATATGCATTCTGCATCCATTTGAGCATGCAACACAGGCTGTGAGTGGGGACACTGCCTGTATAAGTCAGGCATTACCCCTTATAGTGTGCTGAGGCAGACACTGGTGAATGTCCATCACCAGATGGAGGCAAGTGATGATCACAGTTCTGTTCATGTAATGGGTCACATGCTCCGTATACTGGACAGCAATACACATATCTATGGCATTATGCAGTCTCATGAGTTTGCAATTGCTACCATGCTGGATCCACGATACAAACGTGGCTTGCCTGCCATGACTGAAGGGGTTTGTGTGCGAGTGGACAAATTGATCAATTACCTTGTCAGACGGGTACATGGCAGACAGATGAAAAATGCAGAGACACAAAGGGCACATATACCAGGTGTTGCTACCAACACCACCAGTAAATCATCAGAGGCCACCAATTTGGAGAAAATGTCAAATTCGCAGCACAGCAGATAATCCAATTTGGTATGCTCTGTACCAGGTGGGAGTGAAAGAAATTGAAGACAAGGAGGAGGAGCATGATGAGGCAGCAGGACTCAGAGCAGCACAACATTTGATGGATATCTACATGGGAGACACCAAGCGTCTTGACATCACTGATGAGCCATTGGTGTACTGGAGCAGCAAAGTGAGTGACTGGCCTGCACTGGCATTTGTGCCTTTAAATACCTCAGCTGCCAACCATCCAGTGTTAGTGTGGAATGGGTGTTCAGTTCTGCTGGGGTCATTGTGCGTGACCATAGGACAAATCTGTCACCAAAGAATGTTTCCATCCTAACATTTATAAAAATGAATGAGGCTCACATTCCACATAACACAGTTATTTCAATGGTGTTGCCCCAAGAACTGTGTCTCGGAGATGATGATGACAATGAAGACGTCCACACTGGTAAGGCCTCTACTAGCAGGGAAGTAGATGAAGCAGCAATGATGACTGAATTTCTACCTGGTGATGACTCCAGTCTTGAAGACTGTGAGGGCTGCTTCATGGATAATGTGTCAGTGGAAGAAGGCTAAAGGTGCTCTGCCACCACCCAGCCACTACTAGCACCCCCTATTTCCACTGAACATGTTGTTTTATGTTATTGTTATTATTATTATACATTTTAACTTTAATTTTGCTGGTAGTTCTTTGTTACACATCTAGTTAAACCGTTTAATTTGATTACTCAACCTAGTAACAATGTTTACTTCATTTCATTTTTGAAAGTGTATTCACCCCTGCTATACTAACTGAAATGAATATGTCATTTCAGCAATATACAGGAGGCAGTATAGCACAGTGGTCTAAAGCTCTGAGCTGCAAATCTGGTGACATCCAACAGACGAGACCTGGGTTCGAATCCCACAGCTTCCACTTGCATACTGTGTGACCCTGAGCAAGTCACTTAACTTCCTTATTCTCCCAAGTCGCTCCTGTAAAACAGCTTTCAGCTTGGTGTGCTATTCCTAGTTAAACTAAAAAAAAAAAATGGCCCCATCGGGCAACAAACACTGAACAACATCTTCCCCATTTCAATATACCTTCTCCATGAGACCCTGAATTAGTGAGTGTGCCACCACTGAATATACAATGTAACAATAGCAACTTAGTGGGACAGTGCACAGCCAGTACTATGTTACTCAGAAATGCACGCATACTCTACCCCCATGAATACAATTAACCATCATGTAATCTGCCTACTTGTCTTCCATCCTATTGTGTATAACACATACTTTGACAGTGTGGGCCATCACTCTCATACGGCCAAGAAATACTCTTGAAAATCAATGAAGCTGACAGATGCATGCTCCAGCATAAACAGCAGTCTCAGACCAGTATATCAATGGTGCCTCTGAGTCCAGCTAAATTACTCCTCCTCCTCCTCCTCCAGCAATCATCCACCAAGAAGAACCACAGCATTGCCAATGCCAGCACATTTGGGGCCAGTACATCAACCCGCACAATGCATCACTTTCATCCCAGCAAGCACACTTGGTATTGTTTTCCCTCCAGCCAACCACGCATGATGACAGCCATGCCAGCACATTTTGGGCCAGTATGTCAACCAGCACGATGCAGCAGTTTTATCCCAGTAAGCACACTTGGTGTTGTTTTCCCTTCAGCCAAAGAAACAGCCACTCAGAAAGCAACACATATCATCATGAAGCAAGAAATATATATGTTCTTCCTCCATGGCCTGTCTTCTGTTCCACTGATTCATGGTAATTAGATTTCAGTTGTTGTCGTGTTATTACTTATGCCTCCATTGTGCTGTTATGCATTCCTTTATTGCGACAGAATGTCAAGTATGCATGCAAGGCAGCACACCTTACTGTATAAGTCATCTTACGTATTTTCATTTAACTTTATGCTAGGTTTGCCATGATCACACCATGTGAGGCCAGGACCATGGAACAAGGAAGATACATTGACATAGCACATTCAGAGCCTAGTCAATACACTTTGCATGCATCATTATGTGCAGGTCAGTATTGGAATTGTAACATTTTTCATTTGCTAGATTTTGTATATTCCATTCCAGGCACTGTATGTCCTGGTATGTTTCACCACAGGCTCATAATTGAAATCATTTCAGCGGTGGGACATTTTTGGGCACGTTGCCAACGTCGCTGGTAAGTATCAGCACAGGTAAATGTCAATGCTAATTTTTTTTTTCTTTTAATATTTTTTCTCCACCTTTTTACAGATGACATTGGTACAAACAACATCTGTCTTGAATAGGGTGACTGGCAAGTCAAATGAAATGTTCTGTTCAAAAGGAATTCAGTTTTGGTTGCTTGCACGCATGTGCAAGAAACATCTTGGGACAATACGACTTGCTGGAGGTGTGTGCCTGTCCTTGCCAATGCAGTTCTCAGTCTGCGGGGCGCATCCCATATGCACCAATGGAGAGGCAAGCTGTCTATGACAGGAGATTCAGAGCACTGGTCTTGACTTGAAAGAAAAGGTCTACTACAATCAGCAGTGGAAATGTGTCTCCACTTTACATAGATGATGTGCTATTTCTTCCTTTTCTCGGCATGCCCCACCGCAACATCGACACCTAGCAGAGTACACACCATTCGTTCTGTGGCTGCTGTGCCATGGTCATCTGCAGCCAAGAGAGAAGACAGTGGGAGACACACAGATTTCCTTTGCCCCCCACACACACACACAGTCCACTTCTGTGGTCACCGACAATGGGACATCAATGTGGTGTGCTTTCACCCAGCGGAATACACACCATTTATTCTGTGGCTATGCCATGGTCATCTGCGACTGACAGACAAGAGAGTGTGAGACAGACAGATTTCCTTTTCCCACCATCTGCCCCTCTGCCCACTGTGTCCACTTCCAGTCCTGTGGTCATTGACAGTAGGACATCACTGTGCTGTGCTGTCTTGCAATGGCAAGCTCTGTGGGGAAGGCCCCCCCAATTTGGCCCGCGACAAGCAGCGGTTCTACTACAGTGGGAAAGCGCACATTTCAGTCATGGTGCAGCCGGGCCCCTTCAACGATCAGCAGTCATGGTCATCAGTGTGTCCCTCAGTTCCTGTGACTATTTCCAGTACTGGGGAACCCATATATGAGAGAGGCAGAGAGACAGAGGGAGAGAGGGAGGAGGAGAGAGAGAGAGAGAGAGAGAGAAGGAGACAGACAGAGACATGAGAGAGAGGCATGCATGGGGGGGTCAGAGAGTGTACCTCATCGCTGTCCTGCTGTCTGCCCCGAAGTCCTTCTGGTTTTCCCTTTGTGGTCAGTGGCACACTGAATAAGACAAGAGGCTGTATTCCTCCAGTTCATCCAGCATGTCCTGTCATTCTGTGCATTTTTAAAATACTTTCCCTGGTGGAGTGGCCTGGAGAGTATCTGACACCCAGCTGAAGGTTGTGTCCAGTACTGTCTGCTGCCCCTGTCATGTAGATGTGAGCCCCCCCCGGCGATGAGCACCCTGTTTCACAGACCACTGTGGTTCAATGTACCAGGGGAAGATGCACTTCCCACATATTGTTTGGCAGCTGAGTGCATGAGAGAGACAGTGAGAACAGGACATGGAAGGCAAAGAGACTGGTGCTACACATTTGCTGAACATCAGTGTCCAGCCTCTTGTTCACTTTTGAATCCCATATGTGCGCCCCGTGGCTGGCTCTCCCTCTCACTCCCCTAGCATTCCACAGATGGGGGGTGCTGTCCAATCCCTCACTGTCACCAGTTCCTATGTGGAACCCACTTGATGCTCTAAGCCGCCACTCCCAATGAGCGCTGAAGTGTTCTTGAATTTTCCACTTAACCCCCCATCCTCGGCGCCCCCCTGCACACACACAAACATGCTAGTGACACTGGGAAGGCCCAATGCCCCAGTGTCAGTACCATGTAAGGCCCCATGTTTTTCTTTTTTTATTTCATTTCCCCACCTGGCCCTCCATCTCAGCCCTCCCCCCCCCAAACACACAGCTCAGCACCATTTTTAAGATGTCAAGAAAAGAAAAACCCTATTTGTGTAGAATGTATACATTTTAATTATCGGCATGCTGCTTGAAATTTTCTGGAACGCTGTTGGTGCTGCTTGTGTGAGGGCCCACACATCTGTGGACATCTCACAGCATTTGCAAGGCCCATCTTAATGAATTATGTCGTCATTACAAACTATGGCCCTTTGTGAATTTTTTTAAGTGGATAAGGTTGCAAGCAGTTGCTTTTAAAAATCTGAATTAGCACTAATGTGGCTCAGATATATATATATTTGAAAAAGTTGGCAGTCCATTGGACAAACATGCTGTATCATTATTGCTCATTTTATAGGGGTCTTTGGTGCTTTTGTGGAATATTAACCAGGGTTCCTTTCTGTTTGCAAAAGGAGAGTCAGTGTCCCTAGCGGTTAGGACATAAAAAAGACTTCAGGTTACACCACTGGCCCAACACTTTCAATAGGATCTCCCTGAGCTTTCTTGCCCACTGTTCTGAAAGGAGATAGACAGCACAGGGCACCAAAAAGGAGATGTACATGATTTCTAATGGACTGACATCAGAGTTATAAATGTCATTATGGAGAACCTGGTGACTGCACAAGCTGCAAGAAAGGGGACCATTGCTCTACAAATAGGCCGGGGGGCTAGGGGAAGGGGCAGCAGGGCAGGGCAAGGCAAGAGTCAGCAAATGAAATATCAATTGCTTGTTAAAAACATTACCGCCAGTTGTGAAATCATACTGAGATCACTTACGACATCAAAACATCATCAGTCTCCCTAGCATGCCCTCCGAGATGTGTGTCCTGGGTATGCCTCTGATCTGCAACTCTACAGTGACCATGCACACTAGTCATACAAATAAGAAACAAGTCCTGTACCATTAATATAAAAGATACTGTATGAAGTTCATTGCTTACAGTGGGCACATAAAGAAACATCTGAGATGCTCTTTGCAACTCGGTATGGATGGATCATGTTTAGATGATTCAGTTGGTGCATGATGTGTCACGCTAGTGGCCAATACTATTTGTAAAAGTGCCATGACTAGACGGCAAAGAAAAGTTGTTCAGCAGTATTGGAAAATTCCCTGACTTGAGAAGCGCAGATGAATAGACACGTGGTTGAATTGATGGGGGGTAGGGTGAGTGTGCAATGGCCCTAACATGAAGACATTTTTTTCCCCATGATTAGAAACAGAAATACTGCACACAGAAATAAATTATATTTGTGCAGTGAAGGAACATAACGGAATGGGATCATTTGGACTGCCTCATGCAGTATGACAGGGTCATGTCATGCAAATCTGAGCCAGAGGAGAGCTCAGCATTTTTCGCTGAACAAATTTGTGTATGATGCCCTTATCATGGCAGCGCCAACATACACATCCCCATGCCCCTGATTTACCTTTTCATAGTTCACATATATATGTAAGGAAGAAATAAAGTTGTACTCCCCCAAATATAAAGAGGCAATCCAGGATTTTCTGTCCTGCCCAGGTTCGACATGTTCTCTCCATGCACTGTAGCTGTTCAATATTTAAGGGCGAAAACCTGACAAGGGGTAAGACCTGCTGCTCTATTTCAGAGAAAAAGTAATGATCAGGCTTCAAATTGGGACTTCCAATGAGACCTACAAGTGTGCCCTATGAGTTCACAAGAAGAGGTGCATGGACATGAAGGACTTCGATAAAGTATTTCTGCAGTCGTTCAGCCTCTGCTGACTAAGCCATTGATGCTGTGGGCAGCAGGACAGGTGTTACTCCTTCATTCCCCCCCCACTGTCCTTAGCACCCTCCCCCCTCACACACACAAACATGCCAGTCACGCTGGGGGTGACCGATCTCCCAGTGTCAGCACCCTGTAAGTGGCCGCCTCCCATGCATGCCGCTCCCAATTCATCACCCTGTAGTGCCCTGCCCCCCCAGGTGTGCTGCTCCCAATGGCCGTCATATCTTTTTTTTTTTTGTCCCACCTCACCCTACATCTCAGCATCCCACCCACCCCTCACCCCAACACACCGCCATAGCACCATTTTAAGATCTCAAGACAAGGAAAACTATTTGTGTACAATGTGGACATTTTAATTATTGACATTGTACTTAACATTTTCAGGAGACCTGTTGATTCTGCTTCTATGAGGACCCGCAGATCTCCGGCTATCCCACAGCATTTACAGAGTGCATCTTAGTGAATTCTGTGGTTAATGCAAACAAGGAAAGGCTGACTCCATCCCCAACTTCTCGTGTTATGACCACACCCCATTTTGTTGTCATCCAAAACACTGTCCAACTGGTTGAAATAATACTTCTGCCCAAAGTTCAGAACAGTTTGCCAAACCTGTGTTATGTAGGAGTGGCACTCCAGTATGTAGCGAGGGACATCCAAGGAATGTTTACTGGGTCTGTATCACTGCCTTGAAAATCATGTCATCATGCATTTGTGGTGGATCTAAAGTATTCTGGCTAATATTCCCCATTTCAAAACAGTGCTACTTCAGTTTAAGTTTCCTCAATTTTCCCCCAAATCGAAATAAGCTACGCAACTTGCAGCCGTCTGTGAAGGCAACCGTACCTCCACCCAAACAAAATGTGACACACTGATTAAAAAACATAAAAAACAAGCAGGCTCACTGTGGGGAGGAACAGCAATCAGCAGTAGCATTGGCAGCAGATCACAAAGAAAGGTCTGCCTACGCTGTACTTAAAACAACGAAGTCAGGATGGCTGCAAACAAGAGATTTCTGATGTGGATAAGAAAGGCGCAGCACTAAACCCCAGCACTATGAACCCCAGCCGTTGTCATGACTTTAATATTTTTAGTGATCGTTGTCAGTCTCTTACTGAAAGTCCCGGTCTGCCTGTGTGAACTGTGCCTCTTGATAAATTTATTTAGAGGATAAGGTTGAAAACAGCTGCTTTGAAAAATGTACATTGCAGTACCATGACTGAGATATATATATTTTAAAAAGCCGACAGATCTCTGCCCTTGACTGGGCTACTGTTGCAACCACCTTGGAGCAGCAGTGGCTCCTGCAGCCAGCCGCCCATGCCACCTTCCAGTACTGCCTCCTACAAAGTTTCTGCCCAATCTCTGCCCTTGACCGGGCTACTGTTGCCTCCTCCTCAGAGTGGCCATGGCTCCTGCAGCCAGCCACCCATGTCAGCTTCCAGTACCGCCTGCTACAAAGTTTCTGCCTGATCTCTGCCCTTGACTGGGCTACCATTACCTCTGCCTCAGAGCGGCCGCAGCTCCTGCAGCCAGCCACCCATGCCACCTTCCATTACCACCTCCTATGAAGTTTCTGCCCAATCTCTGCCCTTGACCAGGCTACCATTGCCTCCTCCTTAGAGTGGCCACAGCTCCTACAGCAGCCAGCCACCCGTACCACCTTCCAGAACCACCTTTTACGAAGTTTCTGCCCAATCTCTGCCCTTGACCGGGGTACCATTGCCTCCACCTCGGAACGGCCATGGCTCCTGCAGCCAGTAACCCTTGCCACCTTCCAGTACTGCCTCCTATGAAGTTTCTGCCTGGTAAGCATCTGGCCAGCCTGGGATTGCAGGGAAGCAGCTCCGATTGGACTTCTGCTCGCTGCTACCCTCCTGATTGAACTCTGTGCTATGCTTTCTCCCCTTGATTGGCCTGTTTCTCTCTCTCCAACTTTTCTGGGCTACCATACCATTGATTTACACTGTAAACTGCCAAAGATTTGCACCCACCCCCCTCCCTCTGACCTTCCTTAAATAGCCCTTTGCCAAGTCCCTTAGCCTAGGCCCTCCTATCTGTTTTCCCATTCACTGCTCTCTCTCTGCCCCCCACCACACAGCCCACTTGCTCTCTCTCTCTCTCTCTCAGTACTACTCTTACTGCTCCATCCCCTCGGCTCCTACTCCTTATCCACCATTCTGTCTCTCTCTCCCTGCTTCTTTCGTGCCCTGCACAACCTATCCTTTCTTGAGTGGCATATTGACTCTTTCCACTATGCTTCTCAGATTGCTCATCCTCTTTTTCCTTCTACCCCTTCTCTACCTCCCCGTTGCTCTCTACCCCCCTCTCTCCCACCCAGCTACCTACTGGACCAAATATACCGCCCCCATGGAACTCTACCTGTGGTGCCATACCCCCCTATGTGCTTCCACTACTGGAAATGGGTGGCCACTCCGCAGTACCCTCATTAGGGGCCTAAGGTCTCACTTATCCTTTCTACTGACCTTGGCCCACCTGACATCCCTCTGGAACCAGCGTCAGGAACCTTTCTCCCGATCCTGCAAGAAGGGTAAAAGTAAACACACCCTCATGGAATTATGCTTTTGCTCCTTGAAGTTCCTGCTGCTGCTACTGTCAGGCAATGTCCTCCCTAATCCTGGCCCGAAAACATCAATTGCTGCCAGACATAAACCTCGACCTGGGACACCCACCCTTGCAACACTGAACATCTGTAGCCTGCTTGCAAACATTGAGGCCCTTGAAATCTTTGTTAACCAACACAAACCTGACATTCTCGCAATTGTTGAGACCTGGCTCTCACCTAAAGTGCCTGATATGGCTATCCTTCTGCCTGGTTACAATGTCTACAGACTGGATCATAAGTCAAAAAGGAAGGGGGTTGTGATATTTACCTCAATGACTCCCTCTTGGGTCATCCCATAACTATTCCTTGCTCTGACTCCTCCGCCCAGCTCCTTCCCATTAAAACACTACTAGGTGCTCACAACAAAGCCCTGACAGTTGTTACTGTGTACATCCCTCCAAAAGAGCAAGTAAGTGGTTTCAGTGCTGCCCTGGACTTTGTTCGGTCACAACCTCATGATGCTGAGTCAATCCTGCTTGGCGACTTTAATATAAACTGGTTGGCGCCTGAATCAGCCAGTTTCAAGGATGCTTTATCCTCAGCAAACCTTACCCAACTGGTTGACTCGCCAACCAGGCAAAACTTTAAAACTGGCACTAGTACCCTCCTTGATTGGGTCCTGACTGGTCATCCTAATCGGATCACTAACATCTCCATCCTCCCGGACTCACTCAGTGACCACTCCCCTGTCTCCTCTCAATGGTCCAACAAATTCTGCAAGCCTCCACCTAGAACCATCTCTAGTAGAGTACTGTCATGTGGCCAGTTGTCACACCTCAAATCCCAACTCAGACAGCAAGATTGTACCCCAGTTTACGCAGTGGAGGATGTCAACTTGGCCCTGGATCACTTCATTACCATTTTCAATGCCACCTGCAACTCCCAAGCCCCTTTCAAAAAACATAAGGTAAAAGGCATGTGCAACCCTTGTCTCTTTGCAGATCTAATCACCCAGCTGAAATCCAGGGATTCGCTCTGGCAAGGGGGCGAGGGCATCTGGCTCACTATCCGACTTCCCAAACTACAGACGTGCCTTTAATGACTGCACAAAATCAATCCATCTTCACAAAAGTAACTACTACAAGGAAACCCTCACCAATATGTGGGGCAAAGGGAAAGCTTTCTGGAATAATATCAAGGAAGTCACTGGGAAACAACCGAAAACCTCCCCCACTGTGCTCATCATTTATGGAACAACCACACTTGTTTGTTTGTTTAAAATTTTATTTTTATACAGGTTTATCTGTTGGGAAGTAAATCCCCATTTTCAACAAATACCTGTGGTATCATTACAAAACATCAAAACATAACAAAATACAAACAATACCAAAAACAAGACTTAAAAACAATTACAACCAACATTTAAATAATTAAACAATTCAAGCTTAAAAATGTGCAAATCAGAAATTTCAATAATTTGACAAGACAAGTCATTCCATGATCTAGCTACACTATTCTGTAAAACCATGTCCCCATACGATTTAAATTTTGAATTGTAGGCAATTTTCTTATTGATCTCCTAAACATACCTAAATATTTAGAGTCTGAATTCAAACAAATCAAATATCTCAAAGAATGCATATTTGAATGTATCAAACCATGACATATCGTAAGCTACACAAATTCTCTTCGAGCTGATGGATATAACCATCCAAGTTCTTGATAAACTATACAATGATGAACTGAGATTTGTTGTTCAATATATAATTCCCAATCTATAATAAGTCTGATCCAACTTTAATAAAGATTTTTATAGGAGTGTTTATATAATGGAAGACCATATTCTAATACTGGTAACAAGAGTTGTTTTATCAACTTAGTCTTTATAGATCTATTCAGACAACCTGACACCCTTCTTAATGCTCCCAATCTTTGATTTACTTTTTAATTTGTAATAATATATGATCAGAAAAAGAAAAACGATAATCCACCATAACTCCTAAATATTTATAAGTATTAACCTCTTGTACATATGTCCCATCCAGAAAACTAATCTTCAAATCAGTAAAATTCTTAGTGTGAGATCCCAGAGAAAAAATCATACTTTGAGTTTTCCCAGAACTTATTAAAAGTCCAGAATCCCTTATCCAAGACTCAATATTAGTAAAGTCTGTCTGAAGTTGCTGTCTCAGATCTCCTGGACCACTAGCAGATGCTACCAAAACTATATCGTCTGCATAAAGTCTAACATCAGTATTGACCACATAATCAGGAAGATTATTAATATAAATATTGAATAACACAGGGCCCAAAATTGAGCCCTGAGGTACACCTCGATATAAGTCCAGGAGATCCGAGACAGCAACACCACAGACCACCCTCTGTTTACGATTACGTTAAGTAGATCTGAACCACTGCAAGGAATTATTATTTATCCCCATAGTCTGTAGTCTTAACAAAGTGTTTCATGATGTACCAAATCAAATGCTTTACTAAGGTCCACAAACACTGCTCCAGTATAATTACCCTTATTCAAGATGTTGACACCAGGTTACTAAATTCAAGTAGGGCAGTATTTGTGGACCTACCTCTCTAAATCTGTGTTGACAGTTAGACAATAACCCTAAATAGTCAAGGTTCTGACTAAGCTGATTATTTATCAGCCTTTCCAGCACCTTAGACAAAACAGGAGCAAAAGTAATTGGTCTATAATTAGAAGGAACTGTAAGGTCGCCACCTTTATGAAGAGGAATAATATCACCCATTTTCCAACAGTCAGGAACTGTTGAAGATTGAATACTCAATTATAGAAGTAAGTTATTATAGGGGCTATAATGTCAGACCCCAATTTCAAAATTTTGGATCAATACCATCTATTCCTGCACGTTTTGATATTTTTAAATTTCTCAACTCTTTAGTTACATCTTGTACCCTTATATTTTTCAAATTAAAATCTTTATTTTTATTAGCAAAAACTACAGAAGGTGTATCTTCCTGAACAACAGGCTCAAAATTAGATGTCTCTATATCTGTAAATCTCTAAAATAATGATTTAATAAATTTGCTACTTCAAGGGGTTAACTATTAAATTTTCTCCACTACTAAATTAATAGAAGATTGAATTTTCACTGATTTTTAAGTTGAAATAACCTTCCAAAATTTATTTGGATCTTGTGCATTACAAAATGAACTCCGAAAAAATTCTTTTTGCTAATTTAATCTTGTGTTTACAGTTATTTCTCCATCTTTTAAAAGACCCCAGTCCTTTTCAATTTAGATTTTTAGCTTTTTCCATAACCTTTTTAATACGTAAATGGGTTTTCAATTTTTCGTTAAGCCATAATGGGTTTCTAACATTACTACTCTTTTTATTTTTGGAGCATGGATTTGAATTATATGCAAAAAGAATCCGTGAATTCTTGAATAGCCAAATTCAAATCTGGTATTAAAACACCCTGACCAATCAAAGTTTTTAAGACAATCCCAAAAGATAATTCATTAAAGTGCCTTAAATCACGAATCCAAAACTCACAATTATCCTTAACTCTATTTATTTGAATTGACAAATGACATTGAATAGGGTTATGATCCCCCAAATTCAATGGCAATACTTTACAACCTTCAACCTTCAAATCAGATGAAATGAAAAACAGATCTAATATAGCTCCTGTAGTTCTATTATTCAAACATCTTGTTGGATGATGTATCAATTGTTGTAAACCCAATATGTCAAAGCTAGATTTAAGTCTTTTAGCTCTTATTTGTCCCCAAGCCGCATTAAAATCTCCAGTTAGCACTACACTTTGGTCTTTCAATATTTCCAAAAGGGTGCCAGCTAGAGTATCAAATGTAGTTACTTTAGTTTTAGGAGGTACATAAAAAACACCCACTATCAATTTTAATTTCAACAACTTAATAATCAAACAATCTATCCCTTCCACACTTTTCCCAAATAAAATCTGGTATGAACCCAAAGAATGCTTTAAATAAAACAATACTCCACCACCCCTTTTACCCCTATCCTGCCTTATCAAATATCAATACCCTGCTAGTTCCACTTCCTCATTAACAATACCAGAGTGTAACCACGTCTCTGAAATTGCTAAAACATCATAAGATGACTCTGAAGCCCAAACCCTATATTCATCAATTTTACAAACAAGACTTCTAACATTTTCATGTATAATTGTGAAGCCAAGTTGTTTCCAGGTCCAGGATTTACTTCAACATCACCACATTGTATCAGGAGAATGGAACAAAACAAACTCATAGTCTTATTATCCAACGTATTAAAAGAGCCTTTTTTAAAATTTAATGAATTTACATATTCTTTTTGGAAATTTGTAAATGAATTCCGTCTCCTAAGTGAGTGATGGAAATCCTGATAATACCCACCCATAGACACAAGTATTGATCCTTTACACACAACATCACAATTTACATCAGAAGTATATAAACTAAGTAACCACAGACCCATTAATAGCCAACCCCCTAAAATGCCAAATAAATGCATCATTCAGATATTATAAACCTAATAACTAATCTAATCAGACTCAAATAAATACTTATCAACTTGACTCTACTACTATCACCAACACCTTCAACTCACATTCACTGACCTCAGCAGTGTTCTCCCCCCAACTTTTTTGATGAAGATGTTACTACAGCCCACCACCCAAGCCCCCCACACTCATCTACCTACCCACCTTTCTACTTTAAAGCCCTTCAGATGCATGAAACCCTCAAATATATTAAGAAAGCAATTGCCAATTCCAGAAGTAGTGCTGACTCACTGGACCTCAAAATACTGTCCCTCACCCTTGATGATGTGATTGGACCACTCACTAAGATATTCAACCTCTACCTCTGTCTTGGGCAGTTCCCTGACATCTGGAAATCTGCAACTGTGACCCCTGTCCACAAAAGTGGTGTTAAGTCCCTCCTTGTGAATTATCACCCAGTCTCCATTTGGCCCCCACTTTCCAAAGCCCTGGAACATATAGTAGCTAACCAGCTTACTGAATACCTGGATAAGCATAATATCCTATGCTCTCAACAACATGGCTTCAGAAAAGGGCATAGCACTACTTCTGCCCTCCTTGAATTCACTAGTGCAACCCACAGTTCCTTGGACAATGGCCTCCTTGCTGGGTCTGTTTTTATAGACCTAACAAAGGCCTTCGATAACGTCCATCATGGTCTTCTAATACAGCAGCTCTGGTTAGCTGGCCTCTCCTCCGTCTCTTCAGCCTGGTTCAAAAGCTACCTGGAAAACCGCTCCCAAAGAGTCAAAATTGCTGATGTCCTCTCTGATGCAAGACCCGTCCGATCAGGAGTTCGACAGTGATCTATTCTGGGACCCCTCCTGTTTAGTCTCTCTCTGAACAGTCTTCCACAATCCTGCACAGAACAAATCCTCCTTTATGCTGATGATGGCGTCATTTATGCCACCCATAAGGATCTCCTACCCCTCCAAAACAAACTTCAGCATGGCTCCGCCTCAGTTGAAAATTGGTTTAGCAAGCATAAACTGCTACTTAACTATAAAAAAAACAAGTCTATGCTTTTCTGCAGCACTCACAACAAATACAAGCTGCAACCTTTGATTATCACAAACTGTCTTGGAGCCGCCCTTGAGTAGGTTCAGCTTAGACAGTCACCTCTCTTATGGAACCCACATCGACAGTGTTGCCAAAGCTGCTAATACCCACCTTGGTCTCCTCTACAGGCACAGACAGCACCTTACACCAGAAGCCTTAAGGGTCACTGTTCAGAGCTCAGTTGTCTCAATTACAGACTACGGCCTCATCATCTACGGCTTCACCTCACAAACGGCTCTTAGGCACATATCCATGTCGCTCAACAAAGCCTGCCAGCTCATCACTGGCTCCCACGACTCACACATACATGTGACCTATATGCACAATCTGGCTGGCTTCAACTCTCAAACCACATTAAATACCTGACCTGCACTATAGCTAAGAAAATCACCTTGGGTCTTGCGCCACCTGGAGTCCAAGCTCTCCTTTGCCCTAGCAGCAAGCTTAGACCCACAAGAGGCTCTGCAACCCAACTCTTTCAGGTTCCCCGCTGCCGTACTTCTCAAGGTCAAAGATCCTTCACCTATAGGGCCCCCAGCTGGATGGATATGCTCAGCAGTGATCTCTCCTCTGTCCCAAAGCTTGGACCATTCAAGTCTAAACTCCACCTACATCTCACTGCCTCCAGCACCTGCGACTGCCCCACTTAATTGCCTACCTCCCCCCCACTCCCTACTGCCTCTTTAACCCATCTCCCCCTCACTCTTAGCTGCCACTCTAGTCCTCAGCTTGCACTTCCACTATCCACTACCCCCGCTTCTATTCTTTCTTATTTCAGTCTCAATTTTCTTCTTTTTTTCTTTGCCTCAGCACTTCTACCTGTATCATGACAATGCCTCTGGCTGCTCCCTCACTTAATTCCTCCCACTTGTTCTGTTCTCCTTCTGCTGCTGCTCAGTGCACTAGGGCTCGTTAGCCCATATGTCCATAACCACATACTTGTATTTAGTGTTAAGATGTTTACCTTGCCTATTGTAACTGAATGTCTCGTCTGCTCTGTATTGTACCTCCTTTGACGTGAAACCTTTGTAAAAGAGCCTTGGCTCAAAGGTACTTGTAATCCTAGATTCAAATAAATAAAAAAATATAGCGCCTTGGACAGTCTAGTGGAGAAACTTGCTCTATCATTATTGCTCATTTTATAGGGGCCTTTAGAGAAACAGTTCACATAGTTTTTGTGGAACATTAATCAGGGTTCCTTTGTGTTTGAAACCAGAGAAACAGTGTAATACCTAGTGGTCAGGGCAAAAAGACAGCTTCAGGTTCCACCACCAACCCGACACTTACCATAGGATCTCCCTGGGCTTTTCTTTCTCAGTATTCTGAAAGGGGATAGACAGCACAACTCACCGAAAGGGAGATGTATGTCATTTCTATTGGACTGCCATGACTGTCATAAATGCTATTATGGGGAACCTGGTGACTGCACAACCTGCAAGAAAGGGGAATATTATCCTACAAATAAGCCGGGGGAAGGGCAAGGGGAGAGGACAAGGCAAGAGTTAGCAAATGAAATATCAGGCACTTATTAAAAAAACACCAGCTGTTGTGAGCCCATGCTGAGATCCCTTGTCACATCAAAACATTATCAGTCTCCCTAGCATACCTTCCCAGATGTGTGTCCTGGCCATGGCTCTAATCTGCAACTGAGCATTGACCAGGACGACTAGTCATACAAACAGCAAAACAATTCTGCCCCATTAATATTGAAGATACTGTATGTACTTCATTGCTTGCGGTGGGCACATGAAAAGCCATTTGAAATGATCTTCACAACTCGGTATGGATGGATCATGTTTAGGCGATTCAGTTGGTGCATGATGTATCATGGTACTGTCCAATAATATTTGTGAAAGTGCCATGAATAGATGAAAAAGACAACTTGTTCAGCAATACTGGAAAATTCCCTGACTTGATAAGTGGAAATGAATAGAGGAGTGCTTGAACTATGGGGGTGGGGTGAGTGTGCCATGACCCTAACATGTAGATAAATTGTTTTTAAACATGTTCAGATGCAGAAATACTGCATGCAGAAATAATGAATATATGGGCAGCTATGGGGCATACCAGAAAGGGGTCATTTGCACTGTCTCGTAATATTACAGGGCCATGTCATGCAAGTGTGGGTGACAGCAGAGCTGATCATGTTCGGCTGAACAAATTTGTGAATGAGGCCCCTTTCATACCACAAGTAACATACACACCCCAATGCCCCTAATTTATCTTTTTATAGGGCACAGATATACATAATGAAGAAATGCAGTTTTACTCTCCCAAATATAAAGAGCCACACCAGCATTTACTATCATGACCAGGTTCATCATGCACACTCCATGTACTGTGGCTGTTCAATATTTAAAGGAAAAAAAACTCGACAAGGTGTAAGACCTGCTGCTGTAGCTCACAGGCAAAATAATGATCAGGCTTCAAGCTAGGGCTTCCAATGAAACCTATAACTCTGTTCCATGAGTTCACAAGGACAGCTGCATGGACCTGAAGGGGTTTGATAAAGTATTGCTGCACTCATTCAGCCTGTGCTGACTAAAGCATTAATACTGTGGGTGGCAGAACAGGGGTGACTTAACCCCCCCAATGCTGTCCTCAATGCCCTCGCTACACACACACACACACACACAAAGATACCACTGACAGTGGGGGTGCCTGATCCCCCAGTGTCAACACCCTGTAAGTGGCCCTCCCCCCCAAGCGTGCCACTCCCGATACCCAACTCTATAAGGGCCTCCCAGCATGTCGCTCTCAATGGCCAGTCACATCTTTTTTCTCTTTTTTTTTTTTAATTGCCCCGCCTGACCCTCCATCTCAGCATGCCCCCTCCTCCTTCCTCCCCCCAACACACCATGCAGCAGCATTTCTAAGATCTCAAGAAAAGAAAAAACTACTTGTGTAGAATGCGGACATTTTAATCAATAACATACTACTTAGCATTTTCAGGAGACCTGTTGGTGCTGCTTCTATGAGGAGCCACAGATCTCTGAACTTCCCACAGCATTCATGAGGTGCATCTTAAGTGAATTCTATGGTTAATGCAAGCAACTAAAAGCTGGCTCGATCCCCAACTTCTCCTGGTATGACCAGACCTCCATTTTGTTAACATCAAAAACACTCTCCAACTGGATGAAATAATACTGCTACCCAAAGTTCAGAATAGTTTGACAAACCTGTGGTATGCAGGAGTAGCACTCCAGTATGTAATGAGGGACGTCCAAGCAATGTTCATCGGGTCTGTATCACTGCCTTGAAAATCATGTCGACATCAATTTGCAGTGGGTCTAATGTGTTGCTGGCTGATATTGTCCATTTAAGAATGACACTACTTCAGTTTAAGGTACCTCAATTTTCCCACAAAACAACATAAGCTACACAGGTTGGCACCCTCTGTGAAGGCATCCATCCAAAATGTGACACACTGATAAAAAAAAAAAAAAAAAAACAGGCTCGGTGTGGGGAGGAGCAGCACTCAGTACGAGCACTAGCAACATATGACTAAGACAGGTCTGTATGTGCTATCATTAAAACAACAAAGTCAGGATGACTGCAAACAAGGGGGTTCTGACATGAATAAGAAAGGCGCAGCACTAAACCCCAGTACTTTGAGCCCCACTCATTGTTATGTCTCTTATATTTTTAGTAATTGTTGTCAGTCTCTCAGTGAAAGCCGTGCTCTGCCTGTATGAACTGTGATCCTTCGTAAACTTATTTAGAGGATAAGGTTGCAAGCAGCTGCTTTTAAGTATGTAACTTAGCAGTGACGTGACAGATATATATTTTGAAAGGTTGACAGTCCAGTAGGGAAACCGGCTATATCATTATTGCTCATTCTATAGGGGCCTTTGGAGAAACACTTCATGTACTTTTTATGCAACATTACTCAGGGTTCCTTTGTGTTTCAAAATGGAGAGACAGTGTTATCCCTAGTGGTTAGGATACAAAGAAGGCTTCAGGTTTCACCAGTGACCCCACACCTGCCATAGCACCTCCCTGGGCTTTTCTTACCCACTATTCTGAAAGGGCATAGACAGTACTACTCACCAAAAGGGAAATGTATGTATTTTCTAATAGGCTGTTATCACTGTTATAAACGCCATTATGGGGGACCTGGTGACTGCAGAAACAGCAAGAAAGTGGAACATTGTCCTAAAAATAAGCCGGGGGGCAAGGGGCAGGACAAGCCAAGAGCCAGCAAATGAAATATCAGTCACATATTAAAAAAATCTCCAGCTGTTGTGAATTCATACTGAGATCCCTTGCCACATCAAAATATTGTCAGTCTCCCTAGCATACCCTCCCAGATGTAAGTCCTGGCCATAGTAATATGCCATGACATACACACACACACACCACATATTGTGATTGCCACCGCAAAGAGAATACAGCAGTTCAGCCCTGCTTTTCAACACCATTGCCAAATCAAGTCAGCCATCTCCAGGTGCATGCTACCATTTGCTGTCATTCTAAGCAGGCCCATTCTAATCGCACTTCAGTGCAATTTGCTGTTTGGGACAATAAGTCCCTAAGACCTCCACTGTTCAGAAATTACTGGGCTACTTTAAGAACGTCTTCACCAATATCATATTTAATTCACTACAATCAAAAATACATCATGACAGACTGTCCTATCTGTATACTGTATAACTGGACATCACATACATCTGAAGTCCAAGATTCCCCATTTACCATACTAGACAATGCTTTTTAAGCCCTGTCAGCACTATATAGGACATTTACTTGTGGAACAGTAACCAAACCCTTTAGAAGGCACAGTGGCTTTATCACCCCCCCCAAAAAAAAATCCAGGACATGCCTTGATCAGTGGATCCATTCACGAGAAATCTTCCCAGTTATCACATCCTGAGCTAGACCTGAGTTCACAGGATACTTTACGGGAGTCCTCCTTGATAAATCCCTTGATTTCAGTCTGCACATCCAGTCAACCTGTAAAGCAACAAATGCCAAACTTGGAATCGCCTATAAGACTTGTCACATGTTAACACCATCCAACAAATTGGTATTCTGCTTCCAGCGCTGACATATGGTGTCTCCACTTTTGCTAATGCCCATAAGACTGCTCTCCATAAATGGGATGTCGCATATAACATATGGCGGTATGCCTCCTCTTCCCATCACCTCAAGCACCACTGCACACTGTATAGCGACCTAGGCTGGCTCTCCCCAACTGCCAACTGACTATACTCCCTAGGAAACTTCACAGACTCTGTACTCCGTAACCAAACCCCCCCCCTTGCAACTCTACTTGTACCGCAGACACCTGCCCATGGACTACGCTCGGCAAACAAATTTCTACTCACCATACCCAGGTGTCTTACTTCAAAAAGCTCTGGAGCATTTCACTGCACTACCCCAGCCACCTGGAACTCCCTCTCTCCTGTCATGAGGCAGGCTAATTCCCACTCAATCATCAAAAAAGAATTATATCGCCACCTATCCCGGGACCCCTGCACATGCTTTGATCCCACTTAATGCCTCACAGCTAACCACCCTATTTCTCCCAAGACACTGCTGCACTTCTAAACAAGCTTTGCTATAAAATGTCTTTATAGCTGCCACTTAGCCCAGTTTCAGTTATTTGCATGTACTAATGTCATCTCTGCATAGCTATATGTATTATCTCGAGTACTGTCTGACTTGATCTGTATTCTAACCTACCTGTACTATATATTATGTGCCTGTACTATATACTATGTATTGTATAATCTCATCTCATTTTATGTATGTATTCTCCCGGGTCGTGCCTGAAAATAGTCAACTTTGGCTAGAGCACCTAACCCAGTTAACAAAAACTAAAAAAAAAAATAAAACTCAAAATATTCCACTACCCTCTCCTTCAGCAGTGATTCCAATCATTTTCCCACCACTGATGTCAGGCTGACTGACCCAAAATTGCCAGTCTCCTCCCTGCTACCACTTTTGTGAAGTGTGACTTCATCTGCCCTCCTCCAGTTCTCTGGAACCACTCCTGTTTCCAGTGAGCTGTTACATAGGACTGTCAGAGGTGCATTCAGTACCTCCCTGAGCTTTCTCAGAGCCCTAGAATGTACCCCATTTGGTCCCATTACTTTGCTCACTTTCAAATTAGTGAGTCCCTTTAGGACTTTCTCTCCTAACAAATGCCTAACATACTAGATGCCAGCAGAGTAGGTCTATTGGTCTATCAAGTCTGCTTGTACTTCAGCACCCTGATTGGGAACCATAACCCTCTATCTGTCTCCTTCCACTGTTACTCCAACCCCCAGTCCTGCCCCCCCAGGCAAACGAGCCTCTAACATAGTCATGTCAGTGTCAGTGGCTCAATAGGTAGCGCACAGTCGCCTCTGTGGCCAGGAGATCAGAGGGCTGTGGGTTCAGTTCCCACATCTGGTACTGGGGTTAATATCCCAATATTAACACTGTAGTGCAGCATGAGGGGGGGTGATGCACTTCTGAGCAGCCGTCTTTCAGATGAGACATTAAACCAAGATCCCATCTGCCTGGATTGGTGGTAGTTCGAGTGCATGCTAAATATCCCATGGCACTTATTGAAAAAGAGTAGGGGTAAATTTTATTAAACAGAATATCGGAACAAACAATAAAGAAAAACCAGAAACAAAAGTATGGAATCAAAAACACAGTAAAGCTGACAAAAGGAAAAGTAATACAAAAGGTATCAGGAGTCACCAACAATAATAACAGAAAAATGAAAAGGAATACTGATCAAATAGTGGAAAAAATAAATAAGTAAACAAGGAAATCCTCAAAGAAATCATCATGTCACTGCTGACAGTTCAGTAATCCAAGGCAACTCCTTCGATAATTCAGCTATCTCATTACCTGATAAGGCAAGACATTCAGCAGCATAGACAGTTTTAACATATTTCAGTATCTTGTTACCCAGCTCCAAATGGGAACATTCCTTTTGCTGTAAGGTAAAAGCACACCTAGCCAACCAAATATTCCACTTGATAATAGTAAATAAGAGATGAAGAGTACCTGTATTCCACCTTCGCCAAACAGGTGGAGCAAAACCATACATAAGGTGGTCATAGGTCATGTGTGCAAATAAAGGCATTCCCCACAAATCAGCCAAGTAAACCCAAAAAGATTTATTAAAGGAACAATGAAAACATAAATGCTGCATAGTCTCAGTTAAATTAACACAAGGTAGTCTGCTACAAACCGATCCTGTACCTGTTTATGGTCTCAGTTAAATTAACACAAGGCAGCCTGCTACAAACCTGATCCTGTACCTGTTTATGGTCTCAGTTAAATTAACACAAGGCAGTCTGCTACAAACCCGATCCTGTACCTGTTTATGGTCTCAGTTAAATTAACACAAGGCAGCCTGCTACAAACCCGATCCTGTACCTGTTTATGGTCTCAGTTAGATTAACACAAGGCAGTCTGCTACAAACCCGATCCTGTACCTGTTCATAGTCTCAGTTAAATTAACACAAGGCAGCCTGCTACAAACCCGATCCTGTACCTGTTCATAGTCTCAGTTAAATTAACACAAGGCAGTCTGCTACAAACCCGATCCTGTACCTGTTTATAGTCTCAGTTAAATTAACACAAGGCAGCCTGCTACAAACCCTATCATGTACCTGTTTATAGCCTCAGTTAAATTAACACAAGGCAGCCTGCTACAAACCCGATCCTGTACCTGTTCATAGTCTCAGTTAAATTAACACAAGGCAGTCTGCTACAAACCCTATCCTGTACCTGTTCATAGTCTCAGTTAAATTAACACAAGGCAGTCTGCTACAAACCCGATCCTGTACCTGTTTATGGTCTCAGTTAAATTAACACAAGGCAGTCTGCTACAAATCCTATCCTGTACCTGTTTATAGTCTCAGTTAAATTAACACAAGGCAGTCTGCTACAAACCCGATCTTGTACCTGTTTATGCTTATGGTTAGCTTTAACATTAATCCTCACATGACAGGAAAGCCAATGAAAATCCCACATATGAATAGGTATCCTGGAATTACAATAAAAAAGGCGAAAGAAACAATGAAACTGCACAGGGCAGCCCGAAACAACATCAGGAGTGCCACAGAGAGAGGACAACAGGGATCCATAGAGTACCTTATGGGAAGTAGAAGATAAAAGTTGTTGGGGTGTAATCTTCCATTGCTTCAGACGAAGAAACGTCTCTCTAAGATATTGTAGTAAAACTGGGCCCTTCAGGGCCTTTAATGCATTTTGCTCCCATTGGCAGAACCAGGGCTCACAATTCCCAAACAACCAGGGCCCCCAAGCCTTACCCGTATTAACAAATGAAGGTTTCAAATTAGACATAAAAAAAATACTATTAAAAAATAAAATTGGGTTAACCATATCCAGGCCACCCTCCCTAATGGGCAAATATAACACATTCCATTTGATAGGGCTGAGACAGCTGCCCCAAATGGCTTGAAAGAAAACACTCAAAAGAGAGGTTTCAAATTTTTTAGGAATGGGAAACACACAACTAAGATATAAAACAATCAGAAAAAGAAAAGTCTTAACCAAAAATACTCTTTTTTTCTTCCCAGTCTTACTTTTATTCCATTGCATGACTTTATGTTTCCCGAGAGCAAGTTTCTCCTCCCAGTTTAAGGCAGCCATCTCATTGGAACCTAGCTTAATCCCAAGGATGGTCAGAGGGCCCGAGGTGAGAGAAATAGGCCCTTGAGTGGACTGGGGACTGGGGTTAAGACTCAGAGCCTTCCTACAGCATTTATTTAAATTCAAGGAAGCACCGGACACTGCATCAAAGGATGAACAGAGGTGAAGAACCCAATGAACAGACCGGCGGTCAGCAACTAATAAACAAAGGTCATCAGCATAAGCAATGACTCTGGCCAAAGCCTGAGCAGATGGCCCCAGTATCAGCACAATAGTAGAAAGGCCATTAATGTACCGCAGCAAGGGATCAATAAAAAAAGTGTACAGTAGAGGGCTCATGGGCCAACCCTTCTGGACTCCCCTTTTAATAGAGACCACGGGGCCAACATGGCCATTCACAACTGGCGTCACAGTACCAGTAGCATAGAGGGACAGAATGCACCCTACCAGGAGAGGTGGAACATGATAGTGACTGAGAGTTTCCCATAAGAAGGTGTGGCAGATGGAATCAAATGCCTTCCTCTGATCGAGGGACACCACAAATCCACTGCAGGAGCCTTTTAGACCATGGGAAAAGACTTCCCATAATAGGATCAAATGATCCTGGATACTACGGGTAGGGATGTCACAAGCCTGTTCCGGGGAAATAACCTGTTCAGCTATCAGAAGCAGTCTATTAGTTAGAATTTTAGTAAGCAATTTACAATCTGCATTCAACATGCAGATAGGTCTCCAATTATTCAGATCAGCCTTATCCCCTTTTTTAAACAAAAAAAATTAAAGTTCCTTTATTAAAACTCAAAGGAATAGTACTAGTGCTCAGCATAGCATTAAACACAGCAGCAAGTTCAGGGCACAGATGGTCACCAATAATTTTATATCATTCAAAAGGTAAACCATCTGGCCCAGGGGAAACATTATTTCTCAAGTGCTGGAGAACAACTTCAGCCTCATCATGGGTAACCAAATGGTCTGCCTGCTGCACTATTCAAGAGGGAACTGTTGGTATTGGGATGGTCCTCAAAAACTCTCGAATCTCTCTAAGGTCTGAGGGTATGTCAGTGAAAAGGGCTCTGGAGAAGTCAGCGGCTATGTGGGAAAATGAAATACTAGAGGTGTGTAAGAGGCCAGAGGAGTCTTGAAGGCTGGACATGGTGTGAGTCCCCACTCTGTGGGCCTGCAGAGGAAAGGGGTCTACTTCCTGGGAAGTGCCCTGAGTGCCAAATTTATGTTGGGCATACAATGAGTAGCATGTTGAGAGGAAAACAACATCATGTCCTTGCGAATCAATTGAATTTAGGAAGTAAGGTCTTGACCAGTAGTGTGGGCAATAGTAAATTCTGAAGGTGTCGTCTGTGCTGTAGCTAGGTCAAGGAAGCAGTACTACATTTCTGCTTCTTACTATAGTGTTTTAAAAGAAGAATTAAATCAGTCTTCGTATCCATCCACTAAGTAATAGGGTCATCATAGAAAAGTAACACAGATTTCCGAGCAGTAAGAAATTGGTGTAATGCAGACAATAACTCTGGGACTGTCAACAAAGACGTATTAAATTTCCAAAGTCCTGGACCCTGGCAATGGGAGGGGGTACCATCAATAGAAATGGATACCCTCCCATGGTCAGAGAATTCAACTGGAGTAACAGTGCCATTCGAAATAGGTAGTGTTGGGGATGAAAAAATAAAGTCAGTTTTAGTGGCCAAGACACCTTTGTGAAATGTGAGGGGGTGCCGATTAGTAAAGTCTAAGTAGGTGTCTCGTAGGTGAGCAATATGGATAACAGTGTGTAGAAAGCGAGAATCACAAAAAAGCTTCTTAGTGATAGCAAAAGAACTTTTGTCTTGCAGACTCAGGCCACAGTTGAAATCCCCAGCAAACAGAATCTGCTTGGAGGTGAATAAATAAGGTTGGGTAAGAGAAAGAATGTCAATATGACTCGAGTTAGTTTGTGGGGCGTAAATACTAATTAAGTGAAAGGGTATGTGATATATAACTGCATCAAGAAAAAGGACTTGGGCAGGCATTAAAACATAGAGTTTAAGCAAATGAAAATCAAGAGAGTGGACTAAAATATCAACACCAGAGCAGGTCTCATGGCCAGTGGATCAAAAAGAGGGGCCGCATAACCAGTGTCTTTGAGCATGACGTAGTTCTTGCAAAGTATGGAAGCTAATATCCTGTAAGAAAATCAAGCCAAGTTGCAATGAAGCAAGGAAAGCAAAAACTAAATTCCTCTTGTCTATACGTTTAATGCAGTTTACATTCAACGTGCAAAAGGTGTGAAAGTATCAGGCAGCATGAGAAAAAGGGCAGGAGCCCAAAGAACCAACCAGAAAAAAAAAAACACTAGTTCTTTTTGCCCGAACCAGCCATACTCTTCGCTTTCATCTGGGCTTTCCTTTTCTGAGCACCTCTACTCTTAGTCCCAATTTCAGTGTCAGTAGTCCCATCAGGGTGGGAGGAAGCGATAGAGGAAGAACCAGACTCCTCTCCAGAGTCAGCAGAAGTGTCCAGCAAAACATCATAGGGATTAGAAACAGGAACAGGCGAGGGTCTGAGGACCTTAGGGGGGGTGGTGGGCCAGCTTTTTCTTTGGATGTCATAGAGCATCTACAGCTCACAGGAAGAGGCTTGCGGGGGGGGCATTTCAGTGTCAGCCAGAGCCACACTCAAGGGTTCAGGGGCAACAACTGCAGGCACCAAAGAAGGAACAGGCGGAGTGCAAGACCCCGGGCTCTGTACAACACAAGACTCAGGTGCAAGTGCAGTCAGCGTGGAGGGTCTGGGAGGGCCCAAATCTGGCTGTGGTGGAGAAATCTAACCCCGAAGTCTGATTGTGGGCTGCCCAGATACAGTTCCATCATCATGCTGGCCCTGATTGTGGGCTGCCCAGGTACAGTTCCATCATCATGGCACTCCTGATTGTTGGCTGCCTGGGTACAGTTCCATCATCATGGTGCTCCTGACTGTGGGCTGCCCAGGTACTGTTCCATCATTAGGTGCTCCTGATTGTGGGCTGCCCAAGTACAGTTCCATCATCATGCTGCTCCTGATTGTGGGCTGCCCAGGTACAGTTCCATCATTATGGTGCTCCTGATTGTGGGCTGCCCAGGTACTGTTCCATCATTAGGTGCTCCTGATTGTGGGCTGCCCAAGTACAGTTCCATCATCATGCTGCTCCTGATTGTGGGCTGCCCAGGTACAGTTCCATCATCATGCTGCTCCTGATTGTGGGCTGCCCAGGTACAGTTCCATCATCATGCTGCTCTTGATTGTGGGCTGCCCAGGTACAGTTCCATCATCATGGTGCTCCTGATGTGGGCTGCCCAGGTACAGTTCTGAAAAGTGTGCCCAGGTTCCTCACATAAATTGCATTTACTCTCATTGAGGCAAGCAGAGCTAACATGACCCAACTCTCCACAGGAGTTGCATTTAACCTTATTACAAGCTCCACTCAGGTGAGAGGGATCGCCACACCTATAGCAGGCCTTAGGCTGGCTGGAATAAAACAACACCCTCCTATCATGACCCAAAAAAAAGGAATTAGGTAGGTGGAGAATTCCAGAGTCATCAGACTTGAGCAGTACCTTGACCCTCCACCCCCAGTCCATATATTTTCAGAGTCCAATATGGCCTCTGGTTTCCCAATAACAGTACAACGCATTTTCAACCAATAAAGCACATCAGACACATCCACGCCTTCATTACAGAACAAAATCAGTATAGTTTTATAGGCAGGCTTAGTTAATAAAATGGCCAGAAAAGGTGTCCACAAGGCTGTAGTTTCCAGTGAGTGATATTTTGCCCAAAATCTGTCCAAACCCCAGTGTCTTGAAGCTGATATCAAAAGTGGTCTCCCCCGAGATATGAATAAGGGCATAAAGTTCATGGGCAAAGAACTTCATGGAGTCCTTCAATAAAGTTCTGGCCACATAAACACGATCAGGGTGGTCCAGCATACCACCAATATAAGAGAGATGAACAGCATTATGGCATTTAGCAGGCATGACAGGGAGTCGAAACAATAAGGAAAAAGCTTTCTTCTGTCTGTCAGGCATGAAATTCAAAGGCACTGCAGGCGGAGCAGGGTCTGGGCCTGCAGTAACAATTGGAACAGTTACATGAGGGGAGATGCAGGGCAGGGTGCTGGGGGTGAGATGTCGGCCATCAGGGATGGCTAGGGGATCAGCCATAACCCGCTCAAGGCTCGTGTCTCTAGTGACAGTACTAGTCACAAAGTCAGCCTCCACCGGCATACAGATAGGAGATTTACCAGGAGACCAGCAAGCATCAGGAGAACACTTTTCCCTGCCAGCACCCTCCAAAGCTGAGTCCATAGACCAAGGCCTAGTCCCCAGAATGTCAGTAGCCCAGATAGCCAGACATGGAGGGTGTAAGGCAGGCTCAGTAGGAACAGTAACAGAGTCACAAGCAGTGGTTACAGGCAAAGTAGGAAATGAATCACAGGCAGACGTACTGTGTCCATTGGCAGATGGCGGGTCCTGCAAACGAGTAGAAGGATGACAGAAACTGCACAGCTGTCAGTACAGGACTGCTGAATTCTCTGCATAAGAGCTGCTTTCCTCGAAAGAAACTTTGTTTCCTCGGATTCTAAAAGCAGCTGTAAATCACGAGTCTCGGCTAACTGCTCACCAGAAGGAGCAGCCAAGGATTCACTTTCAGCCTCCTCAGAACTGACGACCAGCTCAGAGTCAATGTCAGGGTCTGGAGCCAGCAAATTCAAAACAATCCCATCAGCAGCAGCAGCAGGTTCCAAATCCAAATTATTTATTTCCACCACGTTCTCCTGAACATCAAGTGTCCCAGACAAAGACAAGGCAAGAGGGGAGACTAGCCCTCCAACCTCCATGGCTTCCACCACCACTCCAGGGCTCTCGTCTGCCGTCTTGGTCCGGCAGACAAAAGGGTTCCCCCCGCTCACAGAAAGCAAGAGTAGGGGAATTTTTATTCAAAAAACTTAAAGTAAAATATACAGAAGTGTAGTACAGCATACAAAATTCATAGTGAAAGCAATCATAAAACAGAAATAAGTAGTACAACATACATGAATATATACAGAAACAATCTGTAATGTACATAACCCTATCCCATCCCCACTAAAGAGTAGGGAAATTACATTCAAGAAACCATAAACGCAATATATGAAGTGTACTACATCATACAAAAGCAGAGAACAAAAATAAAAAAATAAAAAACAGAAAACAAGCAGGAGAAAGAGTGTACAGTAAACATAAATTACGAACAAAAATAAAACACACATGTACACAATCCTCATCCCTACCCCACAAAGAGAGGAGGGGGAAAAAGGATAAAAACAAAAACTGTCAGGGAGAAATCCAGGAACAGAGATTACAATATCTCCGAAAAACCTCTGGGGGAAAAGAGGTTTTCTCAGTGCAATAAATAGTGTTTAGACCCTGCAAGATCTGAGCGACAACCTGGGTAGGGTCGCTCAGTTTCTGTTGCAGCAAAAATGCACATCTGGCCTGCCACAAATAGTAGCGGCAAAAAGAAAAATCAAATGGAGAGTACTAGGATGATATGGATCCAGTCCAGGAGGATAGATGCCATAAATCAAAATATCATAAGTGAGAGAGGAAGGGCCTTTTCCCTCCACTTATGAAGGAAAAGGGTCCAAACAGGTCTAGCAAAGGGGCAATCAATAAAAAAATGAAACATGGTTTCAGGGATGGAAGGACACGAGGCATGAGGACAAGTCCTTTCCTCCTGTGCTTTGTGCTTCAAATTATCATGTACACCAAGCCGTCTGTGACAGGACAACCAAGTGATATCCCAAACCTGCTGAGGAATACGAGGATCAGTTAATTGAAGAAAACCACAGGAGGAGTCCAGAATAGCACCAAGGGAGTTCTATACCACTGGAAGATTCAGAAAGGAAGTCCCCATAATAGACTGGTATAAATGTTTCTGTGAGGAAGAAAGAATCGCCGTAGGAGTCAGAGACCACTGGCGAATCTTTAAAAAAGAGGGGATAATATAATGGAGAAGGTTGTTCTTCTGAAAGTTCTGAGGAATCTCATGAGGAGGGAGAGTCCACTTCATACACAACGGGGCAATTTGATGTTGGAGAAGAGGCAACCAAAAGACTGACTGGTCGTGCAAGAGATAAGAAACGGTGGATTTAAAGAACAAGCAGCAAAAAAATACTAAAGGGTTCAACATCCGAACTCCGCCATGGCAGTAATCAGAATAAGTGTAATTCCATTTAACCGGGTTTAATTGACTGCCCCAAAAACCCTGGAAGGAAACATTACACAAACAGGCTTCCAAAGAAAAGGGGACGGGAAAAAATGAAGCCACATGAAGAAATAAGGGGAGAACGAATGTTTTCAACAGTAAAACCATTTCCGGTTAGCAATAGAATACCCTTTCCAGGAGGCAATTGTGTGCAAAGCTTTATCCAGAATAACAGTCCAATGAGCAAGGGCATCATCAGTGGCACCAAAAGCCAATCCTAAAATCTTGATTGGAGTGAAGGAGAAAGGTACACCAGCAATAGAATGAGGGGAATCAGAGGGTGGCAACAGTGGGATGGGCAGCGCAGAGCTCTTACCATAGTTCAGCTTTGAACCAGATACTAGTTCAAAGTCTGTAAGAAGATGAAGCAAGTCCGACTCCTGAAGTTGTGGAGTAGTGAGAATGCAAAGGTCATCCATATAAGCCAATGCTGTAGGAATGGGGGATGTAGAAGAAAAGGAAAGACGAGGGATGGTAGGATGATGCAAAAGCTGATGAAGTAAAAGATCAATATGAAAAACATAGATAAGAGGACTCAAAGAGCAGCCTTGACGGATGCCAGTACAACTTAAAAAGGAGGAACAAGGAGCACCATTTACATAAGGCTGGATCCAAGCAGTAGAATAAAGAAATTGTATCCACTGAAAAAAGCGTTGAGGAATACCATAATGAGAGAGAACCTGAAAGAGATAGGCATGGTTCACCCTATCAAACGCCTTCTCCTGATCAAGAGAAAGGAGTAGTGAGGGAGAGGAAGAAGAACTGAAAGCAGAAATATCCCTCAAGAGAGAATGATTAGAAACAATAGAGCGGTGGGGGATAGCACAAGTCTGAACCTCTGAAATAACTCGAGATGCATAAGGAAGAAGATGATGGAGCAGGACAGACGCAAAGATCTTGTAATCCACATTCAGGAGGCTTAATGGTCTCCAATTCCGAATGTCTGCCCTATCACCCTTTTTAAAGAGAAGAATCATAATTGCATCTGAAAAATGTCAAGGAACAGAATGAGTAGAAATAATGGTATTAAAGAGCAGGGTAAGAATCGGAGAAAAGAAATCAGAGAACGTGTGATAAAGTTCCACGGTCAGGCCATCCAGTCCAGGAGAGGTACACCGCTACTGTTTCTTAACTGCTGCTTGTACCTCCAACAAAGAAATCAGAAGGGTCAGCCTAGTACATAGATCTGAGGAGGGAGACGGAAGCTGAAAGTCAAGAAAAGGAGCAGCTGCAGAGGAGGTTACAGAAGGAGAGCCAAAGATGGTATTCAGATGAGAAAAAAACTTTTGCTGAAGAGAGGTTATAGTGTCATAAACCATCAAGGAGTCTTGGTCAACGAGACAATCGGTATGCGTGGCTAACACCCTGTCTGAACAACGCTTATAAATGTCGAAAGAGGCTTTAGATGAATGGGTGCCGCAAGAGGCCTCAAGACGCAAGGAACGAGCTCTATCGTACTGATATGCTTCCATCTGAGACTTCAGAGAAGAAATAAGAGGTGAGTAATCCTGTCCAGATGTATACGCCCTGGAAATAGTGTCCTGTAAATGTCGCCACAAAAGTAAATACTGTCGATAAAAGGAGGCTAATTTTCTCCTGCTTTGCCAAAGAAAGAACCATTTAAGATCTGCTTTGGTGTCTTCCCACCAAAATAAGGGAGAGGTATAGGCATCCGACACTGAAATGCCTGCCACCAACAAATCACAGCAGTCCCTAATAATGCAACCATCTGAGAGCAAGGAGCTATTCAACTTCCAGCGGGAAGAAACAGTCAAATGGCGGGATGCCGTGAAGGGAGAGCAAAGAAAGGAAATGGCCATGTGATCCGAGGACTCACAAGGAACAACTTTAGCCTGGTGAACCCGAATATTAAGAGAGAAGAAGAAAAAATCAATGCGAGTAGCCAGGGAGCCTCTGTGGTAGGTCTTAGCTCCCTTGAGGTGCACTGCACAGTAGCCATCCTGAAGAGAAGCAGTCTGAAGTATAGAACATAGAGCAGTAGTATCTCTGAAAAGTTTCTGAGTGGAGCCTCCTCTATCTGCTAGGGAGAGGCCCCAATTGAAATCTCTGCCTAGGAAAAATGGCGGGAAGCATGTAGATAAGTTTGTATGAGCCGAAATAAGTCAGAACGAGCAGCAATACTTTGAGGTGCATAAATATTCAAAATCCTGAGCTGTAAACCACAAAATGTGCAATCAATCAACAATACCTGGCCAGGGACAATATCAACCAATCTCGTAACAGTATAATCAAATCCGGAAAACAAAATCCCCAAGCCATCACATTTATCTGCGCCAGAGAACCAAGAGGACTGATCCTTGGTCCAACTGGCAGAAGCTCAGGACAGCTCATAACGGATTTTCGGCCTGGTGTCTTGAAGCAGATAGAATCATGAGGAAGTGCCAGCAGAAACTGCAAAGAAACAAGCAGTTTCCTATAGGACTTCATGTTGCACACATTAAGAGTAAGGCAGTGAAGGCTGAGATTCCCAGACATTGAGAAAATGTAGAAGGTGTCAAAAAACCAGAGTGGAAAAGGAAAAAACTAAGCGTTTAGGTGACCGCAGAACACTGCCCGAGCGTAGAACTAGAGGGATCAACTTAGGAATCAGAGGAGTAATCCATAAGGATGGAAGAGGCCTGAGAGGAATTAGAATCATGTTCCTCATTCACTGTGTCACTCCACTGCTTCCATTTAGTCAGAGCTTGGTAACGACTCTTAGTCAGAATAGATTGATGAGGGGGAAGGCCAGGAGCCTTTCGCTTTCCCTTAGACTTACCCTTCTTACCGTGAGAAACCTCCGTAAAGGGAACCGGGTTCAGAGGGGGAAGGGGAGACATAGGATTGGGGGGAGATGACTCCTGCAGCTGGTACCTCACAAGGAGGAACAGGAACGTGAGAGCAAGGAGCACTCACTGTAGACTCAGGAGGGGAAGTCAGGACAACTTCGTTGGGGGGGGGCACCACCTCCTGATGCAAAGTGTATCGATGCAATAGCTGATTTTGAGAGCCAGAGATAAGGGCCTCCTTGTCCTGCAAAGGGTGATCCAACCTGTTGTGATCAGCCCATGGACATTGTTGATAAGTATGGCCAAATTCATCACAGAGGTTGCATCTCTGGGGATCACAGCAACCAAGGCTGACATGGCCATAGGCCAAGCAGAGAGAGCATCGAGGCTTGTCACAAGTATGGCTAAGGTGCATTCAAGCACCACACTTATAACAAGTGTGGGGCTGACCATGGTAAAAACACAAACCCCTATCATGACCAATATAAAAACAGCCTGGTAAACATTTTATGCCCCGGTCAGTCTGCCGCAGTTGCACCTTTATCTTTCAACCCCCTGTCCAAATTAGGTCTTCATCCATGATAGGTCGAGGAGCCTCCAGAATGTCTCAGAGCTGCTTAAGCCAATACTGGACGTCCGCTATGCTCACTCCCTCATTACGAAAAAGCAAGGTATAACCTTAATGGTAGGTTTAATAAGGGGAATGAGCATAAAGGGAGCCCATAATGGTTGAGTTTAACCAGTTAATACTTAGACCAAAACTTTTCCAAAGTGTAAACATTTTTAAAACTGAGATCATAAACAGGTTCCCCTTTAATATGTATGAATGCAAACAATTCACTTGCAGTAATACCTAAAGAGTCTGTAAGCATAGAATGTAACACAGTCCTCCTGTCAGGAGCTGCAGAAAAGTCCCCAAAATACTTCAGGTGAACTGCGTTTCTACGCTGTGTAGGTGTACCCAAATTCTGAAATAAATCACTCAATCGAAATTGAGAAGTCTCTAAAGGCTCACCTGCAGAAAGGGAAGGTGAGATTTTAGCAGTCTGATGAAGCTGAGGGCCCTTGTCCAAAGAGGAGTGAGCGGTAGCAGCAGGACGTGATGTAGAAGTGGAAGCCGGGAGGGGGGAAACAAAAGGAGAAATAACTAGAAGAACATCCTTGCAGGAAGTCTGTGGAGGAGCTGAATCTGCATGGGGAGAGACCTTTTGGGAGGAACAAACAGGTGAAGGAGCATCCAGAATGGGCACACCAGAGGGCGAGGCATGCAGTATAATATCTTGAGCACTGACAGCCCTAAGAGAGGTCCACGGGGCTCCAGGACACTGTTGCATCCACCCCGTGGCTCAAAGAGAAGAAACCGGAGACCAGGCCTGGTCAGCTGAGGAAGCATCGCTAGGAGGAATTGTTCTCATAGCAGGCCGGGGAACAGAATCAGGTGAGGCCCTTCTGGAGGAAATCACAGACTGAGTCATCAAGGCAGGAGAGGTAGCGACTAGCTGTGACTGAACCGTAGAGGGCGGTAAGCCGGTAAGAGAAGAGTCATCCTCTTTAGAAAAGTCCCTCAAAATAGTGCAGTGATGCAGGTAGAGAGAGTGCAACTGTGATGGAGTCAGAGTCGCAACTGAGGTCTCAGTAATGGGAGCAGGAGGGCAGGTTGGATGTAATTGGCCAGAGTCCAGGGGCACAGCAGCAGCAGTAGATGAGGGTACAGAAGGAAATCCATCCAAATCAGGTACTGTGTCTAAACGACTATTGCAGTGAGAATCAGGCTGTAGATCAGGCAAAAGAGCAGGATCAGATCACTGGGGACAAAGAGCAGCAGAACTACCACCTCTTCTAGGGTCCAGGGCGGCAGCCATCTTAGCAAACAGCCAGACGGCCAAAGGGTCCCCCTGCAGCAGAGTAGGGGAATATTTTATTGAAAAACTCAAAATAAAATACAAAATCTACAAGATTGTATTACAGCATACAAAATCATTAGAAATCAGATAAAAAGAAAAGAAATGTCACCATACACAAAACTAAAACATAATCATAATGGTACATAAATCCCCATCCCTTCCCCATCAAAAGGATAAGGGATAATAGTCATTCAAAACACAAACTATCAGATAAAAGTAGATAAAGATTCAAAAAGAAAAAGGTTATAAGAAAACACTTCAAACTATGAAGATATAAACAGAGAATATCAAAAGTCAGCATAAGTGTCAGAAACCACAATCTTATGGAAAGAAGGCCCCAGTACTGAGATACATATACCAGAGTCATAAGACAAACTTCGAAAACTGGGCATTATACTACAATACCGCAAACCATGAAACATACTATAGTATACCAAACTCCGTATGATCTGTAAATAGGAAAACATTGGAAAAAAGTGAAAAAAAGGAAGAAAAACACATAATGACCTATGGTTCTCTCCAAGCATGTGTAAAACAACATAAAAAAAACCTCACCCTGTATCTAACCAGGACATATTCCTCTACCACAATTTATACAAATCAGGTAAAACTTTATTCTGCTCCATAACCTGCCATTTCAATATTGCCTTCTGCAATAATAGAACTACTTGTTCTCCTGACAACACTTGTTGCCGAAGAGACCAACCACACCTAGCTAATCATAGCTGATAACTAATAAAACTCATCAGTAGTCGAACAGTAATATCACCAAATTTGGCCCATGCTCCAGGGAGCACCCCATCAAGCCAAATCCATGAAGGTTGATTCCAGAAGGGATTCAGAGGCCATTTCCTATGAAATACTTCCCAAATGTCACAGCAAATGGGCACCTAACAGAAATGGGAAAAAGTCTCTGTGGATTCCATGCAGATTCCTTCTAGGACATGTACATTCATTAATGCCTTTATGTTTTAAATTGCCCTGAACCTCAATTTTGGTGTGTACATAACCAGATAAAGTCTCCTACAAGTGTATGGGTGTCTTTGCTGGATAGAAAGGAGTTGATTAGGGGTGTTATGGTCGATAAATTAACATACCAAGGGAAGACATAATAAAGTTTTCTATTATCCAACTATACATGGCTTTCTTTGAAAGTGTACAAAGGAATTTATCTGAAGTTTCCATGCTTTTTAATTTACTTATTACACTCAAGAAGTGTCCTGGGAAGTGAGCCACCCGTGTCTGTCGAGGGAGAGGAATAGCCGGATCCCAATCATCAAGTAAGGTCCCATTACATCTCTACCCACGGATCCAATCCTTTGCAGCATTTGTCAGTAATGGAACAAAATAAAAAAATAAAAGTAACATAAAGAAAACTACTGTTTAATTATACCAAGCCCTCCTTTATAGGTAAGTAAGTAACACCTCTCTTGACAGGATTCAACTACTGCCCTTTATAACATTGAAAAAACACTCAAACTGTGGCCTCCATATTTAACAGGGGGGATCTACAGCCAGATACAAAAAAATGGGACAATAAAATGTTTTAATTAGAAAGATACGTTTCCCTTTAGTCATCTGCCATTTATTCCAACGGGCTACTTTGTCTGCAGCTGATATCAAAAGTTGTTCCCAATTATACTGCTGGGGAGCATCCCCACCAAAATAAACACCCAATATCTTTCTATAGGTCATGTCTATAGGAATTCCCCAAACAAGGGATACATCACTGGCATCATACCCTAAGGGCAAAATCCCACTTTTCTGTGTATTAATTCTGGATCCGGAAAGATTAGTAAAGTCACATAAAAGGTCATGAGTGGCTAATGCAGAAGATCTGTCTGCCAAAAAGAGTTCCAGATCATCTGCAAACGCCAAAGCAACCACCTGCCTATCATCTGAGCTCACTGAAAGTCCAGTTATTGCTTCCATCCTATATAATGCATGCAATAATGGATCAATAGAAAGGACATATAATAAGTGGCTGAGAGAACACCCTTGCCTCACCCCCCCATGAACAGAAACTTCAGTACCTACCCAACCATTAACACTAGTAATCATACTTATTCCAGTATAACACATCTGTAACCACGTGATAAAAAGAGATGGAAATCCAAAGGACCGTACTGTTTCCCACAAATAGTTATATTCAACCTGATCAAAGGCTTGAGATTGATCTAGACATACCAAATGACCAAATAATTCCTGGTTGTCTCCCTTATGTAAAATTTCCCGAATCAAAATTAAGGCATCCTGGATCCATTTCCCTGGTATGCTACTATATTGGGACGGATGCACTACCAGATCTATAATACTAGCCAGTCTATTACTAAGAACTTTCATGAGAATTTTATAATCAGTACTCAGAAACGAAATCGGCCTCCATTGTCTTAAATCTCCCCTACTCCCTCTCTTAAAAATCAAAAGCAAAAGGCCTTCAAACATAATCTTAGGGAGTTTCTATTTGAATAAGCCAACATTTAAACACATACAGAACTCAAGTCCTAAAACATCCCAAATACATTTATAAATTTCATGTGGGAGACCATCGATCGGTGTACACCGGTTTAAGTGACCAAATTACATTTTTTGTTTTGTTTGTGAGATGGGTTTAGTCAAAGATTTCAACATCCTTTGGTAGCTGAGGTGAAATTTAGTTTCCCAACCACTTTCTCATTTTCCCTACCGATAAATGCTGGTTATCAAAAACATGAGAGAAATGAGAGGTACTTTTGTTTAAAATATCCACCTTTTGTGCAATAGTACTACCAAAAGAGGTATTCAAATACTCCATATTATGGCGGTCATGTAAAGTTATAGAATCAAAATGGCGGTGTGCTTTCTCTACCACTTAGTGCCATACTTTTGCTGGATATTCGAAAGATTTTAGGGCTTCAAGCTGTTTCTTTACCTATATAGTTTTTAGATGTTTAATCTTGTTATAATCCTCCGCCCCTAAATCAGGGGGAAGACATCAGGAGCAATATTTTCAAAAGAGGCTATTTCATCATATTTAAATTTCCCATTAATACGCCTATTGTATGAAAAAGGAACCATTCTGCTTTTGTATCTTCCCACCATGGTATTATCATGTATAAGAAAACACAGATTTTTCTTGCTTGTAATACTGCTAAAACTTCACATACTACTGGAATAGACAGTAATGAGTATTCAGCTCCATGTCTCTTGTCCCTTCTTACCTCAGGGATATCACTATAAGGACTAATGTTAACAACTTATGATCAGAAGTAGCTATCTTGAAGGAGAACCATTTCCACCTTTTGTAAACAGATAGATAAAAATAATCAATTATAAGGCCATGGACCACAAAATATGTGCTACTTCTGTTATCGGGAGAGAACTAAAGGCATCAATCAAGCCCACATCACTAATCAAGTGAGCCAGGCACTGAGCATCACAATATATTTTTTATTTGGGACTGGAGTAGAGCACTTAACAAATTAACATTAAAGTCCCTCCTAAAACTGTCAAATGGGATGTCTGCAATAAGGGAGGAGAGTGCGAAAGAGAAGTCCTCATACTTTGTTTGAGGTGCATAAATATTTATGAGTCTAATCAATTGGTGTGCCATAGTATATCCAGCATCAGAGCTTCCGCCTGGCTGCAACTTAAATGATGCACAACCTAACCTTGAAAGAAAAAAGCATATCCCAATGCCTGAACACTGGTCCTCCCCTGGGACCAAATACTATCCCCAAAGCCATGCATCAGCTGCAGACCTCTCAGCTGTTGAGTGTAACTGACATCCTGAAAAAATACAATCCTAGGTTGGCATGCAAAGTAAGTGAAAGTACTTTGTCTTTACTCAGTGATTGAATCTATTAACTATTCAAAGATGCTACCTCGAAAGGAGAAGGGATCCATAGATTAAACAGGAAGGGCTCTTCATTTTACTTACTCGAGGCTCTTGTTATTCCTTCCACTTTTTGGCCCTGAGCCAATGATCAGCAGAATCCAGGCAGTCACCCTGGGAGTCTGCCACTACCACTTCTGCAATAGATTATCATTCAGGTCCTGAGAAATGTCTGTCAACACAGAGAATTTATTATTGTCCTCCACAGGGGTCACCAGCTCTGGTTTCTCTGTTTACCTTTCAGTTTAACTGATTTTCCTTTCTTGCCTTGTACCAAAAATAAAGCCTGAGCCACTGGCATAGATTCAGGGGGGGTTTCAAAGTCATGATGTTGGGATCATTGTGATTACTCTCATGTAAGGGGTCCATATCAGGTAATTGGGGTTCCTGGCCTTCTTCCTAATCAAGAGGCCCTGTGCAGGACCGTTTCCACCAGCAGTACCCCTGGAGTTGAGGATATTCGGGTCGCCACAGGGCCTGGGCCTTGCTTTACTGCCAGACAGATATATGATCCGGACTCCTGAAGTCAGTGTCCCTGTGTTTCGTGCAGCAGAGGGCAATCATCCAATGTATGGCCTAGGTCATCACAAAAGTTGCACATGGGTTGTTTAAGCTGGTGGGCACTAGTGACTCCAGCTCCACAATAGGAGCACTCGGAATGTCACAGGAGCTTGATATGTCTAGATGAGCCACATTTGAAACATGCCCCGTGGCTGTCCAGGGTAAATCGAAAACCTTTGTCTCGACCAATAAAAAAACAATTAGGCAAATGTATCAAGTCCTGTTCATTATGGTGCAACTTTATTTGGAATTTCCACCCTCCGTTCCAAAACCCTTCCGTATCCAAAATGGGCATTAGATTACCCTGGACATCGCATCTCTTTTCTAACCAGTGGACAATGTCCACAATATTAGCCCCCTTATTTCTAAACAAAATAGTAATGACACGGAAAGGTTCTTTAGTAAGGGGAAAGACTGTAAAGTCTGACCACAGAGGATTGTTTTTCAAATTCATGTATCTACACCAAAATGTTTCCAGCAACGTGGGAGTGCGGAAGCTGATATCAAAGGTGAACTCCCCCTGTATATGTGTGAGGGCATAGACCTCCAGGGAGAAACCCCTGCTCCGTTTTAGTATGGACCTGCCCAAAAAAAATCTATCGGGGGGGGTTTCGCAAGGGCCTACATAACGTAGGCGAATCACATTTCTTTGTTTTGCTAGTTCCACTGGCTTGTGGAAATGACTAGCATAGGAGGGCTTAACAGGTTTTCCAGGATGGAGGCCTGTTGGGATCAGAATAATGGGCAATGGGGTTCCTCAGGGCCTACGCTCAATATCTGCGACTATCAGAGATAAACTATCTGGGAAGTAGATATTGGAAGTTAGCACAAGAATCAGAATCAGCACTTATCTGCCCTATGGAAAGGCAGGTCCAGTCTGGGCTTCAGCCTGTCTAGGGACCTAGCCCTGCAAGCAGGACCTTATCGGGACCAAGATCCAGCCTCCCATACCCAATCCTGCTGCACGATGAAGGAACTGGTTCAGGGTCCATGGAAGCATCTCGAGAGCAGCCGACTCTGAGACATTGTGCCTGGAGATGTGTCTCAGCTCCTGCCTGATCCTTGCTTGTCGTATACGCTCAGATGTCACTGCTCACTTACATGGAGCAACTCAGCAGCTACACTGCCTTGCTCAAGACTCAACTGATCCTCTGAATTTTCTGTTATGGAACCACCGCTGTGGACGCTCTGCCACCCTTCTGTATCTAACCATCCCTTAGCAGTTTTATTCTCTGAACACTATGTCATCCTGCAAGAGCCCTGGCTCACACAGCTCATCCATATTCTCCACCAGTCCTGACAGCAAAGTGAGACGCCCGTCGTCTAGCCGCGTTCTACTGGCAAGAGAAATTTTATTAATAAAACTCAAGGCAAAACAGGGAAATTGTATTGTGGAAAAATGAAGCAAAATACAAAACACACGCAAGATACTAAACCACTAGGATAAACAAGAGAAAACATATATGGTATTGCAATTTATGAAGGAAACAAAATAAAAGAACAGAGCAGTAGCTCAAAATATAGCAGAGTATTACAATTCAAAAGTAAACCAAAACACATAAGGTCCAGTAACAGCCATCTAATCCTATTTCTCCCTATTGAACTAGAAAAACAAAGGCTAAAAATATAGAGGCAAAGAATTTTCCTGAACAAATAATCAATAGTTCATAAAAGGAAGAGACCCCAGCCCTTCCACCAAAACAGAAGGAGTCGAAAACAAGTCTGTCCTTGTGGAACACTATGAATTTCCTGTCTGGTTTTGTTTCATACCAATAAAGATAGCTGTTTGTTGTAACACAGACTTACATCTAGTTTGCCAGATAATCCATTTAATAAGAGTGCAATAACCCGAGTTGTCCCTATATGAAACCACCCCAACATTGTATATCGCTTTCTATAAATCAAAGTATTATAATCCATGTTCTGCAATTGGTACACACCAAGAGGATGCCAAGGGCCAGAAACCTATAATATAGGGACAGGAAAAAATAAATGTGCCATCGCTTCCACCCAACCCACAACCTCCTCAGAGAGATCTATCCTGTATACATTTATGAAAATGATTTCTATGTTTAATCTGAATGGCAACAGTCAAACCAATCCCATACTTTAGGAGGATCCTTGGATCTGTCAGCTGATGAAGAATATCAGAAAGGACCATCGTGTCCGTAAACAAGACAGGGGTAAACAAACAGAATGCAAATGGGATTAGTATTCTGCCTTCCTAGTATTGTGTAAAAAGATCGAGAGTATTATGCCGGTTTTAATTTCATACCCAAAAGATAAGGTAATAACTGTGGAATATTTCAAACACATAATGACTGAGTAACCCACTGTTCCAAAAATGGCATCGATCCAGGAAGGGGCACCTAAGGAGTGTTTCTGCATTAAATGGCACAAATTACATTGAGAAACATGGTAAAAAGAAAAGGCACAGGGTTTACTATATATTCATACCATAGGCCGGTAGTACTGTGTCTTTAATAGGGTTAGTTGGCCCCCAGAGTAATTGAAGGCCGCACTGTATTTTACTTCCAACTTTACTTCGGCAAAGGTAAAGATGGCTTACATTCATCAATAAAGGCAAACAAAGTTTTATTATATAAACTTTTTATTTTTTGTCAGGTAATCTTCCATCTATCCACCTTTCCAGCTGCCTGAGATAAGGCAAGGTCCAATTCAAAAGCTAAATTAGTACCAAACCAAACCCCAAAATTTTATTAGGGGTACAGATATAGTGACACCCAATCTCATGCAGAACACCAGGAACACAAATACCCAAACCTTACTCTTTATCTATTAATTTAGAACCAGAGATCACAGAAAAGGAATCCACTACTTCATAGTATGAACACCTGACTGATCAGTAACTAATTAGGGTATATTGATGATGCAAAGGCAACTGAAACGAACAACCCCTATTCCCACCATAGGTGAAATATCCTGTACAACATTCAACTTCCTCAATAAAGGGTCCAAAGAAAAACATAGAAGCAGGCTCAATGGGCACCCTTGACTAACTCCTCTGAATCAAAACTGACCTCCCTAATCTACCATTTACCAGGGTCCTATAAGAGCATATTGATAAATAATCTGTTACCAATTAACAAAACAAGAGGGATACCATAGTAGTCTAGCACCTGAACAGAAAGACATGAGGCACTTCATCAAAGGCCTTAGCCTGATCTAGCGAAATCAGATACCCTGAGGACCCAGGCCCATCAAAAGCTCACGAGCAGCTAGCCACATCTCCCACACCCTCTGGGGAATAGCACAGGTCTGCCCAGGGAGATAATATCCTGAGCTACCCAAGATAGACGGTTACAAATTTTACAAAATTTTCCAACCCTACATTCAGAAGACTAATAGGACGCCAGTTTCGAAGGTCAACTTTGTCTCCCTTTTACACAAAAAAATCAAAAGACTGTCAGCAAGTGCTGTAGGAAATGCGACAGTACCAGACAAAACATCATTAAAAATGAGAACCAAAAATTTACTTATAAGGCCTATCACCTTTTTATTGAATCCTCCAGGTATACCAACAGGACCAGGAGAAGACCCATTATGTAATGTACCAATCACTGCTACAACCTCCTGCTGAGATATAGGTGAAATCAATTTTTGCTTATCAGCCTCTAATAATTCAGGCACATCCAGTTAACTTAGAAAGTCAGCAATACCAGCCAAAGGGGGAGAATTATCGCTATAGGAAGTTTCCACAAAGTCAGTAACAATGCCTTCAATTTCCTCCCCAGTGTCCACAAGCATGCCAGAATCAGTTTTTAATGCTTCCATATACTTAGACTCCACCCGTCTAGCACAACAATCATAAGGATTCACAGTCTGTGATTTACCTTGTGTACCAAATTTTTGTTCCAAATAGAGAGAATGGGCCCTATCATATTGAAACTGACACATTTCCACCTTAACAGCTTGAATGTCCTCAGCAAGGTCTTCCCCAGTTTCAACCGACCAAGATAAAAGCCGCAGAAGTTTATCTTGGAAATACAAATAAGTAAGATATCTATTATTTGCGGCTGTTTTGGACAAAGAACTGCATAAAGTTTTCAAGTCTTGTTTGGTATCCTGCCACCAAAACAGGGAATTATCATATAATTGAATTTTGCGCGCTTGAATGTGGGACTTGAGCGATTGGCTGCAGGAGCTTGCCGGCGATTCAGCTGAGCCTTTAAAAGGCTTCCCCTTCCACACAGCGGACACCGAGGAACGCAACGGACTGGGGCGGAGGGCGACTTGCTCAATCGGGCCCCCCCCCACAAACCAACTCCACGATTCGACTCCCGGGGTCGAGGCGCCGGCAGCTCTCCTAGCCGGACGGACCTCCCTCGGACCATCTGCCTGCTGATCCCGATCCAGAGAATCGCCGCGCCAACCAGCGGAGAGCCACAGGGGTCCGTACTCGCTCTTGCTTTGAAATTCCCGCCCACCGTCAATGGGATCTTAAATAGGCCGATTTTGGCTGTAGCCCTGCCCATCTTACTATATCCTCCAAATATGGTCCCGAGGCTTACCATCCTAGGAGGAGCTTCCTGGTGACGTCTGCAGTCCGGTTTCGCCCCTAAAGATACGACCTGCAGAACTAAGATCCTGCCATGGGGTACCTGCCTCTCTCCATCTGCAGCTGCCGGTCTCACCACAGAGCGCCCCTCTCTTACCAGGGGCAGATTCTTCAAACCTAACTGCTAGCCCAAACTTGAGGCAGCCTGCCACTCTGGGCAACTGCCATTGACTCTGACACTTATTGACTCTTGCTTCTACCTAGCTAATCTCTGTCACTCCTGCCAACTACAGCCTCATAGCAACTGGTTCTAAGTACTGTTAGCCTACTGTAACGCTGAGAAAAAAAAAAAAAAAAATCTGTGATTGTGAAGCTTAATCATATAGCCAACTGGTTTGCTGCTTACTCTTAATTAATAATAGGAAATGTGATTGCATAGTTTAAATCCCACCTACCCCTGCTGATAGTTAAGTCTGGTCACAGTGGTACCAATACTAAAGTTAATTAATATTTAGTTAATAATCAGCCTCTTATCCAGAGTCTGATAGGGATCCTTGTACTAATATTTGTCTCACTGGGATACTCCAACTGCACCCCTGCTGTTGACCTGATTTCGGTGTCTCCCCTCTAAAGTTAATTGTTCTAAATAACAGTAGGTTTGACTGGGAACCGTTATCCAAAGGTAGCGAGCCGGGCTTGCCTAACACATCTAGAGTGGAGGCTGAACCAGCTCTGGTATCCTCAGCTGACGTTGCTGCATGCGCCTGCAACCGCAGGGATTGACGCCAGTTCCTGGTTCCTCAACCCACTAGGTCAGGGACCTGAGATCCATGCGGGTGGCCCTGAAAAGCTTCAAGATGAACCCTGGGAACTGGAACAAGGGCATCCTCTTGGCTTTGATTTATATTCTGGCCCAAGTAGGGACGGATTGGCTCATTAGTAGTGCCAACTGCCCCCCTTATGCCCGTGGGGGGGCGGGAATGCTCGACAAGACACTACAGCTGCCCCTCCTCCAGGTGCAACATCCCTCTCCTAGTGGCGTATGAACTCTCTAGGAAAGGGATCCTCTATCGATCCCTTCTCCTCATTAGGAGCTTAACCCCATGCCCATCTACACTGGTTTTATCACCTCTAACCCTCACTCTTCTGCGCTTGCTAGCAGCGCTGCTGCTACTGGCGGGAGACATCCAGCCTAACCCAGGCCCAGGGACACCTAACGTATCTATTTCTTCCCCATCAGATAAGGCCTAGGATGGAGCCAAGGGTCTGAGGTTGGTGCATATGAACATCCGCAGCCTGAGACCTAAGATTCACAAAGTCCAAGCATGGCTAGCTGTCTACAAACCAGACATACTAGCAGTCTCGGAGACTTGGCTAAAGCCCCACATTCTGGATCACGAGGTAGCTGCCTCTGGATACGCCTTCTACAGAAAGGACAGACCCTCGAGAAGAGGGGGTGGGGTTCTGGTATATGTAAGGAACACAATTACATCCTCCCTCGTTAGCATGCCTCAAGGCATGACCCCGGACATAGAAGCAATCCTTATACGGCTCACTCTAGGTGGGGCTAAGCACCTCACAATAGGCTGCGCATATAGCCCCCCCCACCAATGCGCTCGGTTCTCTGGATGCGCTCCTGAAGAACCTAGCAGTAGAATCTGCTTCTGAGCTTATCTTACTGGGCGACTTCAACCTAAACTGAGGCCCTTGAGGAGAAGTCTGCCATCAATGGTATATTAAATGACTCCCGCCTCACCCAAGTCATCTCCCTACCGACCAGAATGAACCGTGCATCAGGAAAGCATACCATAATCGACTGGGTCCTGGCTTCACCCCAGCAATGTAAAATGGCAGGGACCTTGGCCGATGCCTTGAGCGACCACTGTCGGTATTTGCCATCTGAAGAACTGTGTGAATAAAGTCCCGCCTAGGATTATTACTACTAGGACTTCTAACTTCCTCCCTGACCAATTCATTGGGTACTTAAATGGGATCGACTGGAGCAATATCAGACACCTTCCTAACCTGGAGGATGCCGCTAAATTTTTCCAGACCATCCTCACTAGAATTATTGACCCTTAGCTCCTATGAAAACCCACAGAGTAAAGGAAGCTGCTATAAGTGGATCTTGCCTCCTCAAAGCTCTGATGTCCACCCGGACAAGGCCTGGAAAAGTACAGGAAATCAATGCTACCGGGACTTAGCCAGTTACAGGGCCCTTAGAAACCAATGCAAAAGGCCATAAAGTTAGCTAAAAAAGACTATATCACCAACCTTCAAAACTAACCTAGGCAATCCCAGGCTTTTCTGGTCGACATTAATGAACTCCTCAAAGGAGCAAAAACTACACCCAGCCCAATTTGGCTAATGGGCAATGAATCAATGGGGATCTCTCATTGCTGAGTCCCTTAACAGTTACTTCACGAACCTGGATGCTTACAAGACGGGACCCCTGACAGGAGGAGTGAGCCGAACGCTCAACAGCTCCCCAGACCTTGACCGCCTTTGTTTCACCTGAGGCTGGTCAGGGAAAAGGAGGTTTGATCATCCTTAAATCCCTTACACTCGAGAGGATCTGGGGGCCTGCTGGATCCAAAACCAGAATCCTCAGGAGGGGCTCCAGCTTAGCTAAGCCCCCAACCTGGCTGGATAAACCGATCTATTATGGAGGGGTCTGTACCCAAGCTTTGAAACAGGCCCTAGTGATTCCTATACACAAGGGAGGCCAACTGAGCCCATTGAGAACCTACAGGCCCATCTCTTTGATGTGTGTCATTGCAAAAGTACAGGAGAAGCTAGTCTACTCCCAACTCCGAGAATACCTAGAAATCCACCGGCAATCTCACTATCACAGCATGGCTTCAGAGCCAAGCATGGGACGGATACTGCGCTAACTGAACTCTCAGCAGATGTACTGAGCAATAATGATGCAGGGGTCAGCACAGGGGCAGTCTTTATTGACCTATCTAAAGCATTCGACTTGGCAAACCACAACCTCCTACTACAAAAAATGCGCTCACTTGGCCTTGACACCCATTCACTGGGTTGGTTCAAGAGTTATCTCTCTGGACGCACCCAGAGGGTCAAGTGGGAGGATAAAGTCTCCACGCTAGCTCCACTCAAAGAAGGTACCTCGGGTCAACTCGGCCCCTTCTCTTACACTGTTCATAAATGATCTGCATACACACTGCGGGAGCAGTAGCATTATCCAGTATGCGGATGATGCGGTCATTTACAGAGCTTCCTCACTTTACCTGAGTTGGAGACAGCCCTCCAAGAAGACATCATCCTTCAGATGGAGGACTGGCCTCACTCTTAACAAAATGGTTTTAAACACCAACAAAACAAAGGTAATGCTCTTGGTCCTAGATCCCTGGGATCTGAGAGGTCACATCTTTTACAACTCCAGTCCAGGGGATGTAAACTTGAGGTGGTCACCTCCACCAAATACCTTGGCCTTACCCTGGACCAAGGCCTCACACTAAAAATCATGTAGACCAAATCACCAAAGCCATCCATTGGAAACTTGGAACTTTATAGACTAAAGGACCAGATTATCCCTGAAGCTAGGGTAGCCATTGCCCACGTACTCCTCTCCTGCTCACCTACGGCCCCGATTCTCCAGGGCGTGGCCGTGATGGAGTTAGGGAGGCTGCAGACCTTGTACAACAAGATAGTCCGCTTGCCACTATGTCACACCCGAGGACTCACCACTGCGAGGCCCAATCTAGGCTCAGGTGGCCGTCTTTGGAAGCTTGCCTCTCCTACCCAACCCTCTGCCTTACATTCAAGCTACTGGGTCCCACACCTCCCCCCAGCCTGAATGGTCTCATTAGGGTGAAACCCAACCCACGGTGCCTGCACTCATCAGGCCAAACTCTCCTCGTGGTTCCCAAGACTAGGACTAAAGCTGGGTCCAGGTCCTTTGCATACACCGCCCCTTCCACCTGGAACAACCTCCCCTTGGAGGTAAGGGAGGCTGTGTCCGTCACCAGCTTCCGGACAAAGCTCAAGGGACACCTGCTCGACAGGAGCACATGTCTTTGTTACAGGACCTGACCATGTACAGCCATCCTGGTAGCTCATCAGACCCGACCTTGCATAGCCATCCTGGTAGCATAACGGACCTCCCCAAAGATGGGGTGCACTTTGTCCCTCTTATCCCCTTCCAATATGCCCACAAAGAAGCTAACCCCAGGTCTTTAGCTACTGCTTGCCTAACAGAGCACCTCAACCTAATCACTAACTTGGGATGTAAAACGGTCTCGTTATGTGTAACCTCTATGTCCTTACTGCCTGCATGTCTTACACTACCTGCCGCCTGTAAACCTATGTATTCTTACTGTTAAATACTTTACAATTCACATGACTGTACTGATCTGTTACCTGTAGTTGTTGTCTCACCCGGGTCGCCCCTGAAAAAGGGACCTCCGGGGCCCAGTGGGCCTACCCGGTCATCAAAATTCAATAAATAAATAAATACAGAAAATCTGGCATCCAGTTCCTCCTTAATGGTAGCCCAGGCAGCTTCATCTGATAACAAGGTGGAATTCATCCTCCAAACAGGATTAGGGCCAGGTTTATCTAAAGGACGTCCCACAACTGTTATAATTAATCTGTGGTCAGAGGTTTCTACCGGAAAAACTGAAAAAGACCGTACCGGGACCCAATGAGAGGCAAACCAGAAGTCAATTCGTGTTGACAAATGACCTCTAGAATATGTATGCTCTGGTAACCTGGAAAAATCCGCTGCACAATCTTTAAGCCTAGCTTGAATATACATTTTGTTCAAAAAGTTAGAATCAGAGTATAGCTTTTGTGTCCTGCCAGTCTTATCTGAAAAAGAGAGGGTACAATTAAAGTCTCCCCCCAAAAACTCAGATCTGGTGGTATATAAATAGGGCTGTATTTTTAGTAGTAAAGCAATCCTCTGAAACTTAGTCTGAAAATTATAAACATTAATAAAACACATGTCATGAGTCCCAAGCCTAGCATCTAAAATACATGCCCTCCCAGGAACCAAATCAATAATGTGAGAAACATGAAAATCAGGATTCAAGATTAGAAATCCCACCCCTGAACATGGATCCTCATCCAAGGACCAAAAAGAAGAACCTCACAACCAATCTTTAGATGCCTGATAGGTTTCCCGGTTAGTATGCAGGAGAGTATCCTGCACCAGGCAAACATCCAGTTAATGACCTGCAAGGATAGAAAAAGTGGTTGATCTTGTTTTCTGATTTTTAATACTATTAACGTTCAGGGAGCCCACAGATAGGCACCACTCCATGGTCAAATGCCAGAAGCAACCGGGACTTCAGATACCACAGATGTTGTAGTTTTAGCAGTAGAGCGCTTTGACTTTTTCTTCTTCTTAACTCCGCCTTTCTTAGAAACCAGGGGAGTATCAGTGTCAGTCACATACTCAGGTTGAGAAGAAATCAAGGAGAAGGAATCTGAATCGGCCTCCTCATCCTCCCATTGTTTTCGTTTAGTGAGAGGGAGAAATCAATTGGACACACTAAAGCCTGTATCACTCCCTGCACAAATACTCTTACTCAGTTTCTGAGAAGTGCTGCATGTCAGCCATTTAGATTTCTGCAATTCCCATTCATCAGTCAAGGGGGGGCATCCGAGAATTAGGGAGTGAAGAAGGGCCTGGCAGCACATTAGAAGTACAGGGCAATACATCAGATTCAGGAGGAGATGATGCCCCAAGGGTTTCCACAGGTGCCTGGATAACTCGATCAGAAAGCCAAACTCCTTTAAGCGGGCAGTCATTAGATACAGAAGAAGGGACCACCGACCCTGCAGGGGAAGGTACGGGGGGGGGAACCAGGCCAGAAGACAGGGGCGGACATGGGCGAGTAGAAAGGTCAGGTTCAGACTGTTCCTTAGGCTGTGGAGGATCAACCTCAACATTATCATCAGAAACTGGTCCTTCCGTATTGTGAGAGGCCCAGGGACAATCCTTGAAAGTGTGGGTGAGATCATCACCAAGGTTACACACCACCGGGGTCTGACATGCTAAAGCTACATGACAAATACTCCACAAAGGGAGCACTTCATTTTGTCACAGGCATTGCTCAAGCGGGTGCGTGCCCCACACCTGAAACAGGATCGAGGTTGACCTGCATAAAAAAATAAAGCCTCTATCTCGTCCAAGATAGAAACAGCTAGGCAGATGCTGGATACTGCCCCTGTCTTGAGGCAATTTCACTCGAATCCGCCATCTCCCAGTCCAAATATCTTCAGAATCCATTATAGGATCAGGGAGACCCAGAACAGAGCATTTCATCCGCAACCAGAACAAAGTATCTGAGATAGCCGCCCCCTCATTTTTAAATAACACAGTAATAGTCCTGAAAGCTGGTTTAGTCAGAGGAATAACAACAAAAGCCTTCCACTCAGGATTATTACAAACCCCTGGTAATGCTCCCAAAACAACTCCAGGCCACCAGCAGTCTTAAAACTGGAATCAAAGTTGGGTCACCGGAGGTGTGTATCAAGGCATAAATTTCATGAGCTGAAAAGCCCATACTGTCCTTCAAGAGGGTATGACCCACATAGACACGGTCAGGATATACATCTAGACCCCCTTTATATTTGATATGTACTGCATTTCTACGTTTAGCAGAAACAGGGGGTTCATGAAAAAGGCCCACATAAGATCTATGAGAAGAGCCCCAGCCAGAGTGATCCTGAGGCCCGGGACCCCCTGAGGGAGGACGAGGGGGAGGAGGGGCTAGATGATCAGGAGTAGGCTCAGGAGGAGTGTGCACAGAATCTGGTTTTGAATGTACAGGGGGGTTACTATGCACAGCGGAAGCTACTGCAGGACAAACAGGCAAAGACAGAAATTTGGCAGCAGGAAATAAAACTGGGGAATCACAAAAGTCCAAAGATGAAGGGAGTTCCAAAGGGTCAGCTGAAGTAACGCTCGGCTTAGTAGGCGACACCCAAAGGTGACTAGGACCAGGCTTAACCCACCCAGAAGCCTGCAAGGCCTCAGCCACCATGTGACCAGTCACTAAAACATTCTGGTCATAATCAGGACCATCCTGAAAAACAGCATCCCCTGTTTCAGTGGGCAATGGTTGAGGAACAGAAACCTCGGGTGAATTCCGTGACTCCTGCCCATTAAACTCAAGGTCCTGTTGAACACCCCCCAATTCCACAACAGTTCATGAAGTCACAGTAGAAAAAATTTTATTGGTACTTTCCTGTGAGCTAGAAGTAGTAGCAGTCCGGTCAGACGAAAGGTAAGCAGCTTGTGCAGGAGGCACATCTGTATCAGGGCTGCAGCATACTGCAGGAGATAAACTGGAACATATTTCAGGAGGAAGAGCCTTCAGAGGTAGTGGCCCAGTCTCTAAAGATAAGCCGTTCACAAGGCTATACACCTCAGCTTGGGTGCTCCTCCTCCGCCAAAAGCGCCTGCAGAAAATCGCTCCTTTTTAGAAACAGAGGACCAGATTGCAAGACCATCGGGTGAACCAAAAGGTTAGGCAACTTAGGAAAAGCACTAGAAGACAGAGAGTCATGTACCATAAAAACAGATGAATCCTCAGAGTTAGGCAGGGTTAAATCCACAGCAGGTATCTTTAAATCCACTTCCATCTTCTCAGAGACAGAAGAAGCATCATAGAGATCAGGTACAGAGGAAGAGGCAAGCTCCCCTGCACCCACAGCCAGCTCATGACCACCTTCACCACCAGAGTCCATAAGAGCCGCCATCTTGGTCCCACAGGAAAATGCTTCCTTCATGCTTACAGGAAGCAGGAATAGGGGAATTTCCCAGGTATCATGGCCAAATTTCCCCCATTCACTGAAAATACCACCAACAGCTTAATCTGGTTCAATTTTGGTTACTTACCATCTACATCCTCCCTCCCCCCGGTCACCCCTGAAAAAGGGACTTTTAGGCCCAGTGGGCTACCGGGTCAACAAAATTCAATCAATCAATAAATAAATAAATAACGCATGTGTGAGGCCGCAGTCTACATCCGGCAGATTGAAGTCCCCCCACCAGTGTCCACTTCCCTCCCTTCAGAGCTCCTGTTACTTTTTTGCAGTTCATCCTATTATCCTTGTGAACATCGAGCAAGAGTATTTGTTCAGGATGTCTGCCTTTTCCTGTTCCTCCTCCGCACAGTCCCCCCCCATCCCTTTTTATGTTGGCTCGCGCTCGCGCAGCCAGCATATTGCGGTAGTAGCAGATTTGGAGGCCCGGTCACTGTTAGGCAAATGCAAGGCATACATCAGAAGGTGCCTTCCTCATTCCCCAATCAGGCAGCAGGAGGCACTGACCTCATGCATGCCTAATGTGGCCATCACAACAAAGAAAAGGTCCGCTGCAATGAAAGCAAAGCTCTTATGCAGCGTGACCATTACACACCTCCGTGGTGCAGGCAACATGGCGGCAGTGACTGCCGCTGCTGCTGCCTGTCACAATGCCAATGGGGGAGCCCACTCTCCATCGGCATAATGTGTCTCCCCCCCTTTTATTGATTGCCGAGGGAGGTGCCCAATCCCCCTTGGCATCATGTGTCCCCTCCCAAGATTTTTTTCTTTGCTGACAGGGGGCCCAATCCCTGTCTGCTTTTACCCCTGTGTTTTGCCGAAAGGGGAGCCCACTTACCATCAGCATCAAGCACCCTCTAAGGAAAAAGAGCATGGTACTGTACACATCACACAGTAAAAAGAGCATGAGGATTACAGCTATGGTGGAAATAACAGCACGGCACATTATTGCGCTGTACCAGTAGCTGTGATGACTCGGGCCAAGAAGTTATGACCCGTGGCTGTCAGCTTGAGAACTGCACTGCTCCAGTAGTTCAGAGGCTAGTGTGATAGCCTTTGAGAGTCAGTGAAGCTCAAGCTGACTGTGATTTGAGTCCCAACCAGTGCCCCTGCAATTGTGTTTTGTTTATATCAATTACGTTGTGGAACGAACATCTGTCAATTTTTTTTTTTTTATCATTTAGGTTGTGGAACAACAACATCCCCGACTTTCTTCCCCCTCCTGAGTTTTGCCCCCTTCCTCAGAGTTTATTATATTAAGTAGGGTGTGGGGGAGCCCTCATAAAACACTATTGTAGGGTACGTGGGAGTGAAAGTTTTTCTTGTTTATGTCCTTTTCAACCTGTGCCTGCAACTTTTCCCTCACTGTATATTTTTTTAGCTCTCACTATTTTGTCTCAGTGCTCTGATATCTTGCGCTGTATTCCCTGTGCAGATATTGACTACTCTCTAATTACTTAGCGATTTTTGACTAGATCCAGTGTAAAACTATTCTTGCAGGAGCAACAGCATTTATTTATGAATGAAAGAAAGTAATCCATCTTACTTTGTTGCACTTGGCCGGTATAACTTAAATTATGAACAGTTTTAAAATCAGGAGACACAGAAAGCTTGCACGTATGAGCTCAGGTAAGGAACAGGCTGCATGTTTGTTGGGAATATGCAAAAATTAAAGAATGGTGGTATCATCAAGCTCCTTGAATACTGTAGGAAATTACTGGCATTAAAATGGAGTGCATGCCCAAAGCAGTGCTTCTGAATTTTGTGGCTTCATTGGATATAAATCAGCAGTAAAAGAAATCCTACATTTGGCCACAGTGGCTATGATGTAAATGGCAATAAAGAAAATGGAGAGCTAATCCCTTGACAGATGTTTGGAAAAATATGTGGCAGGCAATATTTTAGGAGTCATGTAAATGTGAAAAACTGCAATACCAATGAAAAACTGAAAATAATATAACAGACCAATGCTGGCAGAAAACTGAGCTAACATAACAGATCCAACCAAAAGGAGCTAGGTGAAGACAAGACTGACCCCCCCCCACCACCACCACATTTCATTCCCTCAACTCAGCAACTGAGCTAGTCAAAATAAATAAATAGGCATACTGTAGAGAGCATAACATATTGTGAAAAGGTATGAGATAGTCAGGAAAGGAATTTGTAAGTGTGAAGACATGTCTGTAACTAGTCCCCAGAGATCATTTACTGTGGATCCCATCACCTAGAAGGGGTACTGTTCAGGGATCTCTAATATACCACTATCTGAGAAGTGAGAGCTAGCAGAGGAGTCCCTAGTAGCAGCATGCTAACAGTGATACAAGGCACACACATTCATAAAGGCATAGTTTAAATGGTTTAGGTAGAGTATGCATACAAAATATTTATTTAATCATTACACATACAGTACTGTATACTCAGTCCTCAGAGGGACACACATTAGTTACCTGAGCATTGACACATTGGGCAGTATTCTGGGCTCTCTGAATTACTGGAAGTCCCTACACTTATTGCCCAGTTCATTTTACACATATGCCCTATATACAACATGTATACACAGCCTCTAGAGCTCTCAGGCTGCTGGTACCCAGAGCCAGGCATTCTGCTGCATCTATACAGCAACCTACCCTCAGATGTCATGGGGAAATATCATCTGCCCTCTTCAAGGATGCTTGAACTTAAATGGATGACTTTCCCTAGCTCCCTGGAACCTACCCTCAGCTCCTGTTCACAATGTGGGGCACACTTTTTTGAGACCTCATGGGGCACAGACATACCTTGGAAGGTTACACTTGGCACACATGGGCAACCTATTATCCAGTTGTAGTGATCTCCATGGCCAGAATGACAGAGGATTTCTTCTTCAGTCCCACATGGTGACATGTATGGTCTGCTGCTGCTGCTCTCCTCTACCACCTCAGTGCCTGGCTTTGGCTCTCATGAACCTCGGGTGAATCATTTGACGTCATCCCTCCACCAGTCCATCTCCTTTCTACACACTTGAGGTCTTTGTGTCTTCATGGTTGCTCTCTCTCTCTCTCTCTCTTTCTCTCAGGTTCTCATTTTTATGTTGGCTCGCGCTAGCGAAGCCAACATATTGTGGTGGTAGCAGATTTGGAGGTGCGGTCACTGTTGGGTGAATGCAGGGCACGCATCAAAAGATGCGTCCCTCATTCCCCAATCAGGCAGCAGGAGACACTGGCCTCATGCATGCCTAATGTGGCCATCACAACAAAGAAAAGGTCTGCTGCAATGAGAACGAAGCTGTCATGCAGCGTGACCATTACACGCCTCCCGTGGTGCAGGCAACATGGTGGCAGTGACTGCCACCGCTGCTGCTGCCTGTCACAATGCCGAGGGGGGAGCCTACTCCCCGTCAGCATAATGTGTCTCCCCCCTTTTGTTGATTGCCGTGGGGGCAGCCCAATCCCCTTGGCATCATGCGTCTTCCCCCCCAATAGTTTTTCTTTGCCGACGGGGTGCCCAATCCCTGTCAGCTTTTACCCCCTGTATTTTGCAGATGGGGGTGCCCACTCCCGTCAGCATCATGCACCTCCCCCCCATTTGTTATATGCCAACGGGGGTGCCCAATTTTCTGTCGCCTAAAGCATCCCCCCACTCACAAACACTGAGGTGGCATGCTGGGGAAATCCCACCTGAAAAATGAAAACCGTCCGATGATGTCTTTTTTTTTTTTTTTTTTAAACCCTGTAAAACAAAACCGGTCCTTCGCCATCTCCCTGCCCCCCCCTCCCATAACCCACACCCACCCACTGCGCACCCTGCCTCCCCACACCCATCCCCCACCCCATCCTTACCTCTGGAGTCTGGCGCAATGATCTTCAGTGGACCGAGAACACGTCTGCACTCATCAAAGCCGACCGCGAACTGAGGAAATGCCGGTAAGCTATATAATGAAATAAATAGGGTTTTTCAACTTTGATGCATATCTCGGGCATTTTTTGGAATTTTTGTACCAAATTTTCAACATGGGTTTTTTGGGACCCTTCCTCCTAAACTCTTTCACTGTCAAGGTGTTAATCGGTTCCAGAAGGTGATTTTGCGGTCACTGCACGGAATCACCTTTCAGGATGGATTAATGCCATGACAATGCCACAATTCATGAGGTGGGCTCTCAAGAAGCCTATGTTGCAAATTAGGTGGGAAAAATAAAAAAAATGACTGTTTTACAAGCGTGCTTTGCGCAGTTTCCACGCACGCTCATAACTTTGCGAATTTGCAATATTTTGACACCAAATTTTCAACACTGACATTTTTCCACACCTCCTTGTGAACAGTACAGCTGTCATTTTTCACATCCTGGCTGAAATATGTTTTCGCACTCCCAGCACAGAATAGCGTGGTGGCACTGTTCAAGAGCAGAGGTCCTAAAATGCCTATGTTGAAAATTTGGTGATGATACTCCATAAAATGACTGTGTTACGAGCGTGTATGGCGCAGTTTGCACGCACGCTCATAAGTTCATGAATTTATAATATTTTCATTCCAGATTTCCAACATTGCCATTGTTCTGCATCTCTTTATGAACAGTACAGCTGTCATTTTTCACCTCCTGGCTGAAATGTGTTTTCGCAATTACGGCGAAGAATAGCACGGTCGCTGTGGGAAATCCATGTCCGAGACACATTATGAAAATGACAGTGACACTGTTCATTAGCAGAGGTCCTAAAATGCCTATGTTGAAAATTTGGTGATGAAAGTCCATAAAATGAGTGTTTTCCGAGTGTGCGCCGTGCAGTTTGCATGCACGCTCATTACTTCGTGAATTTGTAATATGTTCACTCCAGATTTTCAAAATTGGCATTTTTCCACACCTCCTTATGAACAGTACAGCTGTCATTTTACATATGCTGGCTGAAATGTATTTTTGCATGTCCGGTGCAAAAGTGCACGATCGCTGAGCAAAATCAGTTTTCGGGACAGTGTGAGGAAATGACGGCGACACTGTTCATGAGCAGAGGTCCTAAAATGCCTATGTTGAAAATCTGCTGCCAAAAGTCCATAACATGACTGTGTTGCAAGCACGTGTTTCGCAGTTTCCATGCACCATTGTAACTTTGCAAATTTGCAATATTTTCATGCCAGATTTTCAACACTGGCATTTTTTCACACCTCTGTATCAACAGTACAGCTGTCATTTTTCACATCCTGCCAAAATGTGTTTCCGCACCTGTGGCCCACAATGGCATGGTCACTGTGGGAAATCAACTTTTGGGACTGATTAACAAAATCACAGCATCACTGTTCATGAGGGGAGGTCCCAAAATGCCTATGTTAAAAATGTGGCTAACAAGCTCCCACAAATAATTGGGTTACAGCTGAGTGTTGTGCAGTTTCTATGCATGCTAATGACTTCACCAATTTTTCATATTTTCACTCCAGATTTTCAACATTGCCATTTTTTATGCTTCCTCATGAACAATACAGTTGCCATTCTCCACATCCTGCCCAAAATGTGTTTTCGTCCCTGTGTCGCCAAATGGCATAGCCGATGTGCAAAACCACCTTTCAGCTCACAAACTGATTGTGCCGCTTCTCATGTGGTGGCCTCACAAACAGCCCATGTTGAAAATCTGGAGTGAAAATACCACCGCATCCCTTCGGCGTTAGGGTTTCCAACTTTAGCACCCCACCCAGTACAGATTGACAGGTACCAGGGCTGTGACTTGGGATCACCGGATGTAATGCTCGTGACATTGCACCCCCACCCTGCAGCCACTAACAGGCATCATGGTGTGCCTTGCACTGTTTGGCCACAGAATTCACCCCATTCTCCAAGACTGCACCCAGATCAGTGTATTTCCTTAGGGAATGGGGTAAGTATAATGCCCAAAGACCACAAAGCACACCACAACACTTGTCAGTGTCTACAGGGTAGGGTGATGTACAATGGCATGAGCGTTATAGCTGATGACCCTAAGGCACACCCCAATGCCTGTCGCTCTCTACAGGGTGAGGGTGGGGTTGGCATCACTTCAATACTTCACTGCCATTCCTATTATGCATCTGTACCTTTGGCACTACCAAAGCCAATGCCAGCAAAACAACATTCGGCATTGACAAATGCTTGTTAACCTTACAGTCACTCTCCTGGTCTTTCTGTTTTAACTTAAATACCTAAAAAAAAGTCCCCTTTTGTTACTGCTTGGGCTGTTTTCTCCTCAGTTTGTGTCTTTGCACACCCTGCTGCTTTCCCTGCTTCTCTCTGTTTACACCTCCCTGTCCTCCACCCTCTGCATCTCCTCATATCTTCTGAATACCGTCCTTTTAGCCTTTTCCAACCACATCTTCTGAGAACCACAGCTGCCTCTTTTTTTTCCTTTTAGTTTTAATCACTTAACACAGAGTTTTTTCCCTTCACTGTGCTCCCTTTTATCTTCTCTCACTGTTCTTCCACCCCCCCCAAACCAGGTCATCCTTGAAGGATTCACCCATCTTTACAAAATCTGCCTTCTTGAAGTCCAGGACACTCACCCTTGAATGGTTCAGTTTCACAGCCATCCTTATATTGAACCACACTGTACAATGATCACTGGTCCGCAGGTTGCCTAACACCTTGATGTCCGCAACTCTGTCCCAGTTAGCGAGCATCAGGTCCAGTATTGCACCATCAGGAGTGGGTTTGCTGACTAACTGCCTGAGGAATGCTGGCTGCAGGAAGTTCAGGTTGCCCCTGCTTCTAGTTGAAACCACAGGTGAGAGGCTCCACTCTACATCCGGCAGATTGCAGTACCCCCCACCAGTGACACCTCCACCATTTCTGCCATCTTGCCAGTGGCTTTCACCAGTACCTTATCTGACTCCTCCCCCTGTGGTGGAGATCTGTAGATCACACCAGTGCAAGCAGTGGCTCCGTCCTCCTTCTCCAGGGTAATCCACAGTACCTCCCCCTCCTCCATATTCCCAGCACTGGGTCCAAAGAGTGAAGAGTACTGACAAGAATAGCGTTGGATAGGAGCGTGTGGTAAAAACAGCACTGATTTTTATTTTGCGAGGGACTCTGCCCCCTGCACCACCTGGACATGAGGATTCCAACTCCAGGGGAGAGCAGATCATGGGGAAAGTTAAAAATCATGGGGCCGTGGAATGCTGTTCCCACAGCCACATGCAAAAAAGTGTAAGTCCCAATTGCAGCAAAGCATGTTGGAAACCAGGATTAGAACCATTGTCTTAAATGGCACTGGCTGAGCTACTCGATGCCCAAGCCCTCCACGCCATGGAAGCAGTTCGGCCAGCCTGCTGGCTCCTGGTTCTCTTGTCAAGTCTTCAAGACCATGGACAATGATCATGGGAGCACATACAACAAACAATTTAAATCCCCCCTTGTTGTCCGTGGTAGTGCTTACTAGACTAGCGCAGTGAATTGCGGAGTTATTCTGGTAGTGCTGTTCTGGCCAGGTACCGTATTGCCTGTATCTTTTTCACTTTTGCTTTCCTTCAAATAAATCACCCCCCTCCAATGCATGCACACGCACACACACACACACACACACGTTTTCTTCCCATGCTATAGCCTGGTATGGCCATGTCCCAGTTGTGGTTTTCATTGCACCATGACTTGATAATGATCACAGTATCCAGGTTGGCCTCTGCCATGCTGGCTTCTAGGTCTGGAGTCTTATTTTCTAGACTTCTAGCATTTGTACACACGGTCTTCCAGATTTGTTACCATTCTGATTTTTACCCTTCTTTTTTTTTCTTTTTGCCCACCTCCTCCTCCCCTCTGTTTTTAATGCCATTTTTCCATTCCTCTTAATTTCTACCACCCTACTTCCTTTATTAATTTGCACCTTGAGAAACCTCTGTTCACTCAGGTTCTCCCTACTTCCTATTTTAGCATTGGGAAGGGGCAGTTATTGCCTCCCACAATTTATTCTGCTGCCCTTTCGGCTAGTTTGAAGTAACATTTAAACTGTCCACTGAGGACTGTGGTTCCCCTCCTGGATCAATGCAGGCTATCGGCCTTGGAATGGCTCTTATCTCTGTATGTTGCACCCTGTCCCCAGTGTAGCCAAACTCCTTCTTTCTGCAGGATTCCTTAAACCATGAGTTGAACGTCCTTTTCTCGGGATCACTTTACACCCCCCCCCCGTTGTGGACAGGCACCACCTCTGCAAAAGCCACTGAACATGCTACCTGCATAAGACCTCTCCCCAGATCATGGAACTCCCCCTGTACTATGCCAACCCCATCTCTAGCCAGGTCATTAGTCCCCAGATTTGCAATGACATCCCTCAGCCTCTCTCCCTCCCTGCTGTCCTAGTGATCCTCAGGATCCACTTCCTATCCCTTCAGGACATGGTGCCATGTAGGCATTTAACCTTCCTCCCCACCACCACCTTTCCTATTTCCAGATTTATCCCCCTCAAAGTTGAGTCCCCCACCATAAATTCCCTCCTCCTCATCTGGAGTCCTCTACTGCCCTTCTGGGGTCTCCACTACTGAGGACCCCCACATCCTCCTCAGACCCTACATGGGGTGCCTCCTCTGGGCAATCACACCCAGCCAGATTGGCATAGGAATTCTGTAGCTTTATCAGTTCTGATCTGCTACCCTAGCAGTGTCCACCTCAATCCAGCTGCTCCTCCTTCTAGGCACCCTCTGAGGCAATTGTGTCAGATTTAGTGGCCCCATGGTGGGGAAAGAGATTGTCCACAACCTAGCCAACTCAGCCTGGAGTCCAGAAACCTACTCCATCATCCCCAAGACAGGCATGCATCTGGATCAGCATTGCAGTCTCCACAAGGTCTGCACTGCACTTTTTGCAGGAACCACAAGTTTAGTGGGTAGCAGATTTGTAGTCCATCATGTGTTTGAAAATGTTGAATTGTGATGTAGCCTGGAATAGAATCATTACATTCTCATGGTTCTCCTTGACAGCAGGGTTTGTATGCTGCCTAGGATCGAGGACAACCACTTTTTTTTTATGTGAAAAGTTAATCAGAAAGACTGTACAACACCAAGTGGGAAGCAAGTCAGTGTAAAGTATACTGGAAAGAGGCTTTTACTCAGACCCTCGCCACCTGAACAGATGTGTAATTGTCCCCTATTTCCACCCTCCCTGATGCTCTAAGAGTAGACCCCACCAGGTTCTACTTGTAAGTCAGCCATAGAGGTGCAAGAGGCCCTGCAGAGTGATACACTCTAGCCTTCCCGGCTGACCATAGAAGAATAGACACTGATGGCAGAAAAATACTGACTGACCCATGTAATCTGCCTGGCCCTACCTGTAGTATGATGTGCTTCAGCTCTGCTGTTTGCCCACCCTCCACAGGCGCACTCAGCAAGAGACCCACGATTGTACTCTAAACAAACCTGGTTTCAGCTGGGCCAGAAATCCTTTGACATTATTACATAGAATAAGCAGCGGTCTGATAATGCAGTTGCCAGGTGGAGACACTTACTATGCCAGCACCCAGGACTCGTGCCCCTAGCTGGAAGCAACTTGATAGGAGGACTGATAAACCCATAGGATGGGTGGTAACCTCTCCCACTGCACTGCTGCTTGGTGCTTCAGTGTGGCTCATGAGTCACATTTGGAAGCTGTGGGTGATCTGGAAATGCACCCTTCCTAAAGAGGGGTCAGATAGGGAGAAACATCAGTGGAGGGTGGACTGGCCCAAGCAGAGGCCTTTGGCATGTCGACCAGTGCTGCTCTGCTGTCTCAGGGAAGGAAGAGTCTGCTCTGCACCTCACCTGATCACCTTGCCCCTGCCATGGTGGCCTGCCAGAAGTTTAGAGGAAGTTAAGTGGACACCCCAGAATGGTAAAGTAAGTTACCCTTCTTAATTGGAGGACTAAGAACCCCATAGTTATTAGGCGTAACCATATGCATCCTATCTGGCAGTTATATAGGCAGGTAGTAATGATCGAGCATAAACAAGCCAAAACACTTACTTTCTATCTGGTAGTTATAAAGGGCAGGTAGTAATGATCTAGCAAAAACAATCCAACACACTTACTTTCTACCTAGCAGTCATATAGGGCAGGTAGTAATGATCTAGCAAAAACAATTCAACACACTTACTTTCTACCTAGCAGTCATATAGGGCAGGTAGTAATGATCTAGCAAAAACAATTCAACACACTTACTTTCTATCTGGCAGTTATATAGGGCTCGTAGTAATGATCTAGCATAAACAAGCCAACGCACTTACTTTCTATCTGGCAGTTGTATAGGGCAGGTAGCAATGATCTAGAATAAAAAGACAACACACTTACTTTCTAAATGGTATTTATGTAGGGCAGGTAGTAATGATTGCTCATAAACAAATCAACAAACTTACTTTCTATCTGGCAGTTATATAGGGTAGGTAGTAATTATCTAGCATAAACAAGCCAACTCACTTACTTTCTATCTGACAGTCATATAGGGCAGGTAGTAATGATCTAGCATAAACAAGCCAACACACTTACTTTCTATCTGGCAGTTATATAGGGCAGGTAGTAATGATCTTGCATAAACAAGCCAACACACTTACTTTCTATCTGGCAGTTATATAGGGCAGGTAGTAATGATCTGGCTTAAGTCAACACACTTACTTTTTATCTGGCAGTTATATAGGGCAGATAGTAGTGATCTAGAATAAAAAAAACAACACACTTACTTTCTATCTGGCATTTATGTAGGGCCGGTAGTAATGATCTAGAATAAACAAGTCAACACACTAACTTTCTATCTGACAGTTATATAGGGCAGGTAGTAATGATCTAGAATAAACAAGCCAACACACTTACTTTCCATCTGGCAGTTATATAGGGCAGGTAGTGATGATCTAGCTTAGACAAGCCAACACACTTACTTTCTATCTGGCAGTTATATAGGGCAGGTAGTAATGATTGTGCATAAACAAGCCAACACACTTACTTTCTATCTGGCAGTTACTGTATATAGGGCAGGTAGTAATGATCTAGCATAAAGAAGTCAACACACTTACTTTCTATCTGGCAGTTATATAGGGCAGGAAGTAATGATCTAGCATAAACAAGCCAACATACTTACTTTCTATCTGGCAGTTATATAGGGCAGGTAGTAATGATCTAGCATAAACAAGCCAACACACTTACTTTCTAGTCAAGTCAAGTCAAGTCAAATTTATTTAAAAGACGCCCAATCCCTGAGGATCTGGGCGGTGTACAATCATTAAAACATTATATAAAACATTCAAATAAGATTAGATTAGATAAAACAATCACAAAGCTATAAAATCATATTCTAAACATCAAATGCTTGTGAAAATAGTAGTGTCTTCAAAGGGGCCTTAAAAACATCTATAGTGGGGGCCTCTCTGACCACAGCTGGTAGTGAGTTCCAAAGAGAAGGAGCCGCGATGCTAAAAGCTCTGTTGCTGGCTGATTTCAGTCTTGCTCTAGGAACAGTGAGGCGGCCACTACTGGAGGATCGAAGAGGGCAGACAGAGGGAGTAGGTATCAGGAGAGCTGACAGGTAACCAGGGCCCTGGCCATGTAGGGCCTTAAAGGTGAGAAGACCCACCTTAAGAAGACTCTCCACCTGACTGACAGTCCAGTGCAATTCCTTGCCAATGCTAATTGTAATATGACAGAATTTTTTCTGCCCAGTCAATAACCGGGCAGCTGCATTTTTCACCAGCTGCAGTCTGCGGAGAAGTTCCCCTGTGACCCCGAGATAGAGCGCATCACAGTAATCCAGCCTAGATGTGATTAAGGCATGTATTAAGGTACGGAGGTCCAGAAGCGGAACAAGGGGCTTAATTCTGGCAATGTTTCTGAGATGGAAAAAACAGGTATGAACCACGGAAGATACATGAGCCTCCATGGTCAGATTCCTGTCCAGAATCACTCCAAGGTTATGCACCCAGGAGGAGGCCTTCAATGATACAGCCCCAAGAACAAGTCCAGTTGCTGAGTCAGAGGCCATCCTATCACGAACTCTGTTCGACTCCACTACCAATACCTCCGTCTTATTAGGGTTCAGTCGCAGCCAGCTGGAGGCCATCCAGTCATTTATCTCAGACAGACAGATATTTAGCACATCCACTGCATTAGATGTTCCTGGGGCAAAGGACAAATATAGCTGAGTATCATCGGCATAGCAATGAAAACTCAAGCCATGCTTCCTAATGATCCCCCCCAAGGGCAGCATATACACTGCGAACAACACTGGGGCCCTGAGGGACTCCACAGGGAAGGAGACAGGGTGTAGATGAGAAATTAACCATCATAACCCGTTGCCTCCTGTTAGTAAGAAAGGACTCAAACCAGTTGATGACAGTTCTGGTGAGTGCACACAGCTCCCTGAGGTGGACAAGCAACACACAATGGTCCACAGTGTCAAATGCTGAAGAGAGATCGAGAAGAATAAGAATTGTCCTGTCCCCCCCGATCCCTAGCCCTGAGGAGATCATTCTGCACCCGAGCAAGTGCAGTCTCTGTGCTATGTCTGACCCGGAAAGCTGACTGGAAGGGATCGTACAACTCGTGAGTCACGAGGTGCTCTTCCAATTGAAGCGCTACCACCTTCTCCACTACTTTCCCCAAAAATGGGAGGTTGGAGATAGGACAGAAATTTGCTATGATCTCCAGGTCCAAAGAAGGTTTCTTTAAAAGGGGTCTCACCAGAGCCTCCTTCAAGGCATCTGGGAAGACTCCCTCAAGTAAGGAACATTGTACAATCACGGCAAACACCTGGCCAACAGAGTCAACACATCTCATTAAGAAACGCATTGGCACTGGGTCCAGCTCACAAAAGGTATGCTTCAAATTGGCTGCCACCTCGATGACCTCACTCACCTCCATTGGTCTAAACTCCCCCCAACTCGGTGGAGTGCACTCAGTACACATTTGGCGACCACTGTCAGCTATAGTATTGCTGACTGAAGAGGCCTCCCACCGGATCACCTTGTGCGAGAAGAACCGAGCAAACTCTTCACAATCTTCGTTGGAAAATACCCTCCCGGGCTGCAAACAGACAGATGAAGAAGCCTATTTACAGTCCGGAAGAGAGAAGCAGGTCGGTTCCTCCTGGCAGCAATCTCCCTGGACAGGAACACTGCCTTCTTATGGTTGATTGCCTCCTGATATGCACAATAGTGCACACGAAGGACCAGTTTGTCCGCCTCCAAGCAGGACCTTCTCCAGCAGTGCTCTAATCTCAACCCATCTTCTTCATCTCCTGAGGTCCCATCACACACCATGGGGACCGCAGGTATAAGTTCTGGGTCATACGGACAGGTGCGAGGGAGTTGATGGTGTCAGAGCACCCTGTTATAGGTGTCAACCCCAGCACCAACACCTCTGACCATGCATCACCCACACTAGACAATTTAACTGCCGCCAAAAAACCCTCAGGGGTAAGACCCCGCAAAGGGCAACAGCTAATCATCTCAGCAGGGGAAGGACTTATAGCGGGAGCCCCAAGCGTGAACCTCACCGTGCAGTGATCGGACCAAGAAACCCAATCAATCCTGAGATAAGTGATCTCAAGCCCCAGTGAGAACACCAGGTCCAGTATGTGGCCATCCTGATGGGTGGGTGCAGCAATAACCTGCATCAGTCCTAAAGAGGACATACTCTGCAGAAAATTGCCGCTGCATCTTTGGTCTCTATCATCCACCCAAACATTGAAATCCCCCAGAAAAACACATCTGGGGGATCCCAATGTTTCACCTGCGGTGAACTCTGCAAACTCCTACAGGAAATTCCCCATCGGGCAAGAAGGGCGATAGATGAGGAAGATCCTGCAGCCCACACCGAGGTCACCGCAGATAGCCACACACTCAAAAGTACCTGGAGTTTCCACTGGGTACACGGTGAAGGCCAGGCTGGATCTAAAACAGATGGCTACACCGCCACCCCTGCGATTTACTCTGGGGCAGTGCACCACGACATACCCAGGAGGGACTGCGGCCTCAAAAATGGGACCTGCATCGTCACCCACCCAGGTCTCCGTAATGCAAGCCAGATCGAGCGATGAAATCAAGGCAGCAATAATTGCCGTCTTGTTTCTGATCAACCTGGCATTGCACAGCACTGCCGTCAGAGGATTGGAGGGTGGTGCAGCCCCTCTGGTTACCTGACCACTCGATCTGGTGGACTCCCTGGGGACGGGCACCAACCACATCTGGCCTCTCTCAGATGCCCGTCGTGACCCAGGGCGCCTCCTGAACCCAACAACCTCTATCCTACCATCGCCCATACCTGGATCACTCCACTGCCAATGACCAACATGGCCTCCTACAATCCTCACTTCCTGACAGCGTCTGATAGTAGTGTCAGACACAGGGAGAGGGACCGAGGGATGTAAGTCATATAGCAGTGAATGGCAATAGGTTATCCTATCCCCCATAGATCTTCCAACATGATCCCTACTCATATCAGACAATGAACACAAACCACTATTTAAACATAAGTTAACCAGCAACAAAATGACTGCCTAACCTACTCAGCCTAATGAAACTGATATATTAAACAAACTCCAAATTAGCATTTCTTACCACAAATAGATCTCACGACTAGTTAATCTCATGATCCCCACCCCTGCCTTTTGCCAAAATGACAGGTGGCATGCTGTTAGGCGCTGGCAGCACACTGGTGGGGACCTGGGTTGGGGAGGATGAGGTTACTCAGCACAAGGGGACCTAGGTTTGGCTACTCTGCACAGGGGCACCCAAGTAAATCCAAACACAGGAAGCAATAACTGTAATGTCCAGAACCAGGATTGGGATTTTTCAGTGTGGCTTTTATTCATAACTAGCTGAACACAACAAAGCATAGATGGATCCCCATGGGGCTACGTTTACTGATAATGCAGATTAGAGACTACAAGGTGGTCCACTTGAAGAATGAACCAGTTCTACTGTTTTCAGGCTCTGGACCCACCAGGCACACAGCCTGGACTTGCATGTGCTTTGGATACACAGTCCGACTGGCCCAGCTCCCCTACCGGCCACTTGACTGGCAGTTCATTGGAAGAATTAACCCATTTTACTTGTTGTGGCTTCCCACACCACTTAGAGTCTGCAACCCCTAGAGAGATTTCCCATTTGCTTCTTCTGACTCCCATCTCACAAAGAGAATTTTTTACCCATGTTGTGGCTCCCCACACCACTTAGAGTCTGAGACTCCTAGAGAGATTTTCCCATTTGCGACCCACGTCTGGGTACTTCCCTCATCACTGGCCAAGCTCATGAGGTAAGTAGCAATCACAGCAGAAATCTGTACAGGTGGACCTGGTTACTAAAGATGGGGGGTGTTCCCACCTCCAGCTCCCACAGCCCATACCCGGCCATTTCTCTGGACAAACTGAAACTTCGAAATGTAGATTAAACAGTGGATGAACTGTCGCACCCCCTCTACAACATTACTTGAATCCACACAGCACTTTAGCTTTTGACACTACTCCATTTGTTTGTCCTAGTACTATAGGCCTCCCAAATAGTAGTTCAAATCCCAGATTTCTTCACATTTCCCAGGCTGAAGAAACACATTTTTTGCCCTCTCATATTAGAGCAAACACTCACCCTTTCGTTGCAGGTGTCCCACAGGCGAAGTACAACTTTTTCCACTTTTCAAGCACAAACCGAAACTGTAAAAGGCAGCTTTCTTTCTTTAGCAGAAATTAGGGATTGCCCTGGAATCTACATGGGATATCTTACCCCCCAGAGGGAGGGGGCACTGAGACCTGGACAGCAGTCTCCACCACTTGAAACTGGACACTGACCTTCTTGTTTCCAAAACAAACAGGAACTCCCTTCCTGCTTGAAGGCAAGCAGGAGACTGACTTGAAAACTCCCAACTTTCTATCTCCTCCCTCTGCTGCAGATTCCAATGTGGCTTTGCAGCTGCAACAGTTCTATTGGTGATGTCATCTCTCAGTCTCAGCTGAGACTGAGAACAGAGTGAGACAGTGTGAAACCCATTTAACTGGAGTTTCACAAGCTGCCTTCCCTGCCTACCACTAGGTCTTACTGGGATTCTAGTAACCCCAGGTAACAAGAGGTTACACTCACCCTTGACCAGGAAAATGACTGTCCCCAGTCATTATGCACCCGGCCTTAGGCCATCCCATCCTATGTGCTACCTGCGGAGGGGGGTGATCAGGCCCCCTCCTACCACGTGCAAGCACAGGCAGGCAACACTAAGGGCCTAGAGACCTGTAGCTGACATGTCAGCCTCTACACTATCCACTTACTATGGACACCCAGTGGCTCTGGTAGAACTATCCAGAGCATAGCCTGATAGATCAGCACTGCGTCCCTACTGCGGTCAAGGCCACAGCCTGTCCATCCCCTAACCCTCTAGGGAAACCTATCTGCCTCTAACATAATATTCCCAAAAAAAAACCGGGGACCTCCCGACCTTGGGCAACCTGCAACACACCATTAAAATACCAATTACTGCCTCCTCCCTACCCCCACGACCACACCTGTGGAAGGAAAGGGTTAATATAGCAATAACCATAACAATAACACCACAGTACTTTAAATTCTACACAATAAAGCACTGATGAGGAACTCCGATGAGCCCCTCCTCCTCTTCTTGTGTTCTCTTCTGTCTTCCCAGGAACACCTGTAAGAAAAAGAAAGACAAAATACACTCCTAATCTGCATACACAGTCTACCTAAAAACCCTTACCATACAAAACACTGAACAATCCCAAAAAGATTTTTTAGAAAAAGGTAGAAAACAGTATTTACATTAGAGTACAATAATGACATTATTTACAATACACATTTGGGGGGATGGAGTGCCCTAAAAGTCCCAACTAGTGACCACAAGGCCCAAAGGCTAGTCCAATAAAGAGTGTCTCCTGGGCCGGAGCCTGGTGAAGCACAGTTCTAACAGGCCCAAAGTCCCGAAGGGAGATTCTTTGCAGACAGTTCACACATTTTTGAAGTTTGTAGTGTAGGGTGTGTACTGCAATGTCATAAAGATAGAAAAGATTCAGACTTACCAGCCATTTGTAGTACAAGACTCTGCACGAACCTGCACCCTGCCGAAGACTCTCCCTGGCAGCATTTCTTCTGATACAGCTGGGACATCTTCCGGGAACCACAGGAGGGCACATCTGGAAACAGCTGGGCTGATGTCATCAATGGAGATGGAACCTTAGAACAGGAACAAAAAGAAAAACAGCTGGTCCGGCGTCATCCGATTACCAGGCGATGAACAGGAAACAGCTGGGATGGTGTCCTCTCTGATCTGAAGTCATCTGGTGGGCCAGTAGATGGTTGCTGGACAGGACAGTACACTGTAGACTGATGAATGTGGAGCACCTGAGTCCTGGTTATTCATATTGGTGGATCAATAAGGCACTTCACAGTCTGGTGTGGCAGTATTGACTACCACTGCTCGGCTCTCCATTTTGTAGGCACGGGCACATTTACTGGGAGGTCCTTGCACTGAGGCCAATAGTACCGGGGTCAGGGGCTTGAATTATTACCCCGTCTGGGCGCACATAATTCACACAGTGGGAGATTTCATGTCCCTCTCCGTCCACTATTCTCACTCTGTCCATAAACAGTGTCCTGCCTCTCTTCCACTGGGCATACTTTTCATGGAACAGTCTATTCTTTACATGCTTTTTAGCCCCAGGATGCACACTTTTCATTGCTTCATCCCAGATCCAGGATTTCCGCAGTCCTCAATCTCCTCCCAGACTCTCCGAGGAAAGGTAGGAAAGGTCATACCATAGATCTCATTTGCCTTTCTAAGAACCAGTCTCTCCTCTTTACTTGCTTTGGTCAATCTGAGACTGCTGGCCTGGCTTGGGGGTGGCCAGTCCTGGTTCTGCCAACTTCGCATTCTCAATAAAATTAAAAATGGATCCCTGACTTCTTCCTCTTGTAAAGCCAGGGCAGTGGCATCACCACCTTCTTTAATACATTCCTCCAAGGCAAGATCTTGAGGCTGTGTAACCGTTCCTTTCTCACAAGGCCACATAGGTTCCCCCTCATCTTCCTCTTCACTGAGGATCTGAGCCCAGGAGTGAGCAGTCGTTCTCACCCCTGAGACTATCCATTCATTACTAGGCGCAGAGGTCGATACCTCCCATTCAAAGGCCTCCCGCATCTCATCTTCATCTAAGAGACTCGCGCTAGGCTCCCCACTCAGGGGTCTATTGATGCTTTATCCGAACTTTCTTTCTGAGATCCAGCATCCAAAACTTCAACTTCTGGTTCAGTCTCTAATTCTGCACCCTCTAGCTTTGTGCCACACTCCCCTGAGGGACCTTCCTCCACAGACTCCGCCTGGTGCTGTGTGCTGCCAACTGCAGATTCCTGAATTTTTGTCCATGTGGGAGCCAAACGAATTGGAGGCGCTTTATACAAGCCATATTTTTGAAGGCATCCAGCACAGTGAGGAATCATGAAGACGTCTCTTCCAGCACTCAAGCATATTTGGCATACACGCACTGGATAGTTAGGAATTGCCACATCAGGAGGCAGTTGCCCTCCATAGCACCACTTTTCAATATCTCTCAGTCTATTTACTGCTGCTGTTACTGCAACCCGGCATGATCCGGTAACGAGCTGGTCCTGAGGCCATAACTGCAGAAAATAAACAAAGTTCACTGTAACTGAAAGTCCACTTTACTGAACACACTCTGTAGCTTTAAAATGGCTCCTCTGCTGCTGTGTTTACTTTACTACCCCACCCTGTAATGGCGGCAGCACTCCTGTGCATCAACATTTAGATTCTGGGTCAAGCCACTGCGCACCCGATTTACACCAGCTACTGATAACTTTTACTCAAACTGCACAACTTGCTTTGATCTGGCTGTACACACATTTACAGGATTTTCCTTGGACTTTTCACAAGCTGGAAACATTCATTTAATTCACAGTCCTTAAAAGCTTAGGTTTCAGCACAGGATTGCCTGCTTCTACTAGTGTTGCATTTTACAACAACTCACAGCTCTCTCTCTGGCTGCAAACTTTAAACTGAGGCTATTTTACTTCCATGCACACATTCAATGGCTTTACAGACTTGCACTTGCTGGCAGAACTTCACACAGTCGTTACTTGCAAAGCGACTACACTGCTGCACACACATTTTATATGGCATTACTGAAAATCACTGTATGAGCAGTTTTCTGAAGGTTTACTCACTGTTATTAGTAGCAACTTGCTGCGATGGGGTAAAACGGCCTGCAGCCAGTTCTTGAAGGCCTTGGAACACAAACGGGCGGGCAGTCTTAGCGATCGTCGTTTTAACCACCAAATTCACTATTTCCACGATCTATTTGCGGGTTGAGCCTGATTTTAAACTAAAATGTCTATTTTTTGAATGTTTATAGCACTTTGAATCCTCCGCGACGCTCCTCCACCGCTAGTACACGCACTACACTCTGTCTCCCTCTCGAATGCTGAGGCAGTCTCAGAAGAGCTGGCTGAGGGGCGGGACCAATGGCAATCTGACCAACCATACGACGCCATGCAAATGAGCCTCTTCTTCCTCGCGAGGGCTCCTCTCCTCACGGCGATCGTCGAGCAGGCAAATTTAAACTGTAAAATGCACTTTTTTTTTCCAACTGACTCCACGGCGGGAGCCCATTTCAACCATGTAACATTGCCATTAACTCTGCAGTCCCTCCATTTACACAGAAAGCATTTCCAACATCCAGGGCATAATTTCTCTGTTGCTACCCCTAGTTTTCCACACTTTCCTTCATAGAATTCATTTTTAAAAGCATTTCAAACGTCCAGGGCACCATTTCTCTGTTGCTACCCCTAGTCTTCCATACTTTCCTTCACAGAATTCATTTTAAAAGCATTTCCAACGTCCAGGGCACCATTTCTCTGTTGCTACCCCTAGTCTTCCACACTTTTCCTCACAGAATTCATTTTAAAAGCTGACAAAAATGCTGTAAACAATTTTGATGATGCAGGACAAGGGCACACTCTTTGGCTTTACAGCTCCTTGGTAAACAGTTGGCATTTTTTAAACAGCAGCACAAGATTCACAGCACACAGCAACACACTAGGGAAATTGCTTCAGCTTTCTGGGCTACCCACTGCCAGATAGCCAAAATGCTAGCCCCCTTGCCCAAGGACCTTCCTTCCCGAACAAATACAAAGCGGTGCCTCCATTTTTGTAACCCCCACCCCTGCCTTTTTGCCAAAACAACAGGTGGCATGCTGTTGGCGCTGGCAGCAATACCTGGTGGGGACCTGGGTTGGGGGAGGATGAGGTTACTCGGCACAAGGGGACCTAGGTTTGGCTACTCTGCACAGGGGCACCCAAGTAAATCCAAACACAGGAAGCAGTAACTATAATGTCCAGAACCAGGATTGAGATTTTTCAGTATGGCTTTTATTCATAACTAGCTGAACACAACAAAGCATAGATGGACCCCCATGGGGCTACGTTTACTGATAATGCAGATTAGAGACTACAAGGCAGTCCACTTGAAGAATGAACCAATTCTACTGTTTTCAGGCTCTGGACCCACCAGGCACACAGCCTGGACTTGCATGCGCTTTGGATACACAGCCCGACTGGCCCGGCTCCCCTGCCGGCCACTTGACTGGCGGTTCATTGGAAGAATGAACCCATTTTACTTGTTGTGGCTCCCCACACCACTTAGAGTCTGTGACCCCTAGAGAGATTTCCATTTGCTTCTTCTGACTCCCATCTCACAAAGAGAATTCTTTACCCATGTTGTGGCTCCCCACACCACTTAGAGTCTGCGACTCCTAGAGAGATTTTCCCATTTGCGACCCATGTCTGGGTACTTCCCTCATCACTGGCCAAGCGCATGAGGTAAGTAGCAATCACGGCAGAAATCTGTACTGGTGGACCTGGTTACTAAAGATGGGGGGTGTTCCCACCTCCAGCTCCCACAGCCCATACCCAGCCATTTCTCTGGACAAACTGAAACTTCGAAATGTAGATTAAACGGTGGATGAACTGTCACACCCCCTCTACAACATTACTTGAATCCACACAGCACTTTAGCTTTTGACACTACTCCATTTGTTTGTCCTAGTACTATAGGCCTCCCAAATAGTAGTTCAAATCCCAGATTTCTTCACATTTCCCAGGCTGAAGAAACATATTTTTGCCCTCTCATATTAGAGCAAACACTCACCCTTTTCTTGCAGGTGCCCCACAGGCGAAGTACAACTTTTTCCACTTTTCAAGCACAAACCGAAACTGTAAAAGGCAGCATTCTTTCTTTAGCAGAAATTAGGGAATTGCCCCTGGAATCTACATGGGGATACTTTACTTGCCCCCCCAGAGGGAAGGGGGCACTGAGACCTGGACAGCGGTCTCCACCACTTGAAACTGGACACTGACCTTCTTGCTTCAAAACAAACAGGAGACTCTCTTCCTGCTTGAAGGCAAGCAGGAGACTGACTTGAAAACTCCAACTTTATATCTCACTCCTCTGCTGCAGATTCCAATGTGTCTTATGCAGCTGCAACAGTTCTATTGGTGATGTCATTCTCAGTCTCAGCTGAGACTGAGAACAGAGGAGACAGTGTGAAACCCATTTAACTGGAGTTTCACAAGCTGCCTTCCCTGCCTACCACTAGGTCTTACTGGGATTCTAGTAACCCCGGATAACAAGGGGTTACACTAACACACATTTAAAGCTGTATCACAAACCAACCCATTTCCCTTCTTCAATAAAACCAAATTTCCAATACTGAGTGGCGCTCGCGCCACTTACAAAGCTCGCGCTTGTGAGCGGCACTTGAATTTATGGAAGAAATGTCCCCGCCCCTTCAACAGCAATTACAGCTCCCCCCCACTCACACCTCCAACAGGTAGAAAATATCAGCAAACTACAGCACAGCCTCTCACGCCATGCAGACTGTCAGAGGGCAAACGGGCAATTCGCCCGCGAGCAGAGAGACTTGCAGGTTCCAGGCAGAAACTCCAGTGAAACAGGTAAATGTCAGTCAATACATCCAGCCACCAACAAGCGGCGTTACTATAGAACAAGCAAATGTAACCCAACATGCAGGACCAAAGTCTATCTGGCAGTTATATAGGGCGGGTAGTAATGATTGTGCATAAATAAGCCAACACACGTACTTTCTATCTGGCAGTTACTGTATATAGGGCAGGTAGTAATGATCTAGCATAAACAAGTCAACACACTAACTTTCTATCCGACAGTTATATAGGGCAGGTAGTAATAATCTAGAATAAACAAGCCAACACACTTACTTCTATCTGACAGTTATATAGGGCAGGTAGTAATGATCTAGAATAAAGAAGTCAACACACTTACTTTCTATCTGGCATTTATATAGGGCAGGTAGTAATGATCTAGAATAAACAAGCCAACACACTTACTTTCTATCTGGCACTTATGTAGGGCAGGTAGTAATGATTGTTCATAAACAAATCAACAAACTTACTTTCTATCTGGCAGTTATATAGGGTAGGTAGTAATTATCTAGCATAAACAAGCCAACTCACTTACTTTCTATCTGGCAGTTATATAGGGCAGGTAGTAATGATCTAGCATAAACAAGTCAACACACTTACTTTCTCTCTGGCAGTTATATAGGGCAGGTAGTAATGATTTGGCTTAAACAAGTCAACACACTTACTTTTTATCTGGCAATTATATAGAGCAGGTAGTAATGATCTAGAATAAAAAAACACACTTACTTTCTATCTGGCATTTACGTAGGGCAGGTAGTAATGATCTAGAATAAACAAGCCAACATACTTACTTTCTATCTGGCATTTAAGTAGGGCAGGTAGTAATGATTGTTCATAAACAAGTCAACAAATTTACTTTCTATCTGGCAGTTATATACGGTAGGTAGTAATTATCTAGCATAAACAAGCCAACACACTTACATTTTATCTGACAGTTATATAGGGCAGGTTGTAATGAACTAGTATAAGCAAGCCAACACACTTACTTTCTATCTGGTATTTATATAGGGCAGGTAGTAATGATCTAGCATAAACAAGTCAACATACTTACTTTCTATCTGGCAGTTATATAGGGCAGGTAGTAATGATCGTGCATAAACAAGCAAACACACTTACTTTCTATTTGGCAGTTATATAGGGCAGGTAGTAATGATCTAGCATAAACAAACCAACACACTTACTTTCTATCTGGTATTTATATAGGGCAGGTAGTAATGATCTAGCATAAACAAGTCAACACACTTACTTTTGTATCTGGCAGTTATATAGGGCAGGTAGTAATGATCTAGCGTAAGCAAGCCAACACACTTACTTTCTGTCTGGTAGTTATAAAGGGCAGGTAGTAATGATCTAGCATAAACAAGTCAACACACTTTTTCTATCTGGCAGTTATATAGGCAGGTAGTAATGATCTAGCATAAACAAGCCAACACAATTACTTTCTATCTGTCAATTATATTGGCAGGTAGTAATGATCCAGCATAAACAAGTCAACACACTTACTTTCTATCTGGCAGTTATGTAGGGCAGGTAGTAATGATCTACCATAAACAAGTCAACACACTTACTTTCTATCTGGCATTTATGTAGGGCAGGTAGTAATGATTGTTTATAAACAAGTCAACAAACTTACTTTCTATCTGGCAGTTATGTAGGGCAGGTAGTAATGATCTACCATAAACAAGTCAACACACTTACTTTCTATCTGGCAGTTATATAGGGCAAGTAGCAATGATCTAGTATAAACAAGCCAACACACTTACTTTCTATCTGGCAGTTATGTAGGGCAGGTAGTAATGATCTAGCTAAACAAACCAACACACTTACTTTCTGTCTGGCAGTTGGGAGGAAGAGGGGAAAATTCAGCCATCCAGCTGAACTGGGATCTGGAGCAGCAGGGTGGTACAGTGGCCCCAGGCCAAGAAGGTGAGCAGCAGACTTCGTTTATTTGCTGTTGGGCTTCTGGCACCAGGAGGGACCAATCACTGAAGCAGCGGCTCCTGGAAGGTGCCAATAAAGTGGGGAGCATGAGGATTTGAAAGTGAGGCCAGGCTTTAAAAGACCCAGCCACATCACGCTCCTATGGCAGTTGGGAGGAGGAAGAAGGGAACAAGGCAGCAGTCGCACTGAACAGGGATCTGAAGCAGCGAAGAGACACAGCAGCCCCAGACTGAGGAGGTGGACAGCAGGCTTTGTTTATTTGCTGCTGGGCTTCCAGCTCCAGGAGGGGCCAGTCACTGCATCAGCAGCTACTGGAAGTAGCCAATAGAGTGGGGAGTGTGAGGATTTGAAGGCCCAACCACATCTTGTTCCCACAGCAGTCAGGAGGAGGAGGGGAACAAGGTGACTGTTGTGCCAAACAGGGATCCAGAGCAGCAGAGGGGCACAGTGTCCCTAGACTGAGGAGGTGGGTAGCAGGTTTTGGTTTAGCCCTACCCATCCACCCTGGCCCCAACCACTATTAAATAGCCATGGTGGGAGGAGCTGGAGCTGCTGAGCTGGGGAAAATCTGAAGGCATGCTCTCTGGGAAAGAGACTACAAAGGAAAGGGTCAGGAAGGAACTGATCATGACTTGGACTGAAAGCTCTGGGTGAGTCTGTTTATGGCATTACTGGCCATAGGAGGGTGAGGAGAAAGTTGCCGGCATTCAGTTGAAAGGGTGGTGAGGACAAGTGTGTAAGATCTAAGATTTGGTAAGAAGTATAGATAGTACTGTACTGTGTGGTACTGTAGAGTAGGATCTCAATCTATGATTTGGGAAAGGATGTAGAGTTAGTACTGTAAATTGTTGTTTAGTTAATACTGTTTGGGCTCATTGCTGGTAGAAGTGGTAAGGGTTGTAGTGAAGAGTGTAGTACTGTGTTCTGGTAGATGGTATCATTTTATGCTCTATGCATTTAGAGGAGGTGAGGAATAATAGCTAGGATCTGCACTGATAACAAACTTATAGTTGGTACTGTAGAAGTAGTGACTGAACTGGTTAGGAATTTATAGATAGTACTGTATTTTGTAGCCGGAGCAGGAATCATGGGTAGGATAGTGGGCTGCAATGGATATGGGGTGGTGGTTTGGATGAACATATTGTGGGGCTGGGGGGGTGTCCAATCTGTTACAGGCTAAGAAGAATCGAGGAGGCAATGCTGTGGCTTGGTAGAGAGTTGGACAGGATGGGGGATGGGGAGAAGATGTGGCAAGGATCTCCTCAGGGAGCAACAATGAGGATATTGCAGGAGAGGAGTAAGGTTCGAGGAGGGATGGGGATGAACATGAGAACACCTCATGGGTGGAGCATTGGATTGAAGGTGGGATGGGGAGAGGGTGAAGGGGCAAAATGAATGGGAGCCCAGGCACTGAAGGGAAGGATCAGGCAAGAGGAAGGAGCATGCACACAGCATGACAGTGGGGGGATGTAATAGGTTTGCGGTGCTGGCAACATTGGGGGTGGAGAAGGGAGAGAAGGGTCTCCAGAAGAGAGCAAGGGAGGGGAATGCACAAGGAGCAGTAGTCAGTCAGTGGGAGGGCATCATGGGTGGAAGGGAGAAGGTCACAGCTGGAGAGACAGTTGAAGGCAGCAGGGATGCAGCAATGTGGAGCGGGTGGATGGAGATGATGTCAGGGGCATAGCAAAGGTAGCAGTGGAGAATACTGATGGAAAAGCAACAGGGACAGAGGGGGGAAATGGTGTAGAAAAGGTGGAGTCGCATAGTAGGAGAAGAGAGACAGGGACAGACGGGGATCATGAAAAGAAAGAGGAGTTGGGTAGAAGAGGAACAGTGGCAGGGATGGGTAGGGGGAAGTATGTGCTGGAGGAGGAGTCAGGAAGGAGAAAAGCAGTCACAAGGACAGTTGGGGTAATATGTGTTGGGGAGGAGGAGTCACGCAGGAGAGGAACAAAGGAGAAGAAACAGGCATAGGAAAATATGGGGGAGCACTAGTACTCAGGGATTCAATACTAAGGGGGATAAGGTAGGGTAGCAAGTGGGAATGGCATAGTTGTATATGTGTGGAGGCCATGCCATGGATGACAGCTGAAAGAATGAGACAATCAGTTCTGAAATATGCTAGAAGGGGAAGGGAGAGACCTCATATAGTTCTACATCTGAGGCCAAACAACCTGGCTGATAGTACAGTAGAGGTAGTCCAAAAGAGGTTAGAGGAGCTGAGAAGTTTATGTGAGGGGGAAGGTAGAACGGTTACTTTTTCTGAGGTGTTACCAGTGCCCAAGGTAAGTATAACTGGAAAATACAGGATCAAGGAATTTAATGAATGGTTGGGCAAATGGTGTCACATAAAAGGATATGAGTTAGTGGGAAGGTGGGGAAAGACCTGGGAGGACAGTAGTCTGTGATAAGGAGGGCAAAAATGTGATGAAATGAAAGATTGGGGAGCATATTGAGACAGCAGGACATTTAAACTAGGAGTGGGGATGGCAGATGGAGGGAGGGCACACAGGGGTCACAGGATGGGAAGCAAAGAAAGCTTACCCCCCAGAACAAGGGCGGTGAACTAGGTAGCAGCAATAGAGGAGGTGCTGGAAGTGGAGGGTGGGGGGGAGGAAAAGGGATGGAAGGTAGTCACCATGAATGCTAGGAGCCTGGGGGATAAAATGAATGACCTTCAGGCCCTCATAGTGGCAAGGGAGGTGGACATGGCAGCAATAATGGAAACATAGGCCACCAAATACCATGACTGGGACCTGGTGGTTCCAGGATACAGAATAATCCTCAGAGATAGGGAAAATAGGAGAGGAGGAGGAGTGGCACTATACATAAAGAAGGGGTTAAAGTGTGTTAGGGAGGAGGGAGAGGAGGGAGAAACAGAGTCATTTTGGCTGCTAATCCAGAATTACAGGAATAGGACTCTCCAGATGGGAATGGTGTACAGGCCACCATCCCAGATAGAGGAGTTGGATAGGGAATTTGTGGGGCAGATCAGAAGGGCATGTGGGAAGGGGAGTCTGGTGGTGGTGGTGGACTTCAACCTGCCGGGGGTAGATTGGAGAACTCTAGCCAGCAGCAATAAAAAGGAACAGGTACTGCTGGTTGTCTTTCAAGAAAGCTTCCTGACAGAGGAGGTCAGCAAAGGAAGCACTCTTGACCTAGTGCTCACAAATGGAGAGTTGACGAGGGATATCAAGGTGGACAAACCAGTAGCGTAGAGATGGGTACTCCCTAAAGAAGTGGTTACTATAGGCTACCAATTCCTGTAGCAGGAGTCGGAGTAAAAAGGCCAGGGCAAAAAGGCTGAGCTGGATGAGCAGGGGGAGGGGTTGTGAAAATGGTTAGGAGAAAAAGTAAATCAGGCAGGGGGAAGATTGGGAGTAGTACCTGCAGCAGTCAAGGGAGGTGACAAGGGTAGTTAGGGCAGCAAATGCCACTAAAAACCTTAAGCTGGTGTAAGGCATTAAGGAGGGGGAGAAAAGCTTCTTCAGATACATCAGGGAGAAAAGAAGCTGTAAAGAACAGATAGTAAGGATTAAGAAGGAAGGGGGATGGGCAGAAAAGGGGGGAGAAAAGGCTGAAGCATTCAATGACTACTTCTGCTTAGTATTTACGAAAGAGAGAGGGGGACTGCTACCTGAAGGGGTGGGGGCAGTAAAGGCTGGTGAGCGCCATCACGGATGGGGTGATCATGGCAGGTAGAGTGCTGGAGGGCTTGAAAGTGCTGAGGGTTGACAAGGTACCAGGCCATATGGCATTCATCCCAGGGTACTGAAGGAGCTAGCAGAGATCCTAGCAGGACCCTTGGCAAGTCTATTCAATGCCTCACTGAATTCTTGATGCATACTCAATGATTGGAAGTTGGCTCATGCAGTTTCCTGTGTAAGAGCAGACACAAGGATGAACCAGGAATGATAGACTGGTGAGCCCTCTCATCCATCGTGGGAAACTAATGGAAACTATCCTGAAGGACTGGCAGGTGTCCCTGCTGGAGTCGAAGGCTGCAGGACAGTAGACAGCATGGCTTTGTAGCAGCAGATCCTGCCAAACCAACCTGATAGATTACTATGACTGGGTAACTAGGCAGACAGACAGGGCCATGCAGTGGATGTCCTATACCTGGACTTCAGCAAGTCATTCAAATCAAGTGCTACATGGGAGACTTGGAATAAAACTTGAGGGTACTGGGACAGGAGCAAAAATGGTGGGATGGATAAACTGGTTGCAGAGAAGACAGCAGAGGGTGGTGGTGGAAAGGAAACCTCATAAACAAGGGCAGTAATGAGCGGGTTCCTCAGGGCTCAGTACTGGGACCAGTGTTATTTGGGATATTTATAGCAGATATTCCAGGGGCATTAAGAACAAGATCAGCCTGTTTGCTGAGGACACCAAGATAGGGGTGGTGGTGGATGATATAGAGGATGGCAAAGTTTTCAAGGAGAACCTGAAAAAGCTGGAGGCCTGGTCGGACACTTGTCAGCTGGGGTTCAATGCCAAAACTGTAGGTGCTGCATTTTGGGGCAAAGAATCCAAGGGAAACTACCAACTGGGGGGGTGGCAGCTGGTGGAGACTGAGGAGGGGAAGGATCTGGGAGTAGTTATAGCAGGATCAAAGAACAACTCCACACAATGTAGGAAGGCAGCAGCAAGGGCCAACAAAATGCAGGGTTGCATCACAAGGGGAATAACCTCGAGTAGGGGGAATGAATTCTGCTGCTGGGTAGATCATTTGTTAGATCTCATCTCAAATACTACATGCAGTGCTGGTATCCGTACCTGAAAAGGGACATTAAATTACTGGAATGGGTGCAGTGCAGAGGAACTAACATGATACAGGGACTGGGGGACTTACCATATGAAAGAAGGCTTGGGGAGTTGAAGATGTACTCGATGGAGGAGAGAAGGTACGGGGGCACATGACTGTAACATTCAAGTATGTGAGAGGGATGAACAAGACTGGTACAGATGGGCTCTTTAGGGTAAGGGTGGGGAGAGATACTAGGGGCCATGACATGAAACTGGAGGGGGAGAGGTTCAGAAGGGAAATGAGGAAGCACTTTTTTATGGAGAGGGTGGTGGCTGAGTGGAATGCGTTACCAGCAGAAGAGGTAGACTGTAGAATAGTGGGCTGCTTCAAAAGGGGCTGCAATAGGGCAGGGGGAAGATGGAGGGAGTGGGGCAGCTGCAGAACAGCACTGCTAGCTGCAAAATCGAACAGACTCGATAGACCAAAATGGCCTTTTTCAGCTGACAATATTTGTGTGTTCATATGTCCGTAGTTATATAGGAAAGGTAGTAATGCTGTAGCATAAACAAGTCAACATTCCTTCTAAAGTTTAACAAAAACAAATTGGGGGGTGACGGTGGAGCCCTCACAACTGTTAACAAAACAAGCTAATATTTAGGTTTTATATCGGGGGGCACTTTTTGTTGTTTATTCTCCCCATAGTTTAACAGCTTCTCCTTGAAAGGTATGCTAAGATATTGGCATAGTTGAGTGCAGGGTGAAGTATTCAGGTACATAAAACCAAGACATCCTTAGTCCTTCACTTATGGCAGTTACCCAAGACAGGAAGGGACTTGAGGCAGGCCCAAGCAGTATCTGGATATCCCTGTTGGAGGAAGTAAAATAATCAAAACAGGTGAATTATAGCTGGCCTGCTGAGGGCACAGATTACTCCTGATCCTGAAACAAGAAAATATCTGATGATAACGGGCAAAAGAAAAGTAGACTTGGCATGATATCCATACCTTTTCCAAGTTCTTCCTTGATTTCCTCCAGCAGAACTTCAGAGTCAAAAGCAAGATGACTGGAATTGCAAGAAAGTAGTAACTGTTGATCCATTCTAGGAATTTCTCCTGTGTCTCCGTTCTCCAAGACACTCTGTCCAGGGGTGCAGGAGACAGGACTGAGGCTGAGCCCAGACATTTACCTTGTGAATATCTTCTGGTAGGAATTCAATGTTGACTCTGGACCAAGCTGGGTGCTGAGAAGGTCCTGCATCTTCTGAGAGAAGGGAGCTCCAAAGATAGACCATAAAAGACAAGCCTAGGGGGGACATTTTCTCCAGAACACAAGAAAACTGATGCAAATGTCATTGACTCTTGAGTGTTGCAGAGGCTGTTTGCTAGGGTGTGGGATAAACAGTGGTGACACAAATGGGGAATATTCTACTATTCTATACTGTGATGTCATGGGATGATGCCATAAACCTTGCTGTTTGCTGAGAGAGCACCCTAAAGACAGAGAGGGGAAAGGGATCTAGCGATCTTAAGGACTACATCAAACAAACAAGTCATACAGTAAGGCATCGAGGATGCTGGAGTACATAGAGAAGGGTTTTGATGGTAAGAGAAGCAAGGTGATTCTGCTATTGGATGGATCTCTGGTGAGACCTCACCTGGATTACTGTGCCCAGTTCTGGAGTCCTCATTTGAGGAGGGACCTTTCATTCATTTCAAAAGTTTCACAAGGAATGACATATTGAGATGGTAACAGCTTGTTTCCAGAGGCCTCAATATATACTCATTGGAAGTCAGGTGGGAGCGGGGGCAGATTGAAACATACAACTTAAAGTGAATAGCAAGGACCAGAATCAGTAGGAGCATGACTGGAAGTTGGTGGGGGACAAGGTCAAGCAAAATGTGAGAAGTTGTACTTCATTGAGAGGGTGGTAGAACCATGAACAGACTTCCAACAGAAGTAGTGGGGAAGCTACCTTACTGGGTTTAAACAGTTTGGACAGAGCAGGGACTCACCATCCTGGGGTGCAACATGTGTTTCAGGAGTGGGGAGGGTACCAGACCTCCAGCATAGTAGGTCATCGGAGTGAGGTAATATAGTATGGGTGACTCAATGGAGCTTCAATCTCTTTCTGCTGTCAGATTTTATGTTTCAAAAGCATATAAAGATTTATGACCTAAAGGACACAGTAGTTGTAAACGTAAATCTTGCAAAAACTTCTGTTTGAAAACAATAAAACCTGAATTTAAAAATCAAACAGTTTTGGTGTGCAAAAAAAAAAATTGGAATGGTTTTATGTATGTGTGTGTTTATTTATTTTTACATTTTTCTGTCAGGAAAGGCATACTGAGGTAAAGCCTGGTTCCAGAGGTGTCCCAGGATCAGGGGGAGGATAAGCGACTTGTTCAGGGTCACACGGTATACAAGTGGTTGTGAAAAATCAAACCTAGGCCTACTGGATGTACCAAGCTCTTTCATAGCTCATTCTTATGTTTCCAGGTGTCTCCCATTTCCTGCAGTGGTCAAAGCCCACTCCATTCAAGCAATGGCCACCTCCTGCATAGAATGAGCATCTGCCCCCTAGGAGGAGATCCGTAGAGCTACTTGAGTCTCTGTTCACACCTTGTTTGTGTTCTTTTGTTTTCTTGTGTAACCCCCTTGTTACCCGGGGTTACTAGAATCCCAGTAAGACCTAGTGGTAGGCAGGGAAGGCAGCTTGTGAAACTCCAGTTAAATGGGTTTCACACTGTCTCACTCTGTTCTCAGTCTCAGCTGAGACTGAGGGGTGACATCACCAATAGAACTTTCGCAGCTGCATGAGCCACATTGGAATCTGCAGCAAAGGGAGCTAGATAGAACGCTGGGAGTTTGAAATCAGTGTCTTCAGTTCAGTCTTCAGTGAGTGTGTGAGAAGTAGGGAGCTTGCTGTTAAAGCAGCTCAGTGAAGGCTGTAGGAATAAGAATAGACTGTTCCACGAAAAGTATACCCAGTGGAAGAGAGGCAGGACACTGTTTATAGACAGAGTGAGAATAGTGGTGGAAGGAGAGGGACGTGAAATCTCCCACTGTGTGAATTAAGTGTGCCCAGATGGGGTAATAATTCAAGCTCCTGACCTCCAGCACTGTTGGCCTCAGTGCAAGGACCTCTCAGCAAATGTGCCTGTGCCTACAAAATGGAGAGCCGAGCAGTGGTAGTTAATACTGCCACACCAGACTGTGAAGTGCCTTTATTGATTCGCCAGTATGGACATCCAGGACTCAGGTGCCTCACATTCATCAGTCTACAGTGTACTGGCCTTTCCAGAAACCATCGACTGGCCCACCAGATGACTTCAGATCCAGAGAGGACACCAACCCAGCTGTATCCTGTTCATTGCCTGGTAATCGGATGACGTCGGACCAGCTGTTTTCTTTTTGTTCCTGTTCTAAGGTTCTGTCTCCAGAGATGACATCAGCCCAGCTGTTCCCAGATGTGCCCTCATGTGGTTCCCAGAAGATGTCCGCCCAGCTGTATCAGAAGAAATGCTGCCAGGGAGAGTCTTCATCAGAGGTGCAGGTCGGTTAAGAATTTTTCGTACTACAAGTGGCTGGTAAGTCCGAACTTTTCTATCTTTATGACACTGCAGTACACACCCTACACTAGCAGACTTAAAAATGTGTGAACTGTCCTCAAAGTCTCTCCCCTTCGGGACTTTGGCCTGTTAGAACTGTGCTTCACCGGGCTCCTGCCCAGGAGAGACTCTTTATTGGACTAGCCTTCGGGCATTGTGGCCACTAGTTGGGACTTTTAGGGCACTCCATCCCCCCAAATGTGTATTGTAAATAATGTTGTTGTTTTCTAATGTAAATATTGTTTTCTACCTTTTTTCTAAAAAATCTTTTTGGGATTCTGCAGTGTTTTGATGGTAGGGGTTTAGATAGACTATGTATGCAGATTAGGAGAGTGTGTGTTGTCTTTCTTTTCCTTACAGGTGTTCCTGGGAAGACAGAAGAGAAGACAAGAAGAGGAAGAGGGGCTCATCAGAGTTCTTCATCAGTGCTTTAGTGCATTTAGAAATTTAAAGTACTGTGGTGTTGTTGTTATTGCTGTATTAACCCTTTCCTTCCACAGGTGTGGTTGTGGGGGTAGGGAGAAGGCAGTAATGTGGTATTTCAATGGTGTGTGGTTGCAGGTTGCCCTAGGTCAGGGAGGTCCCCGGGTTGTTTTTGTTTTGGGGTATTAGGTTAGAAGCAGATAGGTTTTCCCTAGAGGGTTGGGGGGATAGACAGGCTGTGGTCCTGAATGGCCATTGGGACCGCAGTGCTGATCTATCAGGGCTATGCTCTGGATAGTTCTACCAGAGCCACTAGGTGTCCATAGTAAGTGGATAGTGTAGAGGCTGATATGTCAGTTAAGGCCTCTAGGCCCTTAGTGTTGCCTGCCTGTGCTTGCACATGGTAGGAGGGGGCCTGATCACCCCCCTCCGCAGGTAGCACATAGGGTGGGATGGCCTAAGGCCGGGTAAACAATGACTGCGGACAATCATTTTCCTGGTCAAGGGCGAGTGTAACCCCCTTGTTGCCCAGGGTTACTAAAATCCCAGTAAGACCTAGTGGTAGGCAGGAAAGGCAGCTTGTGAAACTCCAGTTAAATGGGTTTCACACTGTCTCACTCTGTTCTCAGTCTCAGCTGACTGAGGGATGACATCACCAATAGAACTTTTGCAGCTGCATGAGCCACTTTGGAATCTGCAGCAAAGGGAGTTAGATAGAACGTTGGGAGTTTTGAAGTCAGTGTCTTCAGTTCAGTCTTCAGTGAGTGTGTGAGAAGTAGGAAGCTTGCTGTTAAAGCAGCTCAGTGAAGGCTCTAAGAGCCTCAGCCCTGTCAGAGGGCTACTTTTAAGTAATAGGGTGTGTGTCTCCACCTTAAAGAGAGACAGAAGATTACTGAAGTGGTGGAGACCGCTGTTTTTGGGTCTCAGTGCCTCCTCCCTTCGGGGGGGGATGGAAAGGATTCCTTGCAGATTCCTGGGGCAATCCCCTAGTTCTGCTTGTGGAGGAAAAGCTGCCTATTTGTTCCAGTATTTATTTGGGAGAAAAGAATATTTGTGAGTCGCCTGTGGGGCACCTGCAATGAGAGGGTGAGTGTCTGCTCTGGCTAAAAGGGCCTATGTTTTCACACTGGGACTTGTGTGACAGTGTGGGGGATTGAACTACTAAATATTGGGAAGCCTAGAGTAATGGGCTAACAATGTAAAAGAAGTTCCAGAGTTTGTTGAGATGCAAATACTATGTAGAGGTAATGTGACAGATGTCTACCCTTAATCTACATTTGAAAGTTCAGTAAAGGAATTGTTCAGTTTCCAGAGAAATGGCCTGGTATGGGCTGTGGAAGCTGGAGGTGGGTGGCCCCCCATCTTTAGTGACCAGGTCCACCTCTATGGATTTCTTCTGTGGATTTCTACTTTGCCTCAGGCACTTGGCCAGTGATGGGGGACGTACCCAGACGTGGGACTGTAAGGAAAATTCTCTCTAGGAGTCGCGGACTCTAGTGTAGTGTGGGGAGCCACGACAGGATAATTGGTTCATTCCTCCAATGGACCATGTGAATGGGATAATTGGTTCATTCTTCCAATGGACCATGAACAGGATAATTGGTTCATTCTTCCAATGGACCGTGAACAGGATAATTGGTTCATTCTTCCAATGGACCGCGGATCAAGTGGCTAGCGGGGGCGGCGGACAGTGGGGAAAACAAGTGTGTACAAGTCGGGCTGTGTACCCAGCAAAGTGTGGCTGTGTACCTGGTGGGTTTAGAGCCTGAGGGCTGGAAATAGTGATAAAGTGTTCTGTTGTCTCTAATCTGCATTACCAGGAATGTAGCCCCATGGGGGTCCTTCTATGCTTTGTTTGTTCAGCTTGGATGTGAATAAAAGCCATACTGAAGAATCCCATTCCTGGTTCGGGACATTACAGTTATTGCTTCCTGTGTTCGGATTTACTTGGGTGCCCCTGTGCAGAGTAGCCAAACCTAGGTCCCTCTGTGCCAAGTAACCTCATCCTCCCCAACCCAGTCCCCACCAGGTACTGCTGTCAGCTTCAACAGCATGCCACCTGTTGTTTTGCTAAAAGGAAGGGTGAGGGTTACACTGGGAATAGGTTTTCCTGTTTTACCTAGTTCATTCCTTTTCATGTATTTAAAAATTTCTATCATATCCCCCCTATTTCTTGTCTGCTCAAGAGAGTACATTTGCAGGTGCTTTAGTCTAGCTTCGTATTGTTTCTGGTGTAAACCGTGCACCATTTTCATAGCCCTCTGCTTCACTGCCATTTTTTAAAGAAAAGATTCAAATGGTTAAGCCTAGTGCCACATAAAGGTAACTCCAGCAGGCAAGCTGCTGGGGCACTCAGCTACTGGAGTGGGGGTAAGTGAGGGTAAGTGCTGAAGCGGAAGTTGAGAATCTAACTGATGGGGGATAGGAAGAAGTAGGCTGTTGGTTAACTAGGATCTGCAGCCTATCCACTAGGTGGGGAAATGGGCAGACTAGGTGGGCCAAGCAGTCCTTATCTGCCATCAAAATCTATGTTTCTATGTTTCTGTGAGTTACATTGAGGCGGCACTGTGTAGTCTAATCTGAAGCTCAGAAATGGTGAATGTAGGGATAATATTAGGAAACCCTTTATCCCAGAGGGTGTGCAACCTGTGGAACAGGCTACCAGGGGAGACAGTGGAAATGAAGAAAGTACAGGGTTAGGCTGACCAAGGGCCCAGTGGCAACACAGTGCACTGCCATGCAGACGACCTGGCTTCAGGAGCGATCCCGGGTGGTCATATCAGAAGACAGGCTGGGCTGAGGTAGCTGCCGCTTTGCACCATGCTTCGGCCGGGAGGGTTGATGGCAAGCGATCTGTGTCTGCACCAGGGAGCTTGCTCGTGCCACATGGGGAGTGCTGCATGCATGTAAGGCTGACAGAGGTTGCGCTCTCTTTGAGGAGGTGTAAGGGGCCAACAAAAAGGGGAAGAAAAACCCACAGCTGTCTGAATGAGGCAGACAGCCTGGGCTCCTGGCTTCCGTGGGTTCCTAGGGCCTGTTGGTGCTGGATCGCAGTCCAAATAGAGACACAATCTCGAGGAAGTGTTGACCCTCCTCCTGGAGCCCCTTCCTGTAGCCAGTGGGATTGGAGATGCAGACCAATAAGGCAAGCCTGGACACATTTCTGCTTACCAAGAGAATCATAGGGTATCCGGGATAGTTGGGTGGGAAATCCCTATAAATTAGTAATTATACAATGGCTCTTAAAATACTGCTTCATGATTGACTGGCTGGCACGATTTACAATATGTAAATCCTGTCATCACCCAGAGGAAGAAGTGCCAGCCAGCCACATCTGCCATCCCCAGTGTGAAATCACTGCAACCTGCGAAACACAAACAGAAAAGACTCCAGGTTCAGTCACCCATAAACGCCTGTTAAAGACAGTTTTCTGGTATCAGTGAGGATAGCAACTGAATATGGCGACTGTCAAAACAGCGACTCATATTCAGCTCTTTCACCATGGACTGTCCTGCAAGGATAGTGACCCTATGTGAAAACGATACAGAGAAGGGCGACCAGAAGGGGGGCTAGCGAGGGGGAACAGGAGGGACATGAAAGGGGTTTTTGAGGACTGGTGTGCCTGCTGCTGCTGAGTGTGGTATGGTGGTGGTGGTGTGGGTGGCTAGCTATGGCGCAGCAGGTACCGGCCTCAGGGCTGAGGCTGGGATTTTGGAAATTTTGCCACTGCCTGTGGCAGCGGGACTTTATTTTTTCATGACATACAGATTTTTCACCCTCCCTGATATGCACCCCCCCCCCGAGTTGAGAATCTTATTTCAGCGGGGTGCAATTCAAAGTCTCCAGCAAAGAGGGAGGCACAGGGGAAGGCCCCTGCAAAAACACTTTTTGGTGTTCTGGATGTCAGGTCGCCTGAAAGTGTATATCGCCGATTTGCTTTTCAGTATTATACACTCGACATAGTAGCGATCACTATTTTGTGATCGCTATTATGACATGGAACTGTTTTTCTTTATTTTTTCTCAGGAAAAAACAAGCGGACAGGTGAATAATGGCAATATCCCACTCGGTGTGGGGGGTCATGCCAGGATTTAGCCACTTCTGGTGTGGATTCCTCTTTCGGCCAGCGGTCTTGTGACCAAACCACACCAGGCGTGGATAAATCATGGCATCACCCACACCCTGTCATGGTATATTGCTTAAAGTCCTTGGTCCCTACTTATGAAGCAAGGGGCAAACTTGATGAAGTCTCTTATGTTACTTTGTAGCCTGTCAGCAGAAGTTTGCAAGTGCCAGGTGACCCATTTTACGTTAACTATTATGGGCTCTGCTGTCGATTACTGCCTGCATGCACTTTTAAAAACTAGAGTAGACCAAGCATGAAGGTAAATTTGGTCCTCAAACCCAGTTGTGTCACTGACTTTTCTTTAGGGTACTCCATACATTTTCTACAGAGACAAGTATCATTCGTATTCAAAGAGGGGTGGATATCCCATGCATTACATAGATATCACAACCAATCATGTGCCAGTAGGGGTGATGTCCTGTACATTTAATAGCACTATTCATGTTCTTGTGGGGGGTGGATGCCCCATACATTTAATAGAGATAAGCATGTGTGCCAGTGGGTGTCACTGTCCCATACATTTAATGGGGAGCAATGTCCCATACATTTAATGTCAATCAGCTTGTGTGCCATCTGGGATAGATGTCCTGTATATTTTACGGAAGCCAGCATCATTTGTCTGCTATCATGATTTGAAGTTCGGCTTTATGAGTTTCTCTATCATGACCCTTCCCCCTTCCCAAAACCTGTAAAGGGAGACTGCATACTTCAGGAGAATAGATGTTTGTACATACAGACTTTTCCCCCCTCTATTGCATTATTACCCAAAACCCATACAAGTTAGTGTGGATTCCTCTTGCTGTTGTTAGTAACGAGCCACTATGATTCTTGTCCCCAGGTGTTTTGTGCCTTTAGAGCTTCTACACAAGGTAATACCATGGATCTGGTCAGGAATATCCATATTGGACTTCCATTACCAGAGGACCCATCCAGTATCTGTAGAACCTCCTTTGTTTGTGGAAATTATCACTATTACCACTATGGCTATGACAGGGTGTACGATAGAGGCTGGGGCTGCGGCTACTGTACTCTGCAGACCATTTCTCCCTGGCTCAACTCATGTATCAACAGTGGTGCCTGCAGGCGGGTACCAACCCTGATAGAAATCCAAGAGGTCCTGGTGGAGATGGAGGACACATCCAAGGATTGTTTTGCCTTAAAATCCAGGATCGGATCATTTTAGGTAACCCTTGATAAGTTTTATGGAGTTCCCTACAAAATTCTGCATGTCTGCTTGGGGAAAGAGCTGGGAGAGCACATGGAAGCAGTTTATTCCCATTTTGATAGCTTATGGTCCCCGGTGATTATGGGAAGTGACTTGGATAATTCTTCTAAAGGAATTTTGGGAATTTGTTCCAGTGTTAAAGGTCACTATTTGCTGGTGCTAGACCCTCATTTTTTCAGGAAAACTATGGACACAGAAATGGTCCAGAGCAACTGCTGAGTTCAGTGGAGGAAACTGGACTCTTCTGAGCATGACTCCGTTTACAGTTTCTGTTAGCCCCAATATAGGGTTGCTAAATAAACGTGTTTTGTGCTACTATTTGTTTTTTTTTCTTTCTGCCTAAGCTGAAGCCATTCCATGACCCGTGGAGTCACCACTGCATCAGATTTGATCTGTCTTGTAATTTCTCCAACCAGCTTGGAATTGTGTTTCCCTTAGCTGTGCATCTGTTTATTTTGTGCTGTTTAAGAGCAGGGACTGGATTCACAAAGCTTTGCCCTAGTGCAAACCCTGTTTCCGCAGTGCAAACTGTGTTTTTCATGCCACAGTGTTATTCATAAAAGCCCAGTTTGCACCATCAGAATGGGCTTTAACTGGGCAAAGGGTTCAGGGAACCGCCATTCAAATTATTGGGAGGGGACCCGCATAAAGGTGTTGTGCTATCCACAGACTATTTCTGCATGCAAGGGCTGTTTGCAAAGAACCCTTGCATGGTGAAATACTGCTTGATCAAGACCTGGCTGTATTCTGTGCCACCCTAGTGGCTGATGGAGGTACTGCTGTGGACCCCACACCCACAACACTGTGACCCTTGTAGTGTAGTGGTTTCTCTCCCTCCATGGTCCCTGATCACCATCCCTTTTATGTGAAAATAAATTTCTTTAGCTGTCCCGGTGGCACTGAGGGCTGAGGTGCTGGATGCCTTATCTCACACTACGCCAACAACCTGGGTTTGGGATTGACCTTGGGTCATCTGGGAACTGGTGTGGGGGGGAGGGAGGGAGTGGGAATGAGCTCCCACAAGGCAGCACTCCTCTTCCAGGGTGGATGCACACACCCTCCATAGTTTGGCTGTTTCTAGCAGAAGAGAACTGGTTGCAGAGCAAGAAACAGAAGTCCAGAACTACAGATGTTTTACTAATTAACCTTCTGTCTCAGCAGGAGTAGTACCTGTTTGCATTAGCAAACAGATACTTTATTAGAAGAAGGGTCTCATTTAAGTAAAAAACAAAGAGTTTTTTCTGAGGAAGGGCAGTATCACCTTAATTTACTGAGTGCAGAGAATGAATCTAATTGGGGTGTGGCTTAGCAGCTAGGTGTACAAAAGCAGCTGTCTCCAATTACCATACTCTCAGTCTTTTGTCCCCAAATGTCGAACATTGCCTCTCAAAATGTGGAACAAATGAGTAAAATGTAGAACACTTAATCAAATCTTTACCTAAGAAGCTCAGAACACTTAAAATGTTTCCATTTATGTTCAGAAAATCTGCTATTAATTGAATAATATATTTTTTGCATAATTTACTATAGATTTTTGCTTTAAAATGTTAACACTGAATGTGGGACAAGCCCTCCCAATGTGGAACAGGGAGATTTTGTGAAGTAAAATGAGGAACTTTCCTTGTAATGTGGTACAGTTGAGAGGTATGCCAATTATAGCTTCTGCTGTTTCTAGCAGAAGAGAACTGGTTGCAGAGCAAGAAACAGAAGTCCAGAACTACAGATTTTTTACTAATTAATCACTTCTGTCTCAGCAGGAGTAGTACCTGTTTGGATTAAGCAAACAGATACTTTATTAGAAGAAGGGGGTCTCATTTAAGTAAAAAAAAAGTGTTTTTTTCTGAGGAAGGGGGCAGTATCACCTTAATTTACTGAGAGCAGAGAGTGAATCTAATTGGGGGTGTGGCTTAGCAGCTTAGGTGTACAAAAGCAGCTGTCTCCAATTACAGCTTCCGGCTGTTTCTAGCAGAAGAGAACTGGTTGCAGAGCAAGAAACAGAAGTCCAGAACTACAGATTTTTTACTAGTTTCCCTCCTTCCCACCCCTCCACCCTCCCACGCAAAGCCAGTTCTAGTTTTATAGCCACTGAATTTGACTGACAACAGGAACTTCCTGTTTGGCAGTAGGAAGAGAAGGATCACTGAGACACATTAGTTTCAGCAACCTTGAAGGAACCTAAAAAAAAAAACCTCTTAATCCCCGGCTGCTGGAGGTCTGAATCCAAGCACAGAGGAAGGAGACTACTGAAGACTACAGAAAGTTCCTGTCCCAGAACAGGAATTGTGAGAGTTGTAAGGGCTCATAGGCAGTAGGAAAGTAAGTGTAAAAATACATAGAGGGAAGAAGACAATAAGTATACAAAGCAACAGGAGAGGGGACACAAAATAAGTCAAGATGGGAGTGGTGCAGTGCAATGGCTGTGGAGCAGCAGTGTTCCGGGAGACATTCTGGAGGCTGTGATGCTGCCCTGTTTGCAGGCACCTCTCTGGTCTGAAGGAGGAGGTTGCCCGTCTCCAGGCTGACCTGGTTAGGATTTGTGAAACCTCTTCCCCCCCCCGGGACCACCAGGGCCACCACCGTTACCTCAGAGGTTGCCAAGAAAGAGGAGCAGTTGGACCAAGATGGGCTCAGGGAGGGAGAGGGTGGTGGAACAGAGGCACATCCCTCCAGTTGTAGCTCTCCACAATTCATATACTGTTCTGGCAAAGAGTGGTTCCTCTATAGAGGCACCTGCAGTGGAGACCAAGGAGGATGCTGGAAACCTCCACAAATGAGACCCACAGGAGGGTGGCACAAGACCCCAAAGGGGAAGGAAACAACTCCTGGTGGGGGACTCAATCATTAGGGGGTAAATGTGGGGGAGGAAGGGATAGGAAGGTAAGGTGCCTGCCTGGCACCATGGCTTGGAGGGACAGGAAGCGAATCCTCAGGATTGCGGGAGCAGCTGCGTGAGGAGGGAGCTGGATGTCATTGTCCACCAAGGGACAAATGACCTGGCTGTAAATGGGATCAGAGCGGTGCAAGAAGAGTTTGTGGAGTAGGGGAGGGCCTTGAACAAGTAGCATGTACAGTAACCTTCTCAGAGGTGCTGCCTGTCTAGTAAGGATGATGCTAGAATTATTCCACCAGGAATTCAATGAATGGCTGAAATACTGGTGTGGACCTCAGGGTTTTGGCTTTATTGAGGACTGGGAGCCACCTGGAGGGATGCAGGCTTATACTGGTGCGATGGTCTGCATCTGTCCGGGGGGGGTCCAGGATCCTAGGTGACAGGTTTAAATGCTTCATTGGCAAACATTTAAACTAGCCAAGGGGGGAGGCACTGAAAAGGAGTAGGGAAATTCCAGCCTTCCCCCACAAAGTGCAGTAGTTAGAGAGGTAAACACTAAGGCAGAGAAGTCAGTAGGGAGCAGGACAGGGATAAATGCAGAAAAAGGTGTTAAGGACAGAGATGGGGCTAAAAAGGGCAAGGCCATAAAAAATAAATGGAAGGTGATGAGTACCAATGCCCATAGTCAGTGCAACAAGCTCCCTGAACTAGTGGCCTTAATGGAAGAGGGATGCCTGGATATTGTAGCAGTCACTGAAACATGGTACACAGAGAACCATGAGTAGGAATTCAACATGCCAGGATACATAGTCTACAGGAGGGACAAGGTGGGTAAAAGAGGAGGAGGAGTAGCTCTCTGTATAAGGGAAGGGATTAAAGCAACAGAACTAAAGAGTAAACAGGAAGTTGATGAGTCACTATGGGTCACCCTGGAGACAGGAAATGGCACCACAATCCGCATGGGGGTTGTGTAAAGACCCCCATCTCAGGGGGAGGAAATGGACAAGGAAATGATAGAAGGCATCCTTAAAATGGCAGAAAAAGGGGAGATATTGTTGATGGGGGACCTGAATGTGCCAGATGTTAACTGGAGCACCTTTACTGCAGGCACACCCAAGAGCAGGGTCATTCTTGATGCCCTACAGGGGGCATGCCTCAGACAGCTAGTGCTGGAACCCACTCAGAAGGGAGCAATCTTAGACCTGGTACTCTCAAATGGGGAAGGAGAAAGGATCTCAGATTTAGAAGTGGGTAGCCATCTGGGAGCAAGTCACCACCAAACAGTGTGGTTCACAATAAACACAGCCATAGAGTCAAGCCATACAAAAACAAGAGTATTAGACTTTCGGAAGATTGTCTTTGGGAAAATGACAGAGTGCCTAAGAAAAGCACTAGCAAATGGGCAAGAAGGAGGGGTGGAGAAACAATGGGGAATAATCAAAACAGCCATCGCAGAGGCAACAAGCCTTTGTGTGAAGCAAATCAATAAAACAAAATGAAGGAAAAAACCACTATGGTTCTCAAAAGAGGGCAGGACGGTTAAGGAGAAAAGGATAGTATTCAGGAAATATAAGGAAACACAGAAGGAGCAGGACAGAGAACTTTATCAGTTAAAGCAGAAGGAGACAGGAAGGCAGTCAGAATAGCAAAGGCACAAACTGAGGAAAAGATAGCCAACTCTGTTAAGAAGGGGATAAACTTTATAGGTACATTAGGAGCAAAGAAAGACTAAGGAGGATACAGAGACTTAATAAAAGGGAGGGAATGTGGGCAGAGGGTGACAGTGAAAAGCAGGGATACTGAATGAATATTTCTGCTCAGTATTCACAACAGATGAGGAGAGGAGAGTGCCTAAACCAAACAAGGAGAAACTCTGAATAGGGTCGATACCAGTTCATTCACAGAAGAAAGGGCTTTGAAAGAACTCTTGAAACTGAGGGTGGACAAAGCAATGGGGTCTGATGGGATTCACCCAAGAATACTAAAAGAACTAAGGGTGAACTAGTAACACCACTGACTACTTTCTTTAACAAATCATGGGAGGATGGCGTGGTACCTGAGGACTGGAGGAGGGCAAATGTGATTCCACTTCACAAAAGTGGGATCAGGGCAGAGCAGGAAACTACAGACCAGTTAGTTTGACTTCAGTGGTAGGGAAATGATGGAATCACTTAAGGAAAGAATTGTTGAGTACCTAGAGGCCAGTGGGGCACAGGACCCAAGGCAGCATGGTTTCACAGCAGGAAGGTCATGTCAGACAAACCTAATACATTTCTTTGACTGGGTGACCAAAGTAGTAGACCAGGGAGGGGCTGTGGATATGGCCTACCTAGATTTTAGCAAGGCATTTGACACAGTCTCATACAAAAGATTAATATACAAGTCAGCCAGCCTTGGAGTGGGTCCCAAGGTGGTAGCCTGGATAAAAAGCTGACTGGACAACAGGACGTAAAGGTAATAGCAAACGGAGTCCACAGTGAAGAAAGGAGGGTAACTAGGGGTACCCTCAGGGTCTAGTACTGGGACCGGTCCTCTTTAATATCTTTATAAGTGACATTTGAGAGCACCTGGAAGGAAAGGTATGCCCTTTGCAGATAACACAAAGACCTGCAACAGGGTTGATAGCACAAGTTGGGGGCATGAAAAGGGACTTGGCAAGGTTGAGGAATGGTCAAACACTGGCAGCTCAGATTCAATGCAAATAAGTGCAAGGTAATGCATCTGGGAAACAAAAACCCAGGGAAGATTACAATGGGGGGTGAGTTAATAACAACAACAAAAATCGAAAGAGACCTAGGAGTAATTATATCAGATGACCTAAAGGTGGGCAAGCAATGTGAGAAGGCAGTAAGGAGGGCTGGGGGGATACTGGGATGCATAGGAAGAGGCATCAACAGTAGAAAACAGGAAGTTGTTATCCCACCCTACAGACAGTGAGACCTCATCTGGAGTACTGCGTGCAATTCTGGAGACCCCATCTCCGCAAAGACATAGACAGAGTGGAGGCTGTTCAGAGGAGGGCAATGAAAATGGTGCAAGGTCTGCACCAGAAGACATATGAGGAGAGACTAAAGCAGCTTAATATGTATACCCTTGAGGAAAGGGGGGGACATGATAGAAACTTCCAAGTATCTCAAGGAACTAACAAGGTACAAGAGGGTAGTATCTTTCAGAAGAAGAGATGTGCAAGAACAAGGGGCACAATTTGAAGATGAGGGGGGACGGCTCAGAGGTAATGTTAGAAAGTATTCTTCACAGAGAGAGTTGTGGATGCATGGAACTGCCTTCAGGTTGTGGAGTCAGGAACAGTGGAGAATTCAAGAATGCATGGGACAGGCATAAGGCACATCTAGTGGGGGGGAGGAAGTAAGCTGTTGATTAACTAGAATCTGCAGCTTATCCATCAGTGAGGAAATGTGCAGACTGTGTGGGCCAACAGTCCTTATCCATCAAATTCTATCGTTTCGTTTCCACCAGGATGAGGTCCGTGGGAAGCGTACATGCTGAAGGTGTGGTGGCAATAGCAAGAGTGAGGTGGATGGGGTTGACCTAGTACCCGGTGTGCACATGCAGCTACATGCACACACACATACAGTACGTGTCCCCAGGTCAGGGAGAAAAATGGGGAGAAAATCTACCAAAAATTAAATATGAAAAAAAAATAGGTTTCCCTGGTCCCTCCCCTGTTCTCCGATCTGCATCCCAAAATGAAGAACATTATTCCCTTGTAGTCTAGTGATCCCTCTCTCCTCCACCGGTCACCAATTGCTGTTCTGAGCATAAGAAAACAGTCCTACCCTGGTAGTCCAGTGGTCCCTCCCCACACTCAAACACTTGCCCAATAAATATATATACCTGTAATTCAGTGTGTGGTATATAGCTGAGTGCTTCTGTATACTTATGAGCTGAACAGTATATGCTTGGTGTTTATAACTTGAGCTTTGGTGTTTCTCTATATCCCATCCTCTGTAGGATACTGGGTAGGTGTAAGATTTAAGGCCCAGCAGAGAGGGTGAGACATGAGTGCCGGAGAGGAAAAGGAGGCAGAGGGAGGATGGGCGTGCTGTCAAAATGCTCAAAGCAGAGCGAGTGGCAGCCTGAAGTTTAAGTAGTGGATGTGGGAGGAGCTAATCCCCCCCCCCACTGAACTTCAGGCTAAAAGCCTTCCAATTCAATGTATGGTACATAGCGCAGTGCTTGTGTATACTTATGAGCTGAACAGTATATGCTTGCTGTTTATAACTTGAGCTTTGGTGTTTCTCTATGTCCCACCCTCTGTAGGGTACTGGGTAGGTGTAAGACTTAAGGCCCAGAAAGAGAAATATCATAGTGATTACCTCCACCAACTCTGGAGAGTGTAATCAGTAGCATGCAGGAGAGGAAAAGCCCCTTTAAGGGAAATCTCCAAGGACCCATGGCCACTGACCTACCCATCCTCTGGGCATACTAAGAGGAGAATAATCCTAAATGTGGCTAAGGTTTAGTTATGGTCATGTTCAAGGATTTGGTCTGATTTACTGGTCAAAGAGTCCTGTTTCAAGGTCAGTGATGAGCAGGAAATCAATGCTGAAGATGAAGAATCTGGCAGATGAAGAGCTCCAACTTGGAATGATGTATGGATGGAGAGACAATGATCAATCCGTGACCAAGGTAGCTCTGAGTGAAGCAGATGTAAGTGTAGACATACAGTCAGTACGGCTGAGGACTATGTGCCAAAGTTGCAAATTTTTGAGGGAAGTAGATCACAGATGGCGAAATGGTCAGAGCATTGAGGGCTGAGAACGATGATAAGGTAGGAGTGGAGCCCAGCTAGGAGGCTTGCATGGGTGTTGTACATCCATTGAGACAATAGGGTACAATTGAATACCTGTTAGAAGGAAAGATGGTCCTACAACATCCAAGGAATTGAGGTGAGCTCTACGGAAATGTCCAGTGTTGAGGCTTGAGTTAGAACTGTAACAGAAGAAGGCAGATTTCAGTAGAAGAAGTGAATGAATTAATGATGAAGTAAAGTAGGCCCGGATGTGGGCTAGCTGGAGCATGGGATTCCCATGTAGTCCAGTGTATGTAGTATTCGAATGTTTGCATGATAGAAAGATTTCAGATGGTCAGACTGGGAAGGTGAGACCCCCATGTGGGTCTGGTTAGTGAACATGGAAGATCATTTGAGTAGTGAGAAATTCCCACCATGGGCACAATAGATTTGGGATGGTGATACCTACATGGGTTCACCATCACTATAGTATGATATCACCCGAGGTAACTGGGGTGAATGTCCACCTAAGACTGCCTGTAGATGATAGAGCAATACAGTTGAGCAAAGTAATGCCCCATTGTAAGCTATGTTCTGTTGGTATGGGGACCCTCCTGCAGGTCTGCCATTGCTGTATTATAACATGATCCAAGATAATAAGGGCAAGACCCATGTTGGGATGGTAGGACCCCTCATGGACCACCATTGCTGTAGTACTGAATAGTTCAAGGTAAGAAGGACGAGAGTCACATGAAGCTGCCTATAATGACATGAAACTACAAGTCAGGCCCTTCATGGGGCATGCATGATTGGGATGGCGGGACCCGCCGTGGTCTGCCATTGCCATAGTATGTAACAGTCCAAGGTAATGAGGTTGATACCCCAGCGTGAATTTGCCTGTAGTGATTAGGAAAGAGGTTCGAGCTATGAGTAGAGCCTTTTTGTAGGGTGTACTTATTTGGGATGGCAAGAAACCACATGATTCACCATCGCCATTCCACTGAGTAGTACGTGATTGGGATGGTGGGACCCCATGTGGTCCACCATCACTGTACCACTGAGTAGTGTGTGACTGGGATGGCTGGACCCCGTGGTCCACCATCGCTCTTCATTGAGCAGTACATGATAGGGATGGTGGGACCTCACATGGTCCACCATCGTGATGGTAGGAGCAGAGCATGTTTGAGATGGCAGAAACCATGTGGTCACCATCATCAATAGAAAGTAAGAATAGTCCAAGATTAGGAGGGTAAGACCCCCGACGAGTCTGCCAGTAGTAGAAATTAAATGTTAAAACTATGAGCGGGATCCACTTGTAGGGCATGTGTGTTTGGGATGGCAGGACCCCATGTTGTCCACCATCACCGTAGTATTGCACTATGTACGGTAAGTATGATGGGACCTCCCCCGTGGTCCATCATCACAGTATTAGCATGTAGTTCCAAGAAGGAGGACTACCCCAATGAGTCCACCTGCAAGTAATGGGAATGAGATTGAGCAATGAGTAGATGCCCCTTTGTTGGTACATTAGGTTGGGATGGTGGGACCCCACATAGTCCACCATCGCCGAGATGATGGACGGTCCGAGGAAGGGATGACGGGACCCGCATGTGGATCTGCCTGTTGCAAGTAGGATATATGGTTGAGCTATGAAGAGGGCCCCCTTCTGGGCTGTGTAAATTTAAGATGGCAGATCCATGTTGTCCACCATTGCCATAGAAAATCAGGCCATCTGATCCGGAGAAGTATTATTTTTTAAGAGTTTATTGCTGGTGTGATGAATAGCATCTGCTTGTTATTATACTGTATCATATTTGTGATATAAATACTGTATATGTTTATTTGAAGCCTGCTTGGAAAATATGGCAGCCAGCAGGCATTGGGAAAAGACTAGCTTTTAAAGGGGCCTGACCTTTTGACCCCAACGGCCCTGGCTTGCTGAAACAGCTGGCAGTAGTAAAACTAACCCAGTGAATAAATTAATTGAAAGCTTCCTTTTGACATCTCCTGTCATGCCTGTGTTAGCTGTTATGCAACAGGTTGTAAAATAACAACTACTTTGAAATCCAGGAAGCCATAGAAGACTGCATTTTTTACAACATGTTAGGAAGCAACCATTTCTGATACCTGTTACATTTCTCACCACTAGGAGAAAATAGCTGTCAGTATGTGTTTCTAAAGATCAAAGGGAATGCTCTGAAAGAAAAGAGACTGTTATAATTTAATATTGCTATCTTTGCAGATTTCAAGCAAGCATTAAAATTATGACCTTTTTGGTATACTTGGTCATGTTACAAATTAATTATAAGACTAACAGTGACTTCTTACCAACAGCCCAGAGCTGTGACCTCACAGGATGGTAGGGACATTTGGCCCCTATTATCAATCTGGCTGAAAGGGGTGAAATCATCTTCTATCTCTGGACTCCTAAGAGAACACACACACACTGTGTTCTGGACTTGAAGGACACTTCTGGCAAGAATAGGTAACATCCAATTGGAAACTAAGTTAGAATTAGAAATTTAAGTACAACGCTCTTTTTGTTTCTGTAATTTCCATTTCTTTTGTATTGTAAACATTAATGTATATATATGCTTTGTATTTTGTATGTATTTACTATTTTTAATTTTAGTAAACATTTTGATTTCCTTAATTCTGGCTGAGTTTTTTCTCATTTTTGCATGTGAATGCTGGAACAGTGTTGATAATTCTGACATATCTGTTAAAGAGCTTATGGTTTGTCAACATATGCACAAAAGGTAAAAAAATACCTAGGTCTCAACTGAGTCAAAAAGAGGGATTGTGAACCAGGTTGGTGCCCACTGGCTTAAGTATTGCACTGCATTTCACTGAACAGGGTGTGATATTTGATCCTGTTAACTGGACGTTTAACCAAAAAGAGTTCATATTTGTACTCAGGACTTGAAACTGATAGGTGTTTGGGACCAAAAATGGACAGGAAGGTTACTGTTTGTCTGCTGTTCATATTGCACTTTGAGGTTTGGCACTGTGGAGGCAAAACGACCTGCAGTGCATTTGCAACAGATCTGGTTGGTAGTGGTATGATTTAAAGTATTTGGTAACAAGAGCATTAACAGTCCAGTGTAGTCAGATTGATAACTGTAACAGCTGACATGCAAAATAAGGCAGTGATTTAAATAGAAAGAACTATATAATTGTGGTTAAAGTCTAAGTTCCTACCTATATTTTATTTTTTGGGTGCAAGCTAGTGTAGCCATAGATTAGGGAAGAAGATGGCTTCAACTACAGGTACACTTCAGACTACCTGAGGCAGTTGTGCCAGGAGAGAGAAGTCGTTGTGAGGGGCAGAACAAGCAGCAACTCATTGAGGCTATTGTGGCAGCCAATGGCCAAGACCTCAAGTCTGATAGCTGTGACTAGTAAGGACCAGATTTTGGGAGTGGAGAGGCTAGGGTCCAGCACAGTGTCCAGACCCAGGGAGGAGGACAGTGGGACCAGTGTAAGCCAAGAGCCACTGCAGCAGGGGAAGGTCACAACCATGCTGGAGCCAGAAGGGGTCAGGCTGCAAATGGAGCTGCAGAGAATGGAGCTGGAGTTTGAGCAGAAGATGTTCGAAGCTCAGCAGCAAAGGGGCTTGAACAGAAGAAGATGTGGAGATGGAGAGAGACAGAGAGAGAGAGAGAGAGAGAGAGAGAAGAGAGTCAAGAGCGGAGAAAGGCTCAGCGAGAACAGCTACAGGCTGAAGAAAAAGAGTGGCAGCTTCAGAGAGAGGCCAAGCGAGAAGAGTGAGAGTGCCAGGGAGATTTGAACCAGAGAAGCTACAACTCCAAAGACCATCGCCAGAGCAGGTAAGTGGCATGGGTGAACCAGGAATTCCAGGACTGGGTTAAAAGTGTAATTCTAAATTGATAGCTGAATTTAAAGAGAGGAGGATATGGATGCATTTTAAATTCATTTGAAAAGGAATGCATTCAGGCAAAAATTCACAGTGGGTCCTGGAGCTTCCAGCTATCCGCTGCTTACCGGGAAGCTCGTGATGCACTGGGTCAAATGGACAATCAGGACAGTAATGATTATGGCAAACTTAAAGCTGCCTTGTTAAAAATAACATTTGACAGCGAAGCATACAGAGATAAATTCCGTAGCTCAGGAGAACCTCATATGAGCAACCGAGGCCTAACCACTAAACAACATCAGTTTTTAAAACGTTGGTGGGAAGGGATAGAGAGACTCTGTAGAAAAAAGGTGAGAATGTTGTACTTTTACAGCGGTTTTTTGGGCTTGCCCTACAGAGCTGAAAACCTGGCCAGAGGATCGAGATCGAAAACAGTGCTGAAGGCTGCCAAGCTCTTGGACTGCTATGCCAGGAGCAGACCTGCTTTGAGAGGGAGTGTGGCGGGCAGCAGCACAGAAAGGAAAAGCACACCTTCAGGGCAGCTAAAACCCTTCCTGCCTCCACGAAACCAGGCAGCCCAAAAGAAATGAATGTTGGGTTTGCAAACAATCTGGACATCTTGTAAGACAGTGTCCTAAAAGGCACAAACACACAAAAGTAGTGCTGGGAAAAATTTTTTTTGTGTATCACTGAAAGCATGCCAGTAAATATAGAACACATACACCCAGTTACAATGAATGGGTTACAGACCCATGGGTTAAAAGACAGGGGGCATCCCTGACTTTGGTAAAAGGGGATTTGGTTGAACCTGAACAGCTTATACATAATCAGTTTGTACTGTGTGGGGGTTCACTGGGGAGGAGAACAAGTTGCCACTTGCTAGTGCTCTCCTGGACTGAGGTGAGACATGGGAGACTGTGCAAAAAGTTGCAGTGGCAGAGAATCTTGCTGTGGATGAGATTATCAGAAACAATCTCCAAAAGGGGATGATGTGTGCAGTTACCCGCAGTCAAGCAGCAAAGGTAAATTGTAAGTCACTGGACCCCATAGAAGCCCCTGTGGAAAGCACTGGGAGGCTGGTTCCCCAGCCTATGTCTCCTGATAGGGAGAATAGTAAAAGGCGGGTAGAAATTCTCCAGGTAGCAGTTAATAGAACAGCTGCACAAGGTTACTCTGAGGAAGGAGGAGTAGCCAATTGTCAGAGGATTAGGGATGGCAGTCACCCTGAATGCCCTGATGCTAGAGCTTGGGATCCTAGGTTAGAAACTGGAGGGGACCTGTGCAATGCCAGCCCAGATGTGTAAAGATCTTCGCAGCTGCCCAGAAAGATGACCCTAGTTTAGAGAGGCTGAGGGCTTGGGCAGACTCTGACAGAGCACTGGGAGGTGATGGGAAACATAGAGTTTACTGGGAGAATGGACTGCTGTCATAGGATGTAAAGACAGGGAGGGAGGGGTGATGGGCTGGCAGTTAGCCGTTCCCCAAGAGTTGACTGTGAGCAGTTGCTCAAGATTGCTCATGATATTCCCATGTCTGTGCCATCTGGGAATCACAGACACTATGTGGCGATTATTTGGAATTTCTACTGGCCCAACTTCACCAAGCAGGTGAAAGAGTATTACAGGTCTTGTCACGGTGCCAAGAAATAGGAAAACAGGTAAAAACCTAAGCCGACTAATTCCCTTGCCCATATAGAAACAGCCATTCCAGAGGGCAGGAATGTATATTATGGGGCCTTAGATACACACCCAGCTCCTCTGGGAAGAGGTTTATCCTAACAGTGGTGGATTATCCCACCTGGTACCTAGAGGCAGTTCCTATCCTCACTGAGGACAAAACAAAGTGACAGATGCCTTGTTAGGGATTTTCTTCTGTGTTGCGTTCCCACAGGAGGTTATCACTGATTGAGTGGGTTCCTTCATGTTGGACCAGATGAAATGTTTGTGGGAGAAGTGTGGGGTGGTGCAGAGACACGACACCTTATCACCCGCAAGCCAATGGGCTTGTGGAAAGATTCAATGGTAACCTTAAAATGATGCTCCAAGCATTTACTGAACAGCATGGGAGGGACTGGGAGAAATATCTTCCCCACCTGTTATTCACATACAGGGAGGTGCCCCAAGAGTCGACAGGGGTTTTCCCCCTTCATGCTCTTATATGGATGCAGGATATGTGGGCCCCTAGACTTGATCTGGGAGGACTGGGAAGGCAAACACTCCACCCAAGGAACTCCATAGTGGATTATGTCCTGAAGGTTGAGTGAAAAGCTGAAGGAGCTTATGGGAACAGCCCAGAGCAAACTGACAGCTGCGCAACAAAATAAAAAGGTATGGTATGACAGCAGAGCCAGAACCCGTTCATACACTGTGGGTCAGGAGGTCATGGTCCTAATCCTGTCCAGAAAAAGATAAGCTGCAGGCCAAGTGGGCAGCATCATACAAAGTAGCCAGACAGGTGAATTATGTAAATTATATTATAGAACTGCCTGACAGGAGACATACCAAAAGAATGTATCATATCAACATGATGAAGCCATATACTAATAGGGCTGACATATGGTCTTTGCAGAGTGTCAGGTCCTGGGAGGGATGGACAAAGAAGACCCTCTTTTGGACTTGCTGGAAAGCAAGGCGAGTCCTCTGTTGAGGCAATTAAAATTTTAACCCAGTTGAACCCCAGACCAGATCCAGGAAGTAAGGAGAGTTTTAGACTTTGCCACATTGTTTAGTGCCAAGCCTGGACTAATCCCTTTAGCAACACATGATGTGGAGATGAGACACAAACACTCATCGGTGAACAGCATACGGGTGTCAAGAGGCCACCAAAAGGACATTAGGAGGTAGGTGGAGGAAATGCTGAATTTAGGGGTAATCCAGAAATCCCACAGGCCCTGGATCTCACCCGTAGTCCTTGTTCCCAAGCCAGATGGCACTACTCATTTTTGTGTGCACAGCCATGAAGTCAGATGCCAACCCGATGCCAAGGATGGACAAACTACTGGACAAGTGGGGATAGATGACATACCTTACTATGATTGACCTAATGAAAGGTAATTGGCAGGTGGGGTTAACTGCCAGAGTAAGGGAGATGTCAGCCTTCATCACTCTGATAGGGTTATTTGAGTGTAAAGTAATGTCTTTTGGAATGAAGAACACCCCTGCCACCTTCCAAAGGTTGGTGAACCAGGTGTTAAATGGTGCTGAAAGTCGCCATGGCATACCTGGATGACATTGCCATCTTATGCTAGCTGGGAGGAACATCGTGTCCCCCCTAGGAAGTGCTGAGCGGATGCAGAGGGCATTGCTCACTGTAAAAGCTGAAAAGTGCCAGGTAGTCATGGCTGAGGTGGCATACCTTGGGCATGTAGTAGGCCAGGGACAGCTCTGTCCTAATCAAGCAAAAATTGAAACAATCCAGGCATGGCCCAGACCTGAAACACAGAAGCAGGTTCAGAGTTTTCTAGGGACCGCAGGGTACAATAGGAAGCTTATATCGAATTACAGTGCTCTGGCCACTCCCCTATCTGACCTATTAAAGGAAAGAATACCTAAGAAGGTTATTTGGGAACCAGCCTGTGAGCAAGCCTTTACATGGCTAAAGGAGGCACTGTGCAGTGCTCCTGTATTAGCCAGTCCAGACTACAGTAAACCCTTTGTAGTCCAGACTGATGCCTCAGATGTGGGTATTGGGGCAGTAATAAGTCACACGTCTAACCAAGGGAAAGATCACCCAATAGTGTACTTCAGTGAAAAGTTACTTCCCAGGAGATGGCCTAATTCTGTGTGGAGAAAAGAATGCCTTGCAATGGTGTGGGCACTAAAAGAAGTTGAAAACATACATATCACGAGGTGAAATTTTGAAAGTATAAACAGATCACAACTCCCTGGTTTGGCTGGCAAAAATGGGTAAAACAAATGGTAGGCTTTAAGATGGAACCTTTTGTACACGAAATGCCTTGACTGACACACACACACGGTAGGGGCAACAAACAAAAACACAAATGGGCTTTCCCATCAGTTAGAGCAGTGAACCGAATTTGGGGAACTCATCCCATGCCTAGGAACTGATCCCTCAAATTCAGTAGAGGAGGGATGTGTGACAGCTAGTGTCTGCTTGTTATTATATTGTATCATATTTGTGATATAAATATATGTTTATTTGAAGCCTGCTTGGAAAATATGGCAGCCAGCAGGCCATGGGAAAGACTAGCCTTTAAGGGGGCCTGATCTTTTGACCCCAAAGGCCTCGAAACAGCTGAAACAGCTGGCTGTAAGTAAAACTGACCCAGTGGATAAATTAAGAGCTTCCTTGACATCTCCTGTCATGCCCGTGTTAGCTGTTATATAACAGGTTTAAAATGACAACTACTTTGAAATCCAGGAAGCCATAAAAGATTACATTTTCACGACAACTTAGGAAGCAGCAATTTTAACATACACCTACATTTCTCACCACTAGGAGAAAATAGCTGTCAGGATGTGTTTCTGAAGATCAAAGGAATCCTCTGATAGAAGAGACTGTTATAATTTAATATTGCTACCTTTGCAGATTACCAAGCAAGCAGTAAAATGACACTCTTTGGAGTATACTTGGTCATGTTACAAATTAATTACAGGACTAACGGTGACCTCTTACCAACAGCCCAGAGCTGTGACCTCACAGAATGGAAGGGACATTTGACCCCCATTGTCAATCTGGCTGAAAGGGGAAACATCTTCATCTCTGGACTCCTAAGAGAACACACACACATGTTCTGGACTTGAAGGACACTTCTGGCAAGAATAGGTAACAATCGGCAAGAAACTGAGTTAGAACTAGAATTCAAGTACAAGGCATTTTTTGTTTCTATAATTTCCATTTCTTTTTGGACTGTAAACATTAATGTGTGTATATATGCTTTGTGTTTAAGTATGTTTTTACTGATTTTTTAATTTTAGTAAACATTTGGATTTCCTTAATTCTGCCTGAGTCTTTCTCAATTTTATCGAATGCTGGAACAGTTTGATATCATAATTCTGACATAACTCTTACAGGGTTTGAGTGTGTTACCATATGCACAAAGGGTGAGAAAATATCTAGGTCTCAATTGAGTTAAAAGAGATTGTGGAACTAGGTTGGGTGCCCATAGGTTAAGTATTGCACTACATTTCTCCAAAGAGATATAATATTGATTCCTGTTAACTGGGCATGCTAGTGAAAAAGGTTCATATTTGACATCAGCACTTGAGACTGGAAGGTGTTTGGACCCAAAACAGACAGGAGGTTACCATGTTTGTCTCCTGTTCAATATTGCACTGAGGTTTGGCACTGTGGGAGCGAGGGCCTGACCTGCAGAGAGTGTTTGTGACAAGTTATAAGTAAGCCATAAAGTCAATTGTAGAGATATCCTGGTTGCTCAAGTCAGGAGTAATGAGCTGTGACATGGCTTTGCAGGAGCTATGAGCAGTGGCCCCCAAGGTCTGAGTGTACAAATCCAAGAATTATGCAACATGCCTTCAGTAGTGTTTTCTATCACCTGACATACTATATGGTTACTGAATTCTCTGATCAATTCTTCATTTACAGACTGTTAAAGGATCAAGTACATTTTGCATTGTGTTACAAATGAAATTTTACTGTAGAGTAATGAGCCCTATCATATGAATCTTAAACTGTCCTTCTTAACATTAGTGCTAAGTGAGGCAGTATGTTTGGGGAAGGATCTCAGGTCAAGAAAGTGGTTAGATATCCGTTGACCTTGGAATTCCATGTCAATATGGCACTTGCCGTCTCAGTGAAGGTAAAACTTTGCGAGATAATATTAGTAATCCCAACTTCTGGAAGAAAGGTTCACCCATGATCCACAGTCGTAATGCAGGAGTGGAACCCCAGCCCAATGGTGATCGACGGGCTGAGGAGATTAGTTCAAAACCAGTGTACAGTCACGCTGCCAGCAGGTGCATCAGGCTCAAGAAGAAAGATAGTCTGGGTTTCCCCACACTGAGCAACAGATTAAAGGGGCAGGGAAGCACAGTACACTGATAATGCAAGCAATAGAATTGAGGACAATAAAAACTTAAAATGCACTCTCGGACCACACTTGCTTAGTGCCAAGGGTGACCAGGAACAAAGTGGTGAGCATTCTGTGAAGAGAGCTGTGCTGAGAGGGCACTGCAAGGAATCTGGAGAAGGAGGTTCAGAAGAGCGGGTGAGGAGAACAGTCTGGACGGGTATAGAGTCAGGGGGAGTAAGATACGTCCAGGTGCTAGCAGTACTGAAACATGGGCTAGTGAGGAAAAGAGCCTAAAGAGGCAGGAGCAACGGACAATAAAAGTACTGAAGAATTAGGTGGTGGGAAAACAAAAGGGGCGAGCACAGGCAATCAAAAAGTAGAGATAGCGGCAGCTGAAGAGAGGCAAAGGGAAGGTGTGAGGGGAAGGGGCACCACAGGAGCTGTAGAAGGAAGCGGAAGGACCGCACCACCAGCCACGCGCAGAGCGCTGTTAGAAGCGCTTGAAGCAAGCGGGCGGAACCTGAAGTTTAAGTGGGGGATGTGGGAGGTGATCCCCCATTGAACTTCAGACTAAACCCCTCTAATTCTCATTGTCGTGTACCTCCCCCACCTAAGCTCCTTGGAAAAAAACAGATCCCAGTTCCTGGTGGCTAGTGGACCCTCCACCCTGGCAGACCAACCTCCAGCAGCTGGTATTTGGCACAGCCCTCCGCCCACATCCTGTAACAGCCACTGACTGAACTGTGAATAATTGAGTACAGTATACACTCCGGGCTCATGGTGTACTGTACCAAGCCGTCCAGACACAGTCAGCCAATTGACGGTGGGAGGAGAGCCGCGCTGCTCACACGAACCGGTTTCAAGATGGGAGATGGGGAAGGTCACTGTCTGGGATGGTGGGGTCCATTAGACCACCAGGAAATGGGACACTCATTTTTCCCAAGGGAGCAGATGGAGAAGACACCTGGACACCAATAAATAATATATATTTATTGGATAGTGTCCAGGTGGGGAGGAACCATTGGACTACAGGAGGACTGTTCCTTTTACTCTAGAATAGCGTCGGTGATTGGAGGAGGAGGGCCCGATGGGCACACTGAAAAAAAATGTATTTCATATAGGCAATGAGATCTGAGAAAGCGATGAGGACCACTAGACTACCAGGGAATAATTTCTTTTTACTATCTGAATGGTGATCATGGAATGGGGGACCGATGAGGACCACTGGACTATCTTTTAATATCAGGACAGTGATTAGGAAGTACGGGAGTGGGGGAGGACCATTTGTCTACAGGAAAACTTAATTACACATAATGGGACAGTGAGTCAAGAGATGGGGGATGCTGGACTACCAGGAGACTTTTTTATTCATAAGGGGTCAGGCGGCAGGGCAGGAAGGGACCACTAACCAGGGAGATTTTGACACAATACAGGCATAGCAGTCCGCATAGCCCACTATAAATAAGCCCAAAGGGCATGCTATTGGCCAGCTAGTGTCTTGCTGCCCAATGCGGCTCATTGCATGTCTCTTTCATAAATCTTGTAAATCACAAATAGCGCATAGGCACTGTTCATTCAGAGCCATTTCCAGCGTACTGCAGGTCAGCTCAGGCTAGTGGGTTAGAGTAACAGTAAAGGGGTTACCACTGCCTCTACCTAACCCGTAGTCAAAGTTTGATATTGCCTGATGCTGTCCAGCCGGTAAATAGCATTTTTACCAGCTGGGCAGTCACAAAGGCAGAGCAAACATTGGCACTGCACTTTGCATGTTTGTGTGAATCTAGCCCAGATTTCTACAAAATCAAAGCCTTGAAGTGTTGTTCTGTTCTGGGATATTACAGTATGAAATTCTGATGGTGTGACAATTACATATAATACGGTAGTTATTGTTTATATATATTACAGAAAAGGTAGTTTTTGTACCAGAAGGAAGACTGCTCAAACCTTTGCGGCAGGGAGAGTTGGTGTGGAAGGGACAGTTGTCCCTTAAAATATTTAGTTGAAAGGGCTGTATACCATGAACCAATATTGTTGCAGTATTGGAAATTGCCCATGGTATCAATACTGTGACTTTTGATATAGTGGTATTCTGTAAAACCGTGGTACTGAGACATCCCCCTTCTGTTTATGTTTTAATAACCCAATGGAAATCCTGGGAGCTCTGGACTGCAGGACTACTGCTGATTCCCCCCCCCTGTAAAAACTGGAGATTAGAGTGCATGTCCATCTTTACCCCTGCAAGCCTGAGTCCCATAAAGGGAATCACCAGTCCATTCTATGCACTTCAAGTAAAAAAATAGATAGTTTGCTAAATAAGATCTCTATGCTAAAACTGTTGGGTGCCAGCATAAAATGCACTCTAAGCATTCAGTCCTCATCCCTTATTTACCACCAAAGCATGTTCCAGAATTACCTCTGGAAGATCTAGAAATTTAGTTTACAATTTTGTGTTTCAGACAGAGTACCAGAATCTGTGATGTTGGCATTCTGTCCCTAAGTCTGGTATATCAGCTCAGGCTACATACAGTCAAACTGCGCTTTTGCACACAAAGTGAAAATAAAATTCAAACCTACTATCAGAAACTGACTATCGCCCACCAGCAGGGCGGCAGGGCTACCGCTCATGGCGCTGATGAACTTTGTTTGGGACTGAGCCAGGGCCATCCGAGGTCTGGGGCGGGTGGGCTAGAGGATCGAGCATCGTTAAAGGATGCTTTTCTCCAGGAAGGAGGCATCTGCTGACCAACAGCTCTGCTGCCACGTGCAGTGACCACAGGTGATGGTGCAGAGATAGCATCAGATGGGGACGTTGGGCGAGTGCCACAGTCATGTGTGGGCATTGGCATGCCAACACCCAGTGATGCGGCATGCTTCTGGTGGAGGCAGAAAAAGGAAAATAGTGAAATGATTGTGTGGATGAAACCCCTGCCTGCTAACACAAGTTAGTGCTTGGGCTCACCATAGCCTGTCAGGGGACTATCCAACCTCCACTGCAGATGGCCAGATGGACTGCAGGAAAGAAATGCTGAAGTGACTATAGGCATACCTGGCTGGGTGGTAAGCCAAGGGTAGGTGGGTGCAGTACAATAGTGGGATGTGGGTGGACCTTGGAGGCCTGGCAAGTGTATGTGAAGCAGTTTCAGGCGAGTGGTATAGGGCTTAGCCAGGTGGTGGAAGGAGGTCCCAACCAAGCACCAAGAAGAATAAAATATGTTCCCACCCCCAAAAAAGAGACATTACCAGCAGCAGAAAAGTGGTATTCTGTCCACAGTTTCTAGTGTGCTTAAAACACCAAATAAATTTCAAATTCAAGTTCTGTACAGATTAGCCTGCCAGTCTTCACAAGCAGCCTGCTTGGGTCTGCATAGTACATACCTGTTCTGACACATATGACCATACAGACTGCCATCAATGGTCAGACCAGAATTTTAATCAGTTTAGGTTCAGCCACCTTACACAGGCCAGTATTAATTTCCTGCATATATATATATACAGTGTATATATATATTTATTTCGTTTTGTTTACGGGTAAGTACACTAGCCAGAAAGCTTATTTCAGGCACCACCTGGATCCCTAACTTCTCTACAAAATTTGAGACCTCACTCTGTGCTGCACATGTGACGTGTTGATGTGAAAGGCCTGTGATGTTATTAAGAAAAAAATTAAAATTTTAATCCACTTTAGGTTCAATCATCTTTTACAGGCTAGTATATTTTTGTCAATAAAATTGTTATTATTGTGTAATAGAAAGACAATACAGAAAATACGTTCATTATGTAAAACTCATTCAATACAGCTAACATAAGGACATATAACATATACCTATACAAAAACAAAACAATTAAGCACTTCATCAGACATATTATCACGTTTTCATCTTTAACAAATAAACTAAACAGAGACTCATCAGACTAAGTAGTGTGATTTGAAGTACAGGAAATAACAGCTTATGAAATTTAATAATAGCTCTAGATGAACAATATGGCAATAAGTATTATGTTTAACAATGATGAAACAATTAATATTTCCCTGCATATATATCCCTAACTCCTGCTACAAAATTTGAGACCTCACTCTACGCTGCACATGTGACATACTGATGTGAAAGGCCCGTGATATTATTAAGAAAAAAACACTTGAAGAGGGTTAAAGGTCTGATGAAATGGAGTCCAAGGAAAATGTAAAATGGTTTCAACTTTTTACATTATTTGGTATCAGCTTTATACGGTGTTTCTTCACATTCTTGTGCCAACAAGATTAGCACAACAAGTTAAAATGATCTTTTTAGGGAAATATGAAAACTGAGGCAAATCTCCTTGGCACGTGAGAACGAACTACTGCAGTAATTGCTTAGTGCAGATGTGATTGTGAAATAGCCCTTAGCCACAGCCACAGTGAATCTTGAGTTAAGGAGAGTGATAAGGGAGCAGCTTCTGCCACCTTCGGCAGTTGCGTTTCTTAGTGGCAGAGCGTCTGTCCTGCTTCTGGACAGTTTCCAGTTGGTCCTGTATGGCTTGCATCTTTAACAAGATGAATTCTAACTTCAGTAAAGCCAGTTCCAGCCCAGATAAATCCTGTTCCTGCTGACTCGTCTCACCAGGCGCACTTGAAGTCACAGAAATGAACCCAGAGGTGTCCTCTGCTGATTTGTCCTGGGAAGGGTAGAAAAAGTGACACTAGAGTTGGGGTGGGGGAGTGCTGGGAATAGTTGTTTAGCATTATAGTTGAAACTCTGTTGTATTTGTTTAAAAAGTTTCACCAGGAAAGACATACTGAGATGGTAACAGGTTTTTTCCAGATACCTTCTAGGGGAGGGAGAAGTGGAGATAGCGCAAGGTGGAAAAGACAAAACAGTAATAATTATATTACAAAAACAGAAGCCACAGCTATACAGTATACCAAAGGAGCATAAATAAGGGATAAATAGGGGATATGGCATGGGTTAGCATAGCATATGCTTTTGATCTTCACTAGGGTCTGTGATCTCTTGATCTCTCATGGTGGCACAGATCATAAGTAAAGATTAAAAGCATGTGACACCCTAACCCACGCATGCTACTATACAATGAGCATACAACAAGCATGATGGAAATAAAATTGCCTGCATCTATTTTTATAAATTTACTGTTAAGTCTGAAGCTGGGTCCGCTGTAGCATGAGTAGGCATCCGCGCAGTGTCATTGTGATGTACTGGATAGTGGAAATAAGAGGCATGACCTATCCGATTCATAAGATAAATTTTTTTATCTCTGAATTGGGTACGTCAGCAGGCAGGATACAGTTTTTATCTGCCTGAATTTTTGATCACTCTCATTATAATCATAGATACCAAAGGCGATTAAAATAATTAAAATATGTTATTCAAATAAAAGTATATTAAAATAAGGAGCATCCAGTGTTGTACATGATGCTGCTAAGCCTACTGTCTGTCCTATTTCTTTTTCTTTTTTTTTTTTGTTAATTTGCACTTTTTGCCACCTGAGCTCTGGCAGGTGGCTATGACCCTCCGATTGGAGGGACTCTCCTTCCGGTCCCACCGCTGCCATGCTAGGCAGCCTTCCTGTAGTTCCCCCATGGATTGCCTCGTGCAACAGGGCCAGGAGAAGGTTGCTGGCTTCTCTCCCCTCCTGGAGACCCAATCCAGAATCGGGTGCTGCTCCCAGCAGCGGGAGACCATCATCAAGTCTGCCAGGCTAGATTTTCCTGTTTTCACCCTGCTCCCCCCCCATGTGAGGATATCAACTTCGAGATTTCTGACCTGCACTGCCCTCCAGCCACTGCCAGAGGGCAGTCAATGAGTGGGATGGCTCATCCACCTCATTCTGAGAGGTGACAGCAGTCCTCTTGATGCTCAATCCTCTCTCCCCTGCTGATCCCCAGCAGCCCAGGCTCATTCCTGAACCTGGGACACCAACATCCAGTGCCTCAATCCTCAGTGCCACCTGGCTGGCATTTTCTGTCCTATTTCAAGGAGATCTTTCCTGCAAATAAATCTTGTACCTTCATGAGCTCTGCAGGGTAACAGTAAGGCAACTCTAGGGCCAGGGATCATCACAAGATAAACAAGCATTTGTCAATGCCGAATGTTGCTTGCTTGTGTGTGCTGTTTAGGTATTTGGAAGTGACAGTGTCATGCCTTCCTCCCAAGACATCCACTGTGTCTTTCCGCTCAGTAGTCACAGAAGAGTGGGAGGGGCAAGGGCCACAGCAGTACAGCAGTTGCCAAGGGGGTGAAGAGGTGGACAAAAGAGTCCTGCAGGAGCTCACTAAATTAAAGGTAGACAAAGCGATGGAAGCAGATGGCATATGCCCAAGGATATTAACAGAACTGTGAAGGGAGATAGCAGTACCTCTGGCAGCCATGTTCACTGAGTCATTCAACATGAGTGAATTGGAGGAGGGCACATGTGGTCCCTCTACACAAGTCCGGCAGCAGGGAGGAGGCAGGGAACAATAGGCCATTCAGCCTCACCTCAGTAGTGGGGAAGATCATGGAGACATTGCTTAAAGAAAGGATAGTGGGGCATCTAGATGCCGCCAGGAACCCAAGGACCATAGACAACATGGATTCACAGTGGGACATCATGTCAAATAAATCTGGTTGATTTATTTGACTGGGCGACAAGGAAGTGAATCAGGGTGGGCAGCGGACAACGCACTTGATTTCAGTAAAGCCTTTGACACCATCCCATATAGGAGGCTGATAAACTAGCTGGGTAGGCTGGACATGGGGAAAGGTGGTAAACTGGGTTAGAAACTGGCCAACAGACAGGAGGCAGAGAGTGGTGGTAAATGGTATGCAGTCTAGGGAGAGGGCGACCAGTGGGGTGCTGCAGGGATCGGTCCTGGGGCCCAGTTCTGTTCAATGTCTTCATTAGTAATATTGCTATACATCTGAAGGAATTTTTTCACCAAATTTTCAACATAGCCATTTTAACACCTGAGCTCATGAACAGTATCACTGTGATTTTCTTAATTTGTCTCGTACATTGATCTCACACACCGACTGCGCCATTGTGTGCTACATGGGCAGAAACACATTTTGGGTGAGATGTGAAAAATTGCAGCTGTACTACTCATAAGAAGGTGTGATAAAATTGCAATGTTGGAAATCTGGAGTAAAAATATTGAAAATTGCGACCTTCTGACGTCGTGAGGAACTCTGCGCAGCATGCTCGTAAAACAGTCATTTTAGGAAGTTTTTCACCAAATTTTCAACATAGCCATTTTAAGACCTCTGCTCATGAATAGTGTCACTGTGATTTTCTTAATTTGTCCCATACATTGATTTCGCACCTACTGCGCCATTCTTCAGCTACATGGTGAGCACATTTTGGGTGAGATGTGAAAAATGACAGCTGTACTGCTCATAAGAGGGTGTGGTAAAATGAATGTTGAAATCTGGAGTGAAAATCTTGAAATTTCACGAACTTATGAACCTCGTGAGAACACTAGCATGCGCTCGATAAAACAGTCATTTTATGAATTTTGGCGCAAATTTTCAACATGGGGTTTTGGGACCCCTTCATGCAATGATGTCACTGTCATGGCAGTATTCAGGCCCGAAGGGTGATTTCACAGTCACTGCGAAATCACCCGGACTAACTCTTGTCATGACAGTGACATCATTCATGAAAGTCCTAAAATCATATAAAAGATAAGTGCAAAAATCAAAATACCTGAGATATGCAACAAAGTTGAAACCCCTATCTAGCCCATTATACAGCTTACCGGCATTTCCTCAGTTGACGGTCAGCTTTGAAAATCTGAGCGTGTTCCCGGTCCACGAAGATCGTCGTGCCAGGTTCAGAGGTAAGTATGGGGTGAGGGGGTGTGGGGAACTGGGTGCTGAGTGGGTGGAGTGCGGGTTGTGGGAGGAGGAGTCGAGGCACGAGACAATTTTGTTTAAAGGTTTAAAAACAAAAAATGACATCGTGGGGCGTTGCCACGCTGGGGTGGGCTCCCAGCATGGCACAAGGATGAGACGGTCAGCCGATGGGATTGGGAACCCCGTCGGCCAAGGACTGATTGCCCGCGCTGGGGTGGGCTCCCACGTGTCGGGAGGCGCAGCTCAGCGATGGGATTGGGCACCGTCGTACCACACGTCGTGCGGTACGCCTGTGTATGGGGGCCTACGCTGTGCCTTTCCTGGCGTGGCTCACTCAGCTGTGCCACTGCACTTTTGGGAAAATGTCATGAACAGCTCAAAATGCGATGGCATCAGAAACGCGCCTGCAGCTCACACGACTGAATTGGAGGTGACACACCTCCAAGAATCTCGATGATGGCACTGTTTCTTACACATGCGTACAAACAACAAAAAATGACATCAGTGACCCCATGAAACACAGAACCAAATTTGTCAGCAGATAAAGACTGCTTAGCCCACCAGTCACCCCACCCTACCTACAATACCAATGCATACGTAATTGGTCTTGACTCTTTCCTCCTCATTTACTTTACATTAAATTCTGTTAGTCATCCATGAATTCTTAATGCACCCTGTTTCCACCCTGCCACTTGGCTGGTATGCTGTTCAGGAATCTCACTCTGAGAAGGTACTTTATATATCTCTAATCCAACCCCCAGTTAGTAACATCCTTTTCTTCTTGAGCACCTTTTTCTGAAATACTTTCCTCCTGAATATTATTTACCCCATGAGGTATTTAGGTCTCTATTATACCTCCCTCTCTCCTGTCTTCCAAATTATCATGTTATGATCCTTGGTATGTACTCACAGCGATTTTTGATGACCCCGTATATTTTAATAGCCTCTTCTAGACTGCTGCCACTCTGTCTGTGTCTTTTTGGAATGTGAAATTCAGACTGTACACGATATTCAGTGAGATCTTACCAATGATCTTCACTGCACTTCAGAATCAATTACAAGGAGCATAAACCTAGCCAAAGCCAAATGAAGCCAGAGCAAGCTATCTTGCAGTGCCTTTCTCATTCTAGAACACATAGTTAATAGCCTATTTTAAACCCTCCTCCTGGGTACAGACCAACGGTTCTATAACACCAACGTCACAACAATATACAGAAGGCCCATGAAAACATCCCAAACCTCCTCCCCTTACATCCACCCACCCAGTGGCAACTACCTGCAGACAGTCTTGATGCCAATATCGCAAAAGAGCTTTCGGCACTGAATGCAGCCTGTAGACAGGCGGCATCACTGCAATTCCTCAAAATCAGTACTCAGCAATAGCAGTCCCTGGCCCATGTAATAGTCCTGCATCAGCTCCTTTCTCTAACAGAACATGCATAGTATTTCAGATCCAAGGTGGTCGCTCAAACTTCAACTACAGCCCAACCTCCACATCCAGATTCTTTCCCCAAACATAGGAGTTATCAACAGGCAGCTATTGAACTACTATACCAAAACAGGCTTCCTTACTCTGACCAGTCTGGCTTTTAACCACCGTCACCTCTTCCTCCTTTCTTAAGTCACCAACCATTCCACCAACATGGACAAAGGGCCTGGATGCAGGGCAATAGGTATAGACCTAGCAAGGGCTTTGACACCATGGATCCCATTGACTCCTACTTCGCTGGCAACTCTGGTGTCCCTCCATCAGGCCTAACACGGTTCCAGTCATTTCTGACAGCCAGACCCAATCTGTCAAGCTTGACATGCTCTTCAACTACCATCACTTGGATCACCCAAGGCACCATTTCTTAAACTGCTCTTCCACCAAGCCTACAGCTCCTCACACAGCAACAGGAGCAGTATAAGCAGGTTAAGGCACAGGCTGCAGTCAGGAGACCTAGGTTCAATCCCACCCGCTAAATGCATACCATAATCTAAACAAATTCACTTAACTCTTGTGCTCCCAGCTCACATCTTGAACAAACCGACAATGTGCTACTCTGGGTAAACAATATTTCCTTTCCGCCATATGCATCTGTGCAGATGACTCATTATCTATATATCTGGGACTTACCACCCAGGACAAAAATGGTTCCTAGCTACCTCGTCACGAACCAAAGAAAACAGTATCTATGTTTAAAGACCAGGCATTGCTCAGCTTTCACCTCCTCTGACAACACCCAACAGATCATTTCTAGACTATTTTCCTCTACAAATTGCATACACACAATGAATTCCCTATCGATTTCCACCTACCCTTGGTAGAAATCCAGGCATTGGATCAAGTTAGTGACTATATTTTGGCACCAGTAAATAATGACACTAATTTATAATTCTTGAAATTATGTACAGCCCAAAGGGCACTTTCATTTGTTGGAAGAAGATTCAAGCAATGGGCACATGTTCACACTGGTTGTATTCAGTCATGGGGCTACTAGAGATAGTTCATTCCAGAACTGTAGTGCTTTGGAGGAGCAAAGTGCTGCTACAGACCCTTATTTAGCTGAAGAATACTAATGAGTTAATGAACTTATTCACTGCATTTAGCTTTTATTATACCAGAAAGAACAATCTAAAACAGTCATTTTAGCTACAATGTAGAGTGTATTTTAAGATAAATCAGATGTTATAGCCAAGCTATTTTTTTTCTCTATTTCCCTCTCACAGTGTATCTTTAGACAGATACAATTTTTAACTGAGTTACTATTTTATGTTATACACTCTCAGTGCAAGCAACATTGTGACAACTTGCTGGAGGACTGTGGAGATGCAGCCGTGCAGCCAATGGCACCACCACTTTTGGGCTGGTCTCTGTGGCGCAATGAATGAGCACACTGTCTGTGGCAGTTCAGAAATGCCACAAACGAAAAATCCACACTGCAATGAGAGACAGGCTCATCATTGCAGTAGCAGATCACACCTCCATTCATCCCATTGAAACATTTCAATAAACAGGTGGCGGATCCTCTTCTGCCTCTCACAGTCCTACAAAGCCGACATGGTGCCCAATCCCCTGTCAGCATGCCTGCCCAGTTCATTGCCAGAGAGCCCAATTGCTGTTGGCACTGTCACATGATTTGTCTGCTGAAATTTTAATCCCTGACATCCGCCAAAAAAGACAGCGTTCTTTGCCATTGAGGCCTAATCCCCATAGCTTCAGTACCCTGTCCACACAAGCTGTCACACAGGGCCACAGAGTGCCCAGCTAAACCTGTAAATAAAAAAACACCTGTGACATCCCTTTTTTGTTCCTAACAGAAAAAAAGGTCTCATAGTCAACGCCACCTCCCCAACCCACACCACCTTCTGCCCCACACTCCACACACCCCCACCCATTCACCTCTGGGCCAGCTCAACAATCTTGGTGGGCGGAGATATCTGAACTCTTCAAGCTGACCATAGACTGAAAATCACAATAAACTGGCAAGCAGCTCAATTGGGGGCTTCAACAGATGGATATCTTAGCCATTTTGTGACACCCAGTCCCAAATTTTCAACATGAAGTTCTAGGACCCCTCATGAACTCAGTCCTGCATTTGTAATTCAGTCCCGAAGATGATTTCATAGTCCTCGTGGATCACCTATAGAATTAACAAAATACAGGTCACTATTCATGAGGTGGGCTCCAAAAGTATACCTTACAAATTTGGTGAAAAATTCCACAAATGACTGTATTACAAACATCGGTGAGCAGTTTCCATATATTAAAACCACCAAAATGTTAACATTTCACTCCGTTTCCCAGATTTCCATTTACCTCATAGAACAGTACGCTGTCATTTTCCACATCCTACCTGAAATGTGTTTTAACACCTGGTACACAATGGCGTAGTCGCTCTGAAAAACATTTAGGGCAGATTAAGAAAATCACGGTGACACTGTTCATGACGGAGATCCCAAATGCCTATGTTGAAAATTTGGTGAAAAAAGTCCCAAAATGACTGTGTTACAAGTGTATGCACGCCAGTTCCATGCATGATTATATCATGAGAATTTATATTTAGACTCATATTTTAACATTGCCATTTCTTCCTCTTATAATAGTACAGCTGTTATTTTCATATCCTGCCTAAAATGTTTCCACATCTGGTGCAGAATAGCATGGCAGCTGTAGAAATCAATGTTCAGGACAGTTAACAATCCAGTACCTACTTGGTAGAGTTCAAAATGGTTTCATGGGTGGGGTCACGAAATCATCTTGAAAATTTGGGTACAAATACCAACAAACACCTGGGCGGTGGGTTTCTAACTATAACATCCACCTGAGAGACTGACAGAGTCAGGTTATGACTTTAGTTGTTGGCTGTATCTCATGCCATTCACCCCACCCTCCCTCAGCCAATGACGGAATCAGTATGCCTTGGACTCTTCACACCAAAAGTTCCTCCATTCTCTACTGCAGCCATCCAATATATTTCCATATGAATGGGGTGAAAAGGCCAGTACCCAAGGCCATACGACACCAGTCAGAGTCTGCAGTGGGATGGGTGAAATGATGTTATAAGCGATGACCAAAAGCTGTAATGCCTGTCACTTGCAGCAGGGTGGGGTTGTCGTCAATTCCATACTGCCATTACACTATACATCTCTCACCACTGCTACCAATGCCACCACCAACAGAACAACATCAGCATGACAAATGCTTGTCATGGATTGAGCTTATAACTAGAAGGTCAAATTTAGACCTCTATCTATGAAAAAGCCTAGCGTACCCGTAATGTTTATAACATTACTTACTCTACTCTAAGACAACTATCTGCTAACTTAAAGTTAACAACACAATGAGACAGACTTACTATGAAACCAGGTGTTGTGACTTCAAGCTTGTAACTTAATTAAAACATATAAATAATGGGGCCAGATAAGGTGTCAACATAATAGTATAAAAACTGGGATGACAGTGGTTACATCTGCACGTGCACGAAAGCATTGCTAGGGACTTGGTTGACAGTTGAAGCTGAACTTCTCTATAAAAAACCGCGAGAAGATAGAGGGGTCTTTTCTTTCATTAATCGGCTCGCCGGGACCAGCCAGACAGATTACCTCAGAGCATTGGCTGAAGTGGACGAACAAAGGTGAGATAGCCACATTTATTCAGCTTTATAACAAAGGGCAGGTGACTTGTTAAAATTATTTTCTGTTTGTTGAGGAATACATTATTCTAGTTGTGATTATTTGCTTGTTTATTCCTTCTGCATGAGTTATTAAGTAACATTTGTTTAATAAATAATCGTGCTTAGAACTGGATATACTAATCACTTAAAGTTGTGAAAATGATTAATGACTGTCAAATAAAAACAAGTTTCATAAACACTACTATATTGGTCCATAGGACCTAAAGTTGACCACAGAAGCTAAACATTTGTTGATTGCACAATTCGAGTCTCAGTCCAATTCACAGAATAGTTGGTTGGTGAAAAGTTAAATTCTGGTTGGATGATGCTGGACATGTAAAATTTATAATTGCCCCAGACAGTAATTCAGTTTGGATTGTGTGGTTGTGAATCTGCTCAGTGGGAAAAGACCATTGTCCTTCTCTTTTACAAACAACAAAACCAGGGGATTTGATAAAGTTTAGTGTATACTCCACAAGGGTGGACCACTAATCAGTAAACAGGACCAGGACATCAAGAGGCAGGGGATATTCTTGACTCAGAACATCATGCATTACCAGCCAGCACATATCACACTGTGAGGTTATACCTAGTATAAATCAATTACAGGCTATGTCTCTTCTCCCAACATCATAGAATCAGGAAACTGATGCCCATGTACACAGAAAGCTTAAAAGCCATGCCCAGAAATAGCTCAAACTTGGGCAAAGCAAAATATACAGCTGTCCACCTGGGCCAGCACATAACTGCTAAGGCACATATCCCAGGTAGTACCAAGTCATATGCCAAACTAGGTGCCTTATAGAGAAAAGGATACCATCGAATCTGAGAAAATGACTTTGGACAATCGTCCTTCTCCTTACATACTAGCAAAAGTCTACTCATCTGTATAGTCTTCCCTTGATAATCAACACCATTCAATGCATGTAGATTAGCCTGGACTCCACCCTTACTCAGCAGTATGTACAAATGATGGGTGGACCCTCCTCAAGATAAAATTTATACATAATTCCTCCTGGGTGCTAAATATTGGTCAAACCAAACTGCCCAGATATCTATCGACCTCTTCTCCACGGCAAACCAAACATATCTGCAGGCTCCATGGTAGGATACCATCTCAACACCCTGGTACAGCAGCCTAGGACAAGCCTCCATCAGCCCGGGCTCCCAACACCTGTAACAATCTTCCATCAAAAGGCATTACATCCTCCTCCACATGAAGCAAAGACAATCAAGTCCCACAATCCCACAACACCAGTCACAGTGTAGTGCCCTCCCAGTCTACTAACTCATCTAGCTAATGCATATATTGACAATGACTGCACTAACTGCTGTGATCCTCTATGGGACATCTAGTTTACACTTTATTTTCTTTCCTGAGTTACTCTGTCACGTTGGTATAATTTATTACTGGGACATGCTGCTTCAAGTACTTCTTTAATTTGTTTTGGAGTGTATAATATGAACATTATAGATTCCTCACTGTCCCTATTACTCCCAGTGCAGCTGGAAATGAGCCTGGGCTCTGGTACAGCTAGAACATATTTAAAATAAATAGTCTATACAGAGGAAACACCACCTCATTATGCATGATATTTTCCTATGCACCCTAGCATCGCTAGCTCTCCAACTGCATATCACACTGACTGACCCTGTGTGGTCATCAAGATAATTATCCCAGTCTATCTCCTGCTTGGTGGTTGTCAAGTAACCTCTCCTCCTCATTTTCTCTGCCACTGATTCGGTGATAAGGCATGATTTTTACTTTTTGTGAAACCGGATGCCATACCTTTGACCACTCCTCAAGTTTTCCAGTCTCTGCTCATCACCCCCCTTCAAATATAAATGTAATATTTGCAGATTCTGGGCTCATCTGCAAAGAGCAGACCTTCCTTTCAGGTTATCTGCAATGTCACTATAATGACACAAAGGGACAGTCCCAGCACTTATCTTTGAACACCAGTTGGTCACCCTCCTCCTTGGATTAACTCCATTTACCTGCCTATGTCACTATTGTACCAGTTTCTTGCAGTTTATTTGGACCCATTCCTAAGCTGTAGCTAACAATAGTCTCCTGTCTCCTATGTCAGGTCGTTTGACGACCTCCCACCAGGCCATGCTGTCTCATCTTGCAACCCATTGATTCAAGATATTTCACTGTCCTCTCCTTCAGGTGATTAGTACTTTCCACCACTGGCTCAGGCTGACCGACAAAAGTAATCTCCTCCTACCACTTTTTAGTGGGAGCAGTCTACCCTCCTCAGTTCTGAACCACTCCTGTTTCCAGTGGCTAGTAATGGAACTGTCGAGGTGCATCAGTACCTCCAGAGCTTTCTTAGTGTCCTGGGATGTACTCCATTTGGTCCTTTGCTTTGCCCACTTTCGATTAGTGAGTCGTTGGGTTTCTCTCGAAAAAGACTCATGTCCGCCCTCTCCCCAGAACTCCTGTTACTTTTTGCAGTCTGACCCATTCTTGTGAACACTGAATAAAGTATTTATTCAGGATATCTGCCTTTCCTAGTCCCCTCTGCAGTCCCCATCCTTTAAGTTTACAGTCCCTCATGGTCTTCTCTTTTCCTTAAATACCTTAAAAGAGTCCCCTTCGTTATCGCCGAATATTTTCTCCTCAGTCTGTGCTTCCTGCTTACTATACTTTCCTCTTCTCTTATTGACTTCCATCCTCCTCCCTTTGCTTCCTCACTTAGCTTCTGAATACTGTCCTTTAGCCTTTATAAATCACACCATTAACCAACCTAGCAGTCTATTTTTTCCCCTTTGGTTCTAACCCAACACAGTTTGTTCCTTCACTGTGCTCCCTTTATCTTCTCTACTGTTCTTCCACCTCCCCAACCAGGTCATCCCAGGAAGCATTCACCATCTTTACAAAATCTGCTTCCCAAATCCAGGATCTCACCCTTGTGGATTCGATTTCCTACAACCTTATATTGACCACACCTAACGATCATCACCTCACGGGTTGCCTCCCAGTGGCGTCTACAACACTGTCCCAGTTAGTGACATCAGGTCCAATATGCACCATCAGGAGGTTTGCTGATAATTGCTGAGTACTGCTGAAGTGATCCAGGTTGTCCTGCTTCTACTTGAGCGGTTGGGAGGCTCAGTTACATACCGCGATTGAATTCCCCACCAGTGGCACCTCCACCATTTCTGCCATTTACAGTGGCTTTCACCAATACTATCTGACTCCTCCTGTGCTGGGTCTGTAGATTACACCAAGCGTGAACAGTGGCTCTGTCCACTTTCCGGTAACACAGTACACCCCCCATTCCTGGCACTGGATCCAAAGCGGCCGACAAGAATAACACGGTACCACGGCAAATGGCAGATTTTATTTTGGCTCCCACTCCCAGACTAAAATTCAACTGCGGACAGATCTGAGAAGTAAAAATCATGGAGCCATGGAATACTGTTTCCAGGCTACATAAAAAGTGTATCCCTAACTGAAGAAAACATGATGGAGACCAGACTGATCGCCAATGGCACTAGCCGAGCTGCTCGGCCCCACCCCATGCCCGAGACAGGTGCAACCCACTCCTAGTGCTCTTGTCAATCAGCACCACAGACGCGACCAGACACAACAGCAAATACTTAAATCCTCCTCACTGTCAGTAGTATACCAGACCAGCACTGAGCAGATACTATTCAGTAGTGCTCTTCTGACCTGGTGCTGTGTGCCTGTATCTTTCACTTTGGAGTTCCTTCTAAAGCCTTCCACACTCATGCTCAGCCCTTTGTTCCCATACTATACTTCTGACAAAGACAGCCAGCAGCAACAAATCAGTGTAGTTTTCATGCACTATGTTAGTAATGGTCACATATCAAGTTGGCACCTGCCATGCTGACTATATCTGAGTCTATTTTCTAGACTAGCATTTGCACACATAGTCTTTCAGATTTGTACCACTCTGATTAGTACCTCTTTATTTTATACACTCCTCCCCTCTGTTTTTAATGCTTTTCCATTCTCTTAATTTCTACCACCCTACTTCCTTTATTAATTTGAAAGTACTGCTGTTCCTCAGTTTCTCCTACTTCTATTTTAGCCTTGGGAGGGCAGTTGTTGCCTCCCACAACGTATTCTACCAAGCTCGCCAGTTGAAGTAACATTTAACCGTCACTGGGACTGTGGGCCCTCCCAGATCGTGCAGGCTATCGGCTTATAGCAGCTCTAATCTCTCTAGGTTGCAACTCTGTCACCAGTGAGCCAACTCCTCCTCCTCTCTGCAGCAATCCTTAAACCATGAGTTGAAGATCATGCTGTGAGATCTCTTCCTCTCCGCATTGTAGTGTAATGCGACAATTCTATGCAGGAATCCTTGGTGTAGGATACTCCCCCGTTGGCAAGCAGGCACCCCTGAGAAAACCACAGACATGCTGCCTGTGTAAGACTCTGCAAGCTCCCTAAACTCCCGTACTATCCTTCCCATCCCAGCAGGTCATTAGCTCCCAGATGAGTAATGACATCACTCAACCACCTCCCTCCCTCCTGCCTAAGTCTCAGGATCACTTCCTATCACTTTGGACATGGTGACATGCAGGCATCACCTGCCTCCCACCACCCACCTTTCCTGTTCCCAGACCTGTCCCCTCAGTTGGTCCCACAAAAGTGCCTCCTCCTCTCCCTCTGGTGTCCTACTACCACTTCTCGAGTCTCACCACAGGACCCAACATCATCCCCAGTCCCCACGGCTGCCTCCTCTGGGCAGTCTTACCCAGCCAAGGGCATAGAATTTGTTTACCAGTTCTGACCTGCCACCTTGTGACTCACCTCAATCAGCTACTCTCCTCCTAGGCACTATCCAGAACAACTGTGTCAGACATAGAAATACCAAGGGAAAGAGATTGCCCACAACCTAGCCAACAGATCGAAGTCAACCTTCCCCATCATCCCCAAGAGGGCATGCGGCTAGATCAACACCACCAGTCTCAGAAGGTCTACCACACTTTTGCAGGAACCACAAGTTTGGTAATGGCAAATTTGTAGTCCTCATGTGTTTGAAAATGTTGGTGTGGTGTAGCTGGAATAGGATAATTACATTCTCATGGTGTTACTTTACAGTAGAGTTGTGTGTCGCTAGGATCGAGCACAACACTTTTAATGTGAACAGTTAATTAAATCTATACAAACTAACAGGAAAGCTTAGTATACTGAAAGTTTCCTCAGACCCCACCCTAGACAGATGAGTAATAATTACCTATATCCACCCCCTGAGGCTCTGGTGGAGGCCCAGGTTCCACTTATATGTTAGCTATAGGGTGGGAGCCTGCAGGTTACACACTCTAGCCTTTCTGGCTGACCATGAAGAACAGACATGATGGCGAAAAAGGCCAAATGGGCCATCTAGCCCTACCACCTCCACATGCCTTGGCAAGAGACCCACGATTGCACTCAAGTGAACCTGGTTTCAGCTGGACTGGATATTCTTTGACATTATTACATGAGACAGGAGCAGTCTGATATGCAGTTGCCGGTGGAACTCTTACTGTGGCAGCATCTAACTGGCAGCAACGATAGGACAGGAACCCCATAGGATGGTGGTAGCCTCTGCCACTGCACTGCAACACAGGGATTCATTAGGGCCATGAGGCACATTTGGAAGCTATGGGTAATCTGAGATGCCATACCAAAGAGAGGTAGACAGGAGAAACATCAGTGGAGGGAGGACTAGCCAGAGCAGAGGACTTGGGCACATCGACCAGTGCTCATGCTGTCTCGGGAAAGGGCCTGTCTATTCTGCTCTTACCAGATCACTTACCTCAATACGGTGGCCACCAAGTTTAGAAAGGAAGTTCAGTGGGACCCAGGATGGTAGAGTAGGTTACCCTGTAGGAGGACTAGAACCCCCATAGTTGTGGTGTAAATAGTAGTGTCGAACTACAGGGAGAGGGACGAGGATGTAAGTCATATAGCAGTGAATGGCAATAGGTTATCCTATCCCCCATAGATCTTCCAACATGATCCCTACTCATATCAGACAATGAACACAAACCACTATTTAAACATAAGTTAACCAGCAACAAAATGACTGCCTAACCTACTCAGCCTAATGAAACTGATATATTAAACAAACTCCAAATTAGCATTTCTTACCACAAATAGATCTACGACTAGTTAATCTAATGTAACCCCAACCCCTGCCTTTTTGCCAAAATGACAGGTGGCATGCTGTTGGCGCTGGCAGCAATACCTGGTGGGGACCTGGGTTGGGGGAGGATGAGGTTACTCAGCACAAGGGGACCTAGGTTTGGCTACTCTGCACAGGGGCACCCAAGTAAATCCAAACACAGGAAGCAATAACTGTAATGTCCAGAACCAGGATTGGGATTTTTCAGTTGTGGCTTTTTATTCATAACTAGCTGAACACAACAAAGCATAGATGGATCCCCATGGGGCTACGTTTACTGATAATGCAGATTAGAGACTACAAGGTGGTCCACTTGAAGAATGAACCAGTTCTACTGTTTTCAGGCTCTGGACCCACCAGGCACACAGCCTGGACTTGCATGTGCTTTGGATACACAGTCCGACTGGCCCAGCTCCCCTACCGGCCACTTGACTGGCAGTTCATTGGAAGAATTAACCCATTTTACTTGTTGTGGCTTCCCACACCACTTAGAGTCTGCAACCCCTAGAGAGATTTCCCATTTGCTTCTTCTGACTCCCATCTCACAAAGAGAATTTTTTACCCATGTTGTGGCTCCCCACACCACTTAGAGTCTGAGACTCCTAGAGAGATTTTCCCATTTGCGACCCCGTCTGGGTACTTCCCTCATCACTGGCCAAGCTCACTGAGGTAAGTAGCAATACAGCAGAAATCTGTACAGGTGGACCTGGTTACTAAAGATGGGGTGTTCCACCTCCAGCTCCCAGCCCATACCGAGCCATTTCTCTGGACAAACTGAAACTTGAAATGTAGATTAAACAGTGGATGAACTGTCGCACCTCTACAACATTACTAGAACCACACAGCACTTTAGCTTTTGACACTTCTCCATTTGTTTGTCCTAGTACTATAGGCCTCCCAAATAGTAGTTCAAATCCCAGATTCTTCAATTTCCCAGGCTGAAGAAACACATTTTTTGCCCTCTCATATGAGAGCAAACACTCACCCTTCGTTGCAGGTGTCCCACAGGCAAGTACAACTTTCCACTTTTCAAGCACAAACCCGAAACTGTAAAAGGCAGCTTTCTTTCTTTAGCAGAAATTAGGGGATTGCCCTGGAATCTACATGGGGATCCTCCCCCCAGAGGAGGGGGCACTGAGACCTGGACAGCAGTCTCCACCACTTGAAACTGGACACTGACCTTCTTGTTTCAAAACAAACGGGAACTCCCTTCCTGCTTGAAGGCAAGCAGGAGACTGACTGAAAACTCCAACTTTCTATCTCCTCCCTCTGCTGCAGATTCCAGTGTGGCATGCAGCTGCAGCAGTTCTATTGGTGATGTCATCTCTCAGTCTCAGCTGAGACTGAGAACAGAGTGAGACAGTGTGAAACCCATTTAACTGGAGTTTCACAAGCTGCCTTCCCTGCCTACCACTAGGTCTTACTGGGATTCTAGTAACCCCCAGGTAACAGGGTTACACTCACCCTTGACCAGGAAAATGACTGTCCCCAGTCATTATGCACCAGCCTTAGGCCATCCATCCCTATGTGCTACCTGCGGAGGGGTGATCAGGCCCCTCTACCACGTGCAAGCACAGGCAGGCAACACTAAGGGCCTAGAGACCTGTAGCTGACATGTCAGCCTCTACACTATCCACTTGCACTATGAACACCCAGTGGCTCTGGTGAGAACTATCCAGAGCATAGCCCTGATAGATCAGCACTCAGGTCCCTACTGCAGGTCAAGGCCACAACCTGTCCATCCCCTAACCCTCTAGGGAAAACCTATCTGCCTCTAACATAATATTCCCAAAAAAAAACCGGGGACCTCCCGACCTTGGGCAACCTCTAGCCACACCATTAAAATACCAATTCTGCCTCCTCCCTACCCCGACCACACCTGTGGAAGGAAAGGGTTAATATAGTAACCATAACAATAACACCACAGTACTTTAAATTCTACAATAAAAGCACTGATGAGGAAACTCCGATGAGCCCCTCCTCCTCTTCTTGTGTTCTCTTCTGTCTTCCAGGAACACCTGTAAGAAAAGAAAGACAAAATACACTCCTAATCTGCATACACAGTCTACCTAAAAACCCTTACCATACAAAACACTGAACAATCCCAAAAAGATTTTTTAGAAAAAGGTAGAAAACAGTATTTACATTAGAGTACAATAATGACATTATTTACAATACACATTTGGGGGGATGGAGTGCCCTAAAAGTCCCAACTAGTGACCACAAGGCCCAAAGGCTAGTCCAATAAAGAGTGTCTCCTGGGCCGGAGCCTGGTGAAGCACAGTTCTAACAGGCCAAAGTCCCGAAGGGGAGATTCTTTGCAGACAGTTCACACATTTTTGAAGTTTGTAGTGTAGGGTGTGTACTGCAATGTCATAAAGATAGAAAAGATTCAGACTTACCAGCCATTTGTAGTACAAGACTCTGCACGAACCTGCACCCTGCGAAGACTCTCCTGGCAGCATTTCTTCAATACAGCTGGCGGACATCTTCCGGGAACCACAGGAGGGCACATCTGGAAACAGCTGGGCTGATGTCATCAATGGAGATGGAACCTTAGAACAGGAACAAAAGAAAAAACAGCTGGTCCGGCGTCATCCGATTCCAGGCGATGAACAGGAAACAGCTGGGATGGTGTCTCTCTGGATCTGAAGTCATCTGGTGGGCCAGTAGATGGTTGCTGGACAGGACAGTACACTGTAGACTGATGAATGTGGAGCACCTGAGTCCTGGTTATTCATATTGGTGGATCAATAAGGGCACTTCACAGTCTGGTGTGGCAGTATGACTACCACTGCTCGGCTCTCCATTTTGTAGGCAGGCACATTTACTGGGAGGTCCTTGCACTGAGGGCCAATAGACCGGGGTCAGGGGCTTGAATTATTACCCCGTCTGGGCGCACATAATTCACACAGTGGGAGATTTCATGTCCCTCTCCGTCCACTATTCTCACTCTGTCCATAAACAGTGTCCTGCCTCTCTTCCACTGGGCATACTTTTCATGGAACAGTCTATTCTTTACATGCTTTTTAGCCCCAGGATGCACACTTTTCATTGCTTCATCCCAGATCCAGGATTTCCTGCAGTCCTCAATCTCCTCCCAGACTCTCCGAGGAAAGGTAGGAAAGGTCATACCATAGATCTCATTTGCCTTTCTAAGAACCAGTCTCTCCTCTTTACTTGCTTTGGTCAATCTGAGACTGCTGGCCTGGCTTGGGGGTGGCCAGTCCTGGTTCTGCCAACTACGCATTCTCAATAAAATTAAAAATGGATCCCTGACTTCTTCCTCTTGTAAAGCCAGGGCAGTGGCATCACCACCTTCTTTAATACATTCCTCCAAGGCAAGATCTTGAGGCTGTGTAACCGTTCCTTTCTCACAAGGCCACATAGGTTCCCCCTCATCTTCCTCTTCACTGAGGATCTGAGCCCAGGAGTGAGCAGTCGTTCTCACCCCTGAGACTATCCATTCATTACTAGGCGCAGAGGTCGATACCTCCCATTCAAAGGCCTCCCGCATCTCATCTTCATCTAAGAGACTCGCTCTAGGCTCCCCACTCAGGGGTCTATTGATGCTTTATCCGAACTTTCTTTCTGAGATCCAGCATCCAAAACTTCAACTTCTGGTTCAGTCTCTAATTCTGCACCCTCTAGCTTTGTGCCACACTCCCCTGAGGGACCTTCCTCCACAGACTCCGCCTGGTGCTGTGTGCTGCCAACTGCAGATTCCTGAATTTTTGTCCATGTGGGAGCCAAGCAATTGGAGCGCTTTATACAAGCCATATTTTGAAGGCATCCAGCACAGTGAGGAATCATGAAGCGTCTCTTCCAGCACTCAAGCATATTTGGCATCACGCACTGGATAGTTAGGAATTGCCACATCAGGAGGCAGTTGCCCTCCATAGCACCACTTTTCAATATCTCTCAGTCTATTTACTGCTGCTGTTACTGCAACCCGGGCATGATCCGGGTAAACGAGCTGGTCCTGAGGCCATAACTGCAGAAAAATAAACAAAAGTTCACTGTAACTGAAAGTCCCACTTTACTGAACACACTCTGTAGCTTTAAAATGGCTCCTCTGCTGCTGTGTTTACTTTACTACCCCACCCTGTAATGGCGGCGGCAGCACTCCTGTGCATCAACATTTAGAATCTGGGTCAAGCCACTGCGCACCCGATTTACACCAGCTACTGATAACTTTTACTCAAACTGCACAACTTGCTTTGATCTGGCTGTACACACATTTACAGGATTTTCCTTGGACTTTTCACAAGCTGGAAACATTCATTTAATTCACAGTCCCTTAAAAGCTTCAGGTTTCAGCACAGGATTGCCTGCTTCTACTAGTGTTGCATTTTGCTACAACCCACAGTCTCTCTCTCTCTCTGGCTGCAAACTTTAAACTGAGGCTATTTTACTTCCATGCACACATTCAATGGCTTTACAGACTTGCACTTGCTGGCAGAACTTCACACAGTCGTTACTTGCAAAGCGACTACACTGCTGCACACACATTTTATATGGCATTACTGAAAATCACTGTATGAGCAGTTTTCTGAAGGTTTACTCACTGTTATTAGTAGCAACTTGCTGCGATGGGGTAAAACGGCCTGCAGCCAGTTCTTGAAGGCCTTGGAACACAAACGGGCGGGCAGTCTTAGCGATCGTCGTTTTAACCACCAAATTCACTATTTCCACGATCTATTTGCGGGTTGAGCCTGATTTTAAACTAAAATGTCTATTTTTTGAATGTTTACAGCACTTTGAATCCTCCGCGACGCTCCTCCACCGCTAGTACACGCACTACACTCTGTCTCCCTCTCGAATGCTGAGGCAGTCTCAGAAGAGCTGGCTGAGGGGCGGGACCAATGGCAATCTGACCAACCATACGACGCCATGCAAATGAGCCTCTTCTTCCTCGCGAGGGCTCCTCTCCTCACGGCGATCGTCGAGCAGGCAAATTTAAACTGTAAAATGCACTTTTTCTAACTGACTCACAGGGAGCCCATTTCAACCATGTAACATTACCATTAACTCTGCAGTCCCTCCATTTACACAGAAAGCATTTCCAACATCCAGGGCATAATTTCTCTGTTGCTACCCCTAGTTTTCCACACTTTCCTTCATAGAATTCATTTTTAAAAGCATTTCAAACGTCCAGGGCACCATTTCTCTGTTGCTACCCCTAGTCTTCCATACTTTCCTTCACAGAATTCATTTTAAAAGCATTTCCAACGTCCAGGGCACCATTTCTCTGTTGCTACCCCTAGTCTTCCACACTTTTCCTCACAGAATTCATTTTAAAAGCTGACAAAAATGCTGTAAACAATTTTGATGATGCAGGACAAGGGCACACTCTTTGGCTTTACAGCTCCTTGGTAAACAGTTGGCATTTTTAAACAGCAGCACAAGATTCACAGCACACAGCAACACACTAGGAAATTGTTTAGCTTTCTGGCTACCCACCGCCAGATAGCCAAAATGCTAGCCCTTGCCCAAGGACCTTCCTTCCGAACAAATACAAAGCGGTGCCTCCATTTTGTAACCCCCACCTGCCTTTTGCCAAAACAACAGGTGGCATGCTGTTGGCGCTGGCAGCAATACCTGGTGGGGACCTGGGTTCGGGGAGGATGAGGTTACTCGGCACAAGGGGACCTAGGTTTGGCTACTCTGCACAGGGGCACCCAAGTAAATCCAAACACAGGAAGCAGTAACTATAATGTCCAGAACCAGGATTGAGATTTTTCAGTATGGCTTTTATTCATAACTAGCTGAACACAACAAAGCATAGATGGACCCCCATGGGGCTACGTTTACTGATAATGCAGATTAGAGACTACAAGGCGGTCCACTTGAAGAATGAACCAATTCTACTGTTTTCAGGCTCTGGACCCACCAGGCACACAGCCTGGACTTGCATGCTTTGGATACACAGCCCGACTGGCCGGCTCCCCTGTCAGCCACTTGACTGGCGGTTCATTGGAAGAATGAACCCATTTTACTTGTTGTGGCTCCCACACCACTTAGAGTCTGTGACCCTCAGAGAGATTTCCCATTTGCTTCTTCTGACTCCCATCTCACAAAGAGAATTCTTTACCCATGTTGTGGCTCCCCACACCACTTAGAGTCTGCGACTCCTAGAGAGATTTTCCCATTTGCGACCCATGTCTGGGTACTTCCCTCATCACTGGCCAAGCGCATGAGGTAAGTAGCAATCACGGCAGAAATCTGTACTGGTGGACCTGGTTACTAAAGATGGGGGGTGTTCCCACCTCCAGCTCCCACAGCCCATACCCAGCCATTTCTCTGGACAAACTGAAACTTCGAAATGTAGATTAAACGGTGGATGAACTGTCACACCCCCTCTACAACATTACTTGAATCCACACAGCACTTTAGCTTTTGACACTACTCCATTTGTTTGTCCTAGTACTATAGGCCTCCCAAATAGTAGTTCAAATCCCAGATTTCTTCACATTTCCCAGGCTGAAGAAACATATTTTTGCCCTCTCATATTAGAGCAAACACTCACCCTTTTTGCAGGTGCCCCACAGGGAAGTACAACTTTTCCACTTTCAAGCACAAACCGAAACTGTAAAGGCAGCATTCTTTCTTTAGCAGAAATTAGGGAATTGCCCCTGGAATCTACATGGGGATACTTTACTTGCCCCCCCAGAGGAAGGGGGGCACTGAGACCTGGACAGCGGTCTCCACCACTTGAAACTGGACACTGACCTTCTTGCTTCAAAACAAACAGGAGACTCCCTTCCTGCTTGAAGGCAAGCAGGAGACTGACTTTGAAAACTCCCAACTTTATATCTCACTCCCTCTGCTGCAGATTCCAATGTGTCTTATGCAGCTGCAACAGTTCTATTGGTGATGTCATTTCTCAGTCTCAGCTGAGACTGAGAACAGAGTGAGACAGTGTGAAACCCATTTAACTGGAGTTTCACAAGCTGCCTTCCCTGCCTACCACTAGGTCTTACTGGGATTCTAGTAACCCCGGATAACAAGGGGTTACACTAACACATATTTAAAGCTGTATCACAAACCAACCCATTTCCCTTCTTCAATAAACCAAATTTCCAATACTGAGGTGGCGCTTTCAGCTTACAAAACTTCGGCTTGTGGTGCACTTGAATTTATGGAAGAAATGTCCCCGCCCCTTCAACAGCAATTACAGCTCCCCCCCACTCACACCTCCAACAGGTAGAAAATATCAGCAACCTACAGCACAGCCTCTCACGCCATGCAGACTGTCAGAGGGCAAACGGGCAATTCGCCCGCGAGCAGAGAGACTTGCAGGTTCCAGGCAGAAACTCCAGTGAAACAGGTAAATGTCAGTCAATACATCCAGCCACCAACAAGCGGCGTTACTATAGAACAAGCAAATGTAACCCAACATGCAGGACCAAAGTCTATCTGGCAGTTATATAGGGGGTAGTAATGATTGTGCATAAATAAACCAACACCGTACTTTCTATCTGGCAGTTACTGTATATAGGGCAGGTAGTAATGATCTAGCATAAACAAGTCAACACACTAACTTTCTATCCGACAGTTATATAGGGCAGGTAGTAATAATCTAGAATAAACAAGCCAACACACTTACTTCTATCTGACAGTTATATAGGGCAGGTAGTAATGATCTAGAATAAAGTCAACACACTTACTTTCTATCTGGCATTTATATAGGGCAGGTAGTAATGATCTAGAATAAACAAGCCAACACACTTACTTTCTATCTGGCACTTATGTAGGGCAGGTAGTAATGATTGTTCATAAACAAATCAACAAACTTACTTTCTATCTGGCAGTTATATAGGGTAGGTAGTAATTATCTAGCATAAACAAGCCAACTCACTTACTTTCTATCTGGCAGTTATATAGGGCAGGTAGTTGATCTAGCATAAACAAGTCAACACACTTACTTTCTCTCTGGCAGTTATATAGGGCAGGTAGTAATGATTTGGCTTAAACAAGTCAACACACTTACTTTTATCTGGCAATTATATAGAGCAGGTAGTAATGATCTAGAATAAAAAACACACTTACTTTCTATCTGGCATTTCGTAGGGCAGGTAGTAATGATCTAGAATAAACAAGCCAACATACTTACTTTCTATCTGGCATTTAAGTAGGGCAGGTAGTAATGATTGTTCATAAACAAGTCAACAAATTTACTTTCTATCTGGCAGTTATATACGGTAGGTAGTAATTATCTAGCATAAACAAGCCAACACACTTACATTTTATCTGACAGTTATATAGGGCAGGTTGTAATGAACTAGTATAAGCAAGCCAACACACTTACTTTCTATCTGGTATTTATATAGGGCAGGTAGTAATGATCTAGCATAAACAAGTCAACATACTTACTTTCTATCTGGCAGTTATATAGGGAGGTATGATGACGTGCATAAACAAGCAAACACACTTACTTTCTATTTGGCAGTTATATAGGGCAGGTAGTAATGATCTAGCATAAACAAACCAACACACTTACTTTCTATCTGGTATTTATATAGGGCAGGTAGTAATGATCTAGCATAAACAAGTCAACACACTTACTTTTGTATCTGGCAGTTATATAGGGCAGGTAGTAATGATCTAGCGTAAGCAAGCCAACACACTTACTTTCTGTCTGGTAGTTATAAAGGGCAGGTAGTAATGATCTAGCATAAACAAGTCAACACACTTTCTTTCTATCTGGCAGTTATATAGGGCAGGTAGTAATGATCTAGCATAAACAAGCCAACACAATTACTTTCTATCTGTCAATTATATTGGGCAGGTAGTAATGATCCAGCATAAACAAGTCAACACACTTACTTTCTATCTGGCAGTTATGTAGGGCAGGTAGTAATGATCTACCATAAACAAGTCAACACACTTACTTTCTATCTGGCATTTATGTAGGGCAGGTAGTAATGATTGTTTATAAACAAGTCAACAAACTTACTTTCTATCTGGCAGTTATGTAGGGCAGGTAGTAATGATCTACCATAAACAAGTCAACACACTTACTTTCTATCTGGCAGTTATATAGGGCAAGTAGCAATGATCTAGTATAAACAAGCCAACACACTTACTTTCTATCTGGCAGTTATGTAGGGCAGGTAGTAATGATCTAGCTAAACAAACCAACACACTTACTTTCTGTCTGGCAGTTGGGAGGAAGAGGGAAAATTCAGCCATCCAGCTGAACTGGGATCTGGAGCAGCAGGGTGGTACAGTGGCTCCCAGGCCAGAAAGGTGAGCAGCAGACTTCGTTTATTTGCTGTTGGGCTTCTGGCACCAGGAGGGACCAATCACTGAAGCAGCGGCTCCTGGAAGGTGCCAATAAAGTGGGGAGCATGAGGATTTGAAAGTGAGGCCAGGCTTTAAAGACCCAGCACATCACGCTCCTATGGCAGTTGGGAGGAGGAAGAGGAACAAGGCACAGTCGCACTGAACAGGGATCTGAAGCAGCGAAGAGACACAGCAGCCCCAGACTGAGGAGGTGGACAGCAGGCTTTGTTTATTGCTGCTGGGCTTCCAGCTCCAGGAGGGCCAGTCACTGCATCAGCAGCTACTGGAAGTAGCCAATAGAGTGGGAGTGTGAGGATTTGAAGGCCCAACCACATCTTGTTCCCACAGCAGTCAGGAGGAGGAGGGGAACAAGGTGACTGTTGTGCCAAACAGGGATCCAGAGCAGCAGAGGGGCACAGTGTCCCTAGACTGAGGAGGTGGGTAGCAGGTTTTGGTTTAGCCCTACCCATCCACCCTGGCCCCAACCACTATTAAATAGCCATGGTGGGAGGAGCTGGAGCTGCTGAGCTGGGGAAAATCTGAAGGCATGCTCTCTGGGGGAAGAGACTACAAAGGAAAGGGTCAGGAAGGAACTGATCATGACTTGGACTGAAAGCTCTGGGTGAGTCTGTTTATGGCATTACTGGCCATAGGAGGGTGAGGAGAAAGTTGCCGGCATTCAGTTGAAAGGGTGGTGAGGACAAGTGTGTAAGATCTAAGATTTGGTAAAGAAGTATAGATAGTACTGTACTGTGTGGTACTGTAGAGAGTAGGATCTCAATCTATGATTTGGGAAAGGATGTAGAGTTAGTACTGTAAATTGTTGTTTAGTTAATACTGTTTGGGCTCATTGCTGGTAGAAGTGGTAAGGGTTGTAGTGAAGAGTGTAGTACTGTGTTCTGGTAGATGGTATCATTTTATGCTCTATGCATTTAGAGGAGGTGAGGAATAATAGCTAGGATCTGCACTGATAACAAACTTATAGTTGGTACTGTAGAAGTAGTGACTGAACTGGTTAGGAATTTATAGATAGTACTGTATTTTGTAGCCGGAGCAGGAATCATGGGTAGGATAGTGGGCTGCAATGGATATGGGGTGGTGGTTTGGATGAACATATTGTGGGGCTGGGGGGGTGTCCAATCTGTTACAGGCTAAGAAGAATCGAGGAGGCAATGCTGTGGCTTGGTAGAGAGTTGGACAGGATGGGGGATGGGGAGAAGATGTGGCAAGGGGATCTCCCTCAGGGAGCAACATGAGGATATTGCAGGAGAGGAGTAAAGGTTCGAGGAAGGGGATGGGGATGAACATGAGAACACCTCATGGGTGGAGCATTGGATTGAAGGTGGGGATGGGGAGAGGGTGAAGGGGCAAAATGAATGGGAGCCCAGGCACTGAAGGGAAGGATCAGGCAAGAGGAAGGAGCATGCACACAGCATGACAGTGGGGGGATGTAATAGGTTTGCGGTGCTGGCAACATTGGGGGTGGAGAAGGGAGAGAAGGGTCTCCAGAAGAGAGCAAGGAAGGGGAATGCACAAGGAGCAGTAGTCAGTCAGTGGGAGGGCATCATGGGTGGAAGGGAGAAGGTCACAGCTGGAGAGACAGTTGAAGGCAGCAGGGATGCAGCAATGTGGAGCGGGTGGATGGAGATGATGTCAGGGGCATAGCAAAGGTAGCAGTGGAGAATACTGATGGAAAAGCAACAGGGACAGAGGGGGGAAATGGTGTAGAAAAGGTGGAGTCGCATAGTAGGAGAAGAGAGACAGGGACAGACGGGGATCATGAAAAGAAAGAGGAGTTGGGTAGAAGAGGAACAGTGGCAGGGATGGGTAGGGGAAGTATGTGCTGGAGGAGGAGTCAGGAAGGAGAAAAGCAGTCACAAGGACAGTTGGGGTAATATGTGTTGGGGAGGAGGTCACAGGAGAGGAACAAAGGAGAAGAAACAGGCATAGGAAAATATGGGGGAGCACTAGTACTCAGGGATTCAATACTAAGGGGGATAAGGTAGGGTAGCAAGTGGGAATGGCATAGTTGTATATGTGTGGAGGCCATGCCATGGATGACAGCTGAAAGAATGAGACAATCAGTTCTGAAATATGCTAGAAGGGGAAGGGAGAGACCTCATATAGTTCTACATCTGAGGCCAAACAACCTGGCTGATAGTACAGTAGAGGTAGTCCAAAAGAGGTTAGAGGAGCTGAGAAGTTTATGTGAGGGGAAGGTAGAACGGTTACTTTTTCTGAGGTGTTACCAGTGCCCAAGGTAAGTATAACTGGAAAATACAGGATCAAGGAATTTAATGAATGGTTGGGCAAATGGTGTCACATAAAAGGATATGAGTTAGTGGGAAGGTGGGGAAAGACCTGGGAGGACAGTAGTCTGTGATAAGGAGGGCAAAAATGTGATGAAATGAAAGATTGGGGAGCATATTGAGACAGCAGGACATTTAAACTAGGAGTGGGGATGGCAGATGGAGGGAGGGCACACAGGGGTCACAGGATGGGAAGCAAAGAAAGCTTACCCCCAGAACAAGGGCGGTGAACTAGGTAGCAGCAATAGAGGAGGTGCTGGAAGTGGAGGGTGGGGGAAGAAAGGATGGAAGGTAGTCACCATGAATGCTAGGAGCCTGGGGATAAAATGAATGACCTTCAGGCCCTCATAGTGGCAAGGAGGTGGACATGGCAGCAATAATGGAAACATAGGCCACCAAATACCATGACTGGGACCTGTGGTTCCAGGATACAGAATAATCCTCAGAGATAGGAAAATAGGAGAGGAGGAGGTGGCACTATACATAAGAAGGGGTTAAAGTGTGTTAGGGAGGAGGAGAGGAGGGAGAAACAGAGTCATTTTGGCTGCTAATCCAGAATTACAGGAATAGGACTCTCCAGATGGGAATGGTGTACAGGCCACCATCCCAGATAGAGGAGTTGGATAGGGAATTTGTGGGGCAGATCAGAAGGGCATGTGGGAAGGGGAGTCTGGTGGTGGTGGTGGACTTCAACCTGCCGGGGGTAGATTGGAGAACTCTAGCCAGCAGCAATAAAAAGGAACAGGTACTGCTGGTTGTCTTTCAAGAAAGCTTCCTGACAGAGGAGGTCAGCAAAGAAGCACTCTTGACCTAGTGCTCACAAATGGAGAGTTGACGAGGGATATCAAGGTGGACAAACCAGTAGCGTAGAGATGGGTACTCCTAAAAGTGGTTACTATAGGCTACCAATTCCTGTAGCAGGAGTCGGAGTAAAAGGCCAGGGCAAAAGGCTGAGCTGGATGAGCAGGGGAGGGGTTGTGAAAATGGTTAGGAGAAAAAAAATCAGGCAGGGGAAGATTGGGAGTAGTACCTGCAGCAGTCAAGGGAGGTGACAAGGGTAGTTAGGGCAGCAAATGCCACTAAAACCTTAAGCTGGTGTAAGGCATTAGGAGGGAGAAAAGCTTCTTCAGATACATCAGGAGAAAAGAAGCTGTAAAGAACAGATAGTAAGGATTAAGAAGGAAGGGGATGGGCAGAAAAGGGGGAGAAAGGCTGAAGCTATCCAATGACTACTTCGCTTAGTATTTACGAAAGAGAGAGGGGACTGCTACCTGAAGGGGTGGGGCAAAAGGCTGGTGAGCGCATCACGGATGGGGTGATCATGGCAGGTAGAGTGCTGGAGGGCTTGAAAGTGCTGAGGGTTGACAAGGTACCAGGCCATATGGCATTCATCCCAGGGTACTGAAGGAGCTAGCAGAGATCCTAGCAGGACCCTTGGCAAGTCTATTCAATGCCTCACTGAATTCTTGATGCATACTCAATGATTGGAAGTTGGCTCATGCAGTTTCCCTGTGTAAGAGCAGACACAAGGATGAACCAGGGAATGATAGACTGGTGAGCCTCTCATCCATCGTGGGGAAACTAATGGAAACTATCCTGAAGGACTGGCAGGTGTCCCTGCTGGAGTCCGAGAGGCTGCAGGACAGTAGACAGCATGGCTTTGTAGCAGGCAGATCCTGCCAAACCAACCTGATAGATTACTATGACTGGGTAACTAGGCAGACAGACAAGGGCCATGCAGTGGATGTCCTATACCTGGACTTCAGCAAGTCATTCAAATCGGTGCTACATGGGAGACTTGGAATAAAACTTGAGGGTACTGGGACAGGAGCAAAAATGGTGGGATGGGTGATAAACTGGTTGCAGAGAAGACAGCAGAGGGTGGTGGTGGAAAGGAAACTCTCATAAACAAGGGCAGTAATGAGCGGGGTTCCTCAGGGCTCAGTACTGGGACCAGTGTTATTTGGGATATTTATAGCAGATATTTCCAGGGGCATTAAGAACAAGATCAGCCTGTTTGCTGAGGACACCAAGATAGGGGTGGTGGTGGATGATATAGAGGGATGGCAAAGTTTTCAAGGAGAACCTGAAAAAGCTGGAGGCCTGGTCGGACACTTGTCAGCTGGGGTTCAATGCCAAAAACTGTAAGGTGCTGCATTTTGGGGCAAAGAATCCAAGGGGAAACTACCAACTGGGGGGGTGGCAGCTGGTGGAGACTGAGGAGGGGAAGGATCTGGGAGTAGTTATAGCAGGATCAAAGAACAACTCCACACAATGTAGGAAGGCAGCAGCAGGGCCAACAAAATGCAGGGTTGCATCACAGGGAATAACCTCGAGTAGGGAGAATGAATTCTGCTGCTGGGTAGATCATTTGTTAGATCTCATCTCAAATACTACATGCAGTGCTGGTATCCGTACCTGAAAGGGACATTAAATTACTGGAATGGGTGCAGTGCAGAGGAACTAACATGATACAGGGACTGGGGACTTACCATATGAAAGAAGGCTTGGGAGTTGAAGATGTACTCGATGGAGGGAGAAGGTAGAGGGCACATGACTGTAACATTCAAGTATGTGAGAGGGATGAACAAGACTGGTACAGATGGGCTCTTTAGGGTAAGGGTGGGGAGAGATACTAGGGCCATGACATGAAACTGGAGGGGAGAGGTTCAGAAGGAAATGAGGAAGCACTTTTTATGGAGAGGGTGGTGGCTGGTGGAATGCGTTACCAGCAGAAGAGGTAGACTGTAGAATAGTGGGCTGCTTCAAAAGGGGCTGCAATAGGGCAGGGGGAAGATGGAGGGAGTGGGGCAGCTGCAGAACAGCACTGCTAGCTGCAAAATCGAACAGACTCGATAGACCAAAATGGCCTTTTTCAGCTGACAATATTTGTGTGTTCATATGTCCGTAGTTATATAGGAAAGGTAGTAATGCTGTAGCATAAACAAGTCAACATTCCTTCTAAAGTTTAACAAAAACAAATTGGGGGGTGACGGTGGAGCCCTCACAACTGTTAACAAAACAAGCTAATATTTAGGTTTTATATCGGGGCACTTTTTGTTGTTTATTCTCCCCATAGTTTAACAGCTTCTCCTTGAAAGGTATGCTAAGATATTGGCATAGTTGAGTGCAGGGTGAAGTATTCAGGTACATAAAACCAAGACATCCTTAGTCCTTCACTTATGGCAGTTACCCAAGACAGGAAGGGACTTGAGGCAGGCCCAAGCAGTATCTGGATATCCCTGTTGGAGGAAGTAAAATAATCAAAACAGGTGAATTATAGCTGGCCTGCTGAGGGCACAGATTACTCCTGATCCTGAAACAAGAAAATATCTGATGATAACGGGCAAAAGAAAAGTAGACTTGGCATGATATCCATACCTTTTCCAAGTTCTTCCTTGATTTCCTCCAGCAGAACTTCAGAGTCAAAAGCAAGATGACTGGAATTGCAAGAAAGTAGTAACTGTTGATCCATTCTAGGAATTTCTCCTGTGTCTCCGTTCTCCAAGACACTCTGTCCAGGGGTGCAGGAGACAGGACTGAGCTGAGCCCAGACATTTACCTTGTGAATATCTTCTGGTAGGAATTCAATGTTGACTCTGGACCAAGCTGGGTGCTGAGAAGGTCCTGCATCTTCTGAGAGAAGGGAGCTCAAAGATAGACCATAAAAGACAAGCCTAGGGGGACATTTTCTCCAGAACACAAGAAAACTGATGCAAATGTCATTGACTCTTGAGTGTTGCAGAGGCTGTTTGCTAGGGTGTGGGATAAACAGTGGTGACACAAATGGGAATATTCTACTATTCTATACTGTGATGTCATGGGATGATGCCATAAACCTTGCTGTTTGCTGAGAGAGCACCCTAAAGACAGAGAGGAAAGGGATTCTAGCGATCTTAAGGACTACATCAAACAAACAAGTCATACAGTAAGGCATCGAGGATGCTGGAGTACATAGAGAAGGGTTTTGATGGTAAGAGAAGCAAGGTGATTCTGCTATTGGATGGATCTCTGGTGAGACCTCACCTGGATTACTGTGCCCAGTTCTGGAGTCCTCATTTGAGGAGGGACCTTTCATTCATTTCAAAAGTTTCACAAGGAATGACATATTGAGATGGTAACAGCTTGTTTCCAGAGGCCTTCAATATATACTCATTGGAAGTCAGGTGGGAGCGGGGGGGGGGCATGATTGAAACATACAACTTAAAGTGAATAGCAAGGACCAGAATCAGTAGGGAGCATGACTGGAAGTTGGTGGGGGACAAGGTCAAGCAAAATGTGAGGAAGTTGTACTTCATTGAGAGGGTGGTAGAACCATGAACAGACTTCCAACAGAAGTAGTGGGGGAAGCTACCCTTACTGGGTTTAAACAGTTTGGACAGAGCAGGGGACTCACCATCCTGGGGGGGGGTGCAACATGTGTTTCAGGAGTGGGGAAGGGTACCAGACCTCCAGCATAGTAGGTCATCGGAGTGAGGTAATATAGTATGGGTGACTCAATGGAGCTTCAATCTCTTTCTGCTGTCAGATTTTATGTTTCAAAAGCATATAAAGATTTATGACCTAAAGGACACAGTAGTTGTAAACGTAAATCTTGCAAAACTTCTGTTTGAAAACAATAAAACCTGAATTTAAAATCAAACAGTTTGGTGTGCAAAAAAAATTGGAATGGTTTTATGTATGTGTGTTTATTTATTTTTACATTTTTCTGTCAGGAAAGGCATACTGAGGTAAAGCCTGGTTCCAGAGGTGTCCCAGGATCAGGGGGAGGATAAGCGACTTGTTCAGGGTCACACGGTATACAAGTGGTTGTGAAAAATCAAACCTAGGCCTACTGGATGTACCAAGCTCTTTCATAGCTCATTCTTATGTTTCCAGGTGTCTCCCATTTCCTGCAGTGGTCAAAGCCCACTCCATTCAAGCAATGGCCACCTCCTGCATAGAATGAGCATCTGCCCTAGGAGGAGATCCGTGAAAGCTACTTGGTCTCTGTTCACACCTTGTTTGTGTTCTTTTGTTTTCTTGTGTAACCCCCTTGTTACCCGGGGTTACTAGAATCCCAGTAAGACCTAGTGGTAGGCAGGGAAGGCAGCTTGTGAAACTCCAGTTAAATGGGTTTCACACTGTCTCACTCTGTTCTCAGTCTCAGCTGAGACTGAGGGGTGACATCACCAATAGAACTTTCGCAGCTGCATGAGCCACATTGGAATCTGCAGCAAAGGGAGCTAGATAGAACGCTGGGAGTTTGAAATCAGTGTCTTCAGTTCAGTCTTCAGTGAGTGTGTGAGAAGTAGGGAGCTTGCTGTTAAAGCAGCTCAGTGAAGGCTGTAGGAATAAGAATAGACTGTTCCACGAAAGTATACCCAGTGGAAGAGGCAGGACACTGTTTATAGACAGAGTGAGAATAGTGGTGGAAGGAGAGGACGTGAAATCTCCACTGTGTGAATTAGTGTGCCCAGATGGGGTAATAATTCAAGCTCCTGACCTCCAGCACTGTTGGCCTCAGTGCAAGGACCTCTCAGCAAATGTGCCTGTGCCTACAAAATGGAGAGCCGAGCAGTGGTAGTTAATACTGCCACACCAGACTGTGAAGTGCCTTTATTGATTCGCCAGTATGGACATCCAGGACTCAGGTGCCTCACATTCATCAGTCTACAGTGTACTGGCCTTTCCAGAAACCATCGACTGGCCCACCAGATGACTTCAGATCCAGAGAGGACACCAACCCAGCTGTATCCTGTTCATTGCCTGGTAATCGGATGACGTCGGACCAGCTGTTTTCTTTTTGTTCCTGTTCTAGGTTCTGTCTCCAGAGATGACATCAGCCCAGCTGTTCCCAGATGTGCCCTCATGTGGTTCCCAGAAGATGTCCGTAGCTGTATCAGAAGAAATGCTGCCAGGGAGAGTCTTCATCAGAGGTGCAGGTCGGTTAAGAATTTTTCGTACTACAAGTGGCTGGTAAGTCCGAACTTTTCTATCTTTATGACACTGCAGTACACACCCTACACTAGCAGACTTAAAAATGTGTGAACTGTCCTCAAAGTCTCTCCCCTTCGGGACTTTGGCCTGTTAGAACTGTGCTTCACCGGGCTCCTGCCCAGGAGAGACTCTTTATTGGACTAGCCTTCGGGCATTGTGGCCACTAGTTGGGACTTTTAGGGCACTCCATCCCCCCAAATGTGTATTGTAAATAATGTTGTTGTTTTCTAATGTAAATATTGTTTTCTACCTTTTTTCTAAAAAATCTTTTTGGGATTCTGCAGTGTTTTGATGGTAGGGGTTTAGATAGACTATGTATGCAGATTAGGAGAGTGTGTGTTGTCTTTCTTTTCCTTACAGGTGTTCCTGGGAAGACAGAAGAGAAGACAAGAAGAGGAAGAGGGGCTCATCAGAGTTCTTCATCAGTGCTTTAGTGCATTTAGAAATTTAAAGTACTGTGGTGTTGTTGTTATTGCTGTATTAACCCTTTCCTTCCACAGGTGTGGTTGTGGGGGTAGGGAGAAGGCAGTAATGTGGTATTTCAATGGTGTGTGGTTGCAGGTTGCCCTAGGTCAGGGAGGTCCCCGGGTTGTTTTTGTTTTGGGGTATTAGGTTAGAAGCAGATAGGTTTTCCCTAGAGGGTTGGGGGGATAGACAGGCTGTGGTCCTGAATGGCCATTGGGACCGCAGTGCTGATCTATCAGGGCTATGCTCTGGATAGTTCTACCAGAGCCACTAGGTGTCCATAGTAAGTGGATAGTGTAGAGGCTGATATGTCAGTTAAAGGCCTCTAGGCCCTTAGTGTTGCCTGCCTGTGCTTGCACATGGTAGGAGGGGGCCTGATCACCCCCCTCCGCAGGTAGCACATAGGGTGGGATGGCCTAAGGCCGGGTAAACAATGACTGCGGACAATCATTTTCCTGGTCAAGGGCGAGTGTAACCCCCTTGTTACCCGGGGTTACTAGAATCCCAGTAAGACCTAGTGGTAGGCAGGGAAGGCAGCTTGTGAAACTCCAGTTAAATGGGTTTCACACTGTCTCACTCTGTTCTCAGTCTCAGCTGACTGAGGATGACATCACCAATAGAACTTTGCAGCTGCATGAGCCACTTTGGAATCTGCAGCAAAGGGAGTTAGATAGAACGTTGGGAGTTTTGAAGTCAGTGTCTTCAGTTCAGTCTTCAGTGAGTGTGTGAGAAGTAGGAAGCTTGCTGTTAAAGCAGCTCAGTGAAGGCTCTAGGAGCCTCAGCCCTGTCAGAGGGCTACTTTTAAGTAATAGGGTGTGTGTCTCCACCTTAAAGAGAGACACAGAAGATTACTGAAGTGGTGGAGACCGCTGTTTTCGGGTCTCAGTGCCCCCTCCCTCCGGGGGATGGAAAGGATTCCCTGCAGATTCCTGGGGCAATCCCCTAGTTCTGCTTGTGGAGGAAAAGCTGCCTATTTGTTCCAGTATTTATTTGGGAGAAAAGAATATTTGTGAGTCGCCTGTGGGGCACCTGCAATGAGAGGGTGAGTGTCTGCTCTGGCTAAAAGGGCCTATGTTTTCACACTGGGACTTGTGTGACAGTGTGGGGGATTGAACTACTAAATATTGGGAAGCCTAGAGTAATGGGCTAAGCAATGTAAAAGTAGGTTCAAGTTCCAGAGTTTGTTGAGATGCAAATACTATGTAGAGGTAATGTGACAGATGTCTACCCTTAATCTACATTTGAAAGTTCAGTAAAGGAATTGTTCAGTTTCCAGAGAAATGGCCTGGTATGGGCTGTGGAAGCTGGAGGTGGGTGGCCCCCCATCTTTAGTGACCAGGTCCACCTCTATGGATTTCTTCTGTGGATTTCTACTTTGCCTCAGGCACTTGGCCAGTGATGGGGGCGTACCCAGGCGTGGGACTGTAAGGAAAATTCTCTCTAGGAGTCGCGGACTCTAGTGTAGTGTGGGGAGCCACGACAGGATAATTGGTTCATTCCTCCAATGGACCATGTGAATGGGATAATTGGTTCATTCTTCCAATGGACCATGAACAGGATAATTGGTTCATTCTTCCAATGGACCGTGAACAGGATAATTGGTTCATTCTTCCAATGGACCGCGGATCAAGTGGCCAGCGGGGGAGCCGGGCCAGTGGGGAAAACCCAAGTGTGTACAAGTCGGGCTGTGTACCCAAAGCTGTGTGCAAGTCCGGGCTGTGTACCTGGTGGGTTTAGAGCCTGAGGGCTGGAAATAGTGATAAAGTGTTCTGTTGTCTCTAATCTGCATTACCAGGAATGTAGCCCCATGGGGGTCCTTCTATGCTTTGTTTGTTCAGCTTGGATGTGAATAAAAGCCATACTGAAGAATCCCATTCCTGGTTCGGGACATTACAGTTATTGCTTCCTGTGTTCGGATTTACTTGGGTGCCCCTGTGCAGAGTAGCCAAACCTAGGTCCCTCTGTGCCAAGTAACCTCATCCTCCCCCAACCCAGTCCCCACCAGGTACTGCTGTCAGCTTCAACAGCATGCCACCTGTTGTTTTGCTAAAAAGGAAGGGGTGAGGGGTTACACTGGGAATAGGTTTTCCTGTTTTACCTAGTTCATTCCTTTTCATGTATTTAAAAATTTCTATCATATCCCCCCTATTTCTTGTCTGCTCAAGAGAGTACATTTGCAGGTGCTTTAGTCTAGCTTCGTATTGTTTCTGGTGTAAACCGTGCACCATTTTCGTAGCCCTCTGCTTCACTGCCATTTTTAAAAAGATTCAAATGGTTAAGCCTGAGTGCCACATAAAAGTAACTCCAGCAGGCAAGCTGCTGGGGCACTCAGCTACTGGAGTGGGGGTAGGAGGGGTAAGTGCTGAAGGGAAGTTGAGAATCTAACTGATGGGGGATAGGAAGAAGTAGGCTGTTGGTTAACTAGGATCTGCAGCCTATCCACTAGGATGGGAAATGGGCAGACTAGGTGGGCCAAGCAGTCCTTATCTGCCATCAAAATCTATGTTTCTATGTTTCTGTGAGTTACATTGAGGCGGCACTGTGTAGTCTAATCTGAAGCTCAGAAATGGTGAATGTAGGGATAATATTAGGAAACCCTTTATCCCAGAGAGTGTGCAACCTGTGGAACAGGCTACCAGGAGACAGTGGAAATGAAGAAAGTACAGGGTTAGGCTGACCAGGGCCCAGTGGCAACACAGTGCACTGCCATGCAGGCGACCTGGCTTCAGAAGCGATCCCGGTGGTCATATCAGAAGACAGGCTGGGCTGAGGTAGCTGCCGCTTTGCACCATGCTTGGCGGGAGGGTTGATGGCAAGCGATCTGTGTCTGCACCAGGAGCTTGCTCGTGCCACATGGGAGTGCTGCATGCATGTAAGGCTGACAGAGGTTGCGCTCTCTTTGAGGAGGTGTAAGGCCAACAAAGGGAAGAAAAACCACAGCTGTCTGAATGAGGCAGACAGCCTGGGCTCCTGGCTTCCTGGGTTCCTAGGGCCTGTTGGTGCTGGATCGCAGTCCAAATAGAGACACAATCTCGAGGAAGTGTTGACCCTCCTCCTGGAGCCCCTTCCTGTAGCCAGTGGGATTGGAGATGCAGACCAATAAGGCAAGCCTGGACACATTTCTGCTTACCAAGAGAATCATAGGGTATCCGGGATAGTTGGGTGGGTGGGAAATCCCTATAAATTAGTAATTATACAATGGCTCTTAAAATACTGCTTCATGATTGACTGGCTGGCACGATTTACAATATGTAAATCCTGTCATCACCCCAGAGGAAGAAGTGCCAGCCAGCCACATCTGCCATCCCCAGTGTGAAATCACTGCAACCTGCGAAACACAAACAGAAAAGACTCCAGGTTCAGTCACCCATAAACGCCTGTTAAAGACAGTTTTTCTGGTATCAGTGAGGATAGCAACTGAATATGGCGACTGTCAAAACAGCGACTCATATTCAGCTCTTTCACCATGGACTGTCCTGCAAGGATAGTGACCCTATGTGAAAACGAGCATAGAGAAGGGCGACCAGAAGGGGGGCTAGCGAGGGGGAACAGGAGGGACATGAAAGGGGTTTTTGAGGACTGGTGTGCCTGCTGCTGCTGAGTGTGGTATGGTGGTGGTGGTGTGGGTGGCTAGCTATGGCGAGCAGGTACCGCGTTTGGGCTAGAGGCTGGGATTTGAAATTTCGCCACTGCCTGTGGCAGCGGACTTTATTTTTTCATGACATACAGATTTTTCACCCTCCTGATATGCACCCCGAGTTGAGAATCTTATTTCAGCGGGTGCAATTCAAAGTCTCCAGCAAAGAGGAGGCACAGGGAAGGCCCCCTGCAAAAACACTTTTGGTGTTCTGGATGTCAGGTCGCCTGAAAGTGTATATCGCCGTTGCTTTTCAGTATTATACACTCACATAGTAGCGATCACTATTTTGTGATCGCTATTATGTTATGGAACTGTTTTTCTTTATTTTTCTCAGGAAAAACAAGCGGACAGGTGAATAATGGCAATATCCCACTCGGTGTGGGGGGTCATGCCAGGATTTAGCCACTTCTGGTGTGGATTCCTCTTTCGGCCAGCGGTCTTGTGACCAAACCACACCAGGCGTGGATAAATCATGGCATCACCCACACCCTGTCATGGTATATTGCTTAAAGTCCTTGGTCCCTACTTATGAAGCAAGGGGCAAACTTGATGAAGTCTCTTATGTTACTTTGTAGCCTGTCAGCAGAAGTTTGCAAGTGCCAGGTGACCCATTTTACGTTAACTATTATGGGCTCTGCTGTCGATTACTGCCTGCATGCACTTTTAAAAACTAGAGTAGACCAAGCATGAAGGTAAATTTGGTCCTCAAACCCAGTTGTGTCACTGACTTTTCTTTAGAATTACTCCATACATTTCTACAGAGACAAGTATCATTCGTATTCAAAGAGGGGTGGATATCCCATGCATTACATAGATATCACAACCAATCATGTGCCAGTAGGGGTGATGTCCTGTACATTTAATAGCACTATTCATGTTCTTGTGGGGGGTGGATGCCCCATACATTTAATAGAGATAAGCATGTGTGCCAGTGGGTGTCACTGTCCCATACATTTAATGGGGAGCAATGTCCCATACATTTAATGTCAATCAGCTTGTGTGCCATCTGGGATAGATGTCCTGTATATTTTACTGAAGCCAGCATCATTTGTCTGCTATCATGATTTGAAGTCGGCTTTATGAGTTTCTCTATCATGACCCTTCCCCCTTCCCAAAACCTGTAAAGGGAGACTGCATACTTCAGGAGAATAGATGTTTGTACATACAGACTTTTCCCCCCTCTATTGCATTATTACCCAAAACCCATACAAGTTAGTGTGGATTCCTCTTGCTGTTGTTAGTAACGAGCCACTATGATTCTTGTCCCCAGGTGTTTGTGCCTTTAGAGCTTCTACACAAGGTAATACCATGGATCTGGTCAGGAATATCCATATTGGACTTCCATTACCAGAGGACCCATCCAGTATCTGTAGAACCTCCTTTGTTTGTGGAAATTATCACTATTACCACTATGGCTATGACAGGGTGTACGATAGAGGCTGGGGCTGCGGCTACTGTACTCTGCAGACCATTTCTCCCTGGCTCAACTCATGTATCAACAGTGGTGCCTGCAGGCGGTACCAACCCTGATAGAAATCCAAGAGGTCCTGGTGGAGATGGAGGACACATCCAAGGATTGTTTTGCCTTAAAATCCAGGATCGGATCATTTTAGGTAACCTTGATAAGTTTTATGGAGTTCCTACAAAATTCTGCATGTCTGCTTGGGAAAGAGCTGGAGAGCACATGGAAGCAGTTTATTCCCATTTGATAGCTTATGGTCCCAGTGATTATGGGAAGTGACTTGGATAATTCTTCTAAAGGAATTTTGGGAATTTGTTCCAGTGTTAAAGGTCACTATTTGCTGGTGCTAGACCCTCATTTTTCAGGAAAACTATGGACACAGAAATGGTCCAGAGCAACTGCTGAGTTCAGTGGAGAAACTGGACTCTTCTGAGCATGACTCCGTTTACAGTTTCTGTTAGCCCCAATATAGGGTTGCTAAATAAGCGTGTTTTTGTGCTACTATTTGTTTTTCTTTCTGCCTAAGCTGAAGCCATTCCATGACCCGTGGAGTCACCACTGCATCAGATTTGATCTGTCTTGTAATTTCTCCAACCAGCTTGGAATTGTGTTTCCCTTAGCTGTGCATCTGTTTATTTTGTGCTGTTTAAGAGCAGGGACTGGATTCACAAAGCTTTGCCCTAGTGCAAACCCTGTTTCAGCAGTGCAAACTGTGTTTTTCATGCCACAGTGTTATTCATAAGAGCCCAGTTTGCACCATCAGAATGGGCTTTAACTGGGCAAAGGGTTCAGGGAACCGCCATTCAAATTATTGGGAGGGGACCCGCATAAAGGTGCTGTGCCATTCACAGACTATTTTCTGCATGCAAGGGCTGTTTGCAAAGAACCCTTGCATGGTGAAAATACTGCTGATCAAGACCTGGCCGTATTCTGTGCCACCCTAGTGGCTGATGGAGGTACTGCTGTGGACCCCACACCCACAACACTGTGACCCTTGTAGTGTAGTGGTTTCTCTCCCTCCATGGTCCCTGATCACCATCCCTTTTATGTGAAAATAAATTTCTTTAGCTGTCCCGGTGGCACTGAGGGCTGAGGTGCTGGATGCCTTATCTCACCTCGCCAACAACCTGGGTTGGGATTGACCTTGGTCATCTGGGAACTGGTGTGGGGGAGGGAGGAGGAATGAGCTCCCACAAGGCAGCACTCCTCTTCCAGGGTGGATGCACACACCTCCATAGTTTGGCTGTTTCTAGCAGAAGAGAACTGGTTGCAGAGCAAGAAACAGAAGTCCAGAACTACAGATGTTTTACTAATTAATCCCTTCTGTCTCAGCAGGAGTAGTACCTGTTTGCATTAAGCAAACAGATACTTTATTAGAAGAAGGGGGTCTCATTTAAGTAAAAACAAAAGAGTTTTTTTTCTGAGGAAGGGGCAGTATCACCTTAATTTACTGAGTGCAGAGAATGAATCTAATTGGGGGTGTGGCTTAGCAGCTTAGGTGTACAAAAGCAGCTGTCTCCAATTACCATACCTCTCAGTCTTTTGTCCCCCAAATGTCGAACATTGCCTCTCAAAATGTGGAACAAATGAGTAAAATGTAGAACACTTAATCAAATCTTTACCTAAGAAGCTCAGAACACTTAAAATGTTTCCATTTATGTTCAGAAAATCTGCTATTAATTGAATAATATATTTTTTGCATAATTTACTATAGATTTTTGCTTTAAAATGTTAACACTGAATGTGGGACAAGCCCTCCCAATGTGGAACAGGGAGATTTTGTGAAGTAAAATGAGGAACTTTCCTTGTAATGTGGTACAGTTGAGAGGTATGCCAATTATAGCTTCTTGCTGTTTCTAGCAGAAGAGAACTGGTTGCAGAGCAAGAAACAGAAGTCCAGAACTACAGATTTTTTACTAACTAATCAATTCTGTCTCAGCAGGAGTAGTACCTGTTTGGATTAAGCAAACAGATACTTTATTAGAAGAAGGGGGTCTCATTTAAGTAAAAAAAAAAGTGTTTTTTTTTCTGAGGAAGGGGGCAGTATCACCTTAATTTACTGAGAACAGACAGTGAATCTAATTGGGGGTGTGGCTTAGCAGCTTAGGTGTACAAAAGCAGCTGTCTCCAATTACAGCTTCCGGCTGTTTCTAGCAGAAGAGAACTGGTTGCAGAGCAAGAAACAGAAGTCCAGAACTACAGATTTTTTACTAGTTTCCCTCCTTCCCACCCCTCCACCCTCACGCAAAAGCCAGTTCTAGTTTTATACACACTGAATTTGACTGACAACAGGAACTTCCTGTTTGGCAGTAGGAAGAAGGATCACTGAGACACATTAGTTTCAGCAACCTTGAAGGAACCTAAAAAAAAACCTCTTAATCCCGCTGCTGGAGGTCTGAATCCAAGCACAGAGGAAGGAGACTACTGAAGACTACAGAAAGTTCCTGTCCCAGAACAGGAATTGTGAGAGTTATGAGGGCTCATAGGCAGTGGAAAGTAAGTGTAAAAATACATAGAGGAAGAAGACAATAAGTATACAAAGCAACAGGAGAGGACACAAAATAAGTCAAGATGGGAGTGGTGCAGTGCAATGGCTGTGGAGCAGCAGTGTTCCGGGAGACATTCTGGAGGCTGTGATGCTGCCCTGTTTGCAGGCACCTCTCTGGTCTGAAGGAGGAGGTTGCCCGTCTCAGGCTGACCTGGTTAGGATTTGTGAAACCTCTTCCCCGACCCCGGGCCACCACGTTACCTCAGGGTTGCCAAGAAAGAGGAGCAGTTGGACCAAGATGGGCTCAGGGAGGGAGGGTGGTGGAACAGAGGCACATCCCTCAGTTGTAGCTCTCCACAATTCATATACTGTTCTGGCAAAGTGGTTCCTCTATAGAGGCACCTGCAGTGGAGACCAAGGAGGATGCTGGAAACCTCCACAAATGAGACCCACAGGAGGGTGGCACAAGACCCCAAAGGGGAAGAAAACAACTCCTGGTGGGGGACTCAATCATTAGGGGGTAAATGTGGGGGAGGAAGGGGATAGGAAGGTAAGGTGCCTGCCTGGCACCATGGCTTGGAGGGACAGGAAGCGAATCCTCAGGATTGCGGGAGCAGCTGCGTGAGGGAGGGAGCTGGATGTCATTGTCCACCAAGGGACAAATGACCTGGCTGTAAATGGGATCAGAGCGGTGCAAGAAGAGTTTGTGGAGTAGGGGAGGGGCCTTAGACAAGTAGCATGTACAGTAACCTTCTCAGAGGTGCTGCCTGTCTATGGCAAGGATGATGCTAGGGTATTCCACACCAGGGAATTCAATGAATGGCTGAAATACTGGTGTGGACCTCAGGGTTTTGGCTTTATTGAGGACTGGGGAGCCACCTGGAGGGATGCAGGCTTATACTGGTGCGATGGTCTGCATCTGTCCGGGGGGGGTCCAGGATCCTAGGTGACAGGTTTAAATGCTTCATTGGCAAACATTTAAACTAGCCAAGGGGGGAGGCACTGAAAGGAGTAGGGAAATCCAGCCTTCCCCACAAAGTGCAGTAGTTAGAGAGGTAAACACTAAGGCAGAGAAGTCAGTAGGAGCAGGACAGGGATAAATGCAGAAAAAGGTGTTAAGGACAGAGATGGGGCTAAAAAGGGCAAGGCCATAAAAAATAAATGGAAGGTGATGAGTACCAATGCCCATAGTCAGTGCAACAAGCTCCCTGAACTAGTGGCCTTAATGGAAGAGGGATGCCTGGATATTGTAGCAGTCACTGAAACATGGTACACAGAGAACCATGAGTAGGAATTCAACATGCCAGGATACATAGTCTACAGGAGGGACAAGGTGGGTAAAAGAGGAGGAGGAGTAGCTCTCTGTATAAGGGAAGGGATTAAAGCAACAGAACTAAAGAGTAAACAGAGTTGATGAGTCACTATGGGTCACCCTGGAGACAGGAATGGCACCACAATCCGCATGGGGGTTGTGTAAAGACCCCCATCTCAGGGGAGAAATGGACAAGGAAATGATAGAAGGCATCCTTAAAATGGCAGAAAAGGGAGATATTGTTGATGGGGACCTGAATGTGCCAGATGTTAACTGGAGCACCTTTACTGCAGGCACACCCAAGAGCAGGGTCATTCTTGATGCCCCTAGGGGCATGCCTCAGACAGCTAGTGCTGGAACCCACTCAGAAGAGCAATCTTAGACCTGGTACTCTCAAATGGGGAAGGAGAAAGGATCTCAGATTTAGAAGTGGGTAGCCATCTGGGAGCAAGTCACCACCAAACAGTGTGGTTCACATAAACACAGCCATAGAGTCAAGCCATACAAAAACAAGAGTATTAGACTTTGGAAGATTGTCTTGGGAAATGACAGAGTGCCTAAGAAAAGCACTAGCAAATGGGCAAGAGGAGGGTGGAGAAACAATGGGAATAATCAAAACCCGCCATTGAGAGCAACAAGCCTTTGTGTGAAGCAAATCAATAAAACAAAATGAAGGAAAAACCACTATGGTTCTCAAAGAGGTGGCAGGACGGTTAAGGAGAAAAGGATAGTATTCAGGAAATATAAGGAAACACAGAAGGAGCAGGACAGAGAACTTTATCAGTTAAAGCAGAAGGAGACAGGGAAGGCAGTCAGAATAGCAAAGGCACAAACTGAGGAAAAGATAGCCAACTCTGTTAAGAAGGGGGATAAAACTTTTTATAGGTACATTAGGGAGCAAAGAAAGACTAAGGGAGGGATACAGAGACTTAATAAAAGGGAGGGAATGTGGGCAGAGGGTGACAGTGAAAAAGCAGGGATACTGAATGAATATTTCTGCTCAGTATTCACAACAGATGAGGAGAGGAAGGTGCCTAAACCAAACAAGGAGAAACTCTGAATAGGGTCGATACCAGTTCATTCACAGAAGAAAGGGCTTTGAAAGAACTCTTGAAACTGAGGGTGGACAAAGCAATGGGGTCTGATGGGATTCACCCAAGAATACTAAAAGAACTAAGGGTGAACTAGTAACACACTGACTACTTTCTTTAACAAATCATGGGAGGATGGCGTGGTACCTGAGGACTGGAGGAGGGCAAATGTGATTCCACTTCACAAAAGTGGGATCAGGGCAGAGCAGGAAACTACAGACCAGTTAGTTTGACTTCAGTGGTAGGGAAAATGATGGAATCACTTAAGGAAAGAATTGTTGAGTACCTAGAGGCCAGTGGGGCCAGGACCCAAGGCAGCATGGTTTCACAGCAGGAAGGTCATGTCAGACAAACCTAATACATTTCTTTGACTGGGTGACCAAAGTAGTAGACCAGGGAGGGGCTGTGGATATGGCCTACCTAGATTTTAGCAAGGCATTTGACACAGTCTCATACAAAAGATTAATATACAAGTCAGCCAGCCTTGGAGTGGGTCCCAAGGTGGTAGCCTGGATAAAAAGCTGACTGGACAACAGGACGCAAAAGGTAATAGCAAACGGAGTCCACAGTGAAGAAAGGAGGGTAACTAGTGGGGTACCTCAGGGTTCTGTACTGGGACCGGTCCTCTTTAATATCTTTATAAGTGACATTGGAGAGCACCTGGAAGGAAAGGTATGCCTCTTTGCAGATAACACAAAGACCTGCAACAGGGTTGATACACAAGTTGGGGGGGCATGAAAAGGGACTTGGCAAGGTTGGAGGAATGGTCAAATACGTGGCAGCTCAGATTCAATGCAAATAAGTGCAAGGTAATGCATCTGGGAAACAAAAACCCAGGGGAAGATTACACAATGGGGGGTGAGTTAATAACAACAACAAAAATCGAAAGAGACCTAGGAGTAATTATATCAGATGACCTAAAGGTGGGCAAGCAATGTGAGAAGGCAGTAAGGAGGGCTGGGGGGATACTGGGATGCATAGGAAGAGGCATCAACAGTAGAAAACAGGAAGTTGTTATCCCACCCTACAGACAGTGAGACCTCATCTGGAGTACTGCGTGCAATTCTGGAGACCCCATCTCCGCAAAGACATAGACAGAGTGGAGGCTGTTCAGAGGAGGGCAATGAAAATGGTGCAAGGTCTGCACCAGAAGACATATGAGGAGAGACTAAAGCAGCTTAATATGTATACCCTTGAGGAAAGGGGGGGGACATGATAGAAACTTCCAAGTATCTCAAGGGAACTAACAAGGTACAAGAGGGTAGTATCTTTCAGAAGAAGAGATGTGCAAGAACAAGGGGGCACAATTTGAAGATAGAGGGGGGGACGGCTCAGAGGTAATGTTAGAAAGTATTTCTTCACAGAGAGAGTTGTGGATGCATGGAACTGCCTTCAGGTTGTGGAGTCAGGAACAGTGGGAGAATTCAAGAATGCATGGGACAGGCATAAGGCACATCTAGTGGGGGGCAGGAGGAAGTAAGCTGTTGATTAACTAGAATCTGCAGCTTATCCATCAGGTAGGGAAATGTGCAGACTGTGTGGGCCAAGCAGTCCTTATCTGCCATCAAATTCTATGTTTCTATGTTTCCCACCAGGATGAGGTCCGTTGGGAAGCGTAAACATGAAGGGTGTGGTGGCAATAGCAAGAGGTGAGGTGGATGGGGCTGACCCAGTACCCGGTGTGCACATGCAGCTACATGCACACACACATACAGTACGTGTCCCCAGGTCAGGGAGAAAAATGGGGAGAAAATCTACAAAAAATTAAATATGAAAAAAAAATAGGTTTCCCTGGTCCCTCCCCTGTTCTCCGATCTGCATCCCAAAATGAAGAACATTATTCCCTTGTAGTCTAGTGATCCCTCTCTCCTCCACCGGTCACCAATTGCTGTTCTGAGCATAAAGAAAACAGTCCTACCCTGGTAGTCAGTGGTCCCTCCCACACTCAAACACTTGCCCAATAAATATATATACCTGTAATTCAGTGTGTGGTATATAGCTGAGTGCTTCTGTATACTTATGGGCTGAACAGTATATGCTTGGTGTTTATAACTTGAGCTTTGGTGTTTCTCTATATCCCATCCTCTGTAGGATACTGGGTAGGTGTAAGATTTAAGGCCCAGCAGAGAGGGTGAGACATGAGTGCCGGAGAAGGAAAAGGAGGCAGAGGGAGGATGGGCGTGCTGTCAAAATGCTCAAAGCAGAGCGGTGGCAGCCTGAAGTTTAAGTAGTGGATGTGGGAGGAGCTAATCCCCACTGAACTTCAGGCTAAAAGCCAATTCAATGTATGGTACATAAGCGCAGTGCCTTGTATACTTATGAGCTGAACAGCATATATGCTTGCTGTTTATAACTTGAGCTTTGGTGTTTCTCTATGTCCCACCCTCTGTAGGGTACTGGGTAGGTGTAAGACTTAAGGCCCAGAAAGAGAAATATCATAGTGATTACCTCCACCAACTCTGGAGAGTGTAATCAGTAGCATGCAGGAGAGAAAAAGCCCCTTTAAGGGAAATCTCCAAGGACCCATGGCCACTGACCTACCCATCCTCTGGGCATACTAAGAGGAGAATAATCCTAAATGTGGCTAAGGTTTAGTTATGGTCATGTTCAAGGATTTGGTCTGATTTACTGGTCAAAGAGTCCTGTTTCAAGGTCAGTGATGAGCAGGAAATCAATGCTGAAGATGAAGAATCTGGCAGATGAAGAGCTCCAACTTGGAATGATGTATGGATGGAGAGACAATGATCAATCCGTGACCAAGGTAGCTCTGAGTGAAGCAGATGTAAGTGTAGACATACAGTCAGTACGGCTGAGGACTATGTGCCAAAGTTGCAAATTTTTGAGGAAGTAGATCACAGATGGCGAAATGGTCAGAGCATTGAGGGCTGAGAACGATGATAAGGTAGGAGTGGAGCCCAGCTAGGAGGCTTGCATGGGTGTTGTACATCCATTGAGACAATAGGGTATAATTGAATACCTGTTAGAAGGAAAGATGGTCCTACAACATCCAAGGAATTGAGGTGAGCTCTCGGAAATGTCCAGTGTTGAGGCTTGAGTTAGAACTGTAACAGAAGAAGGCAGATTTCAGTAGAAGAAGTGAATGAATTAATGATGAAGTAAAGTGGCCGGATGGGCTAGCTGGAGCATGGGATTCCCCATGTAGTCCAGTGTATGTAGTATTCGAATGTTTGCATGATAGAAAGATTTCAGATGGTCAGATCTGGGAAGGTGAGACCCCATGTGGGTCTGGTTAGTGAACATGGAAGATCATTTGAGTAGTGAGAAATTCCCACTCATGGGGCACAATAGATTTGGGATGGTGATACCCCCACATGGGTTCACCATCACTATAGTATGATATCACCCGAGGTAACTGGGGGTGAATGTCCACCTAAGACTGCCTGTAGATGATAGAGCAATACAGTTGAGCAAAGTAATGCCCCATTGTAAGCATGTTCTGTTGGTATGGCGGGACCCTCCTGCAGGTCTGCCATTGCTGTATTATAACATGATCCAAGATAATAAGGGCAAGACCCATGTTGGGATGGTAGGACCCCTCATGGACCACCATTGCTGTAGTACTGAATAGTTCAAGGTAAGAAGGACGAGAGTCACATGAAGCTGCCTATAATGACATGAAACTACAAGTCAGGCCCTTCATGGGGCATGCATGATTGGGATGGCGGACCACGCCGTGGTCTGCCATTGCCATAGTATGTAACAGTCCAAGGTAATGAGGTTGATACCCCAGCGTGAATTTGCCTGTAGTGATTAGGAAAGAGGTTCGAGCTATGAGTAGAGCCTTTTGTAGGGTGTACTTATTTGGGATGGCAAGAAACCACATGATTCACCCATCGCCATTCCACTGAGTAGTGCGTGATTGGGATGGTGGGACCCCATGTGGTCCACCATCACTGTACCACTGAGTAGTGTGTGACTGGGATGGCTGGACCCCCTGTGGTCCACCATCGCAGTTTCATTGAGCAGTACATGATAGGGATGGTGGGACCCCACATGGTCCACCATCGTGATGGTAGGAGCAGAGTATGTTTGAGATGGCAGAAACCCATGTGGTCACCATCATCACAGTAAGGAATAGTCCAAGATTAGGAGGGTAAGACCCCCACGTGAGTCTGCCAGTAGTAAATTGAAATGTGTTAAAACTATGAGCGGGATCCACTTGTAGGGCATGTGTGTTTGGGATGGCAGGACCCCATGTTGTCCACCATCACCGTAGTATTGCACTATGTACGGTAAGTATGATGGGACCTCCCCCGTGGTCCATCATCACAGTATTAGCATGTAGTTCCAAGAAGGAGGACTACCCCAATGAGTCCACCTGCAAGTAATGGGAATGAGATTGAGCAATGAGTAGATGCCCTTTGTTGGTACATTAGGTTGGGATGGTGGGACCCACATAGTCCACCATCGCCGAGGATGATGGGCGGTCCGAGGAAGGGATAGCCGGGACCCGCATGTGGATCTGCCTGTTGCAAGTGGGATATGGTTGAGCTATGAAGAGGCCCCTTCTGGGTGTGTAAATTTAAGATGGCAGATCCATGTTGTCCACCATTGCCATAGAAAATCAGGCCATCTGATCCGGAGAAGTATTATTTTTAAGAGTTTATTGCTGGTGTGATGAATAGCATCTGCTTGTTATTATACTGTATCATATTTGTGATATAAATACTGTATATGTTTATTTGAAGCCTGCTTGGAAAATATGGCAGCCAGCAGGCATTGGGAAAAAGACTAGCTTTTAAGGGGCCTGACCTTTGACCCTAACAGCCCTGGCTTGCTGAAACAGCTGGCAGTAGTAAACTAACCCAGTGAATAAATTAATTGAAAGCTTCCTTTTGACATCTCCTGTCATGCCTGTGTTAGCTGTTATGCAACAGGTTGTAAAATAACAACTACTTTGAAATCCAGGAAGCCATAGAAGACTGCATTTTTACAACATGTTAGGAAGCAACCATTTCTGATACCTGTTACATTTCTCACCACTAGGAGAAAATAGCTGTCAGTATGTGTTTCCTAAAGATCAAAGGAATGCTCTGAAAGAAAAGAGGACTGTTATAATTTAATATTGCTATCTTTGCAGATTTCAAGCAAGCATTAAAATTATGACCTTTTGGTATCTTGGTCATGTTACAAATTAATTATAAGACTAACAGTGACTTCTTACCAACAGCCCAGAGCTGTGACCTCACAGGATGGTAGGGACATTTGGCCCTATTATCAATCTGGCTGAAAGGGGTGAAATCATCTTCTATCTCTGGACTCCTAAGAGAACACACACACACACTGTGTTCTGGACTTGAAGGACACTTCTGGCAAGAATAGGTAACATCAATTGGAAACTAAGTTAGAATTAGAAATTTAAATTAGCGCTCTTTTGTTTCTGTAATTTCCATTTCTTTTGTATTGTAAACATTAATGTATATATATGCTTTGTATTTTATGTATTTACTATTTTAATTTTAGTAAACATTTTGATTTCCTTAATTCTGGCTGAGTTTTTCATTTTGCATGTGAATGCTGGAACAGTGTTGATAATTCTGACATATCTGTTAAGAGCTTATGGTTTGTCAACATATGCACAAAAGGTAAAAAAATACCTAGGTCTCAACTGAGTCAAAAAGAGGGATTGTGAACCAGGTTGGGTGCCCACTGGCTTAAGTATTGCACTGCATTTCACTGAACAGGGTGTGATATTTGATCCTGTTAACTGGACGTTTTAGCAAAAAAGAGTTCATATTTGACCTCAGGACTTGAAACTGATAGGTGTTTCGGACCCAAAAATGGACAGGAAGGTTACTGTTTGTCTGCTGTTCACATATTGCACTTTGAGGTTTGGCACTGTGGGAGCAAAAGCCTTGACCTGCGGAGTGCATTTGCAACAGATCTGGTTGGTAGTGGTATGATTTAAAAGTATTTGGTAACAAGAGCATTAACAGTCCAGTGTGTCAGATTGATAACTGTAACAGCTGACATGCAAAATAAGGCAGTGATTTAAATAGAAAGAACTATATAATTGTGGTTAAAGTCTAAGTTCCCTACCTATTTTATTTTTTGTGGGTGTAAGCTAGTGTAGCCATAGATTAGGGAAGAAGATGGCTTCCAACTACAGCGAGTACACTTCAGACTACCTGAGGCAGTTGTGCCAGGAGAGAGAAGTCCGTTGTGAGGGGCAGAACAAGCAGCAACTCATTGAGGCTATTGTGGCAGCCAATGGCCAAGACCTCAAGTCACAGTCTGTGACTAGTAAGGACCAGATTTTGGGAGTGGAGAGGCTGAGGGTCCAGCACAGTGTCCAGACCCAGGGAGGAGGACAGTGGGACCAGTGTAAGCCAAGAGCCACTGCAGCAGGGGAAGGTCACAACCATGCTGGAGCCAGAAGGGTCAGGCTGCAAATGGAGCTGCAGAGAATGGAGCTGGGTTTGAGCAGAAGATGTTCAAGCTCAGCAGCAAGGGCTTGAACAGAAGATGAAGTGGAGATGGAGGACAGAGAGAGAGAGAGAAGAGAGAGATCAAGGCGGAGAAAGGCTCTAGTGAGAACAGCTACAGGCTGAGAGAGAAAAGAGTGGCAGCTTCAGAGAGGGCCAAGCCAGGAAGAGGGAGAGTGCCAGAGGAGATTTGAACTAGAGAAGCTACAACTCCAAAGACCATCGCCAGAGCAGGTAAGTGGCATGGGTGAACCAGGAATTCCAGGACTGGGTTAAAAGTGTAATTCTAAATTGATAGCTGAATTTAAAGAGAGGGAGGATATGGATGCATTTTTAAATTCATTTGAAAAGGAATGCATTCAGGCAAAAATTCACAGTGAGTCCTGGAGCTTCCAGCTATCCCCGCTGCTTACCGGGAAAGCTCGTGATGCACTGGGTCAAATGGACAATCAGGACAGTAATGATTATGGCAAACTTAAAGCTGCCTTGTTAAAAAAATATGATTTGACAGCAGAAGCATACAGAGATAAATTCCGTAAGCTCAGGAGAAGCCCTGATATGAGCTACGAGGAGCTAGCCACTAAACAACATCAGTTTTTAAAACGTTGGTGGGAAGGGATAGAAGGAGACTCTGTAGAAAAAAATTGAGAATGTTGTACTTTTACAGCAGTTTTTTTGGGCTTGCCCTACAGAGCTGAAAACCTGGCCAGAGGATCGAGATCCGAAAACAGTGCTGAAGGCTGCCAAGCTCTTGGACTGCTATGCCAGGAGCAGACCTGCTTTGAGAGGGAGTGTGGCGGGCTTGGCAGCACAGAAAGGGAAAAGCACACCTTCAGGGCAGCTAAAACCCTTCCTGCCTCAACCGAAACCAGGCAGCCCCAAAAGAAATGAATGTTGGGTTTGCAAACAATCTGGACATCTTGTAAGACAGTGTCCTAAAAAGGCACAGAGCACACAAAGTAGTGCTGGGAAAGAAGTGTTTTTTTTTTTTGTGTATCACTGAAAGCATGCCAGTAAATATATGAACACATACAACCAGTTACAATGAATGGGTTACAGACCCATGGGTTAAAGACAGGGGCATCCTGACTTTGGTAAAGGGATTTAGTTGAACCTGAACAGCTTATACATAATCAGTTTGTGTACTGTGTGGGGTTCACTGGGGAGGAGAACAAGTTGCCACTTGCTAGTGCTCTCCTGGACTGAGGTGAGACATGGAGACTGTGCAAAGTTGCAGTGGCAGAGAATCTTGCTGTGGATGAGATTATCAGAAACAATCTCAAAGGGGATGATGTGTGCAGTTACCACCAGTCAAGCAGCAAAGGTAAATTGTAAGTCACTGGACCCCACAGAAGCCCTGTGGAAAGCACTGGGAGGCTGGTTCCCCAGCCTATGTCTCCTGATAGGGAGAATAGTAAAAGGCGGGTAGAAATTCTCCAGGTAGCAGTTAATAGAACAGCTGCACAAGGTTACTCTGAGGAAGGAGGAGTAGCCAATTGTCAGAGGATTAGGGATGGCAGTCACCCTGAATGCCCTGATGCTAGAGCTTGGGATCCTAGTTTAGAAACTGGAGGGGACCTGTGCAATGCCTTGGGAATGTGTAAAGATTTTGCAGCTGCCCAGAAAGATGACCTAGTTTAGAGAGGCTGAGGGCTTGGGCAGACTCTGACAGAGCACTGGGAGGTGATGGGAAACATAGAGTTTACTGGGAGAATGGACTGCTGTCATAGGATGTAAAGACAGGAGGGAGGGAGTGATGGGCTGGCAGTTAGCCGTTCCCCAAGAGTTGACTGTGAGCAGTTGCTCAAGATTGCTCATGATATTCCCATGTCTGTGCCATCTGGGAATCACAGACACTATGTGGCGATTATTTAGAATTTCTACTGGCCCAACTTCACCAAGCAGGTGAAAGGGTATTACAGGTCTTGTCACGGTGCCAAGAAATAGGAAAACAGGTAGAAAACCTAAGCCGACCTAATTCCCTTGCCCATATAGAAGCAGCCATTCCAGAGGGCAGGAATGTATATTGTGGGGCCTTTGAATACACCCAGCTCCTCTGGGAAGAGGTTTATCCTAACAGTGGTGGATTATGCCACCTGGTACCTAGAGGCAGTTCCCCTATCCTCACTGAGGACAAAACAAAGTGACAGATGCCTTGTTAGGGATTTTCTTCTGTGTTGCGTTCCCACAGGAGGTTATCACTGATTGAGTGGGTTCCTTCATGTTGGACCAGATGAAATGTTTGTGGGAGAAGTGTGGGGTGGTGCAGAGACACGACACCTTATCACCCGCAAGCCAATGGGCTTGTGGAAAGATTCAATGGTAACCTTAAAATGATGCTCCAAGCATTTACTGAACAGCATGGGAGGGACTGGGAGAAATATCTTCCCCACCTGTTATTCACATACAGGGAGGTGCCCCAAGAGTCGACAGGGGTTTTCCCCCTTCATGCTCTTATATGGATGCAGGATATGTGGGCCCCTAGACTTGATCTGGGAGGACTGGGAAGGCAAACACTCCACCAAGGGAACTCCCATAGTGGATTATGTCCTGAAGGTTAGTGAAAAGCTGAAGGAGCTTATGGGAACAGCCCAGAGCAAACTGACAGCTGCGCAACAAAAATAAAAGGTATGGTATGACAGCAGAGCCAGAACCCGTTCATACACTGTGGGTCAGGAGGTCATGGTCCTAATCCCTGTCCAGAAAAAGATAAGCTGCAGGCCAAGTGGGCAGCACCATACAAAGTAGCCAGACAGGTGAATTATGTAAATTATATTATAGAACTGCCTGACAGGAGACATACCCAAAGAATGTATCATGTCAACATGATGAAGCCATATGCTAATAGGGCTGACATGGTCTTTGCAGAGTGTAGTCCTGGGAAGGGGATGGACAAAGAAGACCCCCTTTTGGACTTGCTGGAAGAAAGCAAGTGGGAGTCCTCTGTTGAGGCAATTAAAATTTTACCCCAGTTGACCCCAGACCAGATCCAGGAAGTAAGGGAGGTTTTAGCAGACTTTGCCACATTGTTTAGTGCCAAGCCTGGACTAATCCCTTTAGCAACACATGATGTGGAGATGGGGACACAAACACTCATACGGTGAACAGCATACCGGGTGTCAGAGGCCACCCAAAAGGACATTAGGAGGTAGGTGGAGGAAATGCTGAATTTAGGGGTAATCCAGAAATCCCACAGCCCCTGGATCTCACCCGTAGTCCTTGTTCCCAAGCCAGATGGCACTACTCATTTTTGTGTGCACAGCCATGAAGTCAGATGCCAACCCGATGCCAAGGATGGACAAACTACTGGACAAGTGGGGATAGATGACATACCTTACTATGATTGACCTAATGAAAGGTAATTGCGGTGGGGTTAACTGCCAGAGTAAGGGAGATGTCAGCCTTCATCACTCTGATAGGGTTATTTGAGTGTAAAGTAATGTCTTTTGGAATGAAGAACACCCCTGCCACCTTCCAAAGGTTGGTGAACCAGGTGTTAAATGGTGCTGAAGAGTACGCCATGGCATACCTGGATGACATTGCCATCTTAAGTGCTAGCTGGGAGGAACATCTGTTCCCCCTTAGGGAAGTGCTGAGCAGGATGCAGAGGGCATTGCTCACTGTAAAAGCTGAAAAGTGCCAGGTAGTCATGGCTGAGGTGGCATACCTTGGGCATGTAGTAGGCCAGGGACAGCTCTGTCCTAATCAAGCAAAAATTGAAACAATCCAGGCATGGCCCAGACCTGAAACACAGAAGCAGGTTCAGAGTTTTCTAGGGACAGCAGGGTACAATAGGAAGCTTGTATCGAATTACAGTGCTCTGGCCACTCCCCTATCTGACCTATTAAAGGAAAGAATACCCTAAGAAGGTTATTTGGGAACCAGCCTGTGAGCAAGCCTTTACATGGCTAAAGGAGGCACTGTGCAGTGCTCCTGTATTAGCCAGTCCAGACCTACAGTAAACCTTTGTAGTCCAGACTGATGCCTCAGATGTGGGTATTGGGGCAGTAATAAGTCACACGTCTAACCAAGGGAAGATCACAATAATGTACTTCAGTGAAAGTTACTTCCCAGGAGATGGCCTAATTCTGTTGGAGAAAAGAATGCCTTGCAATGGTGTGGGCACTAAAAGAAGTTGAAACACATACATATCACGAATTGAAATTTTGAAATGGTAAACAGATCACAACTCCTGGTTTGGCTGGCACAAAATGGGTAAAAACAAATGGTAGGCTTTAAGATGGAACCTTTTGTACACGAAATGCCTTGACTGACACACACACACGGTAGGGGCAACAAACAAAAACACAAATGGGCTTTCCATCAGTTAGAAGCAGTGAATTGAATTTGAGAACTCATCCCATGCCTAGGACTGATCCCTCAAATTCGGCAGAGGAGGATGTGTGACTAGCTAGTTCTGCTTGTTATTATATTGTATCATATTTGTAGTATAAATATATGTTTATTTGAAACCTGCTTGGAGAAAATATGGCGGCCAACTGACCATGGGAAAGACCCCAGCCTTTAAGGGCCTGATCTTTTGACCCCAAAGGCCTGAACTGCTAGAAACAGCTGGCTGTAAGTAAAACTGACCAGTGGATAAATTAAAACTTCTTTTGACATCTCCTGTCATGCCCGTGTTAGCTGTTATATAACAGGTTGTAAAATGACAACTACTTTGAAATCCAGGAAGCCATAAAAGATTACATTTTTTACGACAACTTAGGAAGCAGCAATTTTTAACATACACCTGTTACATTTCTCACCACTAGGAGAAAATAGCTGTCAGGATGTGTTTCTGAAGATCAAAGGGAATCCTCTGATAGAAGAGACTGTTATAATTTAATATTGCTACCTTTGCAGATTGCAAGCAAGCAGTAAAATGACACTCTTTGGGGTATACTTGGTCATGTTACAAATTAATTACAGGACTAACGGTGACCTCTTACCAACAGCCCAGAGCTGTGACCTCACAGAATGGAAGGGACATTTGACCCCCATTGTCAATCTGGCTGAAAGGAATGAAATCATCTACTATCTCTGGACTCCTAAGAGAACACACACACACTGTGTTCTGGACTTGAAGGGCACTTCTGGCAAGAATAGGTAACAGTCAACCAGAAACTGAGTTAGAACTAGAAATTCAAGTACAAGGCATTTTTTTGTTTCTGTAATTTCCATTTCTTTTGGACTGTAAACATTAATGTGTATATATGCTTTGTGTTTCGTATGTTTTTACTATTTTTTAATTTTAGTAAACATTTGTGATTTCCTTAATTCTGCCTGAGTCTTTCTCAATATTCATGTGAATGCTGGAACAGTTTGATATCATAATTCTGACATAACTCTTACAGGGTTTGTAGTGTGTTACCATATGCACAAAGGTGAGAAAATATCTAGGTCTCAATTGAGTTAAAGAGATTGTGAAACAGGTGGGTGCCGCTGGGTTAAGTATTGCACTACATTTCTCCAAAGAGATATAATATTTGATCCTGTTAACTGGGCATGCTAGTGAAAAAAAGGTTCATATTTGACATCAGCACTTGAGACTGGAAGGTGTTTGGACCAAAACAGACAGGAGGGTTACCATTTTGTCTCTCCTGTCTATATTGCACTGAGGTTTGGCACTGTGGGAGCAGAGGGCCTGACCTGCAGAGAGTGTTTGTGACAAGTTGTAAAGCCATAAAGTCAATTGTGAGATATCCTGGTTGCTCAAGTCAGGAGTAATGAGCTGTGACATGGCTTTGCAGGAGCTATGAGCAGTGGCCCCAAAGGTCTGAGTGTACAAATCAAAAATTATGCACAACATACCTTCAGTAGTGTTTTCTATCACCTGACACTATATAGTTTACTGAGATTCTCTGATCAATTCTTCATTTACAGACTGTTAAAGGATCAAGTACATTTTGCATTGTGTTACAAATGAAAATTTCCTGTAGAGTAATGAGCCCTATCATATTGAATCTTAAACTGTCCTTCTTAACATTAGTGCTAAGTGTAGGCAGTATGTTTGGGGAAGGATCTCCAGTCGTATGCGAGTTAGATATCCGTTGACCTTGGAAATTCCATGTCAATATGGCACTTGCCGTCTCAGTGAAGGTAAAACTTTGGCAAGGATAATATTAGTAATCCCAACTTCTGGAAGAAAGGTTCACCCATGATCCACAGTCGTAATGCAGGAGTGGAACCCCCGGCCCAATGGTGATCGACGGGCTGAGGAGATTAGTTCAAAACCAGTGTACAGTCACGCTGCCAGCAGGTGCATCAGGCTCCAAGAAGAAAGATAATCTGGGGTTCCCAACCCCACTGAGCAGCAGATTAAAGGGGCAGGGAAGCACAGTACACTGGTGGCATGCCAGCCACAAATTGAGGGACAATAAAAGCTAAAATGCTCTCGGACCACATAGCGGTGCAGGGTGACCCAGAAGCAAAGTGGTGAGCAGTTCTGCAACCTGAAGAGGCTGTGCAGAGGCACTGCAAGAATCTGGAGAAGGAGGAGTTCAGAAGAAGCGGGTGAGGGAGAACAGTCTGGACCGGTATGGAGTCCGGGGGTGATGCAGATGCAGTCCAGGTGCTGGCAAGTACTGAATTACATGGAGGCTGGTGAGGAAAGAAAAGGAGAGCCCTAAAGGAAGACGGGAGAACAGCAGGATAATAAAAAAGGTACTGACAGAATTGGGGTGAGTGGGGAAAATAACAAGGGGGCAAAGACACAGGCAAATCAAAAAGTGGGGGAGACCAACGGCAGCTGAAGAAGGCAAAGGGAAGGTGTGAGGGGGGAAGGGGGCACCACAGGAGCCGCAGAAGGAAGCGGGAAGGACCCAGCACCACCAGCCACGCAGCACCAAGCTGCTGAGAAGCGCTTGAAGCAAGCGGCGGAAGCCTGAAGTTTAAGTAGGGGATGTGGAGGTGATCCCCCATTGAACTTCAGGCTAAAGCCTTCTAATTCTCATTGGTGTCAGTGTACCTCCCCCCCCACCTAGCTCCTTGGAAAAAAACAGGTCCCAGTTCCTGGTGGCAGTGGACCCTCCACCCTGGCAGACCAACCTCCAACCCAGCTGGTGATTGGCACAGCCCTCCGCCCATCATCCTATGACTGCGCACTGACTGAACTGTGAATAAGTGAGTACAGTATACACTCCGGGCTCATTGTAGTGTACACTGTACTCGCTCATTCCCAGTACAGTGGCCAGTTGAGCGGTGGGAGGAGGGCTGCGCTGCTCACTGACTTGGTTTCAAGATGGGGAGTGGGGGAAGGTCACTGTCTGGGATGGTGGGGGTCCATTAGACCACCAAGGAAATGGGACACTCATTTTTTCCCAAGGGAGCAAGGTGGAGGGAGGAGATACACTGGACACCAATAAGAATAATATATATTTATTGGATGAGTGTCCAGGTGGGGGAGGAACCATTGGACTACAAGGAGGGACTGTTTCCTTTTACTCTAAATGGCGATCGGTGATTGGAGGAGGGGGGGAGGGCCCAGTAGACTACCTGAAAAATAATGTATTTCATATAGGCAATGAGATCTGAGAAACGATGAGGGACCACTAGACTACCAGGGAATAATTTCTTTTACTATCTGAATGGTGATCATGGAATGGGGGACCGATGAGGGACCACTGGACTATCTTTTAATATCAGGACAGTGATTAGGAAATGGGAGTGGGGGGGGAGGGACCATTTGTCTACCAGGAAAACTTAATTTACACATAATGGGACAGTGATCAGAGATGGGGGGGATGCTGGACTACCAGGGAGACTTTTTTTATTCATAAGGGGTCAGCGCTTGGGGGCAGGAAGGACCACTACCCACCAGGGAAGATTTTGACACAATACAGGCATGGCAGTCCTCGCAGCCCATAAATAAAGCCCAAAGGGGCATGCTATTAGCCAGCTAGTGTCTTGTATGCCCAATGCGCTCATTTGCATGTCTGCTTTCGTGAATCTTGTAAATCACAAATAGCGCATAGGCACTGTTCATTGCAGGGCCATTTCCAGGTATGCAGGTCAGCTCAGCGCTAGTGGGGTTAGAGGTAACAGTAAAGGGGTTACCACTGCCTCTACCTAGCCGTAGTCAAAGTTTGATATTGCCTGATGCTGTCCATCGGTAAATAGCATTTTTTACCAGCTGGGCAGTCACAAAGGGCAGAGCAAACATTGGCACTGCACTTTGCGTGTTTTTGTGAATCTAGCCCCAGATTTCTACAAAAATCAAAGCCTTGTAAGTGTTGTTCTGTTCTGGGATATTACAGTATGAAATTCTGATGGTGTGACAATTACATGTAATACGGTAGTTATTGTTTATATATATTACAGAAAAGGTAGTTTTTGTACCAGAAGGAAGACTGCTCAAACCTTTGCGGCAGGGAGAGTTGGTGTGGAAGGGACAGTTGTCCTTAAAAATATTTAGTTGAAAGGGCTGTATACCATGAACCAATATTGTTGCAGTATTGAAATTGCCCATGGTATCAATACTGTGACTTTTGATATAGTGGTATTCTGTAAAACCGTGGTACTGAGACATCCCCTTCTGTTTATGTTTTAATAACCAATGGAAATCCTGGGAGCTCTGGACTGCAGGACTACTCTGATTCCCCCTGTAAAAACTGGAAATTAGAGTGCATGTCCATCTTTACCCCTGCAAGCCTGAGTCCCATAAAGGGAATCACCAGTCCATTCTATGCACTTCAAGTAAAAAAATAGATAGTTTGCTAAATAAGATCTCTATGCTAAAACTGTTGGGTGCACAGCATAAAATGCACTCTAGCATTCAGTCCTCATCCCTTATTTACCACCAAAGCATGTTCCAGAATTACCTCTGGAAGATCTAGAAATTTAGTTTACAATTTTGTGTTTCAGACAGAGTACCAGAATCTGTGATGTTGGCATTCTGTCCCTAAGTCTGGTATATCAGCTCAGGCTACATACAGTCAAACTGCGCTTTTGCACACAAAGTGAAAATAAAATTCAAACCTACTATCAGAAACTGACTATCGCCCACCAGCAGGGCGGCAGGGCTACCGCTCATGGCGCTGATGAACTTTGTTTGGGACTGAGCCAGGGCCATCCGAGGTCTGGGGCGGGTGGGCTAGAGGATCGAGCATCGTTAAAGGATGCTTTTCTCCAGGAAGGAGGCATCTGCTGACCAACAGCTCTGCTGCCACGTGGGTGACCACAGGTGATGGTGCAGAGATAGCATCAGATGGGGACGTTGGAGCGAGTGCCACAGTCATGTGTGGGCATTGGCATGCCAACACCCAGTGATGCGGCATGCTTCTGGTGGGAGGCAGAAAAAAGGGAAAATAGTGAAATAGATTGTGTGGATGAAACCCCTGCCTGCTAACCACAGTTAGTGCTTGGGCTCCTACCATAGCCTGTCAGGGGGACTATCCAACCTCCACTGCAGATGGCCAGATGGACTGCAGGAAAGAAATGCTGAAGTGACTATAGGCATACCTGACGCTGGGTGGTAAGCCAAGGGTAGGTGGGTGCAGTACAATAGTGGGATGTGGGTGGACCTTGGAGGCCTGGCAAGTGTATGTGAAGCAGTTTCAGGCGAGTGGTATTAGGGCTTAGCCAGGTGGTGGAAGGAGGTCCCAACCAAGCACCAAGAAGAATAAAATATGTTCCCCACCCCCCAAAAAAGAGAGACATTACCAGCAGCAGAAAAGTGGTATTCTGTCCACAGTTTCTAGTGTGCTTAAAACACCAAATAAATTTCAAATTCAAGTTCTGTACAGATTAGCCTGCCAGTCTTCACGCACGCCTGCTTGGGTCTGCATAGTACATACCTGTTCTGCGACACATATGACCATACAGACTGCCATCAATGGTCAGACCAGAATTTTAATCCAGTTTAGGTTCAGCCACCTTTTACACAGGCCAGTATTTAATTTCCCTGCATATATATATATAACAGTGTATATATATATTTATTTCGTTTTTGTTTACCGGGTAAGTACACTAGCCAGAAAGCTTATTTTCAGGCACGACCTGGATCCCTAACTTCTGCTACAAAATTTGAGACCTCACTCTGTGCTGCACATGTGACGTGTTGATGTGAAAGGCCTGTGATGTTATTAAGAAAAAAAAATTAAAATTTTAATCCACTTTAGGTTCAGCCATCTTTTACACAGGCTAGTATATTTTTTGTCAATAAAAATTGTTATTATTGTGTAATAGAAAGACAATACAGAAAAATACGTTCATTATGTAAAACTCATTCATACAGCTAACATAAGGACATATAACATATACCTATACAAAAACAAAACAATTAAGCACTTCATCAGACATATTATCACGTTTTTCATCTTTAACAAATAAACTAAACAGAGACTCATCAGACTAAGTAGTGTGATTTGAAGTACAGGAAATAACAGCTTATGAAATTTAATAATAGCTCTAGATGAACAATATGGCAATAAGTATTATGTTTAACAATGATGAAACAATTAATATTTCCCTGCATATATATCCCTAACTCCTGCTACAAAATTTGAGACCTCTCTCGCTGCACATGTGACATACTGATGTGAAAGGCCCTGATATTATTAAAAAAAAACACTTGAAGAGGGTTAAAGGTCTGATGAAATGGAGTCAAGGAAAATGTAAAATGGTTTCAACTTTTACATTATTTAGTATCAGCTTTATACTGTGTTTTTCACATTCTTGTGCCAACAAGATTAGCACAACAAGTTAAAATGATCTTTTTAGGGAAATATGAAAACTGAGGCAAATCTCCTTGGCACGTGAGGACGAACTACTGCAGTAATTGCTTAGTGCAGATGTGATTGTGAAATAGCCCTTAGCCACAGCCACAGTGAATCTTGAGTTAAGGAGAGTGATAAGGGAGCAGCTTCTGCCACCTTCGGCAGTTGCGTTTCTTAGTGGCAGAGCGTCTGTCCTGCTTCTGGACAGTTTCCAGTTGGTCCTGTATGGCTTGCATCTTTAACAAGATGAATTCTAACTTCAGTAAAGCCAGTTCCAGCCCAGATAAATCCTGTTCCTGCTGACTTCGTCTCACCAGGCGCACTTGAAGTCACAGAAATGAACCCAGAGGTGTCCTCTGCTGATTTGTCCTGGGAAGGGTAGAAAAGTGACACTAGAGTTGGGGTGGGGAGTGCTGGGAATAGTTGTTTAGCATTATAGTTGAAACTCTGTTGTATTTGTTTAAAAAGTTTCACCAGGAAAGACATACTGAGATGGTAACAGGTTTTTTCCAGATACCTTCTAGGGGAGGGAGAAGTGGAGATAGCGCAAGGTGGAAAAGACAAAACAGTAATAATTATATTACAAAAACAGAAGCCACAGCTATACAGTATACCAAAGGAGCATAAATAAGGGATAAATAGGGGATATGGCATGGGTTAGCATAGCATATGCTTTTGATCTTCACTAGAGGTCTGTGATCTCTTGATCTCTCATGAGTGGCACAGATCATAAGTAAAGATTAAAAAGCATATGACACGCTAACCCATGCCATGCCTGCTTTATACAATGAGCATACAACAAGCATGATGGAAATAAAATTGCCTGCATCTATTTTTTAATAATTTTACTGTTGCGTCTGAAGCCGTGGGTCCGCTGTAGCATGAGTAGGCATCCGCGCAGTGTCATTGTGATGTACTGGATAGTGGAAATAAGAGGCATGACCTATCCGATTCATAAGATAAATTTTTTTATCTCTGAATTGGGTACGTCAGCAGGCAGGATACAGTTTTTATCTGCCTGAATTTTTGATCACTCTCATTGTATAATCATAGATACCAAAGGCGATTAAAATAATTAAAATATGTTATTCAAATAAAAGTATATTAAAATAAGGAGCATCCAGTGTTGTACATGATGCTGCTAAGCCTACTGTCTGTCCTATTTCTTTTCCTTTTTTTTTTTTGTTAATTTGCACTTTTTGCCACCTGAGCTCTGGCAGGTGGCTATGACCCTCCGATTGGAGGGACTCTCCTTCCGGTCCCACCGCTGCCATGCTAGGCAGCCTTCCTGTAGTTCCCCCATGGATTGCCTCGTGCAACAGGGCCAGGAGAAGGTTGCTGGCTTCTCTCCCCTCCTGGAGACCCAATCCAGAATCCGGGTGCTGCTCCCAGCAGCGGGAGACCATCATCAAGTCTGCCAGGCTAGATTTTCCTGTTTTCACCCTGCTCCCCCCCCATGTGAGGATATCAACTTCGAGATTTCTGACCTGCACTGCCCTCCAGCCACTGCCAGAGGGCAGTCAATGAGTGGGATGGCTCATCCACCTCATTCTGAGAGGTGACAGCAGTCCTCTTGATGCTCAATCCTCTCTCCCCTGCTGATCCCCAGCAGCCCAGGCTCATTCCTGAACCTGGGACACCAACATCCAGTGCCTCAATCCTCAGTGCCACCTGGCTGGCATTTTCTGTCCTATTTCAAGGAGATCTTTCCTGCAAATAAATCTTGTACCTTCATGAGCTCTGCAGGGTAACAGTAAGGCAACTCTAGGGCCAGGGATCATCACAAGATAAACAAGCATTTGTCAATGCCGAATGTTGCTTGCTTGTGTGTGCTGTTTAGGTATTTGGAAGTGACAGTGTCATGCCTTCCTCCCAAGACATCCACTGTGTCTTTCCGCTCAGTAGTCACAGAAGAGTGGGAGGGGCAAGGGCCACAGCAGTACAGCAGTTGCCAAGGGGGTGAAGAGGTGGACAAAAGAGTCCTGCAGGAGCTCACTAAATTAAAGGTAGACAAAGCGATGGAAGCAGATGGCATATGCCCAAGGATATTAACAGAACTGTGAAGGGAGATAGCAGTACCTCTGGCAGCCATGTTCACTGAGTCATTCAACATGAGTGAATTGGAGGAGGGCACATGGTCCCTCTACACAAGTCCGGCAGCAGGGAGGAGGCAGGGAACAATAGGCCATTCAGCCTCACCTCAGTAGTGGGAAGATCATGGAGACATTGCTTAAAGAAAGGATAGTGGGGCATCTAGATGCCATCGGAACCCAGGACCATAGACAACATGGATTCACAGTGGGGACATCATGTCAGATAAATCTGGTTGATTTATTTGACTGGGCGACAAAGGAAGTGAATCAGGGTGGGGCAGCGGACAACGCTACTTGATTTCAGTAAAGCCTTTGACACCATCCCATATAGGAGGCTGATAAACTAGCTGGGTAGGCTGGACATGGGGAAAGGGTGGTAAACTGGGTTAGAAACTGGCCAACAGACAGGAGGCAGAGAGTGGTGGTAAATGGTATGCAGTCTAGGGAGAGGGGGCGACCAGTGGGGTGCTGCAGGGATCGGTCCTGGGGCCAGTTCTGTTCAATGTCTTCATTAGTAATATTGCTATACATCTGAAGGGAATTTTTTCACCAAATTTTCAACATAGCCATTTTAACACCTGAGCTCATGAACAGTATCACTGTGATTTTCTTAATTTGTCTCGTACATTGATCTCGCACACCGACTGCGCCATTGTGTGCTACATGGGCAGAAACACATTTTGGGTGAGATGTGAAAAATTGCAGCTGTACTACTCATAAGAAGGTGTGATAAAATTGCAATGTTGGAAATCTGGAGTGAAAATATTGAAAATTCGCGACCTTACGAGCGTATGAGGAACTGCTCAACGCACGCTCGTAAAACAGTCATTTTTAGGAATTTTTTCACCAAATTTTCAACATAGCCATTTTAAGACCTCTGCTCATGAATAGTGTCACTGTGATTTTCTTAATTTGTCCCGTACATTGATTTCGCACACCTACTGCGCCATTCTGCGCTACATGGGCGGAAGCACATTTTGGGTGAGATGTGAAAAATGACAGCTGTACTGCTCATAAGAAGGTGTGGTAAAATGGCAATGTTGAAAATCTGGAGTGAAAATCTTGAAATTTCACGAACTTATGAGCCTGCGTGGAACCGCATAGCATGCGCCGATAAAACAGTCATTTTATGAATTTTGGCGCAAATTTTCAACATGGGGTTTTGGGACCCCTTCACATGAATGTCACTGTCATGGCAGTATTCAGGCCGAAGGGTGATTTCACAGTCACTGCAAAATCACCCGCGACCCAAATAACGCCATGACAGTGACATCATTCATGAGAAGGGTCCTAAAACCTCATGTTAAAAATTTGGTGCAAAAACCCCAAAATGCCTGAGATATGCAGCAAAGTTGAAACCCCTATCTAGCCCATTATACAGCTTACCGGCATTTCCTCAGTTCGGCGGTCAGCTTTGAAGAGTGCAGGACGTGTTCCCGGTCCACGAAGATCGTGTGCCAGGATTCAGAGGTAAGTATGGGGTGAGGGGGTGTGGGGACTGGATCGCATGGTGGGTGGAGTGCGGGTTGTGGGAGGGGGTCAGGAAGCACGCGGAGGCATTTTTGTTTACAGGTTTTAAAAACAAAAAATGACATCGTGGGGCGTTTGCCACGCTGGGGTGGGCTCCCAGCATGGCACAAGGATGAGAGGCTTCAGCCGATGGGGATTGGGCACCCCGTCGGCCAAGGACTGATTGCCCACGCTGGGGTGGGCTCCCAGCGTGCATCTAACGAGGGGGGCGCAGCTCAGCCATGGGGATTGGGCACCCGTCGGCTACACACAATCAGCGTGCGGTACGCCTGTGTGAATGGGGAGCCTCACTGCTGTGCCTTGCTCACTGAGCGTGGCTCCCCTCAGCTGTATGCCACTGCAATTTTGGGAAAATGTCATGAACAGCTCAAAATGCGATGGACTTAAAGCCGCGCCTGCAGCTCACTGACTGAATTGGAGGGTGACACACCTCGAAGAATCTCCGATGATGGCACTATGTTTCTTGTACATGCGTGCAAGCAACATAAAAATGGCATGCTGCAGTGACCCCATGAGAAACACAGAACCAGAATTTGTCAGCAGATAAAGACTGCTTAGCCCACCCAGTCTGCCCTTTTTTCCCCTACCTACAGTACCAATGCATACCGTAATTGGTCTCTGACTCTTTCTACCTCCCCTCATTCCTTTCCATTAAGATTCTGTTAGTCTATCCCATGAATTCTTGAATGCACCACTGTTTTCACCCCTGCCACCTTGGCTGGTATGCTGTTCCAGGAATCTACCACTCTTTCTGTGAAGAAGTACTTTATCATATCTCTCCTAAATCTAACCCCCTCTAAGTTCGTAGCTTATCCTTTTCTTCTTGAGCACCTTTTTTTCTGAAAAATACTTTCCTCCTGAATATTATTTACCCCCATGAGGTATTTAAAGGTCTCTATTATACCCTCCCTCTACTCCTGTCTTCCAAGGTGTACGTATTGAGATCCTTTAGTGTGTACTCACAGCGATTTTTGATGCAGACCCCGTATCATTTTAGTCGCCCTCTTCTAGACTGCTGCCACTCTGTCTGTGTCTTTTTGGAGATGTGAAATTCAGAACTGTACACGATATTCTAGGTGAGGTCTTACCAATGATCTTCACTGCACTTCAGAATCAGTGCACCAGGAGCATACGCCTAGCCAAAGCCAAATACTTCCAGAGCAAGCTATCTTGCAGTGCCCTTTCTCCATTCTGGAACACATGGTTAATAGCCTATTTTAAACCCTCCCTCACTGGGGTACAGACCCCAGCTGGTTCCCCCTTAGACACCAACGTCCTGAACCAATACTTCACAGAAGGCCCCATGGCTCTTATCCCTAACCTCCCCTCCCTGTGCTATCCAGTCCACCCACCAGTGTCAACTTCCACCTGCAGACAGTCTTGATGCCAGTATCGCAAAGAGCTTTCGGCACTGAATGCAGCCTGTGGAGCAGACGGCATCACTCGCAATTTCCTCAAAATCAGTACTCCAGCAATAGCAGTCCCTATTGCCCACATACTTAATAGATCACTATGCATCAGCTCCTTTCCTCATGGCTGGAAACATGCACTAGTATTTCAGATCACAAAGGTGGTCTAGCTCATCCTTCAACTACCGGCCAACCTCCCTGATCCAGATTCTTTCCCAAACCCTCGGGAGATTTATCAGCAGGCAGCTATTGAACTACTATGCCCAAACAGGCTTCCTTACTCTGACCAGTCTGGCTTTTACCCCAACCAATCAACCTCTTCCTCCTTTCTTAGAGTCACCAACCACATTCACACCAACATGGACAAGGGCCTGGATACAGGGGCAATATTTATAGACCTAGCAAAGGCCTTTGACACCATGGATCACCATTGACTCCTACTTCAGACTAGCAGACTCTGGTGTCCCTCCATCAGGCCTAGCACGGTTCCAGTCATTCCTGACCAGCCAGACCCAATCTGTCAAGCTTGGCCCATGCTCTTCACCTACACTACCAATCACCTTGGGATCACCCAAGGCTCATTTCTTGGGCCCCTGCTCTTCACTGCCTACAACCTACCCAGCTCCCTCACTGCCAGCAACAGGAGGCAGTATAACGCAGCGGGTTAAGGCACCGGGCTGCTGATCTGGAGACCTGGGTTTCAATCCCACAGCCGCCTAGGTGCATACTGCATGATCCTGAGCAAGCTACTTAACTTTCTTGTGCTCCCAGCTCACATCTTGAAACAAGCTTCGGCTTAATGTGCTACTCCTGGGTAAACAATGTTTCCTTTCCTGCATATGCATCTGTGCAGATGACTCCATTATCTATGTATCTGGGACTTCTACTTCACCCCAGTACAAAAATGGTTCCTGGCTAACCTCGTCACGAACCAAAAGAAAACAGTGTCTATGTTGTTCGGCACCAGGCATTGGCTCAGCTTTTTCACCTCCACTCTGACTTAATACACCCCAGACAGATCATTTCTAGACTTATTTTCCTCCTACAAATTGCATTACCTACAATGAATTCCCTATCCAGATTTGGCCTCATTACTCCTTGGTAGAAATCCAGGCATTGGATCAAGTTATTGACTATATTTTGGCACTCCAGTGGGGGAACTATTGACACTGATTTGCTAATTCTACCATGAAATGTATGTGCAGCCCAAAAGGGCACTTTTCATTTGTTGGAAGAAGATTCAAGCAATGGAGCACAATGTTCACACTACTGTAGTTTGCTTATTCAGTCATGGGGGAGGCTACTAGAGATAGTTTAACATTCCAACAAACTATTAACAGTGCTTTGGAGGAGCAAAGTGCTGCTGCTGGACCACTTATTTAAGCTGAAAGAATACTAATGAGATTAATGAACTGTATTCTGCTGACTGCATTCTGCTTTTATTATAACGAAAGAAGTATAATCTAAAACATAGTCATTTTAGCTACAATGTAGAGTGTATTTTTAAGATAAATCAGATGTTATAGCCAAGCTATTTTTTTACTGTATTTCACCTCTCTGAGTGTATCTTTAAGACAGATACAATTTTTAACTGAGTTATTATTTTTATGTTATCTTGCACTCTCAGTGCAAGCAACATTTTGTGACAGCTTGCTGGAGTAGTAGGTTGTGGAGGTGCAGCCGTGTTGTGGCCAATGGCACCACTACTTTTTTGGGCTGGTCTCTGTGGCACCAATGAATGAGCACACTGTCTATGACAGCAGTTCAGAAGTGTGCCACCAACTTGAAAGAAATCCACCACTGCAATGAGAGACAGGCTCATCATTGCAGTGGCAGATCTCACACACCTCCATTACGTGCCCCTGGTGAAACATTTCAATAAACATGGTGGCGGATCCTGTCTTCTGCCTCTCACAGTCCCTACAAAGCCGACATCGTCGGTGCCCAATCCCCCTGTCAGCATGCCCCTGCCCAGTTCATTTGCCAACGGGGGAGCCCAATTGCTGTTGGCATACTGTCCCCCTTGATTTGTCTGCTGAGGGATACCTAATCCCTCGCATCACGCCCCCCAAAAAACAGACAGACGTCCTTTGCCATTGAGGGGCCTAATCCCCATTGGCTTCAGTACCCTGTCCACAAAAAACATAGCTGTCACACTGGGAGCCCACCCCAGTGTGCCCAAAGCAAACCTGTAAATAAAAAACCTTCCTGTGACATCCTTTTTTTTTGTTCCCTGTAAAACAGAAAAAGGTCCCTCATGGTCACGCCGCCACCTCCCCCAACCCACACCCACCTTCTGTGCACCCCACCTCCACACACACACCCTCACCCCATTCTTACCTCTGGAGCCCGGCTCAACAATCTTCGGTGGAGCGGGAGATGTCTGAACTCTTCAAAAGCTGACCATAGACTGAAGAAAATCACAATAAGCTGTAGAATGGCATCAATTGGGGGGCTTCAACTTAGATGGATATCTTAGCCATTTTTGTGACTTTTGGCTCCAAATTTTCAACATGGGGTTCTAGGGACCCCACCTCATGAACTCAGTCACTGCCATTTGTAATTCAGTCCCGAAAGATGATTTCATAGTCACTGCGTGGAATCACCTATCAGGAGTGATTAACAAAATGACAGGGTCACTGTTCATGAGGTGGGCTCCCAAAAAGTATACCTTGCAAATTTGGTGAAAAAATTCCACAAAATGACTGTATTACAAGCATGCATTGAGCAGTTTCCATATATGTTCGTAACCTCGAAAATGTTTAACACTTTCACTCCAGATTTCCCAGATTTCCATTTTCTCACACCTCCTTAAGAACAGTACAGCTGTCATTTTCCACATCCTGCCTGAAATGTGTTTTCGCACACCTGGTGCACAATGGCGTGGTCGCTCTGGGAAATCAACATTTGGGGCAGATTAAGAAAATCACGGTGACACTGTTCATGAGCGGAGGTCCCAAAATGCCTATGTTGAAAATTTGGTGAAAAAAGTCCCCAAAATGACTGTGTTACAAGTGTGCATTGCGCAGTCTCCATGCATGATTATATCTGTGAGAATTTTATTATATTTAGACTCCATATTTTTAACATTGCCATTTCTTCACACCTCCTTATGAATGGTACAGCTGTTATTTTTCATATCCTGCCTAAAATGTGTTTTCACACATCTGGTGCAGAATGGCATGGCCGCTGTGGGAAATCAATGTTCAGGACAGATTAACAAATCACAGTGCCACTGTTCTTGAGTGGAGTTCCAAAATGGTTTCATGAGGTGGGGTCACGAAAATCCCATCTTGAAAATTTGGAGTGCAAATACCAACAAACACCTGGAGCGTTAGGGTTTCTAACTATAACATCCCACCCTGTAGAGACTGACAGGCGTCAGGATTGTGACTTTGGATTGTTGGCTGTAATGCTCATGCCATTCCACCCCAACCCCTCCCTGCAGCCAGTGACAGGAATCAAGGTATGCCTTGGACTCTTCAGCCCCAAAGTTCACTCCATTCTCCTATACTGCACCCATCCCAATGTATTTCCTTATGGAATGGGGTGAGCATAAGGCCCGATGGACCTAAGGCAAATACGACACTTGTCAGAGTCTGCAGGTAGGATGGTGAAATGAAATGATGAGGTTATGGGCGATGACCCAAAGGCACACCTTAATGCCTGTCACTTTCTGCAGGGTGGGGTGGGGTTGTCGTCAGTTCCATACTTCGCTGCCATTCTTACTATACATCTCTCTTACTCCTGCACTACCAATGCCAATGCCAACAAGACAACATTCAGCACTGACAAATGCTTGTTGTGGATTGAGCTTATAACTTTAGAAGGTCAAGTTTAGACCTCTTATCTATGAAAAAGCCTAGCATTGCCCGTAATGTTTTATAACATTACTTACTCTACTCCCTAAGACCCAACTGTCTGCTAACTTAAAAGTTAACAGCTTCCTGATAAGAGACAGACTTACTATGAAACCAGGTGTTGTGACTTCAAGCTTGTGACTTAATTAAAACATGTAAATAATGGGGCCAAGTCTTAGATTGTCAGCTTGTAATAGTATAGAAACTGGGATGACAGTGGTTACATCTGCACCGTGCACAGAAAGCATTGCTAGGGACTTGGATTGACAAGTTAGAAGCTGAACTTCTCCTATAAAAAGCCACTTGCCAGATAGAGAGATAGAGGGGTCTTTTCTTTCATTAGTCGGCTCGGCATCGGGACTAGCTACAGACCAGATTACCCTCAGGGCATTATTAAGCTAAGAAGTGGTTTGAACTAAAGGTGGTAAGATAGCCACATTTATTCCTGGCTTTATAACAAAGCAAGGGCAGGGTGACTTGTTTAAAAAATTATTTTCTGTTTGTTGAGGAATACATTACTATTCCTAGTTGTGATTATTTGCTTGTTTTATTCCTTCTGCATGAGTTGCTGTCAGTAACATTTGTTTTAATAAATAATCATTGCTTAGAACTGGATATGACTAATCATTTTAAAGTTGTAGAAAATGAATTAGCTGACTGTCAAATAAAAACAGAGATTTCTATGACCACTGCTATATTGGTCACTTGGGGACACTAAAGTTGACCACAGAGGCTTACAAACATTTGTTGATTTGTACAGATTCTGAGTGTCCGGTCCCAATTCACAGAATAGTTGGTTGGTGTAAGTTAAATTCTGGGTTGGATGATGCTGAGACATGTAAAATTTATAATTGGCCCAGACACGGTAATTCAGGTTTGGATTGTGTGGTTGTGAGAATCTTTGCTCAATTGGGAAAAGACCATTGTCCTTCTCTCTTTACCCACAAACACCAAAACCAGGGGGATTTTGATGAGTTTAGTGTATACTCACACAAGGGTAAGATACTTCTAATCAGTAAACAGGACCAGGACATCAAGAGGCAGGGGATATTCTTGGCTCAGAACATCATGCATTACCAGCCTTGTGCATATCCACACTAGTGAGGTTATACCCTAGTATAAATCAATTACAGGCTATGTCTGCTTCTCCCAACAGTCATGAGAATCAGGAAACTGATGCCCATGTACACAGAGAAAGCTTAAAAAGCCATGCCCTGGAAATAGCTCCAAACTTGGGCAAAGCAAAATATGTCGCTGTCCACCTGGGCCAGCACCTTAACTGCTCGGGGCACATATCCCAGGTAGTAACCAAGTCATATGCCAAGCTAGGTGCCTTATAGAGAGTAAAGGGATACCTGCATCGAATCATGAGAAAATAGACTTTGGGACAATCGGTCCTTCTCCTTACATACTATGGCAACCAAGTCTACTCATGTGCTATATGATCTTCCCTTGATAAAATCAACACCTTGTTCAATGCACTGTGTAGATTAGCCATGGACTCCACCCCCTTACTCATGCAGTATGTACAAATAGATAGGGTGGTTCCCTCCCTCAAGATAAAATTTATGCATAATTCCCTCCTGGGTGCTAAATATTGGTCCGCCAAACTGCCCAGATATCTGTCCGACCTCTTCTCCCCTGCAGCAAACCATTCATATCTGCTGAGCTCCATGGTAGGATGCCATCTCAACTTACCCTGGTACACGCGCAGCCTAGGACAAGCCTCCATCAGCTACAGGTTTCCCAACACCTGTAACAATCTTCCAGTCAGTGCGTCATTGCCTCCTCTTCCTCCACATGAAGCAAGGCTCTGATCAAGTCCCACTACAAATCCCTGACTTCATGTCCCCAGTGTGAAGTGCCCCCCTCCCCAGTCTATCTAACTCATCTAGCTAGTGCATATATTAACCCAATGATGTAGACTGCACTAACTGCTGTGATCCTCTGTGGGACAGTCATGGTTCTACACTTTATTTTCTTTCCCTGGGGTTACTCTGTCACGTTGGTATAATTTATTACACTGGGACATGCTGCTTACCAAGTACTTCTTTAATTTGTTTTTGGAGTGTGTAATGTATGAACATTGTAAGATTCCTCACTGTCCTATTCCTCCCAGGTCGCAACTGGAAATGAGCCCTGGGCTCTGGGTGCTTACCTTCTAGAACATATTTAAAATAAATAGTCTATACAGAGGAAACACCACCTCATTCCTTCTGCTTGTGATATTTTTCCCTATGCACCCTAGCATCCCGCTAGCTCTCCCAACTGCCATATCACACTGACTGACCACTGTTAGGTCATCAGAGATGATTATCCCAGGTCTGTCTCCTGCTTGGTGGTTGTCAAGTAACACTCCTCCTCCTCCTCATTTTCTACTCTGCCACTGTGATTCGGTGATAAGAGAGCATGATTTTGCACTTTTTTTGTATTGAAACCCGGATGCCATACCTTTGACCACTCCTCAAGTTTTTCCAGGTCTCTGCTCATCCTTTCCACCCCCCCCCCTTCAAATATCAATCCTGTTGCAGATTCTGGGCTCATCTGCAAAGAGGCAGACCTTCCCTTTCAGGTTATCTGCAATGTCACCTATAATGACACAAAGAGGACCAGTCCCAGCACTTATCTTTGAGACACCCCGTTGGTCACCCTCTCCTCCTTGGAATTAACTCCATTTACTACTGCCCTGTGTCACCTATTACTTAACCAGTTTCTTACCCAGTTTACCACATTTGGACCCATTCCTAAGCTGCCCAGCTCGCTTAATAGTCTCCTGTCTCCTATGTCAGATTCGTTTGACATGACCTCCCACCTCTGAGTCCATGCTGTCTCATGTCTTGTAACCCATTTGATTCAAGATATTTCACTGTCCTCTCCTTCAGCAGTGATTCCATTAACTTTCCTACCACTGACGTCAGGCTGACTTACCCAAAATTACCAGTCTCCTCCCTGCTACCACTTTTGTGAAGTGGGGCTTGATCTGCCCTCCTCCAGTTCTCTGAAACCACTCCTGTTTCCAGTGAGCTGTTAAATGGGACTGTCAGAGGTGCATCCAGTACCTCCCTGAGCTTTCTTAGTGTCCTGGGATGTACTCCATTTGGTCCCTTTGCTTTGCCCACTTTCAGATTAGTGAGTCAATTTAGGACTTTCTCTCCTGAAAAAAGACTCATGTCCACTTCCCTCTCTTCAGAACTCCTGTTACTTTTTTGCAGTCTGACCCATTCTTGTGAACACTGAATAAAAGTATTTGTTCAGGATGTCTGCCTTTTCCTGGTCCCCCTCTGCACAGTCCCCCATCCCTTTAAGTTTACAGTCCCTCCCATGGTCTTCCTCTTTTCACTTAAATACCTTAAAAAAAGTCCCCTTTCGTTATCGCTTGGGCTGTTTTCTCCTCAGTCTGTGCTTTCGCACACCTTACTGCTTTCCCTGCTTCTCTCTGTTGACACCTTCCTATCCTCCTCCCTTTGCTTCTCCTCATAGCTTCTGAATACTGTCCTTTTAGCCTTTTCTAATCACATCTTCTGATAACCATAGCAGTCTATTTTTTCCCCTTTTAGTTTTACTCGCTTAACACAGAGGTTTGTTCCCTTCACTGTGCTCCCTTTTATCTTCTCTCACTGTTCTTCCACCTTCCCCCAACCAGGTCATCTGGGAAGCATTCACCCATCTTTACAAAATCTGCCTTCTTGAAGTCCAGGATCCTCACCCTTGTGTGGTTCGATTTCACAGCCATCCTTATATTGAACCACACTATACGATGATCACTCATCTGCAGGTTGCCTCCCACAGTGACGTCTGCAACACTGTCCCAGTTAGTGAGCATCAGGTCCAATATTGCACCATCAGGAGAGGGTTTGCTGACTAATTGCCTGAGTAATGTTGCCTGAAGTGAATCCAGGTTGTCCCTGCTTCTACTTGAAGCCGCAGTTGGGAGGCTCCAGTCTACATGCGGCAGATTGAATTCCCCCCACCAGTGGCACCTCCACCATTTCTGCCATTTTACCAGTGGCTTTCACCAATACTTTATCTGACTCCTCCCCCTGTGCTGGAGGTCTGTAGATTACACCAGCGTGAACAGTGGCTCTGTCCCCCTTTTCCAGGTAACCCACAGTACACCCCCCCCCCCATATTCCTGGCACTGGGTCCAAAGACGGCCGACAAGAATAACACGGGTAGAAGCACGCTGTAAAAAATGGCACAGATTTTTATTTTGAGCTCCCCGCACTCCCCAGGCTAAAGAATTCCAACTGCGGGGGGGAACAGATCACAGGGAAAGTTAAAAATCATGGAGCCATGGAATACTGTTTCCACAGCGCTACATAAAAAAGTGTATGTCCTGACTGCAGAAAACATGATGGAGACCAGACCATGGTCGCCAATGGCACTGGCCGAGCTGCTCGATGCCCCAGCCCTCCATGCCACGGGAGCAGGTTGGCCAGCCTCCCGGCTCCTGGTGCTCTTGTCAATCTTCAGCACCACAGACAGCGACCAGGGGAACTTTAACAGCAAATGCTGTAAATCCTCCCTCACTGTCCACGGTAGTGTACCAGACCAGCACTGTGAACGGCAGTGCTATTCTGGTAGTGCTCTTCTGACCTGGTGCTGTATTGCCTGTATCTTTTTCACTTTTGCGTTCCTTCACGTAAAGCACCCTCTTCACACATACGCACATGCTCAGCCCTTTTGTTCCCATACTATACTTTCTGAACAGAGTATAGCCCGCTATGACCAAATCCCAGTTGTGGTTTTCATTGCACTATGACTTGGTAATGGTCACAGTATCCAGGTTGGCACCTGCCATGCTGACTTCTATATCTGGAGTCTTATTTTCTAGACTTCTAGCATTTGCACACATGGTCTTTCAGATTTTGTTACCACTCTGATTATTACCCCTCTTTTTTTATTTTATGCCCATCTCCTCCCCCTCTGTTTTTAATGCCTTTTTTCCATTCCTCTTAATTTCTACCACCCTACTTCCTTTATTAATTTGCACCTTGAGGTACTGCTGTTCCCTCAGTTTCTCCCTACTTCCTATTTTAGCCTTGGGAGGGGAGCAGTTATTTGCCTCCCACAATTTATTCTACCACCCTTTCGGCTAGTTTGAAGTAACATTTAAACTGTCCACTGAGGACTGTGGGTCCCCTCCCAGATCGATGCAGGCTATCGGCATTGTAACGGCTCTGATCTCTCTAGGTTGCAACTCTGTCCCCAGTGTAGGCAAACTCCTCCTCCTCTCTGCAGCAATCCTTAAACCATGAGTTGAAGATCATGCTGTGAGGAATCTCTTCCTCTCCCCGCATTGTAGTGTGGTGCGACAATTCTGTGCAGGAATCCTTGGTGTGGGGATCACTCTCCCCCGTTGTAGACAGGCACCACCTCTGTGAAAGCCACTGAACATGCTGCCTGTGTAAGACCTCTGCAAAGCTCCCTAAACTCCCCCGTACTATCCCTTCCCCATCCCTAGCCAGGTCATTAGCTCCCAGATGGGTAATGACATCCAGCTCAGCCTCCTCCCTCCCTCCCTGCTGCCCTAGCGATCCTCAGGATCCACTTCCTATCACTTTGGGACATGGTGACATGTAGGCATCTAACCTGCCTCCCCACCACCACCTTTCCTGTTCCCAGACCTGTCCCCCCTCACAGTTGAGTCCCCACAAGAAATTGCCTCCTCCTCCTCCTCCTCTGGTGTCCTCTACTACCCTTCTCGGAGTCTTCACTACTGAGGACCCAAACATCATCCTCAGTCCCTACTTCGGCTGCCTCCTCTGGGCAGTCTTACCCAGCCAGAGTGGCATAGGAATTCTGTTGCTTTACCAGTTCTGACCTGCCACCTTATTAGAGCTCACCTCAATCCAGCTGCTCCTCCTCCTAGGCACTGTCTGAGACAACTGTGTCAGACATAGAGGCCTTTGTGGGGAAAGAGATTGCCCACAACCTAGCCAACTTGGTCTGGAGTCCAGCAACTTCCCCCATCATCCCCAAGAGGGGCATGTGACTGGATCAGCACTGCAGTCTCCAGAAGGTCTGCACTGCACTTTTTGCAGGAACCACAAGTTTAGTGGGTGGCAAATTTGTGGTCCATCATGTGTTTGAAAATGTTGAATTGTGGTGTAGCCTGGAATAGGATAATTACATTCTCATGGTGTTACTTTACAGTAGAGTTTGTGTGTCGCCTAGGATCGAGCACAACCACTTTTTAATGTGAACAGTTAATTAGAAAGTCTGTACAACACTAACAGGGAAACGTTCAGTATACTGGAAAGAGGTTTTCACTCAGACCCCTGCCCCCCTGAACAGATGAGTAATTGTTCCCTATATCCACCCCCTGAGGCTCTGAGTGTAGGCCCCACCAGGTTCCACTTGTATGTTAGCTATAGGGGTGGGAGCCCTGCAGAGTTATATACTCTAGCCTTTCTGGCTGACCATAGAAGAACAGACACTGATGGCAGAAAAAGGCCTAATGGGCCATCTAATCTATTTTCCCACCCTCCACATGCCCACGCAGCAAGAGACCCACGATTGCACTCAGAATGAACCTGGTTTCAGCTGGACTGGATATTCTTTGACATTATTACATAGAACAAGGAGCAGTCTGATAATGCAGTTGCCAGGTGGAGACTCTTACTGTGGCAGCATCCTAGCTGGCAGCAGCTTGATAGGAGGACTGAGAACCCCATAGGATGGGTGGTAGCCTCTGCCACTGCACTGCAGCTTGGGGATTCATTGGGGGCCATGAGGCACATTTGGAAGCTGTAGGTGATCTGGGAATGCACCATACCTAAAGAGAGGTCAGACAGGGAGAAACATCAGTGGAGGGAGGACTGGCCAGAGCAGAGGACTTGGGCACGTCGACCAGTGCTACGCTGCTGTCTCGGGAAAGGGGCTGTCTGTTCTGCCCCTTACCAGATCACCTTGCCTCAGCTATGGTGGCCTGCCAGAAGTTTAGAAAGGAAGTTCAGTGGAGACCCCAGGATGGTAGAGTAGGTTACCCTGCTTAAAAGGAGGACTAAGAACCCCATAGTTATTAGGCGTAACAATACGCAACCTATCTGGCAATTATATTAGGCAGGTAGTAAAGATCTAGCACAAACAAGCCAACACACTTATTTTCTATCTGGCAGTTGGGAGGAAGAGGGGAACAAGGTGGCCTTCACTTCAAACAGGGATCCAGTGCAGTGGAGGGGCAGAGCAGCCCCAGACTAAGGAGGTGGGCAGCAGGCTTTGTTTATTTGCTGCTGGGCTTCCAGCTCCAGGAGAGGCCAATCAGTGTAGCTGCAGCTCCTGAAAGGAGCCAACAGAGTGGGGAGCACAAGAATTTGAAGAGTGGCCGGGCTTTAAAAGGCCCAGCCATGCCGTGCTCCCACAACAATTGGGGGGGAAGAGGGGAACAAGGCGGCCATCACACCAAACAGGGAACTGGAGTAGCGTAGGGGCACAGTGGCCCCAGACTGAGGAGGTGGGCATCAAGCTTTGGTTTTGTCCCACACAGCCACCCCGGCCCTGACCACTATCAAATAGCCTTGGTTGGAGGAGCTGTAGCTGCAGAGCTGGGGAAAAGCTGAAGGCACGCTCTCTGGGGAAGAGCCTACAAAGAGGAGGGTCAGGAAGGAGATGATCATAACTTTAAAAGAGAGCTGTGGGTGAGTCCGTTTATGGCATTACTGGCTATGGGGGGGTGAGGGGAAGGTTGCTGGCATTGTGCTGAAGGTGTGTTAAGGACAAGTGTGTAAGATCTAGGATTTGATAAAGAAGTATAGATAGTTCTGTGCTGTGCGGTATTGTAGACAGTAGGATTTCAATCTATGATTTGGGAAAGGATGCAGAGTTAGTACTGCATGTGCAAGAAACATGTTGTGACAGCTTGCTGGAGCAGCAGGTTGTGGAGGTGCGGCAGTGTTGTGGTCAATGCCACCACTGCTTTTTGGGGATTGTCTCTGTGACACAAATGAATAAGCACGCTGTCTACGACAGCAGCTCAGAAGCATGCCACCAACCTGAAAGAAATGTGCTGCTGCAATGAGGGACCACCCCCTTATTGCAGGGTGTGCCTTGCCTGGTGTAACATGTCAATAAACATGGCGGCAGCTGTCGCCATCCACCTCTCAGCCCCACCTGAATGCCGACATCAGGGGTGCCCAATCCCCCTGCCAGAATGATCCCTCCCCAGTTAATTTACCTATAGGGGAGCCCAATCCCCATCAGTATAATGTCCCCTTGTTCATTTGTGTGCTGATGGGGGTGCCCAGTCTCCCTCAGCACCATGCTCCCCCAAACACAGACACTCTTTCTTTGCTGAGGGGGTGCCCAATCCCCATCAGCTTCAGTTCCCCTCCCAAAAAAACACAGGTGGCACACTGGGAGCCCACCCTGGTGTGCACAAAGCAAACCTGAAACAAAGAAAACCTTGCCACGATGTCTTTTTTTTTCTGTAAAAGAAAAAATGGTCCCTCGTGGTCATGATGCCCCCTCTCCCACCTGTACCCACCCTCTGCACACCACATCTCCCTGCACCCTCCCACCCCATACTTATCTCCGGACCCCGGCGTGATAATCTTCGGTGGAGTAGGAACACGTCTGCTCTCTTCAAAGCCGACCTCGAACTGAAGAAATGCCAGTAAGCTGTATAATGGCATAAATGAGGGGTTTCTCCTTAGGTGGATATCTCAGCCATTTTTGTCACTTTTGGAACCAAATTTTCAACATGAGGTTCTTGGGACCTCACCTCATGAGCTTGGTCACTGTCATGTCATTATTCGGTACTGGAAGGTGATTCCTCAGTCACTGCGTGGAATCATCTTTCAGGTCTGATTAACAAAACGACAGTGTCACTGTTCATGAGGTGGGCTCCTAAAAAGCCTATGTTGCAAATTTGGTGAAACAATTCCAAACAAGCATTTGTCAATGCCAAATGTTGTCTCGCTAGCATTGGCATTGGTAGTGCACTAGTTAGAGATGCATAATAGAAGTGGCAGTGAAGTATGGAACTGACGCCAACCCCACCCCCACCCTGCAGAGACTGATAGATGCCAGGGTGTGCCTTTGGGGCATCAACTATAACGTTCATGCCATTTTACCTCACCCTACCCTGTAGACACTGACAAGTGTCATGGTGTGCTTTGGGGTCTTTGGGCCTTGTATGTACCCCATTCCATAAGGAGATATGCTGAGACAGGTGCGGTATAGGAGAATGGGGTGAACACTCCAAGGCACACCTTGATGCTTATCACTGGCTGCAGGGTGGGTGTGAGGGTGGAATGGCATGAGCATTATAGCCAATGATCCCAAGTCACACCCCTGAGGCCTGGCAGTCTCTACAGGGTAGAGTGTTACAGTTGGAAACCCTAATGTTGTAGGCGTTTTTTGGTATTTTCACTCCAAGTTTTCAACATAGGTTGTTTGTGACCCCACCTCATGAAGAGTGGCACAATCAGTTTGTTAGCTGAAAGGTGGTTTTGCACAGCAGCTATGCTATTTGGTGACACAGGGACGAAAACACATTTTGGGCAGGATGTTGAAAATGGGAACTGTATTATTCATGAGGAGGCGTAACAAAATTACAACATTGAAAATCTGGAGTGAAAATATGAAACATTTGTGAAGTCATGAGCATGCATAGAAACTGCACAACACACGTCCATAACCCAATTATTTATGGGAGTGTTTTAGCCACATTTTCAACATAGGCATTTTGGGACCTCCCCTCATGAACAGTGGCGCTGTGATTTTGTTAATCTGTCCCAAAAGTTGATTTCCCACAGCGACCACGCCATTGTGTGCTACAGGTGCAGAAACACATTTTGGGCAGGCTGTGAAAAATGACAGCTGTACTGTTGATAAGAAGGTGTGACAAAATGCCAGTGTTGAAAATCTGGCATGAAAATATAGCAAATTTGAGAAGTTACAAGGGTGCGTGGACTCTGCGCAATGCACGCTTGTAACACAGTCATTTTATGGACTTTCGGCACCAAATTTTCAACATAGGTATTTTAGGACCTCTTCTCATGAACAGTGTCACTTTCATTTTCTCAAACTGTCCAGAAAACAGATTTCGCACAGCGACAGCGCTATTCTGCGCCGGATGTGTGAAAACACATTTTGGCCAGGATATGTAAAATGACAGCTGCACTGTTCATAAGGAGGTGTGGAAAAATGCTAATTTTGAAAATCTGGAGTGCAAATTTTACAAATTCATGAAGTTACAAACGTGGATGGAAACAGAGCAATGCACGCTCATAAAACAGCCATTTTCTTGATTTTTCCCACCAAATTTGCAACATAGGCTTTTTGAGAGCCCCCCCTCATGAACAGTGGCACTGTCATTTCATTACTCTATCCCAAAAGGTGATTCCGTGCAGTGACTATGAAATCACCTTTCAGGACTGAATAACACCATGACAGTGATTGAATTGATGAGGAGGGGTCCTAATAACCCCATGTTGAAAATTTGGTACAGAAATTCCAAAAAATGCCCGAGATATGCACCAAAGTTGAAAAAACCCTATCTATGCCATTATACTGCTTACCGTCATTTCATCAGTTCGCGGTCGGTTTGAAGAATGCAGACGTGTTTCCGGGCCTCCAAAGATCATCGTGCCATACTCCGGAGGTAAGTATGGGGTGACGGGGTTGTGGGGAGAGGCAGGGTGCACAGAGGTTGGGCGTGGATTGTGGGAGGGGGCAGGGAGACTGCGAGGGACCATTTTCTTTTTTACAGGTTTAAAAAAAACAAACATTGCAGGACGGTTTTTCTTTTGCAGGGGCTTTGGCACACTGGGGTGGGCTCCCAGCATCCCACCTAAGTGCTTTTTTTTGAGGGGGATGCTGTAGCAGATGAGGGATTGGGCACCCCTTCGGCACATAACAAATGGGGGTGCATTATGCCAATGGGAAGTGGGCTCCCCTGTCGACACATACATTGCGGCAGGGTTTTTTATTTAGTTGTTTAACCAGCAGTAGCACACTAAGCTGAAAGCTTTTTTACAGGAGCAGCCAGGGTGCACAGGGAAGTTAAGTGACTTGCTCAGGGTCACACAGTATGTAAGTGGAAGCTGTGGGATTCAAACCCAGGTCTGGTCTGCTGGATGTCACTAGATTTGCAGCTCAGAGCCTTAAATCACTGCATTATACTGCTTCCTGCTGACAGGGGGATTGGGCACCCCTGAAGTCAGCATTATGCCGCCATGTTTTCACCAGGGAAAGCACGTCGGGAGGTCCGCTGTGTATGATGAGCTTTGCTCGCATTGCAGCGGACCTTTCTTTAGATGTGATGGCCACGTTAAGTATGCATGGTGTGGCGCTGGCATGCAGGCTTATTGGGGAATGAGGGACGCACCTACTGATGCGTGCTGTACATTCGCCCAACAGTGGCCATGCTACTAATGCAATATGTTGGCTGGCACGCAAGCTGAGCCAACGTAAAAATGACTGTGTTACAATTGTGCGTTACACGGTTCCCACGCACACACATAACTTCGAGAATTTTTTATATTTTAACTCCAGATTTTCAACATAGTCATTTTTCCACACCTCCTTATGAACAGTACAGCTGTCATCTTTCACATCCAGCCCAAAATGTGTTTTCACACATCAGGCGCACAATGATGTGGTCGCTATGTGAAATCAATGTTTGTGACAGTGTTCATAAGGAGATGTCCCAAAAAGCCCATGTTGCAAATTTGGTGAAATAATTCAAAAAAATTACTGTGTTACCAGCGTGCATTGCACAGTTTCTATGCACGTTCGTAACTTCGCCAATTTTTTACATTTTCACTCCAGAGTTTCAGCATTGTCATTTTTGCACACTGCCTAAGGAACAGTACAGCTGTCATTTTTCAGATCCTGCCCGAAACATGTTTTCGCACCTGTGGCACATAATGGGCATGGTCACCGTGCAAAATCAACGTTCGGGACAGATTAAGAAAACCACAGTGCCACTGTTCATGAGAGGAGGTCCCAAAATGCCTGTGTTGAAAATGTCGCAAAAAAAATCCCCAAAATAATTGCATTACGGGTGTGCATTGCACAGTTTCTATGCACGTGTGTGACTTTACCAAATTGTTTATATTGTCACTCCAGATTTTCAACATCACCATTTTTTTACACCTCCTCATGAACAGTTCACCTGTGATTTTTCACATCCTGTTTGAAATGTGTTTTCGCACCTGTGGTGCCAAATGGCGCAGTCGCTGCACAATCACCTTTCAGCTAACGAACTGATAGTGTCACTGTTCATGCGCGGTGGGGTCACAAAAAGCCAATGTTTACAACTTGGAGTGAAAATACCAAGAAATTCCCATGGCATTAGGGTTTCTGACCATAATGCCCTACTCTGTAGGGACTGACAGGTGTCAGTGGTGTGACTTGGGATTGTGGACAGTAATGTTCACGCCATTCCACCCCCCCACCCTGCAGCCAATGACAGGCATCGAGGTGTGCCTTGGACTGTTTGGCCCCAAAGTTCACCCCATTCTCCTATACTGCACCCATTTCAGCATATTTCCTTATGAAATGGGGTAAGTGTAAAGCCCCAAAACCCCAAGGCACACCTCAACACTTGTCGGTGTCTGCAGGGTAGGGTGAGGTGAAATGGCATGAGTGTTATGGGTGACGACCCAAAGGCACACCCCAGTGCCTGTCCATCTCTGCAGGGTGGGGGTGGGATTGGCGTCAGTTCAGTACTTCATTGCAATTCCTATTCTGTGTCTGTCTAACTCCTGCACTTCCAATGCTTGTGCCAGCAAGCAAACATTCAGCATTGGCAAATGCTTGTAATTAAATCCACTGACAGCAAAATAAGTGATGATTCAATATTATAAAATGGGAAGAAAAAAAATCTAGAAATCTCATTGGCCAAGAGAGATCAGCTGACTGTACATTAAATCTCTTTATAGGCACAGTCATCCTGGTCCTAAACCACATCACACAATGAGCCAATCCGTTCTCTTACAACCAGAACTATCTTCCATCAATCTCTCAATAATCAGAACTGATCTTCCACCACAAACATGGTTGCTACTATTACACTGTAGAAACCTTCAACTGGGCACTAAAAATAAAATTACCTTAAATATAAAATAAAACAAATTAATTAAATGTCGTTTAACAGATCATCACACTCTCCTTACACAAATAAGCAAATTAGAAACATTAAGTTTTGTTTATAGTTTTCAATACAACTGCTTCTTTGCTAACAGTGAAAAATCCCCCTTCTATCTTTACCTGCTCATCAGGGAACTCTCTCTTCTTCTTCTTGCCCTAACAGTTAGAAAATTGAGTCTCTGGCTCTAAAAACAGGCCTTTGTTGGGCATGTACAGTATGTTAGTTGAGGAACTTTCTGCTAGTAGAACTGAGAAGAATTTTGAATCCCTGTATTCCATGGTAAACATTCCATGATAAACATTCCATTTCTTGAATGTGGGGAAACATAAAAAAAAAACAGAATGAAAAAAGTTAGCAATAATACTATTTGTAACATGGCAATTAATAACAATGCGAAGAGAGCATCCCAATTCATTCAAAGGCATCAGGTGATCAAAACCAAGCGGGTATTAATCCTACGGTAATGCCCGCTGCTGCTATCCCTCACACAGCCACTGAAGGACATCTTTACATATAATAATGCCCGGCATTGCAGTAGCAAGATGAAACCACTAAGCAGAATGCGCTTTGAGAACTCATAAATGAATATGTCCAGCTCACCCACCCACCCGATGGACATTGTTCTATCCATGCGTATACAAACACTGAAGCAAACACAGAAGATAGAGAATTGTACCTGCAAATAAGCGATTTCATGAGTAATTCGCATCAGTCCTTGCCTCGATGAACAATATAGGGAAAGTAGGTGACGTTGTCGGGTGAGCAGTGTATCTGCAGAAAACCAACGTGCGGACTGCCAACATTCACAAAATATGCAAAGTAGATAGTATTGCATGCCAATATTAGCAACAGACATCGATAACAGCAGATAACGAGTGAAATAAAAACATTTTCCACACAGTTATTGAAAGAAAATACACGATTCGACTAATCATTAGGTTGCCTTTCAATAACAAACCTATTAATATTTATGAAGAAAAATTCCACCATATAAATAAATATGGCTGCCACAAAATCAGAAGTTCTCAATATTTTTATTGCAAATCATATTTTCTTCAACAGTGCATGTTTCTTTATTCATAACATATTACAGGTAATAATCCAACACTCCTGACTTCCACACTGCCCATGTTACAAGAGCATTAATTAACTCCAGATTTGTGCTCTACTAGGGGATTAATGCCTGGATGGTGGTTGGAAGCACTCGGCCACCCCCCCAACCAGGCATTAATCCCCTAGTAGAGCCCTCCTCTGTCAGGAATTATTGCTTACAGAAACAAAGAGAAAAGGTGGTAAATGACTCACCCTGCTGTTTATCTTTTAGGACGGAGTGAGCAGTTCATGATGCTGTCAGTGAGTGTGGCAGTTTTCAACCACACTCATGCTTTCAGCATTGGGGAACTGAGAAGCTTCTGTTATGGTTTCCTTGTAGTTTTGTCTACAGGGTGAGGAGAATGAAATAAAGTAAGGGGTCTATGTGTCATACTTAGAATGAGGAAAACAGCATTTGTGAATTGTTGTGGCTGGCAGGGGAATATGAAGCTTATGTGGGCAGGGAGGCACACACTGTATAACATTACTTTAATCTAGCACCAATAGGCAGAAGGACTATTTTATGTTAAAAGCACAAATTCACTTACATTTGTACTTATTTAAATATGTGTTTCAAAATAAAGAAACTGCTTCTAAAAATAAAGGGCCGTTTTCTAAGTGCATTAAGACACTCCGGGGTTGTGCATTACTGTGTGATAACTGCACTTCTAGGGATGACCGGCAGTCAGCCCTCGGCCTCGTGCCTAACTATGCCCCTAAGAGTGCGGTTATCACACTGTAATGCACACCGCATTGTGTCTTATTTCTGTTAGAAGAATGCACAAAACATCACTAAATAAATTATATCTCTCACAGTTCACTGATGCCCTCGTAGGAACCAGGGTTAGCAATAATTAAGCTAAAATTCTCTAGTATTAAGCCAAACAAAAAGCAAAACAAAACAAAATAAAAAAAAATCACACAAGCCTTCTTATTTGAAAGATTTGTCCAGTCTACTACAAAATCAAATATTCGAGCAATAACACATAATGGGGTGTGCATTAACCAATATTGCTGTATAACCCAGGTATGCAACGGGCCAGGAAACCACCAGCAGAGTCCATTACAACACCTGCAGTGTGCTGCAGTTAAACCTTGATAAAAACCTTGAAGAATGTTATTGCACTTATAAAATGAATACTTAACAAATAAAACTCATAAAAAGAACGCAAATCCTGTAACTGTGCATTAAGCAGTATTGTTGTACAGTCACATGATGGGTTTCTTGGAATCATATCATTGGTCTCTATTTTAGCTACCCATTTAATGAATGTATTTGGATACCACACTATATGTTCACCAGAATTAGCAAAACCTTATTAATAAGAAAGCATTTGTCAGTGCCGAATAATTGCTTGCTGGCATTAGTACTGGAAGTGCAGGAGCTGGACAGATGCAGAATAGGAATGGCAGTGAAGTACTGAACTCACACCAACCCCACCCCCACCCTGCAAAGATGGACAAGCATCGGGGTGTGCCTTTCGGTCATCACCCATAACACTCATGTCATTTCACCTCACCCTACCCTGCAGACACCAAGTGTCAAGGTGTGCCTTGGGGTATTCAGGCTTTACAGTCACCCCATGTCATAAGGAAATACACTGAAATGGGTGCTGTATAGGAGAATGGGGTGCACTTTGGGGATGAAGACTCCAAGGCACACCTTGATGCCTGTCATGGCTGCAGGGTGCGGGTGGAATGGCATGAGCATTACTGTCGATAATTCCAAGTCACACCCCTGACACCTGTCAGTCCCTACACGGTAGGGTGTTATGGTCGGAAACCCTAACACCCTGGGTGTTTCTTAGTATTTTCAGTCCAAGTTTTCAACATAGGTTTTTTGTGACACCACTGCATGAACAGTGACACTGTCAGCTCATTAGCCGAAAGGTGATTTTGCACAGCGACAGTGCCATTTTGTGTCTCAAGTGCAAAAACACATTTCAAGCAGGATGTGAAAAATGACAGCTGTATTATTCATAAGGAGGTGTGGAAAATGTCAATGTTGAAAATCCGGAGTGAAAATATTAAAAATTCTAGAAGTTATGCGTGTGTGTTTGAACAGTGCAATGCACACTCATAACACAGTCATTTTTGGGAAATTTTCCACCAAATTTGCAGCATAAGCATTTTGGGAGCCCACCTCATGAACAGTGACACTGTTGTTTCGTTAATCGATTCTGGAAGGTGATTCCACAGAGTGACTGAGAAATCACCATTCGGGACCAAATAACAGAATGACAGTGACAGAGTTCTTGAGGTGGGGTCCCAAGAACCCCATGTTGAAAATTTGGAGCCAAAAATTGCAAAAATGGCTGAGATATCCACCTAAGTTGACCCCCCCCCATTGATGTCACTATACAGCTTACTGCCATTTCCTCAGTTTGCGGTCGGCTTTGAAGAGTGCGGATGTGTTCCCATTCCACTAAAGATCATTGTGCCAGGCTCCAGAGGTAAGTATGGGGTGAGGGGTGCAGGGATGGGGTGTGCAGAGGGTGGGTGCGGGTTGGGGAGGGATGCATCGTGACCACAAGGCACCGTGAAAAGACATTGCAGCAAGTTGTATTTTTTTGAAGGTTTGCTTTAGGCACACTGGGGTGGGCTCCCAGTGTGTCCCCTGTGTTTTTGGGAAGGGGGGACTGAAGCTAATGGGGATTGGGCCACCCCACTGGCAAAGAAAGCATGTTTGCTTTTGGGGGGTCATGATGCCGAGGGGGATTGGGCCTCCTCCTATCAACTGTACCCCACGGTTTGGAGAAGTGAGGTAGCCACAAGGTATTTTACTCCGTATAACAACTCCTAGCCCCTCAATAAGGTAGGGCCAAGTTCCATATAACAGACCCTAAACCAATAAACAGGGTTACTGCAGATACTTTGTCCCAATCGGACTTGACAGACCACTGCCACAAGGACCCAACCATTCTAGTCTCAAACTGCCAGTCAGAATTTGCCACCTTAGAGAGGTCTGTGAGGACCACCCTACAGCGCATGCTGCTCCGTACTCCTAAAAGTGACTCCCAAAGCATTCTCCAGAGTGGACTTATGACATGGACTTTCAGTATTAGTCCGCAGGGCAGGATCAGTGCTCTCACTTTGGGTCATTTCATTCTACATTCTATCCCAAAATCAGTTCTAGCTCTGAATCTCATCCTAATTTCCCCATCCCAATGGGAGGGCAGAGAGAACTCACTCCGAATATACTATTGGGTTACCTTCCCTTTCCCATACTAACCATTAGAGGGGCAGGTTCCATCTATACCTAAGTACTGGTCAATGAGATGATCTTTAAACACCTCAATGTAGTGAATTAACAACCAACCCCAGTAAGAGCAGGGCCAAGTCTCAGGTA